>OX402591.1:25972457-27414841 GCA_948098905.1 Tiliacea aurago
CTCAAAGTTGTTTTAACCAAACTGCAGAGTTTTCCAGAGGTTAACGTATTCTTGAATGGCTAAAACTCGTCGAATCTTTGCGCTATACGATTCGTGACGACTCTGTGTTAAAAAATAATAAAAACATTTTCCTCAATCTTTTTGTCGTTACTTTTTTAATACGTATTTATCGTACCTTCGCAGTCAAAGTGACATCCGCGCTGCCACTGACGACGAGTAAGTGGCAAAGTTTTGGGCCAACAAGATTTGAAATACTGTCGCGCGTGACATGAAGAAGATGAAGACATCATACCCTTAGTACACCTAACGCTCATGTCCATTTTTACCTTTTATTTTTTTTTATTGGGGGAAATTATCAAATAACTTCTCCCGCTCTGGGCGGAGCGGGAGGGCGTGTCAGACTTTTACTGACTAAAACCCACCCGTATTCCTTCATTTGCCTGTGTGCCAGGGCCACGATATCCCTTTCGGACAAACTCATTTCTACCTTGAGGGACAGTTAATATAATAGGTACTCTTTAGGTAATAGGCTTTGAACTGAAATCCAGCGAATTACTAACTGTTTGCGTCTTCAAACGAATGTCCAAAATAATATTGATGGCAAATATTTTATTATTATTTTAGGTAAGTACCTACTTTTAAAACTCAAATAGCAGCTCGGGTTTAGCACCCAGTGTAGACCTATGTTTTAATAATTAAAAAATGTTCAGGGTGTTATTTGCCATTAAACCTCGGTATTTTTTTTAATGTTAAGGCTTAATACATTTGAATAAAAAATATGATTTTTGGTATTTTTCGTCTCAAATAGCAGCCGGGGGTTAATTGTAGACAATCGTTGTAATATAAAAAACCGGCCAAGTGCGTGTCGGACCACGCACAATGTTACGTAGTTGGGATGAAGTTATCCCAAGAACAAACTTAACATTGTAGTTGAAAAACATGTTCTCCCATACATCGATATACGTAACGGTCAATTCTCCAACTTCAAATGTAAGTTTGTAATCGCAAAAAAAAAAAATTATGTGATAAAACTAGAAATTAACGACTTGCTTTTTTTTCGTTAAGTGTGCTGTGAAACATAGCTTTTTGTCAAATTTCATGATTCTAGGGCAATGGGAAGTACCCTATAGGTTTTAATTTATTTGCGAGTATCAAAATATGTCGCATAAATCACCGTAACTTTTTATTGCGTTTAATTAGAAGCTTGATTTGCTTAGAGCTCAAAGAGACCGTAGACCTCCGTATTCGGTATGAATTTCAACTTGATACCTCCACGCGTTCCCGAGAAAAAGGGTCTTGACAGACTGACAGACAGACAACGAAGTGATCTTACAAGTATATGGGTTCCGTTTTTTCCTTCTGAGGTACGGAAGCCTAAAAATGATCAAGATGTTATTTCTCATGTGAAAGTTGTATTTTTTATATGGCCGGCTTTAATAATTATTTGGTTACGATATGAATCCTTTGTGATTGAACTTCGTAGGTTTAGTAACAAAATTTTATTGTGTTGGTTTTTTTTTAACACACTGTTTTGGTAGGTAAATTACTGGGAAATTAATTGTTACGCAAATTGAAACCTTATGTCTATTTGCCGTGATAAAGCAGTTTCATACAACTGTTAAAGATGGACAGTTGCGATTTGAATAAACGGAAAATTTTAGTTGGTTGTCAATTTGCTTAACCATTCATTTCCCTGATTTTACAAACATCTATAACCAATTATACAGTCGAACTACCATTACAACATGTTTAATCGATAAATTATAACGATCTACACAAACGATACTGTCATCCAAAACCTGATTTACATAAACCCATTAACAACAGCATTAGGTATACCTTCATAACTCTCGTAAAATATTATATATTATTTGCGATTAATAGATACCTAGTACGAAGTTATTAATATCAATAGTTCTCGGCGTGTAAACTTAATGATTATCTCTTCTATTAATTATTATTTATAGATAGGTAGTTAAGATTCCACAAACGTGTCCGATGGCAATTGTATCGTAAATCTACAGGGTCAAATGTATCGTGTAAATCTACAAGATCAATGTATCGTGTAAATCTACAGGGTCAAATGTATCGTGTAATTCTACAGGGTCAAATGTATCGTGTAATTCTACAGGGTCAAATGTATCGTGTAAATCTAAAGGGTCAAATGTATCGTGTAAATCTAAAGGGTCAAATGTATCGTGTAAATCTACAGGGTCAAATTAAACTCTGCAAACCTGATAGTTATCGATATTTAAACACGATGGAATAAAAATATATCATGTTTTTTTGGGGACCGCTTGTGTTAGTATGAGTTGAAAAGTCTGAAAAAAAAAACTGATTTTTAAACTAATATTTCAAGTGACATATTTACACTAAAAGCGGTCGATGACACCAAAAAAAAATATCTTCAAATTCATTTCTTATTTGTTTTATCATGGTACTCGTCTATGATTATTATTTCTGTAAGTAGGTTTATACAAACACTACTACACGTCAATCATATTTTAAAAACTAGATGAGGTTGGCTATGTTTAGATATCGTTTCCCATCGCGTCTACTTAACTAGACCTTGTATTGTATTCAATAATTTTATACAGACCGTGGTTGTAAAGTTTGAAGATTTATTTTAGTTTGTTATAGGACTAAAGTATAGATAATCTGAAATTTTGCCGTGAGGTTAAGTTAACTGAGTAACTTCTGGTTTCTGCACGAGATTTACTCGTACGAGACTATACTCCATTTGAAATAAGATTAGACATTTAAATAAACCTTTTTTACAGTCCATTCAACGGATTTTGACTTCTATTGCGTTGGTGGCATGACAAATGTTAGCTGTAATAAACAGTTGGTATTGTAATCACGTTTTTGCTTTTAATGCCATCCTTATTCCTACGAAATAGAAGACCAAATCGGTTAAACGATCTGTAAAAATGTTTATTTTTTCTAATCTTATTTCAAATGGAATAGGATAGGATAGGTAATTTAGACAGATAGTCAATAAAACATATAGCCAGCCTAATGTTCCTACCGTCATGTTGGGACGCAGGCCTGCCTTCCTTCGGTTATAGGAAATGGGTCGTAATCCACCGCGCCTGGCCCGGTGCGGATTAATAGATCCGATAAAGAGAATAAAGACATCAACGCGATTTTTAGCTTCATTACTTTTTACGACCATTTATATCATAATAAGAAACTTTAACGTGGTATTAAAAAAAAATATGTTTTATTACTGTTTGAAGTTTATAAAAAAAACATGTTTTATAATTATAATGTTCTATGTAGTACGCTAATTGATAATGCCGTGATTTCCTATAATTTAGATACATGCGAGATCTTTATTATGACAAAGGCTGGGTTAATGCTGTGTATGTATATAATTGGTAAGCTTTTATAAAATACTAGCTTTCGCCCGCGGCTTCACCCGCGTGGATGTCGAAAAAAAAGCAGCTTCTCTATCAGCAGCATTACCCCAAAACATTATACCATATCTTAGTTGGAACCAACGTAAGCGTGGTAAGCAGATATAATAGCATATAAATACAAACTTCGTTTTGTACTGTACATACTTGTTCAATATAGCTACGTGTCCTCCTCCATTTCATGTCTAAGTCTATTTGTAAGAAATTTTGTATTGTTTATTTTGTCTACGTTTTTGTTCTTAAATAATAATTGATGTACCAACTTTTGAGTTATTCAAGGTACGCAGTAAAATTCTCCCGAAAACTATGTACCCCTTTTTCCGATTCTCGAAAACTCAATATGAGGTTTGAGTTTCGAGTTAATCGGACCGCGCGTTAAGATTCTTTAAATACAAACCATAACACTCCCTAAAATCCTTTGGAGGGTAGTTTTGAAAAACGCAAAAGTTATGACGAACTTTGTTATTTAAGTAATGACTGCCTCGTTAGTCTAGTGGTCACAGGCGCGACTGCTGAGTATGAGGGGTGGGTTTGATTCCCAGTCGGGCAAAGTGTTATTGGATTTTCCATTAGGAATTTCTTAGTAGCAGCCCGAAGTCTGGATTTAAGCCCGGTTGATGGCAATAGGCTCGCCCCCTATTACATGGGACTTAAACAAAACTGTCGAAATGTGGGTGTACTAAAGATACACATCTAACTAACCCTTTGGGGATTGCAGGCTTGATGTTATGTAAATAAGTAATGTACTCGGGCCAAATTTCAAGTTTATATATCAAAAAAAATAGATTGTGTTCATACAAACTATATCGCCCCTTTTTACGCACTCAAAGGGGTAAATTGTTGAAACATCGTTTTTGACGTTTCTATTATTGGATTTATAGGTTATTTATACCAATTTTCAAGTTAATCAAGCCACACAGATTTATAGGTTATTTATACCAATTTTCAAGTTAATCAAGCCACACAGTAGAATCCTCCCTTGTAAATTGACTATCCCTTTTCACCCCATTATTAGGGGCAGATTTAATAAAAACCGGATAAAAGTTATTCTTTATTTTTTGTTTTCAGTATAAATCCTGAGTTTCAAGTTAATCGGACCGCGCGTTAAAATATTCCATAAAAATGTTGATAGCCCCAATCCCCTTTTAGGGGGTAGTTTAAAAAAACAAAAAATGACAAACTTTATATTTTACTTAGGTTAGTATTCGTGCCAAGTTTCAGGTTTATTAACTAAAGGAATAAGATTTTTCATACAAACAAAATCCCCCTTTTCACCCCCTTAAGGGTTGAATTTCCAAAAAGCCCTGATGCCCACGTCATAATTTGGGGTTAATCAAGCTACACAGTAGAATCCTCTCTTGTAAAATTGACTACCCCTTTTAACCCTGTTAATTGTTATTACCGCACGGTCTCCCGTGAGGCGGCGACCCTCCTTAACGGACTGCCGCCGTGGGATCTGGAGGCAAAAGTCCTCGCGAACATCTGGGAGTGGCGCGAGGAGGCGAAACGCAGGGTCGAAACTCCGCTGCCGCGAGAAATCACGGCACAGCGGACGGAGCTCCGGCGGGATCTCATGGTGGCATGGAGAGTGCAATTGTCGCAATCCAGCGCTGGGCACGCCACAATTGTGGCGATAAGTCCCCTATTTGAGGAGTGGCTAGAGAGGCGCCACGGCGTCCTCACCGGACACGGTTGTTTCGGGAGGTTCCTTTTCAGGATAAAGCGGGAGTAAACGCCCGGGTGTCACCACTGTGTGGATCGCCCGGAGGACACGGTGGAGCATACTGTGGAGGTCTGCCCGGCTTGGGCGGAGCACCTCTGTGTCCTCACGGAGGCTATCAGCGGCGGCGATCTCTCGCGTCCAGCCCTGGTTCAGGCTATGGTTTGGAGCGAGAGTGCATGGGAGGCCGTTACCTCCTTCTGTGAAACAGTAATGCTCGCGAAGGAGGAGGCAGAACACGTGAGGGAGAGGCAAGGTTCACGCCCTCGCACCCCTAGTTGCCGCGGGAGACGGCCCGGGCGTCGGGAGTAGCAAGCCGGCTTCCGGCCACCGTAGGCGCGGGCTTGCGGACAGTGAGCGATGGGTAGCTCGCCATCCGCTAAGGACCAGGCCCGGTTCGACAACGCGTTGTGTTCCACGCGCGCCTTAAAAAGATTTCAGCACCAACTGACGGGGTCCGTTAGGGCCTGCCATGTTTGTCCGAAAGGGATATCATGGCCCTGGCACACAGGCAACGGAAGGAACATGGGTGGGTTTTAGTCAGTAAAAGCCTGACATGCCATCCCGCTCCGCCCAGAGCGGGAGAAGTTATTTGATAATTTCTCACGCAAAAAAAAAGGGGTCAATTTTCGAAAAACTGATAAATTCTTTTATTTTGGTTAACAGTATAAATACTGAGTTTCGAGTTAATCGGACCGCGAAAATTCTTCCATACAAACTTTGTCATCCGCAAATCCCCCAATATGGAGTAGTTTAATAAAAAACAAAAATGTCACACTTTATAATTTACTTAGATTAGTATTCGTGCCAAGTTTCAGGTTTATTAACTCAAGGAATAAGATTTATCCCCCTTGTTCAACCCTTAAAGGTTGAATTTAGAAGAATCCTTTCTTAGCGGATGCCTGCCTATAGTTTCCAACCATAAGCCGAAATATTAGTGATTTTAACTTAAAAAGAACTTTCATTATAAATAAAATTTGATTCCCTTTTTTACCCCTTAAGGGTTGAAATTCTAACAACACCGTTGCATTAGCTTCCAACCATAACCCTAGATAATATATTTAGTGTTTTTTATTTCGAAAATTAAGGACTTTGATACACAACGGAATCCCCCTTTTTAACCCTTTGGGGTAGAATTATCAAAAACGCTGAGACACGTATAACTTAATTTTCAATCGTCAGCCTATACACCAAATTTTAAGATCCTAACTTCAAAACTGACGGACTTTCATATAGACTTCCATCCCCTATTTCACCCTCTTAGGGGTAGAATTTCGAAAAACCCTTTCTTAGTGGATACCTACTCTTTACAAAGAACACACCCTCCAAGTTTCATGTCTCTAGGACCAGCGGTTTAGGCTGTGCGTTGATATATCAGTCAGTCAGTCAGTCAGTCAGTCAGTCAGTCAGTCAGTCAGTCAGTCAGTCAGTCAGTCAGTCAGTCAGGACTTTGAATTTTATATAATATATAGATTAGTTTTAGTATATGCGAAACCCGAAACACGTGTCTAGTATTTTATGTAAAGAATATTATGTACAAAATTTCAAAACTGTATCATGAAAAATCACAAAGTTATAAGGTTGTTATGTTACCGGGTTGTCCGTACAAAAACATGCTAACGGCGCTCCCGCTTCTCCAGGGTCGTCTTGCGCTCATTGATAATAATTTGGCAGTAGGTAACCAACCGTACGGCGATTGTACTGTAAGTAATATAAATGGTGGTAACATTTTCCATCACACTGAAATATTTTTGGGACAAATTATAACATGGTGTAAAAATTATTGAAATCGATTCAGTTCCTCATTCTGAACAAACTATATTCAGGTTTCGCATAAACTAAAAATAATATTGTATAAATAAATAGTGCCTAAAGCTAGTAATTTTCCTTAAAGTAATAAGAGGTAAATGCATTGTAAGGGTGCAAAAACTCTCAGCCCCGCTATATGTAACACGTAGCGTTACATGTTATTCTCCCAGAGGGCATGTAACTCGCAACACACCAAGCCAATCGCTACCTAAGTACCAATACAAGCATCAAGAACCACAACATGTTCCAACCAACCAAGAAACTAGTTTACAGTACTTTCCTATTCTAATTAGTTTCCTTGCGGACTCCGGTTCCAACACTAATGCAGTTGAATCCCGACCAATGTTATTGTTTCACAATTTCTATCTTGTGGTGGCAATTAAATTAGGATTCCAAACTGTTTTGTTTTGTTGTGTTGGCGGGAATGACAGAGATTTGGGAATTGGTCGTTTTGGTACATTATATCGGTAACTAGCTTTCGCCCGCGGCTTCACCCGCGTGAATGTCGAAAAAAAAGCAGCTTCTCTATCAGCAGCATTCCCCCAAAACATTATACCATATCTTAGTTGGAACCAACGTAAGCGTGGTAAGCAGACATAATAGCATATAAATACAAACTTCGTTTTGTACATACTTGTTCAATATAGCTACGTGTCCTCCTCCATTTCATGTCTAAGTCTATTTGTAAGAAATTTTGTATTGTTTATTTTGTCTACGTTTTTGTTCTTAAATAATAATTGATGTACCAACTTGTGAGTTATTCAAGGTACGCAGTAAAATTCTCCCGAAAACTATGTACCCCTTTTTCCGATTGTCGAAAACTCAATATGAGGTTTGAGTTTCGAGTTAATCGGACCGCGCGTTAAGATTCTTTAAATACAAACCATAACACTCCCTAAAATCCTTTGGAGGGTAGTTTTGAAAAACGCAAAAGTTATGACGAACTTTGTTATTTAAGTAATGACTGCCTCGTTAGTCTAGTGGTCACAGGCGCGACTGCTGAGTATGAGGGGTGGGTTTGATTCGCAGTCGGGCAAAGTGTTATTGGATTTTCCATTAGGAATTTCTTAGTAGCAGCCCGAAGTCTGGATTTAAGCCCGGTTGATGGCAATAGGCTCGCCCCCTATTACATGGGACTTAAACAAAACTGTCGAAATGTGGGTGTACTAAAGATACACATCTAACTAACCCTTTGGGGATTGCAGGCTTGATGTTATGTAAATAAGTAATGTACTCGGGCCAAATTTCAAGTTTATATATAAAAAAAAAAGATTCTGTTCATACAAACTATATCGCCCCTTTTTACGCACTCAAAGGGGTAAATTGTTGAAACATCGTTTTTGACGTTTCTATTATTGGATTTATAGGTTATTTATACCAATTTTCAAGTTAATCAAGCCACACAGATTTATAGGTTATTTATACCAATTTTCAAGTTAATTAAGCCACACAGTAGAATCCTCCCTTGTAAATTGACTATCCCTTTTCACCCCATTGTTAGGGGCAGATTTAATAAAAACCGGATAAAAGTTATTCTTTATTTTTTGTTTTCAGTATAAATCCTGAGTTTCAAGTTAATCGGACCGCGCGTTAAAATATTCCATAAAAATGTTGATAGCCCCAATCCCCTTTTAGGGGGTAGTTTAAAAAAACAAAAAACGACAAACTTTATATTTTACTTAGGTTAGTATTCGTGCCAAGTTTCAGGTTTATTAACTCAAGGAATAAGATTTTTCATACAAACAAAATCCCCCTTTTCACCCCCTTAAGGGTTGAATTTCCAAAAAGCCCTGATGCCCACGTCATAATTTTGGGTTAATCAAGCCACACAGTAGAATCCTCTCTTGTAAAATTGACTACCCCTTTTAACCCTGTTAAGGGTCATTACCGCACGGTCTCCCGTGAGGCGGCGACCCTCCTTAACGGACTGCCGCCGTGGGATCTGGAGGCAAAAGTCCTCGCGAACATCTGGGAGTGGCGCGAGGAGGCGAAACGCAGGGTCGAAACTCCGCTGCCGCGAGAAATCACGGCACAGCGGACGGAGCTCCGGCGGGATCTCATGGTGGCATGGAGAGTGCAATTGTCGCAATCCAGCGCTGGGCACGCCACAATTGTGGCGATAAGTCCCCTATTTGAGGAGTGGCTAGAGAGGCGCCACGGCGTCCTCACCGGACACGGTTGTTTCGGGAGGTTCCTGTTCAGGATAAAGCGGGAGTAAACGCCCGGGTGTCACCACTGTGTGGATCGCCCGGAGGACACGGTGGAGCATACTGTGGAGGTCTGCCCGGCTTGGGTGGAGCACCGCTGTGTCCTCACGGAGGCTATCAGCGGCGGCGATCTCTCGCGTCCAGCCCTGGTTCAGGCTATGGTTTGGAGCGAGAGTGCATGGGAGGCCGTTACCTCCTTCTGTGAAACAGTAATGCTCGCGAAGGAGGAGGCAGAACGCGTGAGGGAGAGGCAAGGTTCGCGCCCTCGCACCCCTAGTTGCCGCGGGAGACGGCCCGGGCGTCGGGAGTAGCAAGCCGGCTTCCGGCCACCGTAGGCGCGGGCTTGCGGACAGTGAGCGATGGGTAGCTCGCCATCCGCTAAGGACCAGGCCCGGTTCGACTGCGCGTTGTGTTCCACGCGCGCCTTAAAAAGATTTCAGCACCAACTGACGGGGTCCGTTAGGGCCTGCCATGTTTGTCCGAAAGGGATATCATGGCCCTGGCACACAGGCAACGGAAGGAACATGGGTGGGTTTTAGTCAGTAAAAGCCTGACATGCCATCCCGCTCCGCCCAGAGCGGGAGAAGTTATTTGATAATTTCTCACGCAAAAAAAAAGGGGTCAATTTTCGAAAAACTGATAAATTCTTTTATTTTGGTTAACAGTATAAATATTGAGTTTCGAGTTAATCGGACCGCGAAAATTCTTCCATACAAACTTTGTCATCCGCAAATCCCCCAATATGGAGTAGTTTAATAAAAAACAAAAATGTCACACTTTATAATTTACTTAGATTAGTATTCGTGCCAAGTTTCAGGTTTATTAACTCAAGGAATAAGATTTATCCCCCTTGTTCAACCCTTAAAGGTTGAATTTCGAAGAATCCTTTCTTAGCGGATGCCTGCCTATAGTTTCCAACCATAAGCCGAAATATTAGTGATTTTAACTTAAAAAGAACTTTCATTAAAAATAAAATTTGATTCCCTTTTTTACTCCTTAAGGGTTGAAATACTAACAACACCGTTGCATTAGCTTCCAACCATAACCCTAGATAATATATTTAGTGTTTTTTACTTCGAAAATTAAGGACTTTGATACACAACGGAATCCCCCTTTTTAACCCTTTGGGGTAGAATTATCAAAAACGCTGAGACACGTATAACTTAATTTTCAATCGTCAGCCTATACACCAAATTTTAAGATTCTAACTTCAAAACTGACGGACTTTCATATAAACTTCCATCCCCTATTTCACCCTCTTAGGGGTAGAATTTCGAAAAACCCTTTCTTAGTGGATACCTACTCTTTACAAAGAACACACCCTCCAAGTTTCATGTCTCTAGGACCAGCGGTTTAGGCTGTGCGTTGATATATCAGTCAGTCAGTCAGTCAGTCAGGACTTTGAATTTTATATATATAGATTGATTTTTAATGGGGCAGGTTCAACAATTTAAATCCCTAGGATTTAAATTCCCAGGTATTGAGGTGTCTTAAGTGGTCAATGTACTTCCTTTGTAGGTACTTGTTGTATGTTCTTCATTTCCTCTACACGAATAAGTTACGATGAAAATGACATTGACGTCACATTTTTGAGCAATCAATAAACATCTGGCTATATCAGTGCAGAATTGGACATAGACCTCTCCCAATTTGCACCACAGCACCCGGAGAACCAAGTACTGTGGTGCAAATTAAGAGAGGTTTCCGTTCCAGTCTAATCCATATTTTTAAGATCGTCGGTCCATCTAGCTGTCAATCTTGGCTAGGTAGTCTAAAATCGCTAACACAAATTGAGCAAGAGGCTAGATCAAAGCTCATGTCTGTGTCTAAATTACCCTTTGCCGTATACCAAAATAATCACAGGCCGATCCATACATCATCATCATCATTTCAGCCGAAAGATTTCTACTGCTAGACATGGGCTGGGTTTGCCATAATCGCCACGCTTGGCAGGCGGATTGGCGATTGCAGTATGGTGTTAAAATGCATAGAGAACGCTACTGCCCATTCTCTAGTAAGTCCTTTAGTCGCCTTTTACGAAACCCACGGGATGAAATGGGATGGTGGTATTCTTTACGTCCGGCACCAAACGGACGATCCATATATCAGTCCGCCTTTATTCTGGAGTTGAATTGCCAGGCAAACCCGCCGTTAGACGGTAGTACATAATAATTGTTTGTTCGTGAATCGGGCCCTGTTTAATTTGCCCTCGACGAAGCTCGATACTGTGTGCAGAGCTCTGGATATACGATTTTGTTTAATTTATTTCTTCGCTGTATTTGATATATTGTGCGAGTGGATTTTTAAATGGATTCGGTATTGGCAGGTTAATACTTAGATTTGTAGCTACGTATTTGTTTTGTAATAAGTAGCTTCAGTAATAATTATCGACGAAAACCACTTTTTATTGAATGTAAAACTGAAGGAAGACTACAGAAGGAAACCTGGGCATTATTTTCTAAGATCAAGTTATTTTTTTATAAAAATGCCTGGAGCTGGACATTAATTAAAGCCATATAAATGTGCGTGTGTACTTATCCCACTTCACCGGTCCGTATCGCTTCACCCTTGATCACAAACTTTACCCAGCAGGTGGGCAAGGTTCATAATTTGTAAACTTTGCCTTCAAGCCTAGATTAAATCCAGCCCTTTTTTATTATATCGCTTTATTTCAGGTTTGATTTTTGACACCCCCGGGACACAGAGGGTGTAAATTGATTGCATGACGTTTCTTTTGTTTCATTATACAAGGATTGTAAAGTAATATATTTTAGGATGAGATTGGAATTTATGTAGGTCAGTAACTTTGTTTTTAATAAAATGATAATAAACATAATTAATACTTACTCAGTTTTCTCTAAAATATTGACCTTTCCAGGTAGGACTCTACTGCTTAATTCAAGCAACCCATTTAAGTTGTAAATACCAGTAAGACAGAACTCCAACTGAACTAAAAGCTTGTTTGGTACAGGATTAGTGCCTAGATATAGTACGTAGGAGACTAGGTCGTGACAAATTTGAAGAATCTGGTGACATTCCTTGAGAGCAATAGTTAATACAAGAAGTGAAGTATAATAATATATTCTTTATTCCGGACTACACATACAAGTACACACAATCCATATAGTACTTAGAAACTATGTTAGTAAAATTAAAAAAAACGAAAACAACTAATAACTACGTTGCCCAACACACGTTGGCACGTGCCTCCGTACCCAGTGCCTTACGAAGGAACTGTCCTGCACTTTGTCAAATAATGTTTTTAGGATGCTGTTGGAGCTTCCGCGCAACCTACCCATTATTGACGCTGTTCTTTTCCTTATAGTGGTATGAAAATCGTCAACAGCGGGCTTCCACGAACATCTGCGAAGCGCTGTAGAAGCGCGGAAGCCCCATCAACATCCTAAAACCATTATTATACTGCACGCGGAGGACGCTCTCTGAGTATATTTCACCCACAAGTAGAAGTAAACAGGTAGATAAATTTTGTCAGAAAATTCTTTGGAAACTGGCAGAATTACAAGAAATTTACAGAATTTAGCTTTAGAGAAAGGTATTTACAGAATTTAGGTACTTTAAGACTTTTCTGTTAATTCAATACTCATAGCTAAGTTCTGGGCGGACACAATTTAGATAGGTACCCAGAAACACGATATAAGAAGAATGTGAAGTAAGGCAGGCTATACAATATCTCAACAACATAAAGATTTTTGTTTCCTCAACACTTATAATTCCACAGCCAATATCATTCCATTAAACTGTCCCAAAACTTGTCACCCTTGATCCAACATCTTAAGGACAAACAAGGTGTCAAAGTTGTAGCTTATAATCAATTTGGTCTCGACCACATGTTGCAATAACGTGGGCCTGTAATAGTGCTCTTATGGCTAAACTTGACAGATTTGGGCTCCTGCTAGCAAATTGTTAGGAGGCAGTTTCGCATGTTATCGTTTAATTATGTTATTGTTCTGGTCAGGGGGCCGTACTGCTTTTGTTTCATAGTTTAAATAGATGTCATAATTACGTAGCTTTAGGTGCGAGTACTATGTACAATAGAGCTACCATTTACCGGGTAATAATATATGTCTTTCATTGACTTGAATGTGCCCTGGCGGCTGAGAGTATGTTATGCTCACTCAGATGTCACGCTGATGGTGGCGTGTGTGTTGGATCATTTAGCTCCCTTCAAAATGGTTGAGCTGAGTGGTGCTGATCCATGCGTGATGTTCGTGAACGGGCGCTGTCAGTTGGGACTGGTCATCTCTTAGCTGCCACGGCTTATTTTTAATTATTTTAGTTTTGAATTGTTATCTTTTTATCACGGACGCTTCTGACGTATTGCATCGTTCTCACATGTTTAACTTCAATATGAATGATGTAACTAATATTTTGTATCAATATTCTAATTTAAAAGAGTATCCGTGGAGTTTCTTGCCCGTTCTTCTCCATAGGAACCTACTATTTGGAATGGGCAACTAGCTTTTTATTTGTAACTGACCGACTTCTTGACAATTAAAAAGTGCCTGTCAATGGTTTAATTGAAATAAATGCTTTTAGTTTGGGTGGAGTTTGAGGATTCGGGTTGGTTTGTGGATCAAAACATCTGCATTTACCTAGAACTCGTTATGTAAAGTCGACTGTATTATAGTACATTTGTACAAGGGAACCATCTGGATGGAGGACGTATGGGACTGGGAAGAATGATAAACAGGATACATCATTCTCCTGCCCTTATCCCAACTTATTTGTGGTCGGCGAAACAGGTCCCTTTCTCCCATACTTCTCTATTGGTCGTCATCTCGGTAGTCACTCCCTTTCTAGCCATATCATCTTCCACGCAGTCCATCCATCGTTTCTTTGGTCTTCCCCTACTCTTATAGCCATCGACATTCATACTCAAAACTTTCCTCTCGTCATTTCCCTCATTATCCGCATCACATGCCCACACCATGACAACCGATTTCCGCACAACTGTTCAGTCACCGGCGCCACTTTCAGACTTCCTCATATGTACTCATTTCTTATTCTATCCATTCGTGTCACACCACACATTCCTCTTAGCATTCTCATCTCAGCTACATGCAATTGCCTTTCATTCATCCCTTTTGTGGCCCAACATACAAGACAGCAGAGGCCCGTCTGCTATTTTTATAAATTCAGTCATTCCAACACGATCCCATTGTCATGCCATTGTCATTTCTCTAAAAGTTCGTAATCTGCTAAATTCATAATGGTCGATCATTGGTCGGTCAATGTTCTCGTAATAGAATTGTGTTATTATAATGGCATTGTCGTATTGCCATTATTATAAAACCCATTAGTAGAAATGTCATTCATTTGTCATTATGTACCTACGAGATTACCAATAAATGCAATTTATTTCAATGTAGTGTCAGGTAGCCGACCATTGGGCACGCCACAATTGTGGCGATAAGTCCCCTGTTTGAGGAGTGGCTAGAGAGGCGCCACGGCGTCCTCACCTTCCGCCTGACGCAGGTCCTCACCGGACACGGTTGTTTCGGGAGGTTCCTGTTCAGGATAAAGCGGGAGGAAACGCCCGGGTGTCACCACTGTGTGGATCGCCTGGAGGATACGGTGGAGCATACGGTGGAGGTCTGCCCAGCTTGGGCGGAGCACCGCCGTGTCCTAACGGAGGCGATCGGCGGCGGCGATCTCTCGCGTCCGGCCCTGGTTCAGGCCATGGTTTGGAGCGAGAGTGCATGGGAGGCCGTCACCTCCTTCTGCGAAGCAGTAATGCTTGCGAAGGAGGAGGCGGAACGCGTGAGGGAGAGGCAAGGCTCGCGCCCTCGCGCCCCTAGTCGCCGCAGGAGACGCCCCGGGCGTCGGGAGTCGCAAGCCGATTTCCGGCCACCGTAGGCGCGGGCCTGCGGACGGTGAGCCATCGCTCACCGTCCGATAAGGACCAGGCCCGGGTCGACGGCGCGTCGTATTCCACGCGCGCCTCAAAGAGTTGTCAGCACCAACTGACGGGGTCCGATAGGGCCAATGCCTGCCAGGGTTGCGAGTTTGTCCGAAAGGGATATCGTGGCCCTACACACAGGCAAATGAAGGAATACGGGTGGGTTTTAGTCAGTAAAAGTCTGACACGCCCTCCCGCTCAGCCCAGAGCGGGAGAAGTTATTTGATAATTTCCCACCCAACAAAAAAAAAAAAAAAAAGGTAGCCGACCATTGGAAAGTCACAATGACGCCATTATAATAGTAGATTTCAAAACTTGTCAAAATCAACAATTATGAAATCAATGATCGACCATTCTGACACTATTGTAATAGCAGACTTGAGGACCAGAAGGCCAATTCTCGTAATTTAAAACGTTCAAAGTAGTCGCAATCTCATCTTGGCGACAAACAAACGTCAAAAAATTTTTCAAAATGTTGGGAAATAAGAGGTATTTTTGACAGATTGAGACTGAGATCAGACTGTGAACGTTCTTAAAATTAGTAGAATTGCCCTACAGGTCTAACCATTGTTTTATATATCTTCCCCTTAAGTTTAAGGGGAATGCGGGAGTCGCAAATTGTTCCCGTGACCTGCCGCGATGACAAACAGGACACGAGCTAGATATATACCCAACCATGGGTGATTCTAGACTGAAATGATGATGATTTTGGTACATTAGTGAAGTATTTCTGTTTCACACAATGTTTACTCTGGAATGAATTCCATGACAATGAAAAATGACAATTAAACTGTAAAAGATGTTATAGAACGATACTCACTCAATCAGTTTATTCAAAGATGGTCTTCAATCAATCTATGCAAATAAATTTTACATAACGAAATAAAGCTAACCTGCCACCACAACTATTTCATACGATAAAATTCTTCGTCGAGTGTAAAGGCTTCTACAAACCAGCGCGACTTGTCGCGCGACGCGACACGGCACAAAGGCCCCGCGCGTCGCGGGACGAGCGGTGCCTTTGTGTCGCGTCGCGTCGCGCGACAAGTCGCCCCGGTATGTAGAAGCCTTTATCCAGAAAGTTTTTTGTGGACATACGACACAAGGAAGACATTTTGTGTCTGTCAGATCCAGAAACGTCATTATAATTAATAGATGGGACATATTTGAGACGTTCCCGCCAGTCTACTTTAGTGAAGGTGCCTGGAAATAAATTATGTTCTTGACCTCTTATTAGGTGTCTGACTCTTAATAATACTTCTTATAGGTATTGTTAGCTTAGGAAATGTAATATTAGTTATAAGAACTCTTTTGCTATCTTTGAAAGTGCTGAATATTGAAAGTGCTGAAGAAAAGGAAAATCATTGTAGTCTTTGGATAAAATTAACTCAATTGAAAATGCGTTCATAAATCGGGAGCAAAATCAGCAGAGAACATTTTACGGTTCTGAAAGGAACTGAACGGAACGGAACGGAACGGAACGGAACTAGTAGGTTTAGATGCCGTCTGTCCCAGAGTTATATTATAGACATAGTCTTGCTGCTAAACTGTGATCAAATACACATTAAAATACCAGGTTGACATGAGCGTGCAGGAGGTTGCGTTTAGTAAAGTTAACAAGAAACTTCATTACGGCGCGGGGATCCAGTGATTAACGTTAACATTATCGTACGCCGACCGCCCGCGCCGCTCTTGTGCTAGCTCCGATAGAGCTGGCATGTGTTTTATCGATATCGATAAGTAGCGATAAGATTATAGTAAACTGAAACTAAAAGTTAGTCTAGCAAAAAGATTAGGTACCATTATAATTTAGCAGTTTGTTTATAAGATTTTCGCGGCTGTAGATAAACCATGTAAAGGCTATAAGCCCTCCCCAGATATACTAACTTAAACAGAGAAAAAAAAGGTATGTAACAGGACAGGGAGATTACTGTTTTGCGCCACAAAACAACCAAAAAATTTCCCAATAAAAAGTATTATACAACATTAGTTTTTGTTTATACTTAACCCGAAAAGGGGTCATTGTACTCACACAATTTTTTCTACGGGACCAACCTTGAAATCGCGAATTATAATCAGCTGTTCCCTACATTTGTGTTCACTTGATTTTCATTTCGCGATTTCAAGGTTGGTCCCATATAAAAAATTGTTCAAAATGATGAGTACAATGACCCCTTTTCGGGTTTAGTGTAAACAAAAACTAATGTTGTCTACTGATGTACCTATATAATACTATTTATTGGGAAATTTTTCTTAAGTTTTTTTTTAAATTTAATATTAAACATCACACAATTTTCCTCCTTCTTTTTATTTCCTTCCTTTCACAAAATTACAATTTCTAACAAAAAAATATATCGACACTTGCCCACCTCTAGCGCCTGTATTTGCAATCTAGTGTAACGATCTGCTATTAAGAGGCAGGTAAAAGTGGGTAAGACGTGTTATACGTAACGAACGAACGCTTCTAGATGTTACACGTACCCGTATTAGCATTGAATGCCTGTACTAAGGTAGAATACAAGTATCTGCCTACTTACAGTGGTTAATGTAATTGAAGTAGGCTTTTTTGGCCCGTTAGTGATTTCTCCCGGCAGAAAGTTTACGAACTTGGTTTAAATTTGATATTAATGTAAGAGCGCAACATCCAAGTTGGTTGCTACTTGGCTATTTAGCATTTTTAGGACTCCTAAATATGAATTATTAGAGGTTCACGTAAATAGGCGCATTCATTACTTATATCAGAGTGTCTAGTAAGATTTTTTGCAAAGCAAAACGGGAATTATTTGGGTTTAAAGATTCTTTATTTATTCTAATAAGCTATTTTTATTTTTTCTTAATGTAGGTAGGTAAGTACGATGTCGCATTTTATGTGTGACTAGATTACGTTTTTACCCTATTCATTTTGCATTGTTAGTGACGTACTGTTTGAGTTTAGCTTTAAATATGTTAAAAGAGGATGTGCTCCTGATATCTGCCGGTAGATTATTATAAAGTTTTACACCTTCGTATTTATTTTTTTTCTGCCATATTGCGTCCGCGGGGGGTGCGTCTGTAATTGTTTGGGGTTTCTTTGGCTATACTTGGATGTTTTTATGTTAAAGGATAATTGTGTGTGTATGTTTGAATGTGTAATGTGAATTGAATGTGAATTGAATGTGTAAAGTTGATGAATATAGTAGTATAGTTCGGATGTAGGTGTGCTATAATCGTAGTTGAATAGAAGTTTAATTATTTTATTTTGTGCTAGATCTTGAGTTTCAAATCAATCAAAATATTTTATTTCACACAAACCTACATGGGCACTTAATGAAACATCAGAAGCTAGATGCACGGTTCTAATTGATCGTTTCCTATGGAGAAGAGGCGGCAAAAACTCCACGGTTACTCTTTTAAAAAATAATAGGCTTTTACAATGTTTTCAAATTACAGTGTTAATAAGTATGGGAGGACAGCGTAGGCCCGTCAACAAGTACCAGGTACTTAACAAAATAGAAAATGCTCTACAAATCTACAACGTTCTCACATTTACAAAATATTTAAATAACCGGCCAAGTGCGAGTCGGACTCGCGCACGAAGGGTGCCGCACCATTATCTATAAAAATGGCAAAAAAATCACGTTTGTTGTATGGGAGCCCCCCTTAAATATTTGTTTTATTTAAATTTAATTATTTATTTTAAAAGTGAATATATAACTAAATATTCTGTGAACATTTCAAGCGCCTACCTGTTGCCGTTATCAATATAGAGCAAAAACGAGCAAAAAAATCACGTTTGGTGTACGGGAGCACCCTTAAATATTTATTGATTTTCAGTATTTGTTTTTATAGCGGCAACAGAAATACATCATCTGTGAAAATTTCAATTGTCTAACTATCACGGTTCATGAGATACAGCCTGGCGACAGACGGACAGACAGACAGACGGCGGAGCCTTAGTAATAGGGTTCCCGTTTTACCCTTTGGGTACGGAACCCTAAAAAGATCTATACAAAATATTATAAAAATTAATAAAAATAAAAACCATCAGTCAACTGCCTTATTTTTCTTACTGCATTTGCAGCTGAACTTAATCTACATAAAAGAGCTCTAACGTGGGCCCCATTGCAATTTGGAATCTAGAGTAATTCCTAGAAATACAGATTCCGTAATAGCATCAAGTTTCTTGCCATCAAGTTTTAAATTTTGACCCACTTGGGGTACATTTGATAATGAGAAGTTAAGACATTTTACGAGAATAACAATTTAAATGACTTAAGCTGCGAACCATTTCGAAACAAGTTTCAATTAAAAACATGCTGAAATGTAACTCTACAAAACACCGAACTTGCAGTTCCTTGCATCCTATTTATTTTAATAACCCCCCCATTCTCAGAGCACATAACTTGAAACTGAACATCTAATGTCCAAACTGCGGCCCGGTCCCATTACCCCAGCCGTTTTTATGAGCATTTCTGTTCTCGTTAGTACAGAGGGTTTCATACTGCCATAGAATAAATAGGTACAGAAAGCCAACGAGCGAATCAGGTGCACGCACACATAGACGCGGTATAGTATACTATAAAATCATAATCAGCCTTATTCCCATAGCTGGGACAGGCTTTCTTCTGTGAGAGGGGCTATAATCTACCACATGGGTCTAGTGTGGGTTGATATTTACCAACCCTCACAATGACATGTCTGCAAAGTTTTAGTTCTAGGATATGCCAGTTTTCTCACGATAATAAACGTTCTTTCACTATTTTGAGAGTGGTGGTAATGCAATATATTGCACAAAGTAAGATGCATTGCCTTTGTTCGTGAACGGGCGCCGCCGCCGTCAGTTGTCTGTGTGACTGGTCATCTCCTATCTGCCAGGGCTTATTTTTAATCTTTTATTTTGTATTGTTTTTAAATATTTATTTTTTTACATTGTTCTCACATATAGCGACAAGAATAATGTACCCAGGATTTTGTAATATCTTGATTTAAAAGAGTGTCCTTGGAGTCCTTGCCTATTCTTCTCCATAGAGATCTACGTTTTGGAATGGGCAAATAGCTTCAACTGTCTGACTAACTGTCCGACTATTTGACAATTCAAAAGTGCCTGTAATTGGTTTAATTGAAATAAATGCTTTGAGTTTGAGTTTGAGTTTTATTCCAACCCGTAAGTGGGGCTATTACTACTGCTCCACTGCTTAGACACGGACGTAAGACTATTTCAAACTGAGTCTAACGGGTGCCGCACTCGCTGCACACAGACGCAACATGTCTATGTGTGTTTTCGCTCGTTGTATGGACTCGACCTTCTGTATCAATTTTTTCTGTGGTGTGGTAACCCACACTACCCCTAACGAGCAATTTAACAACATATATTGCTATTAAAAATGAATCAGAGTGCAGGTATTACCCCAATTTATTTTAGAGGTAGTTTGTAAGGATATATAAATGCAAGTGTTTGAAGTCGAGATACCTGTATTCATATTATGAGAATGGTTTTAAAGTATGAGTTTAGTTATTTAATGGAAGTTTTTGTGGCAAAATTATTACAATGCTTAGGATATATCAAAAAAGTTAAATGTCTCGTATTTGACACATCCAGCATCCTAATTACGTAACACAGTTTCAATCACAATCCTAGAGTTTTGAAGGATATTTCTAATCCATTGCTGCATAGTTTTAATTTCCCATTTTTACCCGTGGGTGCCGTAAAAGGCGACTAAGGGACTTACTAGAGAATGGGCAGCAGCGTTCTCTATGTATTTTACACCATACTGCGATCGCCAACCCGCCTGCCAAGCGTGGCGATTATGGCAAACCCCCCCTTTTTAGGGGAGGCCTATGTCCAGCAGTGGACCTCTTCGACTGAAATGATGATGATTATGATAGTTTTAATAAATTCGTCTGCTCAATAACGTAAATAACCCAATGAAAGTGGCTGAACTATCAAAATGAAATAAATTGCGATCAATTGTCATTCTATGAGTGTTACGCAATTAGGTCCGCAGGGCAATAAAATATATAGTAAATCTTGCTGATTGGCTGATCTTATTTTCCCACTAGGCATATAATTATATAATTTGGCAGGAGTAAAAGGTAAGAATTACACAAAAAAATCGCAATTCGCCTTAGTGGTGTTAAGCAATTTCCTTGTCCCATTACTTACAACCTTGTGGCTAGGTCCACCTAGGACGGTTCTTACTAAGACAAAGTTGTTGAGACTTATATACCTGTAATTCCACTACTAGGTGGCGTAAATATATACTGACTAGCTTTTGCCAGCAGCTTCGCCCGCATGAAGGTCAGATTTTCCCACGGGAACGTACTGAGTGAGTGAAGTGAGTTTGTTTGTTATGCTTTCACGCTAAAAAGGCTGAACGGATTTAGATTAAATTACGCACAAGGGTAGACCATGACCTGGAGAAGGTCATATGCTTTTTATTCTGGATTGCAGAGGAAGTCACGGGCAACAGCTAGTTTATAACATTATATAGGTAGTTAGGAATTAGGATATGATTTCATGTACTTATCTTGTCTTCGACTAAACTCTGTCCCCCTTATTACAAAACAAGGTTTATCTTCAGACCCAGATTTAAAACATGGAGCCATTATTGAATTTAGAACTTTATTCCGACTATGGTAAAGTTCCTAAACACAAAACTGACAACTTAGTACCGAACTAAGTTTTCAGTTTTGTATAAAGAACGGTATTTCAATCACTGTTACGTTCTTATTACAAAAACTGGCTCCATGGTTTAAGCCATGCAAAATATAAATCATGTTTTGTAATAAGGCGGTATGAATAGATTATGTAAACCGAACGCTGATAAATAGTTAATCAACATAAAAAGTTGTTCTTCTGCCTATAAAAGTGCAATAAACTACAATTATAGCTATACATAGAATGGAGGAAATAGTTTTGTTTTCGTCGTAAATATAAGTTTGAATCGGAGTTCGACCGGGGGTGGTTACGATCTACCTACTTACTATTTAGTTTGTGCGTGAGATGGGGATGCAACGAGAGCATGGATCATGTCACTGTCATGAAGCATATACCTACAGAGTGTATGGTACACTAGCTGTTGTCCGCGATTTTGTCTGCCATCCAGGATGAAAAATTGCCTATGTGCTTCTCCAGGACCCAGGCTTATACTATCTGTCAAATTTCAAAGCGATCGGTTCAGTAGTTTAGGCGTGAATATATGTGTTGTATAAATATAGTATAGTATGGATAGATAAAATGTCAATTAATGTCATAGTGTCACTATTTACTTTAAGCATGTTCTTCTTTTTTTTTGCCTATTGTTTTTTTTTATTCTTTTAAGTTGATATCTATTATTTTTGTGTGTTATTGTGTGTTGTGCTATGTCTTTTGTGTGCACTGAATAAATGTTTTATCTATCTATATATAAAAAAAAACCAATGGGTAGGTACTTACCCAAAAAAAAAAATGTGTAGCAGGATAATAATTATGTTCCTTGTCTATTGACAGAATAATTACTATTTATTATTTGTGTAAAATTGACCATTCTTGAACAAAATTAACAGTTATCTAATGCATTGTTAATTAATTCATAGTCAACCCCAGTTTAATTTAAACAATAAATAACCAGCTAATGATTCAAGAAAATATTAAATAAGTAATTACTATTCATAACGTCCTAATCAACAAATACATATAACTCATTATTGAATATTTTAGTTCGCCATAATTCAGTAACAATAATTTAGTAACAATCCATTACATGTATATATTAATGGAATGTCAAATTAACTGTAAATTATTTGAATATCATTGTGCATAGCTGAATAATTATTTAACTAATTCATCAAAGCGTATTTCACTAATCTAGTTTAAAATTATTTTACAACTCGAAAACTAATAAAACAACAAGAATTGAGATAAAATGTGGCACTTTTTCGTCACAGAATTTGAAGAACTAGTAGACTTAGGCGTTGATAGAAATTACAAGTTAAGATATACTGAAACACCGTAAATTGTTTATGTTTTAGCTAGTACCTAGTTGTTTACTAACATAGGTAAGTTAGTTCTTTCTTTCTTAGTTCTTTTTGTAAGGTACCTATGTGGTAGGTACCTTACAAAAAGAACTACCAAACTGAATCGGAAAAAAAATCCCTATAAACCCACTGCAATGCATCGTTTCAAACTCGTGAGGTTCACTTTTCCACTCGACCCAAAATGCCTTCATTTCGCAACTACGCCATTTACGATCTCGTCAACGGCAGGCCCCGGTGCGTTCCGAACCTATTGATAAAATTGGGGAGTCGCGTGTGCAAGTAGGTCAATCTTCTGTTAACTACGGATCTGTTTAGAGCTTACGAATGTTGCCAGTCCCTTCTTTTGTTCCAAATTGTATTACCAATCATTTTGAGAGAAATTGCTGGTACATACTACTTTAGCTTTAGTACATATTTGGTAGTAAAATTCTGCCAAATGTACGTAGTCCAGAAAAAAAACTTATGTCTTATGAGAATGATTAAAGAACATTATTACATTTGAGATGAACAAGACGTAGTAATTTTTTTAATGAAAATATCACTTTCTCTTACATACTCGTAACATTTATGTAAATGAATGTTGTACGATTTCATAATTTTTTATGAATCAATGTGTATCTTCTAAAATGGGGATGCGTTTCAGAGAATAAATCGTACCCATAACCCGTAACGAACTAGTTATTAAAAAGTACTCTGTGGAACTAGTCATCAAAAAAGAAAATCCAGATACGAATGTTCCAATTTCACCACTAGCACACGAGACACTTCAGTCGACGATGCAACAAGATTCCTATAACACATAAAATGAAACTAACTCGTCTCTAACCCGACTTCAGTGCGTTTATGTCCAAATCTGTCGTCTCTGAACTGGGTCACTTGGCTCTAACAGTTCTGTAGGGTTTGTGCAGACGTGCCTCTATCACAGCCACATACATCACAGCAACAAAAATGTGTCACGCCACAATGTTGTTCGAAAAAGTATTGTTTAGTTCATACATTCTACATTTTGTAGTCGCGGTCAAAGTCTGTCTTTCTGCTCGCCTAGTATGACTTATTCTCTACGAAGAATATACCATAATATACGTATTTAACTAGCTCACTCGGCGAACTTCGTACTGCCTTATATCGACAGCAGCGCCACCTACCGGGTCCAACTGTGTTTCAAACCATCCAGGAATCCGTTGAAATATAAATACAAAATTTTAACCAAATCGGTCCAGCCGTTTAGGAGGAGTTAGGTGACAAACACACGTACAGAAGAATGATATATATCAAGATATATCTTTCTCTACAAAGTCTCTTTTCTTTTCTTCATTCTTTTAGGATGGGTTTGCTCTAGGGCAGAGCTGACAGAGACAAAGTCGACGATGGAGTGAGCTTACCAGAAGATGCCTGTTTATTCTAACTTTGAAGAGATTAGGGTTGTATGCGTTCGGAAACACAGACGCAGGTAGAGTGTTCCACTCTTTTGCTGTGCGCATTATAAAAGTTATTTGGAAACCCTTAGTGCGAATTGGTGGAATCGCAACAAGGAAGGGATGGTAATCTGCAGTGCGTCTAGATGTTCGATAATAGAAGGGGGCTGGTGGAATGAGGTCGTGGAGTTCTTGGGCACACTCACCGAAGTTACAATTTGTAGAAGACCGACAAGCAGGCAACCTTGCGGCGATTTTTAACATCGCGCAGTAGAAATCTTTCTAAAGTCTGTCGTTTTGTCTTTCGTTTGATCTGCTGGTCATGCTACGCGTTCTGCTCATATCGATGACATCACGACTACTCACGGCATTCACACTTAAATGGTCAACTACATCACGACAACGTCGTTTTATAAACTGCGACTTTAGCCAGCAGCTTTACCCAGTAACTGGGTTGTGCTGGCCCAGATGGGCAGTCGCTCCATGTAAAATATTGTTACTCAGCCGGATTCGGTTAGACTGGAAGCCGATCCACACAGTTGAAGATGTTGATGACTTCAAGCAGCTGCAGTTACTACACTAGCCACCACCCAGCGACATTTTTGATACTGTGGAGTTGTCCTCGTTGTTGCACGTCTGTACAATACCTTATGGTGCTATACTCGTACGACTCTTTACGGTGCTATTGTAAAGCAGGGTGCATACTTATGTGTTTACGACCCCATGGGGGACTGTATCTGTTGTTTATACACAGGTATAAACTTGATGTCGCAGCGAATTGGGTTGTTTATGAGGTTTAATGGAAGGGAAATAGCGTGGCATGGGAATGGTAGTGTTATTGTTACGGGTTAGGAAAAAACAAATAGTTGATGGTCTCTTTTAGTTTACCCAAAAACTGTTAGTAAACCATGGATACGCGATTAATGATGGCTATGCTTGCAAAGGATAGACAGAGAGCATAGTTCAGAGCAAAAAAAAGCTAGTGGTCGCTAGCACGACTGCTGAGCGTGAGATCCTGGGTTCGACTCCCCGGTCGGTTGGGTCTTTCCGTCAAAAATTCTAATTAGCAGCTCGGAGTCTGGATTTGTGTTCGATTGATGGCAATAGGCTCGCCCCTTATTACATGGGACTTAAACATAACTGGCGCAATGTGGTAGTACTATAAATACCACTCTGTCTAACCCATTGGGGACAACATACGTGATGGTATGTTATCTAATGTTATATTATCATCAATAATTCAGTAGTTTCCTAAACCTTTGATCCGAGCCATAAATTATTTAAGATGTATACTAAAAATGCGTCTGATAATGACATCGTTAACTTATCCTGGGATTTAGACTTGAAGTTTATTACTTTATCTTTGAAGTTAATTTATTGCTGCCAATTTAGTAATCTAAGAAGTTATTGTATGTCAGTCATAAATTGACCGCATTTACCAGTCGGCTCGTTGGTCTAGGGGTATGATTTTCGCTTAGGGTGCGAGAGGTCCCGGGTTCAAATCCCGGACGAGCCCAAATTTTTTTATAATTTTTACTCCAAATGTTTAATCCGCTGCGAATATTTCACGGGTTATTATTATAGCTCCGGTGTATTTGATAGAAGGCACTCTGAAGCGTGGTATTTTAATGATGAAAATTATTTAATTGGTCGATTATATTGAAGAAAAAATAATGAAATTGATCGGCGTCGGGAGCTCATTAACAACCACTTAGCGCTTTTATGTGTTTTTTTTTTCATAATTTTCCTGTTATTCCGGAAAAAAATAAACCACACGGTGCATCCCTGTGGGTGTCGTTAAGAGCTACTAATGAATTACCTGTTTCAAGAAAATCGTCTGCCTGGCGTGGTTGTTTGAGGCGTTCATTAAGACGGAGATATATGCCAATGACCTTGAGTGGTTAGCTTGCGTGTTCTGTACTGAGCTCACGCAACGCGTCATACGTTCAGCCAGTAATAGGACTCACCCATCAAGGAGCGCTGTCCCCAATTTGACGCATTATTAATTTATTATACACAAACCAATAGGTATTTTAATAAAACGCGTATATTAAAAGATCAATAATTAAATTATCTTTAAATTGGTGAAGGTTTCAGAAACATACGCTTGGTAGATTTTGCGCCATTCTCAGTTTTTTATCCGCGTTAGATATAAATTTACAAATTAATTTCACTATGTAATATAAACACAATCTCAAATATTCACATATTAAGTTATTGAGAAAATGTTCTAATTTGTCAAATCATTAACACTACTCGTTTAGACGTGATCTTCAGTATAAAATCATTAAAAGTCGGTTATCGTCGCCTTAAGTTGCTTATGTTCAGGAGTGGATTTTAGTTTGAGAGTGCATGGTTAGTTCAGATCTACATCTGGGTCGATCAACCTTAAATATTAAGAAATTATAGTAAACGTCGGTCGTTCTTATCTCGGTTAACATGCTTTGCACTAGTCAATGATACCGATTTACGTCAGTCGACTACAATTAAATTTCACATTTACCTTATTTTCTATTCATATAATACTTTCAGGGAAAATCTTTGAAGTAAAATTAACTTACCCGACTCAAACCAACCAAAATTAAATTCAGCATCTCATCTAGTTCTTCAAACCCCCTGTATACGGCGCCACTTTACATAACGCTTCTCTATTACCCAAAATAAACATAATATTAGAGTCAATGAACCCCGGAGCTGGTATAATCAGGCAAATTGCGGCGCGCAGCGGTGACAATGTTGTTATACCATCCTTCCCTCCTCCCCCGTTCCCCCCTGTAGACCCTGTCCCCTCAGGCTTAAGGCACCGTGTGAGTACACAAAATAAAATTAAACGCCAGCGTTTTTATATGACATGCTGGTGTGAGGTATGTAGCGGGGTTGTGGCGAAATTAGAGATTGAAACATGGTTGATGTTTTTGAGGTACGTACTATGTAGTTAGCTGTGGAGAAAGCAATGAAATTAAAATTTGAATTTTAGGTACTGAAATAGTTTAGTTGCGAGAATAAACAATTACTATTTGACTTGGCTCTAAATGGTTGCCTATTATATTTTCGGTTTCGGTATATATTCTATGCACCAATAAATTAACTGTTGACACATTATTATCTCTATTTGCTAGTCGATAATTGATTAATCGCTATTAACCGGTCTGTTCCCTAGAGCTGTCAATAGAATTACGTCCGGTGTTCACAAAAGGGTTAAATTGCCTAGTAATTATTGATATTATCGATAATGGCTGTATTTCCGCTTCTAATTGGATAAATCTGATACATCCCGTGGGATTTATTTTAGAAATTAGCCAATTATATCATGAGTAAGGACTGCTACGTTTATCTAGCTAGATTTTAATAACTCAATGCTGTGATCAATAGTTTCATCAGCATCATCATCATATCAGCCAAAAGACGTCCACTGCTGCACATAGGCCTCCCCCAATGAGGGGGGTTTGCCATAATCGCCACGCTTGGCAGGCGGGTTGGCGATCGCAATATGGTGTTAAAATGCATAGATAACACTGCTGCCCGTTCTCTAGTAAGTCCCATAGTCGCCTTTACGACACCCACGGGAAGATCTAGGATGGTGCTATTATTTACGTTTGGCACCACACGGCACAATAGTTTATCATGCATTTAATAAAAACTATTACATTAATTCATCCGTTCCAAAATTATAATCATGATCACGAAACAAATCGAGATCAAGAAAAAACGAGAAGAGTAGAAATGATTGTAATGGGCTTTTAAAACACTCTTAGATATAATGAAAGACAACGCCAAAATATCTTTAAACCGTACCCAGTAACATACCATAGAGCAGCCCAGAGTTTGTGTGAAAATTGAATTGTTTTGTTTAACGCTCCCGGAAGGGGGAGGCACACATACGGAACCCCTTCGAGGAGGCATACATATATGTATCACGTATTTATTTGTGGAGCCATTTCAATCGCTGATCGAGGAGTGAGAGGAAATGGAGTAGGTGGCAGTTTGCTGTCTCTAAATTGCGTTTTTAACTTTATTTATCTACTAACAGATTCTTTTCTTGTGGAAATCGGCATGGATACCTACGCCCCGTCAAGTCAGAGGGGAAGAACACTAACTTCCCCTCTGACTTGCCGGAGCGTAGGTATCCATGCCGTTTTAACCACACGATGGCTACCCTTAGCATGAAAGACTTCAGGTTCTCCAGGTTAATCAGTCTATAATATTCCCACTACTGGGACATAGGCCTCCTCTCTTGGAGGGCGAGGGCCACAATTCACTACGCGGGGCGTTCGGTTGGTGGATGTCCTATGTTTTAAGATTTTTGGCAGGCCAAGTAGGTTTCCTCACGATGTTGTCTTTCACCGCTTTGGGAGCAGTTGTGATGAAATAATTGACACAAAGTAAAGTGCCTGTCAAATGAAAAGGCTGTAAAGCAAAGGGCAATGGAGAGGGCTATGCTTGGAGTTTACTTACGTGATCGAATCAGAAATGAAGAGATCCGCAGGCGAACCAAGGTAACCGACATAGCCTGAAGAATTGCCAAACTTAAGTGGCAGTGGGCAGGGCACATTGCTCGCAAAACGGATGGCCGATGGGGCCAAGAGGTTCTGCAGTACCAACCGCATACCGGAAGAAGTAGCGTTGGAAGGCCTCGTACAAGGTGGACTGATGACCTTGTGAAGCCCGCTGGAATCTGCTCTGGACGTGGGAAGCACAGAACCGGTCAAAGTGGCCTTAGCTTAGTGCTTGGGCCTATGTTCAGCAGTGGACGTCTTTGGGCTGAAATTATGATGATGATGATGAAAGTGCCTGTCTGGGTTTCTACTGGGCACCACTGGTCTCTGATCGGATCATTTGACGGTTAACAAACTTTGAAACAGAAAGAGTTATCTAGCTAAGCGAGATGTGACTTCTGGGACCAATAATATCAATGAGCTTCAAAATAAATAGCGAAGGAACCTTTGGATGCCTGTCAATGTTAAAAGTGACTGATACATTAAAAAAACGATAACAATAACAAACTCGTATCATCCGGAAAACGGTCTAAATGAGCACCATTTTATTTCATTGATTTCGGCCAAACTATAAGTTCAGCCAAAATCAAAGAAATAAAATGGTGTAACTACTTGATCTTAAAAGTTTTTGCGGAATAATTCAAGTGGTTCCTTTTCCTTTTATTTTTTTTCTAAAGAGCGCCTTAATTCCACCGCCTAAGGAAAGTTCCCTTTTACAGTAAGTGGTACAATTGCTTCTTTCTTTTTAGGGTTCCGTAGTAAACAAGGAACCCTTGTAGTTTCGCCATGTCCGTCTGTCTGTCTGTCTGTCTGTCCGTCCGTCCGTCTGTCATTTTTTTTTCTCGTCTATTCCATGGTGTGGGGTATCGTTGGATAGGCCGTTCAAAAATATTGTGGGTTTGGCAAAACCATTTTTCAATTAAGGGATCCGTTTGCGTAATATTAAGCTTTAAAGTGCTAGTTTTTGTTAGAGTCAAGTGTCCCCCCCCCTGCCAGCTAAATAGTTGGTTTTGGATATGTGAAAAAATTCATGGCAATAGTATATATAACGAAATTAAAAGGAAAACTATCACAGCTAAGTAGGCTTCACAAGTTAACGAGTAATAGTCGACCAACTTAAATTTGCAGTTGGATAATTGACCGTAACGTATATCGATGTATGGGAGAGCATGTTTTTCAACTACAATGTTAAGTTTGTTTTTGGGATAAATTCATCCCAACTACGGAACCCTTCATTGTGCGTGGTCCGACATGCACTTGGCCAGTTTTTTTTTTCTGAAAGAAAAGCACAAACACTTTCTCTTAGTTATGGGCTATAAAACGTTTAATTATTTTTAATTTCTTTTACGTTTTCGATTACGTGAACTGATTTTTAAACGACGTCTAAATATCGGTGTGACTGTTTTGTAAGTTCTGTCCCTAATATTTGGTGTACCAAGTCCGCTTTTGTTCACGTCCAGGATTCGATTCCGTACATTATTCATTGTTCTTTTAATGGTAGGTACTGTATCACGTAATATGCTAGTATCCAACATGCACCGTTCGCTTTGAAGACTTAATAGGTAGGTACATCGTATATTCTGTATTTTTACCAAAAGCCATAAAGAAATATCTCCCTATTTTCGATACTTCACGTCTTTTTTATATGTAGAAGCTGAAATTCCCGTTTTATGGCTCCAAAATAGGTCATTATGTCACTACTAAGGACGCTGCGGAGGGTTTGCAACGAGAGGAAAACACTCTTTATTGGCGAAAGACAAGGAACAATCGAGATAGGACTTTATTGACAAATTTTTTTTAGTTTCTGTTGGATGAGGTAGATTTTCTGGTTTGTGGATGATTAGATTTTCTGGTCTGTGGATGATTAGATTTTGTTTTAGTATGCCGTTTCTTCGTTCCTTTTTAGGGTTCCGTAGTAAACAAGGAACCCTTATAGTTTCGCCATGTCTGTCTGTCTGTCTGTTTGTCCGTCCGTCCGTCTTTCCCCGGCTTAGCTCAGAGACGTTAAGTCCTAGAAAGCTGTAATATGGCATGGGTGTACATATTAATCACGCCAAAACCGTCGTAAAATAAAACCATAAAAACATATTTTTTTATGGTAACTCCCTTGCACGTAATTCTGAGATCCGTTTGCGTAATATTAAGCTTTAAAGTGCATTTTTTTGTTAGATTCAAGTGTCCCCCCCCTGCCAGCTAAATGGTTGGTTTTGGATATGTGAAAAAAATCATGGCAGTAGTATATATAACGAAATTAAAAGGAAAACTATCACAGCTAAGTAGGGTTTACAAGTTAACGAGTAATCGTCGACCAACTTAAATATTCAGTTGAAGAATTGACCGTAACATATATAGATGTATCGGAGAGCATGTTTTTCAACTATAATGTTAAGTTTGTTTTTGGGATGAATTCATCCTAACTACGGAACCCTTCATTGTGCGTGGTCCGACACGTACTTGGCCGGTTTTTTGTTTTTGTTGTTATTCTTCTTTCCTTCCTATCTATAATCATTATACACTTCTGTTTTAAGGCAAATGATCGCATACAAAGATGCTATCGTGGATTCGTGATCTACGTATTTGTCGAATCTTACAGCTTCCTCAAACAATTCAAATAACTTTACTAACTCCAGAAAACTTATTTTAAAATTAATATTAGTAAACTTAGTAACATTAATTTTAAAATAAGTTTTACAGCAAATTAAATTTTCTCCCGAAATTAATGATTTCCACTCTATGAAACTGTACGAAATATTGCGTCGTACAACTATATGGTGAACTTCGTAAATCTAATTTGAACGCCAGTAATTATGTTAATCTGATTCCGGTTATGTTTGATTTTCTACCAGAGCTCGATGTTGGTGTTCATTTTATGGACTGTGACTTTGATACCCTCTATTCCTAATGGTGGTAAATCAAATCTACAGATTTTGATGCAAATGGTGGTTGTTGGTTGTTCGTTTTGTTTACGCTGCAGTGTGCAAGAAGTTTATTTTACTTCTTAATCTACACAAATGCATACGACCTCATTTTTTAGGGTTCCGTACCTCAAAAGGAAAAAAGGAACCCTTATAGGATCACTCGTGTGTCTGTCTGTATGTCTGTCTGTTTGTCACAGCTGATTTACTCCGAATCAACTGGACCGATTAAGTTGAAATTTGGTACACGTATGAACATATGTGACTCAAACACGGACGTGTAACGTAAATAAATTAATTTTGAATATGGAGGTGACTTTTAAGGGGCAAATAAAAAAATAAAAAAAATAAAGGTTTGCTTACTGTACCGTGTGACATATCAAATGAAAGGGCATGTTTTAATGATTTCATAATTTTGATTTTTAATGTTTTAATAATTTTAAAGAATACTTTTGAAATTATTTAAGAAAATATATGAAAAATTACCATTATCGAGTAGTTTCGGAGATAAGGAGGGGCCTTATCTCCGAAACTACTCAGACTAAAATGTTGAAAAAAATATAGAAAATAGTTCTTTACTTATAGATTACAGGAAAATCTATAAGAAGTCTGTGATCATAAAATAATATGGTAAATCACTCAATATTGTGCGTTCAAACTTACATTTGCAGTTGGAATGTATAGGGGATCATGTTTTGCAACTTCAATGTTAAGTTTGTAGTTGGGATAAATTCATCTCAACTACGGAACCCTTTATTGTGGGTGGTCCGACAGGTACTTGTTCGGTTTTTATACCAACCGCTGAATTCTAACTCCAACCCTTTAATATTAGAGAAGTTCAGTGGTGATTAAAATTCTGCATCGGAATTTAATAAATAAAATTCTTTTGTCCTAAGGAAATAACCCTTTAATCAGTCCTAAAAATTTTAAAAATGTGGGTTTTTTTTTACAGCTAACCAAGTGCTGTTATTTTTTTATTTCTAGGTATAGAAGATGACCTCGGTGAAATAAAATACTTATAAATTTATGATCAAAATGATCATATTTACGTCGACACATTATATCGTAGACAGACTGTCTACGCATCATATATACCGTTACAAAGAGTAGACAGCAGTCTGGGTTACGCGCTTGCTTACTCGAAAATACCAATGTTTTTTGAACATTCGTTGTCAACAGTTCTGTAAACCAATATGTACCGAATCACTCATAATACAAACTTTTGTGTATAAATTGGAAACAAAACAATCTATCAACGCTTACTTAATGAATAGACTATCGTTTAAATCGGCAGTCGTTAACGAGAGTGCCGACAATGTTTCCAATTTACTAGATTGCTCAAAAGTCGTGGTTGGCTTAAAATGAATCGGAATTGTTTAGCTCCAACTTTTGGCAAGATTTCATGTAATTTTGGGCAGTTGGTTGAAGATTGGACGCTTTCTATTGTATAGACTGTGATTTAGAGCATTTCAAAAACAAGATTTAGCGAATGTTCTTTTTGTTTTTCCATTTTAAGTTCGCTTGACGGCCATTTCTGTATCTTTTTAAGTGTTTTTTAAGAAATGATCGTTTGTAAGTTTGTAAAGATTTTTAGTTGTCGAAGAATATCTTAAACGGTTTTTTCAAGCAGCCAGGACTTCTGCAATTTGAAATACTTTTGGTGTTTTCATTTCGAGATTTTCAACTTTTGTGGTACAATTAGAAAGTTGTATATTTTTAGAGTGGTCTGTAATATTTTCTTTACTAAAACTTTTATTTCGTTTACGAATGTAAATGACAATGGAAATCCCTCGTCAAGTTATTTCCAAGTTGGTGGACAGTTGATATATCTGTAAGACGCCTCCTCTGGCCTTTTAAACGCTGAATACAGGGCACGGATTTATTTATAGCTGACAAGAAGAACATCTATTAAACTGTTTTTAATAGATATATATATATATATATATTTGTCGTAACCTTGTGTCTTGTTTTTCATCTTTTATTTTTATAGAAATAACTAGCTGCACCCTGCGGTTTCACGCGTATCCGCCTCGATCTCGTAAGAATATCAGGATAAAAAATAGCCTATGTCTTAATCCAGGGTATCTGCTCCCTGTATACAAAATTTTATCAAAATTGGTTCAGCCGTTTGAGCGTGAAGAAGTAACAAACATATATACATACTCACAAACTTTCGCCTGTATAATAATTCTGAAATAAAAATTATTTGATTTTTTATTTTTTATTTTAGTGTGAATACACAGTAGAAAGTAGTAGTCTTTCTTTAGAGCTCAACCGTCATGTCTATTGTGACCGACCTCTAGGAGGTCGCACGGCAGTTATTTCTTCTGATTAGTTTTTTCTTGATTTGTCATTAAATTTTATAGGACATCGCATTGATGATTATTTCACAATTTTTCATTAGTTGTTACAGTAGCTACGAACATTGCAACCGGTAGCACCATCGGGGGTAGAACGCAACTGCGTACAGTAAGTTACCTAGTGAGAGCCCTAGCAATAAGTCATTTCCCCAAATCATCCGTTTGCATGTAACTCAATAGTAATTGGGTCATGCCAGTTAAGACTAATCGTCGAATTAAACCTCGTTTAATTGCAATCTCACCGAAACGCCAACAAGACAGATTACGAACGTAAACTTGATGGTAAACGTTAAGATTTGAATTGGTAATTGGTACTGTCTCATTGTTTAAATATTATTCATTTGTGTGTTAAAGACTTCCGCGTTATGGTTTGATGGTGTTTGGATAAAGAGTTTAGTGTTAAGGGTGTTAGCTGTGCGTTGATCCACTTAAATTGTAAACTTTCGACTAAGTTAACCCCAAGTTTCTGTACGCTTGTTTAATTTAATCTGTTATCTAATTTAATGTCAACGTGTATTACGGTTATAGTCAAAAGCTAACGTGGGACTTGACAGCGGGTTCACTGATAAGTAATTTAATCATGTTTCTAGATACCGAGGTTAATAGACGGGACTATCATGTGACAACTGTCCCCATGAGTATCAATTTTCCAATTTAACCAATCTATTTTTAGGTAGGTACTGAAATATTTCTTTGATCTGATGCTGAATGATAAATACAATATTGCTTGTTAGCCCTGAGGGAATCGGATAATAGCGACTCATTTCAAGTGAATTTTCCAATCAATATGACAGGAGAAATTTATCTGTAGCTCTATTCAGGTTTGCTTTAGGAGAATTGAATTCTGAATTTACGATGCTAATAAAAATACTAAAATCAAACTGCTTCATTTCTGCATCCGAATTATTCCGTCTTATTTAAACGTAAAATCAAACAGGACATCCGAAAATGGCATTGATACTCCTAGTCACCACACTTACAGCACACCAAATAGCCAAAAATCGTGTCTTCATCTTATTGCAATGTACACAGTGCTGATCGAACATGCCTCAAGACTTAAATGGATATTACAGGGGATCGATCTTGGATCCATTACCCACACCACGTCTAGGGACTGTAAACGTACGGGAGGGATATGTTGTGGCGGGCAGGCGGCGGCTTTCCGGACGGGTTGACGTTGAGGAATTTTGTTAATGGGATTGTGGTGAGATCTGCGTTAAGTAATTTATATGTATCGTTATGTTTATCGGTACTTACTATAATGTTTTTAACGTTGGAATATTCATTGATATGAAGACTGAATAAAACAAAACGAATGAAAGCGAAGATTTCAGTGGATTTAAAGTTGTTAAGTACACAATAGAGTGATTACAGTATCTATTTTTTAGTTTCAGTACACAGCTGTGTTCAGCTGTGTACTGAGACTGTGGCTGTGGCTGATTCCACTGAAGACCCACATACCGCAGTGTCTTAAGACGAAAATCTTTGACCAGTGCGTGTTGCCAGTGATGACCTATGGCATTGAAACATGGTCGCTCACAATGGGCCTTATTAAAAGGCTATTAGTCATACAAAAGGCAATGGATAGGGCTATGTTTGGAGTTTCTCTAGTGATCGAATCTGAAATGGAGAGATCCGCAGGAGAACCAAGGTAACTGATACAGCCCGAAGAATTGCCAAACTTAAGTGGCAGTGGGCAAGGCGCATTGCTCGCAGAACACATGGCTGATAGGGCCGAAAGGTTCTGGAGTGGTGACCAAGCACCGCCAGACGTGTCTCCCACAAGGTAGACCGATGGTCTTGTGAAGGCCAGAGAAATCCACTGAATGCGGGAAGCATAGAACCGGTCAAAGTGGTGGTGCTTGGGGGAGGTCTATGTCACGCAGTGTACGACTTTCGGCTGAAATGACGAAACAGCTGAATGCCTAACTTGTGTAAGCTTTCATTGGTACTAACGTTCTTCTTATGTTACACGACCAAAGAAAACAAAAACTGATCATTGAAGCAACAATCATCAATCATCATCGTCATTGGCTGGGTCCATTGCTGAACAAAGGCGTCTCCAATAGCATGCTATTAATAAAGATATAGATAAATTTATTTGTTCAAACATGTGTAACATGATACATGATTAGGTATGCACAAATAGATGGAGACATCATTTTACCGGACCACCATGTTTTGCCTCATTAGGCGTACAAAATCTTAACAATCTTAGCAAAATATGTCAATATAATATAATAAAATTAAATCAACAATAAAATTCAAAATTTATCATTAAATAAATCAACAATGTTATAATAGCACTTATCGGTAAGTAAATTTTTGAGTGTTTTCTTAAATAATGCAACTATATCTAAGTACACAGTCAACGCACGACCACAATATCACCCCGTATGTCCCACAATGCGTCTATGATCGCAATAAGTATTCGCCAACGGAACCCTCCAAATGAAAATTGTTCATCTCAAATCCATCGAGATAACATAAAGAGGGATTTTATATTCGCACTGAAAGCTACGCTACAAGTTCTGAATAAAAGTTATTTCTTACATCTACATTTTATTTTCTAAGGAGATAAAATATGGGGCGGAGCAGCTGCACTTAGCAGATGTGTAAGTAATGAAAATCTAGTAAAGTGAGTTGGTTCACTAGCTTAAGAGAATGGGCTCCAATTGAGCCTAACACTAGCAGCGAAACCTCGTTGCAAAGGATATCAGTAAAGCCCAATATTATACTAGATCTTTTTAATCAAAACAGTGTCTTATCTCCTTGGCCTACGCTACGCTAAGCCAAACTAAGTGCTTATTAACGTTAATATATCTAATAGATCTATAATACTTTGCCTTAGCTAATCTTTAGCCTTAGTTAATAGATCTATAATAATTTTCCTTAGTGTTATACTTGTCACTGTCGCACTGCTATTGTCCAACGGGACGGGAACATATCTAAGTCAAAGCACATGTGCTAAGTAACATTTAAGGCGACGATAACAGACTTTTAATGATGTTATACTGAAGATCACGTCTAAACGAGTAGTGTTAATGATTTGAAAAAAATATATGTTAAATTAGAGCATTTTCTCAATAATTTAATATGTAAATATTTTAGATTATGTTTATATTACATAGTGAAATTAATTTGTAAAGTTATGTCTAACGCGGATAAAAAACTGAGAATGGCGCAAAATCTACCAAGCGTATTTTTCTGAAACCTTCACTTATTAAAAGTTAATTTAATTATTGATCTTTTAGTATACGCGGTTTTTTTAAATACCTTTTTTTGTTTAATAAATTAAAAATGTGTAAAATTGGGGACAGCGCTTCTTGATGGGCGAGTCCTATTACGTGAGCTCAGTACAGAACACGCAAGCTAACCACTCAAGGTCACTAGCATATATCTGCGTCTTAAGTTCTCGGTTTGAGAGTAGCGATACTTTATTATTTACATCTGCATCAGTCAGTCTCGCTACCACCAACTGACTGCAAATATTTTTACTGTGCTGTGTGCTGTGTGTGTACGAAAGAAGACAACTGCCAAAATAGTGCGAATCAAATAAGTAGTAACCGTTGTATTTACTTAATTTACTTACCTTATAGAATTCCCTGCCTACTCTTGTCTTCTTGAAAGTAATTAATATGTTGCAATACGTAGCAAGGGACTCGTCTGCTCCAACCAGACATCGGTCCTTTAGCAAACATGGCAATAGTGTCATGAATACAAACAAGAGTGAGTCGGACTCGCGCACCGAGGGTTCCGTACGTATATATTATGTTGATGATTTCTGAAAAACTGTGCTATTTAGAGACATCCTTTTATTTTTCCTGTAATCTTTACATAAACTTCTATCACATAGAATAATTTCAGATTTTTATCCATTCAAACTTCGGAGATAAGGAGGGGAATGGTTTTTTTTTTAAATATGTTTCATGATTCCTAAAAAAAAAATGTTTGAGAATGTGCAAACAGCGTTCTTTCATCACATGCTCTAGTACGCCCCACTTAAAATTTCTAAGACCCCCTTTCAGTCCCGTTTGCAAGAAAGATATTTTTTTTTAATTTCTTTCTTGTTTGCAAAATAGTTGGGCAAACGCATCTAAAACTGTTCTAAATTTCAAGTTGATAGCATTAGTAGTAGGATAAATTTAGCTTCACATCATTATAGCAAAAAAACATGCTGATCGCACAAATCCTAGTTTTCAACTTGTTACTTCTTGAGTACCTATAGTAACCTACACCCCAGTTTCCAGTAAACTGTGTGTGCTTCTGCAAATACAACTGACTGCATGGGGCACCAGATTTTCTGAAATTTTCAAAATGCACTGAATTAACTAAACCTTTTTTTTTATTTATTCCTAGTGCTTTGCACAGATTTTACGAAATCAAGAATCAAAATAAACAGTCTTTTATTTTCAAACTAGGCTTAGAATCTTTTTGAACATCAACGGCATGACAAAACATCATAATTTTAAAATTAAATAAACCTTCCAGAATCATTGTTTAAATAACGGTGAAAACCGCCTCAACGATGCATGGATCAGTTTAGAAGAGCAACACCGTCACAGAGACAGTCACGAGAAACGACTTTAATCTATATTATGTGTAGATAATATTGGCATTTTTATTTATTTTTGTATCAAATCAAATTAATAAAAAAGTATCAGCACAAAATGATTTCATTTCAATTTTCACTTCATAAACTAAATGAAAATCGATTTAGAATGACAATTGATTCCATTATTGGTTTCCACTTCTTAAAATAAGGAAAATAGAATCCGAAAGGGTTTCATTTAAATCAATGGAGGCTCAATCCTTTTTAATCGAGAGTTATCAATCATTCGCGAGATAAAATCAGACACTGTAACTTATTTTCTTGTTGAGTGGTTAAGGCCTCGCCTCTCATGCACGCAGCACGAGGCTGTGGTTTCAAATCCGGGCAAGTACCAATTCGACTTTTTAATTCATAAATGTACTTTCTATGTTAATTTTAGACAGCATTGGCATTTCCCCTGCAGTGGGATTATATTAGGCTGGTATTAATATTATATAATACATTAACTCAATTATATTGTTTCAATTAAAACAGTTGCTAAGTCTATTTAAAACAAGAAAGGCGTAAAAGTCAAGAAGATTGAGCTGGTGCGATTCAAGCATAAAGCGACAGAATAAAAATACACACGTACACCGGAACGAAGCTAAGCAGGATTTATGACGTCATATGTCGTTGTGAGAGCCGACGCCGATACAGGGCTGACACTACAATCTTTGGGAAATGTTTAGTTATCTGATCTAGAGGAGAATAATCCATTAAGTTTTTTGTAAATCTGAATTAGGTGAAAATTGATATTTATTTCTGGAAATTGATTCAAATAAACACAAAACTAAAATATTGTGTCAAAAAATTGCTCCACATCGTTATGGAAGAATTTCTGCAATTTAATTTTTATGGTATGGCAATGCTTAGCATCTGTCCGAGGTAAAAGCCAGCCCCTGGGTCACGGAAAGTGTCAACCAGCCATTTGGCGATTTCGTTGGACAATCCATGAGCACTCGGACCCCACGGCCCGAAGATTTTGACCCTAAACGGCTCGAGACTATACTTACCGATAAGGTTATTATACTTTCGCTGCTTGAGGTTTTCCACAGCTTTAGCAGCTGCGCCAGCACAGCACGCGGAGCCAGGAAGATGGTATGGCGTAAGAGTATCGACACAAGTTGCGTCCCACACTAAAGGCCTACCCATTTTCCATGGAAATAAAGACATGCCGTCCGGTGTCTTGCCATCGTCACGTGCCAAGCTATAGTGTTCTAATACAGCTGGAACGCCGACGGAGACAAGAGCTCATCGGATGATATCATTAATGTTCGCGTGCTGCGCTAAGTGACCCACACTTCGGCTGCAAGACAGGCCGTGGTGTCCGAGGCTGTTGATAACTTCCGCAGTAGTAGCAGACGTGTCAAGTAAATTGTTCTGTACTACTCTGCAGAGCGGCTAATCCCACCGTCTCTGGGAAGATGGATAGTCGGGTGAAAGTGAATTCGGGCAAGCGAGTCTCCAGGCATCCATAGCCTCGGTGAAGCACGGCACATGAAAATTAATCAGTGGCCAGGATTTTCCCGTTTAATTTCTCAGTGCCGAGGACCGAGTATATGAAAGCCGATAAACTAATACTAGACAATTTGCGGACGCCGAGGCCTCCCATACGAATGGGAAGAGAAACTTGTGCCCACTGTCGGTCGTTCATAGCCCGCCGTTACCGCCGTTATCTCCGTGGCAGAAAACATCGACTGCGAAATGGGAAGCACGATGGAAATATGTTAATTAAGAGCCGAAACAGCAGTAACGGATTAAGCGGAACCGATCACTTTTCCGAATTTTTATTGTTCAAATTGCATTTTATCGAAAACTATTGACCGATGTCTTTTTTGCTATACTTTTGCATAAGTATAGCAAAAAAGACGTCGGTCAATAGTTTAATGACATATTTTTAGATCATCAAAGTTTCATGTGCCATAGGAATTATTTTACCGAACTATATTTCGCCGATTTAACAAATAACTTTTTGCTATTGGCCGAAGCCTCTTTTGAACTTTTTTCATTTGCCAAATGATTTATTTGCCATATTTTCACCCCACCGAAACAGCATTTTACGGAATATTATTTGGTCACAAATATATTATAGCCAGTTACTTGGTAGCATTTTCTATTTAAATTAAAATAGTGTCATAAAAAGTCGATTGTGCTTCAAAATTTTCTGACGTGTTTTCGATGGAGTAAAAGAAAACGAAACGGTATTAGTTGAAAATTATGGTTTTTTTGTATTATTAGTTGTTTATGGTTTTAAACTTATAGCCGTATGCATGTTAATTTGGAACAATCTTTCCGAAACATCATTGAAATTGTTTGTTAATAGTTTTAGTTGCTAGGATATTATATTTTAATTTTAATAATCTGTTAGTTCATTTGGTGTAAACGTTAATTAAATGATCAATAAACACATTTGCACGTCAAAAATACTTTATGTTTTAAAACTAGTGAGAGTTCGGTGTTTCCTATCTAACTAATCTGAGAAGAAAGACCGAAACAAACTCAGAGGTGACCTCTGAGCTTATTTCGGTCTTATTCGTTCAGTCTCTTATAAAGTCTAGCCATAATCATGGTCAGGCCATATGAGTACCATGCAGGTTAATGTTTCGAAAATAAGATACATAAACACGAAAGTGAACAAAGAGAACTAAAATAAGTCCCAAGCATGCATTTTCATTATAAAAAGGAATGTAATCTCAACATTAAACACACTAACCCTAACAAAAACCATTAGCATAACATGTTCCATTTAAAAGCCACAGGTTGTTATGTTAACCGAGATTTACATGGTAAATAAAATATTCATACAGTGACATTCCACACGTTAGTAGATCTAAAAAAACAGTTGAATTTGTTACCCTTAAACATGCATGCAGCATAACAATAACTTAATTTTTTATAAATCATCAAAATTCATGCACAATTTACAGGTCCTAAAATTCCGTTCATATTTTCTTTGACAACCCTACCGAGTCCACAAAGCGTGACTTATCTGGCCTAGAAGTTTGCGCCAAGCAAACAGGCTGTTGGCCTCACATTCAGCCTGGAGGCCCATTGTGGTCTCCACTTATTCTACAGGAATGGTCCTCAGACTCATTTTGTAGACGATATTGGCTGGATAAGTTATGTAAATGTCATAAATTGATTAGTTTTCCTTTTCGTTTATTTATTTTTTTGTTATTATTATTTATTTAGAGGCTTTTACCTTACAAAGGTACGTCAGCTTCATCATACCCTAATCTAATTATTATTACATGTAATTATAATAATGTATTAATACAAATATATTATTGCGTAAGTGAGGGAGATAGTGATGCAGCAACCATTTCATAAATCAGTTTCGCTTCTCCCGAATTAGGTGTAGATAATATTCTAAAGAAAGCCCCAACATTAAACATATTAACTTTTAACTCCCGCATCACTATCTCCCTCTCTCTCCTGTTCTTTTCACATTCCACAAGTCGAAGATGTCCAACATTTGCTGTTGGACATCTTCGACTTTATTACACACTTGGAACAGAATTTTGAGTTGTGTCGTCGAAGCAAAGGAAGGTTTTGTTTATGGTAGGTATTAGTCATCAAACTCATGGGTCTCACTACAATAATTGTCCATGCAAATATTCAACAATATAATATATTCAAACTTGCACTCATTCACGTTGTTTTCCAAATCATCAAATCAAATCATTTGCGTCTTTGCAATATATATGAATTCCACTTCAAACTATTGTTCTATTCGTCTCTCCTAAACTAAAACATCTGTTATTCTTTCATTTTCTTACTAACATGGAACCATTTTAATAACGAAAATTGCATAACTGAACTCATTTGTTTAGCAAACATCTCTTTGTCTTCGTATATATAGTCTTAAGGGCACGCTCGACCTACTAGTGCATGATTACAAAAATAATAAACTCGAGTGCGGGACAAAAGACGAGTGCATTACTTGACGATTTGGGACCCTTACTTGTCGTATCATAAAAGTTAATCAGTTTTTGGGTTAAGCATCTGGAAGTGTCTCTTGCGAAATATTTTTGACCAAGTTGTTGTTTAATTATCTTAGTTTAATATCTTTTTCCCGCGTACCGGAATACGTAGCGTTGGAAGGCCTCCTACAAGGTAGACCGATGACCTTGTGAAGGCCGCAGGCATCCGCTGGTTGCGGGAAGCACAGAACCAGTTGAAGTGGTGATGGTTGGGGGAGGCCTATGTCCAACAGTGGACGTCTTTCGGCTAAAATGACGATGATGATGATGAATATCTTTTTGGAATGGAGACCTTTTTTAATAATTACTGTTGCAGTCACAGAATAGAATAGAATACAATTTATTTCTGGTACATTAAAGATCTTAATATACAGCTTCATTTAAACTACCGGTGTAGAAATATTAAAATTGAAGTACAATTATAAATAATTAGTCTGAAATGAAAATAGGTATTTTTTTATACAATGTCAAGTTTTATATGTAATTTTTTTTTGTTTTTATTTATAAAATGTCAAAATTTACTAATTATATAATGAAAAATGCTTACAATTAACAAATAAAAAGTCAATGAACACACTCAAAGTATTGGTGAAATATAATGTAAAAATTTATAATTGAATAATTCGCTAACCGAATAGAAACAGTTTTTTAAAAGCCAGGCAAATATTGTTTTCCTGAATTTATTTGTGGGCAACACTCTGATGTGTGGGCTAAATTGTTAAAGATTTTGATAGCTATGCAATTGGAATTCGTGCTGTACAAATGTAGTCTCTGGCTAGGTGTAAGTAATTTATTTGGGTTTCTGCTATTAACTATTTTAGAAATGTGTTCGTTTATTGAGAACATGTGCGAATACCTTTTTATAAATAAACAAATTTCAGAAATGTAAAGGCAAGGAAGTGTAAGAATATTTTGTACTTTAAATAATGGTTTACAATGTTCTAAATATTCTGCTCCATCACACACATTTTTTTTGTGATCTGACACATTTTTTTTTGTGCAATGAATGCTCTGTTCACTGAATTACCCCATATCACGAGGCCGTAACGCAGCTCTGATGAAACATGGCCTTGAAATGTATTATGGGCAGTGCAGACTTTTTGTACATGTTCTTTCCATTTTAATTTTTGATCAATAACTATTCCCAAGAATAAGGTTGACGGTACTGGTTACAAAATTGAATGACTGTAGTATATTTGAGGTGGTTTTACTAAAGAATTGTATGTTTGAAATTGAACTAACTTTGTTTTTTCAATGTTTACACGTAAATTATTAGGATCTAGCCATTTCATTGCTTCTAGTATTTCATTGTTAGTATCAGATTCTAGGTCATTCCTATATGAAGATCTTATCGTCAGAGTAATGTCATCAGCAAATAGTGTACAATTATGTTTTAGGCTCTTGCAAAGGTCATTTATATATATTATGAATAATGGAGGCCCTAATACGCTTTCCTGAGAAACACCACAACTATTTATTTTTAACTCTGATGTATGTATTTTTTTGTGTTATTGTCAATTTTTGATACTACTGTCCTTTGCTGGCGACTTGATAAATAACTTTTAAGCTAGTCATGCGCCTTGCCTCTATGCCGTATTTCTCCATTTTGCAAAGTAAACAAGTATGTGGGACAAAATCAAATACTTTGCTGATATCTAAAAATACTGATAATACAGACATTTTGGTATTGAGGTCTTCAGATATGAGTTTGACCATAGTAAAACAAACAAGTGAAGTCGAACTATTCTTCATAAACCAAATTGGTTCTCAGTAAGTGTGTTGTTTTTAAGTTAAAGTTGATTTTTTAACCGTACATTGCCTTTTAAAAAAATTTTGCTATGATAATTATGTATCAATGCAATGTGTCTATAATTGGACTTTATCCGTGCGGTTATACCTTTTTTGTATAGCGGTTGATTGTTTTAACTAGTCGGAAATGTTTCTGTCTCAAATAACAAATTAATTATATAACTTATAGGTGTTGCTATAATTTTATATTTTTTGTAGTAATTTCATCGTATCCAGTAGCGTTAGTATCATTTAACACATACACAGGTTGCAGTGTTAGTTCATTGCAACGATGTCTTCGAAAAACTCGTCGAATTAGCGATAATAGTGCTCGTATTTAATAACTCTCGGGTGATACCGGCTTAAGAATAAATTAAAACTCATTGAATTTAACATTTTGAATGAAAGAGCTATTAGTATATATCAGTCCCAAGATAAAGTCTAAGATTTATAAATCAGATTATTTACCGCGGCTAAAATAATGATCACTCTTTTGAATCAGTTTATGATTTCACACCCAACCCTAACAAAATAATGATTTGCTGCTATGCATACCAAAAACCGGAACAACGAAACTTTTCCCAAATATTTTCCTATTCAAATCACAAACACTCGTTCAAATTCCAAACACTTGGGGACTAATAAAATGAATGTTGTCGAAAGAGGCCAGTCCTTGATCCAGTTAGAGTTAAGGCTCCCAAAAACAAGTTAAGTTCAACAATAAAATTAATTCAGTGTACTCGAATCTGTGTGTTATGTTCACAAAACGACGAGCATTCAGCTTCGTTTACATAAAGATGTTATTATTTCACTTTGGGAATTACTTCTATTGGAATTTTGCTATTTGGGAATGAGGAATGTGGTTTCCGCAAGGTAATCTGTGGTGAAATATAGTGGTAAATTACTACATTCCCCGCATTTCGTACCTTGGAATAGTGCTGCACCAGCGCGATAACGTTTTGCTGCGATATCTCGGTCTAAAGTGCAACGAGTGTACTGCGAGAATTGCTACCTTCGGTAGGATTTCCGAAAATTCAAAGGTGTAGAATTTTATTTTCCTGGCAGAAGAATTTTACCTGTCTAGGAACAATTTATGCAGTTGCTTAGTGTCACCTGCTTTTGCAAACGTGAATCTAATAAAGCATTCCTGGCATGAGTAGAATATCATGATTTTCAATTATACTTTATTATAGAGCTAAAAATAACATTTATTTATTACATGGGACTTAATCAGAACTGGCGAAATGTGGGTGTACCTCTGCCTAACCGTTCGGGGATTACAGGCGTGATGTTATGTTTGTTTATTGACATGAAACTAAACTTGATAACTATTATATACAGACACAATTTTTTTTCCAAAGGATATAACATTGATGTTTTAAACATGTTTGAACAATTTGTCGGTTGAATGGTTTACTTTCATGTTCAGTGTAAACAATTGTCTGTTTTTGTTTGTTTTGCTCTTTTTATTGTATCTTGTTTGTCGAAGTATAGTGATGAGATGTTGACAAAGTTTGCAATCACTTGTAAAGATATTTGTGCTGAGTGGCGAAGTGTTTTGATGTTTTTCCAGGCAGTGAAAGCATTTAGAAATTGAAACTTCATTTACACACAACTTTATGTCAGAGTTACAATAGGTAAAGAAAAGTTGATGCTTTTGAATCAAAGAAAGAAAGTAGAAATTGGTTTGACGGCTAAAGGAAACACAGGGTTGACTCCTAAAACAAGTCAGTGATATTCATAACCCTTCCTGACGTGGTAGTTGAGTAAAATAAATAATAAAATAAAATGGTAATATGTGCCTCATGAAAGATCATCCCTAAATTGCTTATCATAATCTCAAAATCTAACAGGAATATTGTCTCACCCAACAAAAAAAACTTAATACGGAAATCGAATTCAGGACCATATATGATAAAGGCGTACTTGTTCAATATACACCAATATTTTATTATACGGCGAGCGTTCTGAAACGAAGAGTGTTGTTGACACCATTTGTACGACGTAAAATAATACCGTACTCGAGTTAAAAAATGCGAAGCCATGAAATACTGGCTCAAATAATGTCAGCACTTATTATTATTATGATTAAATTTATAATATTCTACTAATGTTAATGGTGAATGAAGAAATACTAATGAATTTATAATTCATTATCTAATAAAGTCGCTGAAAAGTTAAGAAGGTGCTGGGAAGAATGGATGCGGAAGGCGGCCTATATTCTGATGTAGACTGCTGTAGGTTGAGTTGATTTTATAAAGTATATACCTACTGTAAAAACTGCGAGCTAAGATACATTTTCTCTTAGTTGGCATTAAAATGTTAGGAATCATTATTTATTTATTTACTATAAATAAGATAGCATATTTGCCAGAACAAATTAATTTTATTTATATCGACAATGTGACATGTACAGAATAATCACCGGTCTTTGTTACATCATACATGCTTTGTTTGATTTTACTTCTTCACTTTTGTATATCAAATAATAATTTCAGTTGATGGTAACAAGCAATTTTAACATTATAACATTATTAAATTAAATATGTACCCATAATTAAACTAATTAATTACTTAGTTGACGGAACTATGATAATTTAACAAAGTACTCCTAGCTTCAGAAGTCAAGATCTTGTTAGGCTCATATGGAGTCAAGAACTCAAGATGCGTGACCACATTTAAACAAGATATTCGTTACAGCAAACACTTTTTTTTTCCAGTGATAGGAGATATCAATATCCTACAAAATAGGTATCTACGTGTTTTTCAATAAAACGTTAAGTGACCATAGTGGGAGTAGGTAACACTTGTTTTAAATACCTAAGGTCTTACCTACACAACGCGAGTTAATAACGCGTTGTTAACTGGTTTGTGAGCGGTTCCGTTGTGAACGGACCCCCATTGAAATACTAGTGCTGGGACATTCGGACTAGTGGTTTGATTAGTGATTTGAGTTTGTATCACGTTACTTTTGAGTAGTAGATAACGGGCCTAAATCTTAAGTTGTATTAAGGCTTCTACATACCAGCGCGACTTGTCGCGCGACGCGACACGGCACAAAGGCCCCGCGTCTCGCAGGACGAGCGGTGCCTTTGCGTCGCGTCGCGTCGCGCGACAAGTCGCCCCGGTATGTAGAAGCCTTAACACTTCACAGTGTGTTCAGCTATAATCTAGGCAGGCCAGGTATTTGTCTCTGTGGGTATTTTGTGTATCTTTCGTACATTTTGTATGAACCATCGCACACTACGGGCGGGGCACACCCGCACTTTTTTGTATTGAATGCGATGCGTTGCGGTTTGATGCGGCTGTAATGTGCGCTTAGCTTTACTTACCTATATTAAGTCATTTTCACTTTCGAATTATTTCATGTCATTAGTCACATACAAATTCAACAATTATCCTCGATAGTTCGCGCTGAGCAGCAGCTATTATTCTTTCATCCACCAAGTTAACCCACTTCATAAAATCAGTAAAAATAGAAGGAAAATTTAATTTCCACGCCGAGGTGTTTCTTGAGTTAACATTGGACTTCAGAAATTTAAAAAGTGCTAATTTCCGTTCTAGTTACAGTTCTAATTGCGGGATGGATGATAAATATAAGATGTCTTCTTCTATTGTTTTGTAAGACTCGTCCGGGTAGCCTCTTACCGACCTGGTCAGAGTTGGCTTTCAGTCTATCCAGATACGTGTGAAGAATAATAGTACGACTGCAGTCTGACCTCTACATTTTCACAATCGTACTAGTGAGCAATTTCGAGATAGCTCTAGGCCAGTTGTCACATTTGTGACCTTTTTAACCGACTTCCAAAAAGGAGGAGGTTCTCAATTCAGCGGTATGTTTATTTTTTATTTTTTGTATGTTTGTTACGTGGTTACTCCGTCAATTATGAACCGATTTAGAAAATTATTTTTATGTTTGAAAGGGTATACTCCCTAGGTGGTCCCATTGCTACCAAATTAGAATCTGATGAGGGGATCCCATGGAAATCGAGGGAAACGCTCAAATTTTATAGGCAAACCTATAGCGATTTGGGTATTTGTTATAGTAACTCGTGCATTTGCTCTCGGAAAGCATTTGGTAAAGTGGAACTGATGATGGAGACCACAGAGGGCCACCGGAACAGTTATAATAATGAGTACCTATTTAACGGGTTGCGATTCGATTAGGTACTTCAATGTGGTTGCTAAGCAATTTATGCTCGTCACTAGGCATATGGTGAGTGGCAGTGAACTCCTCAACAATCAACGTCCCAGCATCGGGAAAAGCAATATTTTGTAAAAGGTGATGAGCAGTTAACATTAGGCAATTGTAACTTAGATAAATTCAAAACTGACCCACTAAAAAACGAAAGATAAAAAACTTTAATTTCGGAAGTCGCTGGTAAAAAAACTCAAATACAGATCCAAGGACACCAACTTCCGAAATTAAAGTTATTTTTCACTTTGTAGTGTTATTTTTGGAAGTCGGTTGTTATTTTTTTAACTAACCGTGTCGACTGTAGATGTTCGTATGATAACGGTGATAGAAAATTTGAAGTGCACTATAGAGAGGGTCTCAATATCACAGGAATGGACACCTATCCTCGGAGAGACCGTGGCAATCGCATTCTGACCTCCCAGGTTGGTCTTATTGTTTCTATTCAATTCTATTCAATTTATTTAATTCAGTAACAATTCACATTGCGTTCGAATATAATACAGCACGAAACATAAGTATTAGATGTACGACTAATATAAAAATAAAAAGTAAAAGTTCAAACAAACCAATTTAAACATGCAACTCAATTTAAATGAGAAAATATTATAGAAATTGTAAAATACCATTCCAAAATAAATTACAAAACCATATTATGTCAATCAGTTAAAAGCAAATTAAACAACACAATAATCAATAAATAAAAGACATAAAACCATATTATGTCAATCAATTAAAAGCAAATTAACAAAAAGTAATCAATAAATAAAAGACATAAATTATAAAACCATATTACCTATGTCAATAATTTAAAAGCAAATATAAAAAATAATAAAACAAAACAATAAATAAAAGTTATACATGAACACAATATAACACCATAGACAAACAATGATAAATGATAAATGATTTTATTTCTGTAAGTAGGTTTGTACAAACACTTTTACACGTCAATCATATTTTAAAAACTAGATGAGGTCGGCGTTTCCTAACTGACTACTCTGAGAAGAAAGGCCGAAACAAACTCAGAGGTCATAGTCTCTTTTAAAGTCGAGACATAATCTTGGTCAGATCATGTGAAGACCATGTAGATTGGTGTCTGAAATGGTCTTTTGAGGAAAGAACCACACAGGTTGAGTGTACCTGACCAGTCAGTGCACGCATTTGTCAGTAATCGTGCAGCTCTACTCAGAATTTAAGGAGCTCAACGATGCGACGATCAATACCAAAGAAAGGACATTTGGGTAGGCCACTTATATGACTCAAACTGCCAGACCATCCATTTCATTATCCATTAACACTAACTGAGAATAAAAGAAAGGGAAAAAAATATTATGCAATAACCCACATAGTCTTCACATTCACAATAATTAAAATAATATAATACTTTACAAGTAAATATTCATGTCATTGTGTATAAAATAATAATTAAATGTCGCTGTTTATAAAATAATAAAGTTAGCAAAAACAAAAAAAAACAATAAAAATAAACTACCTCAATATGTACAAAAATTGGAGCAGCTCAATCCCAAGCCTTTTTGTCCTCAATATAATCTTTAACAGTATAAAAGGCTTTCTGGCACAACTTACGTTTAATGAATGATTTGAATTTATTAAGGCTTAGATCTTGAACGTGGCTTGGAAGTTTATTATAAAAGCGTATACATTGACATCGAAACGAGCCACCTATTTTCTTGAGCCTTGTTGTAGGTACAACAAATTTGTGTTTGTTCCTAGTATTTATATTATGGATATCACTGTATTTTTTAAATAATTTTATATTTTTATGGGCATATAATAGATTTTCAAAAATATACTGAGAAGGCACAGTCATTACATTAATCTCCTTAAATTTCTCTCTGAGAGAGTGTCTTGGACTTAATTTATAAATTGATCGAACAGCTCTTTTCTGCAAAACAAAGATAGTCTGAATGTCGGCAGCATTTCCCCATAACAGAATACCGTACGACATTACACTATGAAAATAACTAAAGTACACTAAACGGGCTGTCTCTATGTCAGTTAAATTACGAATTTTTCTAACAGCATATGCTGCGGAGCTTAGCTTTTTTGACAGTTTATCTACATGTGGGCCCCACTGAAGCTTAGCATCCAAAGTCAAGCCCAAGAATACTGTGCTATCTTCAGGATTCAATTCTTCGCCCTTTATTAACACATTAGTTTTCACCTGCCTAACGTGAGGTAGCGTAAACTTAATGCATTTGGTTTTTTTTTCGTTTAGAAGTAAATTATTAACATTAAACCCGTGAACTACTTTTGAGATCGCGCTATTTACATCGTCAGTAACCAGCTGCTGACGTTTAAGTTTAAACAAAAGTGAAGTGTCATCTGCAAACAACACTATATCATGATTATCCTTTATGAGGCAAGGCAAGTCATTAATATAAATAAGAAACAAGAAAGGACCAAGAATGACATGTCAAGTTATGAGCACTAGACTATTATCATCTAATTAGTAGAGACATTTTTCCAACAGGAATGCCTTGAGTCGTGCCTTGAATGCGCCCGTATACAGTATGCTTTTTAACTCAAGCGGTAATTTGTTAAATATTTTAACTGCCTGACTATGTTCCAAAAGCCGTATATATTGTCTGGTGCAAAAAACTTGTATGCTTTGTATGTATATAGGTAGTTAGGTATTCCTCTGCCTAATCCTTTAGGGATTACTCCCCAAAGGGTTAGGCAGAGGAGTACCTATAGTACAGTGTACACCCTCAGGGGGCTACAGGGGGGCTTGCAGGGGGCCCTATCGCCATCAATCGTGCACAAATCCAGCCCACTACCCAGAGACCCAGACCCAGAGTACCCAGAGTTACTAATTACTATGGTGACAGAACCCTAAAAAAATGAATACCATATTTTATTGAACAGTCTGCAAGTATAACATAAGGAGTGAAATGAATAAAAATAGTTTTAAGAATAAATTAAAAATACAATATTTAGAGTTAAGGCTTCTACATACAGGCGCGACTTGTCGCGCGACACAAAGGCACCGTTCGTTGCGCGACACGCGGGGCCTTAGTGTCGCGCCAGTATGTAGAAGCCTTTATGTTAACGTGCTACTTACCTTTAAATAATAATTAGTTTTGAGTTCACCGACCCCACAGTCAAACCACACTACGTTTTGTGGGGCTTAGTTTATAAGTTGTGCTTACCTTGTTTAATAAAGATAAATAAATAATAATAATAATCCAGCCTTTGGGCTGCTACTGAGAAATTCCTGATGGTAAAACCCAATAACACTGTCCGACCTGGGAATCGAATTAGACCAAAGAGGCTTTTATGCTAACAAAAACAAGTTATACATTAAGTCTATCCTTAATTGATATATTCACTATCCACCGGTTAAGGTTCTATAATTTCAAATGTAGTATCATTACAAAATCGGCCTTTTTTAGGGTTTCGTACCACAAAAGGAAAAGAAAACGGGCCAAGTGCTCGTCGGACCACGCATAATGAAGGATGCCGTAGTTGGGACGCCTTTATCTTAAGAAAAAACTTTGCAGTTGAAAAACATGGTCAAAGTGACCCTCATATTCAAAATTAATTTATTTACGTTACACGTTCGCGTTTGGGTCACAGAAACCCATGTGAACCAATTTTCAACTTTATCCGCCTTATTACAGAACAAGATTTATATTTTGACATGGCTTAAACCATGGAACCAGTTTTTGTAATAAGAACGTAACAGTGATTGAAATACCGTTCTTTATACAAAACTGAAAACTTAGTTCGGTACTAAGTTGTCAGTTTTGTGTTTAGGAACTTTACCATAGTCGGAATAAAGTTTAAGTGTAATTCAATAATGGCTCCATGTTTTAAACCTGGGTCTGAAGATAAACCTTGTTTTGTAATAAGGCCCAATCTGTCCAGTAGATTCGGAGCAAATCGGCTGTGACAGACGGACAGAGAGACACACGAGTGATCCTATACGGGTTCCGTTTTTTTCCTTTTGAGGTACGGAACCATAAAAATGGAACCCATAACACACATCATAATTATTTAGAAACAAAGTAACGAAACAAGGCTTGAATCCTTGCTTACAACTTAACTCAACAACTGCGCACAATGCTAATTATAAAATAATTAAAAGTTCGAAACTTTGTTTGAAAACATTTTGCTTACAAATCCACGTATATTTTGTGTTGAGGATAGATTAGAATACGAGTTTATGTGGTCCTTGTAATTTAGGGTTATACTTGTTTGAAGGTATACACTCTTTTCTTGCTAACACTTTATTCCGCACAACTGCTCTATTTCACAACCAAACGACGACTGACTCTGTACTACATTTTACTATTTAAAATGACTTTTCCCCCACTCAGAAATAACGATAACATCATAACCGTTATTTCTGTGTTGCCAAAGTAAAATAATACATTTAGTTGCCATAATGAAAATACATTTAAAAGTTTGTTACAACATTAATAATTTGTACTTTGACAGTGTTGCAACAGTGAATATTATAATTCGGTATTAAAATAATACATTTTTTTAAATTAAATCAAAGAAATCACACACTTGTTTAAAAAAACCTACGCTTTTTTACTGATAGAAGCAAAACTCTTTGCTATGCACAATGTAAAAAAATAAACTGTTTTCAGCGCAGTTATCGCTACCCACGCCTCCTATGTGCCTTTGACATTATACTGTAAAACTTTTTACAGAGGTAGAAGAGCAACCCGTATAAAAAAGTTTCACAACTATGTATATACCCCAAGTTTGCGCCTTAATTAGCAAGCCATTATTAATTAACTCCTTTAATCAAAGCTGACCTCATCACTAATTTAGTAGTTAATAAAGAATAGTTAATTAGAGTACCCAGAGTAAAGTCTAGAGCAATGATTGCTTTTCGAAACGCCTTACTGAAAAAGTGATAAGTCTAAAATTATTGGTTTGCCTATACTCGTATTCATCAACCATCAACTCAGCCTATCGCAGTCCACTGCTGGACATAAGCCTCTCCCAGGCTGTGCCACAATACCCTGTCCTCCGCCTTCCGCATTCAGTCTGACCCAGCCATCTTCTTAAGGTCTTTGGTCCATCTAGCTGGGGGGCGTCCCACACTACGCTTGCCGATACGCGGTCTCCACTCCAGGACTCGTCTGCTCCATCGGCTATCGGTCCTTCGACAAACATGGCCAGCCCACTGCCACTTCAGTTTGCTTACTCTGCAAGCTATGTCGGTAACTCCGGTTCTTTCCCGGATAATTTCATTCCTGATTTTATCGCAGTTTCTTTTTGTTTACTCGTATTAGGTATGTCCTAATCCTGTCGTATGGAATAAAATTGTCTAAAGTCAAACCGAATCCGGGGTCCCGTGTCCGTATTTTCAATCAAACCGGTTTCATCAAAGTAACTTACAACTAAACTGAAATATTAATATTGTAGTCACCACAGATATAATTAGCGATTTTTTACCTGTTGCAAGTTTCGGTAGAGCATCTTCCATTACTGACTCAAATACAGAGTCATCATAATCAGCCTTTAATATTTACACTGCGGGGACACAGGCCTCCTCTCGGTTAGAGGGAGCAGACCGTACTCCACCACGCGGGACCAGTGCGGGTTGGTAGATATCACATGTCTTAAAAATTTTTGGTTCTAGGACATCTCGTTTTCCTCACGATGTTTTCCTTCACTGTTTTGAGAGCAGTGGTGATGAAATAATTTACACAAAGTAAAGCGCCTGTTTGGGTTGGTTCGAACCTACGACCTACAACTCGTACGATATAGAGTAGTTTTGGGGTCAAACGCACACTATGTGCGTTTACAGACCCCCAAATTATCAAACGTAATTACAAAACATGCGTATCTAGCTCAATTCAGGACAGTTCAATGGTTCTTTATGAGTCTTAGATTTAATAGAATTTTCAACTAAGATTAGTGAACAGCTTAGATTTTCGGTTAAAACAACGGCCCACACTATAATTTTCAGAATTAATTTGCATTTCATAATCTTTCAACCAATGTTCAGATAAACAAATAATATCAAATATAGTTTTTTTTTTCTGAAATTGTTGAATTTCTAATTGTTTGTAAAGAAAACCTACCTTGATGAAATAATTTCAAGACTTAGACCCTTTTTTAAACTTAACTATTTGAGATCAAGAAGACACCTTGTTGTTGGTAGGTTTAACTTTATTATTACCGGTATCTTCTGTTGTCTTACTATCTAGTTTAATCAACATCCAGAGTGAGCCCCAACACTTCCGTGCCTTCACCAGGCAATGAGATCCTACTACTTGTGGACCCCACATTAGGACAATAATTTGCCATGAGGACACATGGATCCTTTTTCGTACAATTATTGTAAATAGTTAAAGCAGTAGTGGTACAGTAACTTAAGGCGCAGATATATTATTATGATTTTAGTGACTTTTAAATCTGTTATCATGCCTTCATTTATTGCAAGTAAGTTATGCGAAAAATTTATGTTAAACTAGAACGCATACACATCAATTATTATTTATGTGAATATTTAAGTATTGTAGTAAAATACTTTATGAAATAATTATTTGCAATGTTGAATAGTCTTGGGCCTAGGAGCAAATTGAATTTTTAAGCAAAAGATGTTCTACAGGACACAGATTCCCTTTCCTAACGGCTACTAGAAATATTTCAAAATACGAGTTTCTGAATTAAAATGTTTTAGACATAAAAGGAAACGTATCTATTTTTTTCAGATTTTTATTAGTATTCTAAGTATTATTTTTAAAACCTGGACTTTTTGGTACCATCAGGAACTTTAAAATACCATATAGTCTAAGTTCTAATACTAACATAAGAACTTTCTGGACTTTTTAACTAAACTTAATCTTAACACATTATTATATTCTATTTGTAAAATATATGACTTTATTCTTGTGCATTCATTTTCCGTCAGCTCCAACACAACTCTTTCTCCCAGCGAATAGTCAGCAAATTTTGCAGACATTTCTTCATCTTTGCCTAGATAAATCATAAACTTCTAGATAAAACCCCATTGATCTGCCAAGCACCATAGTTCATATCCTCTCTTTATCGGTTTCATAAGGAGGTATTGCTTCAGAACCCATCTGCCTTTGAATTTTCTCATGGATTCATCAACACTCATTTCTCTGGTTCCTTGACTACATTCCTGGAATTTTCGGCCCTTCCAGCAATGACCTTATCTTGAACAATTTATCTTTACAGTTCTGGGGCATCATTGAGTTATCATTGCAATGCAAAGATGATAGCACTGCCGCAAGTCTATGGTCATTGTTTTGCATATAAGTGCATTGTTCAAGTCAGGCGCCGAGGAGTAATGGTCTGTCCAGGCGGGTCTTGAATTGTAGCCTATGTAAAAGTTTATACCTATGAAGGATCCTCTTTCTTCAAATTGAATATCTTATTCTTGGTGGTAGCATAAAGATTACTTTGATATATACACGATGTTTTCCAATATGAGATCAATGAGGACCAAAAAGGTATCTGTTGGTGTATCCCAACCAGAAAAATAAGATTCCACTGTTCCAGTGTCACCACAATATTCAGATAAGTTTGTTTGGCTATCGCATTTCTTCCACCTTCGGCTTACTTCAGGTGTTTTTCGTGAAGACGACGGTCTAATAGCTGACGCAATATTAGACATATCTGCAGCGGGATTTGATGAACAAGACCAACAAGACCTTTATCTGGTATCTGCTGAGGGTTAGATGGTTGCATTTCTTATTCCAAGGGCAATATCTGATTAAATTGGACCTCTCTTTCTAATGCTTCTTCAAACATTTCATCGAAGTTCCTCAATGATGGTTGTTGGAGGGTATCGGGATTTTCATCATCGGATACTTCAATATCCGATACTACATCGCATTCTGGAAGGTCTTCCAGATAGAAAAAAGATATAAAAGATAAGAATAGATATAAAAGATATAAAGATAAGAATTGTTACTAGTAGTCGCTGTGTGCTGTGATTAACTCAAGACAATGTTTATGTTCTTTCTCTAGAATTAGAATATGACAGGTTATATCGGTGTATAATTATAATTGTTTATTTTATATGAATGTTTATGTCAATTTATTTTAATTTTATTTTCATTATTATTTTTGACACACTCTACTCAGTACACTGTTTTTTTAATGAGTTGTATTGCATTATGTGGTAAGCTAGCGACCTCGACAGTTGATCATAATATTTTTTCTTGCCTGAGCAACCGGCAGCAACTTCGTCATGCTCCATTAGATGTCACCGCTTGCGGTAGCTTCGGGGGTCGGGTTGCCTCCCTCCCCCAAATATGGCGAGGGGGTAATGACTGATCTTTGCGTTATGCTCGTGAGCGGGTGCTGCTTGTGATGACTGGTCGTCGTGCTGACCATAGTTTTGTTTTTAGTAAATCAACTGTTTATTTATTTTACTTCGATAGTCCTAGTTTATCATTTGTGACTTCCAGATAAATGAACATAATTTTGCGTAGCATTGCGTATGTAGGCCCTTTATGGCAGGAATATTTTATTTCTGCTTGAGTATAGTTTTCAATGTTTTTTTTTATATATTGGCGTGTGCTAGCTGTCATTTGGATAATATTTTAATTTTATGTTTTGTATTTCGTAATGTGAATAAAATTACTTAACTAATTTATAGAATCAAGTTCTACTCTACTTTCCAGCTAAAGCACCAGGTAGTGGAGAAGTCCCATTTTAGGGGACTGGCTGGGAGCCAGTCCCCTAAAATGGGACTTCTGTGTACATGTCTAATGTACATGTACATTTGACGTTCAAGAAGTGCTGATTCTCAGCCTAGTTTGATTAAATGACTTTTATTTTTTTAATCCTGTGACAGACGCATTAGTAGTAAATATACCATCATCGTTTTTTTACAAATATATGTTTATAATAACATTATATTATATTCGAACATATAATAAGTTGCCCAACATATTCCAAAAATGTTTCTACTCAGTAAAATAATATTTAGAGTCTAGCTTAAAATAACGATTTTCTCTCATGTACAAAAGTGGCGATATACGAACAATAAGATTTAGGCTATCCTATTTAACTTCATATAAAATTATAATTAATTTGTACTACCTGAAAATTATGACATTAATATTGCTGAATAAGAATAATACATATCAATCGGATTTAAGTTTTAAGTTTCCTTTTTCTTTTTTCCACACGTTTTCTCTCAACACATCTGACATTGGCAGAATTGTCGACATCGGCACCATTGCCACAGAGAAAAATAGAATAGAATAGACATTTAATTTTGACTTAACTATAACTTCTCAATTTAATTGTACCAATTTAAAAGACAATAATTAAGTAATAATAGGTAGGTAATGTTTAATGCATACTAATTTAGGATGATAAAAGCAGGCGAATGATAATTGCAATGCTTGTAAAAGGCTGCTAAGTCATAATTAGGTACTAACATAACAATAACACCAACATTGTACACTTAGTTCGCAATAAACTTTTTGAATTTGAATTTGATTCTGCTCTTCTCTCCCAAAAACCAACAACAAAGATGGCGGCCCCTCATGTTAGCCGGAGAAAGTATTCGCCCCCAATAAAAAAAACTTCGACAAGAAATTTAATAACAGATTCCGGCAAAGTTGTAGCGCCGTTGTTCCTTGTTATTTGACAACTTTGCATTATTGCATACATTTGTGTATCCGTAGCTCTTTATGGGGAATTTTAAATATTTGACTGATAACCGATATTGAGGTCCAACTTTGAGATTAATATTGGATCAGCCGGTTTAATTAATTTCAGGTTTTGATATCGTATCTTGTGTATAAAAAAAAAAAATATAGCAAAGTATTCCGTAGTCAACAACTATAGGGGTTCCTCCATATAGTTTCGCCATATCCATCACTCGCGAGACTATATGGGTATACATATTAATCACACCGACAAAGTTGAATCAAACTGAGTGATTTATAAGTTAAAGGCTAAATGTCGGGGTTTAATCGCTATCGATACCATTTTTTTTTTGTTGCGTGGGAAATTATCAAATAACTTTTCCCGCTCTGGGCGGCGCGGGCGTGTCAGACTTTTACTGACTAAAACCCACCCGTATTCCTTCATTTGCCTGTGTGCCAGGGTCACGATATCCCTTTCGGACAAACTCGCAACCCTGGCAGGCATTGGCCCTAACGGACCCCGTCAGTTGGTGCTGACAACTCTTTGAGGCGCGCGTGGAATACAACGGGCCGTCGACCCGGGCCTGGTCCTTATCGGACGACGAGCTACCCATCGCTCACCGTCCGCAGGCCCGCGCCTACGGTGGCCGGAAATCGGCTTGCGACACCCGCGCGAGGGCGCGAACCTTGCCTCTCCCTCACGCGTTCCACCTCCTCCTTTGCAAGCATTACTGCTTCGCAGAAGGAGGTGACGGCTTCCCATGCACTCTCGCTCCGAACCATGGCCTGAACCAGGGCCGGACGCGAGAGATCGCCGCCGCCGATCGCCTCCGTGAGGACAAGGCGGTGCTCCGCCCAAACCGGGCAGACCTCCACCGTATGTTCCACCGTGTCCTCCGGGCACGGTAGAACACGGTGGACAATATTTATTTCTACAATCCAACATACCTACATGTTGGATTGTAGAAATAAATTTTGTAATGGTATCGATATCACCACATAGGTGTGACCACTGTGTGGATCGCCCGGAGGACACGGTCCAACATACCTACCCCAGCGCGCGGGCGCACGGTCCAACATAGCTACCCCAGCGCGCGGGCGCACGGTCCAACATACCTACCCCAGCGCGCGGGCGCACGGTCCAACATACCTACCCCAGCGCGCGGGCGCACGGCGCAAGAGTTGAATCAACCAACAACACAGTCATGTGCACTGCAGTGCACCTACTATGACTCGGATTGTTCACTCTCACATTGGCACTTGTCGCTTTAAGTAGGTAAGTAAGATAAATAAATAATAGAATAAATTTTTATTTGACATAAAAGTACACTTATACAGGGTGACACTTAGAGAGAGAGAGATATACACACACACATACATTTCGTAGGAAATGGGACGGTCTACCATCGATAAACTGGCCGCTGCAAAAGACAGATCGAAAAAAAAAGTAACTTCTACTTTGGGTATTAGTCCACCTTAAAATTAAAAACTTGAAACTTTACATTTGCACTCGCCTAAAAATTTTACTTTTGTGCTCTAAGATATGAGGTGTTCAAAATTATAGCCGTATTGACGTAGGTTTATTCTATACTAGTACAGAGCGAAACAGCTGATAAAGTGCTAGGATTCATTCCATAGAGTCGTGGTAATAAGTACCTAAATGTTTGAGTTCCAGATCACTGTCGTATTTCTTTTTATAAAGTAAATTTTTCAAATTGAGCCACATAAAAAAATCAAGAGGCGTGACATCAGGACTGCGAGGCGGTCACGGTATAGGACCATAATAATGTTTGTATGCACTGCCTTAAAATTTCAAAAATTACAAGCAACCAAGCAACAAACTATCTTGATTCTGTTTTCAAATCAAATTAAATGATGACGCGTATTCGTTCAAAATTCGAAGTTTTATTTTTTGTTTATATTTGGCCAGTGTTCATTTTCCATCTCTACCCATCATAAAAAAACTAAGTTGGAGTCTCATTTCCTACGAAATGTATGGGAAAAGTTTTTTGCGATTTCGCACTTTTCTAGTACTCGAACCTCAGTTGGTCCAATACAGGTTTTTGATTCTTATCAAAAACAGGATGGATTGGCATAAAAAAAAGATTCTATGAAAATTGCCGATTTTCCTGCTGACTGTACATCTTTTTCAAAATCTGTGAATGCAGATCAAAATTTCTGACAGTCTCTTAAGTCCGTTTTCCTGTAGCTACAACGGTTATGTAGCTGCCCTTACGGCCCATCTCAAAAATCCACCCTGTATATCTTGTTTAGAAGTAAAAGTAGGACAAACTCATGGCTCGCAATTTGATTCGGAAAACAAGGGGCTACTTCTAGCCCCCTTTGGATACTTAATATGATTTTATTTCCATGATTTTTATGTGTTTTACAACTATGTATATTGATTATTTTTTTCTTGTTTTCGCTCATTCTATTCTATCAAATATCATCTAGCTTGCTGTCACCTGATTTCTTACTATGATAATCATAACATAAGACAATACTACCTACTTCTGAATTACGTCCATAAATCTTAAAACTTCTGACCAAATAAGTACCTACATATCACGCCCGACTGTAAAAAGCCCAAATAAAAAGCCTTTCAAAACAAGCATGAAATTACATTACTTATCTTCATATTTGTGACATGAAAACTAAATAAAACGACTTTATGACTCATCAAGCTTTGTATTACAAATTAACTCCAAGGCATAAAAAAATCCTAACGGTGAACAAAATGAAGGAAAAGAAGTACCCAGTAAGTCAGTGCCTATTAAAAAGAAGTCTCATAAGATGCTGATAAAATCATGGATATGTAATATAAATAAATAGTAGGTACCTATATAAAACCATTATTCTTGCTGATGACAAAGCCAAAGTCAATGTGTCGTGCGACCTATGCGTGCGACCTGTGCGTGCGTACCCATCTTTTCCTGAACATACTATAGTCAAGATTTTACAAAAGCTTCACGGTAATAGGGATCCAGCTACACGGTAATAGGGATCCAACTACACGGTAATAGGGACAATTTCAAATAAATTGTTATATTGACAGAATATTTTTTTTATTGTTAACAAAAATACGAAGTAAATACATAGGTATATAAGAAATAACTCTTTAAAAAATACTGATAATGAAGCCAATACTCGACGAAATGTCGAAGTAGATGGATGTTTGATTAGATTGATTGAAAGGCGCAATTAATTGATAACGTATTAAAATCAGTCATCAGTACACAAACCGTTGAAATTAACCGAAGCCGAGTAACCGTTCATTCTTTTCTAAACTGTTATCTTCCATAATTACGCATCTCCATTTTGGACAGCAAAAGCGATAAATTAACTTTGAAATATGTGTAACTACACAAACAACATCAACAATGAAATAAAACATCCTCTTCCAAAGCCTAGATTATTAAACAGGTACGTAGCTCCAGTAAAACGGTTTAGATACATAAGTAAACATACATTCATACAAGTTTTATAGCTCATCAAAGTTTATACAGCGAATTAACTCAGCTGTTCGTAAAAAGCATAAAAGGTGACTCGTACAGCATATTTTGACTTTAATTCTGTAATAAAGTCACTTTCATTATACGTTGTATTGTTCACATCCCTAGAGAATGATACTACTTTATACAAGTACCCAACACTAATTAGGTTTAGTTCCCAATGTTATGTGTTCCAACTGCAAAAAAATGTGCCAATTGCTTCATGTTATGTGTGTCGTTTGCTAAAATGTCTATTGTTATTGTTAAGATTAATATATCCAGTTTTTCACACGCTGTATTCCTGTAAGATTGAGATTGATATTCCTGTAAGAAGTCTGTGATTCACCAGCGGGGTTTATCGAATAGGAAAGATTGATAAAAACCACAATGGTTGCAAAGAAGGTGCTCGTGTTTCCTGTTACAACCACCTGTTTAAAAAAAACTCCAGTAGACCAAATTCAGGAAAATAATAATCTTCCTGAACTTCCTACAAATATTTCAAAATTATTTGACAGGTGTCCTCACCTCATCTCCGCCGGCAGTCACATTTCATTCGTTTTTCATATGAGCTGTCAAAACTTTACTATCAAATGTGTAATAAAGTCATTCGGATAACCGACTTTATGCATGTTTATATGCTTTTATTAAGACTTTATGTTCTATGACCCTAATATGGTTAAGGTCTAGTAGATCTATTTGCTTTTACACCTCAACATAACATAAAGTTATATAGGTAAGCTTTATTTTTACGTACAAACATAACGGTAAATACGAAAGTATTTCAGTACCCACGATTTGTGGAATCCATTATTAGGTCTGTGAAAGTTTTTCAGCAAGCTCTTGAAGTGTTATGTAAAATAATAATTTGGGACCGAAACGTTTCAGTGCTAACAAAATTCTACCATTTTATTCGGAGTGTTTTAAGGTTAATTTGTGAAATTGTGTTTTGTAAGCGAGAAACAACAGTTTTGTATTTTATCGGTGGTTTCATTTGGGCTTGTCATGTCTGTTCTGAGCAAAACAGTGTTATATAACTTCTGATTTAAAAAACAAGAGTTGAACCCAATCATCTCATCAGATAATTGGGTCCAACTCCTTATTTTCTAACTTTAACCTACATTGAAGGACTTTAAATTAATCAACAAGGTCGTAACTCATAAGTAATTATTTATGTTACCGCACCCTTCTAAGAGCAAAAACGTCGTATCTAATTTCAGGTCCTTATGCTCCCAAAGCGTTCAAGCATCAAGTACTTCGACACTAATTTCAACTCTAATTAATCCGTCTGAGACCCTCTACGTGATTTTACATGTGTATTTAACCCTTCACTGCTCACTTTAAATTAAATCGCTTTCATTGCGCTAAAACCAATTAATGGTCTTAGCAATCAAATGAGATGCTGGTGGGGCATTTAATACGGCGCGGTGACGCAATCACACTGGATGTACACTTTATTGCATCTATTAGGTATAAATCAGTGAATGAAGATTAAACGGCAGGTGGATTGTTAATGATTAATTGTGATGGATTAACATAGTTTTCGACTTTGGGAGATTAGGTGAAAGAAGCTTTTGATTACATTATAAGCAGCAGATGGTTTTAATCTATGATGGAAAAGAAAAAAAAAATGGCCGAAAAGAATCTTAAATACTATTTAAGATTCTTTTCGGCCCTTTTTTTTTCTTTAACCTCGTTTGAAATAAACCAGCGTATCTTTCAATAAGTAAGTTCAATTAAGCATAGTCTGAAAAAATAGAAAAAAAAATACGACACCGAATTTCACTCTACCCGCACGTTCTTTTGAAGTCATTCCGATTAATTGATTCCGATAAACGAGTATATGTACCTCACTTTTAGATAAATTAAAGTATCTAATGTCTGCAAATTCTTCTACAAAAAAAATAACACATGTTTTTTCTCATTTCAGGTAAGCACTTTCAGAAAAAATCCTGTAACGCATTTAAGTGAGTTAACTTTATTATTTTCAGGCTAAATCAAATTCGGGACATAGATCGCATTTGAAGACTCACAACAAATCGTGAGGTGTATCTTCGTAACTTAATAAAAAACGGTAAATCGGATCGTGCGTCCTTCGAAATTTGATAACGTGTATCTCGGGTACAATTACTGTGTTATGACGATATTTTGGACCCATATGTCGCATTGAGAGGGTTGTTTTTTGGAAGAGACATTTATTATTTTTGTCATAGGTTGTTGAACTGATATAAAGGTATGACTTGATTAGGTATTATGTGTTTTTATTTTAGATATTCTAAGTAAAGAAATGATTTCATAACAATTATTTTTACAAAGCCAGTGCCAAATCAAGCTGCTACCAGCGGGCATAAAGGAAAAATAGGATCCTCATATCATCTAGATATAATATGGATTGAACGATGTGATCCATTTCCGCTTCACTGCACAAAAACCTTAATAATTTATTCATCAATACAAAAACAAGTACCCAGCTTCGCATTGTTTAGGATACCCCTTCCAAGGAAAAATAAAAGTAACATTTTTCCCACACACCGATCAACATCTGAAAAGGATCCTATAAATTTAACACACAAACATGACACGCCTCTTGCTCAACCGTGAATAAATCCGGCCACAGCTCACCAATTTCCCGACAAAAAAGGGACGATAAAAAAATGATTAAAAAAAGTCGCATCAGCTCGGCCGCGTGAAACCTGTCAGTCGCATAAAGTCATGTTTTCGCGTTTCGGCTTTCTGTTGGCGGGTATACCTCACGACAACTGACGGCCCAAATCGCTAGGCCTCTCCACGGTTTTTCGTAAAGGTATTTAAAAATACAAAACCTTTTTTTGACAATACTATATCTACGCAATGTTTGTTACGTTTCTTTTATTTTATTGGACAACTGACATAGAAATACCAGCATTGGTTGACTTTTTTAGCTGTCAAAGGTATTTTTCGGTTTGCCAATGTATAGATGTGTAATTCGAACCGTGAAAATGTCCTTTTTGGAAAAATTACGTATTGTAGTCAAAGAAGAGTTTGTTGAGTTTTGTAGAATGTACTAAAATAACTTAGTTTCATACATGAAACAAGCATTTCATTAAAACGTTTTGTTTTTTATTTCATTAAACATGGATGGCTCATGTGTCATCTCCTTGCATTCTACATAAACGTGAATGTCATTTTAATTTTCTTTTCATTTCAAACGCGGCGGCGTCTTGTCTGTTAAGCTACCCGTCTGTCGTTACCTTTTTCTAAATATTAATATCGGAGCATCTCAATATTAAACACATTTACAAAGCAAAGTAATTGTTACACAAATACAACTTCTTTTCTTTCTTAGGTGATTTTTTTCACGTTGTAATCTTCTCTCATCTTTTGTCATTCTAAGATACCACTATCAGTAAGAAAATGGAAAAAATCAGTACAAGGTCAATTTTTAAAAGCCTGCATCACATTAACACAATGGTATATATTCCATCTCGTCAAGATGTCACGCTGAGCATATAGTCTGGTCACGTTAGCACGCTTGTGACGCGCGACCGCTTACCGACGCGCGATGTCGCGGCCGTGACGCGGATTATGTCTGACAGTGAGTGCTCCGCTTTATGTGGGCTTAAGCTGTGAGTGTGCTCGAGGTTGGGTGGTGGAAGTTCTTTTATTAAAAGAAGGATATTAAAGATGGGTTTAAGTTATTATTTGGTACTTACATAAATGAGAGCAGTGGTGGCCTATTGGTAATTGCCGCGTCTTACGAAGTGTACGTCATAGATTCGAGCCAAGACACGCGCTTTATTTTGTGTAAATTATTTCATCAAAACTGCTCTCAAAACGGTGTAGGAAAACATCGTGAGGAAACCGGCATGTCCTAGAACCAAAAATTTCGAAGACATGAAACATTTACCAACCCGCACTGGAACCGCGTGGTGGATTACGGCCCACTCCTTCCCACTGAGAGGAGGCCTGTGTCCCAGCAGTGGGAACATTATAGGCTGATTATCCTCTCTTTCGCCGATCGGCCTCAATGAGGCCTATGAGGCCGATGTTAATTATGCGAGATTCGCCAATCGGTCTGATTCAGACCGACTGATTCAGTTTGTTCGTGGTGCACACCAATTTTCGCGCCAAATAGGCTGGTTCAGAAGAGGTTACGGTTATGCTACTTACGTAAATTATGACAGCAAGGGCACACACATACATAATCAGCCTATAATGTTCCTACTGCTGGGACAGCAAGGGCAAAGTTTAGAAATTGTTACAAATGGGAAGGGAAGAAAAGTTTGTTAGCACAAATTAGGAGTGTGGCTTTAGCTGCTTTCCCTTTTACGCACATTCCCTAGATGTGAGTAATTTAAAAAATACCCAATTTCGGCCGAAAACCAAACATAAAAGAAGTAAAATAAATAACCATACGGTTTAGACGAACCCAACTCTAAAATTATGATATTTTCCCCTTACATCAACCCATTTTACGAGCCATTCCTAAATGGAATTTATACAGATAACACCTTTATACGCAATTTATTTATATCAAGCAGGCCGCATGTGTTTTACCCTAAAACGCCCATATAAAAACCCTTGCCATTACCTAATGGCATAATTAGGTTACCTTACCTTACCCTACCTACGATCAATCGTAAAAATTGCAATCAGAATTCGAATCGTAAATAAAAAAATAAAAACAAACGGTTGGGAAGAGTCGATAAATTATATCGAGAATCGTCGTTTAGTGATAGGCAATAAACATGGAAGCTTAAGTGCTGAGGACACGCTATAAATGGCTATAAATTCGCGCTCACTGCTAGCCCGGATATTTTTTGACGACGATTGACTAACAGCAATTTATGACGTCGATTCTATAGTCATGTTTTTAAGCAACGGATCATGTTTGATCTGTAATGGCGGCAAATTAAAGGGTATTTGTCTAAGCTGTAGCGTCAGCATTTCTATATTTACCGGTTCAAAGTCACTATCGGACGAACGCTCTATCCACTCTATCGGAGCTTTTTCCAACAATTTACGACTCCGATAAGTCGTAAATTGTTGGAAAAAACTCCGGTAACGTTTCAAATCAATTTAGAAATCAAAGATATAAATTGTATTATTTTTCATGTTAGTTATTAAGCAATAGATACCTACTTCAGTTTTAAAGATGAAAGTGTCAGAAATGCATCCTTCTAACTTCCAAATATATGCATAAAACAAATACATGTTTCAGTGTGTCTATAAAATCTACATCATGTTTCGTCTACCGACTTCCTAACTTTAATTTACCATCTATCAAGATAGACCTACTACTGCATCTTGCAGTACAATAAAATAAATCCTTTTATTATTTCAGTTCAATGGGTTTTACGTGATCCGAGTGCAAATAGACTGATCTGGCTTATGGCTTAACTTCACGTCAGCATTGTTTAATAGAGTGGGAAGGATTTTGAGTATTGGAGATAATGATAATGAATAAGATGAAAATCTAGGAGATTTTTCCTACTGAACCTTTGACACAGTTTTGGTTTTAGAAAAATAATGTGGTTTTGATCGTGGTTGAATGTGAAAGACTGAAGACCAGGTGTTGTGGTGCAGCATGTCCAGGATGGTATGTCCAGTGGTGGACTGCGATAAGCTGATTTATTCTACTAAAAGTCAAACTTATACTAAAAGAACTACTTTATGGCTATATGGAGTGGAAACTGGTTATAGCTTCAACCGTTTCAAAAAAACAAGAAATTGGGCATTAAAAAACCATTATGCATACTTTGATATTGATTTGAGGAAAAAGGCAACAAAATGGTATGAGATTACTTACTGGCAATAAAGTTTTTCGTCAATTAGATGCCTAATGGATGTCATCGTCTGTCGTTTCAATAACTTGAGTAAATTTTTTCTTTGTCTTTACTTAATTATCTGAAAACTTTCATACAATTAAAATAATAGGAAATAATGACGAAGTTGGTAAGTCTCAAAAAAAGACTCGCTTTGTCATTAACTATTGTGCCTAATATGTCTATAGGTACCGTAGGGTCATAACTTATTTTAATGAGCGTGTTACTATGTCACCAAAATATCTTGTAAAAATTACTGCCACCAATAAGAGGCAGATCTGAATTACTAACTCAAAACGCAAAGTCTAAATGACCAAAAACGGAAAATAAATTGAAGATGTTGTGATTCTAAGGGCATGGTAGAAGCACATACAAAGTTATTTTTTATCTATACTGCCGTACGTTACTTAAAACACGGTTAAGCCTCAAACTGCCATTTTTTAGTTTTGAATCACACATTACGTTTTGAAAAATTCTCTATCTTTTGTGCTGGGTCCCATTACTGTACGACTTTTACTTTCCGAGATATAGAGCGGGTGTGAACCGTTAAGTAACATATTTTTTACAGTTTACTTTATTATTTAACAGCTATTCCTCAAATTTATGTTATAACACGGCAAAAGGATGGTAACGTTATTATCACGGATCGTTCCAAGCGATATTAATTTATTATAATACAGTTATCACACAATGCTGCACTTAAATTAAGCTATACGACCATAACCGTGTTATAATCAAGTACTTACAGGTGTGTCTGAGAACAAAAACTATGTTATAATAAAGTTACTATAGAATAATACATTACATTATAGTTATAGGCATTTAGCCTTTTTTCAATAAAGTTTATCGATGGATTAAAGTGTAAAATTCTTTACTAAAATACGACTATACAGATATGCTAGATTAAAATCTAGTTAAACCCAGAAACATTTTTGAACCGCGGTCCCCCGCGTTCCCGGTTTCCTCGGCCATTTCGCTACCAGCGACGACGGGGAGCGCTCGTGTGTGTGTGGAGCGGAGCGGCGGCGCGCCATAAATGTTTTACCATGTCGCGTCATACGTACTCAAGGTAAGGTTTTTATAATTTCACTAAATAGAATAGATGCATCAGTGAATTTAATAACCTATGTAATTAGTATGTAGATAATCGATATTTATAATATTTTCTTAAAATAAGTATTACATTCATTCAATTACGTAGTGGTAGGTGACAGGTATATAACCTTTAGCTTATAAATATTTGATTGGAACGAAATAATCCTTTTTCTTATCGTTCTGAAGCCGCTATGAAATCACACGCATCTCGAGTCAGGGTCAACGATGAGTAGGTGCAGCGCGTTGGGGCGGTATGTTTGAAACGAATACCTATCGGACATGGGCTTTCGCGCGCTTTTTTGCTTTTTACCTTCTTTCCTATTCTTACGCATTATTGCGTTGACGACGAGGATATAGAATAATAAAGTACCTACCTATAAGTTTTTTTTAAATTAATTTTTTTTTTAAATTAGGTATTTAACTAATTGTGTCTGTCATATTGTAGACGCTCCGGGGTTCCACAAAGAATTCAGAACATGATGAGCATTGTGAATAGAGAGGTCGTACCTGTCGAACCACCCAAATTACGTATTCAAGAACAAATCATTGGCTTAACAAGCATGCCAAATTCATTAAATGAAAGTGATCCTTCTAGTCCTTCAGCTAATAATGGCATCGATTTATATGCAAATCCTCAACCTGGTACATCAAAAGTTTCGGATTCCAGTTTCCTGTACTGCGATGAAACTATACCGCCGTCTTTACATTCTCTGTCTCCAATCTTCTGTGACTTTGATTCGGATGATTCGGTTAAGGACAAGGACTACGAGGTTACATCTAATTACGTCGATTCAAGTGAAGAGAGTGATACGGACAGGAATATTAAAAAAACACTTGCTCATAAGTCCCAAATAAAATGCATATCTCAAAGAAAAGGTAAGAGAAGCTCTAAAGCAGAGAAAGAAAAATGTGTGCCTTCCTTTCCCAATAAAGTTATATCTCGACGTCACTCATTTAACAATGGCGAAAGAGCTGCTGTTCACGATCCTGTTTTCAAAAAGAGACGAGCGTCGACTGATGCTGCTGTTATTATATCAATGCCACCATTTGACAACCCAGCCACCAGTGATAATGAAGGTGAAGAAGGTTCAACAGCGCGGAAACGAAAAAAGTACAATAGCAGTGTGAAACTGCGAGAAATCCAAAGAAAAAAACAAAAACTTTTGAAATATACTGTAAAACCTGGATGTGACGAGAAATGTATAAAAAAATGTAGTTCTGTATTTGATGAATCTGAACGTGAGAATATAAATAAAACATATTGGAGTCTGCAACGCGGGGAAATGAGAATGTTTATAAGGTCAAACTATATTGTAGCCATTCCCAAGCGTAAGTACACATCTGACCCTAAAAGAAACCCCAAAAGAACTTTTACGCTGCAGAAAAATGACGGAACCGTAAGACAAGTATGTAAAATTTTTTTTTTAACAACTTTAGGTTTCAATAGAAACAATGATCTTATACTTACCACCTGTCTCGATACTGAAAAAGATACAGATAAACGTGGTAAACATACCAAGAAACCGGCGTTTAATCGTGATTTACTCAACCAACATGTTGAATCATTCAATCCCAGCGCTCCTCATTACCGCAGAGAGCACGCACCAAATCGGCGTTATTTGCCCAATGACATTAATATAAATTTTATGTATAAAGACTTTTGTTCAAAAAATCCCGAGTCAAAACTCAGTTATGACTTATATCGATCTCACTTAAAATCAATGAATATATCTTTCACTCGGCTCGGGAATGAGGAGTGCGAACAGTGCGAATCATACAAACATCACACTAAAGAAACAAGCCATGATGTTCGTAAGCAATGTTTTCCTGATTGTGACACTTGCTTGGCTTGGGCTAAGCATCATGATCGATACAAAAAAGCTAGAGCCCTTTATGATGCTCACAAAGCTATAAAGCAAAACGAAAATAGTATTTATTTTAGCGGCGATCTAGAAAAAGTTATCATGCTGCCTAGAATGGAGATGTTCAAAGCGGTTATATTTTGTCCCCGTTTGACGCTCTTTAACCAATCCTTTGCACCGGTTGGAAAAATATCAAAGGAATCGAAACCTCTTGCTGCAATTTGGCACGACGGAATAGCCGGTAGAAAACAAGAGGATATTATGAGCGCGTACTACAGTTTTTTCCTTCGTCATCGAGACGTTCAGAATGTTAATATCTGGTTAGATAATTGTACATCACAGAACAAGAATTGGCTGTTTTATTCCATGTTAGTCGACCTAGTAAACAGTGACGTTATAAGTACAGAAACAATAACTTTACACTACTTCGAACCCGGCCACACCTTCATGAGCTGCGACCAGTTCCACCATCAAGTGGAACTTGCAATGAAAAAGAAGGGTAAAATATATGACTTTTCAGATTTTGAGGAAGCTGTAGCCTCTGCAAACAATGGCAGAGTAACTGTCAAAGCGCTACAAGCAAATGAATTTCTCAATTTACCCAATAATGTCTCTGAGCGGCGAATTCAGCAAGCATGCCCTAGAGTCTATCTGAAAAATATAACACAAGTCTCGTTTAAGAGGTCAAGTTATGACATGTTGTATAAAAATGATTTTAGTGATGAATACTCAAGTTTTAAATTTTTAAATGACAAGTACTTAAGAAATCCACGTACCAACATAAGCTTCCGGACACAGCCGAAAGGCATTGATGAGGAACGTAAATCTAACTTAATAACTAAATTGTCGCCTATCATTCCAAAACATAAAATGGTATTTTGGAATGGATTGCCTACAAACAATAACACAGAAACGACCAAAAATTCAAGGAGGACTACCTAAACCTAAGAAAGCCATTTTAAATACCCAAGTACCTACAATTCTTTTTTTATTTTAATATAACTACTTAAATGTATATATTACTTAGTGCCATAAGACTAAATAATTATATTATATATTAAATTATTTAGTCTTTATTATTAATAATTATATATTTATTACTAATTATTAATTATATTACATATTAAACCTAATAGGGACCCCTATTAGATTTAATTCTATATAGAGGACTCAGTTGATTACATGATTGTGATAATTTTTTAGTTAAAGACTGATTATATTGTAAAATTTAGAAAGCTATATAATAGTCTTAAGACTGAAGAAAATTGTTATAGCAGGTTGTTTTATGACAACTGCAGCTAGTGAGATAGATGGTTATATTTTTTTATTATCTTAAGACACTTTTCACTCCAGGGTTTTAAGTTAGAGAATGTTTTGATATTAAGATAATATTGTGATTTAATTATGAATATTACTAAGCCCAAATGTCAAAAATAATTATTTATGTTATTGATAACCATTTAAAATTGTTTGAAATAAATGATTAATAAATAATTTGTTTAATTTGCTTGCTTGTTTTCTTTTTTTTTCTCGAATAATTGTAAGTCATTGCTTATCTATAAAACGGCTAACCGCGAGCGAAGTATGAGTAGCCTTGTTTTAAGTAAGCAATACCGTTTAACTTGACGCCGCTTAATATATTATTACACAATTACTTGATTATAATGATCACTAAGTGCCTTAACTTGTTTATAAACCAAGGGGCTAAACCTTAATTTTACAGTCATTACTTGATTATATCATAGTTATGCAGCTTAGCCGTATTGTAATGACGTATTTTTTGATAACTTTAAATAAAATTTTTAGTAGTACAATTCTAAAGCAATTACTACGTTATAATACCGTTAGAGTAGGGTTAGCCCTATTATTATGCAGTATTTAATTACTAAACTGGGAAGAAATGCTAAGCTTAATTACAAATATCTGTTTTATTGTAAGACTGAAAGATGTTTTCAGTTTTCATACCCCAAAAAAAAATCGTTGATAAACCAGTGACATTTGTCTCTTAGAAAGATTTTTATATCTTTATTCGTTTGGAAGAGACATCATTTCGCAGGTTTTTGTCCGATATCTCTGAAACTACTTTATGGGTTTAACCGTATTTTAAACAATGTACGGCAGTATAAGGGCAGATTTTTCAATTGTCAGCTAACTTTTATTTTAAGAATAATTATATCGTGATTTAACATAATATTAAGTACATAAAAATGGTCAAACCGTCATATTTATTCCTGCGATAAAAGTATCTGACGATTGAAATATCAGCGCTTAGAAAATTGAACGTAGGATTTTTGTATGTAGCTAATGGGAGTAATAAGGGCAACGATTAGTCTATAACACCTAATTACGTATTAAATATAATATATTAGTTTTATTATAGTTTACCACGAAACACATTCAGCTAAGAAATATCTACTAATGACGAAAACCAAATACTCCTCACAAGACTTCACAAGTACCACCTTTGATGTCCGATATTTGATATTTTGTGCCCATTCGATACACCGCAGTAATTATATTGAGCTACAAAAGATAATTATATAAAGATACAAAGGTATCAATAAATAGAAAGGAAAGTAGTGTAATGGATATTCCTGTTATGTCGACACCCAATATGAATAACATTGTAACTTTAGTTACACGTAGGTACAACTATGTGTCATATGAATTCAGCAAGTACAGACTTTTATTTCTGTCTTTGAACCGTATTTCTATGACGATAAGAACTACTTTGGTGAATTGGAATAATTTCATTGTAATTGAAAATGTACCATGTTTCTATTGATGTATACTTGTAGATCAAGTTACAATACACAAAAGTTTTGGTAGCAAGGGTTTTTTTGTGATATATTCATTGCAAATTGACATACAATGTTATTCATTTAAAATTTTTGACTATACATTTTTTAACCACATTTTTATTTTAAATTACAATGGTTTTCTTCTAAAATCTAAACATTTATTTTCAATGTTATCATTGTAAAGAAAGATGCGGTGTTGATAACGAGACTAAGTTTATAGTTCGTCATTTGAATATAATAGTATCAGCATATCCAATGTTATTGTTAGCGAGCAATATTTTTATTCGAAAACATAACCGCCATTACTGTCTGGTTTCTGCTCAGTTGACGTTGTACTCCAGTGACAGTGACTGTTTGTGGGTGAAATTATTGTGATAATGGTGTCTCGTGGGAGGCATATGGTGAATCTCGTTTGCAAAAAAGATGTCTCAGTTGTGGAATCAATAGGTAAGTAATAAACATGGATATTTCGCGCCTTTGTCATAATTATAACCTTAAAGTTTCAATTGTTTTGATTATTTTATGTTTACTTTTGTCACTTCGCTAGTTAGACTCGAATTAGGCACCTAAACCTAATGAATAATGAACATTTAATTAGTTTAAGATTACTTATTCGATTCACAGAAAGGACGGCTACTTCAAATGACGAGACCTCAAATCAAATAGACATCTTTAAGAAACGCAACAGAGATCAATTTGAATTACTCAACGGTTGGTTTTATTGTTGTTAAAATAGTTAATACCTGCAGTTATTATGTATCTAGTAATAACTCATGATAGTAATAATTTACTTTAACTATCCTTTTTTGTAGGTGCCGAATTAATAAACTTTAAAAGAAAACTAAGACGTCGCTATCGTCCTATTCTTTACGCCTGTTCAGAAGACGAAAACGATGGTGATTTTTCAGCTGATGAATTATCAGACGAATATCTACCCCCTAAGCCACAAAGTCGAACAGGTCAGTATAGTGGTTCGTAAAAATTTGAAAGTTTAACTATCTACAAATAATAATTTTATTAGTTAGGTACATTGAATTCTACTTACCTTTTACGTTTAATCTATTGACAGATTTTTAGATATCTACTAATATTAATATTAAGTACCTACTTAAATTTAGTTTGATCTATTCAAATGTTGTTTTTTTTTCAGATTCTGATTGCTCTGAAATACTTAGTAATTGTCAAGTACTAGCAGAGGAAAATAATGTGGAAATGGAAACTGAAATACTTAGTAATTGTCAAGTACCAGCAGAGAAAGATAATGTGGAAATTAATTCACTAATTACTCCTAGTGATTTGGGTATAGGACTAGCTTCAAGACCTATACACCAACATAGCTACTTTTGTTTAGGTAGTTTCATCACCTTCGTATCAAGTTATAGTTTGCACTTTTTACCTGCTTCTGTATTCTACTTCAGTTAAAAATATTAATTTTCAGATTCTGATATTACTGCCGCGGTTCGAGTGGTTAGAGACAATAATATGGAAACGACTTATAGTGATTTGAATGTGGGACCAACATCGCCAGCTAAACATCCGTATAGCTTGTGTTTAGGTAATTTTATCGCCTTTTTAAGTGACTAGTAGTGTCAATTCTAGTAAGCAGCTAAATCTAAATCTAAATTAAAGTTTAGAATTCACATTTTAATAAAAAAAATAAGTATGTGATGTGAAATGGGATGTGAAATTAGGCTGATGCTTGTCACACACAGAAAATTCTGAGCTTTATGAACTATTACTATATAGTTTAGTTGGCAAGTTGAAACATCTCATCTTAAAATGCAGTTAATTCAGTGAGTGAACCTAATTTGACAACATTAAAATTCGTGCCAAGCTAAAAAGAGCTTTTTAGCTTTAACATTGGGAAAGGGTTGGCACGAATTTTGATATTGTCAAATTAAGTTCACTCATTGAATTAACTGCATATTAAAAGTTAATTTAGTATAGACAGCTGCCTGCCAAAATTTTTACCAGTGTTTACTTCTTAGCTACTTGTTCCTTGAACATTATACTTAATTAAATAAATGTAAAAATGTTAGATTCTGATCGTGCTGCAATTCAAGTTGTAAGTTCAGTTAATATAACTCCAGCCATGATTGAAACTTTGCACCAAGAGCCAGCCTTAGCTGACATACTCACCTATGAAGACCCGTCAGGTAGCCGGGAAAGGCGGGCACCAGAGATACCAACAGATCCATGTTCGATCGGCTCCTCGCATCAAAATGTGTCTCCGCCTAGTAGTTCAAGTAACTTAGAAGCTAAAGTTATGACTGAAACATTGCACCAGGAGCCAGCTTTACCTGGTATACCCTCCAATGATGATCCGATGTCTCCGCCTTGTAGTTCCAGTAACTTAGAAGCTCCAGTTATGACTGAAACATTGCACCAGGAGCCAGTTTTGCCTGGTATACTCTCCAATGATGATCCCTCGTCTCCGCCTAGTAATTTCAGCAATTTAGAAGCTCCAGCTATGATCGAAACTTTCAATCCGTCGTGCAGCCCAGAAAGGCACGAACTAGAGACATCAACAGCTCTTTGTCCAATCGGCTCTTTGTATAAAAATGAGTCTCTTCCTGGTACATCTAGCAATCATGAAAACGATACGCCAATAAAGAGAGTATACCCAAAAAAAAATTGTTTGGGTAGGAAAAGGCAAAGAGATCCACAAAATTGGAAAATGAATAAATTGAAAATACTTCGTAATTCAGGATTAGAATATACTAACAAACAAGGTAAATTGGTTAAAGAAAGAGCATTGGGGCCCGGATGTAACACAGATAAACATTGCAACCGAAAATGTCACGCAAATATTTCGAATGATCACCGAAAACAAATATTCACACAATTTTGGCAAATGGGTAATCATGATAAACAAGTGGATTATTTATCTAAATTTATAACTAGAGTCCAACGTAAAACAGTACAACTAAACAACATTAATTCCAGACGCCATTGTACTTATGAGTATTACTTACCTGGTCTTGGAGAAAAACTAAGAGTATGTAAAAAAATGTTTTTAGATTCATTCAATATTACAGATATGTGGGTAACGACGATGTTCAAAAAAATTGATGAAAATAGTGAAGAAGTAATTGCGAACGATAGGCGTGGTAAGCATTGCAATAGGGGGAACGCAATAAATGAAAATATTAAGATTTCAGTACGCCAACATATTAATTCAATTCCAGTTAAAGAATCACACTACGTAAGACAGCGAACATCTAAACTTTATTTTGAAGAATCACTTACCTTTCCTAAATTGTACTCTCTTTATGTCGAATGGATGACTGAAAATAAACCAAGTGATGCCAAAGCTACCCAAGAACAGTACAGGCAGATATTTTATAAAGAATTTAATATAGATTTCTTTAAGCCAAAGAAAGACCAATGTTTGAAATGTGAGGTTCATGAAAAAGCTTCAGAGTTAGAAAAAGAAATCACTGCACCTGATTACGCATTACATATAGCAAATAAATGCATTATACGTCAAATAAAAGACAGGGATAAGGAAGAAGCCAAAAAATCAAAAAGAACATTGATAACCGCATGTTTTGACTTACAAAAAATTTTAACTACTCCTCAATCTGACGTGTCAACCTTCTATTATAAAAGAAAATTCCATGTTTTCAATTTTACAATTTTCGACATCGGATCTGCTGAAGGTCACTGTTATGTGTGGGATGAATGCATTGGAAAAAAAGGCCCTAACGAAATTGCCAGCTTCCTATTCGATTTTATAAAAACGAAGGCTGCAGAAGGTATAAAAGAATTTCGATTCTATTCAGACTGCTGTGGGGGCCAGAATAGAAACAGAATTATGTTCTTAATGTATGCTTACGCCTCAAAAACATTTGGTGTAGATATTGCACACAACTTCTTTGAAGTTGGTCACTCTCAATCAGAAGGGGACTCAATGCATGCTCTTATAGAGAGACGTAAGAAAAACCAAGTTGTTTATGTTCCACAACAATGGTATACACTCATACGTTGTGCTAAAATTACAGGCAAACCATACGCCGTGAACGAGGTCACTCAAAACGACATACTTGATTTCAAGTCGTTGCTAAATTTAGTTCCCAATTGGGAATTGGACAATAATAAAAAAAAAATGATGTGGTCAAAAGTTAACCATATTCAAATTAATGTCGATAAGCCAAACATTATAAACTTTCAAAATGATTTTTACAGCGATCGACTAAATTGGATAGATTTGGACTACCACAAAGTCAAGACCAGAAGTCTGAATAGAAATAAATCTTTGGCTGCGTTGTGGGGTCATAATTTACCTATAGCCTATCAAAGTTTACACCCAATCACGCAAAGCAAATACAAGGACTTGAACAGCTTATGCTCCAGCGGTGCAATTCCGGAACAATACAGATTTTTTTTTACAAACTTGCCACATTCTAACACCATTTCTAATAATTCCGACGTTGAAGACTAGATAAGTTGTTGTAATCTATGCTGGCGGCCTATAAAGTAAATTAAAAATAATTATTATAAAGCGAGTTTTATTGTCTTCCATATTACTTACCATATCTTTTTATCCGAGTGTAACATTAATACACATTGTAATTGTTGCTTACAATAATATTCATCAAAGATTTTCATTTTGTCAGTATAATTCGTAATTGTATATCATGATACAATAATATTCACAGAAAAAAACTTTCAAATATTTTCACGACCCCATTGTAAAAGTAGTTACAATGTTTTTCATATAAAAAATGCTTAAAACCTGTACATTGTAACATTGCAAAAATCATACTTGCCGTAGTTTTATCGAAACAGCATCTAAACCATTTGAAAGAGCAATTAAAATTAGTATCATGAAACCTACAATTGTACAGAACAACCAAAGACTGCAGCTGCAAATAAATAAAAAACTTTGCAAAAAAATTAAAATAGCTGTATTGAAAACCACGTCATATTGAGTTACAATGTTATTCATATTGGGTGTCGATGTCTTTGTGCACGTATCTATTTCTATCGGAAATGTAGGGACTAGGTAGTGACTCAAGAGTCACTATGTTTGAGTACCTACAGGGCAACCTACGTGGTACCTAGAACTATGACCTTGAGCCGGCCTAGCGTAGCTTCAATAGAATAAGGGGCCTAAGGGGGGAAATATTCCGTGTGGTGCTGGACGTAAAGAATAGCAGCCCTCCCATTTCTTCCCGTGGGTGTCGTAAAAGGCGACTAAAAAAAACTAGAGAATGGGCAGCAGCGTTCTCTATGCATTTTAACACTATACTACGATCGTCAACCCGCCTGCCCAGCGTGGCGAGTAGAGCAACCAGCAGTGGACGTCGTTCGGCTGAAATGATGATGATGATGTTGAAGGGGCCAGCTTATACTGGTATTGTAGCCACTCACGTGCGGCCTGCACCTATGCTATATTGAATAACTTATGAGTTAGCAATTAGGTACTATTACACAAACAGCAAAAGTGAATCCAATTCCATCATCAATCTGTTATTCTGTTACAATGTATACGGAATCAAAAGAAGCTGTATTTCTGTTTCCTTTTTATTCCAATTCATCTTGGAGAAACATTAGCAGTACTTTTTCATGTACTATCACCATATTTCATTCGCGTCGCAAGAAAAAACACCAGTGAATTCCTTTTTCAAACTTATGTGTCATTTCTCGCTTAGTATTCAGCGCGCGCGGACGTGCGGCTGGCTGTCACGTGAACCGATACTTTTTATTTATTTGATACTTGGAACTTTTGTAATAAAATATATATTTAATGTTCGCCTATATGTTTATGTGCTTAGTTACAAGCTTGAGCTATTTCATTTAAGTTTTCTTGTACTACATGCCTATACTTTCAACAGATTTTTTTTATAAAGATTTTGTTTTACAACTTTTTTGGGAGTTTTAATATGAAAGCGTGTTTTAGAAATATATACGTTTAAACAAAATGATTAGTTTACTAAAACATCTTATATTATTATTTAAATGTATTAGTAACAAAATTATCTTTAGTAAAATAACATTTAGCAACCCTTGAACAGAAACTACACCAGCATTTTTTAATATGTCTCCACAACTGAGAACCTTACCAAATTAATTCAACACTGAAGTCAGTTGAGAATGGTCATCTCTTAGGTGCCAGCGCTTATTTTAAATCTTATAGTGTTATATTAAAATTTTAAATTGTTTTTAAATAATTTATTTTTTACATTGTTTTCACATAAAGAAGCGGCAAGAATAATGTACCGAGGATTTTGTAATATCTGTATTTAAAAGAGTGTCTGTTATGGATGGAGGTGAAATAAAATGCCGTTTTAGTTTGGAATCAAATTGGAAGGTGCGGTTGTTGCAGGGCTTCAAAAACTAGCTTCTTTTAGATATTTTATTATTCAACTTTTTAAGCGACGTGGTGCTTGTTCACAGAGAAAAATTAAGATTGCCAACAACAAAAAATTACTTTAGGCCGGTCCTCTCGCACCTTGCAACATTTAATTTATTTTCAAAATAACCTTCACGCATTGCCGACAGATGGCATTAAGAGTTCGTAACTTAAGATATAATTTATTTAAAAAACTATCTATAACAATCTTAATGGATATTGAGGCGTGCGTCGTCCACAGTGTCCTTGGAGTTTCTTGCCTGTTCTTCTCCATAGAGATCTACGTTTTGGAATGGGCAAATAGCTTCAACTTTTGGACTAACTGACCGACTCTTTGACAATTCAAAAGTGCCTGTAATTGGTTTAATTGAAATAAATGCTTTGAGTTTGAGTTTGAATATTTACTTAAATGCAAAAACGATACACTACGAGTATTACCCAGGTTTTCTAGGAATCCAAAAAACTTCACATTTCATACCTTACATCAACCAAATCTATCCAAACCTTATTTTTATAACAATTCTATCACTCCATAACACTTTTTCGAACAATATTCCCTTTGTACACACTCCAGTTTCGCCTGTCACGAACATACCTCAATAATAACTCAACAGAGCTCAACATTTGCTCGTCAATTATATTTTGTTTCGAACTTATCTATCGTAAACCGATCCCTACGTTTTATGGAGCTCCCCTTCAAAAGATATCCGCTATCGTGCCTTCGTCACGGGCGTAAAATGTTGTATTATACAACGTTTATTAAATACAAAGGAGGTTAAATAGGTGAATGTGGTATCTGATTTAATAAAGAGCATGATTTATACAGAATTTGTAACGTCGGTAGCACAGGTTACCTGTACTAGCTGAAATATTATACTTAAGCTGTGGGACTGTCACCATTTGAGACTCGAACTCACTACCTCGCGAAACACACCTCAGGCGTTATTATTATTAGTCGGTAATAAAGTTACAAACATAAATAATCAAATGAGAAATGGTAATAATCAACAATCTCAGTCATAAATAGGTGATCGTAATTCGTTGGTAATTAACTTTAACAATAAAGGTAGCTTTAGGTAACAATTTAGTGTGTATTAGGAGTCGCCTATACTACACCGTGAACATCGTATGACGTAACAAAATCTGTGTAGTTTATTTAAACAATATTGTAAAGTTTTACCGGACCTATTTACAGAATAACACCTTTTATTTTCCGTATTACTCAAGCATAAAATGAACAGCTGTAAAAACATCTCATTACAATGATAATAATATCAACGGCTCCTACATTGGTTGACACTCCCGATTAAAATTAATCCATTTGAAAGGCGACTCGCTTGTGCCCGCCATTTGTAACAGAACGCCTTTGTTACTGATATCTCTGTGACTGGCAGACAATTTTGTTAAAAAGGACTTCACATCCAATCGATTGTTGGCTGTTGTTTGTTTTGGATATATTGTAGACTCTTTGGACAAGGTCCTTGAATTAGCAATATTAGTACAGTTTAAGGTGCCACTTATTACAGGCTAGACTACCCGTGACTTTTGGGGTCTACGGTGCTACGGAGTAGTATCCGTCAGCTACGGTGCTATGGCGTAGTATCCGTCATCTATGCTGCTACGGCGTAGTACCCGCCATCTACGGTGGTACGGCGTAGTATCCGTCATCTACGGTGCTATGGCGTAGTATCCGTCATCTGCGGTGCTAATGCGTAGTATCCGTCATTTACGGTGCTACGGCGTAGCATCTTAGCCCGTAGCGTAGGCTGTGTTCATTCATGCATGAACTATTTTTTCGATGATAATAGTTAAAACCACACTATTATTTAATTTGTTTTTGGTCTGATTCTTATTATTACAAAAGAAGGTTTATCTTCAGACCCAGGTTTAAAACATGGAGCCATTATTGAATTTCAAACTTTATTCCGACTATGGTAAAGTTCCTAAACACAAAACTGACAACTTAGTACCGAACTAAGTTTTCAGAATAGAATAGAATACTCTTTATTACGTACACCATAAAAGTTACAGATATAAATGTTTAAATTTTACATAGGGTGACACAATGGGCGGTCTTAGATTAAGTTTTCAGTTTTGTATAAAGAACGGTATTTCAATCACTGTTACGTTCTTATTACAAAAACTGGCTCCATGGTTTAAGCCATGTCAAAATATAAATCTTGTTTTGTAATAAGGCGGTATAAGTTCAGTAACTTTATAATATCAAACTTTTATAATAACTTCAGAAATGACATCAATAACACAGATATACGATACGATGTTCACTTCAAATATCAAATAATCTAAAAGGTCATGCAACTTTCCCTAGATGTGTGCCAAATGGCAGCACAGGCAGGAGATTGTGACGATATCGCTTTTATTTGTCCTATCTAGTAGTATTGCCAACGTTATCGATGTATATGAGAAGTGATGGCTCAGTGGTAAGGGCCTCGACTTACGAATAGTAGGTCATAGATTCGAACCCAGAGAGGAGCTTTATTTATTGTACATTATTTCATCACCACTGTTATCAAAACGGTGAAGCAAAACATCGTGAGGAAACTGGCATGTTCTAGAACCAAAAATTCCAAGACATGTGACATCTACCAACCCGCACTGGGCCCGCGTGGTGGATTACAGCCCACTGCCTCTCACAGAGAGGAGGCCTGTGTCCCAGCAGTGGGAACATTACAGGCTGATTATTGTACATTCGAGAGGTAAATATTTGTGAAGATTACAAACTGAACTAGATTAGAATCAGACAAAAGCCCTATAGATTTTTGGGATTTATTTATAAACGTTACTTAAAGTTACGTGTAGTAATGATTAGCGACGGTTTAACCATGCATTTTTGACGTTTAAACGTCTCTTAACTTTAAGCATCGTTAAATAACAGGGTTATTGTCACTTATCAAATTCAAATCAAAAGTCATTTATTCAAACTAGGCTGAGAATCAGCACTTTACGAACGTCAAAAATTACATGAGACAGTCCCCCAAAAACGCCCGCCCTTCACCACTTCCTAGTGCTTTAGCTGGGAAGAAGAATTCTTCATTTAATGTATGTATGCACAATATAATAACAATTCCCACAACCCATCCTAGACACGTCAGTCATTTTTGAGAAGAAGCAGTTCAGCTAACTTATTTTCACTTCTGTGTACAACAGATTCTTCCTAGTTCAAATAATGGTTAAATCTTTTTCAAATGCTTGTACATCAAACCCTCAAATTAATTTCTCCGTTTTCTTGCGACACCAAGCGACTTCTATAATATTACCGCTCACACTACCACATAAACTGAAAACGTACGGAAATGGGAGAAATGAGGGCGAAATATAGTTTTTTTTTTTTATATGGTTAAGGGGGATGCGCTCGCGAAATTCAAATTTTATTACGTTTTTTGCAATTTGCAGGTCATTAACAGGTTGTATGTTGATTTAAATATGATTCGTGGCTGTAACAAATATGGCTGGAAATGGATTATTTCTGAAATAATCATTCAGTAAAATTTTTTGAACTTAAGGAGTTGTAATGCTGATTCTAATGATTATAATTATGTGAAGCCATATTTGTTACAGCCACGAATCATATTTAAATCAACATACAACCTGTTAATGACCTGCAAATGGCAAAAAACGTAATAAAATTTGAATATATACCTTAGCGCATCCCGCTTAAAGAGAACCGTCCTTTGTTCCAGACAGATCTAAAACCTTAACTTTCCTGGAAAGTATTTAAACCTGTCTTTTTGAAACCTTTAATCTATTTCGTGTCTATCTTTTTGGGTCGGAATCGATCCCGGAAACGATATGCGAAGGCAGAAATTGGCAGGCATGCCAACGTGGTTTGAACTACATATTTATATAGAGTTGAACAAATAAAACATGCTTATATTGAAATGAGGGTCCAAAATATGCAAGAAAAAGTTACAGAACAGTACTAAATGCTTCGTAAAGCAGATCTTAAATTAGACCTTAATCACCAGTATAGGATGAGCTGTTAATACAAATTATGGTTGTAGAGGTGAATGGCTCAAGGTTCGTTGGTGGAAATAACACTGAGCAATAATGTTAATTGTTAGTATTGCTGGATTAAACTATAAATTCTTTAGCGTTTTGCTTTAGTATCGCTGTTTGTAGAATAATAGCTACAGAAAAAATATTAATGTTTTGTTATTCAAGTTAGAGGAAACTGTATTAAGTTACAATAAATTAATAACGTATTTACGATTGGTAACATTACGCCAGTTTCCACGAAGGGTTAGGCACAGATATTAGGTACACCTTAGTACACCCACATTTCGCCAGGTGGCGAGCCTACTCTCATAAACTGGGCACAAATCCGAGCTGCAACACAGAAACAGTAACGGGTTAGGCACTATTAATAGTAGTTACAGTAACTAATCTTAACTCATTATCAAAAATAGCGTACCTCATTATTTAACAAGCATGTCAAACAAATCTTCGTAAGCAATTAACTGGCACTTATTAACCTGTTTACCTACATTTATAACAACAAAACGCAGATAAATGTACCAAGACATGCTTCTCGTACCTAAAATACTTGAAAACAATATCTTTCACAAAATGAGCTCGTAGTGAACATGAAATCCAGCACTTAAAGCTATTATCTTAATGTAAGATAGTTTTAAGCACACCGGCACTCTAGAGAGACTTGAGATCTCCGTTCACATTAAAGAAATTAAAATGTTGTTTTCAGGGAATTTCTAAAAAGCTTTGTTTTTGTTTTTGAACGACTGGAGGAGACAAAATAATGTCTTTTGTAAGTTTAAGCTGTCAAGCTGTCATTTTGCTACCTATTTATATTTTATATTTCTCATTTTACTTATACAATGACATGGAGGTTTACTTTGTAAAGTTTTATATTATTTTATATCATATGAATATGAGGACTATGTGGGTCATTGTTTTTTTATTTCGCTTAGTTTTAATGATGGTCTGGCAGTTTGAGTACTTTATGCGGCCTACCCAAATGTCCTTTCTTTGGTATTGCTCGTTGAATCGTTGAGCTCCTTAAGTTCTGAGTTGAGCTGCACGACTACAGACAAATGCGTGCACTGACTGGACAATATTATGTGTGGTGCTTTCTTCAAAAGACCATTTCAGACACCAATCTACATGGTATTCACATGATCTGACCAAGATTAAATTTAAAAGAGACTGTGACGTCGTGGTTTGTTTAAGTTTTTCTTTTCAGAGTAATCAGATAGGAAGCGCCACCTCATCTAGTTTAAAAAAATGTGATTGACGTGTAAAAGTGTTTGTAGAAACCTACTTACAGAAATAAAATCATTTATCATGGAGCATAGAAAATGTGCTAAAACTGGATCTAAGGTGTACTTAAACCTCATAAGGTGTAAGTGTCGAAGGACCTAGTCAAATTATAAGCAATTTAAATTCCGTCATACCGATTGGTGTGTAGCTGATTTGCTACGACAGCGTAGCTTGCTTAGCATTATCGTAGCTCTGTTACTTCGTAGCACGTATCAGTGTAGCCTTTTATTGCCCTTGGAGATCAAACGAAGTACATTTATATCATAGAATAGAATAGAATAGAATACTCTTTATTATGCACACCATAAAAGTTACAGATATAGGTAAATGTTTTAATTTTACATTATTTTTTTTCATTTTGTTTTTTTTTATTATGTTATTTTATCTTCTATATAAAATTACATCTCACTTCTCGTGTCTGCCTGTTATGTTAACGTATGTATTTTAATTGTTTTTTTTTTTGTTTTTATATTTTTATTACGGACGCTTATACCGCGCACGTCTTTCTACATTGTTGTCACATGTATAATTTCAACATAAATGATGTTACCAATACTATGTAACAATATTTCATTTAAAAGAGTGTCCGTAGAGTTTATTGCCCGTTCTTCTTCATATGAACCTACTAAGCTTTGGAATGGGCAACTAGCTTCATCTTTATGACTGACCGACCCCTTGATAATTCAAAATTGCCTGTAATAGGTTTATTTGAAACAAATGCTTTGAGTTTGAGTTTGAGTGACCGCTTACAAGGTGTAAGTGGTCACACAGGCAGACACGAACAATTCCTTTGTTTTATAGATATGATAAAAATAAAATGATCTAAAGGTGCTTTGTTCGAATAAAAGACTACACCGTTCGACGACGGTAGTTCATGAAGCCAAAGAACCGACTCCTATTTACCCGCAGCCAGCAGGCGCATACGCTCTACAATAGTAGCAGAGATGTCAAGTAAATTTTTCTGTACTACTCTGCAGAGCGGCTCATCCCAGCGTCTCTGGGAAGATGGATTGGCGGGTGGAGCGAGTCTGCAGGCATCCATAGCCTCGGTGAAGCACGGCGCATCAAAATCAGTGTGGATGGCAGGATTTTCCTGATTATTTTCTCAGTGTCGTGGACCGAGATTATGAAAGCTGGTAAACAGTAATTCTAGAAATTTTGCGGATAGATAAATAGCACAGAAATCTCAATATTTTGACATGTCGTCGGTGGGTCGGTAGTGATGCATAAACATTTAACTTAGATGTAGCAAAGAAATCTTGATGTTCTGCCGTGTCGCCACTACAACATTGCGACACGGAGTCGGCTCGGTAAAATATTATTTTTCAAAGTTTTGTAATACTTTAATCTGCCTAAAAACAGAGTTTATTGTCTGTATGTTTTTATTGTATTTAAAAGTCTTCTGTGTCAACACTCGTGGGTTTTATCCGCATATCAAAACAAACTGTAGCAAACAACCAGGTTACAGACAAACAATACAAGCTCGGGTGTTCTTGCGTGGGTTGTGCTGTGTGTTGGCTGTGAGTACCTCTTAATCCCAGTGTTCATACAACACTGGGATTAAGAGGTACTGGTTGCACCTGTTTTGCTGTTTGCATGTAAAAAACTTTTTCCAGGATTAAAGTGACTATGAATCAAATATAATAGAATCGTAGTAAAACTATTGAATAAGCTCTTGACTTTGTTGATAATGTACCTATACTCCGGCCCCTGAGAAAATGCGTTCCTGACACCTGTCCGCTGAGAACAAAAGAAAACGTGTTTTACGAATTTAAACTTTTGTTTTTTTTTTAGGAACAACAAACAGCTACATTATGCAATATTATAAAACAGAAAAACATAAATAACTTAAGTAATAATGTGCCCACAGCGCTGTTCACAGATTACCATATATAAATAAAACCTTAAAATCACTAGGTGGTGAACTGTACATGCAAGCAATTACACTAATATTATAAAAACAAAAATTGAAATAAAACATTAACAACTAGTCCATGAGTTTAAGTGTCTCATACAAAAGGCTGCGAATGCTTATTAGTTCCTAATGTGTCCAGCTGACAGGTGACAGGGACGCATTCTCTCGGTGGCTTGGGCCACAGAGAGAATGCGTCCCTGTCATTTATTCATTTATTTCATTCGTCTATATAATGTAATTTATTTATTTATTTGTATGTTAAATTAATGAAAAAATACGCTATTCAATCTTTTTGCGTACGAGAAACGAAAACAAATCGCTTGACCTCAACATTTTTTGAAGTTTTATGTATTATTTTACTGAATAATTTAAATAATTTATTTAAGACATCCACAACGGAGGCCATGAATTATTCAACAGATATTTTAATCTTAATACATCAACAATACGCCTCATTATTTATTCACAGCGATGGGAGAATTTTCCTTCGGATTCCCTTAGTCGTGTGCGCCTCTAACACATTCCTTGGTGTGCAATGCTGTCAAATATCGAGTTATTAAGGACGTTACGTCAAGCAGGCAGGTGCCTGCTTGACGTCTATGGGGGAGTAAAATGAATGGTGTTCGAAACACCATCCACCTTTAACTTTATGGTATATGGTAGGACGTGTTTTATTTTGATGGTTTTTCGTCAAAATACTTTGTGATTAAAACTTTATTTACATGGTTACCATTGAGATGTTTGGGTTTACTTCATAAGGAAAGAAAAGGTTGTAATTACTATATTTAACATAGATATTAATAACATTTTCATCAATTAATGCATTTTCCACACACTATTGTTCAAATCCAGCATGGCAGCCTTTTGTATGAGACACTTAAACTCATGGACTGATTGTTTTATTTCAAATTTTATTTAATTTTTTTTTTTTTTGTTTTTATTTTAGTAGTGTGATAATGTCATGCATGTACAGTTCACCACCTAGTAATTTTAAGGTTTTATTTATTTATAGTAATCTGTGAACAGCGCTGTGGGCACATTATTACTTAAGTTATTTATGTTTTTCTGTTTTATAATATTGCATAATGTAGCTGTTTGTTGTTCCTACAAAAAAAAAAAAACCAGTAAACTCTTCCACTGAGCTGACACACGAACCTGAAAAATTACATTCAGTACAAGCGTATACCAACTTTAACAAAAACCAGCCAATTGCGAGTTGGACTCACACACAAAGGGCTCCGTACCACCGTACAATATTTAACACATTTTTTTATACTTTTGTAAAATAAAACATGTTTCTTGTATGGAGACCCCTTTAATTTTTAACTTATTTATTTTTTATGTTTTGTTATAGCGGCAATATTGAACATTTCAACTGTCTGCTTATTACGGTTCATGAGATACAGTCCGCTGACAAGAAGACGGATGGACGGACAGGCAGCGGACGCTATAATAGGGTTACGTTTGGCACCCTTCGGGTAAGCAACCCTAAAAACTTTCACGGAATTTCATTCTTCATTAGGTTGTGTCCTAATATAAGCGATCATCACTTGATTATGCGATCGTCACGTTGATATTGTTTGGAGAACCCGAATGTGTCATCGCGCCGACTGACGGCCCGTTCCAACCGGTTTTCAGAACATATACGTGACAAATTAATGCAACGATCGCTGATTAGGACAAGGGGTTAAGATTAACCCATTCTTCTCTTACAAAACAAACAACAAGCGAACCCAGTAGTCTCCACAAACATACTGAAGGACCAATAATAATTTTATTACGCTAAGCTTCCTAAGCGAGCATTATCTCCGGAGATATCCTTCAAGCCCAATACTGACAGGGAAGATAATCAGAAGACGGCTTTGAACGTAAGCGAAGCATTAAGGAAAAATATTGTTTCCGACGAATCGATTACGACTTTCCTTTAAAGGGAAGCAATAATAAAAAAGCTATTGGATGATAGTTATGTGTCTTTTGTAATTGCAATCGATTTAATTTTTTAGGCAATGCTGACCACCCAGGGTGCGACTGATGTCGTTAAGGGTCGGTTACTGTTTTAAAAAAATAATTGGCTTTTACAATGTTTTCATAGGTATAGTCAGTGTAAGCCCGTCAACAAGTGCCAAGTACTTAACAAATAGAAAATGGTTTAAAAATCTACAGTTTATTAAGTCTACAACGTTCTCACATTCACAAAATATTTAAAAAAAGTTTATATAAAATATTATTAAAATAATAACAGTAAAACCCTTGTTGAAGTTGAATTGCAGGTAGTGTAAATGTAGTAACCAACATTCATTACGATTGTGTCAGTTCTAGTTCGAACTAAGTTTAAGGGTCGGGTAACCACCGTTGACCTTGGCCATACAAATGCGCGTCGCGTTCACGCCACGCCAACGTTCGGTTTCATAGGGAATATTTATTTTTAGTAACGAAAATTTAATATTTGAAAAAAAATACAGATACTCGTAGAATTATAGCTAATAAAATAGTCTGTTCATAAAAAAAATATCATAAATATCTCAAAAGTAGTTTGAAAGTAATATCGTTTTTTATGCTTTGGGTAGACGATACTTCCTGAATTTATTTCATAAAGTATTTTACTACAATACTTAAATATTCACATATAGAATTGATGTGTATGCTTCTAGTTTAACATACATTTTTACTTGCATTATATGAAGGCGTAATAACAGATTTTAAAAGTCATTAAAATCATATAACTGCGCCTTAAGTAACTACGCTACGTTCTGTTCTGTTGTTATTCTCGTGCAACTAAGGAATTGTGTCGCAGAAAAGAAAACAGGCTTTTTCCCTATTAGTTAAATGTGACCAAAACAGGCTTTTTCCTTATTAGTTAAATGTGACCAAAACTACATTGTCACTGGTTGGTAGCTGAAGACTGTCTGTTGTGTAGAGATAGGTGCACCGAATGTTTCCTTCTCATAAAGGAGATGAAAATGTTATTTAGTCATTTAGGAAGCACTCAAATACAACAGTAAACAGTTAAGGTTCCCGCAGACAGGCGCAACACGGTAGGGCGATGAGTCACTAGTAGCACAATTTCTATGAATACTTCTTAATCCTCACCAACTCTTTCACTCGTGTGACGTTCTGTCAATCTATTAGCGCCATTGTTTCAGCTGACAATGGTTTGTATGTAAACATGGTAGAGTTGCCAACTAGTAGTAATGAACTAGTTAATGACAATGGCTACCTACAAGTTGTTCAGCTGGCGAGTTCCAATGACAGATAAGTTGAAATAATGAAAATTTCTGTCATGGTGCAGAAAATTGTCAATTTGCCCATGATTTCATTGTTTCGGAACGTTTGAATGGAAAATAATATTAAAATGTAATTATGTTAGTCTGTTTTGTTCAGCCGTAAGTCGTTCAAATTAAATAAATAAAACACATAAAATGTATAATCATATACCCCCTTATTACAAAACAAGGTTTACCTTCAGACCCAGGTTGAAATCATGGAGCCATTATTGAATTTCGAACTTTATTCCGACTGTGGTAAAGTTCCTAACACAAAACTGACAACTTAGTACCGAACTAAGTTTTCAGTTTTGTATAAAGAACGGCATTTTAATCATAGTTACGTTCTTATTACAAAAACTGGCTCCATGGTTTAAGCGGTTTAAGCCATGTCAAAATAAAAATCTTGTTTTGTAATAAGACGGTAACCCCCTTATTACTAAACAAGGTTTATCTTCAGACCCAGGTTTAAAACATGGAGCCATTTTTGAATTTCGAACTTTATTCCGACTAAGGTAAAGTTCCTAAACACAAAACTGACAACTTAGTACCGAATTAAGTTTTCAGTTTTGTATAAAGAACGGTATTTCAATCACTGTTACGTTCTTATTACAAAAACTGGCTCCATCTGTGTGTCCCGCCTCTAAGGTTGCCCTTTGACTTACTTATTCACTTAACGTGTCACATAGACGGATATGCACAACACCATGGTTTTAAAGATTCCTAATTTCAAACAATAATAATTTGTGTTTAAACAAAATTTAAAAAAAAAAAATCTTTGAGCACGTCCCGAAAATATTAGGAAAACCGTCCAAAATTCCATATTTGACCACCCCTAAGATCCGCGGGAGCCCGTCCCGCATTCACCATCATTGTTCAAATTCCTTTTCAGCCACTGAAAGAACCTTTATCTAGCGTCTTCTGAAATTTCTGCTCGCGACACAGTTTCAGCCTGAAGAGATGCTTTGTTGATTGGTCTGATGCGATTGTGACTTTAATTATTATACTCGTTCATTGTTTCGAAGCGATTTCTGTATTTTGTGAGAGAAAAGTTTTGAGTTTTAATGGCAAAATTGATTTTGGTTGAATGATTTTAGATTTTAATCGAATTGATTACAACTTTCATCATCATTCTACCCCCTTATCGCAATTTATTTGCGGTCGGCGCAACATGTCTTTTCTTCCATACTAATATATTAGTCGTCATCCTGGTTGTCACTCCCTTTCTAGTTCATATAGAATAGAATAGAATACTCTTTATTAGGTACACCATAAAAGTTACAGATATAAATGTTTAAATTTTACATAGGGTGACACAATGGGCGGTCTTATCGCTAAAAGCGATTTCTTACAGACAACCTTTGGATTGATTAAAAGGAGTAGGAGAGACAATACTGCAGGTAGTTAGTGGTGGACCATTACCATATCATCTTTCTTAGAGCCCATTCTTCATTTCTTTGGTCTTCCTCTAGTCGTTTAGCCATCCACAATTCCACATGCATACTCAAAACATTCCTGGTGACATTTTCCTCATTCCTCCGCCTATCAAGGCCATACCATGACAAACTTTTCCAAACAACTTTTCACGTCACTGGTGACACTTTCTCGTCACTGGTGACACTTTCACGTCACTGGCGACACTTTCACGTCACTGGCGACACTTTCAGACTTCTTCTCTATCTCATCATCATCATTTCAGCCGAAAGACATCCACTGCTGGACATAGGCCTCCCCCAAAGGGAGAGTTTGCCATAATCGCCACGCTTGGCGGGCGGTTTGGCGATCGCAGTATGGTGTTAAAATGCATAGAGAACGCTGCTGCCCATTTTCTAGTAAGTCCCTTAGTCGCCTATTACGACACCCACGGGAAGAAATGGGGCGGTGCTATTCTTTACGTCCGGCACTACACAGACAACTCCTCATTATCTACTAATTTCTTATTCTATCCATTCGGGTAACACCACACATCCCTTTTAGCATTCTCATCTCAGATGCATGCAATGCATGACGGCACGGTTGGCGCAGTGGTTAAGCGATTGACTGCTGCGCTGCGTGTCGCGGGTTCGATTCCCGCACGGAACAAATATGTGTATGACCTACAAGTAGTCTGGCTGTTTGTGTATGAGAGTTTAAATGTTTGTAAACGCACCCACAATACAGGAGAAATTCCTAGAGTTAAAAGGTTTTTTTTTTGTTTTATTTAAAACTGCCCCAGTTTTAAATAAAACAAAAAAAAAACCTTTCATTCATCCCTGTTGTGGCCCAACATTCTGATCCATACAAGACAGCAGGACCATTGTTTTTTAAATGTTAAATTGTAGTAACTAAACTCATTTGAATACTTTAAATTAATAACCGACATGGAACAGGCTTAAAAAAAAAAGTTATTCAAATAGAAAGTCATAAACACTCGTCATGGTACTACCACTACGAGAAGGACCTACTTACTTACACTTTTATTTTACTAGAGAAAAATATCTGAATAAAACTTTTTATTTATCACTGGACTATTTACATAAGCACCTAGGCATTACGAGAAATTTCCTGGAAAATGCGCCCTATTTCGTTACGGAAAAGTACGAACGCAATCATTTACGTAACACACAATTTGCTGACGTGAACTAAAACTGGCTTATTTTTAGCAAGAAAACTTCAGAGCACTCCCCATTTTGTTGACAAAAGTTTCTCGAAATTCAGCTAATTAGAAATGTTGGTTAAATCGTAACAATAATTTTATTATAAATGCCACGTCCACCTAATAAATAATTCCCTTAAAAAACACATCGACCTTCCTAATTATAGCTCATTTAAATAAATACGCAATAGACCCCACCATTTTGTTTGGCGGCCATCTTGGAAAGCAATGTGACATTCCTGGTTATACGAGGGTCGAATTTTATGTGCAATCCCACCAATTTAAGATAATGTTGTATTAAATTAAAAGGTATAAAGTATTCTGTGAATTCGTTTAATACGTCGTATTATTTTGTGTTAATTTGAGCGCTAGCTGAGGACTCTAGCTTAGCAATGAATTTAAATATTTAAGTTAATAGTAAATATAGTATTTGACTAGACAAACTGTTTTAGTTAGTTTGCTCAATAGAACTAGATATTGGTTTTGTTATTTTATTAAAATTCTTCATTAAATTAACTTTTGGTTTAATAATATGTAGTAAAATAATAATAATACCAGCTTATTGTTATCCTTATTAGAATTGATTCTAGTTGCCCCTTCCAAAAGGTAGTTTCGTATGGAGAAGAATGGGCAAAAAACTCCACCGTTACTGTTTTAAAATATTTTACAATAATTATTTTGTATAGGTAGGTACATTAATTATATGTGAAGGCGATGCAACTAGAATAAAATTGTAAGTATAGTAATTCAATTGCACAATAATTATGTAAAAAAAAAAATAAGTAATGATAATGAGAATGACAGATAAATTAATTATCCTATGTGACAGATAAATGGTGCTCACATTAAAAATATTGTAACAATATACGTTTTACAAAAAAAAATAAGTAATTTAGTGTGTGAGTTACTACTATTGAATTTAAATTATATAATTAAAATAGCAACCAGTTTGATTTAGTCTAGACCGGGGATGGCGAACCAAGGGCACGCTGCCATTGATGCACGCGACTAAATAATTTGGGCACGACATCAATTGAAGACTTTAGACACTACGACAGGCGCATAAAATGCAAGGGAAAATGTGAACCTGATATAAAATATTTGGCATTCAGCTTGTAACAGCAGAAGTCGGACTAATGTGGTTGTTTGTTGTTCTTTCATTTAAATAAATACTTATAAAACGGTAAATGACTGAATAAATAGTAAAAGTCTAATTCTGTTTGCGAATAAGTAGTATTATTCTGAAACGATTTAGTTTTTTTTCAGTAGTCAAAGTTAATATTGATTATTGGAATACCATGGACACATTAAATATTTATTTGGAATAAACGGCACGTGGATGTAAAAAAGTTCGCCATCCCAGGTCTAGACTCTAGATTGTCCTATGGAGCTGGACCAGCATGTTTCCAAGCATTCTTATCTTGGTTAAAATCCTCTTCTCACTCACAGAGGGCACGAGCATTAATCACCACGCTTGCTAAAGACGGGATGGTGATTTCAGACAAATAATAACTCCAGGTCCAGGTCCAGGTCCAGGTCTCCTCACGATGTTTTCCTTCACCGATGTCAGTAATGTCCAAGATAAACTCAGAAAGTGCATAGGAATTGAAAAGTCACATCAGTACTTGCCCGGATTTGAACCCACAAGCCCGTCAACCGATCGTACCTCGTCTATGTAATAGGTATATTAATATTTCGTTGGGAAAACGCACGAAATGAAATGAAATCGTTTATTCTGTAAATAGGATATTAGAATCACTTACACGTCATATAAAAATATAAAAAATAATCTAGATGTAATCGACATTTCCTATCTTACTACCCCTGAGAAGAAATGGCGAAACAACGTCATGGGTCAAAGTCTCATCTAAAGTCCAGACATAACCTTGTTCAGATCATGTGAGTCAGTCATGAAAAACAATGATAATATATATTCGTTTTTAGTACCTAAAAACTTTACGTTGCAAATCATTCAAACACAGTTAATTAAAACACACAGCTGACGACATCAAATCTTCTACGTGTTTGTACTCAAATGAGACAATAATTAATTTTAACTATTTGCTTTCCCATTTCGCTCAACGAGCTTGTTTTGTGCGACTTAAAGTTCAATCATCAGATTGATTTAAACAAACTTACTTTCTTGATTAGACACCTCTATACCTTTTAATTACAGATAAAGTCATTATTTTATTGACAATAACAGAACTAAAGTAGAAACTAGCATAACTCCCATAACTTATCACACTAGGTGAGTTGCACTTGAACTGTGCTGAAAATGCAGTCCTAGCATGCATGTACTGATGTGTCCAAAAGTTTCGCAAGTAAGTATGCCAAAAGTGCCAAAGTAAGTGTGTGTTAGTAAATTGAATAAAATAAAATAAAAGAAACCGATTTTGCAAATGGAGATGAGAGTAAACAGATACAAGACGATGTAACTCTGTTGGAAACTGTTTGTGAAAAAGACGTATTTTGATGTTTGTCAAGGCAAAAAAAAATTATGATTTGGCTACACTATAATATGTACGAAATGTAAGCAATACATTTCAGTCTAAAAATAAACATTAAAGGAGGCCACTTCCGCCCAAAAATAGAACTCCGCAATCCACCCTAATTAACCTCTTATCACCCACACCGATTTATTTTTAGAAACATCGACAATTAGCCCAAAAAACAAGGCAATACGACAAATAAGTTGGTGAAAAGTTGACCCTTATCACACGGGCCGCTGTCACCCGCATAATGCTTCGCGTAATCGAATTAATTACGGCAAATAAAGCTGGACATTCACGCCGCGACGCATACGATACAGACACGCGACACGCCCGTGAGTTACATTATTCATCACGCATTGTGGTATTGACAACTACTTGTATAGAGCAGGGCTCTATTCAGCCTGTATCGGTTTTCAATGCCTGTGAAGGGAACGTGTTCGGGGTTTTGTCTGGTAGACTTAGGTCGTATGTTTTTATAACATTGATCGTTAGGTAAGTAATGGTTGTATTCTTGAAACGTATGTTTTTATCGATACAGCATCAAAAGGTCTTTATAAGCAACAATGAAGCTAGATCGTGTTTCATAACATTACCTTTTTTGTTGATGGAATATGCTTCACAACGCGATGAAATGCGCGAAATGTCTATACCTACGTCATTTTGGTTTACCATCCAGAATCCAGTACAGAAACGGAGTCCAGTTAGTTTCACTGGGGATCCAGGAGTTTATATTCTAGTTAATTTCACTGGGGATCCCGGAGTTTCTATTCCAGTTAGTTTCACTGGGGATCCCGGAGCTTCTATTCCAGTTAGTTTCACTGAGAATCCCGGAGTTTCTGTACTGGATAAAACCAAAATGAAGTACATAGGTATAGAAATCTCGCGCATTTCCATTTGAATTTGCAGTTAATCCAGCTATTAAGTTTATTCAAATAAATCTGATGGTTGAGCTTTTGAACGCTTGTTTTGCGCGATTTAAATCGCGCAAAACAAGCGCGTAAAGCGAAATGGGATATAACTCGCAGATTTTCTTTAATTGTCTACAAGCCCCTCTAGGCATCAATCATCATAACTTGAAACAGTTTTAAATCACATTCATACTTTTTTCAGCCTGCAGCCTTTACTTTAAAAATAAACAGTAAGTACTTTTAATCAGTTTACAGTTTATAGGAATACACTCAAGTACCATCTCGTTGCTTGATCGATTACACTATCCACTATAATGTCGCATGTTCCACAGCGTCCTCTCAATAAAGACCGTGATTTCGGAGGGACCCATAAATCGTTTTACACCCAGGTAATAAAAGATGGTAATAATTGGATTGTTTGGAAGCAGCCTTATCTGTGAATTTGGATCTATTAGATTACGTCCTTTATGTCCCTAATTCTAGAGTCCTGAATATGTAGGTCTGTAATGTCTAAGGAGGAAAAGAGATTTAAGTTAATATGTCACGTACTAGAGTGACGTGGTACTACCTAAGCGAGGCACGTGTTTTATGTGGAAAGTAAGCTACTGTTAAACACCCTTGGGGAGTCGTAAAAGGGGCAGAACTATGTCGAGAGCATCAGCAGCGTCTTCCAGTCTGCTTAATATTACAAATTGTGATCACTATAGTCCGTCTAACAACTTTGATAATTTCTTCTACCGATTTCTTCTTCATTAGTTTGGGTTATAAAAGAATAGCTCATGTCCGGTTCATGGCATGATGAAAATATTAGACGGTCAGCAAAAAAACAGTATTGAACAGTAAAAATAAATGACACTAGTAACTGAAGAATTGTCTCTCGACTATCTAAACTGGGCAGGTATTCAATTAAACACGACTACCCAATTTAGATTATTAGGAGGCCAATTTAGGCCAACCCTTGCTCTGCAATAAGACAGTAACAAATTACCATAACATCGCTGGACACGTCACAATCACTTGACAGCAATATAATGCCCAGATTAAATCCTGCGATAATACAGCTTGAATTAATCAACGGTAATTAAAATCAACAGGTGGGGAATAATTCGCATAGCCACGTCAAGTCTCCATCACTCGACGGAGCGTTGATTTGGAATGACAAATGTACATAATTAGCTGTCTGACAAGCTCTGTGTCTGCTTTAATCATCTGTTATTTAGTTAATTGGAATATTGCGGATTATTACAATAGTATTTGTACGGTGAATTAATCTAGAATCTACTGGATGCGTAGTACGAGGTTTCAATAGAATATGCGGCCAGCTTGTACTGGTTTTGTTAACACTGACTTACCAGCCTACAGTATAAGACCGGTAGTAGCAATGATGCTTGGAGGAGGACTAATTAGGTAGGTGAACGTGTTTCAGTTGAATGATGATGTTGATGATAATTAAACGACCATTTTCTAATTGAAACATTGTTTTTTTTTTTCTTTAAACTTTGCCCCACACTAGGAATTTCTCCTGAATTGTGGGTGCGTTTACAAACATATAAACTCACATACACAAACAGCCAGACCCAGAACAACTATAACTTGTAGGTCATACAAATATTTGTTCCGTGCGGGAATCGAACCCGCGACACGCAGCGCAGCAGTCAATCGCTTAACCACTGCGCCAACCGTGTCGTCAAAACATTGCTCTCGTTGTCACAAATGCGACTGCTAAGCAATTGGATCTCTGAGCAGGGCAGTGTTTTGGGATTGTAAGATAATCACGGGGTCTTGATTTGTCAAGTGCCTTGAAGACAATAGGCTCGCCCCAATTACATGAGACAATTATAATATAACCAGAGAAATAACTAATAACATGAGTGTGGGCGAAATGTTTCTTTTTCTAAAAAACCTTTCTCGGTTTCCGTTTCCTGTCTCGTAGTTTCGGTTTTTGCGCAGATCCATCTCAAAAACTCACCCTGTATAACATTAGGATACTTTTTGTAAAAAAAAACTTTCTTTTTTTTTTACAATAAATGGAATCGCCAGCCATTATAATTAATGCCATTTTTTGCCGAGTCCCTGTGAAAATGGTAATTTCTTACGGATTGCTACTAAATTAGCTCCCGGGAAGACCTTGCTGTATTAATTACGAAGCCACTTCAGTAAATTAAGACTTTTTAGTATTCTGTATTAATTGAGAAAAAGATATACGTAGGTACCAAGCTATTGTTGTATTACGGAAATACCGGGGTATAATTTACGAAGATTTTGTGACCACCGTTTGCCTTTATTAGAGTAGACCTGAGGAACCTGCTCATGTTTTGGACTCCGAATGTGTCCGAAGAGGTATGAATCAATAAGAAACAAGTCTTTGCGATCTGTGAAACATTTCTGTGTGGGTCAGCTCAAAGCGGCCGTAGGAGGCAAAGCGGCCACGCTTCATTTTTCAGTTATTTGAGCGTAACGTTGTCATTCAGTCCGCATAACCAATCTCTCGCCTGCACCGATACAGCGATGGCGTCATTCGGTAGCGGTGGGACTGAGCGCGTGGCTGCAGTGACGAAAAAATATTTCTATGCGTGTTTTTATTACATGTCGTATTGTTAATTATCTATTTGACTTTGTTTATGTTCTACTTTCTCTGAAAGATAATAAATAATTATGTGAGAGCAGTTCATTATTAAAACCAAATGACCGAAAAAGGCAAAGCGGCTCGGATAAAGCGGCCAACTGTATAATTATGCAATAATATAATGTTATCAGATAGTAGAAAACATTGATTATTTTATAAAAATGTTAAATAATATTATTTATTTATTTAAATCACAATAATAATTAAAACACCTATCCTATTATGAAATACCTGTGGTAGTTAAATTTTGTCAAGCACGATATTTTATTAACAAAAAACAAATACATTTCTTGTGCACTTTTGGGGTGGCCACGTTGCCCCCTTGGGCAAAGCGGTTTTTTGACAAGTTTTCGTAATTTACACAATATCATAAGGTTATTTTAAAATTTGGATGATTTAAGCATGACTATTGGATATCTCCACCTTAAGAGATCCGATTTCGATGGTTCTTTTTTTATTTGAAAGGTAGTAACTTTAAATTGATCTCATAGAAATTTATGAAGGTCTAATGAGGATCTTCGGCGTAATGAGCAGAATAGCTCTTCAAAATGCAGAAAATGGCTCGCTTTTAGATTTCTACCAGTGGAATCGGCCTGAACAGGAACGGGATACTTACTATGTTTTAAATTAAAAACAAAAAGCATGGTAAATATCCCGTTTTAAATAACTTTAGTAGTATTATATCAATTGTTGCTAATAAGTTTGTGCTTGCGAGGTTACTATTTTCTGTATTGTTCTCAAAATTTTAGGGTCAGTGGTTTCGGAGATAAGGGGACGGGCAATGATCAATTTTCATAAAATTAATAAAAAAAAAATAAAACAATAAAAAAAAAAAATCTTAACAGCACAACCAGCCCCTTTTATTTTATATGTCACACGGTATAGTTTGCAAAACCTTTTTTTTTATTTTCTAAAAGTGACCCTCATATTATAACATATTTATTTACGTTACGCGTCCATCTTTGGGTCACAGAAATAAATATGTGTGCCAAATTTCAACTGAATCGGTCTAGTAGATTCGGAGTAAGTCAGCTGTGTCGGACGAATAGACAGACAGACACACGAGTGATCCTATAGAGGTTCTGTTTTTTCTTTGTGAAGTACGGAACCCTATAAACAATTTTTTTATTGTTTGTCACTCTCACTGTCCGAAACGGCTGGAACGATTTAGACGGAACTCTCACTCGCAGATAGCTGATGTTATGAGGAGTACCATAAACTACTCTTATTTTTTTAAAAGTCAAGCGGGTGAAGCCGTGGGCAACAGTTAGATATAAATAAAGCTACCTAAGCCGATTACTGTTTGGTACCTATGTAATCGCCTTACAGGGTTTCATTTGTACAAATATATTTTAGTACAAAAAGTTAAAGGCCGATGTGAATAAATATTTTAATTATCTTCTATAGAGGCATGAGGAACACGGTGTAAAGTTCACTCATCCTCTATAGAAAAGGGAGGATTCTCCGACCAGACGGGTGTCGTGTCTGGTGAGCAACTGCCCGACAGTTGATGTCGGGACGTTGAATATTTATGTATATGCTAGTCGCGCGGTAAACTCTGCTTGCGCGTTGCAGGATTTTGCGTGACGTCAGTGTGACGCGTAGTTCGCATGTTGCGATGTTTATGCCGCTACACTTCTATCTTAAAAATATCTCAGTTTTTTTTGTCCATCGTAGACAAAGAAAATGATTCACAAAGGACGATTAGCACTTACAATAGAATGACAGCTACTGATCATGACAATCTTGCTTTATCCAGAACTAGCGAGACATGCCTCGCACGGTCGACATTTCTTTATTTTTATTTATTTTATTTTTATTTCTTCAGGATAACAAACAATTGCGCAATAATGCTTAATATTTAGGTACAGATATTTTATAAAACACATAAGTAATCACGCAACCAGCATCGTTATCCACAAATTAATACAACAGTGAAAATAGGTTTAGCAAGGTCCAAGCAAAGTTAGCAAATTTGTTATTTTTGTGCTCGTGATTATAATGTAGATAGGTTTTTTTTTTATGTTTACTTTCTCGAGTTTATGTTTTCCTAAGCACGTGTTTCTGTGACGAATAAAATTATTTTTCTTTCTTTCTTTAAAATAATTTATTGTCAATAAATTCACGTTTACACGTTTTACAATGTGACAAACTAGATGTGATAAGAACTAAAGCTATAATGGAATGTAAAAGGGTATATTAAAAAGACTGGTTTTAAACTGTGCGAGTGACCATGTAAATATGTCAATATCGGCAAAATTATCGTTGTAACTTTTCATTAGTCGACGTAAGTACAGGCGCTCGTTCTCCTGCGTTGGTTCTGCACCGTTTCGGCGCGAATAGACAGTGAGTAAGTATCACGAATACGTGGGAACGACTAGGTATTCGATTTAATAGTTGTAAGTTTAATAATAATGTATTATACACACCCTATTTCTTCCCGTGGGTGTCGTAAAAGGCGACTAAGGGACTTACTAGAGAATGGGCAGCAGCGCCATCTATGCATCTATACACCATACAGCGATCGCCAACCCGCCTGCCAAGCGTGGCGATTATGGCAGAAACCCCCCCTTTGGGGGAGGCCTATGTCCAGCAGTGGACGTCTTTCGGCTGAAATAATGAATGATGATGATTATACACATATACCTTCTGGAATAAATTCTTTAAATGAAGATGAAAGCGTAATTTATAAGAAAAACGCGGTCATACCATACAGACAAACATACCCGGCAAAATTGTCACGTCAGTCGTGCGAAAGAAATATAGTGTAATTAGCGACTTCTCCTTTCGGTCGAGCTGGTTTTGTTATGGAAATTACATTGGGCCCAAGAGCATAAATAAGAAAAGCTATAAATCTTGGATAAGTGATTCATACGGAGCAAACAAAACAAACAATGTCGCAAATAGTTTTAGATTTGAGATTGAGTTGACCCTGTTTGCTTTGTTAAAGCTTTCGCAAATGTGTATGCGTTAAAAATATTATTTTATATATCCATAAACTCACGCCTTCTTCCCATGGGGGGACCCAGAAACTACAGATCGCCACCTGCTACGGTCTAATTATCCTTTAGCTTCGTTTGCTTTCATACCTTAGCTGGTCATACACACGTATATCTATCTATTCATTACATCGCCTGTTCTTTATAACGCAGGATAGGATTTATTCAGTACCCTAGACGAGAGTTTGCCAATAAAACTCACCACAACATCTGGGTTGTGGACCAAAATATTATAATAATACTACTTCAGCTACTATGGAAGTCGTCCTAAAGGGTCATGGCCATCAGGCTGGTACGGGGTTACCGCACGGTCTCCCGTGAGGCGGCGAGCCTCCTTGCCGGACTGCCGCCATGGGATCTGGAGGCAAAAGTCCTCGCGCACATCTGGGAGTTGCGCGAGGAGGCAAAACGCCGAGGTGAAACTCCGCTGCCGCAAGCCGATTTCCGGCCACCGTAGGCGCGGGCCTGCGGACGGTGAGCGATGAGTAGCTTGTCATCCGATACGGAGCAGGCCCGGGTCGACGGCGCATTGTGTTCCACGCGCGCCTCAAAGAGATGTCAGCACGAATTGACGGGGTCCATTAGGGCCAATGCCTGCCAGGTTTGCGAGTTTGTCAGAAAGGGACGTCGTGACCCTGGCACACGGGCAAATAAAGGGACACGGGTGGGTTTTAGTCAGTAAAAGTCTGACACGCCCTCCCGCTCCACCCAGAGCGGGAAAAGTTATTTGATAATTGACCACCCAGAAAATAAAAAGCCGCAATGGAAGTGCCAGTGGCATTTGTATCATCACTAGATAATCAGCAGCACAAATTGGTATTATATGATCAGCTAGATAAGTGATCAAGTTGATTATGTATAATACCAATTTGTGCACTTATATTCAGCTGCCAGCTATCTTTGCATCAACGCGGTCCACTCCTTCTTCATACCCCAAGGTCTTTGCTTAAGAAAGGGGAGCCTACCGGTTCCTAAATGGATGGCGGTCTTAATATATTATATCACACAGGGTCACGGCTTAGTTTCGCGGCGGTATCGGGTCCTTCCGGGGTATTATAGCCCTGAAATATGTAGCTTGAAGTTAGGATTCCGTAATTTTAGATGGTTTTAAAAGGGTAAAAGAATAAAAGACGTGACGGTTGACGCAGTGGCAGAGACTTTGGCTTCTTCGTTGTGTGTCACAGGTTCGATACCCGCACAGAAACCATTATGAAAGATTGCATAGTAAATAATGCACACAAGAATAAGAATCATTTATTCTCAATAGTATGAAAGAAGGAAAAGAAAGAAAAATAATTTTATTTGTCACAGAAACACGTGCAAATGAAAACATAAACTCAAGTAGGTAAACATTACACAAAACACATCTACAATATAATCACGAGCCCAAAAAAAAACAAATAGTCGGCAGCTGCACGTCATGACTGTGACAAAAAGGCTTGCACTCAGCATGATGCTGTGCTATGGGGGACCCACAACACAGCGCTGATTTTCAGTGGTCCCCGACAAATACGTACGGAACGCAAGTCAGGTTTAATGAAAGAAAAGAAAAAAAAAAAATTGACGTAGAAAACGCACACACACGGCACAGCACACTAGACACAAAACTGTACAGAAGTTGACAAATAAGGAAGACCTTTGTCCAGCAGTAGGACACAAACCTAACATGCACGAACACCCAGACCTCCACCGTGTTCCTTCAAATGCCTGTGTGCCAGGGCCACAATATCCCTTTCGGACAGACTCGTAACACTGGCAGGCATTGGCACTTTCGGCCCCCCAGACCTGGAACAACCATCATTCTGTGGGATAAATATATTTGTTCCAGGTTAGGAATTCAACCTACGACAGTCAACATAGCAGCCAATCACTAAGCCACTGCCTCCCTGATAGTAACCATAGTTTAGACTTGCACAAGTCTGCGTAACACCGAATGGCTCGGATGCTTATGCTAATTCATACACAAGGACATTAAATTATTTACTTAACAATAGATAGGACATAGCGAACAAAATTTCTTAGATGTTTCAAACTATCTGACGGTTGGTAATCAAAGGTTGGTGTCGGTAAAGGTGTAACGTTTCACACATAGCTATTATGTAATTTTGCTATATTACGCTAGATGTCGTCACTGAGACATGGGATCACAATTTTGTTATGACATTACTTTTGATAGCCTCTCTATAGTATCTATCTTAAATATCTTTGTTCATACCACACACGTTAATGTATAGTTGTGGAAGTCCAATTTTGCTCAAGTATATATATCGTAACGTGTGTGGTCTGCATAATAGGGTCCTCTACAATAACACTTCCTTCAATTCAACACCAATTACATGAAACGATTCGAGATAGCATTAATTGAATTAATTGAAGACGCTGATTTATGATAGTGATGCAATCAATGGGTAATTGCGGCTGATAGTTCACTGATACGGGGTGATCATTAAGGGTAATTTGGTACGACATGTAGTTTAGTTTATAACATAATAATATTACGGCAGCAGAATTTAACTAAGAGCTGATGCGTTTCTTTTCGCTATGACGTTTTTCGAGTTACATGTTTGATAAGTAATTGGTCAAAGAAATAAAAATATACTAACTGGCAACCCAGTGAGTACTATCACTTTGGCGGCTTTGTTTGATCAGTCAATTGAGGGACTATGTGAAAGCATATTGAAAAGATTCCGTGGGAAGAGATGAAGCCGTCTATGTGGTGACATTTGTCTGTAGGATAGCAAAAGTTTACAGAAAAGTAGTAGTACATAATTAATTACCTACATATTTAAATTCAATTAATTTACTCACAATATTGTTATCATCAATACATCATTCTATATTGATAGGTAGTCCTCTCCATAAAACTATTCAATACAAAAAATCCTTTATGAAGCAAATAAAATGACAAAACACCCAATATGATCTGCCACCCTTAAAACAAAACACAACACACGTCATATTCCCTCAATCATCCCATCTCAAACATTTTTGTTTCACAAAATCACACATCACGCTTGGACCGTCAATACTACCCATCCTTGTCATCCCGTCAATAGGCGGGCATCCTCCGTCACCGAACGGGCCATCAGTTTGACGAAGGTCGGTGTCATCGTTCAATGACGTCACGTAATAAGGCCTAACCCGATTTGTCGCGATCTGTTTGGTGTATATATGTAGATGTTGATTTGTTCCGTAATGACGTGTGTTTTTGATGTGTCAAATCTTTCCTTTCTCTCTGTCTGTGGGAGTGATTTGGTAAAAACGGACGGAAGTATGTAACAGGGAGTTACAGCTGGAGCATGGAATAAGTACGTACTTTTTAATAGCATGGAATTAGTAAGTACCTGCTTTATAATAGCATGGAATTAGTGTATTTATTACATTTGGGAAAACACAGTAGTATATTATGCATAAACAGTGTTGGCTTCAAATTAAACTTAACTAATAGACAACCCACAACATTTTCCACAGATTACTACATTATAATAATAAAAACAAGCTGTTAGCAAGCGTTAACTGTAGCAGGGCTAACTTAGTAAAAAAGAAGTTAAAAGGCAAAAATAAATAAAAAGGTTAAACAATATTCTATGATTCATCCGTGTGTATCATACAGGTCCCTATCCTATTAATAATGATACCTATATTGTGTAAAACCTATGGAGCCTACTGCTGATCTTTTCCTTTATCCTGTGCACTCGTGGAATTAGTAAGTACTATACAAATTGTAACTAGAGGGGGTCATTTCTGTCGCTGCTCAGTTGCTGATTCCTAAGGTGAGATGTCAGATGTTACACATCTAAGGCATGCTCGTTTTTTTTTTTTTTTTTTGGTTATCTGGTAAGTTATGGAGGAAACACGACGCCTAAGACGCACATTGCTAAATTAATTTGAGCCCTTATGAAGTAAGTTTGTAAAAACTAAACCAGACTAAACTGATGATTGTTTCGTTTTCCTCGCAAATACGATCAAAAAGAATTTAGAAAATGTAAACTTTTTCTATGGGACCAACCTTGAAATCACGAAAAAAAATCAGCTGTTCCATACATTTTGTCGATTTAAGTGAACACAATGTATGGAACAGCAGCTTTTTTTTTGTTGGACCCTCTTTCAGTCCCTTTTGCAAAAAAGATTATGGTATAATTTTTCAGAATTCAAAATTACGGTTTAAGGGCTTGCGCACACCACGTTTTTTAAACGCGCCGTTGACGCGCGTTTTAGAAACGTGCGTCGACGGCGCGCTTTTATCCTACAGAACAGACTGACTCGCGTGCATATCGCGTCTGTATTGCTACAAACGCGCGTCAACGGTGCGTTTAAAAAACGTGGTGTGCACAGGCCCTTAGGAACTTTTTCGTTTTATAAATATTGCACAAAAAACCCGCTGAATGCATAACCTCCTCCTTTTTTCAGTCGAAGCCAGTTAAAAAGACCTTTTGACTTTTTCCTTATACCTTTAAACACCGCAGATCCTCTGAGTGTGTATTTAATCGATAACCTCTTTAATTAAGGCCAATGATATTATAATTATTAAACAGACATGTTGTGAGCGCGCAATCGTGAAGACTCAAAAACGTCCTAATTGGGACGTTTTTGTTAGTCTGTGATGCCGACATTCGGTGGTTGGTGGCCAGAATAATGTTTGTTTACATTCACGCGCAATTGACAACACTGCTGTCTTTTTTTTTCTTCTTGTTTTTATCAAGCCATCATTTTTACTTGTAGTGAAATGTAAAATGAATGAAAAGTGGATATGTGTGCTGCCGCTGCTGCGCGGAACACTTTTTTATGTTTTTTTGTGTGTGTACAACGTATCTGTTTAATATAACATCATTGATTAAGGCTCATTGACCCAACATGTTACATAAATAAATACCCCAATCGAACTGGCTTCATCTTTCTCGGAAATAATTAAGTTTATTTCCGTCTGTTGTTTCAATATTATGCGATTCGTTGTACCGTTTGTGGCTCACAGTTACCTAAAGAGCGGTCGTGCCGACTGATGAGATGACGTCGAGTTCATTGTATTTGAAAGTCAAGTCAAATACCAGTTACAGAATTCTAGGAATTTTTACCCGTAATTTGTTCTATCTTTCGTATCTAAACATAATTATTATAACGTAGTCACTTTTTGTGTGATTTCTATGTGACCGCGTGATTTTTTTTTAAACTACGCAACGGAGTTTAAGCGATTTTTACCAATATTATTCCGTAAGGTTTTTTTTTCTAATTTGCCCCCTAAAAGTGACCATCATATCCAAAATTAATTTATTTACGTTACGTCCGTGTTTGTGTCACAGAAATTCATATGTGTACCAAATTTCAACTTAATCGTGACAGTAGATTCGCAGCAAAGCGGCTGTGGCAGATGGACAGACAAACGGACGCACGAGTGATCCATATATATATGAGTGATATAAGGGTTTCGTTTTTTTCCTTTTGTGGTACGGAACCCTATAAAGTATTCTGTGTATAAGTAAGTATTCTATTCCGGCAAATCGATTAATAATTAATCCAAATTTTGGCACAATCCTGATGATATGAAGCTGCTGAACCACTGAAATGATAACCACTTCTGGTAAAGGCTATCCTGCGTCTTTTTAAACATACAAATTAAAGTCGCTTTTTGACCGCGGTGTTCTTCTAAACTAGGCAACGAACTTTGATGGCGTTTTCACCAGCATTTAGAGAATTTATTTCGGAAGGTTTATGTGTACGTATGACGTACCAACATATCCATCCTAGAGGAGCTCGGAATAACCACAAGGCTGTCCGCTACCTGTTTTCAGCGAATCCTTAAATATTTTGGCCACACCGCTCGGAGAAACCCTGACAACTTAGAGAAGCTGTTGGTAGTTGGCCAGGTCGACGGGAAGAGACCACGCGATCAGCTACGCGGTGGTCTGACCTTGTAAAAAAGCTCACTGGCCAACCAGTATCCAAGGCCATTAAGACCGCTGAGGATAGAACCACTTGGAAGAGCATAGTGCATCGAGTGGTCAACAGTTCAGATTAAGCACGACCTTCAGAAATACAGTTAACGACTAAGAAGAAGAAGAAGAGATGTGTACCTATAATACATTCTTATGTAACTTTGATATGACACAGAATTCTTGACATGTCCCCACAGTTTTACATTGCATCCGTGCAAAGCATTGGCGGGTCACTAGTTAACGATAGGTCCAGGCTTATAGGTATTCTAGGAGTTCAGGTTTCCTCACGATGTTTTTCATTCACCGCTCTCACTGATGTTCAAAGTACAGGCATATCAATTGGAAAAAGTCACATTGTTACTTGCTCGGAACTTTACTTACTTAATTAAATTTCGGCTTTACTTATTCGTACATTAAACTTGACAAAAGCAAGCGTGAAAAATAAACCAGCCAAGTGCGAGTCGGACTCGCGCACGAAGGGTTCCGTACCATTATCTATAAAAACGGCAAAAAAAAAACACGTTTGTTGTATGGGAGCCCCGTTAAATATTTATTTAATTCTGTTTTTTTCCTATTTGTTGTTATAGCAGCAACAAAAATACATCATCTGTGAAAATTTCAACTGTCTATCACGGTTCATGAGATACAGCCTGGTGACAGACGGACGGACAGCGGAGCCTTAGTAATAGGATTACCGTTTTACCCTTTGGGTACGTAACCCTAAAAACTTACACAATATTATTAAAGGACCATTAAAAATTCTGCAAGTCACGGCAACTCCTAGTTACTTAACGTACGTTAAAATGTACCGAGTAATTAGACGCGTGCTGAAGTCCATTTGCCAAAAAGAATAGGCTAGCACGTGGAGGATGCGGTTATAGTGGCGAGTAAAAGGCGAGAAAGTAAAGGGCACAAGGAGGATAAAACATCGCTTCAATTAGTCCAGGCGGCCAAATGAGAAGCTCAACAGATTACCTAAATCAGATTTAGCTGTCTTCATCAATCGTCGTGGTTGTCAAATTGATTTTCTCTGCGAAAATTTATTTTCATTATGTCAGACTGGACGCGTACCGTGAGGGCTGGTTTAAGGTGGCGCGGGAAAAGAATTACTGGATGGACTTGGGGCGTTTGCCCAGCTGTGGAACGGTACATGTAAGGTGAGAAAAAAAATATGACTAAATGATCGGCGTATGATCAGAATAAGGAAAGAAGAGTTTACACTACCTACGAGACGCACTGTACCGAGTTTCAATTTTGCTGATGCTTCAAACCAGCTGGTTCATAAAACGATTTCCAATTCTACAAGATTCTAGAAAGTTTCCTAAACGTTAACTGGATTTGCCCTACTGATGTTAGACCTAATTTGAAGTTATTTTAAAGTTTTGCGTAAGCCCGCAACCCGCTCCCGTCCGTACCATGCCCGCTGCCTTTTTCAAATTAGGATGTTCTAATTGACTTACCCGGGCACACGAACCCCGTGTGGTTTCACTTAAGTTCCAAACAGAATTTTATGTTTAATTGGACCTTAACGATGATTTATATATGTGCGAATGTAGCACATGAGAGATGTATATGTGGAAGAAGAATATGCGAATTACTTTGGATGTAAGTATGTATGTTACGTGGGCAAACGGGGAACCATTTTTCCCTATTTTTACCCGACTGCTTCAGAAGGACGGTTATGTTTTTCGAGTGTATGTATGTATGTCTATTTCTTTGCCACGCTCTATAGGCTAAACGGCTTGACGGATTTTAACCTTTGAGGTATCCTTAGATTCGTTTTAATTGCGGGAGTGACATAGTCTATACAATTTTACTATGGCATTTGCGAATCAAAAAAGAGAGGGAGAATTAAAAAAAATATTTTACGATTTTATTAAGATGGGTATCAAATAAAAGCTAGTAAATAGCCAATTCCAACTATATAGGTATATTTTATAATACTTTTAAGCTAATATTTTGTCACAAACTACAAAAAAGTACATTTTCCTTAATAACAAAATCAAAGCGAAGTTAAAATTGTACATTGAATGTTTTTGAAAAAAAGTAATTGGTTTGAGGTCTGAGATCGTTCTAATGCCAAAAATATAGTTTTTTTTTTAATTTTTGTCTGTTTGTCTGAATGTATGTTCGAGCATCACGCAAATTCTATTCGGATACATTCTGTTCAAATTCTATTCGGATACATTCTGTTCAAATTCTATTCGGATACATTCTGTTCAAATTCTATTCGGATACATTCTGTTCAAATTCTATTCGGATACATTCTGTTCAAATTTTGCATTTATGTTTCCTATATGTCTGGTTAACCGATAGGTCATATATTATCACGCTATTTACTATGGGGGATGGGCAATATTGCATTGTTTGTATCTCTATGGTTTACAGCAAATTGTAATAAAACAAATTATTTAAAAAAAAAATAACCCGACTGAAAAAAAAATTAATGAAAAGATGGAAACAAGATGAAAAGAAAACCAGTATCCTTTATGTACCAAAAATAAATAAATGCAGTCGGAGGCATCTAGGATGTTACGAACGCCTTAAAATTTGCCTCTGACTTTGAAATTTTTACAGATGATGTATTTGTGTAACGAAACGGCAAAAAAAATACTTTACCGTTTTTATTGATAATGGTACGGAACCCTTCGAGTCTGACTCGCACTTGGCCGGTTTTTTAATTAAGACGTGTTAAAGTGATTCCGATATCCTATTTACAGAAAAATAATGTTGGCAAGCAATTTTGGGAGCAAGTTTTAAGTTATAATAATGATTTATTTATTTATTTTTACTTTAACATAAAACGGCCAAAGGCCAATTACATTAGTTAAAGACACAACACACTATATTAGTACAAAAAAAAACAAAAGAATACAGCTACTCCACAGTCATACGCTCATCTCACAATACTCCAGACATGTTGACAAGATCTTCTTCCATTATAATTAATAAATATATTCATTTTTAGAAAAACACATTTACGGTACAAAAAAACAATTTTCCGAGTAAAAATGGAACACTCCAGAAATAAGTGTATTGTTGGTGTCTTTATTAGTCAAAAGATCATTGTGTCACAAACACCAAAAGTTGAGAGGAATACTGCTGTCCTCATCCTAGACGCACACGATAAGAAAGGTTATTGCTTATGTTAAGCCAGTTACCATACTCGTACTAGAACTATCTTTTAATTATAAATTCACGAAAATAAATGTAAAACATCAGAACTATTGTAAATTGAAGAAAAAGACAGCAAAAAATCCGAATTGACTCGTTCGCGACGCCCGCGCCTGAGGCGTCACAGTGTACCAATTAGCGCTTGGGCCGTTATTCCGTCCATCTGTACGTCTGTACCTACGGCCATCCGTCCATTCAAGCACTGGTAAATGCTTTTTCTTTATCCGTGGGCTGTGGTATGTTTTTAAGAAAATAAATACTATAAACGAATTAATTTAACTACTTACGTTTCTTTTTTTCGCCTGGTTGTGTCTGAACTTTACTGGTAGTCGTTCTCTGCACAAACTCAAACTCAAAACTCAAAGCATTTATTTCAAATAAACCTATTATAGGCACTTTTGAATTGTCAAGGGGTCAGTCAGTCAGATGAAGCTAGATGCCCATTCCAAAGCGTAGTAGGTTCCTATGGAGAAGAACGGGCAAGAAACTCCACGGACACTCTTTTAAATCAAAATATTGTTACTTAGTATTGGTTACATAATTTATGTTGAAATTATACATGTGAGAACAATGTAGAAAGACGTGCACGTTAAAAGCGTCCGTAATAAACATATAAAAAACAATTAAAATACTAAGTTAAAATAAGCCGTGGCAGCTAAGAAATGACCAGTCCCTACTGACGGCGCCTGTTCACGAACATGACGCATGGATCAGCACCATTTAGCTCAACCATTTTGAAGGGAACTTAATGATCCAACACATACGCCACCATCAGCTAGACATTTTAGTGAGCATTACACTCTCAGCCACCATGGCACATTCAAGTCAATAAAAGACGTACTCAGAAAATGGTAGGTACATAGTGCTCACACATGTGCTATGCAATTATACAATACTAATAGATTGAATTTATACAATATAGAGATAGTATTTACAATCTTCAGCCGCTCCAACAATAGATTTGAATGCTATTCAATTAGTTTATGCGCCCTTGTGGAGCAGGACCAGCGTTAAGCCAAGCATTTTTGTCAGCAATGTAATCCCCCAAGTTATAATATGCTTGGCTACATAGTGTGCGTTTTATAAAAGATTTAAATTTCGTTTCATTTAGTTGGACTATGTGGGGAGGTATTTTATCGTAGCATTTTAAACAGTACCCCATGAAGGATGAGTCTACTTTAGCCAGTCTGAAACCTGGTTGAACTAATTCATCCCTATTTCTAGTCCCATAATTGTGTCTTTCACCTCTTTTACTGAAACTATTTAAATTTTTTCTTACGTACATGATGTTTTCATAGATATATTGACAAGGTACCGTCATGATGTTGATATCTTTAAACAGTTCCCTTAGAGAATCGCGCCTGCGGAGGCCATATATTGCTCTGATGGCTCTTTTCTGCAGAATAAAAATAGACTCGATATCTGCAGCCCGTCCCCATAGTAAACTACCGTAAGACATAATACTATGAAAGTAACTGAAATAGACTAGCCTCGCGGTATCTACATTAGTGAATTGACGGATTTTTCTCACAGCATACGCTGCTGAACTTAGCCGTCCTGCAAGAGATGTTAAATGAGGACCCCATTGCAACCTTGAGTCGAGCGTGATCCCAAGGAAAACAGTTTTATCGACGAATTCAAGTTTCTCTTTATTCAATACTATGTCACAATCACTACTTTTAACATTCGGTAAAGCAAATCTTATGCATTTAGTTTTTTTCCCATTTAATACTAAATTATTAGCAGTGAACCAATTTTGGACCTGCAGTAGGGCGTTATTTACGTCGTCAAGATTTGATGCCCGTCTATTTATCTTAAAGATTAAGGAAGTGTCGTCAGCAAATAACACCATTTGTGGTTGGTTTTTGAATAAATGGGGAAGATCATTAACATATACTAAAAAGAGGAAAGGACCCAATATTAAGCCTTGTGGAACACCCATTTTTACTTTTAAACCGAGTGAATTGAGACCATTTATTTGAACTTGCTGTTGTCTATCATTTAAATAAGATTTTACTAAACTCAGCGCAAGTTTACCTAGTCCGTAATGGTCAAGTTTCAAGAGTAAGGTTTCATGATTTACGCAGTCAAATGCCTTGGAGAGGTCACAAAAGATTCCTATGGCATCTTGGGCCTCCTCCCACGCTGTAAATATGTGTTTTAATAAGGCGACACCGGCGTCAGTCGTACAACGTCCCCCGGTGAAACCATATTGCTGATCGTGTAAGATTTGGTTGGTGTTAAAATGATTAAGCATCTGATTCAGCATTACCTTTTCGAACACCTTGCTGAATACCGGCAACACGGATACTGGTCTATAATTGTTGGTGTCTTTACTGTCCCCAGATTTAAAAAGTGGTATAACCTTACTGTATTTCATTAAATCTGGGAAGACACCTTGATCCACACACAAATTAAATATTATAGCTAAGTATGGTGCTACAGTCTCGATTATGGATGTACAAACTTTGATTGATAATCCCCATAGATCTTCGGTCAATTTGATTTTTATTTGCCGAAAAGCTTTAATAACTATCATAGGGTTTATATGTTTAAATTGAAATTCAACCGGGGAGTTTGGAACGTTCGCTCTTAATAAATCAATTGAGACATCGGGAGAGGAATTTAAGGCTTCCGTCACAGAGTTCCAGAATTTCGAGATGCATGACGTAGGTAGGTAGGTACTGTTTTCATTTTTGGCAAACGAAAAATTGTCGATTATTTTATTTCAGCGCCCTCGAAAACCATGAAAATGACGCCCATGACGAAAAATGTGCAAATTTTCGTTGGCGCAATCTTTAATTTTCATTTTGACAAAATTCACACATCCACTCTCTCAGACAGAGAGAGAGAAGGTCTCATGGGAGGGGCATGACGTTTTTTCGTTACGTAACGATTTCTACCAGTCAACTCCTTTTTTTTTTTCACGGGGTGGCAAATCTTCATGGATGTCCTCCGCCCTAGGGTGGGCGGAGGGGACTCAGACTCTTATTGACTAAAAATCACCCCAGTGTTCCCTTCCCACACTTGCACCGGGGATCTTGGCAACTAGTGCGACTTCCGCGATCCCTGGCTAGTGCCGGCCCGCCTCAAGTCTGGGGGCCAGTCAACTCCTACCGCAAGCTGCACTACATAACTTCGTTCCAAAAAATTACAAGATTGAGTACAACAATTACTGTTTCTGCATACAGTTTTTTCTCAGTTTCGGACTTGACACAAAACATAGGTATGATTTGGTTTACAATCAAAACATCAACTCACAAATGAATGCTGGTTGCATGTAATTGATTTCAAAACCTACTGCCAATCAACATGTTACCCAGTTTCCCAGCAGTATCTAGTATTTTCTTGCTAAACCTAATCAGTAGGTAAGTAAAGGAAAGCATAAATACTTCAAGTGTAACGTTTCTCTTAGCTGTGAAATTTTAAATGAGCATGGCAACAGGTGGCCGACAGGTGGTTCCAAATGCCGGCTTATAAAGGTGTCCCCCAGTGTACTTCATACACAGTGTGTGTTGCTTTGTGTACTTTAAGAACACACCCGTGTGTACCTTTGTTGTTGTGGAGAAATGAAAGTTTGTCTGTTTTGATAAGGTTCGCAGACAATGTCTTGTGGGGATTATTGGCGACTTTTTGTAGGGCCTTGACGACATCAATCCTTTAAGATAGTTTGGTTAACGCAGTGACTGAACAATCGGTTTTGGCGCTAATGGCTATGACTACAGATTCGAATACTGTACAAAAATAATTCTTTAGGTACTGAAATAAAGAGAGTTATTTACCGATTACTTTAATAACTTCACATACACACACTCCAGCATTGATATCTAAATCGTCCGGTAATTTGAAAGCGCAGGAAGTGACGCTCCTGTCACTTTCCAATGACAGCTCACTCAGCCAGTGATGTACGATCCTGCTAGTAGGGTTGGGATTCGATATGCAATCTTCAGAATTCCGGTTATCGGTATGTGTGGATATATATAACGAAAGTACCTAGTTTCATTTTAAAAGTTGACATTGTATTCGATTGAAATAAAATTTCACGTGTAAATAGATAATTATTTACACGTGAAACTATCAATGAATAACTAAGTTTGCTCAACTAGTTTCGTCATGTAAATTCGGCTTAATAGTCCGTAAAGACAAACTGTTTAGAGAAATTAGCTGATAACTGGAACCACCAACCACAATTTTAAAGCAGGATGTAACATAGAAAAGATAAGGGTTTATTTGTAATCTTTTAATCTTATATTTCGTATTGTTTTTTTAAATACGTAATTTTATTTTTACATTGTTCTCACATATAGAAACAACAAGAATAATGTACCCAGGATTTTGTAATATCTTGATTTAAAAGAGTGTCCTTGGAGTTTCTTGCCTTTTCTTCCCCATAGAGATCTACGTTTTGGAATGGGCAAATAGCTTCAACTTTCTGACTAACTGACCGACCGACTCTTTGTCAATTCAAAAGTTTTTTTTTTTTTTTAATAAACGTTGCCCCACACTAGGAATTTCTCCTGTATCGTGGGTGCGTTTACAAACATTTAAATTCACATACACAAACAGCCAGACCCGGAACAACTACTTGTAGGTCATACAAATATTTGTTCCGTGCGGGAATCGAACCCAAAGTGCCTGTAATAGGTTTAATTGAAATAAATGTTTTGAGTTTGAGTTTAATATGTAAGAACCTACAGTTACCTACTGTTAGTTCCTCCATTTTCTTTGTAGTGAATGTAGTGAAAGAAAACTCAAAGTTTGGATGTTACTGTGCACTGCACATGAAAATCCTTATCGAATTTCTCGAGTTGCAACGGGACGCAGGGACCAAACTTTATATTATTATGTTGCTTGCTGGTTTGAAATTCAAAGACAGCTGCTATATCATGATTGTGTTTGTCACTCGTGAAACTTCATTGTCATTTCTTGTTTAGGGTTTTTCTGATTGAACACCAGCGGGGTAATTGCTTAACACACATAGTCAAGTCAAATCAAGTCAAATTATTTATTTCAAATAGGCACATAAATGGCACTTTTGAACGTCAAAATTTACAAAGAAAATAGAATTGATTCTAGTCGCCCCTTCCAAAAAGTAGCTTCTTATGGAGAAGAATGGGCAAGAAACTCCACCGTGACTCTTTTAAAATGTTTTACAATATTTTTTATAGGTAGGTACATCAATTATATAATTATAATATGTGAAGACGATGCACCAAGAATAAAATTACTATACCACAATAGGTAAAAATAATTAATAATTAAGCAATGACAGATAAATTAATTATGTGATAGATACATGGTGCTCACATATTTACAAACATTGTAAAATAATAAAACGTTTTCCTAAACGTTTTACTAAACGTTTCCATAAAATTGCAATGCCTTTCATTTTAAAAATTCATCAGCCTCGTTTATTGCGTCATTTATGTCGTAAAGCAGACGAATTTTTAAACCTATGTAGCAATGGATGTCAGAATGAAAGGCATTAAGATCCATATTGCCATTTTATGTGTGTATGCAATTACCCTTGCAGTAGTTTTTTTAGAAAATCTGATATAACTAATTTAAGTCCAGCATGTTAGGTACCTACTTATTTCCGTCTAATAAATTATTTCTGTTTTTGTTTCAGGTAAGCTACGTTCAAACTAAGTGAATACAGAACCACTCCTGCCAGGTACTAATAGTTCGTCTATGTAGGTATTATGATGGTACAACAACAAACACATCTGCGCCAAGACAGAAAACCATTCAAACAAACAATCACGGTATTTAATTACATACATTATGTGAACATCATCTACCAGCCTTTTTTAAGAAAAACTATTATTTCTAATTTCCATACCTTTATTTCTTGATTCTAAAGCCGTACGTACTTCTTCCAACACTACATAGTAACGTCACACTTGCAGTATTTCATATTATTAGTCGTGCACCAACAAGTGTGCCCACACTGCTTACTCCGGGTGGACGCGCCGCAATTTCCTGTCTCCTTTGTGCCAGCCTGCAGGAAACGGGCTCAGTTTCACTCGAAGGCTTGTGTTCTAATACGAGGCAGTTTTTAATAGGACAACTTATGGTTTAGATTTGAAAGTAGGTTTGTATACAATATGTTTGTTTTTGTAATACTATACGTCTTTCTTCTTAGTCGTTAACTTCATTTCTGAAGGTCGTGCTTAATCTGAACTGTTGACCACTCGATGCACTATGCTCTTCGAAGTGAGTCTGTCCTGAGCGGTCCTAATAGCCTTGGATACTGGTTGGCCATTGAGCTTCTTTACAAGGTCAGACCACCGGGAAGGTGAGCGCCCACGTGGTCTTTTTACGCAAGGAGCACAAAAAAAATCTAGAATGAATGATTTTTTTTTTAATGAATGGACAAAAATAACTTTATTGTTTCTCAAAATACCGTTACCATAAATGCACTTTTTCATTCGAATAAACCAATTCTGAAAACATTTATGTCACTCCTCCGTGGTGACCTCGGAAACATGTTTTTCATACTCTTCGACAGCCTCTTCTGGTGATGAAAATCTTTGACCACGTAATTGATTCTTAATTTTTGCAAACAAAAAAAAGTCACAAGGACCCTAGGTCGGGACTGCAGGGTGGCTCTTAACCATTTTTTTTTTTAATTTGTCTGTTTGGCCGTGTGAGAAGTACCCTGTATGTTTTGATTTATTTGCGAGTATCGAAATATGTCGCAATAATGTCGCCTAAATCACCGTATTTTTTGATTGCGTTGACTTAGAAGCTTGATTTTTTTTTGAGCTCCAAGGGACCATAGATTTACGTATTTGATATTAATTTCAACTTGATACATACACGCGTTTCTGAGAAAAAGGGTATTGATAGACTGACAAACAGACAGACGGACAGACAGACAAATTTACAATTTTAGGACTTTTTCCTATACTTGTGCTGTAAGCCCTTGCTTCTTGCTAAATTTCATGATTGTAGGTCAACGGGAAGTACCCTGTAGGTTTTGATTTATTTGCGAGTATCGAAATATGTCGCAATAATGTCGCCTAAATCACCGTATTTTTTTATTGCGTTGACTTAGAAGCTTGATTTTTTTAGAGCTCCAAGGGACCATGGACTTACGTATTTGATATTAATTTCAACTTGATACCTACACGCGTTCCTGAGAAAAGGGGTCTTGACAGACTGACTGACAGACAGACAGACAGACAGACAGACAGACAGACAGACAGACAGACAGACAGAGAGAGAGATGGACAACAAAGTGATCCTATAAGGGTTCCATTTTTTCCTCTTGAGGTACGGAACCCTAAAAAAGAAGCAATAATTCACTTCGCCACTTTGGTTAGTTTCGACGCATCTCGAAAGACCCATACGGTCGATTGCTGCTTTGTTTTAGGGTCGTTGCAATAAATCCATGTTGCTTCACCTGTTACGATATTATAGACAGCCAATGACTGTCCTCCATTAAACTTTTTTATCATTTTACGGCACCACTCTACCCACAGTCGTTTCTTGTTCTTATTTTGTACTTAGCTCATTCTAATGCCTAATACAGTGCGAATTTGCTGACAAGTATCGCCCCTAAGACGACCCACTGACCTAATGTTTTTATCAGTTTCAATCAGTGGTCGTACGGTATCAATATTGGATTTTGTAACCGCCGTCGCCGGCCGACCTTCTCGTACATCGTCATGGAGATGATCACGTCCACGTCTTAATTCTCCGAATCACGAATACACAGAGCTGCGACATGGGCCTTCATCACCAAATGCCAATTGAAGTCTCTGGCAACTCTCTTGTTGACTTAGCGACAGCGAAAATCGTAAAATATCATTAAGTGAAAATTTTCACGAGTTAAATATTCATTGTAATAAACACACAATTTTCTAAATGAAAAAAAAACAAATGACAGTCTCGCAAATTAAAAAGTTAAGTACATGTTCATAGCGAATTCCATTTTCGAATTCCGTAATTGCTTTTTTTATTGTAAGTGGCCAGTTCTAGAAACTTTACAGTTTCCCCTATGTACACAGGACTGCTTTCCGCAATAGTTTGCAGTATTGCACATCACTAGCATCACATCACTATTCCTTTTAAACCCGACTTGATAACGGAACCTACTAAATTATCATGCAATGATTTACAACATGAACTCGTGAACATTCAGATAAAAACTGTTGTAGTCTTAAAAATTGGTTTGGATACGAGAATTTAAACCAGTTGAGCGCGCCAATAAATTGGATTCGCCGGTATGACTGACGGGTGTTGACGTGATCTACTCCAGAATGAGCACCCTGCGAAAAAATGGGTATCCATTTTTTGTACAACACAGATTTGATGAGCGGTAGATTCAAAAATATATCTATGTGGGTAGATAAGTATTTAAAATTTTAGCACTTTTGTGTTACCAGTTCAATTTTGTTAGGAATAATGAAAATAATTTTGTAAATAAATTGTAATTATAGAACTATGGTACCTACTACAAAACACGATGGAATTTATAACTATGCTAAGTATCTAAATATTTAATAAAAAAATAAATATATCAAGCACCTCTTCTGCTCAAGAGTTCAACTAACCATTTTATTAAATATTAATTTAATTCTTCCATTCCACTTTAATATTGTTTACCATAAAAATAAATGAAATCAGGTTTTAATTTTATTCTTCATGATGAACACTTTCAACAAAATATTTGTTTTAATTTGGTAACCTTGCTCATGACCACAGATTAAGTAATAGTACTAACGTATCATGACGAAAATCGCAGAATACTCGTACGCGTATCCGAGAAGTGTTCGAAAATCAAATAATTGAGGGTGGGTATGTTTAATCATGTCACCACAAAAGTACAATTAAGAGAATTCGTCGTTAAAAATATTGAAAGTAGCTGTGATTGAATTTAATTGATTGTTGTGTTTTTTTTTTCAAATTGTTGTACAATGGAATCATAATGACACCATCTGTTGAGGTGAGTACAAATTAATATTATTATTGGCTAATAAAAGAGGTTCGCACACCCAGCAATGATTTCAATGTTTCCATCATAATTATTCTTAATTATTCAAAGTAGACATCTTAATTACCTATTTTAAATGTTCAGCAGTGAAATATAATTACAGTTACCGGAGATCCTAAGCAAGGATTGTTAATAATATTTTCATAATAATGAAACAGCTCTAATGTTATCGTTGTTGAGTAAAACCAATTAACGGTCATATTTAAAACTTATAACAAGTAAATAAGGTGAGTTCAAAGAAACATTACGTCAGTTTTCTTAAAAGCATATAGTTTATTTTTCTTTATTTATTCTTCAGAGAGCTTAGAGTGTAATTTATTTAGGTAAATAACATGGACACAATAATCGCTTACATTTCTCATTTACAAGCTTGCACAATTTAGATGATTAATCAGGTGTGGCAAATTTGTGTGAAATGTCCTATGAAAATACAAAATATCTACGCGTTTCATCCATAAACATTCCGATTAAGCGAATAAACGGCACATACATAATAAATACGACAATGTCCGATACATCGTTTTACAACAACAAAAAATAGCAAAAAGAAAAAAGCGTCGAAAGTTAATCTTAATTGCATCTGTATAGCTCCGTTGAGTTGAGCGATCCCGTGGGAATAGTTCCATCCGGGATCCGGGATCCCGGCATCGATGGACAACACTGTTTAGTTATGTATAATGTACTGTCGATTGGGAACTGACAGGAGATACGATTTTCATGAAAAATGCACTGTTTTTTAGGGTTGTATATTATTCTATCCGGTGTTTTGTGGACAATATAAAAGATTATACCTATTTTTAAAAGTGAAATAAAAGTTAGGTGATGTCACATTGAGTATTTTGTACTTTTGTGTGTCACTGTATGTTAACTTTTGAAAATATTGTCATTTGTAAAAATTCACTTGCGAATATACCTAGTAACTGAACTGACAGATTTCAACTGGTTTTTCCGTGAACCAATACAGTTGAAATCTACAGGTATTATCGCAAAGTATATCAGATAACTTGGTTTAGTTAAGAAATAGATCAACCAATACTAACTCAAGAATCAGAAATTCCTAACTTTATTTTCTTCTCAGCTATTTCACTGTCACAGATTCCAAATCTTGTACAAGGTCCCATCGTACACACATTACCGCTAACAAGCAAGTACTACACATCAATATCCTCATATACCTTAACTTAACCCCTCCATGCGACGACGGTACCGGTATAATAGGCATACTACATTCATGTACCTTTACGCGACGGTACCTCTATAACACATACTACGTTGTACCTCAAGCTACGATACCTCTATGAACACGTATCTCCAATAAGATTACCTGTTTGATCCCCGCCGAGACATTCCGTGACAACGTGTCAAAACATTCGGGGCTTACCTACTTACTCTGTGCCTTGAAAAGGGTAAAAATGTAGGTATTTACTTATAGCTGTGTATTATGTATCAATTTGTCTGGTGTGTGAAGCTTTTTGCAGGTTGCGTAAAGTTTATAACGTATTATTTATGGTAATCTAATTATTGAAACTTAGAAATAAATAAATGATTGATTTTAAAAGACAATCCCTTATAAGCTTCAGCTGAATTTTTAAAAGAGAAAGAATTCCTTTCATTATAATGAGAAATAAATAAAAAACCGGCCAAGTGCGTGTCGGACCACGCACAATGAAGGGTTCCGTAGTTGGGATGAATTTATCCCAAAAACAAACTTAACATTGTAGTTGAAAAACATGTTCTCCGATACATCGATATACGTTACGGTCAATTCTCCAACTGCAAATTTAAGTTGGTCGACTATTACTCAATAACTTGTGAAGCCTACTTAGCTGTGATAGTTTTCCTTTTAATTTCGTTATATATACTTTTGCCATGAATTTTTTCACATATCCAAAACCAACTATTTAGCTAGCTGGCAGGGGGAGGGACACTTGACTCTAACAAAAAATGCCACTTTAAAGCTTAACATTACGCAACCGGATTTCTGAATTGAAAAATAGTTTCACAAACCCTCAATATTTTTAAACGGCCTATCCAACGACATCCCACATCATGGGATAGATGAGAAAAAAAAATCATCCCCGTTTACGTGCAAGGGAGGTACCCTAAAAAATGTTTTTCATGGGTTTATTCTACGACTTTCTAGGCGTGATTAATATGTATACCCATGCCAAATTACAGCTTTCTAGTACTAAGATTCTCTGTGCTAAACCGGGGGCAGACGGACGGACGGACAGATAGACAGACAGACCGACGGACATGGCGAAACTATAAGGGTTCCTTGTTGGCTACGGAACCCTAAAAAGATTTAGCATTGAAGCATGAGTGAAAGTCCTATGACTTACTTAAAGGTACCACAGGACCTCTTTTCCTCTCCAAAGAATTATTTCTCAAGCTTAAAACTTTACTAAAATCTCCAAAAACTTCCGACGACCTTATGCCACTATACACTAAAACATCCCTAACTACCCATACGTCTTTATTCCCCTCAGCAACCTTGGCCGCATGTAGCACACATTTGGTTAGTAATACGGTTGGTCGGAACACGCTTTCGCTTTTTGCTAAGCCGGCCCGGCACGTACCGACTGCGTAGTTCAGAGTTATGCTGCCTCGGAAATTTACTCGGACTTGTGACTTAGTTGGACTTTCAACTTGGTGTAGCTTTGGTCTTGTGATCTTTAAATTATGTTAGTTTGTTGTTCTATTTGAGTATTTTGTTCTAGTGGTTTATGGACGGTAGGATTTTCCTGGAGTATTGGTGCACATGCATAAATACACTATCTTCTAACACTAGCGTGCATTACGTTCAGCAACAACAAACTTAATAACTTTTCAGCGACGCCAGACCATTTCAAGATAGATTACTTTTGGCTTGAAAGTTATTGCCTAAGTAGTAAGTTCTACCATCTATCATAATCACTTATCTGAGTCTTGTCTAGTTTTTAAGTTATTTTTAAACAGCCACTTATTACTTTATTCATAAATGTGTTTGATTAAATACTTAACTATCGTTAGTGGAATATTGTGAGGACATTTATGTTTTTTTTTAATGTTTATTGGTGGTTGACATAATTCTTTTGCAAAAAATAATTTGGTCTAGTAGATGTCAAATATCACAAAATACCTTTTTTTTTCGGGCACCTGGCCTTTGGGGAAAAAGACCGGAGAGTGTGGGATTCGTATCTCACTAAAACCACCCCGGTGATCACCATCAGCACATGAAGGGGATCCCGTTACACCAATCCGGAACCCCCTTAGTGCAACACCTGTTAGGGCACGTCTCTGGGGAGACTATAAAGAGACTCCCCTGATCCTCGCTATGCATTAATCTACCAAATTCATCAACAATCAAGACTTGATATGATACCAATCAGTAGATCTCGTATCAGATGATCTTGCCATTACTAGCTCACTGTCGGCAATCAGGTCAACAACGCAATTAGAACCGCAGCCACATGCAGACAATGCAACCTCTAATTACCGACAGATAAGGAAATAGTTTCCCAGTAGATTGGAATTTGTTGATGAGTGGAAGCTTTGGTATGACAAATTGGAGGAAATTTTAATGAAGGAGAAAATTAGAATATTCGATTTAAGTTTTGGGGATAGATCAAAGACAATACGACTTCAAATAGTATTATGTATTTAGATTCTATTATTATTTCAAACTAACTACTAGATATTGGGACTGATTTAAAAGACGTTTACTTAATTGTTATAGTAACTGGTTATTATCAGCCTGGCTTCATCCCATTCCTGGGCGGCGTTCCCCACGACTTCCATTGATAATGAATGAAAATTAAACTGAATTTATTTATATAAAGACGTTTACTTAATTGTTATAGTAACTGGTTATTATCAGCCTGGCTTCATCCCATTCCTGGGCGGCGTTCCCCACGACTTCCATTGATAATGAATGAAAATTAAACTGAATTTATTTATAAATCGGTAATACTCGAATAATACACACATTTACAGCACCTACACCACACAGTTACACGCACACACACACTTTAAATATTAATAATTACCTATGCCACTTTGTGTATTTCTTATTTTTTGTGTACTTCGTAATTGGCGTAATGTTTTGAACAATCTAAATGTTATATTTACCGTCAGCTATGAAGCTACCTTTTATTAAATAAATTATTAAATACTAAACTGATATTACTTTTATTAAATAAAAAAAATAAAAAAATCGTTTATTTGCACAACATGTTTTATCAAATTAAAAATAACAAATATAATAAAAAACACACAATTAAACATACCACATATAACACATTACCGACCTTGATTGCTTGACCGTGAAACATACAGCAATGGTTCAGGTAGGTACTGGCAATCAAACCTCTGCGCGAATGCCCTCAGGATGCCGTTGGAGCTAGCCCGAACCCTGCGCACCAGGGATGTACACCGCTTTCGCATAGTAGAATAGAAACAGTCTACATGCGATTCGGCGAACATCCCTGATGCGCTGCAGAATCGGGGTAGCCCCATCAGCACCCTGAACGCATTATTATATTGGACACGCAAGGCGTTGTACTATCCACGCGTGTTAAGACCCACAGGCTGCTCGTGTAGAAAGATGTACAATATGCTTTGAACAATGTTGTTTTCACTTCAGTGGTACAACGAGCAAACCTGCGGGCCCCTACAGACAACGCCCTGCGTTCTCGCTCTATGTCTGCACCGTTAAATATTTCTTTGACATATCTCGGGACCCGGGGTCCCAGTTCTAAACATTTTGCAATTTCCTATGTTGGGGTCAGCTTCCAGTCTAAGCAGATGCAGTCCGATGGATTTTGCGATTTCAACTAAGTATGTAAATATTTTGAGGTTAGGCTTTTATTTTTTGTCATTCAATAAATTAAATAACTTTCAGGTACGTTGCATAGTGTGTCAATTTGTTTTCTGCTGCACCGATTGCCGCCTAAGACACGAGCGAGTGACCCACGGCCTCACATATGACTGTCCCATCTGTCGAGGATTCCAGTTCCTCTGCAGACCAGAACAACTCAACCAAGATTTCATAAGACACCTAACTAAAGAACATACTCCCTTACATTGTAGAAAGTGCAATAAGATTTTTTACAAAATGGAGGACTTCTTAAACATAGATAAGTGTACCAGTATATCCGAATTAGTTGGCAAAGAAGCTGAAGTAAGTAGTACCAAAATTAAAGAATTAGATGAAAGATTTGAATCAATTTATGAAAAAGCTAACAAATATGACGAGAACTTTGAAGGCATTATCTCTGTTAATAAGAATAGTAAAACTGCTATTATAACACCGATCGTTAGGAAGAAATATCTCGTGGATTACGAGTCCAGTGCAAGTGAAGATGAAGAGAAAGTAGGAGGTACGACTCCTCACCCGAAGTTTGCTCCAAAAACTCCAAGATTGAAGAGACAAAGAGCGGCTACTCCTCACACGAAAAAACTTCTAAGTATGATGAGGCAAAAGGTCGTAGAAGAATATGAGGAAACGATTGGTGATGACGTGTTCGATGGGTCACCGAAGACTACACCAGTAAGAACTGAGAGTAATATTGGTGAGTAACTTTATTATTCATTACATATCATAACACAACATTACCCCTTATTCCCTGAAGGGTTAGGCAGAGGTGTAAGTACCTATAGTACACCCACATTTTGCCAGTTTGGATAAAGTCCCATAAAATCGTGGGCAAGCCTATTGCCATAAACCGGGCACAAATCTAGACTCCAGGCTGCTACTGAGAAATTCTAGATGAAAGTTAAAGTCAAATTATTTATGTCAAACAGGCACATAAAAGGCACTTTTGAACGTCGAAAACCCCACTACTCTTTGCCCGACCTGGGAAGCTAACCTAGGACCTTATTGTCAGCAGTACTGCTTGCGACCACTAAACCAACGAGGCAGTTATGATTAATAAGTTAAACAAAAAATATGCGGCGAATGCTACTCCTAATGCTTTTTTTTTGTTTTGTTTTGTGTATTGCTGTTTGTATATACCAACCTATATATCCTCATGAGTTTCAGACCCACAAAACGAGATGACGACTCCCACATCCCACTTGCCGCACCTGCTCAAGCTGGCTCAGATCGTTACCACTAGCACTCCCACACATCCTGCTGGTAACGGCTGGCCACTGTTCGCTGACCAGGGAGCTGATTCTCCACTCTCAGAGATTGAGACAACCGAGAGTGCTGCTCAGAGCATGAATATAGAGGTAGGAGCTTTATTTCACTGTTAAAAATTCTGGACTGCGAAAAAGACTAAATACTATTATAAAACATAAAACTATGTATTTGTGGCCTAAAAGTATTTTCGAACTAAGCGAAAAACTTATTTGTAGTAGTTTATTTCCACAAAACGGCACGGGAGTGCAAACTTCAAAGACACAAATTTACATCGGAGGCGTCGGGTGCGCCATCTTCGACGTAGACACCATGGCTTGTCTGCGCAAAGTGGTGCACCTCTGTGCCACTAGCAAATCTTCGTACAGTAGGGATAAACATGATAAACATCGTTGCAATTATCTATGACACAAAGACTTGAGTCGATGTTATCCGTCATAATCTACTATAATAGTTCGTTCCGATACAACATAATAACTAAGTATTTTATTCATTAAAACTCCATTTATTTATTTTCACAGCCATCAAAATCCGATATAGAATCAGTGCCTAAATTGAAGAGTATCATAGTCACAGGCAGCAAAATTCGCATTGGGAGTCAGGATAGCACGGAGAAACATGTCACCTTTCAGGATTCGAATGAAGGCTCCATAAAAACTAAGAAAGTTAAGTTTGCTGATGATACTGTGTTCGAACAGCCCAAGGTTAAACGAGGTGAGAAGGAGTTTATTTATTAAACCGTTAAACTTTGCTAATATGTATTTTTGTCTAAATAACCGCTTCTGTGGTCTTGAGGTAAGACCACCTGTGTCAGACCCAGCGGTCCCGGGTTCGATTCCCAGCGGGAGCAAAATTTTCTGCTCAGTTTGGTTGGTGGTAGGGCTTGTTCTAAGTCAGCCTGGCTAGCTACCACCATCTTATACATAACAACAATTTTAAGAGCATTTTTGTTTCGGCAGTTAGACGTAACTGCCTAGCTGTTGAGGAAATCAGGTGAAGCCCGATTCCACCTTCGTTTTTATCATCAGGTGAGATGTAGGCCAGGAGCTTTCCCGTTGCAGTTAAAAAATAAAAACTATATATTGGAATGAAAAGATTTTCGAACTAGATATAATATGACACGGACTTTGCTTGAATTATATTGCGATGTAATACTCGTAGTTAAATAAGTTGGTGTACATTAAAATATCATCACATTAATCTATATAATGATTAAAACTGTTGTAAGTTTAAATTTTCACTCTTCAGCTAATACTTCAGTGACTACTTTCTTCATTGCAGTAACTTAAAACACTTCACACGCCTGAAATTGTTAAAGTTAGAAATTTTCTTAAATAAACATTTTGAAAATATGTTCTTTTTATGTTTGATATTTTTTTCAGTATTCAGAAAACCGAAAAGAATGCTAACACCCGGGCCACAGAAACCAAGATTCGGTTACAACCCCCGCTTTCAAGCGTTAATCAACCGTTTCGAAAACCAGGGCATAATCATGGCAAGAACTCCGAAAACAAGAGAAAAAACTGCTAACAATCAGGAAAATACCCCGCCTGTCGGGGAGCCCTCGACCATGCCCGCACGAGCCATAAACTTTAAAGAAGACAGTCCCCAAATCGAATCAGAGTACTCAAAAGAATCGAATGAATTATTCAAAACGTGTATTGATAGTCCTGAAGAAGGCATGAACGCAATATCAGCATTAACAACGAACATAGCCGGGACGCTGCAGAACTGCCTTTCATCAGTTTTAATGAACACGGAAGAAGAAACGGAGATTCAGTTCAAGTTTGTTATAACGAAAAGAAAAGTTAGCGTCAAGAGGCTTGTGGAGCAATGTGAAGCCAAGGCTGATGAGAAATCTAGTGTAATCGATAAGAATGTGGAATCGATTAAAGAGAACATCTGGTCGAGCGTGGCGCGAGCCGTGAAAAATGTGTTTTGGGGTGAGCAGAGCGGTAATTTCAGTGAGTACGTTTATTGGTTACTCACCACTCATTTGGTTTTCAATTGTTATTTTTGTGGTCGGCCGCAGTTTGCCATAACTTTTAATGATGTGTATTAATTTTCACTGATATTTCAGGAAGTAAGGAAAATATTTTGTTCTATCTTAATGTAGTAGAAATCAATTAATTAGAAGTATTTTGTTTTTTAACTATTGGCTGTCTTGCCAGTAGCCTTTGTAATGGTGGTAGATTTATTCTCATTTCTACAATAAATTGCACAATTTATAATACTTTTGTCCACATTTCGAAATATTTTTACAATTCACCAAATCAGAAAATACAGTTTCGAATTCTGTCTCCACTAGATGAAATCCCCAGACTATTCTGGTAAAACCCACATCAAATTTCCACCAATTTTCATATCGCCTGAAATTTTCCAATAATTACGTTCTAAAATCAACGTATTAACTCACCCTCGCTGCGAACGGCAAACACTGCGCGCAAATATTGACAACCTCATCATGTTTCGCGACCAAAACTTCTTAACTTAAAATGTTTATTGAAAAATGGACCTTATTTCATGGGCAATAAATTTGCTGAAGGTTAGGTGCTAAAAGGTTTGAATATTTTTTTAATTTTGCGTTTAAAGTTTTATTTTGATAAAGTAATGAAGTTCTCCTAAAATTGTAATTCGATAGTGACATTTCGTAATTTTATAAAACTCTAATTTTCCCGATGGATATCCATTTTAGTGATAAAATATTGAACATTTACAATCATGGATGGCAAAGTTTTTATTCAATTATTATCTGTTTGTAAAGGAAACGGCGTTCCTAAAAACACGAAATCAGATTAAAGGCACAATCTGCCCGCCTTTTCCCAACTATATTGCGTTCGGCTTACAGTCTAACCAGATGCAGCTGACTACCAGTATTTTACATGGAGCGACTGCCTACCTGACCTCCACAACCCAGTTACTGGGTAATACGATACCCCTTGGTTGTCTGACTTTCGGGTTTCTGATGACCCGTAACTACTGTCAAAGATCCACGAATGACAGCCGGGACAAACTGCTAAATGTGCTTTCCGAGGCACGGAGGGGTATTGATATGTAAAGATGGTCACCCATCCACGTACCGACTGCGGCAAGCGTAGCTTAACCTGATCCATCGACAAAATAAAAATGTCTGTTTTTGTATTAGTCAAAACACGTTTTCCAACTGTTCCTTTTTTACCTTTTCGTCTGTAGCCATAATATTGCTGTCATTTCCTTTATTAGTATCCGGAAATAAACTTCCTTTCGAAGAAACAAGTCTTTGTCAGAATCAAGCAACAATAACGAATTATTCGGCACTTACTTCTAAGCTCTGCGTCTATTTTCATTCTTATTCGGATATAAAAGACGGATAAAAGCCGTCAGTCTTTTTAGAAACAAAATTGTCAAGGAATCCACATTATACTTTCACACTTAGGTGATATGGTTTGAATTCAAGGAAGGTTGGAAAAATCCTCACTCTTTGAGAATTAAAGAAGATAAGTCCAAGTAATAAACAATTATAAGTTCAGCGACGATATTTATGGACTCGTGGAATTTACTTAGAACCAACAAGTATTATGTGGCTTCGACGTATAATTTCGATAGCTCTAAATTGTGATTTTAATATTGATTGATATGAAGTTTAAAAGTGAAATTGCAATAGCAAGTTATCTATCTCCGAATTAGGTACATAAGATGGTAACCGCAGTACAAACAAGACAAATAATAATGCGTCACAATAATGATAACGAACCATATCTTGCTGAACTTGCTAATGGAAGCGTGTTGACCAAACACGTTATTGGCATAGTTAGATGAGCAGGCAATAAACATACATTTATATGTATAATGTAGTTACATTTACTGCTGTGGTTGTATCAGTTCCAGTTCGAAGTAATAGTTTAAGGCACTGATTTAAAGCGACAGTTGTTTATTGTAGTTTGGTAAATAAAAATATACAAAATGCTATAACAAGTTCGGTAGTTAAAACTGAGCAGTAGGTTAACTTAATAAAAATGAGTCATAACAAATAATATTTTAATGTATAATTAAATAAATAATTAAGCAGTAAAATGACCGAACGGGTAGTTACGTGTGAGTGGTTAACAAATCGGAATTAGCCGGTAAGAAATCTAACTTGAAGTAGCGCTCGCTCGGCTCGCGCGCGGCTTGTCCTAATCTAACCCATTTGGGCGGGGTGCCCTGGCTTAGTAGCAACCAAATACGACTCGCGCGTGGTTCTTCACCGTTCCAAGTTCCAACCTAACCTATGAACTGCCGAACTATTATCTAACTGCCCATTACTTGAGTACTTTTTGTACTGACATTGTAGGATGAAATAACCGACCAATTTTCTTTGTATTGTTCATGTTTTACTGTCATACTAATTTACCAACCGCCGAAAATGTTATTACTGCCCATTATTTTTTTCAATTGACAATAAAACGTTTAAAATATTATATAAATGTTTAAAATAATAGTTGTTAAAATTATTACACAAAGTTTAATTGTCACGCCATATATCCATTCAAGTCAAGCAAAACTTCCTACCTGCTGAATTAGGCATCTTGCTAATGTCAACCATGTTAGGATGATAAAACTGGTGTTTTTATTCCAATCTTTAAAAGCGTTTTCCTGACCATAATTGACTCTCACGCTTCGGTCATTATAATTGAAGCCCTAACGGATCATTTAAGTCTGTTTACTGCCTCAATTTACTTCCGGTTCAGGCATAAATCTTTCATAATGAATACAATACTCCTTTCGTTTCTTTGAGATAAGCAAAAACTAAGAAAAATATTTTCCTAACCCGAATTGTAATACCAGCTCGCAAACTGAAGACGACTGGATATCGTCCAAAAACTTTATAGGAACGTCAGAAAGATATTTCTAGATTGAAAAAATTACGAATCGTAAATTTTGCAACGGCCCGTAATTCCGTTCCGTGTCAAGTGGCAGGCAATATTGCATTTTTCTATTCATGAGAAGCTCGCTTCAATCATATTGCGAGACGGCGCTTTATCATTTTTTTTCTTGCTTTCTCAAATCTTTTTTCTTTTAAATTTATTACTTTCCGCTCTTCTGCTTCGGAAATTGTTGCTTAGATTTTGTTGTCCCTTGACTTTAAGATTGATGGTGACGGTTTAATCATGTAATTTTGTCGCTAGTCGCTCAAGAATTTATGAATCTGACTGTAGTTGCCTTGTAATGATTAAGATGATTAATGTTGTTAATTGTAAGATTCATCCAATACTAACCTACACAATATTTTCATTAATCAAAAACATTTCGTTCAAAATTGTTCTCTCTTTCAAACTCTGCTTCGTTTATCTCACTGTTTACTCATTTATCAGCATTAAATACATTTATCCTATCTTTTTCAGCAACAACAACACCGCACAGATCATTCTCCTTCAACTCCACATCATCGTCTTCTAAACGCAAATGCGACGAGCTCTCTGACTCCGAGAGTCCTGTGAATCATAAGAGGCACAAGTATGAAGGAAGGATTGGAGGAAGACCACCCTTGAGGAGAAGCAAGACTTGTGTGGCGAGTCTGAGGAGTTCCATGTCAGCTGAGCAGAAGTCATTGATCAATGAACTGACTATGAATGTGGATGAAAATATGAATTTGAGTTTTTAGAGAATTTATTACCCGAGAGTGTTCTACAAATTAATAAGAAACTTTTTTGTTAATATTTGATTTTAGGAAAAAGGATCAGTTTAATCTAACCCTTTTGAGTATTAGTGTAACATAATGAGAGTTTTAAAGGTAAGTTTACAAATATGTTTTTATAATATTATTTAATCGGTAAGTAGACATTAATCATTGATATTTAAAATGTGAAGTGAGAAATGCTTCTAGTCAGGGGTCTACTCCGAACACAAATCGGAAATATCGGCCGAATGGCTGACTACGGCGAAAGAAAAAAAAAACGACAGTCAAAAAGGTAAGCCAAAAATGTGACTTTAAGTCGGGTAAGGATTCAAAGTCAAAAAAACTGGCCAAGTGCGAGTCGGACTCACGCATGAAGGGTTCCGTACATTATCTATAAAAATGGCAAAAAAACACGTTTTTCGTATGGAAGCCCCCCTTAAATATTTGTTTTATTTTAATTTAATTATTTGTTTTTAAAGTGAATATACAACTAAATATTCCGTGAATATTTCAAGCGTCTACCTGTTGCTATTATCAATATAGAGCAAAAACGAGCAAAAAAATCACGTTTGTTGTATGGGAGCTCCCTTAAATATTTATTTTATTCTGTTTTTTAGTATTTGTTGTTATAGCGGCAACAGAAATACATCATCTGTGAAAATTTCAACTATCTAACTATTACGGTTCATGAGATACAGCCTGGTGACAGACGGACAGACAGACGGACAGACAGACAGACAGACAGAAGGCGGAGCCTTAGTAATAGGGTTCCCGTTTTACCCTTTGGGTACGGAACCCTAAAAAGGAAACTACGGAAGTTATACAACGGCCAAACATTCGGCCGATACTTCGGATTAAAGCTTCGGAGTAGACTGTTTTAGTAACAGTTAAATTAAAGAAAAGTGTTTTTTTTAACTTTCTGTTTTATTTAGTTTTGAAGGTTATAACGTGTCGTTAATGCCAAATTAACATTCATCCCACTGGAGTAACGTTATAATCATTCCTTACATTTCCATCGATATCGATACTTCCATGTTGACACAAATGGACTCAACCCTACCATTATTACCCACACAATATTGCCGCACAAGCCATGACTCCATAGAAATAAATCACCAAAATTACCAACACATGTAAGCAGAGGCAAGATAACTTAATAACCCGTGCAATAACACCGCGGGTACGAATGACCACACACTATTCGGATACGTTACCCTGCGTAATATCCGAATCCCTTCGCTGCCGGACGTGTTCCGAATTCGGCCCGGAGAACAACCCTAATGTTATCGTTTAGGCCGAATCAATCAGCGGGCTGGTTTCTGCTCGATAAAATGGTGAGTTGATCGTGTTGGGTTATGATTCCAATTGTTAGTTGTGGGGCTAAATTGGGGGAAAGGGGGTTGTGGTGCAAGGATTGTCGCTATTGGTATGATTGTTATTGCAGGCTAAGTGGAATAGACTGGATTTAGTTGTTTGACTATTGTTTCTTTTCTATGCTGTTTTATTGCGTGGCTTACTTGGTTTTTTAATGATACAGATTGAATATGCCTAAGAAACTATTTTTTTTCTTTGTTCACGGGGTGGAAAATCCTCATGGATGTCCTCCGCCCTGGGGCGGGCCGGAAGAAGGGCCGACGCCCAGTGCGCCTGCTGCGGGCCGCCGGGCCGGGTGAGTGGACGAGTTCTCCCGCTCCCTTTCCGCAGCCTCCTTCTGCGAGTCGACAGTTTCGCAGAAGGACACCACCGCGTCCCAGGACTCCTCACTGCCGACCATCGACTCGACCACGGCCGGCAATGCCTAAGAAATCATATACTATTTTTAAATTTGTGCGCAGTCAAACAATTAGTTCCTTTTCTAATTTTTTGTTTAACTTCATCCTAGGCACTAATTGATTTTTTTATGCATGACTGAAAATATCAAAGCTTATTTAAACTTATATTTTAGTTCAAGACGCTAATTAAATTGACCTTTTGTAGTCCTGGACTTTGTTATGACTCAACGAATTTCGTTTGCTAACTTTTGGGTAAGAAAATAACATTCTAAACATATTTAGAAAAATCGCCCTTAAAAGTTACTTTATTAATATTAGTTAGCCATCTTTATTGTGTTTGGCGATCTTAGAAATAATATAACTATTTTCATGGAAAACATCAATAATGTCTTCTGCTACTTAGTAATATTATTTTAATTATGAAGAGTAATGTTTGTCCAGCTATGGAAAATAAAAACAAATCGAGAATCCAAATACTTAATGACTATAAAATCAAACGATGCGTACCTATTCGTATTTTTCACATATTGAAAGTGAGGAACTAATCTGTACTGAGGTCGCGTACCTATTGAAAGTGAGGAACTAATCTGTACTGAGGTCGCGTACCTATTGAAAGTGAGGAACTAATCTGTACTGAGGTCGCGTACCTATTAGGTTATGGCCCATTTCCACTCACAGAAAAGAACCCTGAGTACCAGAAAAGGGAACATTATATTAAAATTAGTATCTTGCAATACTTATATCTTAGTCAGTAACCTCTATCATGGATTTTCTCTGAACAGAGTTAATTTGCGAAAAATAATCATTATATTATGTCGAAAGGCTTCTACATACAGGCGCGACACGCGACGCGACACAAAGGCCCCGCGTATCGCGCGACGAGCGGTGCCTTTGTGTCACGCGACAAGTCGCGCCTATATGTAGAAGCCTTAACTGACAAGTGAAAGTCAATACGTCATCACATCGAATTTGCAGTCCATTAAGTATAAATTGACAGGTCTAATAGGCATCTTTTGCTGAAATTTGCTTTAGAATTTAGCTGCGGTACTTGTTAGATTAGCATAGCAGAAGATTATGCTTCTGCTATGCTAATCTAACAAGTACCGCAGCTAAATTCTAAACCAGCCTATTATAAGCATAATCAGCCTGGGGCTGAAAGGTTCTGGAGCAGCGACTTCGTACCGGAAGACGTAGCGTTGGAAAGCCTCCCTCAAGGTGGACCGATGACCTTGTGAATCCGCTGGATTCGGGAAGCACAGAGCCGGTCGAAGTGGCGGGGCTTGAGGGAGGCCTTTGTCTAGCAGTGGACGTATTTCGGTTAAAATGATAATGTCGACGAATCAGCTTAATGTTCCCATTATTGCAGGGACAATTTTGTTTTAGCTTTATTGATACTGAACCCGAACCTGAACTATGGCACGCAATTTTATTACCATTTGTTGTATGAAACAATAATTATTATTACAATATACCCGTCTGTTATTATCCTACTACAAGACATTAGTTTCTTCCCATTCAGAGAACTATGAAGCATTGATCACGACAATTTTACGCTGAGTGTTTGTGATTTCAGGCAGTCCAGATGTTCATACCGAGATAAATTACAGATCAGTTAAGTTAGAACGGCGTTGAAAGAAGAAAGATATAAAATAGACTTTAAAGCAAACTAAGGTTGAAACTCGTATGCACATCAAGAAGCGGATTTATGAATCCCCGCGATACCAGGACTGTCTTAGATAGACAACGGGTGTGAAAATACCATCCACGAAACCAAGAGTCACTTGTTCTTCCCGTTATTATGATATATTTTTTGTACTGGACCTTACCTGGCAATCTTCTAGTTATAGAGATATTGAAGGTCAACGTTTTATGAATTTTTGTACGGAAACAAGTTTTAAATGTTATAACTTAACTATAAATACTCCCGCGGTCCCCGTATCGTTACAAAATGTTTTGTGTGCGTTATGTTGCGCGCAATTAGACATTTTTCGCACCAGAAATAAAAGTCGTTTCCCATGCAATTATTTTTTAACAAAGTTACTTAGTTTGATGTACAGAATGCGTAGATGATGGCTCTGTGAAGGGTCTTCTTAAACCCTGTATACAACATTATTTTTAGTATATGCGAAACCCGAAACACGTGTCAAGTATTTTTAAGTAAAGAATCTATGTACAAAATTTCAAAACTGTATCATGAAAAATCTCAAAATTATAAGGTTGTTATGTTACCGGGTTGTCCGTACAAAAACATGCTAACGGCGCCCTCGCGCCTCCAGGGTCGTCTTGCGCTCATTGATAATAATTTGGCAGTAGGTACCTAACCGTACGGTGATTGTATTGTAAGTAATTAAATGGTGATAACATTTTCCATCACACTTAAATATTTTTGGGACAAAATATAACATGGTGTAAAATTATTGAAATCGATTCAGTACCTTATTCTGAACAAACTATATTCAGGTTTCGCTTGTACTAAAAATAATGTTGTATAAAAGAAAATAAGATATTTCCCATAACACGAACACATAAAACACATCACAAAGGGCGAGTAAAAATAATAAAAGTATTTCTTACGTGGTATCAAAACGCACTAAAAATTCGAAGCTTGTCCTAACCAGTGTGATTTACGTAGGACGCCCAACTTCGATCATATTACACGATAAACTTTATTCCACAAAATGTCGCAGATATAAGAATACATTGGTTTTGGAATTGGTTCAGGGTTTTCAGAAAATCGAAATAATGATAATATCCGCAAAATTCAATCAATATTTGATCCCATAGTTAAATTAACATTAGTTATTGTTTTCTGATTGATTAATATACATTTATGAAAATAACATGACACCTTTCTAAAGGGACGGGTTTGGCCAGTTCTGTTTAAGTCCCATGTAATAGGGGTGAGCCTATTACCGTTAACCGGTCTCAAATCCAGACGGGCTGCTGCTAATTGACTATTTCAATGTTCTTTCATTTGCAAAGGCAGGTAGGTGTCATAGCGAAAAATAAGTTCACTTAAATGTTTGTTTGAAGGGAGTAGAAAACTCTTCAAATATAATCATATTTACTTTTTACTCATGCGAATATCAAATACCACTACATAAACAGAATTTCTGAAGACGGTTCGACGCCGCCCCCATCTACATAAGTAAGAACTATTGCGTAATTTGCATGCCCGAGGCAATTCCTTCTAAGTATTCCGCTTACACGCTACTTCACGGAACACAACAATTTTGCAATCCCTTACTTGACAAATATGCAACCCTTCCCGTATCCGAATAACCGCAACCATATCCAAAATGTGGCAAAATATCCGCGTACTCTCAGCCCTAGCCGAAATATTCCGATCACGAACACACCACGTGACTGTATTATTTCAAATTCAAAGGGTAAAAAGGAGGCTGTATTAAAAAGGATAGCCTTCTTGTAACAGAAGCTTGGCGTAGAGCGGTCCTACTTCACCACGATTGGCTGTCACAGTGGGAACACTTGAACAAACTTTGATATTCAGCCTTCGTAAATCTTACCATATCGATTATAGAGTCCAAACTCGCGTGGGGGAAGTTGAAAAGAAGTTTGTGTAGCCCGCTATGCGAATAACGGCAGTTGAATATGAAAAAATCTTAAGTGATATAGCAGTGCGGTAAGGATTTCGAAGTTAGTAGCTCTCGCCATTTTAAAGGTTGAATAAAAGTTGTGTTTTGTATTCAAAGTTTGTCCTAGATGGTCGCATCTGGGAAGAATAAAGTATTAAGAATTTTGAATGTATTTCTTGTTATGTTATCCTTTGTACGTGAAAATGTTATTTCGTATCAACAGCGCATCGCAATGTGTCGCATTTCCTTAACAATAATTAGTCCTTTTGTGCGTTACTTTTGTATTTTATTTTATTACATATATAATTTGGATGTGGACCATCATTGGATATTATGTATTTTACAACATGATATGATTAAATATAACCTAAGTGATTTTTTCAGATTTAACTGAAACGTAGAATTACCGAAGAAATGAATGCGTATTGGAATGAAGCTTTTCTTTAACCGTAACACCGACCTATAAACAACATAAACAATGGCACACAATATAACAGCGATAATCCTCGTCCACCCGTTAGTGACATTCCCCGTCGGTGCATGGGGCGAAAATGTCCGGGCAGACAGACATACGGGCGCTCAGTGAAGCTAGGGCCGCGCGGTCTCAGGATGAGACAGTAAAGTGTCTCAATTAAAAATAAAGTTCATCAGGTAAGAAGAATCGGAATTTCTTGTATGGACTAAAGGCTCGTACATACTGGCACGATATCGAGGGCGCGACAAGGGTCACGCTGCCTGTCACACCCACGATATCGCGCCAGTCTGCACGAGCCTTAAAGTTGTGGTGACGAATCGAAACCGTGACTCATCAGTACCAGTGAAGGTACCAGTAATGTTAGTTTGCAAAGTTCACTTCAAATCTCACTCAAGAAGTTAAATTAAACGTTACTAAACTTGTTTGTGACGTCATCAATATCATACGATTTGAAAGCATGCTCAAACATGAACATTATTAATATAGGCGAAAGGGCCATCGCCCTTTCGCCTATATTAATAATGTTCATGTTTCGATGATTTTTGATGCGCTACTACATACTCAAAGCCCGAGCAAGTTTTTCTCAGTCATAGATAGTTAACCGAAAGAACTACTATCGGCTTCTACAGACCGGCGCGAGGCGTCGCGCGGCGAGCGGTGTCTTTGAGTCGCATCGCGAGTCGCATCGCGAGTCGCATCGCGAGTAGCGCCGGTGCGGTGTTTAGAAGCCTTTAGTGTTTAGTTTATTGGTTGTTTGCGCCCAGAAGCCTTCACAGTAAGTTCTACTATCTACAAAAAACATCTTATCTGTAAAAATACATTACGGCGAATAAAGGCTCGAGCAGATTGGACCAATATCGCGGGCGCGACGCGACACTAGTAGGTCAATTTCTGTGTCACTGCATTTCGTGCCCGAGATGTCGCACCAGTCTGTACGAGCCTTAAATGATTTCTATTTCACAATGTATGACTAGAACAAAATTGAATAGGCTACCTCCAAATTCAAATTCATTATTTTATTTGCCAGAATGTAGGTTATGTAGACAACGTATGATCTTAAAACTATGTATAATGTCAGATTAAGAATATACAACATTATTTTTAGTATTTTTATGTAAAGAATCTAATAGGTTGGGGAAAAAGTTTCATCGCATTTTTTAAGAAAATTCAAAACATTTTTTAATATAGTTTATTTACATTTAACTAAAGTATGTAGGTACCATTTTGTCCGATAACTTTTTGCCATCTTGTAGGTAGGCACATGATCCCATTGCTATAGAAATTTTGGGACTTATGATCAAAATACCGCGACAAGTGGTTTTGGCAGTCCTCTCGTGATGTTAACCTGACACTGCCTAAAGAAATCTGAAGAGACCGAAACAGGTGGAAATCTGAAAGTGCAAGGTCAGGACTATACGGCGGATGTATTAACACCTCCCAGCCAAACTATCTTAATTTTTGCTGAGTGGCTAAAGATGTGTGAGGTCTAGCGTTATCATGATGAAAAACCCCCCTTCTGTTGATTAATTCCGGTCGCTTTCTCTCAACTTCTTGCTTTAATCTCATCAGTTGTTCGCAGTACAGTTCAGAATCAATGGTCCTGCCTGGTGGTAACAGCTCATAATGAATAATGCCCTTCCAATCCCACCACACACACAGCATCACCTTGTTGTGAGTTAACCCGGGTTTCGCCACAGTCTGTGTAGCCTGACCGGCCTTTGACCACGACCTTTTTCGCACGTTCTCGTCGTACGTGATCCATTTTTCATCACCAGTTATCAGCTTCTTCAAAAATGGTTCGGTTTCGTAACGTCGTAATAAAGAATCACAAATGAGTACACGGTTCATTAGGTTTCTTTCAGTGAGCTCGTGAGGTACCCAAATATCGAGCTTTTTTGTGTAACCAGTTTTTTTCAAATGTGCCAAAACTGTTTTGTGGTCAATTCCCAGTTCTTCAGCTACGTCGTCAAAGTCAAAGTCAAAGTCAAATTGTTTATTTCAAATAGGCACATAAAAGGCACTTTTGAACAACAATAGTTACAAAAAAAAATAGAATTGATTCTAGTCGCCCCTTCCAAAATGTAGTTTCGTATGGAGAAGAATGGGCAAGAAACTCCACCGGTACTCTTTTAAAATCTTGTACAATATTTTTATACGTACTACATTAATTATATAATTATATGTGAAGACAATGCACCTAGAATAAAATTACTATACCACAATAGGTAATAAAAAGAGTTAAGAATGAAGCAATGACAGATAAATTAATTAGGTGATAGAACATGGTGCTCTCATATTTACAAAATTTTTAAAAAATATATACGATTTCCTAAAAAATAACAATCGTAACTACTGATATGCCGATCTTGCTCCACTTTTCAAAAATGGCATCCATTTTATCCGTAATAGGGCGACCAGAGCGATGTGCATCTTTGACATCAAAATTTCCGGATTGAAAACGCTTAAACCAAATTTGTGCTACTGTCACAGACACTGCACTAGGTCCATAAACATCGCAAATTTTTTTCTTGGCTTGCGTTGCATTTTTACCTTTTTTGTAGTAAATTTTTAAAATGTATCGAATTTCTTCATTAGAATCACTCATCTTGACAGGACGAAAAACAAATAAAAATCACACATTTTCCTAATTTGAATTTGGAATTATGATCTTTAAAATTTAAACTTTCAATGATACCAAAACCAGCCAGATACAAATAGTAGGTATAGCCACAGAATAAGTAATAGTACTACGTACAGAAGGCTCACTCTCTGGAGTCGATTAAATACATAAAAACTCTAGCCGCGTACACATAAAGAACAGTATAGCTCGCTCCTGTTATTTTTACCTACAGCGATAATAGCCTACAGCCCATTTCCCGCGAAGCATTCATGCAAAAATAAACCGTGTTACTACGCGAGAGCGCATCTTTTAGTTTAACCGTTTCAATCATGGCCGTGTTCGACGTCACCGCGTACTTATTAAGGCTTCTACATACCGGGGCGACTTGTCGCGCGACGCGACGCGACACAAAGGCACCGCTCGTCCCGACACGCGGGGCCTTTGTGCCGTGTCGCGTCGCGCGACAAGTCGCGCCGGTATGTAGAAGCCTTTAGGGTTGCGACTTACGAATTCTTTTTTTTGTACTGCGGCTACAACGAACGGAGTGAAGTGAATCAATGACAAGCCGACCACAAAACAGCCGCTGTAGTGGTATGGAGCGTGTGAAAGACGATAAGTATTATTGAAATAGGTAAATGAATAATAGGTGTGTTGATTGAAATAAGAACACACTTATATAAATGAATAGAGACTTTGTATTATATTTATTAAATTATTCTTACAAACATTACAAATATTGATTATTATTTTCACAATTAAAGGAAATAAAATTTAGTTATTCCTAAAAATAACTCAAATTACGATATAGAAATAGAAATGTTATTGTTGAGTAATTGACTAAGAATCTTTATCATTTCGTCATGACTGACGCCTGACTACCTACAGACGTTTGTCGTGCTGCGCCCGCGCCACCACCATACCTACGACAACATCACAAGTTGATAAATATCATTTCATACCTGCCTAAATAAGCGGCGGCGCGGCGGCGGCGGAGGACGCAGATACTTACGATAATTATGACAAAATCAAATGAACTTCTAATCAAATAAACAGGATACATTTTTAGTGTAATTATCTGAGTCACCTAAAGACCCAAAAGTACCTAGATATGCAATAAGCTTATTGCCTACCTATTGTGTATAAAAAATCTCACCTTTCAATATCTTTCGGTAGTATGTGAAACGTCAGGCTTCGATCACTGTCATTATATATACAACCAAACGCTCTAAAATATTTTTTTGGTTTTATTTCTGTAACGCGAGAACTCGGAAGCGCGAGCGCGGCGCGCGGCAACCCACTGATTGACCGGTCCGGACCGGCCACCACACGTACTTGTAGTTGTATACCTAAACTGCGGAGTGAGCCAGGCCTGGTATAGCCAAAGAGATTTTATTACAAGTTCATACATACTATAATGCGAAAAGACTTTTTCCTCAACCTAATATGTACAAAATTTCATAACATGTATCATGAAAAATCACAAAGTTATAAGGTTGTTACGTTACCATAACATACATGATAACGGCACCCTCGCGCCTCCAGGGTCGTCTTGCGCTCATTGATAATAATTTGGCAGTAGGTACCTAACCGTACGGCGATTGTATTGTAAGTAATTAAATGGTGATATCATTTTCCATCACACTTAAATATTTTGGGACAAAATATAACATGGTGTAAAAATTATTGAAATCGATTCAGTCCCTTATTCTGTAAAAATATTTTTTATAAATAATTGTAAATTGTAATTGCTAATGTCGTAACTATTACAATGTCAAAGTGTTGATTCAGTAAAATTTTAAAATTTATTATAAGGTTAATATACCAATATTATAGATTTCAGTTTCTTTCTCCGCGGTCAGACATAATTATATTCATTGAGATCGTAAAAGCGTTCTTTTAACGATTGCGTTACCTTTTAAAATGGTAGTTTTTAAGTGGTAAATCTTAAAAGGCGTCCGTCCTTTATAGGAACGTGGACTCATAATAGCAAAACTACTACTAATCGTTTATCGACAGTACAAAATAACCATAAGCTCAAATACAATCCCGTTTAAACTCAGTTACATCCAGGTTAACCTCACACTAAGAGGGATCGAGGTCAACTCATCCAACCTTTAACTGGGGGCAGTTAACCGCAGGGTGTCCAGGAACGTGCCAGTACATGGGAGTATGTACCTACAGTGTGTGTAAAACGGTCCTAAGTAAACGCATACCGGACCCGATAAAGCGTCATAGCGCAGAGCTTCTGTTTAACATGGTTTACAAGTCCATTGTGGGTTGTGGAAGAAAATTATACATTTTTAATGGTGACTGAAAGTAAGTAGATGTAGTAATTGCTGGTAAAGCGAGGTCACCGGGCAGAAGGATTAATGATTGTGGCAGATCAATTAGGTATCAATAAACTGACGGCGCCCGTTCACGAACATGATGCCTATATATAAATATATATGTATCATCTTTATATATATATATATAGGTATCATCATCATGTTCGTGAACGGGCGCGGCCGTTAGTAGAGACTGGTCATCTCTTAGCTGACATGGTGTATTTTAACATAATTTAATTTATGAATTGTTTTTTTTTATCTTTTTATCACGGACGCTTTTGATGTTTTGCATAGTTCTCACATGTATAATTTCAACATGAATGATGTACTCAACCTATATTTTGTAACCATAAGTTAATTTAAAAGAGTGTCCGTAGAGTTTCTTGCCCGTTCTTCTCCTAATGGCGCATCCACACATGCCGCCGGGTTTGTCGCCGGATTATGCCACCGGGTTTGCCGCCGGCTTTCAGGCTGCCTTGCAATTTGCTTTGCGCGTGCCGCAGGTAAAAGATGCGTGGGTTGGCCGCCGGCCGTGCTACTTGGCATGTGTGGATGCGCCATTCGGTACCTACTACGCTTTGGAATGGGCAAGTAGCTTCATCTTTCTGACCGACCGACCTCTTGAAAATTCAAAAGTGGCTCTAATTAAGTTATTTAAAAAAAAAACAGTAAGTATTATGCGGTTTGTTAGCATGCACATGAAGAATGAATGAAAATACTGAAATTTTGATAGATCTAATTACAATAAGGGGTAGACCTAGTTGGGACGTCCACAAAATGGTTTTAATTGGGAAATTTTTTAGCCACACTTTAAAATAATTAATAACAAATGTTTTCCACATGAAAGCTATGTATTTCAAAAAGATAATTTTATGACTATATATTGAGAAATACGTGGGATACAACACATTGGTGAGGGGCCCAGAAAAAAAAGGATTTGCCGTGATCACTGCAGCTCGTCACTGGATCATCTGAAATAAAAGAAAATCCGGCGCAGACCACGCACAATGAAGGCGGAACCCTTCGTTTGAATTTTTTTTCTTTCCGTTTCCGTCGTATACTTATTGACCTCCACGCGGGTGAAGCTACAACAAACAAGCTTGTTTTGTACAGAAAAAATAACCTTTGTGAATGAGGGTTACACAAGGTAATATTAAATAATACGTATGTATTGTATGCGAATAATACGAGCACAGCTTTCATTAAAATAGTTTTTTTGGTATTTGTTAAGAAAAATACTTATATTATTTCGATAGTAAATATTCGCAGAACAAAGTGATAACTGCTATTATCTTTATTTTAATGTTATGACATATTTGAGATAACTATTTGGATCCCATTACATCTACCCAATTTTTTCGAATTATTTTTGCTGTAATTGACGAAGTTTTAGGGCAATGTACTTGTTTACGAAATTTTATTCACCATAAGTAGTTACACGAATGAAAATGGACAGACAATGTTGATAAAATATTTTCATCACTTTATCAAACTAATAAAATCCATAACAATAATATTCTCGTAGTTGCTAGTTCGCAAAGTAATAGGTACACACGGCTATACATCAAGCTATACATTTCCAGTATAAGCTGGCGTCTCATTGTACGAAAATCCTATACAATGCGAGATCAGCCTAAACTGGATTTGTATAGCTTGATGTGTAGCCGTGTGTACTATGGATATTTTCATCTTAGTCTCGTAAAAAGGATGCTAACACTCGTCGATTACCATTGCATGCATGCATGGAAAACGATTAACTTAATGTGAAAGTTATAGCTATGTTTCTCTGTAGCAATAATTAATTAAATAATTCACAATAACATTTTCCCTCGTACTTATTTGTATACAACGCCAAGGAACGGACCGACCAACGTCTCCACAATCAGAGGCAGCCCTACTAACCCAAACGAACTGATAAACGCGCGATTATTCCGTAACCGTGTGTCTACGGCCGATACTTTTGTGCACGATCTCCTTTGTTTTGCTATATTTTTCCTCGTGGCCCGTATATAGGACGTAAAGCGAATATGAGTGAGCGTAAATGTGGATGTGGCCTCGCTTTTTATGATATTACTGCCTGTAAGCGGTTTGTTATCGGGACAGTTGGCAGTTGTGTCTATTTTTGGGTGTGTTAAGGGATTCTTGCAATGCTCATCAAATTGGTTCAGAATTTACTAAGGCCAATACAGTTTCAACTTTTAAGAATCAAGACTAGTTGACAATGTAGGTGCCTTAAAATATTGATTCTAGTAGTAATACACCACCATCCAATATTTAGCTCTCGTCTGTTCTCAAATTGGCATGACTCATACAAGAATCTGGATACAATTAGCGGATTAGCAAAGATTGTAGCAGAGCGCAGCATGTGTGCGTCTAACCTACTCCAAAATCATTATGTATTAAAGTTGGTCTAATTTATGACGATACCGCATTAAACACCAATTAAAATAACTTAGAACTACAGTGACGGATTTTGAAGCTGCTTTCAGTGCAGTTAATTTTAATTAGGCTTTGTCCTACCCATAGGTCCTACCGTTTCCCCCACTACCATCCTAGCCCACCTGTTTGTTAAAGAGTTGCTAAAATGTATTTTTTCATAATTTTCACTTCTTAAAAATACGAAAATCTCGATTTACTCGAAAGAATCAAGGCTTCTACATACCGGGGCGACTTGTCGCGCGACGCGACTCGACACAAAGGCACCGCTCGTCCCGCGACACGCGGGGCCTTTGTGCCGTGTCGCGTCGCGCGACAAATCGCGCTGGTATGTAAAAGCCTTCATTCGGAAAAACAAATGATCGCTTGCGACACTTTTTGTAGTTGTTACATTATTCCTCAGTTCATTCGTATCCAGTAAAATTACCTACACCTCATTTCATTCAAACCTCAAATACTTCAACACAAATTCCTAACACATATTGGTTCACTTTTTCATTATTAATAGGCTTATCATAAGGGGAAACAGATGCGGTATCAAATATAATCCGACGCCCAGCCGGGCCGCCACGAAAACACATTACGTTCATCTAGTGTCATTTATAACGGAAGGAGGTCACATACCTACCCTGATATTAGAGACTCGGAGCCTGGATGGGGCGTGTTATATTAGAAGCCTTGGCAAACAAACCTGTCATGCTATTGTATGTTTTTGTTTTATGTTTACGAGTTTGTTTTGACATTTACCGATTAATTTTGGACCCGAACAGAGCATTAATGCTTTTTCTTCTTGTGTGTCGATGGCAATATAAATGGACTCAGCCCAGAATATGGCTACGTGTTGGCGCCATCACTAGCGTGCTGCAAACTCAAACTCAAAGTATTTATTTCAATTAAACCATTAACAGGCAATTTTGAATTGTCAAGAAGTCGGTCAGTTACAAATATAAAGCTAGTTGCCCATTCCAAATAGTAGATTCCTATGGAGAAGAACGGGCAAGAAACTCCACGGACACTCTTTTAAATTAAAATATTGTTACAAAGTAATGGTTACATCATTCATATTGAAATTATACATGTGAGAACGATGCAAAACGTCAGAAGCGTGCGTGATAAAAAGATTAATAACAAAAAATAAAAACAATTCAAAACTAAAATAATTAAAACTAAGCCGTGACAGCTAAGAGATGACCAGTCCCAACTGACAGCGCCGTTCCTGTAACTTGCAGACGTATTACACGCAGGACACGATACTAAGTGTCCCATCGCTTGTGAAACAGCACAACATTACCTACATAGTCACTTAACGGTGCTCTGAGCAATCAGTGAGTTTTCCACACTGATTGGATCCTTTCACCACGATGGCAATCCAAAGAGCCTTAATTGCTGAGCCCAGCAAGCGGTGTAGTGTCTAAGTTAACCACAATCTTCAGTCCATATTGACATACTGCTCGGTATAAATCTATCTTGAAAATAATATCTTGACGACAATCTGTCTATGGCTGTTCTTACACTATAAATTTTTACCTTTCTAAATCCACACCATCAGATCTTTCATCTGCCGTCAATTCATCATCAATTCGTTCAAAATTAATTGTATTTTCTACAGACATAGTTAGCGTATGGTAATACATTATGTTGCGTCAATCCAGTATGTCTTGTTTATTCTAATCTAAACACTTAGAGGGACTCCTGCATTGTAGGTATGTTTTCCTTGTATCCTCGGCTCCGCAGTGCTCAAGAAAACACATTGGTCGTGCTTGCCCGCACGGCCATTTATAATGTGCTATGAGGACTCGTGGCAGATGTGCGCTTATTAAATATTTATACTAGACGATTTACTTGTTATTGTTTCAAGACATTGTGACTTGTACTTTTACTAGGTGCCTGCAAAGCTAGCTACATTATTATTTTCAAAACATTCTTTTTTTTTGGTTTCTTGCCTGGCACATTACACATGTTGCAAACATGATTGGACACTAATCACCAATCATGTTTAATATCAGGGAAAGTGTTTTGATCAAAAATTATGAAACAATTTTCCTGTATAATGCAGTCGTTTAATTATCATCACTATATGTAGTTAATTCCTAGAGACCATTTCAGACACCAAATAACATGGACTTCACATGAACTGACCAAGATAACTTCAGAACCACACATGATCTGACCAAGATAACTTCTGGACTTCAATGGGACATAATTTGTGTCGGTGTTTATTGTCAGAGTAGTCCAAAAGGAAATACCGACCTCATCCTAACTTTTAAAATACCTGTTATTGACGTGTAAAAGTGTTTGTATAAACCTACTTACAGAAATAAAGATCTATAGGAAAAAGCTAACAACAATTGTGTAGTTAAATATTAAAACCCGTCAAGTCACACCCCTACTCGAAATTGAACTGTGAATGGGATCAAAGGAGATTGTTCTGCATCCTTATCTTTCGCCCCAGAACCAACAGCGAAGGAAAATTACTTTGCGTGTTCTAAATTCCAAGTATATGCCCATGAAAACAAAGTTTAATGACGGACAACTTGCAGAAAGCATTTATTTAAAAAGAAAACAATGTTTTTAAGGATATTATAGTAAGAAACAATCCTTTCAATACATGCTAGTAAATGAAAGAAAAGAAAGAAAGAAAGAAAAAACATTTATTGGGACTCGCACAGATCACAAATTAAATAAAACACACTCATAGAAACAAAAGAACAAAACCAAAAATAAAACAAAGTAAACAAAAAGAAAATAAAAACAAAGTCCTGTACGAGGCCAAAAGGCCCGTATGCAAATGCACTGTTGTCACTAATTTAATTTTTATTGCCTGTAGCCCTGTATGTGGCTAGGTGAGCTAAGAAATTCAGGAAAACATTTAGGTACTTATGTAAAGTCGCCAGCACATACAAGTTACCACAAACTGTCAAATTTTCTCATTCAATTTTGAACTTATCCTACAACATTTTAAGGTTTCAAATCAATTGGAGAAATTTGACAGTTTGGTATAACCTGATGTGCTGGTGGCGACTGTACCAATAAGAACGTCGCACAAGTCACTACAGAAGCGTCATACCCTAGAGCGAAAAAGTTTGAAAAGGAAAGTACGTATACCCTAAGTCATCAATTCAGATAATTTTAGTAAACAAAGAAATGTTACTGTCAAAATGACAGGACAGTGCTGCAAAACAATTTATCATATATCAAACTTAACAAAAACACAACAGAAACAAGGAAATATAACAACTAACAACAAAATGAAACACTTAACACGATGATAACAAAGCACAATTAACAAACACGCAGCGAATAATAACTTTGTTTAAAACCGAAAACTTATAAAAATTAACACGGTATGATAATTGTTTAATTATTATTTCTAAAATCAGTACATAAAAGCCAATATAGCCTTGTTTTCCGCCATTTTATGTGAATTACCATTATGACGATATTTTTTTGATCTGTTATCACCTTCGTTTACATAAATTATCTGAATTGATGACTTAGGGTATAGGGATGCGTATGGCGTCGGTCTATTGTGTAAAAATCTCACCGGGAAAACTCACTTCACCTTAGTTTTCACGGTGAGAATCTAGAGAATAGATCGGTAGGTGGCCAACTCAAGTAATCTCGCTCTCGATGTGTGTGAAAGTAAGAAATGAAAGATTGGGCATCACTATTGTCTCGTCAAATGAAAGATTGGGCATCACTGTTGTCTCGTCAAATCTAATTGTCAAAGATGGCGGCATTTGTGATGTGATGTGGTTACAAGTCTTTTAATTATTTATTAAGGAACGCAGAATATCCGTTTCATATTCGCAATTTGTATAATAAAATATATTTATAATTATTATGTACTTACGTCAGATGTTTGTTGGTCTTAGGGCGATTTACGACGATAACCTTTGAAATTTAAAAATGCATATTTTTGTGTTTGTTTATGTTTCATAATGTTTTACAAATCAAGATAAGTCACTAAAAACACCACTAAAATAACGACTAAAATCGATAATTTTCTTTCTTATCCCGGTATGTCCATTGCCATGACTTTATCAAAATCAATTAAGCACGTCCGCGACGACCAATCAGCGTAAATTATGAGGTCTAAGATGGCTGCCATTTCCATGAGTTATCGGGAGCGATGTCGGCAAGTTCACAGTGATTTTTTCAAACTTCGGTACTTTGCGCCAGTTTATGTGAAACTGTCTATAATTTAACCTGAACCCGTTATTAATATATAATTTTTATTTCTATTCTTATTACACACAATCTCCTACTTATGTGATCATTTAATAAAAAACCTTAACTAAACATAGCAAAAAACATATTTCTGTCTTTTCCTAATCTTCACTTAGAGTTTACATACCGGGTTTTGATATTTAACTTCACAATTAATAATCTCTTTTACAGACTAACGACCTAATCTAGACAGTTTAAGCTAACTCAAGTAAAACGCAAAGACCTCATCGCATCGTCCTCGTGTCGTATTCTCTAAAGCCATAAAGCCCACTCCAGCGCTACCCTGGAGAGGACAAACTAATAAAACGGGGGACAAGACAGAGGTCAGGGGACAACGGGGACATCAGACGCACTTTATGTTCACCGGGTGGAGGACAGCGGGCCGGAAGTGGGATGACGTCACGAAGAAATAAGGATTTTGGAATTAATAAAGCTGTTTGAAGTTTAGTTTGTTTTATTATGAGTCCTGAAATTGTAATTTCCTGGAACTGATCTCTGAACGCCTGTAATAGCTTTACTTTACATTACTCCGTAATCTGTTGTCTGTAATTTGTAACGGTGCGCGGTGGTTTGTTAATTGAATAGATTTTTATTTATGGCATACCTACGTAACAGTAGAATTTCAAACTATTTATAATAATTAATTACATACCATACATATATAAACTCACGCCTTCTTCCCATGGGGGTAGGCAGAAACTATAGAACGCCACTTGCTACGCTCCTTACATACTACTTTTGCTCCGCCTACGTTCATACATCTAGTCATACACGCACGCCGGTTGCGAGTACTACGCACCTGACCTTTCTGAAGAACATCACCAATTAGGTCACTATATGTCCTTCTAGGGCGTTTCCCCCGGCGTTTCCACTCACCTCTGCTTTATAAATACATAATAATTAATTAATAATGTATTTTGTTGACTGTTTAGTCTTACGGGTTACTCAATTATATTCATAATTTATGTATTTTATAATTAATCTTCAAATTGTTCTATGTAGTTTTTAGATGTAAGAATTGGTAATGAAATGAATGAATCTGTTAGGATTCATAACCGAATGATATTCGCAAAAGAAGCAGAGAAATGCTAAGAAGTCGGTAAAGCTCCTAACCAAACAATATAGTCGGAGACACGAATCTGAATCAACCATCTTCTACGAATACCTTCTGAAACCTTCGTCTTAGTCACAATAGACATATTAGTAACATTTCAAGTCGGAATAAATGGTCGGAATCGACTCACACACACATGCAAAAGGATTCCAGGAATCTTTACACTATGTCTTAGTACAAGAGCTTCCTAAGAACCGCCACCAGAATTCCTATAGCAACACATTCTTTCCCCGACCACATCTATCTTGACGTAGCTCACAACGGCGGCGTGCGGCCGGTACACAGTTTGATGCCTGCGCTTGAATATTCATGATATTGATGCGATGCTGATCCATGTGATCGGGTTGCGGGGGATGGGGGATGGGGGATGGGGGGGATGGCAAATTGGAAAAGTTACATGTGTATGTGCTTGTAATGTTATTGATATTGTAACACGTGTCGGGGTTTGCTTGAGTAGGGATGCAGAGTTGTGAGTTATGAAACTAGAGATATATAAGAAAATGTAAAAATATCGACCCATGAAAATCTTGACCCCTAGGGATATTTTTCACCCCTAGGTAAGCACTTTTTCTAAAAAGAAAAAGAACCAATTTTTTTTTCTGTAACTCTGCTCTAATAAGATGCACATCTTTAAGGCTTCTACATACTGGCGCGACACGCGACGTGACACAAAGGCCCCGCGTGTCGCGCGACGAGCGGTGCCGTTGTGTCGCGTCGCGAGTCACGCTGCTCTATAGAAGCCTTTACTAATAAATAAAGCGTAAAGAGTTTCATTGTTTTTTGTTTGTTTGTTTGAACGCATTAATCTGTAGAACTACCAGTCTGATTTGAAAAAAATATTGTTGCATTTGATTTCACAATTTTTGAAGGAGGTTATGACTATTTAACATCACGCTAAGACTCTTAGAAGCCAAGCACAAAGAAAAAAGCCAGAAAGAAAAATATCCAAATAAATCGGAAAAAAGTCGAATTTCGAAAATTGGAAATTCTGATTTCGGAAATTTCTTAAGAAGTAAGCAGTACCTTTGTACTTAAATTATAATTATATCATATCGCTCTTTATTTTACTGTGTGTAAATAAATAATAAAATAAAATAATTATAGAACAGAATAGAATACTTTTATTTCAGACAAATGTCCATAAGGTTAGTAACAATTTTACTTATCATCTAGTGTTAGTACAGTAAAAAATTGTACAAAGCAATTAAAATGAAGAACGCTAAGCGAAAACAAAGTACCTAATAGCGCGGGCGGGCGACAACATGCGCCGCGGTGGGTAGGGGGCCGAAATTCGAAGTCGCAGGTAGAAGCTACTTAAATAATAAACATTAAATACATACTATATCTTATAGCAGCTAAAAGCTTACATTGTGATATCGATAACGACAGCTACATCATTGACGAATTACGAGATAAATGAGACAATTAAGTGATCAACGGCAACGTAGTGATTGTTCGAATAATTAAAAAAATAGGTGTAGGTTTCAAGAAACTTAAAAAAAAACATGCAAACCTGTACCTCCTTAACTGTATGAACGTATATTGTTTGCTAATCTGTAGACCTTACAAATATTTATATCAGGTAGTTAAGAACACATTCATATTTGGCTATCCGAAATAGAATCCCCACATAATCTGTTGTCACTCCTAGTGCGTGCTTGACACGTTGCATCACGTCGCTCACATAAATCACGCAGCCTGACAGATGGTCACATTTGTTATATCACGCCGAAGTGGCAATACGATACTGACAACATTCTGTAGACACGTTTTGTTTAATCTAAATTAAATATCGGCCTGGAGGCGTTTATTCCTGAATTTGGAACATCCTTGTGATTGTGCTTAATCTTGGGATGCGATCTGGTTTCTTGGTTTGGATTATTTGGTTTTTGAATCGTGATTTTCTTAATTTTCTTTTGTTTATTTTAGTCGATGTCTTAAAGGAAAGCTTGATAATAATATAAACTATGTATAAATTAATACATGAATAACTACCCTTATTGCTGACAATTTTAAGTTAAGGCTCCGTGCCCGAAAAAACCCTTTTTCGTCAATTTCTTATTTAATTGTGAGAAAGCTTGAAATAATTGAAACATTAAGTTGGTGTAACTATAAAACTACAGTTCGTGGCGCTGAACCATTTGTGTAAGCCTTAGCACTTGTTAAAAGTTTCATCACTTTTACGCACTCGAAAATATAGTTTATTTCGCCGTTGATTTAATCATAAAATATTATGTTGATTTTATCTCAAGGATAGCTGAAAGTCAGTGTATGATTTTTACATTTCTTGATATCGTTTGCTTAATAATAGTAAAAAATACATTACTGACTAAGTTTTTTTAAAAAATATAGGTTTTTTCAACATAATTTTTCTGCTATATTTTGTATCTAATTTCAAAAAGTGCTTCAGTCACAAGCAAGTAGACCATAATATTGATATTTTTTAATGTTCAAAATCAAAAGTAAAAAGATGATCAAACGTTAGTCTCGCGTCATTTTTCGGAAAACTTGTTGCGAATATTAGCGATTTTCCATGAATACTTTTTTTTTGAAAAATTCCATCGAGCCACATGCAAAACAAAGAATTTGATTTTTCAAATTACAAATAATTTTCGGATATTTTTTTTCCCTTTGTCACGACCAATTAACAAAATTGATCAAAATCAGCCGATTTCGTGCACGGCCCCTTAATTAATAATAATATGTCGTATCGTGGCACTATATTGGATCTTCTACCAAACAACTTAAACAGGTGTTAGTGGAGTTTCACGCCGCACTACTGGATTTTATTGGGAAAGATAATATTGTTCACGTTATACATAAATTAAATTACTCTTAAAGGCTTCTACATACCGGGGCGACTTGTCGCACGACGCGACGCGACACAAAGGCACCGCTCGCCCCGCGACACGTGGGGCCTTTGTGTCGCGTCGCGTCGCGCCGGTATGTAGAAGCCTTTAAGAGTAATTTAATTTATGTATAACGTGAATAACGCTGTTAATTCCCATTTTGATCTTGAAAACCCGCATTGAAAATCTTAGACCTAACCACAATATTTTTGTTGCAGGTAAACGGCTCGTGGGGTCTGCCTGCCTTCGTGTGTGACGTGTACATCGCCATGGACGTCACCTCCTCCACGTCCAGCATTTTCAACCTCGTCGCCATATCTGTTGATAGGTGAGTTATCTGTTACTAACCGATCAATAGCGTATCACAGGCCATACTGCATACTCTGACCAATAGCCTATCACAGGCCATACTGCATACTCTGACCAATAGCCTATCACAGGCCATACTGCATACTTGCTTCTCTCTAATACTGCTGGCCCTAGTCACCACCATCTGTGTAAACCGGTTTGTAAATCGACTTCTTCTTTCAGTAATCATAATTATGTGCATAGTTAAAAAAAGGATCTGAGCCTCGTTTTAAGAGATGCGGGGCGTTAATGTCTGATCCCCGGGCACTGTAACAGTACCCGGAGCTGTGACTTTGACGCTTGTTGTCAAGTCGATAAATGAAGGGTTTATCTTTTATCCCTTATTCATCAGTTAGAGACAATAAAGTAAAGCGCGCGGCGTACCACACGGTAGAAAAAACGTGTCCGTCAACAAGCTTCCATAGTGATCCTTATAACACTGACGACCGTGCCTACACACGGCGAATAAACCGTAGTTTTACACGTCAAGAAAAACGTGTGTGTACAAAGGGCCTAATAAGGTCAAGTTTGGGACTCATCCAATATTTATGTAGGCAAAAGGTTACAAGTAACAAGACTGATGCCTTGATGATGGATTATAAAGGCGAAAGTTTGTAAGTGTGTGTGTTTGCTCCTTCTACACGCTCAAACGGCTGGAACAATTTTGATAAAATATTGTATGGAGGTAGCTGGATTAACATATAGGCTATTTATCCCGATATTCCCACGTGGTCGAGACTTACGTGAGTGAAACCAAGGGGCGCAGCTAGTGTAATTATATACACCGTGGCATTTTAATCGTCTTACAACGGCAGTCCTCTTCATGTATCCAATGACTACTAATCATTGATAAAAGAAAAAAAATAAATGATTTATAAATGAATAAAAAAAAATTATTATTAATTATGACGCATGATGTAGTGGCCACGATACCCCTTTCGGACAAACTCGCAACCCTGGCGGGCATTGGTCCTAACGGACCCCGTCAGTTGGTGCTGACATTTCTCTTTGAGGTGCGCGTAGAACACAACGCGCCGACGACCCGGGCCTGGTCCTTATCAGACGGCGAGCTACCCATCGCTCACCGTCCGCAAGCCCTCGCCTACGGTGGCCGGAAATCGGCTTGCAACTCCCGACGCCCGGGGCGTCTCCTGCGGCGACTAGGGAAGCGAGGGCGCGAACTAACTTTGCCTCTCCCTCACGCGGTCCGCCTCTGCCTTCGCGAGCATTACTACTTCACAGAAGAAGGTGACGGCCTCCCATGCATTCTCGCTCCAAACCATGGCCTGAACCAAGGCCGGACGCGAGAGATCGCCGCCGCCGATCGCCACCGTGAGTACACGGTACTGCTCCGCTCAAGCTGGGCAGACCTCCACCGTATGCTCCACCGTGTCTTCCGGGCGATCCACATAGTGGTGACACCGGGGCGTTTCCACCCGGTTTATCCTGAACAGGAACCTTCTGAAACAACCATGTCCGGTTAGGACCTACGTCAGGCGGAAGGTGAGGACGCCTCTCTAGCCACTCCTCAAAGAGGGGAATTATCGCCACAATTGTGGCGTGCCCAGATCCGCCCTTGGAACGCAAGGCTCGTGACAGGGTGTTTCAAACTACGTCATGCGTCATACTTTATTTTTTTATTATTTAAATGTTTCTAATAAATATTTTTTTTTCTTTTATGATTGATTAGTAGTCATTGGATACATGAAGTGGGCTGCCGTTGTAAGACGACTAAAATGCCACGGTGGATACGTATGCTATCAAGTAAAACTCGAAAACTCTCCAATACTTCTCTCATCAGGTACATAGCAGTAACTCAACCAATAAAATACGCAAAACACAAGAACAACCGACGGGTGTGGTTCACCATCGTGCTGGTGTGGCTGATCTCGGCAGCCATCGGCGCCCCCATCGTCCTGGGGCTCAACGACACGCCCGACAGAAACTTCGACGAGTGCCTCTTCAACAGCCAGAACTACGTCATCTATTCTTCACTAGGATCCTTCTATATCCCCTGCATCATGATGATGTTCCTTTATTATAATATTTTTAAGGTTAGTATGAAACCCATTTTATATTTTTTTAGATCATTTTTTTTGTTAGCTCTGATAAGTTCAGACCGCTTTTTAGTCTCCGTATCGTTGTAATGAAAAATAATACGAGTAGGTAGTTATTTGGATTTGTCATCGCAAAGATCATTTCTGCTGCCCGTTATAATCATCATGAACCTACCCTTATCCCAATTTAAGGTTCCTGCAGACATGCGCGACGCGACACTGGTGGAACATTTCTATAAAAACTTTACGGAAAATGCTCTACCGATATTGAGTCGCGCATGTCTGCATGAGCCTTTATTTTGGGTCAGTGCAAACAAAACATGTCTTCCTGCTGCCCGTTATATAAAATCAAAATCAAAAGTCATTTATTGAAACTATAAGGCTGAAAGTCAGCCCTTTTCGAACGTCAAAATTACATGAGACAATCCCCCAAAACCCCCCGGACTTCACCACTTCCTACTGCTTTAGCTGAGATGAAAAATGACGTCACAAACTCCCCAGCAGGACAGCTGTCTGTTTAGTTAGAAATACTTGATTCTATACTAGTTTCTTGTATATAAAATGATTAACATTACGCAACACAAAAAGATTTAATTTATTTATTTGCCATACCTATGTCAGCTAGTACATGCCACTATACCAACAAAAAATACATCGAAAACTATACTCAAGCAGAAATATAAAATAAAAACTTAAACAGAACTTAATACCTAAATAAAAGTCTCCAGGCATAAAGGGCGTGCCCGCTTACATAAAGCTATAGCTGTAACACGATGTAAAAAAAATAAAGTGTTAATTTTACTAATAACAATAACAAAACCATGGTCAGCAAGACGATCAGTCACCACAAGCAGCACCGGTTCACAAACATAACGCAAAGATCGGCTATCACCCCCTCACCATATTTGAGGCAAGAAGGCAACCCAACCCTCGACGCTACCGCAAGCAGTGACATCTAAGGGAGCATGACGAACTTGCTGCGAGTTGTTCAGGCAAGAATAATAATAATTATCAATTGTCGAGGTCGCTAGCTAACTACTTATTGCAATACAACTCATAAAAAAAAAACATTGTAATGAGTAGATTATGTCACTAATATATGAAAATTAGCATAAACTTAACAGTCAAATAAAACAAACAATTATATGAACTCATATAACCTGTGAGTAGGTAAAATAAATTCCTTGGTCGATTTTTATGTCACCAAAAAAGTAGTCAATTAAGAAATAAAAACATCATATTGTATGTAAAGTAAATATGATTATTAATTAGTTATTTCACAATAATATGTAAATGCTATTTGTAGACACACAATACATCAATTATAACATGATTATAACTCCAAAATAGGTCAGTAAACTATATGAGTAAAATGTTCCATTATGTAGCACGTAGGGATACCAAACCATCACTCAGATTATTATTAACAAGGTTACCATTCCAGTTTCAATTAGACCCGAAATATGTGACATCTAAGTTGGCATTAGGGTTGAAATCGGAGATCATTTCAATTGAAATGTCTAGAACTCTAGACGCACAGAAATAACATATTCTCAGTACTGACGTGCCTTCATAAGACACTGGTGGAACATTTCTATAAAAACTTTACGGAAAATGCTCTACCGATATTGAGTCGCGCATGTCTGCATGAGCCTTTATTTTGGGTCAGTGCAAACAAAACATGTCTACCTGCTGCCCGTTATATAAAATCAAAATCAAAAGTCATTTATTGAAACTATAATGGATAATGTATCATCATCATCTTTTCAGCCGAAAGACGTCCACTGCTGCACATAGACCTCCCCAACCCTTTGGGGAGGTCTACGCCAAGCGTAGCGATTATGGCTAACCCCCTGGTTAGCCATAATCGCTACGCTTGGCAGGCGGGTTGGCGATCGTAGTATGGTATTGAAATGCATAGAGAACGCTACTGCCCATTCATGTATAATGTTTGTGGACCTGAGCTTTTGGTAAAAACCGCGGTTTTAAGATAAATGAGACTAAATTTTTACTGCTGAAGTAACGTGTTTAGAGTTTAGACACGTGAATTAATTCGAATTACAACAAATATTCTACGGCGCTTTTACTTCAAGAAGGGTAGAAGTAGGTCTGGGATAACTCACGTCCCCCATTCTTACACTGTTTGTCCACCGCCACCGTCAAAGGAACGTCGATGAGAAATGAGATTATTCGAACCGAACGTGACGTCACGGTGGCTATATGCGGTGGACACGCGAGAATAGTTTATAGATACATAATTATGTATCGCTACTTCGGCACCGTCATCTCGTTCTCGTTGACGTCCCGTTGACGGTGTGGTGGACAAACGGCCTTAGACATGCCATGTAGAAATGAAATTAGTGAAGTAAAGTCGCTCACACCTAAACATTAACATAGTGGCTTCAATATAAGATAAGGTTAGAGAATGATAAATTATTTTGTTAATGCTACTAAGCACAATGTTAAGCTCCAACCTGCTACCAAGATTTTATTAACAGAAAAACCCAACAAAACTTTGTCCAGACACTAAATACGAAGTTTTACATATTCCATAGCTAACCTAGCGGAGTAGGTGCTAGCCGAATGTTGTAGACACGTTTTGGCACAACCCCGGTTTTGTTGCTCGTGTACAACATAGCGGGACTTCAACAGACTATACTGTTGTATCGTATTGTTGCAGCTGGCAAACTTTATAGGTCAAACTCGTAACACGTGCGAGATTTTACGACTGAATTCTTTGGGATATTTAGATTGTTTTACGTTCAAGTTTAAAATGAAAAAACAAAAGAAAAGCATCAACTGTGGATGCCATCTGAATAGTGGATCTGCAAGTCAGAGCAGGGGTAACCCCACACTTTATTTTTTGGTCAGATGTAAAAGCAATTTATGTAGCAAAAAGTCATAACACAATCGATTATTCGGTTGCCTCGAATTAACCTGACCCTTATTTCCCAGGCGTTAAGAATACGAGCGAAAAAACAGAGAGCAGCCAAAAAGCCACCTGTATCTGGAGACCCCAACACAGGAGCTACCACTGCCGTTGTGATAGAAAACGTGGCGCAGACCAGAAGACTGGCAGAAACTGCGTTACATGATGACAGACCTACCAACACTGGGTCTGGGAGCAATGAGGATGATCACGAAGACAGGTGAGAACTAAGAACAAAGGTAATACAGGGTGTACATAAAGTAATCACAATCTGACGTTTGCTTACGGTCATAATTGGATTTTGTGGGAATTAGGCTGCGTTCAGACAACACGCGCCCGCTACGCGCAGGCCACGCACCCGACTCGCGCCCGCCTCGCGCCCGCATCGCGCCCGCCTCGCGCCCGCCTCGCGCCCGCCTCGCACCCGCCTCGCGCCCACTCCGCGCTCACCCTCACACGAGCCGCACACGCGCTGCACACGCCTTGTGCCCGCGCTTCGGCTAGTGCCGCATTGACTGTCATCAAGGGCGTTTTTTGATTAAATAATAAGTAGTATAAACGGGGTGCGAGGCAGGCCCAACGCGTGTGCGTGATCGGTGCGGGTAATCTGAACACGGCCTAAGGATACCTAAATAAATCGATGAAAGATGATTCCAAAATTAAAGAAATTAGTAGTGAAGATAATTGGGACTAATACCTGGGTTTGGCTACCGACGCAGTAACTGGCTTAGGTGGTTAAATTAACGTGTTAAGGTGGTTTTAAGTAGACTAATAAAATATGAATCTAAAATAAGTCCGTTCAGTCGCTTAGAATCATGCTAGAATAGATGCAGTAACAATTTAGAAAGCGCTATTGATCTTAAGGTAAACAAGTTTTAGAACTAAGTATAAAATAATGTTGAACATATTGAAGCTCCGCCAAATTCCGGAAGCGCCAAATTGCGTTCGGTACGATGGAGAGTGTAACATAATTATTTTCTCAAGTCTCGGAATAACCTGTAGCACACGTGTTGAGGGTGAACGAGGCAGAATACCCCGGTAAAGCTGAGATCTTAATTACAAAGGATTATGTTTGTTTTGTTGTTATTATTGTGTATTGTACCTCTAACCAGATACTTTGAGGTAAACAAACAGAGTTTGAAAAGATAAACAATAACTTGAAATCGAGGTAATAAAATATTCACTTTATGAATATTATTTGGCCACGAAGCCTATGCCCTACAGTGGGACAATAAAGCCTGATTTATTTATTTATTTATTTGAACACGTGATATGGGCGGTGAACTATGTGTAATGTTCTCATGTAAGTGACGATTGTCTTAATGAGAATAAAGTTCTTTAAACCGAACTGGTGACCTCAGTCATAAGTGAAAGAAAAACTTATGTTAGGTACTGCTGACAACAACAAAAAAACTGTGTAAAATTGGCCTATATTTTTGGAGAGAAGCCGAATTTGGTATGAATAAATCGCTTGCCGTCTTTCGTTCCAGGAACTTTGATCTCTCTCTCATTCAGGTTTTTTTTTGTGTATTCCCGTTGTCCCCGTATGCCATATCCCCGTCACGGGGACAGCGGGACGTGATTAAATTTATTTCCCGTTGTCCCCATAACGTACGAAGTAAGCCTCTTTTAAATCGAAACAGCTAGGTTAGGTTAGGTTAGAACTGTGACCACACAACGCCCGAACGGTGCCGCGGCAGCGGCCGCCGAGTGCCAGAAACACATTTTTGAAAGTAAAACCAAACCACGGGGACAACGGGAAGTATTTTTAAATATTTAATTGAAGTACCGCTATCCCCGTAGGACCCCCACACGGCGTACGGGGACAACGGGAATACAAGTTTTTTTTCCTCGCCTATTATAATAAGATAGTAGGTACTTTGGCATTCAATTTAATTGTCAGACTTCCACAATTCCACAATTTCGAGACAATATTAACTGAAAATGAAATCAACTTCTTGGAATTCATCTCAAGTCAACTAAAACGTTAATATTTACAACCTTGATCTATTCTGGGGAGACAATAACTAAAAGATTTCTAGGAATTCATGGCAGCTGTATAAGCTAGAGTCTCAATTTACTGCGAGGATTATGTTTAAATTATCACAATCTAAATAATAAATGTTGTTGTCTAGGATCTTCGCCTGTGTTGTAATTTGGTAAAACATTTCTATTTACATCAATGCCTATTTGAGAGAAACTGAAAAATTTATAAGGTTATAAATAGGTTTATTTACTACCACCGGCGCCGAGGCCAATGGCTTGACTAGTGATGTCAGTTTCATAATTCTAAATAAGAGTATCCAACATTCGTTTTCTTTAAGTAACTGTTTCATTCGTCAGAGATCATTAACTACCTGTCTTGTTCAGTATAATCAAGAACATATGCACCACAAAACAAGGTATATATTAACACTGACGACGATGGTTTTGTAAGATTATGAAGCCTTAAACTGTATGTTTTCTTGATACAGTTTCGACAAGAGGTCAGCAGACTTAGAGGCGGACGCGGATGACTGCCACGTCATCCTCAACGACAAGTCGACAGAGTTCATGTTGGCAACTGTTGCAGAGGAGACAGCCAAGTAAGACAATTATAATTAATATAACTGTCTGTTATGCCTTGGGTGTACTATAGGCAACTCTGCCTAACCCTTCCAGGATTACAGGCGTGATGTTCTGTTATAACTGCCTAATAATTTATAGACATTACAAACAGACACTTAAATTTTATTTATTTGTCTAATTTGGTCCTTTTACACGGTCGAAGAAGGCCTAGGAAACGCTGGCATAGTGAAACATCGGAAAAGTTGATAATGGTTTAACCATGGGGGGTAGGTTTCAGCAGAAGTGGGACAATACGGGAATAAAATGTATTCGAAACATACACATGACGTCATCAATAAGGACACGTCGTTGGTGCACACACGTGCAGATTTTTCAAGTGAATGTCTCGTACATATCGAAATATTCGTAAGTCCACAACTACACCTAGTGATTCAAATTGTACTTAGCCTAGCTAATTATTAAATAAATAAAAACTAAATTGTACATACCATATTCTTACTCAGAAACAAGTTCATACTAATAATCACGAATTTATGAATACTTAAAAATTAATTTTCACGACTGTTATGGACATTTTTTACTACGCCCATCGTTATTTAAATCATCAGCCATTAATCATCCAGCAGTCCGTTTATTATTGTTCCAAGTAAAGCCAACATTTCATCACTTTCAAAAGCATTGCAAATTAAAGGAGTTACCTGTTTTATGTTGATTTCATTAAGTGTCTGCGCAAAATTAATTTTCTTGCTAAAATTATATCTCAGAGATTGTACCAAGTATGTGGCTTTTTGTGTAATTAGGTTATTGTAATCAATATTGTTGTTGAATTTCAAGTTGCTTTGAATGTAATATTTACATTAGAAACAATTACACACAAACAAAGGTGCGAGATACCAAGAATTTTATAATGTAAGCACTAAAGTTTCAAAGGATTATCTAAAATGTCTGTTGCTATATTGTAATGAAGACGTTAATTAGGATTCTTTGTCAAATTATTTTGTCGTACACTTTGGCACGGGACCAGTACCTAGGTAATTTATCGATGGTACCTAATAACATACCTGAGACGAGTTAAAATAGCACAGCTACCTATCGCATAGATAGTTGTATCTGCACTAGATGCACATTATTACCATTATTTTACCATGTTTTAATGCAAATAAATATAAATTCTATTCTATTCTATATCTAGAGGCAGCCAAAAGAAAATCAATTTAAATTAATTTGAATCAGAAAAATTGGTAATTAGACCATCAGGAAAATTGGTCAACAACCGCTTTGCCGTCGTACCGAAACTAGGCATGGCTCATACTCAACAAATTTTAACAAATTTTCTTCCTGCAGCACACGAACAAGAAACATCAAAGCCAACCCGTTAGCAACTATGAGTGTGGCTTATACTTAAACAAAATTCTAACACTCGCTTCTTCCATCAGCACTCCAAAAAGAAACATCAAAGCCCAACCAATTCCGGACCCGAACGGGAATAACGACTCCGGGTACGCGCCGTCCAATCTTGAGGACACCATCAGAGAGCACGTGTCCCCACCCGGCTCGCCCGGGTTGAAAGACGCCACGGTGCTCAAGAACATGGGCTGCGATAGCTCCAAGTGGAAGAAGAATGGAAAGACTTCTAAATTGACGGCAGACTCGAGGTAATCAAAGATAATGTTATTATTTTAATTTCACAGAATATGCTACAATGCTTTGCCATTAGCTAATAGTAAACTCATATTTATACATAACAGAAGAAGGGTAGATGGCACTTAATGCCCCACACCAGAGACATCAGTTTAAAATTTCAGTCTCATATTATTTTTGACTGAGAGCGTTCCAATAAAATCAACGAGTAACGAGTAATTGGTTAAAAATAATGACTCTGAGTACAGGTATCAGTATTAAATAATCAAAGCAACATCTAACAGTATTAAGGCTTCTACATACCGGGGCGACTTGTCGCGCTGGTATGTAGAAGCCTTTATGCTTATTTGCAGTGCATGTATGCAGAAGTAACAGATTCGTAATATAATAAGCATCTTAAATTCACTAGATTCAAGTAAATGTAGTTTAATTTGTGATCATCATTCCAGTTAATTATATATATATATAAATAGTTAGAGCAGTGGTGCTCTAGTGGTAACGGCCCTACTTACGAGTTGTAGGTCGTGGGTTCGAACCCAGGCAGGCGCTTTACTTTGTGTAAATTATTTAATCACCACTGCTCTCATAACGGTGAAGGAAAACATCGTGAGGAAACCGGCATGTCCTAGAACCTAACATTCGAAGACATGTGACATCTACCAACCCACACTGGGCCCGCGTGGTGGATTACGGCCCACTCCCTCTCGAAGAGAGGAGGTCTGTGTCCCAGCAGTGGGAACATTATAGGCTGATTATGCTATTCCAGTTAGGTAAAATTCTTTCCACTTCATACTACTAGGCTAGTTACGTTAAAAGAAGTAAAGGCTCGTACAGACTGGCTAGATATCGCGGGTGCGACCAGGGTCGCGCTGCCTGTCGCGCCCGCGTTACTTTCACCAGTCTGTACGAGCCTTAAAACGTTAGAAGTAAACATTGCGAAATAACTCTCACAATTTAAATAAATAAAGTACAGTTGAGAACTACAGTAGTTACAAACTGTGTTGTAGTTTTCAGCGCACCTCCGGAAATTTTACGTATTTTTTCCGGTACCCAGTCTGTTTTTGTACTAAGTTTTTTTTTTATCCTGGGCAACTGGCGTTTTTCGTTGTTCTTGGTTGTAGCAAATAGCTGTGCAAATTTTGAATTGGAAGCGGCAGGAAATCCCTAAAACTGAACTGCATCTCTTCTCACGGAGTTTTCGATTAAAAAAAAACCTTCCAAAATAAATGAAATGCGTGAATTCTAGTCCTTTTCGAGGATTATTATTTACATATTTTTAGAATCAGAACGAGAAAAAATAATCTTCCTTCCCTATTAATCAATTCAGGGAATAATACTCCTTTTGTTTTACACTAACAAGGCTAAATATTTTGATTCATTCCCTTCCACGAGCATAGTAATATTTAAGTAGTAGTTAGTAAGACGTGTCATGTCTTAAGATCATTTTCTTCTTGTTCTAGAAACGTCTCCCTAGCCCTGCAGTTAGACGACGAAGTTACAGCTAGTCAGTTCGACCTTCGAGATGGGTCCAGCTCCAAGAAAGAAAGAAAAGCAAGTGCAGCAACAGCCCGCTTTACAATATACAAAGCGAATAAAGCAAGCAAGAAAAAGCGGGAAAAGTCTTCTGCGAAGAAGGAAAGAAAGGCTACCAAGACGCTAGCGATAGTTTTAGGTAAGATTAAAAGCTATAAATGATAAACAACTACAGCTATAAAAGGTAACAAAATATTATATTTAGGTAAATAGTAATACCAATTACCAAGGCTGTAGGACTTGCAAGAGATGAATAAGGAACAAAACAAGCAGAAATTAAAGGAGGAGATGAAGCATTCCCTTTACCATCAATTTACAAGAATTCTATAACCCACCACTAGCTAAAGTTACACTTAGCTTACTTGTCTAAAATCTTCTGAAGAATGAGGCGTTGTTCAAAGACAACTAATGTGACCCTTTCAACGTATCGTTAGTCCTGTAACCTATGATACCTTTAACCCACCTCCATCTTTCTAGGTGTCTTCCTCTTCTGCTGGGCGCCATTCTTCACGTGCTCAGTCCTCGGCGCCATCTGCGACAAGATCGGCCTCTCGTTCGACCCTGGAGTCACCGTGTTTATCCTGACCACGTGGCTAGGCTACATCAACTCGTTCCTCAACCCCGTCATCTACACCATCTTCAACCCTGAGTTCAGGAAGGCGTTTAGGAAGATACTTCACTGCGGCACCTAGCCCACGGACTATTTGGTCGTCTTCACTCAGTAGATCTCGTTTCGTTGGACAGATTTTTGGAAACATAATTAAAAAAAAAAGGAGTTGGTGATGAGTATTGAATAGAACAGTTTTGTCTAACCACCAGTCTAAACTATGCTGGAAAGCTAGAATCTGACCCAGACGTGGTAGAAATAGATTGTGTTATTGACTTGTTATTCATGATGAACTGAAAAGGATTGCACTAGATCAACAAGCTGCAGTGACAGACATGTGAGCTGATCAGAAGGCTTCGAAAAATTGTTCGAATACAAATTCAAATGGCTAAAGTTAGTAAAATTGGTGTCTGGCAGCCATAATGTGCCAAATACGGGCAAACTTTCCAAAATAATAATTATGTATCAAAAAATCTACAACAAAATCTATGTTCTCTCCTCAATGATATTTCCAAGAGATCTACTTGACGACCAAATTGTACAAACAGACAGTAGTACACTCAAATACAAGATAATGTTTATACTTAACGTGATAAACCAATAATTTAAACGTGTCGTGTGTTAGCCGTAGAAACATAGCATATCAAATGTATTTAAATTGTAATTTATAAAATTATAACTTATTGTATAAATGTATTGGTATTGTAAAGCTTGCTTATAGCTCATGATATTCTAGTCATCAGTATTATATGCCAAAGAACTTAAGAAGCGATATTACTAAGCTTTAGTTAATTTTAAGGTTGTGATTATTTTAATTTTCAGTTTTATCGTTACTCATTTTTCCTCTAACTGTACTATATGATAAATGTACAATCGACAAAAGAAGTGTTAGTTGTATCTAAATAATGAAAGACATCAATATAGACTATAAGCACTAAGAAGACAAAGTAGTGAAATAATTAGGCAAACCAAAGATTTTATTTCGAGCTCATTAATGAAAAATGAGTGTGTTTATAATATTAATGCAAAGTCTATTCCTTATTACTTGCGTTAGTGTCATATTGCTCAAAACTTTGCTTAATTTTTAATAAAAACTGTAAGAAAAGAAATTAATATAATACTCAAAACTATGTCTCTTTATATTTTGTCTTTAAAATTTTTTTTTGCCTTTTCCGTCCACGCGTTTCTCCCATTTTCTCACCCTTCCTAGTTATTTAGTTGTAATAGATAGATTAATAAAATTAGATAATCTTAGATGTACTATTGACAATGTCGAAGGAAGACAATGCACTGCGAGATTTGACAAGGTAGTGTGTAAATAACTTGCCAAATAATTATTATAAAAAATATTAGAAAAAATGAAGTAAAAGTAATGATCGAGCAAAAAATTAAATATGTACAAAACCTACGTGTTTGTGTTCTAAACAAAACCGCAAAACCTACAATTTCAGATAATGTCACTGAAAAATACTCAAATATAGAGAAGTTACTAAAGATATTTTATTTAAAATAAAATATAATAAATAAGCTCAATCGTTACTTATTAGCTCCAAATATAAAACATTTTAATAATATCATATCAAAAGTTGTTTTGTAGGTGATAACTAGCTCATGATTTTGTATAATAAGTAATTAACAGTATAGAAATAAATGTGGCAATCGATGATCTTCCAAGAAACTATTTTCAAGGGCTTATTTTTTAGTTTCCGAAAAGCAAAGAATAAATCCTTTAATAGCTCTCATGAGTAGTTTAATTTTCCAACAATTTTAGTTATGTCAAGAAGTTGAAAAGTAACCCACAATATAAACTTTGGTAGTATTAGTATTCAAAATGTTTTCAATATAACGGGTTAGAGATTCCATTATTATAATCTCATTTTATTTGCTCAATTTTATTATTATTTTTCTCTATATTAGATAAATTGGTCGTAAATAAAGGCATTAAAACGAAATTCACGATTATGAGGATCTGACGACTTTGAAATCGTTCATCATCATCATACGCGGTGTCGGCTCCAGATGCAGCATACCAGTATTTTACATAGAACGACTGCCTATCTGTACTCTACAAATATTTATGTATTTTTTTTTTAAACAAGTTACTTACCCCTTGGTAAGACAGGTAAGAAAATTCTGATATCAGAATTTTGGGCTTCTGACTGCCCGTGATTGACTGTCAAAGATCCAAGAATGACGTGCTTATCGTGCTTTCTGAAATCGTTCAAAAGATCATTAAATTAATTATCACACTCCGTAGGTAGTTTCGTACTCCCAAGTCCAAAGATGTTAAGTTTTAATAGATATTACATGTTAATTTTGCATTCCTAAGATACATTTAAGATTCTCGCTCACCAGTTCAGTTCTAAGTCATTTTCACCTAGATATTATTTTATTTAGGGAAGTAAACAATTTTCAATGCATTCTTATAAACACAAGTCGTTAGTTTATTATTACTTCATATTTTACCAATAAGATCCCGTTCTTTTAAGACACGTTTATATTGCTCTTTTTAAAAAAAAAATTGGTACTTACCTAAAACTTTGATGAAAGTTTTAAGATGTTCTCACTAAAGTTACCTTGATTAGTTTGTCTCCAACTTTGCCTAGATTAAAATCTACCACAAAGAAAACTTGTATGTAAATTGCAAATTGATTTCTTCGTTCAATAAATTCACGCGTGATGATTACAACAAAGTATAAAGTAATTTTAAGTTGCTCAACTAAAGTCTTGTGTCTGTCGGCTCAATGTAAATTTGTTTAAGCAATACTCATAAATAACGAAACAATAATATTAGATGTCTGTCTATTTTACTCTATTTAGATAATAAATTGTAAAATTGTACATAAAAACAACAGGGTTCCTTATAAGAATCCATGTATTTAATCTTTTTATCATATTGTTACTTGAAAACTTTAAATAATTTATTGATATTGTATAAGACGTTTTGTCTATAGCATATCTGTAAAATAGATAGAAGGATATTTATAAATAATGAAATGTTATCCAAAGTCGGGCTTAATAGAACGTTTTAGTACTTGCAAAGTAGACGGTATTCTATTAAATCAATTTCAGTCTTTTTCCTTTAAGGCTTCTACATACTGGCGCGACTTGTCGCGTGACGCGACACCGGTAGAACAATTTCTATGAAAAATTCAAGGAAATTGTTTTATCTGTGTCGCGTCGCGCGACAATTCGCGCCAGTATGTAGAAGCCTTAAAACAGTTCCCTTTATTAAAAAAATCTGTTACGTTGATCTGTAAATATTGCAATTAAGTATTAGTGAATTAAACACGTTTTTGTTGATCTATTTTTATTCGCAATGCGGGTGGAGTCAATAACAATATTATGGAGATAATTCTCATTTGAAAAGCATTGCACGCTAAATTACGATACAATGAAATTAAAATATAAAGAACTTTTTAAAGCCATAATGTTGTCACGTACAAGCTGTCAAATTAACTTGATTTGAATTGCGTCTCATAAAAAATATATTTTCATAAATAATCGGTTCAAGGCTTTTTCTTCTACTATAATTTTGATCGCAACTTATTTTTTTTTAAATACTTTGTAAATAAAATAAGCGTTAGGTATTTTACTCGTAAGTTAAAGTATCAAATACGTAGCAGATAGTTCAATGAAGCAATAATATCTACAAGTTATTAAAAGAATAGTAGTTGAATATTTATTGTTATTGACTGTACCTGGAGTGAAGTCTATGTATTTCATGGGACACCGTCCCGTGAGGTAGCGTTTTATCTTTCTATGCGAAAATGTGATGATGATTTAAATATATTCTGTTTTTACATTCATTTGTTTTATTTTATGCAGTCAAGGTTTACTTCTAAAAATAGTCCCCTCAATAGAATTCCCCAATAACGCTAGGATTTCTATGTAAAATCTCTGAAAACATAGTTCTTAATATTGCGGAAATATGTTAGTGTTAGTATCACACAGCTGTTGTAGGAACACAAAACCTTTCATTTCAGCCTACTCTGCGATGTGGAGGGAAGGAGGGGTTAAGTAAATACCATGTCGTGTACTTGTCCATGAGTCAACTGGAGACTGAAGACCCCAGACTCCCTTTATTAGTGTAATATATACCTAGTCCGTGCGTGACATATAGCATAACATAGCTATGGACATAGCTTATCTACCTTAACTTAAACTAAGATCTAAACGTGACGTACGTGACACACCACATCACCCTTCCTAAAGTAAAAAAAAAAAACTTAGTTACTTTTTTTTTTTTTTTCATCTCTTTACATTTTTAAACTTACATTCTAAGTCTTACAGTATAACTTTGTCCTATTTTTATGTATTACATCTATCTTATTTTTATATTTAACTATCACATTTGGTGACTCGTCCTTTACAACTACAAATGGCCCATTATAAATACACTCCAACTTATTGCCTACTTCGTTTTTTACCAAAATCAAGTCACCTTCCTTATAAGTTATAGAATTAAGATTCTTATCATAACAATGTTTCCTTGATAACTTACTTGATACCAAATTTTCTTTTGCATCATTTTGAGCCCTTTGTAACCTGTATTTAAATTCTAAAGGATAATCATCAAAATTATACAAAGGTTCAACACTTTCACCTTGAAGACTACTTGGTAACCTACAAATTTTACCATAAACTAATTCATAAGGCGTATACTTAGTCACAGTATTAACTGTTGTGTTATAAGAAAAACACCAATATGGAATCCAAGAACTCCACGATGATGGATTATTATCTGTTTGTATCCTTAAATAAGCACCTAAAGTTTTATGAACGTTTTCCAAAGACCCTATACTTTCATGATGATATGACGTTGATAAGATTTTATTGATGCCCAAGACATTACATAGCTCTACCATTAGTTTTGAAATGAACTCAGAACCCCTATCCGTAGCAATTGTCCCCGGTATCCCATATCTCAACACAAAATTTTCTGCTAACGCTTTTGCTACCTCATTTGCGGATTTATTTTTTAGTGGATAAGCCTCCACAAACTTCGTAAGTTCACATTGAAGAGTTAATATGTAAACATTACCATTTTCGTCCCTATCAAGTGGCCCCACTATATCTAAATAAATCTTTTCAAAAGATGAAGATGCAGTGGTAGTAACTGTCATTGGTTCTTTAGTATGTTTGGAAAACTTTTGTTTTTTACACTTATCACATTTACCAACGTACTCCGCTACATCTTTCTCAATTGACGGCCAATAATAATATTTCCTTATATTATTCACCATCCTGCGTATTCCTGAATGACCACTCGTAGGTAAAATATGAAAATCATTTAAAACAATTCTCTTCTCATCTGCCCCTTCTATTTTCCGTACACCCCTCACTACATATATCCTAAAATCCCCACATATCGAATTACCATTTTCCTTCAAATATTTGGCCATTTTTGTAATAAAATTAACGTTATAACGATTTTTCAAAATAATAACTTCTTTTATGCCCTTTTCAATACAAAAAGCGACTATGTCTCTCGACAACTCGTCTCGCGATGATGCCGATAAAGATTCATAGTTTACGTAAATACTCGAGTTTTCTGGCACATACATTAAATTGCGCGACTTCGAAAATACTTTTTCACCATTAGTGTTACGTAACATCTTCTCCCACTCATTCAAACATATCTCCATGTCATTTCCTTGTTTTTTAAGAACTTCCACGATCCTAGGGTGATCAGTCCTAGATACCACAGGGTCCGTACCACAAACATTTGGTTCTTCCAACTGTTTGTACTGCGCTCTCGTCATTACGGATATAGTTTTTTCACGCATGGTTTTCAAATCTTCACTTGAAATCACTATCCTAGAAAGTGCATCAGCTAATACATTTTCCTTCCCCTTAATATACTCGACCTCAAAGTCATACTCTTCCAAACATAAACGAAACTTAGTTAACCTACTTGACGGATCTGCCATGTTAAACAAGTATAACAGTGGCCGGTGATCCGTTTTTACAACGAACCTCCGTCCATACAAATACGGTCTAAAATATTTAACTGACCATACTATAGCCAATAACTCCTTCTCTATAATAGGATAATTTAACTCACTTTTCCCCAAAGACCTACTAGCGTATGCAACGGGTTTACCGTTCCCATTACACAAAACACTTCCTACCGCATAACCCGAACTATCGGTCTGCAATACAAACGTGTTGTCTTCAGAAAAATTTGGATAATCCAACACTGGTGGATTCATTAACGCTTCCTTAAGCAACAAAAATGACCTCTCACATTCATCGGTCCAACCAAACACTACATCCCTCTTACATAGCTTATTCATAGGCATCACTATACTAGCAAAATTTGGTATGAATTTCCTATAATAATTTGCAAACGCCACAAACCGCTTTACCTCATCAACTGCCGATGGACGCGGATATTTCTTTATGGCTTCTACCTTTTCAGGATCTGGTGAAATACCTTCCGCTGAAATTACGTGTCCTAAATAAAGTATTTGTTTTTTCATAAATTCACATTTGGATGGATTCAGTTTAAGATTGACCTTTCTCAGGCGAGAAAACACTGACATAAGGTTTCGGTTGTGCTCATCCAAATTCCGCCCGAAAATAATTAAATCATCCAAATATATCAAACATTTGCCATAATTTAATCCTGACATGGCTACAGTCATCAACCTGCTAAAAGAACTTGGACTTATCTTTAACCCCATTGGTAATCTACACATCTGATACTGCCCTTTATCTGTCGTGAAAGCTGTGTATTTCCTACTACTTTCATCTAAAGCACACTGATAATATGATTGTGATAGATCACAGTGGCTAAAGTAAACCGCACCCGACAATGAATCCAAGATTTCATTAATATTCGGCAAAGGGAATTTATCATCCTGTATCTTTTCATTTAACTGCCTGTAGTCTATTACTACACGCCATTTTTTCTCCCCATTACGATCTGCCTTCTTGGGTACAACCAAAACAGGACTAGACCACTCACTAACCGCCTCCTCAATAATATTACTATCCAGCATCTCCTGCACTTGCCTATCAACCTCCTTTTTCTGCACATAAGGTATTCTATACTGTTTCCTGTAAACTGGAGTAACACTATCTTTCAAACGTATTGACTGCGCATATACATTCGTGACATCCAATTTATCTCCCGGAATATAAAAAATATCTGGATATTTTGCACATATTTGCTCAACTGACAACCGTTCCTCGGCATTCAAATAATCAAGATTAAGCAAAGAAAATATTTTCTTAACACGTTCAACACTTACTTCTGTTTCCGCAAAACTACAACAATTAAAATCACTTAACGGATAGACTTCTACATCGGACATACTACACACAACTTCCTCCGTGGTTGTGTTTAAAATCCTAATGGGCATCATCCCATTCTTAGGTCTAGCTACCACATTTGCTAAGAAAACCCCTTCGCGCAACTCTTTCCTAAACACTACACAATCTTCTGCTCTATTAACGGGCAAATACTTAACCACTTCACAACGCGGAGAAATAGTCAAAGAATAATTATAGGATTTAAGTGGCATCGAAACCGTCTGCTGCTCACGGTTCTTTAGAGATAACCTGTTCCCCGAAAAGTCTATAATACCACTATACGTCTGCAAGAAATCCTGGCCTAATATGCCAACTGACCTACATGGCAAATCATTGAATACATAAAACTTATGCACGAACGAACATTGTCCGTATTCCAACGTCAAATATACATAACCTATAGCCCGTAAACTACCCCCTACACCATTAATCACTAATCCTTCCTTAACTACTTTACAGCACAAAGCATTATTCCTCAAGAAATTACTTTTTATTGCCGATATCGACGCACCCGTATCGACTAACCATTCCGAACCCACATTATTTGCTAGAAAATTCACCCAGTTAACACTATTGCAAGCTAAAATATGCTTAGCCTCGAAAAAACTGCGTTTCATTCAATCGTCTGCCTTCGCTACTTCGTGACATCGACACTGCACTTGAGTCAGCATCGCCCCGCACGTGCTCTAGACACGCTACGCGCTGTCGACCTTGCTGAGTCTGCCGTCCACGATGAGTACTATTGCTACGACCGCGCATTCCACTACTATACCTTACGTTTCCATTTTGGTACGTACGCCCAACAGCTGTTTTTTGCTGCGCGTATCCACTACCTACAGCGTGCCGCCTATAGTTATTTCCACGACCCCTATTTCCCGTAGAAAAACTACCACCCGCGGACCACCGCTGGAACGCCATGACTTGACCCGACGAAGCACAATTTTCGTCTTCCGCTACCCTGATAGCATCTTTCAAACAAGTCAAGTTCCGTGCCGTAATAATTGTACCAAGACGCTGATTACGAAGTCCGTCAGCAAACTTTTTAACCGCATACTTCTCATTTAAAGGCCGCAAAATTTTATAAGCTTCCGAATTTTCCCCGGCTTGAGAAATAGTCAAATCCACCATTAACTTCTCTATCTCTGCCCCGAAATCCGTGACCGACCTATCATTTTGCCTAGCGCGAGCAAATTTGGCTTGCACTGCAACGTCTGACTTAACCGTCAACAAATGCTTCTTCATGTCCGTTAAAAGACTGTCTACAGTCGTATAAGTAGAGGACAATCGCATCTTAGCCCCCTGGGTAAGTCGTGTAGTTAGCACGAATCTAATTAAATGAGCACTATCAGCCGCTTCTAACATAGAGCTGTATAAATCTATGGCATCAATCAAATCTTGGGTTACCTGCTCATCCCCATTCATTTTCGGGAGTAAGCTAACCCCCGTTTTCAATGAAAACCTTTCCAACGCCATCTTTGTATCGGTTCCGGTACCGTTTTCAAACTTAATAGTGTCTACATACAAATTTTCTATTTTACCCACTAGCTGTGCTAATTCCTCCGAAAATTTGCTACACTTAGAAACTACACACTTAAATTTACAATACAGGGCTTTTACCTCGCTTATCTTTCCATCAAAATTTTTGCCTTTCCGCCTACTGGGACCTAACTTGACAATTGATTCCCTCAATAACTTAAGCTGTACAAACAGTGACGTTAACTCCACTTCCATTAATGTCTCTAACTGATAGATGACCGAAAATACTCGTCACTACACTTAAGTTCAAATCACATCACTTACTCCTCTTGTCGCTCCGCCAGCTCCCGGTCAGGCCATCTGCACAGCTCGCTGCACCTCACGCTGATTGATCTTCTCTTCGATCCAACTCTGATGACACCTCCTGTACAGCCGGACTGCCACGCCAATGATGACAATCGCCAAACACACGGCGATAAACAACAGCATTGCGCTGATGGTGGATATCTGCTCTTGTGTTACTGTCGCGGTATTTGAACCACCCGCTGCTGTCTGGGCTATAATAACCTCTTCCTTGGATGACGTGCTCCCCATGGCCTGTGACTATCCAACTGTCGAGAAACTGACTGAAGCCGACTGAAGTGACTCCGGTCGGGCAACTATAACGCCGTCCAGTCGACTGGCAGGGTCGCCATGCGATGTGGAGGGAAGGAGGGGTTAAGTAAATACCATGTCGTGTACTTGTCCATGAGTCAACTGGAGACTGAAGACCCCAGACTCCCTTTATTAGTGTAATATATACCTAGTCCGTGCGTGACATATAGCATAACATAGCTATGGACATAGCTTATCTACCTTAAGTTAAACTAAGATCTAAACGTGACGTACGTGACACACCACAACTCATTAAATACTGATTACTGAATACATACTAAGTAGTAGGTAATTTGTATGTAATACATAGTCTCTATCCCTTGGGCTAACTAATGAATTCTTGCTAGGAAGGAAAATAAAGAAAGCATATTATTTGTGCCTCATCTTACATTAGGACCAACACAAACATTGACAAACCGTATAAATTCGTGTGTAATATATACCACCTCTGCTCACCCCTTTGGGAATTACAAGCATGGCAGTTATCATTTTTATTAATACGTGAAGCGAAAACTTTATACCCCTTTTTACGAAAATTACGCGGACGGAGGAGTATGAAATTTGGCACAGTTAAAGACAAGTTTATATGGAGAAAGCTAATATTTTTATGATGTGAATTAGAAATAAATAAAATTTATTAAAAAAAACATTACACTCTACGTTTGACACACACACACATAGTACCAGGGCCTCTATTCTATTCTATTTTTGTTATGTGGCAAGTAAAGCCGGTGTCGACTATTCTGCTAGGGTGGAAATGAGTTGAGAAAACAAAAGAGCATGGTAAAAAAAATACAATTAAATATTAAATAAAAATCTAATAAAAATTGTCGATTGATACAGTTGAACACAATGTAGATCTTGTTGGATTAGTACGGGACTGAATCATACAAAAAAAAAATATAATTGTTAAAACATAAAATATATTACGCATATAACACCCACACAGACGGAATAGTTCATAACTTTATGTTATTGTGACGGATGAAGGTCATCAGCGCCACAAGCAGATCTGGAGAAGAATATGTTAGTAAGGAAGATCTTGAATATAAGGATATTTATAAATATATCTATATATAAATCTAAAGGCCTCATGACTTGAAGATAGATAGGTGACAGAAGTGACAGCTTCAGCTTAAATACACTAATTCCATAGAATTAGTGTACTCATAGAATTAGTAAGTACTATATAAATTGAAGTAGAGGGGGTCGACCAGTGGGCGACCACTAGTTATATTAAATGAATGAATGAACAAAAATCGCACTCAATCGCAATTTTACAGAACTCCCATGACTATCATAAATGGAAAGAATAATGTAAAAATCGTGTCAAACTGACAACTCAGCTATTTCTTTGAACTAAAGTAAATGAGTCTCTGAGGGGTTTCAAAATCATCAGTTGAACCTAAAGTTTTACTTTGATACCTTATATTATATTCCCGGGAAACACATCTGTCATAATTATGGCGTAATCAGAAGTTAAGACACATCGTGCCTAAAAGTTAATGGACAGCACAAGGCGAATGAGACTTTATTTCAAAGACATTAGAAAAGTTTCTTAACAGTAATAAATTAACATCACGTCTGTGTTCCATGAAGGAGTGGGCAGAGTCGTCTAGAAACCCACAATTGCACGCCATTCAGCTCGATGCGTGGCAACTCTCATCCAGCTGCTACCAGCCAGCCTGCGAAGTCCACCGCTCCACCTAGCCTGAGGGCGTCCTACGGCTAACATGGCCGGCCCATTGTCACTTCAGCTTGCTTATTCTGTGAGCTATGTCGACAAGTTTGGTTCTCTGCTGGATCACCTCGTTCCGGATTGATCTCAGATGTTTCTAAAATTCAGAGATTACAAGCATAGCTCGTTCCATAGTTTGCTGAATGACCTTGAATTTTTGGATAAACCGTACCGTGAGTGTCTACGTTTCGGCTCCATAAGTCATAACATGCAGGAAACACTGATTGAAGACTCCGGTCTTGTACTGAGAAACTCGTAACGGAAATATCTAGAAAATCTGACCTGGCGAACCCGAGAGCCTACGCTCAGCATTTGCGCTTGAGACTTGAAAATCTGGTGGTAGTTTAGTTGCAAAAAATTAAGGCACTTCGTGGACTACCATACCATTAAAACTGTTTATTATGCCCTGTGTCAAAGCATAATAAACTACTGCATCACAGTGTGGGGTGGGACTCCCAAGACAACCCTACTGCCTCTGGAACGAGCACAGAGAGCTGTCCTCAAGGTTATGACCTTGAAGCCGTTTAGATATCCCACCTCGGCTCTCTACACCGAATGTCAGGTCCTCACTATGAGGCAGCTCTTTGTTCTTGGCACCATTCTCCGCAAACATCCCTGTGTGGTATACAAGCCGAATGCTGCTACAAAGCTTGAGACTTCGAGTATGCTCAATTCGCGGATGTAATAGTCCTTGCTGAGCGTCATTGTGATATTCTGTCCAACCAAATAAATAAACTATGCACCATAGCTCTCTTGTGCCATAATGAATGTAAGACCAAGGTCGCAAAGTGGATACTGACACTGAGTTACGATAAGACTGAAGATTTACTACATGTATCAATCGCTTAACCTTTAAGTAAGTAATAAAGTCATATATTTATAATTATATTTACACAGACTTACATACACACAAGTTTTCAACATATTTTATCTCTCTCTCAATACATACTAGGTAATTTAATAGCCACATTGTAACATAAAATTTTCTATTAAGTAGTTATCTTCATAATACTAAACTGTGCTCGTCCTACAACTACTGTTTACTATATACTACTATTTGTTAAAAACTCAACCACAAATGGTGTTATTTGCTGACGATACTTCCTTAATTTTTAAAATTAACAGACGTGCATTAAATCTTGACGACGTAAATAATGCCCTATTGCAGGTCCAAAATTGGTTCACTGCTAATAATTTAGTATTAAATGGGAAAAAAACTAAGTGCATAAGATTTTCGTTACCAAATGTCAAAAGTAGTAATTGTGAGATAATATTGAATCAAGAGAAACTAGAATTCGTCGATAAAACTGTTTTTCTGGGGATCACGCTCGACTCAAGGCTTCAATGGGGTCCTCATATAATATCCCTTGCAGGACGGCTAAGTTCGGCGGCTTATGCTGTGAGAAAAATCCGTCAATTTACTGATGTAGATACCGCGAGGCTGGTCTATTTTAGTTACTTTCATAGTATTATGTCATACGGTATTTTACTATGGGGACGGGCTGCAGACATCGAGTCTATTTTTATTCTGCAGAAAAGAGCCATCAGAGCCATATATAATCTCCGCAGGCGCGATTCTCTTAGGGAAATGTTTAAGGATATTAACATCATGACGGTGCCTTGTCAATATATCTATGAAAACATCATGTACGTAAGAAAAAATTTACATCTTTTTAGTAAAAGAGGCGAAAGACATAATTATAGTACTAGAAGTAGGGATTTATTAGCTCAACCAGGTTTCAGACTGGCAAAAGTAGACTCGTCTTTCATGGGGTACTGTTTAAAATGTTATAATATAATTCCTCCCCACATACTTCAACTGAATGAGACGAAATTCAAATCTTGTATAAAACGCACACTATGCAAGCAGGCATACTATAATTTGGGGGATTACATCGCTGATAAAAATGCTTGGCTCAATGCTGGTCCAGCTCCACAACCTCAACTAATTGATTAACATTTGAAAATACTGTTGGAGCTGCTGAAGATTTCAAAAACTATCTTTGCTTTGTATAAATTCAATCTCTTAGTATTATATAATTGCATAGAACATGTGTGAGCACTATGTACTTACTATAAAGCTACCATTTACTGAGTACTTCTTTCATTGACTTGAATGTGCAATGGCGGCTGAGAGTATGTCATGCTCACTGTAATGTCTCGCTGATGGTGGCGGGTGTGTTGGATCATTTAGCTCCCTTCAAAATGGTTGAGTTGAATGGTGCTAATCCATGCGTCATGTTCGTGAACGGGCGCCATCAGTAGGGACTGGTCATCTCTTAGCGGCCTTGGCTTATTTTAATTTAAGTTTTGAATTGTTTTTTTTTTATATTTTTGTTACGGACGCCTTTGACGTTTTGCATCGTTCTCACATGTTTAATTTCAACACGAATGATGTAACCAATATTTTGTAACCATATGTTAATTTAAAAGAGTGTCCGTGGAGTTTCTTGCCCGTTCTTCTCCATAGGTACCTACTAAGCTTTGGAATGGGCAACTAGCTTCATTTTGATGACTGACCGACCCCCTTGACAATTCAAAAGTGCCTGTAATTGGTTTATTTGAAATAAATGCTTTGAGTTGAGTTGAGTTGAGTTGACTGTTATATGTTCAAATTATAGGCGAGGACGCTGGCACCCTAAACACAAGTTTAATCTTTCTCTGGGTGCCAGAGTTCATCGAAAACACTCTTTCCCTTAGCGTTTACGCTGCATAGTGTTTATTTAAGTGTTTTTGTACAACTGTTTTTTTTTTTAAACGCTTCAGATGAAGAGTAGAAAACCCATTTTCACATTCACAACAATAGATACGAACTTTATTGGCAAGATTAACACTGGTCTGAAAGTCACTTTCATGAAAGTCTAGAAACTTAAACAAGTACCCATTTATTACCTACTTATTTAGGCAACATTGAGCAGTCACCCATAGCTTATCGTTTATTAGCTTTTCTCCTTCATATAATAGTCGAGAGACCTAAGTCTTGTGAAGTAATCACTTTCTGATCTACCTATTACTCATTAATCTGCCAGATTGATCAACAATCTCCTAGATATACTTTTTATGTGGGACTAGGGATGGGTGCGAAGGTCGCACATTATTGATAGTAAATAGACACAATTTATGTAGGCTCATGATCAAGGTTATTGGTACTTACGAATTTAATATTACGGATTTATTGAGCTTTAGGGATTATTGAAATAGGGTGGGCAGTGGAATTATTTTAAAAATGAGCGTTAGTTACTGTTAGCCTGTTTCACACACACAGATGTTCGTTTAATATAATTAATCCGAGATTTTGTCATATTATTATGACATTATTATTATACTATTATCCTTATTTGAATTTCTGGCTAGAGTGCCAAGATACCAACATCATCCCGAAATGTCACATCAATCAGAAATTATACTTATTGTTATTGCCATCAGGCACCATTTGTAATCTAAAAGTAGGTAATAAAAACGAGTGACAATAATTACCATCAGCGTACGATATGGGATAGTTTACACGTTATTATATGCCAGACCACATAGACTATGACATGCCCTATGTAGAAGATAATGTTAACACTGCAATAAGAATCCTTAGGTACTCAACAAACTTTTTCCTTTTCTTTGCGAAATAATCCCTTAAACAGCTACTATAGAACGACTGTATGTGATTGCGCAGGTGTAATACGAGGGTAGGCAGAGAGCGGCAGCTAATACACCGCACATTGTACGGGACACAAAGCACCTCGCACCACCAATACACTTTTATATTTTATGGTGGTGCAAGTTAGGCGAGTTTGCGGGAAAGTTGCTGGTATGAATTTATTGATGAGAGGTGTTTAAAGAATATACATGTAGATAAACATGGTTCTGCAACCGAGAATTTGTAATCAACATGTCTGCTACAAGATTTCTGCGTTACCTATATTCTGAAGATGTTCAATCGTCAGTACTTATCTACTTGAAACATTGCTGTTTGCTTTGTACTACAAATAATGTGTGAAGTATAACTGTATTTGCATTTTGTGTTTCAAAAAGTATTTGGCTGAAATACACGAGGCTAATAGGCTAGTTTTGTATCTTTGTTTTGTTATTAACGAAGATAGGGACATGTTTTCGTAATTTTTATCATCTTTATTGTCATTGTTAACTTTCAGTCAGAGCAGCTTAGAATAGAATAGAATACTCTTTATTATGTACACCATAAAAGTTACAGATATAAATGTTTAAATTTTACATAAGGTGACACAATGGGCTGTCTTATCGCTAAAAGCGATCTTTTACAGACAATCTTTGGATGGATTAAAGGGAGCAGGAGAGACTACATATACAATAGCATACACTTATCTAATAAATATATACATATATGTCGCATCATGGGTGGCCGAGATGCGAAACACTATTGGAAGTTGGAATAACTATTGACGGTAAATTACAATGGGGCCCACACGTAGAAAAATTGTCAGGAAGGCTTAGTTCGGCCGCCTATGCTGTTAAAAAAATTAGACAGATTACTGATGTAGATACTGCCAGAATTGTTTATTTTAGTTATTTTCATAGTCTTATGTCGTATGGGATCCTTCTCTGGGGAACATGTGCGGACATTAATAATATCTTTGTTTTACAGAAAAGGGCTGTTCGAGCCATTTACAATCTAAGTCCAAAAGATTCACTTCGTGAAATATTATAAGAAATAGATATTCTGACTGTAGCCTCTCAATATATACTTGAAAATCTATTATATGTACACAAAAATAAATCAAATTTTAAGAAAATGTCCGATATTCATAGTTTAAATACCAGGAATAAACACAATCTTGCTGTACATCGCACTCGCCTCCACAGAGTAGGCAACTCGTTCATGGGTCAATGTATACGCTTTTACAACCAACTTCCTACTGACATTCGGAACTTACCCATTAAACGATTTAAAATCTGTATTAAAACTAAACTTTGTAAAAAAGGGTACTATAAGATTTCTGATTATTTAGAGGACAAAAAAGCTTGGGATTGAGCTGCTCGCTCTGCTAGCCTTGTGATAAAATTGTGAGAAAACTTGACATTTTAATTATTATGCATGATTTTATATACATATTGACATTGCAGAATATTGTATACAATTTTACATGAATGTTTACTTTGAAAAGTATTATATTTACTGCTTTAATTTATTGTGAATGTGAGCACTATGTGGGTCATTTTTTTTTTTTCTTTAAATTTTTTCCTTTCTTTTCTCAGTTAAGTTTTAATGATGGTCTGACATTTTGAGCGCTTTATGCGGCCTACCCAAATGTCCTTTTTTTGGTACTGTTCGTCGAGTCGTTGAGCTCCTTAAGTTTTGAGTTGAGCTGCACGATTACTGACAAATGCTTACACTGATTGGACAGGTCCGCTCAAATTTGCGTGGTTCTTTCCTCAAAAGACCATTTCAGACACGGATCTACATGGTCCTCACATGATCTGACCAAGATTATGTCTGGACTTTAAAAGAGACTTTGACCCCTGAGTTTGTTTCGCCATTTCTTCTCAGGGGTAGTCAGATAGGAAATGTCGGCTACATCTAGATTTTTTTATTTTTTATATGACGTGTAAAAGTGATTTTAATATCCTATTTACAGAATAAACGATTTCATTTCATTTCATTTCATTTCAAACATCGGGTCTTCTTCACGATCCGACATAGTTCAGATAGATGTGGGCACTGCAGTGGGTACTCGAACGAAAAGATAATCCGAATTTAAAATGACTTTAATAAATTAACGAACGAAATAAACACGTGCGTCGAAAACAAACACGTGGTTTGGTACTGAGCGTTTGCCAAGCCCATCCGAGCTCGACTGTCGACCGTAGACTGCACGGCTGGTAATCTTAGAACAAAAAATATGGGGATTAATAGACGTATTTGTCTATGAGTGATTTCTTCCGAAATGACAACCGCCCCTCGTCCCTTTCCCCTGTGTCGCCTTTGCAATCGACGCCATACTTGTTTGTTGTAAGTCTATCGATAGGCTATCGTAGTCTGTGGTTCTGCAACCGCCATTTCAGTGTCATTGTTTACAATTTGATTTACATTTATTTCCTATTTTATCCTCACTGTCTCCTGAAATAGAATAATTGTAATAAAAACTTGAAGTATGTTCCACAAGTGCTATGTTGTGAATTGGTAGTTGACGAAAGAACGTCAATATTTACTGTTTCCCAAGATCGAGTTAAAGTGAAAAATTGCAAGCAAAGTCTTAAACATTTTAAACAAGTTTGTCTTTGTGTTGGCGCCTAACCCACGTTCTTCTAAGACGACAAAATTAGCAGTTGCTTTTATCAAACTATGCATTCTGACCACTTGCACAGGTAAGAACGTAAATATCACGATAATACTTTTATCATTGACTAAAGTGCATCATTCAACAACCCCTAAGACGACCCACTGACCCAATCATGTAATTCATAGGTACCGTAGCTTAGCTACTTTAAAAATACTTAATTAAATACAAAAAAAAACATGATCCCATAAGAAAATTAAATAGGTCAATGAAAATTTTATTATTTATAAGAAAAGCACAGCCACAACACATTACTCACTAAACACACTCAGTAATGATTCTTAATATCATCATCCTGCTCAGCCTTTTTCCAACTAAGTTGGGGTTGGCTTCCAGTCTAACCGGTTGCAGCTGAATACCAGTATTTTACATGGAGCGACTGCCTATCTGACCTCCACAACCCAATTACTGGGTAACACAATACTTCTTGGTAGAGACTGGTTGTCAGACTTTGGTGCTTCTGACTACCCGTAAGTAATTACTCATAATAATAATTGAATTAATGAACAAATTTTTATTTTTAGGATATATTGCTACATCTGTTTGTTTTGACAACTCAAACCTTGTGGTCATACGACAACACCACCACTTCGGGCAGTGGAAATGAAGCCTCAGAAAACCAAATCATGAAAGGTAAAATAATTGAATATTATAGTTAACATTGACTAGTAGTGTTGCAGCAAATATGGATATTTCTTTCCACTATAAACAGATATTTGTTTACACTACTTAAGTTGGCAACAACATTGTAGCTAGCCGTCTGATTAGTAGCTCGCCGTCCGATAATGACCAGAGGGCTAATTGCGCAACACACTATCAGTAGGAATCGGTTTCAATTTGACAGTTCAACAACATTCGTTGCGTTATTGTACGTTGGTGAGCAGACATTTTTTCTACCATAAGAAGCAATGGATTAGCAATATACTTCAAAATCATTCCGATTCCGATTCAAACGGATCGACAGCCCGGGTCGACGGCGCGTTGTGTTCCATGCACGCCTCAAAGAGATGTCAGCACCAACTGACGGGGTCCATTAGGGCCAATGCCTGCCAGGGTTGCGAGTTTGTCCGAAAGGGATATTGTGGCCCTGGCACACAGGCAACTGGAGGAACACGGGTGGGTTTTAGTCAGTACAAGAAATACATGGAGGGTATAATTATACAGAGTATAACTCAATCTGATTATAGTGCATTAGCTTTTGTTTAAAAAACAAACGAATATTGAAGATAGTGCGAACTGTAATAATTGTGCTGGTATGGAATCCTTAGTGAGCAAGTCCATGTGTCCATGCAAATATTTCTGGTTTTTCAATCTGCTAAGACTTGTTTTCCTAATATTTGCTTTACTTGTTACAGATGCAGTTATTCCTGAAGTTACAAGTTTCAATAACAGAAGTCTGAAGAAAGAGGAGTAGTTTGAACAAGGCATGTTGTTTTAAATCAAAAATCTGTCGGCTAATTATGCCAAGTTCTAAACTGTGTCATGAATTTGTAAAATCGTTGAAGCAAGTTAAATCCAGATCAAGCTTGAAGAATACTCAAAAATGTATGTATTAGGTACTCGGTTGTCAACTATGTACTTGTTTCAAAATGAAATAAAAGTAAAAATTTATGATATCAAATGCATTTTATTCATTACAATTTCCAATTATAATACTCGTAGGTTTAAAATACAGAACCCCCTTTTTTCCCAGTCGGTTAAGTCGCTTAAAAGGCTAGTATTCAAACTATTCTAGGCTCGATAAACCTCGGCAAAAAGACTCTGGTTTCGAACCACTACGACCGACAACATTTTTGTGCCATAAAATTAAAAAATACCAAACGTCACAATCAAAGCAAGCAGATTCTAAAGCGATTTTTCTTGTACGGGAGATTACGATCTGAGTACTACTGTCGCAACACTCGGTCCCTCCTTTAGTCCTCGCTGCATCCCCTCCACCGACGATCGTGTTCAAGCGGTAGGGCTCGCTTGCGTTTCCGGTCACATGATTATTCGTTACGAATCAAATTGTTAGATGGCGCTGTCCGCTGTACTGTGGCGCCATCTATCCACGACATATATATTATACAATAATACACATCAAACAAGAGCAGGCAACTGTATTATGTAATGATGATGTTTAAGGAGAGAGGAAGTGTTTTTTTACCTGAATCTCAAAAGTGAACAAAGATTGAGCACGCTTAGAGCAGTCTTTAGGAACATGAAATTATCGAATTTCAGTTCAGTCTATTATTGAATTTGATAAACTTGTCACTTTCATCCCCGCTCCGCTAGTTTCTTACGCCACACCATAGCACGGATAATGGTCGAGTTGTCTCGAATCCCGAAGTCAATTCCCGGCATATTGTCCCGGGTCTCGGCTGACAAGGCCGATCCGATCCCTTGGGATGGCCGCTAAATGTACTTTTAGAAATTTTTATGAGAAAATGTCTTCAAGTGGCTCTATTTAACTTTGGAGTGATTTGAAGTGGAAAGCAGACGTGCTTATTGTAGGTACTCATAGAATATTTATTTAGATGGATATCGATTTATAAGAGGGTGTCAAACATAATTTACGTATGTATGTCCGTTTAAAGAAAACGAGGTAAATCCTAATTATATTTGGATGATTTGAAAATGTAAACGTAGTCAGCGTACGATGCATTAGCATTAGGTATCAAATAACCCAAGATTTTTAGATGTAACATAAGAGGGTGCGCCAAAGTTCACCTAAATTTTCAACTCCGATAATTGGAAATCCGAAAATGTTCTTCCTAACATTTTTTATCCTAACAATCACAATTCCTAACTACTCTGTCTCTAATGTTCATAATTCCGAAGCATTTAACTTCATAATGTCAGTAGCAATAAACATCTAATAGACTTTTATTTGTTTTCCTATATTTTCTCAACATAACCATCTTTTACAATATTATTCAAAGTCATATTTTAATTTTATTTATAGCGGTGTGTACCTGCAAAGATATCCATAGGTTAGGTTAGGTTAGAACTGTGACCAACTACGCGCGAGCCGAGCGAGCGAAGCGAGCGGTGCCGCGGCAGCGGCCGGCGAGCGCTACCTCGAAATTGGTCGCGAAATTTTTATAAGTATTTTTTTATAGTGCCCCCAAGACGACATTCTGACCTGAATTTCATTCATTTAAGACAAAAATCTGTGAAACGACCTTAAATCATTCTAAACAGTTGGTTTTTTAGACATAATTATCTCATGTATAGTTATAGTTTTAGGGATAAAAGCGTTATGATAAAAAACAGTAGGAGTTTAAATATATTTACATTAATTATATTAATAATTACAATTTTCGGAAACATGAGTGTTATGAACATCGCCGGTAGCACTACAAATAGTATGAATGAAAACTTTAGGATGAAAAATTTTAGGAAGAGTGATCATTCGGATTACAAATCGTTAGGAAGAACAATTTCGGGTAAAGAACTTTAGTTGAGCCAATATGGACCCAACATAAGAATGCCTGTAAAATTAAAGATTTCCAGCTGTAATTTCCTTCACAATGATCACTATGATGACCCCCTATAAACGGGCTGGTAATTCAATTATGGGATCTTTAAATTCTTTATTCCAGCAATCGTAAAAAATGCGTTAAATTCCGCTTAGTTGTTTTTAACTATCAACACAAACGAACGTAAATCGTTATTTTTCACTTTAGTAGAATTGTGGAGTTGCCGAATATCTGATATGGTTATATACCAGCTAAAGAAACTTAGCTGGCTAACTAAGTGAGCTCCTAATAAGAACCCTTTCATGTTTTATATCTTCACTTTATTCAGCCCAATAGGTTTCTTATTGTTCTTAGTAAGTCTTATTCTTCTAAAAGATTTATTAACTCGTGATCGTAAGTTCATAACAAATCTTGAAAAACCAACCAAGTGCGAGTCGGACTCGCGCACGAAGGGTTCCGTACCTAAATGGCAAAAAAATCACGTCATATATTTTTTTTAAAGTGAATATATAACTAAATGCTATGTGAATATTTCCAGCACCTACCTGTTGTCGTTATCGATATAGAGCAAAAACGAGCAAAAAAAATCACGTTTGTTGTATGGGAGCCCCCTTAAATATTTATTTTATTCTGTTTTTTAGTATTTGTTGTTATAGCGGCAACAGAAATACATTATCTGTGAAAATTTTTACTGTCTAACTGTCACGGTTCATGATATACAGCCTGGTGACAGACGGACAGACAGACGGCGGAGCCTTAGTAATAGGGTTCCCGTTTTACACTTTGAGTACGGAATCCTAAAAACTGAAAACCTAACTTCTTTCTGCCAAACAATTCGTGTTCAAACAATTAAAACACTTCTTTCATCAACAAACCAACAATTATTAAATTCAACAACATAACATAACATCACGCCTGTAATCCCCGAAGGGATAGGCAGAAGTGTACCTATAGTACACCCACAAATTTACTAGTTAGGGCGAGCCTATTGTCATCAACCGGCCATAAGTCCAGACTCCGGGCTGCTACTGAGAAATTCCTAATGGAAAATCCCAATAACACTTTGCCCGACCTGGGAATCGAACCCAGGACCTCATGCTAGCAGTAGTTGCAACCACTAGACTAGCGAGGCAGTCATTAAATTCAAGCGGAAACGAAATCACAGAGCGCTCCTAAAAATACTCAACCATAACTATTCCCGTCTGCACATAAGCAAAAAAACATTGCATTGTCACCACAGACTCAACTTTCCACAAATTTAACTTACATCCACTTTCAGTGAGCATTCGAAATAAAGCGCGCTTATTCAACGGAGATGCAATTTAAAGCACTGCACAATTCCTTCCAACTATTCCTCAACTCCCATCATGAGATAATAATATAACAATCGTATCTACTATAACCACATCCATTGCTGCCACTCCATCTAAAGCTCTCCTCGCCATTCGTCATGAACGCGCAATAGATAGTGTTCTGCACTTTTCTTTCGAACTATGAGTTAAATGAGCAGAAGTGCCAGTTTCACGGAACGTAGGTATAAATTGAAGGAGCCACAGAATAAACTCGCAGTTAAATCGCCCTAAGAATAAGTGGGCAAAGAATTAAATTAAGTTATAGTAGTGAATAAAATTGTTAGTATAAGTTGAACGGTATTAACTTGAAGAAGTACTGGGCTTATACGTTTTTCTTATTATTGCGGTACGTTAGAGTTGAGACTGTTTTCTTAGAAAAGATTCACAGTATTATAAGTGCACTGTATTCTTCTTAATGGAGATGCAAGTTTGCGTAAATCGAAATGTCTACAAACTTCATTCGTTCGTTTGCAACTAAAACTTTATAAATTACACAGAACGTGAACTATTTAAATGGGTTTTCTCCTCGTTGCATCGTTGCCCCAACTCTGAATGCTGTAACCAAGACATGATTTCAACACTGTCTCGGTTATGGTATTCCTCCACCAGCTGTTACTATCGTCCACGGCTTGAGAGGCTTCGATGTTTAGCGAGGTGCGAATTTGGTTTGACCAACGTTTAATACTCTTCCTCTTCCTCTTGGTCTAAAATTCATGGAGGCACCCACAAATGGATTCCCGGAAATTCCACGCAAGAAGGCGGCGTCACTGTTCCACAGAATGCGTGTGAGTAGCAACAGTATCCTGAGTGTGTTTTGGCAATAGTAGACACTATTGACTGTGCCATTTTTCAATAGCGGTAGAATTGTTGATGTGAACTTCCGAAGGGAAGCGGGTAGGAATCGTGTTATATTGTGCCTTCGCCACTGGCGGACTGGTGTGACTGTCCGTTCTTTAAATATTGTATGCGTTTATGTGTGAACTAACATAGTTATAAGCCCTGTTTTTTACTAACGAAACGGACCATGCTGTGTGAAAAATTAATAAATAAAAAATAATAAAATATCATCAATTGGATTAAAGCGCCGCCCTTCATTATGGACACACACGTCTGTCTCACATAACTTAATCATTCATAATAAAAGCTGAGTACAGAATAGATGACGCCACCTCAACGGTTCTTTTTTAATGTTATTCAATATCCCTGTGCCTAAATATCAATGTAGGTTAAAATAATACCAAAAGGTTAAAAACAGGCACATAAGTATTGCAAATAGGAATTGGCAGTAAGGTTCCCTATTAATATTCTCCCAGAGGAACCACAGCAATAGGCACAAAAATCAATGTCGCGCAGTATTCCATCTATAAAACGACAATGCGCCTTTAACAAAGAGATATGAAAGGGGCGCATCTCCGCTTGATTTGAACCGAGGCGCCGGAGAATTGAGCCTTTCTGCAGCTGTGCAGATAATAATCAGTATTGAAGGCTTTTGAATTTCGACTACCTTTTTAAAGTCCTTCCGGTGTTTGGTGGAGACTGGTTTAATTGTTGATTTTCTTGATGCGTATTTAATTATAATTTCGGTGTACCAGTTTCGTGAGTTATATTCGGTTCCAAACCTATTGGAAGGTTGCTTGTTGCAAAAAACATATTAAAAGAAGCGGAGAACACACTTCCAACGCCTTGAAAATACGTAAAACTTAAGAGGATGGTTATTTGCTGAAAATAAGACTATTTCATGAAAACATGACGTTTTCCTGCGTAATAATTATATAATTATGACTTATCTTTGTACTTCTAAGTAACATGGCAAAATATATACATGAATATGAAACAACAGAAGAACGACCGATTAGAGAAGGTAACAAGAAATTAAAAGTTACAAGGTACAGCCTAATTTGAATATTGTGAAGCACAGTCCCAGATATCAACCGGTTATATTATTTAATAAGTTACCTCTAGATACAAAAAGCGCTATCTACTCAAGCTCTTTCAAAAATCATTTAAGTGGATTTTCGTTTCCTGTTAAATAAGTGTCTTTACGCTGTTGAAGATCTATAACGAAATTCCTATACATGTTTCATATATTTTTATTTATTTATTTATTTTACAGTAAACATACAGACAGTATTAACACTTAAAGGTACATAAAATGGTTTAAATTTACTGTGGGAGACTGGTGCATAAGCTAGGCTTTAGAGGCCTGTGTTTCAGGTCACCAGGTCTCCACCCTCTAGCAGTTAGAACATTTAAAAAAACATAAGTAAAATAAAAATAAAGAAAGAGTGATTTAACAATTTTGAATTAAGTTTGTATCTCAACACAAAAAGTTTGAGAAATAAACAATGAAAAATAATTTTAAAATGAATGCTGGAGTATTTTCGACATAACGAAGGATCATGCTAAGCCATTTGAGGTAGTATAGGCTCTTAAGGTCGTTTCCCACTGGTGCTGCTGCGATATATCACTGCCGTCAATTCGTCGCGCGCTCCGCAATCCTCGTGAAATACTGCGCAATGTTCGCAAACATTCCGGGGTTATATTTCGTGCATTAACATGGACTGCCGTGTGTGCGGTGTGATGAATGTGTTTGCGCTGATTGGGTGAGAGAAAGATCTCGTAAAGGGTATTATTAACGAAAATCGGGTTTTATAGTGTTGTTAACAATTCATCGTCCTTTCAGTCGAAAGATGTCCACTGCTGGACATAAGCACACTCAGGTCTCGCCACATCAACCGATCGTGTGCTTCTCGCAACCAGCAGATTCCTGCGGCCTTCACAAAGTCATAGGCCCACCTTGTGGAATTTGTTCGGTTAGTGCTACAAAAAACATGAAATATGCATTGCAGAATCAGAGAAACCTCAACAGGGCCCTAAAAATGTCCTACCAGACAATTACCCTATTTATCCAATAAATTGTTTGCAATCTGCTTAAAAGTGACACGATCAACAAAGGTTTGAAACTGAAACTATTACACTGCCATAAACTAAGACCTTTACCTGTTGTAAGTCGTGATGAATAGAATAATCTCGTTGCAACTGAATGACGTATTTTGTGAAAAATTCATTAGGCTTAAGTGGAAGCCAGTCGTCTGTTGCCTCAATCTAAGAGAGAGAGAAAATGGTGAACGGATAATAAAAATGGAGATTAATTCTCATAGTCCGAAGGTAGTCGTGACTATTTCAAAGCTTGTCGTGATAAAAAATTGCATTTTAATTGTTCAGTACAATAATTTGCAACCAAACAGCGCAGCACTTTTGCTTGCGTGCATTTCCATAAATGTATTTATCGCAACTATTACCCGTTAATACTTACGTGTTTGGTTTGAGTTACGCGATTGGTAGTCGATACCAATCGCGTAACTCAAACCAAACCAGATCTTAGTGCTAGTTTAGCTTAGATTTACCATTTCAAATATTAATTAATTACATTGTAGGTTTCAATATAGCTTTTAAACCATATGACACTAATATTATAAAGGCGAAATTTTGTGAGTGTGTGTGTGTTTGTTACTTATTGACGCTCAAACGGCTAGACCAATTTTGATAAAATTTTGTATGGAATTTTGTTTGGGTTGGGCTGACACCCTGGATTAACATATAGATTACTTTTTATCCCGATATTCTCAAGGGATCGAGACTTACGCGAGTGAAACCGCGGGGCGAAGCTAGTTATTTCATATTATTAAATATGTGTGTAGGTTTATGATCACAGACCAAACCACAACCAACCAATCTAATATTATATAGCAAATGAAACAAATATTAACCAACCCAGAAGTGAATGCTGAACCACGCAGGCACTTAATTCTACAATGATTGAAAGTCGTAGTATTTTGTTGAATAAGCCGCCTAAAAGTTATTATTCTGAGCGACACTAAAAGATAAGTTTAGCTTTATATTATATTTATAACAATATTACAAATATTACAATAAATTAATGCGAGCATAAAATCACTGTTCCAATCCTTAACATTTTCAGTCTTTTCCAATAAAATAAAATTTCAATTCAATAATCTCCTGTCACATCAAATGTGGCAGATTCTGCTCGTGAGGATTGAATCAATTTTGTTCGTGTCAAATGCTAAATAGATGTGTTTGAACGAAATCTGCGACGGAGGTTGAATTGTGACAGATTATGTAGATTTAAGTAAATATGCGTTTTTGTGAATGTTTGTAAGCATTTAATCAATAATTAATTATTTAAATAATCAGTGTTGCCAAAAACCAATAAGGCGTCACGATGATGATAAGCAGTGTCCTCCGGTCTGGTAATAAAACCAGAAATGAAAAATGGCTGTAACTTGCACAAAAGTATACAAGTAACTTGCATGCCATGGCCACATTGTCATAAAAACTTCTGATTGACGTCATAGTAATCTCACAATAACAAAATGTGGCAATGTGTGTAACTAATGAGTTGCAATGAAAATAACATTTAAAAATGTCCATTATTTAACAAAAACCATGATTCTGCCCACACAACTCAAATAAATGTCATAATGAATGAGTAACGAGCTCCATATCTATTTAGGGCCCCATTTTGTACCCATGAGAGTTAATGGCTCGTCAAGTAAAGTTATATAAAACTAACTTTTAGGATGGTGAGGGATTTTACACGGTTTTAATGGTGAACTAATTGTGAATATTAAATAATTATTTGACTAGCAAAATGGTCAGTGATTTAACATAATTATATGAACTTATCATTCCATTGCTGAACGTCGTTGACATTGATCACGTTGGGTCGTCACTACCTACTGTAGAGGCAAGAGGACCAGGGTGTAAAGTTCACTTATTCTCTCGTGTCTGGTGGGCTACTGCCCGACGATTGATGTCCGGACGTCGAATATATGCTGGTCGCGAAGTAAACTCTGCTTGCGCGATGCAGGATTTGTGTGAGGGTTAGTAAATTATATTTTCATTTTAATAATCTGTAAATGTATTAATCTTAAATAAATAAAATCTTGGGAGTTATTGTTTGAGCCGTTTGTGGTTGTGAGTGCCCACTTGATTTTTTGTGACATCGCCAAGTGGCTGGTCGACTCTTCACGTGACCAGAGGGCGGGCCTATTTTTTGGCCAAAGAATCAGCTTCGCCAAACAATGTGGCAATGCTGCCAGCCTTTTGGGCTCTTTTCCTGTTGACAGCAATGCGGACGAATTTTTGGAAGGCCTATGATTATTTTCTTTCTTTTTTAAATAAATGCACATATTATTATTATTACTGTAAGTCTGTTAGCTTGTATATTATGTATAAATTATTATCTTGTTAGAAAATAAAATGAGATAAAGCTTACATACCTATATTATGTAGTTTTGGGTATAGGTTGGCAATTATGACCTGAACGATGGAAAATGGTTATTTAGACAATGGTCTACGTGCTTTTGATCATGTGGAGTCATATTCTGAACATTATTCCAACAGTATGCCTTTCTTCATGAAGCAATGAGGTTGACCATTCACTACTGAACATAAAACTCTTCAGAAACGCGGCACGCCGAATGTCTGTACATATTTCACCATAGCCATGCAACAGGTGGGATTCAAACTTGCAAAAACTTTCTAACGATAGCACCATTTAGCTGTTGAGTCACATTAAACATAATAAGTACGTCCTGATCCCTTAATACCAGCTCCTTCTTGCATTTAATTCACCCGGGATCATCCCAGAATATATATGCGCAATATTTTACCAGGAAAGCAAGCACGCTGGATATTTTAAAAGCTATACATATATTTATGTATGTAAATATTTTGCAGAGGCCCGTCGTTCCGTCCATTATGAATTCCAACTAGGCTCTTACATAAATTATGAATATTTCTGTAGAAACCCTCTGCCCATTATCGAAGAGAGGTCAATTTTGTAGGTTTTGTGTGCTAAAAAGCCTATCTCTGCCTCCCAAAGAATATTATATTTTGTTAAATGTACATTTGGAACATTTTTCATGCACTTTCCTTGTGGAAATATAAACGTGTGAGCTGACTGTGAAATTGGTGGTTCTTTTTACCTTCAAATAATTAAGATTTTCCCTTCAAATAACAAACTGTTCACAAAGAACAAAATAATCAGAGGCAAACTATTTATTAAATTAATATAGGTATAGGTATAGTTAATAATAATAATTTATTAACAAAAAAGTTTCGCCGTGCCTGAAAACCATAATTGACATAGTACGGAATGAACTAAAGTTTCGAGGCAAAATCAGATCACTTTCGTTTCCTTATGCATACTCGTATTATCGTTAAGGAATTCGAAAACTTACCTATTTTCAATAGTAGGAAATCCTTCTTCACTTGTAGGAAAAAGTGTCATATTAATTTCCGTCATATTATAATATTAGGTCCCACCAGCCATTTTCGTAATTTAAATCAAGAAAGAAAGCCAAGATATATCTTTTGTCGGAATTCACGTGCCGTAACTAAATTATTTTATAATCTCGAGTGAAATCTATAAGACTGGCATAGAGCGTTTGTCAGCTGGGATTAAATGCATTCGCAGGAACTATCGCAGATTGCCCAGTGAGCACGCGTTTGCCACGGATGTGTGAATGAAACTTATGCGTTCATTTTTTATGACGCTTTTTCTTATTTAAGTAGACATAAATGCAGAAAATCGTAAATCATTACACAAGAATTACAAGGTAGCATCATGTTTTACTCTGAAATTTTATTAAGTAAATCCAATAAATCAATTATATTTTATTATTATCATTTTAAGACTGACAAGTTATAATTATATTTTGTAAATATTGTTTGAAAAAAAGAAGAATAGGATATTATTTGATAAATTGTAGCTCATACAAAATCGGCAGAAAATTTGGTTTTTATAATTATTTTGACCCTACTTATCTATAAATTTTCTGCAATTTCTAAGCATTTTGTTCAAATAATGTTACAAACCAAGGAAGGAAAGCTACGAGCTTTTAGTGTTTTGAAGTTTGAACCCAGTTTCCTATCACAAGCAAGTATGAAACAGAACACCGTTAAAAACTGAGTCGGCAGATGTAATAACTGTTGAGAATCATCCCGAAATTAAATAAACGTAAAACGATTGCAATTTCTTGAACCCAGCTTAAACTAAAGTTGTGAGTGCGCGGCTACTGTTACCTCTAATCAATGAATAGAAGTGTTTAAGACTCAGATATTACATGCCAGTGACCTTGAACGCGTCGTACGTTCAGTCAGTAATAGGACGCGCCCATCAAGGAACGCTGTCCCCAATTTGACGCATTATTAATTTATTATACACAAAAAACAGGTATTTTAATAAAAACGCGTATATCAATAAATAAATTAACTTTAAATTGGTGAAGGTTTCAGAAAAATACGCTTGGTAGATTTTGCGCCATTCTCAGTTTTCTACCCGCGTTAGATATAACTTTACAAATTAATTTCATTATGTAATATAAACATAATCTAAAATATTCACATATTAAGTTATTGAGAAAATGCTGTTATTTAACATATATTTTTTTCAAATTATTAACACTACTCGTTTAGACGTGATATTCAGTATAAAATCATTAACAGTCTGTTTTCGTCGCCTTAAGATAACTGATTTGCTTTTCATTAAATGCCACATCCGTCGATCGTAACTCTCATACCCATCCATGTCGAAAGTGGCGCCATCTTGCGTTCACTCGGGCACAATTTATTCTTTCCGGGCAGCTACTATAAGTAGGATTTCCTTCGCTATGCGATCTACGATTATAGAATCGGTTTTACTTTGGGAGACGTTTTGGACAAATGCTACTGTTAGAGAATCGTTTCAACATAAAATTCAGTTTTCTGTATGTGAAGGGATTATTTTAATATATTTTAATTATGGATTAATTTCATCAAAACTTTTTTATTGGAAATTTATGTTCTTCTGTCTATAGAAAAAAAAATAGAATATGCTTTATTTAACACCAGAATTTTAACAAAGTTCATTGCTCGTTTATATATGAAAGTTGTTATAAAATCTAGGATCATAAACAGCGCTAAAAGGTCACTGTGAAAATTCTTTCATTCATTTATCCTTAGCCTGTCGATCTACCCTTCTCACAAGTTAAATTAAATGTTAAATGAAAACGTCACTTTAACTTTCTTATGCTTGAAGTCCGTCTCTGAAAACTAATTTTAAGACTCATCAAATTTTAATAAAACCAGGCAAACTTTACTCAAACTGAAAGAGAATATTTTTCTTGGACTTTGGCCTGAAATCGCCTTCCTTGTAGTAGATTACCGGAAAACAAACACCACAAAAATTGCGCTCCTCAGCAAATATAGACCCCGAGGCACGAACCTTCTTCATTTTCATTATCAATTACTGAGCCTACGGGAGGTTACACAGCCTCCTTAGGGAGGGCTAAACAAACCAGTTTGGCCAAGAGTGCGCTAAATTACTGAGGAGTGACCCTTCAGTATATTACATGCAAAGGGCGGAACGATTGAATTTTTTTTTTATTAACGGATGGGATTTTAAGGGGCTTTGCTTTGTACGGGAGTGTGTCTTGCCATGTTTTTGTAATAAATGTTTCGGTCAATTTGCATTTGGTTTGAGGTCCTTCCGAATTCGATTTGTATTAAGCTAAAGCACACGCTTGAATTCACTTGAATATTGATTGATCTACAATTAAAGTATGCCAATTTTTCTATGAGGTTTAGGTTTAAAAGTATTTATTCTTAAAAAAGACACAAAGTCACGTATGTGAGAACAATGCTTCTAAGCTAAATCTATGTAAATAAAAATGAAATCATGTTCGTTGGTAAGTGCATCAGTTGATAACCGCCGGGCGCCGGCTTGGCTGGGCCGATTTGGATATTTTTGATTTTAAAATGTCCGTAATAGTCTGAATTAGGTTTTTATAGAAATACTATTTTTAAAGATCCCGGGAACTTTTCAAATTCGGGAATAACAGAACGTCTTTTTACTACGGGATATTTGTATGAATGATTAATACTCAAATCTTTATTGCATTCCACAATAATATACATTGTGGAATGCTGGGGAGTTTGTTGCGCCACTTCTTCTTCCCAGCTAAAGCACTAGGAATTGGTGAAGGGTGGGCGTTTTTGGGGGACTGTCTCATGTAATTTTTGACGTTCGAAAAATACTGATTCTCAGCCTAGTTTGAATAAATGACTTTTGATTTTGATTTTGAATGCAATAAAGATTTGAGTAGCTTAGGTGGTAAACATAAGGTTAGAGAACAACATAAACATTAGGTTATCTGGATAGTACACACAGAGGGGCTATAACCAGCTAGTTATAAATATACAGTTCGTCATAATCGTCACTGCATCGCTCACACATCACACAATCCCCATCCAATGCATTTAGTTTTTAAGAAGGGTGTTGTTTGCGATTGAAAATTAACAAATTAGCTGAAAGTCTGAAATGCATTGAATGAGTGTATTTTATTATACATGAGTGTATTTTGTTGTATAATTACACACCTCCAAAAGTTGTTTTTTTTTGCCCAACTTAGTTCTCTTCTTGATCCTTAAAGCTAACTCTAAAATATTTACAGTATGTACAAGTATAATATAATAAAAAAGGGGGAAGTGCTCATTGGGCATCAAAAAATTCGTCCGCTTCTCTATCAATGAGAAAAGTGCCCAAAAGGGTGGCTGAGTTGCCACGTTGGATCTTGGGATGGCAATACTGATTCTTTGTGCCAAAAATAGGCCAGCCCTCTGGTCAGGTGAAGAGTCGACCAACCGCTTGGCGATATCCCGAAATACTCGATGTGTATTCGGACCCCAAGGCCCTAGGATTTCAACCACCCCAAACGGCTCAGACATAGCTCCCAATAAGGTTGTTATATTTGCGCCGTTTGAGGTTTTCTGCTCCGGCAGCAGCCGTCCCAGCCCAACCCACCGTGCTAAGAAGATGGGTCGACGGACGCCTGGATCAAAATATTACCCACAACTTATATTAAACATACAGGGCCAATACATATTATTTGTTTACTTTTTAGAGGTTTTTGTTTGTGTTGGAGGTTTTTAAAATGTTTATAAATTTTCGAAGCCATTCCAGAAAAAACTCTTTTTCATCAAAGCGGTTCTGCATTTTATGCCGCACAATTGATTTATGTATTGAGAACGCATTGGAGTCATACATTGGATAATTTTTGAAAAAGGTGTAAATTAATTTTAACAAACAAAGCAGTCTCGTAGATGTACGAGTACATAGCTGGCATAGTAAGTAATTTTAAAGATTTAAAATGAGGTGCACAAGTTTCGGTAGTTTTTAAGCCCTACGCAATAATAAAAGTAATAACGTTTTATTGAAAAAAAAAAACAATATTAAAAACAGACATTAAAAAAATAAGTACTTACTTAAACATATTTATTCACTAAACAATACATTAATTATAATAAAATGTTTTTGAAAAATACAAAAACCAACTTAGATAGTTTTAGGGTATATCACTGATTTGGACGCACATGCCTTTTGGGGGGTAACCACTTAATGGAGTTGTGTGTACTTACAAAGCAGAGGTCGGTGGACACGCCGGGAGGGCACGCCCTAGGAGGACAATATATAGTGACCTAATTGGTGATGTTCTTCAGAAAGGTCAGGTGCGTAGTACTCTCAACCGGGGTGCGTGTAGGACCAGATGTATGAACGTAAACGAGGCAAAAGCAGTATAAGGATCGTAGCAGGTGGCGTTCTGTAGTTTCTGCCTACCCCATGGGAAGCAAGCGTAATGTGTGTATGGAAATAGGCATCCATCATTGTTATCTAATTAAGGTCAGGAACATTATTTGTTAAGCAAATTGACTAACAACTTTGTATATTCAAGTCACAACTGTCATTCTTTGACAGTTCTATGAAGTGGCTCAAACACGACAAATTGACGTAGGATATCAATTTGCTTAACAATTAATTTCCGTGACAGTACATCGACATCCGGTGACATTGATCCAGACTAATTTTCTTTCCTTTCGTGAGCGAAATTTGGTCTTGAAACCCCGGTCACACCGTGTACAGCAGAACTGGTCAGCATCATTATATGCATCAATTTAAATGAGCATTGGGTGACTTTTGTCTATATTATATATGTCGCCGCTACAAGCGTCTGCCTGATAAGATTATTAAATAATCTTATTCGCAACTATAGTAACTAATGAATTATTCCAATTTATCATAATAATAATTACTTGAGCCGCCATCTATTAGCTCCTTTGTGAATTAGAAAAATCTTGTATTGTTTTAAGATTAATTATTAAATGAATTATGATGTTCTCGATAAAACTATAGTTAAAATTAAAAGAGAACATTGAATGAGTTTTGGGTTGAAGTCCAATTTAACAATTCTATATTTGACATAGTAAGTTGTGTTTATGACTTCGAATCACCCAATATCGTAGAAGATGGCGGCGATTACATTTGAGTGGTCAATACCTCAATGTTATAATTTAATACGAGAACTAAATCAGTTTAAATAATAATTTAGAAACTATAAAGTAACTAGATTATTTTACACACACATTTCTTTATGAAAACTTGTTGTTTGATTTAAATCATTGATTTACCGGAAACATTGTCAATCTAAGTGGTAAAAAGTAGTGAAGTTACTAATTAAGCTTTCATCTAAAACCGCCTTTGCATTTGTGAATAGGTATAAGCATTGTTTAATGATAAAAGAATTAACTGATAAGCATCTTAGTATTGTTTGTAAGTTTTATTCAGATAACTGAGTAATAGGATTTAGGAAATACGACTGCTGCGCGGGCGGCCGGCCGGCAGCCATTGAAAAAGGAGTGTGTCTTGTAAGCACGAAAATTGTAATCTCTGAGTTTATGTGTTCTGTGATTGTATTTGTCGAACAAGAAACCTCTGTAACGAAATGATTTTGATTAAAAAGAGTGTCCATGGAGTTTCTTGCCCGTTCTTCTCCATATGGACCTACCTCGCTTTGGAATGGGCGACTAGCTTCACAGAGTAACTCAAACTGAACGACTCCATGATGAATGATAATTCAAAGGTGCCTGTAAATGTTCTAATTGAAATAAATGCTTTGAGTTTGAGTTAAATGTTGTGTGTAATTGAAAACCAACTACCTACCTATCTACCATCAGTGAAGCACTGAGACACAAGTACACCAGAGACTGGTCACAGAAACGGCATTGGGTTCCTCGCCGTGTGATATACATGTCGCATCATGGGTGGCCGAGATGTGAAACATCGGGTCTTCTTCACGATCCGACATAGTTCAGATAGGTGTGGGCACTGCAGCGGGTACTCGAACGAAAAGATAATTCGAATTTAAAATTACTTTAATAATTAACGAACGAAATAAACACGTGGGTCGGTTTGCCAAGCCCATCCGAGCTCGACTGTCAACCGTAGACTGTCGCAACACTCGGTCCCTCCTCTAGTCCTCGCTGCATCCCCTCCACCGACGATCGTGTTCAAGCGGTAGGGCTCGCTTGCGTTTCCGGCCACATGATTATTCGTTACGAATTAAATTGTTAGATGGCGCTGTCCGCTGTACTGTGGCGCCATCTATTGTATATACACGGTTATTTTTAAAACGTCAATAACCTCTTAAGGGATCATTTTACTCGTCATTATGAACAACTTTTCCTATGGGACCAAAACAGAAATCGCGTAAAAAAAACCAGCTGTTCCCTACATTTATATTCGTTAAAATGTAGGGAACAGCTGGTTTCTTTTTCGCGATTGTACAATGACCCCTTAAGACGTTATTGACGTTTTAAAAATAACCCTGTATATCCATTACTAGCTTTCGCCCGCGGCTTCGCCCGCGTGGATGTTGAAAAAAACAGCTTCTCTATCAGCAGCATTCCCCCAAAACATTATACCATATCTTATTTGGAACCAACTGCAACGTAATCGTGGTAAGCAGTTAAGAGTGCAGTTTGATTTACAACTTTACGGAGGATATAGATAGCGTATAAATACCAACTTCGTTTCGTACATACACGTGTCCTCCATTTCATGTCTAAGTCTATTTGAAAGAAATTTTGTATTGTTTATTTTTTCTACGTTTTTGTTCTTAAATAATAATTGATGTATACCAACTATTGAGTTATTCAAGGTACGCAGTAAAATTCTCCCGAAAAATTTATTAAGTACCCCTTTTTCGATTCTCGAAAACTCAATTTATTTTCTTTTTTTTTTCTGTCAAAAGTATGAGCACTGAGGTTCGAGTTAATCGAACCACGCGTTAAGATTCATAAATACAAACTGAAATCCCCAAAAACCCAAAAAAACCCTGACTCCCTAAAATCCTTTTGAGTGGTAGTTTTGAAAAACACAAAAATTATGACAAACTTTGTTATTTAAGTAATGACTGCATCGTTAGTCTAGTGGTCACAAGTGTGACTGCTGAGCACGAGGGGTGGGTTTGATTCCCAGGTCGGGAAAAGTGTTATTGGATTTTCCATTAGGAATTTCTCAGTAGCAGCCCGAAGTCTGGATTTATACCCGGGTGATGGCATTAGACTCGCCCCTATTACATGGGACTTAAACAAAACTGGCGAAATGTGGGTGTACTAAAGGTACACCTCTACCTTCCACCTTATCCTCTTTGGGGATTGCAGGCGTGATGTTATGTAAATAAGAAATCGGGCCAAATTTCAAGTTTATATATCAAAAGTAATAAAATATAGAGTAAGAGATAGAGTTCATACAAACTACATATATCGCCCCTTTTTACGCACTAAAAAGGGTAAATTGTTCAAACATCTTTTTGACGTTTCTATTATTGGGTTTATAGGTTATTTATACCAATTTTCAAGTTAATCAAGCCAAGCAGTAAAATCCTGCCGTATATGTTGACTATCCCTTTTCACCCCATTATTAGGGGCAGATTTTCAAAAAAACCAATTTTCAGAAAAACTCTGATAAATTTTATTCTTTATTTTTTGTTTTCAGTAAAGAATACTGAGTTTCAAGTTAATCGTACCGCGCGTTAAAATTATTCCATGAAAACTTTGATATCCCCCAATCCCCCTTTAGTAGTTAGAAAAACAAAAAATGACAAGCTTTATATTTTACTTAGGTTAGTATTCGTGCCAGGTTTCAGGTTTGTTAACTCAAGGAATAAGATTTTTCATACAAACAAAATCCGCCTTTTCACTCCCTTAAAGGTCGAATTCCCAAAAACCCCTTCTTAGCTGATGCCCACGTCATAATTTGGAGTTAATCAAGCCACACAGTAGAATCCTCCCTTGTAAAATTGACTACCCCTTTTGACCCTGTTAGGGGTCAATTTTCGAAAAACTGTGATAAATTTTATTCTTTATTTTTGGTTTATAGTATAAATACTGAGTTTCGAGTTAATCGGATCGCGCGTTAAAACTCTTCCATACAAACTTTGACATCCGCAAATCCCTCTTTGAGTAGTAGTTAAAAAAAAAAACAACAAAATGACACACTTTATAATTTACTAAGGTTTTGTATTCGTGCCAAGTTTCAGGTTTATTTACTCAAGGAACAAGATTTATCCTCCTTTTTCACCCCTTAAAGGTCGAATTTCAAAAAAATCCCTTAGCGGATGCATAGTTTCCAACCATAAGCCGAAATATTAGTGATTTTAACTTAAAAAGAACTTTCATTAAAAATAAAAAAATAAAACCTTTTCACCCCTTAGGGGTTGAAATTCGAACAACACCGTTGCGTTAGCTTCCAACCATAAGCCTACATAATAAATTTAGTGATTTTACTTCGAAAATTAAGGACTTTTCTTACACAATATCATCCCCCTTTTTAACCCTTCGGGGGTAGAATTATCAAAAACGCTGAAATACCTATAAATTAATTTTCAATCATCAGCCTATTCACCAAAATTGAAAATCATAACTTCAAAACCGACGGACTTTCATATAAACTTCCATCCCCTATTTCACCCTCTTAGGGGTGGAATTTCGAAAAACCCTATCTTAGTGGATACCTACTCTTTACAAAGAACACACCCTCCAAATTTCATGTCTCTAGGACCAGCGGTTTAGGCTGTGCGTTGATATATCAGTCAGTCAGTCAGTCAGGACTTTGAATTTTATATATATAGATATGATAAAGGTTTACGTACTTACAGGAAGGAACGCGAGTCCCGCGAATATGTAAAAAAAATACTATCCAACGTCTGTCCATAAAAAGTCTTTTGCAGTGCATCGAACTCCCCAGCATATCAAACTTCTCGACAAGAAATAAAAATAAAAAGAACAATCCTAAGATTTTGCTTAAAAGATGAGAAAGTTAGCGAAGTGTTGTGCTCTGAACCGTCCGGGACAAATTCCCGGAAGCGGTCCGTGCTCCGTGTCCCGGGACCGGAAATTTAGTTGCTCCTATAAATATTGTACGTCTTTCGCTTATACGCTAGTTATGGCAGAACTTGATTTGTTCTCTGAATTATGGAGACGAAGATTATGCTTCTTTTTTTTTTGAAGGAAGACTTGTTGAATTTAGAAGAGAACTATGAAAACAAATTATTAAAGATTTTTTATGTGTTTTGGCGAAATAACACAAATCTTTACAGGGAGATTAAAGTAAGACTGACAACTGCTAGCAACATCGTTAAATGAGCTATATTTCTAATATCAGCTCTACTTTTACTAAGGTGGCAGTAGGATAAGGATAAAGTCAGGAAGACAACCAGTATTTTTTTTGTAAACAACATTCTGCTATTATCAATCACATTTGGCAAGTTTGTGATCATGGAAACAAAACCTTTTTAACGACGTTGCTAACTTGAATGGCTGGCTGGCAACAGATGGCTTCGAGCATAATGATGTTGTGAAGTTTTAAGAAGAGCCTTCGTGTACATACGTCTTTTTAAGTAGCACTAAAATATCCTTTCAATAGAACAGGAACACAAAACGATGCGGTTAGAATGTTTTCATCAGAACTGTTTCTATACATGTTTACCACGTATTTCTACATAAAAGTATAATGGCTGGGTGTTTTATGACTTGCAATAATACTTTACTGGTTTTGTTTATTAATGGATCAATACATTTTTGATGAAGAAACATGTTCTTAAATGACAGAAACAGGACGAAGGCAATGAGACCAAGAAAATCATTTATCATTAATTTTATGCTATTGAGCTTAGAATCAATGCTGCAGCTTCCTTCACTGTATAGATCCGATCAGTTCGTCTTATTTTTCTTTTCAAGACGGCGAAGCAACTTGCATGCTTGACTTAAGACGGAGATACATGCCAGTGACCTTGAGTGGTTAGCTTGCGTGTTCTGTACTGAGCTCACGCAACGCGTCGTACGTTCACTCGTTCAGCCAGTAATAGGACTCGCCCATCAAGGAGCGCTGTCCCCAATTTGACGCATTATTAATTTATTATACACAAACCAAAAGGTATTTTAATAACACGCGTATACTAAAAGATCAATAATTAAATTATCGTTAAATTGGTGAAGGTTTCAGAAAAATACGCTTGGTAGATTTTGCGCCATTCTCAGTTTTTTATCCGCGTTAGACATAACTTTACAAATTAATTTCACTATGTAATATAAACATAATCTAAAATATTCACATATTAAATTATTGCGAAAATGCTCTACCTACATATGTTTTTTTTTAAATCATTAACACAGTAGTTGTTGTCTACCTAGTATAGTGCACGGACGTACGATCGCGCGCGCGAGCTCTTTCGCGAGAGTTTTCTGCTGACGGATCACAACAACGTCGCGTCGCGGCGTACCTACGTCAATATATCGGGGTCAGTGTCATGACCTAGTTACAAGTGCGGAAATCATGAAGTGTTTACAATAACTTATTGTATAGGTGTTAAACTCGCCTTACAACTTAATAATGGCTACAAAAAAGTCTATTACTATTAAAACTGACCTAGAAAGGCAGTTATATGACTGTTATCTCCAAGAGAAAACAGATAGAGAAAACCTGCAAGTCATGGTACGTAAATTGAATGTACAAATTGATGCCCTGCAGGAACAAGTTCAGACACTTCAAGGAGAATTGAACTGCATCAAAGAAACAAAAGGGACTACAGAACCTGCTCAGACTACAAAAAACGACGTGGAATACTGTACAGACGAGGATGACCTTGCTAAAGAGACTGAGTGGATTAGGGCCAAGAGCAGGAAGAAAAGGAAGCTTAACACCTCCCTCTCTCCAAAACAACAACCCGGAAGCGCCCAACAAGACAATCATCAAAAAAATGAGAAAGTGACTTCGGTCAAAAAAGTGCCCTTACCACCGCCAATCATAATAGACGGAATCAAGAACTATCAAACGTTCTACGATTCGTTAATTGAAAGCCAACCAGCGGAATCATTTACAGCAAAAATGATGAATGGGGATTGTGTGAAGGTTAACGCCAAATCAGAAGACTCATATAGAGTAATTGCCAGGTTCTTGTCTGAAAAAGACTACCACTGGCATTCATACGAAAACAAGCAGGCTAGACCAATTAGAGTTGTGGTAAAGAAACTACACTCTTCTTGCCAACCAGATCGAATTAAGGAAGATTTAACAACCCAAGGCCTAAAAATAGAAAAGGTAGATAGTAAATTGAGCTGGAAGACCAAAGAACCACTCAACATGTTCGTTTTATCATTTTATAACGATGAAGATGTCAACAAAATCTACGGCATTAAGTACATATTAGGGTGTAAAATTGAAATACATCCACTCAAAAATCCAGCACTCATTCCCCAATGCAAGAGATGCCAAGCTTATGGGCATACACATAAATATTGTCAAAAAGAGCCAAGGTGTGTGAAATGCACTGGCAAGCATCTTACAGCCAATTGTACCAAATCTCCGCAAGAGAAACCAAAATGTATCCACTGCGGCCTACCTCACCCTGCCAATTATAGAGGGTGTGAAGTAGCCAAACAGATGCAAATTATGAAAAATAAAGTTTTAAAAAAGAAACCTACGGTGCCTAATACCCAACAGTTTCCTCCTATAACACACCCTGGTAAACAGGCGCAGAAAGCAAGTGTCCAGTCAACTGCAAAACAACCAGCCATGCAAGTAACCAACATTGGTACTTACGCACAAGCTGCAAAACAAGGATCTCAACCTCTGAACTTAGAGGATAAGATTAACCAGATCAGCTTGACTCAGAAGTAAACAAATTTATTATTAATATTCAACAATGTGCGTGGAGCAATACACCTCAGCTAAAACGCAAATATAAGGGATTTATCCATCCTAAAGAAATTGTGGATTTACTATCAGAGAAAAGAAAACAAAGGAAGTTGTGGCAGCAAACAAGGTTCCCGCGTCATAAAACAACACTAAATAACCTAACTAAACGACTAAAGAGAAAAATTCTACAATTTGAGGATGAATCTCTGAATACCAACCTTCTTCAGCTTACCAATGACAAATCAACGGATTACTCACTTTGGAAAGCAACGAGAAATCTAAAAAGGCCGATTATACAAATACCGCCCATCAGAGATAGCAACGGAAAATGGGCAATAAGCAATGACCAAAAGGCGTTCCGATTTGCTCAACATTTAGAAGAAACCTTCCAACCCAACGAAAGCTCTGTAGAAATACATGAGAGTGTAAATTTATCACAAAACCAAAGAATCAAGCTTGTGACTCCTAAGGAAGTAATGAGAGAAATTCAAAACAACATTAGCTCAAAAAAGTCTCCCGGTTACGACCTCATCACGGGGGAAATTCAAAAACGCCTCCCACGCAAAGCCATAGTAAAGCTGACCAAACTAATAAATGCTTCATTTATCTTAAAATATGTACCTGAGCCATGGAAGGTTGCTGAAGTCATTATGATTGCGAAGCCTGGGAAACCTCCCCACGAAGCATCATCATACAGACCCATTTCTCTGTTACCCGTACTATCAAAGTTATTTGAAAAACTGTTATTAAAACGGATAAAACCAGTAATAGAAGATAAAAACCTAGTTCCAGATCACCAGTTTGGCTTCAGAGAAAAACACTCAACGTTAGACCAGGTACATAGAATAACTAATGTTATTGAAAAAACGCTAGAAAATAAAGAAGTCTGTGCTACCGTGTTCTTAGACGTCGCGCAAGCTTTTGACAAAGTTTGGCATGAGGGTCTCATATTTAAGCTCAGACGCATGCTACCAGAATTTGTAGATATCCTAGAGTCGTATTTAACTAAAAGAATGTTTAGAATACGCCAAGAGGACGCATATTCCGAGCTAAAAACCATAAAAGCTGGGGTGCCTCAAGGAAGTGTGCTTGGCCCAATTTTGTACTTGTTATACACTTGTGACATCCCAGAGCTGGAAAACAGCACCATAGCGACCTTTGCAGATGATACTGCTATTATGGCCACCGGATCAAGCCACAGAGAAGCAGTAGAGAAAGTTCAACTAGCTGTGAACAAAGTTTACGACTGGACACAAAAGTGGAAGATCAATCTGAATGAGTCAAAATCAGTTCACATTAACTTCACAAACAAACACAGTGACTACCACCCACTCTACATAAATGGTATGCAAATACCTTATGCTAATACGGCCAAATACCTTGGCATAACTCTCGACGCCAAGCTGCGTTGGAAAGCCCATATCAAAAAGAAAAAACAGGAACTCGATATTCGTTATAAACGTTTGCATTGGTTACTGGGAAGGAAATCCTGTTTATCAATACATAATAAGCTGATAATATACAAGCATATTCTGATGCCAATTTGGACGTATGGTATCCAACTTTGGGGCTGTACTAAGCCAACCAACGTCAAAATAATTCAACAGTTCCAAAATAAAGTACTCAGGGCTGCTGTAAATGCACCCTGGTACATAAGAAACGATGACCTCCACCGTGACCTCGACATGGAATTCGTCACCACCATCACACAAAAATTTGCTGAAGCCCACGAACACAGACTCCATCGACACGTGAATGTTGAGGCAATCCAGCTGTTAGACAACACAGGCATAGTGCGTAGACTAAAGAGAACTAAACCATTTGAATTAGTGTAGTGTAAGTGAATCAATAATAGTAACAATGTTGTGCTATTTATATAACACATGAACAAAGTGTTTTATCAATTTCACCAGACTCTAAGGAAGTGTTACGAACGTGTGTAAAAGTGCATACCTAATTATGGACACTATTCTTAGCATTAACATAATTTATAACGTAGCATAATAAGTTAGATTTAAATTGTTTATTAGTCTTCTTAGGCTAGATTGCAATTAACTAGTAAGAACTTGGTTCTTACTAATAAGGAAAAAAAAAAAAAAAAATTAACACTATTCGTTTAGACGTGATCTTCAGTATAAAATCATTAAAAGTCGGTTATCGTCGCCTTAAGGATTTACTCAACTAAACCAAACATTCAGCCTGATAAAATTTCCTTTCTATCGTTTTGACTTGTGGGATTCCTCTCTGTAATGTGTACCTACCTATTTACTGCCATAGAACACATTTCCGCTGACTAGGGTTTCTCAAATAAACGATTAATTTGCAAAGACAATATGCTCGACTATTTCTAAACTATAACTTATCTAAATCGGAATTCACCTGAAAGTGGGTGCCATTTTATGTCGGGAATATTCTAAATTCTATTTGGTCCTGCAAAAAACCTTGGAGGTATCGTGATATTTTTGTAAAAATAAAAAGTGTTGTAAAGCACACACAACTCAACAACTTTACTGCAGAGTCGCGTTTTTTCTCTGTAATTCTGTAACTATAAGCAGAGCACACTTTACTCGTATCCTTTTTAAAATTATACTTTTTATGATAACAAGATTTTGGCCGCGTCACCCACATAAATATAAATAGGTACTACGTACTGCGAAATACTTGTATAAATATGCAAGCTAGTGCGAAATTAAGCGTTACGCATAAAACGAGATTTGAATAAAAAACTAAAAAAAAAATGTAAGTACAAAATATAATTTATATGGCTCGTACTTATTTTTATAAGTTTACGCTTGTTACGTGTGAAGGTTGAATATAAAAACTGTTGCTCCGGTAGGTAGGTAGCTACTGAAACTACATACCCTTACTTTAAAGTTAAGACAGTTACGTCAACAAATGTTTGGTTATATTGACGTTGACGTTACTCATTAAGTTTGAACCAACAAATCATGCTAATAATGGGAAAATATGTACCTACTGTTGGATAGTTCTTTGTTCTTCATTCTACTGCTTTTGATAGAGAACAGAAACACGCAAAAACAAAAGTAATCGACGCTGTTTCCTTCGCTAAAAACCGAAAGTTGAAAATCGGCTGGACATATTTCCAGGGACCCAAGCCTGCTATTTTTATAAATTCAGTCATTCCAACACGATCCCATTGTCATGCCATTGTCATTTTGTTAAAAGTTCGTAATCTGCTAAATTCATAATGGTCGACCATTGGTCGGTCAATGTTCTCGAAATAGAATTGTGTTATTATAATGGCATTGTAGTATTGCCATTAATATAAAACCCATTAGTAGAAATGTCATTCATTTGTCATTATGTACGAGATTACCAATACATGCAATTTCTTTCAATGTAGTGTCAGTGGCTGACCATTTTAAAGTCATAATGACGCCATTATAATAGTAGATTACCAAACGTGTCAAAATCAACAATTATGAAATCACTGATCGACCATTTTGACACTATTGTAATAGCAGACTTGAGGCCCAGATCCAATGACGATAGGTGGACTAAAACGGTCACAGCATGGAGGGCCCACCGGGCACAGGCGCAGAGGTAGACCAAAGGAACGATGGAAAGACGAGTTATAAGCAGTCGCTGGAAATAATTGGACCTTTACCGCATCAGATAGAGACGAATGGAAGGCTCTGGAGGAGACCCATAGGAGTTCATGCGTTTTAATTTAAGTGTCATTTATTTATTTAGAAATATCAAAAAATAAATAAAAATTATAATAAAAATATTAATACTTAATAGTTAGTTATAATTTAGTCGTTTAAAATTCATATAATAATTTATATGAATTTTAAACGAATAAATTATAACTGTTATTAATATTTTTTTAGAAATTTACAAATCTACTAGCTAAATTAAATTGTTATACTTAATATGTCAATTATGGAATCGTAACATTGAACGCAATTAAATTATTGAGTAGATACGGTAACTACGAAATATTGTGCGATTTATAACTTAAATTAATATAATTTATATAACCAATAAAAAAAACAATTTTATTGGTATCATTAATAGAGTAGGTACCTATCGATTATTCATTTATGGTTATATCACAATGTCAAATGAAGCGTTTGAAACTTATGATTTTTTATAATATCAAATTATGTTCCATATCCTAATGCTTGAAATTAGTTTAATAAGTAATCGTAATTTTTAAAATATTTGCACTGTATACAAATTTTGCATGAATTATAGAGATTTTTTTTTTTTATAATGGGATAATATGTACCGTTGGATAGTTCTTTGTTCTTCATTCTACTGCTTTTGATAGACTACAGAAACAAGCTACATTTGAATAATATTGCCAACTTACATATTTATTTGGGTATGCCGTGCATCGTCTGGCATGGCATACCGCGAGCGCGAGTGACAGTCGCGCTCTGAATGATCGAACCTTGAAATAAAATGAGCATTATGAACGTTCATTTCTACGTGAAGTGTCTTATAATTATCAGCTTTGCGCACTCGCATGCACTAGCCAGGGAAGTAAGCACAATGATCTTACTCACAGTTCCTTGCTTAATCACTTACGGCCGAACCCAATAACCTATATATTACCAGTTTCGGCCTACTGGAGATATAAAAATATATCTATCGATGGTTTTAACGTCCCAATAATCTAGGAATCATACCGGCCCACGCTATCTACTGATGGGAGGGTGTATGGCCTACAACAGATATCTCTTTGTATGAAACTACCAAAGTATGCGTCCCAATATACGATTTGTTTGACAGGACAGTACTACAGATGGCAGATTTGGCTATTCCCCGAATTGCAGGGATAAACGTAAACTAGCCAAGCTAAAATGAACTCTTTAGTACTTGCAATAATGATCATAGATGATTTTTTTTATTTAAAGTAATAAAAAAAAAATAAACTTCAAATATCTCGAAAACGGTGCGCCCTAGGCAAAAAATAACAGAAATTTAACCCCCCCCCCTCATTACTAACATCCCTCGTGCAAGCACCATTCCAACATGAATTTAAGTTAAAAAAAAAATAACATTAATTCGCTAAGGTAGCCCGCGAAATTCAAATTTTATTACGTTTTTTGCAATTTGCAGGTCAGTAACAGGTTGTATTTTGATTCACGGCCATAACAAATATGGCTCTACAGAATTATATCTTAATCCAGTAACCTGTTTAGAAGTAAGAAACAAAGAAGTTTTTTTTTTTTTTTTTTAATCTTTATTTATTTGAAAGGGTTTTATCACTTAGTGATAATGTCACCCCCGTAACAGAAATATTCAACAACTTAAAACTAAACAATGGGTAGTAAACAGTTATTATTATAATTATGACCTACTTAATAGTGTTGACCCTATTTGTTTTGGCCAATAACCAACAACAGTCGACACAACATCCTAGCCTCCTCCGACAAAGGGGACGCTAGGATGCTGTTACATGCCCCCACTTCAAATCCCATACCAAGCGAATATTTTCGATCGTGTATGTTCCGGTCACATTCCATCAGTACATGGTAAATATCCTCAATCACCCCTCAAACTTCGCAGTTTGGTGAAGTATTTTTACCCATTAAATATTTAAACTTATTCGATGGGATGTGGCCCGAACGCATCCTCAACAGAGCTACTACAAATTTCCTATCTATCTCCCTTCCTTCAAACCATGGGTAACGAAGCGGTTCAGACTGGATGGTTTTATACCAGATTCCTTTTAACTTTGATCATTCATCAAAATACTCGTGCCATCTTTGTCTGCATAAAGAAGTTTTAATATAACCCTAATTACACATGTTGTTTTTTAAAGTGATGTTGGTTGTAATGGAACGCACGGGAGAGCGAAGTAGAGAAACTTACTTATTGTTTTCGTTAGATAGATAGCCTTTATCAATAATTGTGAGACGCCATCCGAGCATAGATATAATTATACTGTCTATCATCAATAGCGATCTGTCTTTAACTGAAAATAAGTTATTGGTTTCGGCCGTTATGCGATCTCCCTCAAAAGTGAAACAAAGCCCACACATTCAATAACCCATAACATTCACTTGCGACCCTTACCACGTTAAACCGCTCATGTAATCCAGCAGTAAATAGCAATGCTCGCCTGAACCGGGCAATTAGCGTACAAAAATGACGGTAACAAAGCACATCTGATCTGTTATGCAGATTGCGCTCTGCATTTTTGAAGCGGACGGGGACGCTTTACGGCGGTCGTGAAAAACTGTACAACTGTTCGCGAGAATAGTTACAGTTTTTACGATTTTTTCAAAGTTGTGGTTGTATGACGTGATGTTGGTAATAAGAGGAATTGTGGGTTTTTAATTACTGATTCATCTATTACAAAGTTACGTTCTGAGGTTAACATTTATGGGTCATTAAGATTATGTCAATAGCCTTTATTGGAATACTTTATAATATCTTAGTTAAAGGTTCCCTCAAAGTTTAAACTTTCAGCGGTTCTTTAGACCTTACTTTGTCTACTTAACATAATTCTATCAGGGCTTTAAGTTCTTTAGTTTTAACTCAACCGCCCTATTTGAAACAAATTAATTCCATCCACAACTTTATATTAACTGCAAAATCTTCCTTAATTTTATATCACAGAATATTTACGTAAGAACGGGTGTAGTGTCAATTCGAATAAGCCTCGAGTTGATAGTAAGTAAATGAAGTCACAAACTTTACAATGTCGTACGGCAATGGTTGACTGGTAGAAAATGCCTATGGCATTAAGTCTGCCTCTGTACATTTGTGTGCTTAGTGTATTAAATAAATAAATACAGTATTTCACTTTATATGTATGTACCAATATTAAAAAAGAAAATAAAGTAAAACGTTTATTTGCGGTAGTACGTACCTACTAACATACAAAAAAAAAAACCGGCCATGTGCGTGTCAGACTATGCACAACTAAGGGTTTCGTAGTTGGGATGAATTAATACCAAAAACAAACTTAACATTGTAGTTGAAAAACATGTTCTCCCATAATCGTTATACGCCACGGTCAATTTTCCAACTGTAAATGTAAGTTTGTAATCGCATTTTTTTTCATGTATAATCTACGAATGAACGATTTTTGGACTTTTTCCTTTGCTTGTGCTGTCACACCTTGCTTCTTGCCAAATTTCACGATTCTAGATCAACGGGAAGTACCCTATAGGTTTTGATATATTTGCAGTATCAAAATATATTTGCCGTATCAAAATATATTGCATAAATAAATCGCCGTATTTTTTTATTACGTTGACTGAACCTTGATTTTTTTAAGGCTCTAAGGGACCATAAACTTACGTATTTGATATTAATTTCCACTTGATAACTACACGCGTTCCTGAGAAAAAGGGTCTTGACAGACTCACAGACAGACAGACAACGAAGTGATCCTGTAAGGGTTTCGTTTTTTCCTTTTGAAGTATGGAACCCTAAAAAGGACCTAAACTTCAATTGTTAGTAATTTATTAGCCCTAATTAAAAAGTCCAGTTCCTCCCTACTGCAGTACCACCAACATAATGCATGGCGCAAAACGTTATCACCAGGCGTGGGGACACACAAAGACAGATTAGCATAGCCAACGCGCTGAAAAACGGTGTTTGTAACCTAGCCAGAGGGTTCTGTTCTACCTGGAGGGATCTGATCCAATGTGGAGGGGTATAAACGTTCCTACCTAGCTTAAGGTAGATCCGCAGCTCCCTAGAAATTAAAATTGTCTTGTGTTTTTTGCTATTTGCAGGTGAGAGTTTATTTTATTACTTTTGTTTGTCGTAAGTAAATTCAAACGATGTATATTGCATAAAATCCAGAACCTATTGATTGGGAGAACACACTGGCTCCTGTAACAACGGTTTTTTACCTAGCGCAGGAGTCAGCGCTTCTTTGTTTGTACACATTTCTTTATGCTAATAAAGAATTTTATTTTATTTTAGTGTCAATTTGTATCTTAATCAAAATATGATTCGCGACTATAGCAGAATTATAATCATTAGAATCATTAATACATCTGTCTAAGTTAGATTTGTTCCATTCAATGACTTTTTCATGAAATAATGACATTGGGAAACAAGTCTAACTGAGAGCGATATGTTAATGATTCCGATGATTATAATTTTTTAAATACATTATCTGTTTTTGGAATTTCGCGGGCTGCAGCTGCGGGTTCAACTTACAACCATGTTATCCCACGGTTCCGGTCTTTGAAGATATTTTGTGAGACATATTAATTGTTTCGGAATGAAAGATGAGACTGTGGGTCTTATGGTTTGGTTGTTTAAGTCTATGCAGTAGATAGGTATAGTAGGTAAGTACCTATATTTTTGTTATTTTTACATCTTTAGTTTGCTATTGACGGAACTTCTTGGCAAAGTTAAATTAGAAGAGAGCCTGTTTTCTATTTGCATTTCACTTTTAAACACTTGGCAGAAACGGAGAACAAGACCTGAGAGTACAGACTATTAATGCAATCCGTGGTTATGTAAGGTTGACATTTTCCAACGTATTAAGGCGCGCCAGTATGCATGAGCCTTAATATACGTTTCTTCCTTCATGACCACTCTTGGAGCAGTCAGTCCCGATATCAACCATGCAGACCAGACCAGCTTATCTTTGTTCCACAGCAGCAGGTACACAATTCATTCGTACAACTACAGCACTCTTATCTTTGTTCCACAGCAGCAGGTACACACTACATTCCTACAACTACTGCACACTTATCTTTGTTCCACAGCAGCAGGTACACACTACATGCCTACAACTACAGCACTCTTATCTTTGTTCCACAGCAGCAGGTACACACTTCATGCCTACAACTACTGCACACTTATCTTTGTTCCACAGCAGCAGGTACACACTTCATGCCTACAACTACAGCACTCTTATCTTTGTTCCACAGCAGCAGGTACACACTTCATTCCTACAACTACTGCACACTTATCTTTGTTCCACAGCAGCAGGTACACACTTCATGCCTTCAACTACAGCACACTTATCTTTGTTCCACAGCAGTAGATACACACTTCATGCCTACAACTAAAGCACATGAAAACCACACTTCACATAACATTAATTTCAGTCCAAAACCAGCGTTAAAATAACACCGTATTATTAAAATAAATACAAAATTGTCCGTCACGCCAGTTAATTACTCTGTGCAAACAAACTATGAACTCAATTAACTGTCTTAATTAATATGAATTTTATTCACGTTGGGGCGTAACGGAAAAATGTCGCCCGACACACAAAATAATGAAGAGAAAATATGGCTCATAATGAGTTTAGAGTATTCCTGTTTTTAGAAGCAGGACGAATTTAATTTAAGTTTTACGTGGACTTAAAACACGTGTATTTTTTGCCTAAGTAGGCCATGCTCACAGCAGAGAGATTCTCGTTACTAAATATTTCCAACAGTCTTATGGGCCAATAAATTACTGGCTGAAGCAGAAGGAGTATGTAAGGATCGTTGTAGGTGGCGTTATGTAGTTTCTGCCTACCCCTACGGCAGAAATCCGTGTGTTTGTGTATGAACCTTTATGTAATTGACGAATTGACGTATGGTCCAATTAATATAATACCTACGGAAAAAAACTTTTCTCAAACATGCATGGAAATATTGTCATTATTTTCGAAGAAAGAACACGCGAAGTATCGAATTTACGGTCAAAGAAAATCAAATCCATTGCAGGAGCGTTTTTCGAATTTGGAACATTACAACGCTCCAGCAATGTTGTATGAAACGGCGTGCTGGGGTTATTAAATACTCTTTTACTCCGAAACATGGCAACCAAGGAAGTCTCTTATCAAAGATTTTATTTAAATTTTGAACTGGCTTGCAAATAGAAAGCTGTATATTGAAAAAAAAAAAACAAATGAACACATTGGCGCGTGAAATTTATCGTTGTTCGTTATTGAATCTGGAATTTATAAATAATTTACTTTCCCTGCATTATTTTAAGAAAAGCACTATATATGCCTCGACAGAAATGGCAATTGCCTGTCTCGTATTAGTGAAGTCCTCGCCTACGGCTCATCCTTCAAACTCATACTCGACCTGCAATTGCCCATTTCACGGCCTTTGCAATAAGGTACTATTCTTGGTGACAGACACAAGTAGTACTATAGCAAATTTTAGTTATTGTAGAATACTCTTTGTAAAATATCTCTCAGATTGCAAACCAAAATGAATCGTACGAAAACTTTTACAGAAATTCAATTGAATATATCAATCAATATAGCCATATTGTACAACATAATAAAATAAATGATAAGCTTTTGTACGAACTAAGAAACTTTATCCGCCATTTTTATTACGGCCCAACTTGAAGATCCGGCCCGTATTTATTTCATTTATGAAATAACTTTGAGCTGGCAACACTTAAAGTAAATATAAAGTTTGATGGCAACATTTATTCAAATACTTGTGCTCTTTGCAGGCTGTTGAGCTCATTCGTGTAGATAAAACTCAACTGGTAATTTCATTTATGAATCGAATGAATTTTTAATTGTTATAATTTTTATTTTAGCGAATAATTGCAAATGAAATTTAGTAGTCTAATGTAATGCCATTCGCTATTCTAGACCCTATTTACTATAAAAGTTGTGATAGGAGAGAATATTGGTGATTGCAGAACCTTATATTCTCGTATTTTTGTCAAACGTTCTTCTAATCTCAGACTGAATCTGTCAAAAATACCTTTGGTAAATCTACATTTTTGCCAAGTTCTTGTCATTTGTAGTCGCTGAGGTCAGAGTGCAACTGGTATTCAACTGTATCAATCGGTGAGGTCTATGAGCTCATCTAATTGGTTTTTTTGTTTATCTTTCTTTTCATGCACACTTGCTTTCTCAACTCACTTTAGACATTTGCAGAATAGTCGACACCGGCTTTGCTTGCCATACAACAAAAATAGAATAGAATAGAGAGTGCCACTAGATTTTGAACGTTTCTATTTATGGGAAAGCAAATGTCAAAATAGCGCTGTCGTAGCTAGTTCCGTAAACAAGCTGATAATACAAGGCGTGAGGTGATTTTGTTTTATTTTTGCGAAAATGACACGTTGTTATGTTCCTATATACTCCGAAATCGGAGTCCACCATCGTCCGAAAAACCCTTAAACTTAGAAAATGGTGGCTTAAAGCTATTCGTAGCGTTTATTTTTAAACTAAACAGGTTTTGAGGTTCTGTTGGAAACATTTTGAAGAAAATGATTACGGGGAAACATGTAAGGTTTTAAACTGTGACATTTTCCATGTCAAATACTTGATTGAAAATATGGAAATCACTGAAAATAACGTTATAGTGAAATAAATCTAAACTCATGAATAAACACACAATTGATAGAATGGATGAAATGTCAAAATTGTAGGCAGTCCGGACAGAGGTTTGTTCGTTCACGCCATCAAGTACAATAATTAGCTTATGTTAGGTTCATTTATCTGTATTTTTAAAATTGACATATGGATTATTCAGAACGATTATTTTATGTGGCCACACCAAGCGGTGACGGTTGACAAGTGGTCAAGGAAGGCGCGATCCGGCAATCGATTCGTTCACTTGGTTTGGGAGTGAGCTACGGGTCGGACTAACTAGAATAACTATCGATAAAAAGAATGGTGGTAGCTGGTTGACTGTAGTAGATTGTTGTATTGAAGGAATTAAAGAATGTTATTATCTACACAAGGAGTTTTCTTACACTTAGACCGACCCTCCCCATGTAAATTTATAGAAGAAGTATTCCATTCTTCATAATTTAATTATGTTCTTAGTATACCGGAAAAATGCAGCTACCTACTCATCCCTTTAGCATCTATTCTCAGGCCTTTTAATGCCAACGGACAGAAATCTTCTAGCTCCAGCTAAGTGCGGTATTTCAGTTCCCAAACATTATTCTATGCACCTCGCTTTGCTTACTTAGAATATAAAATATAACATGGGTATTCAACAGTATTGCCAAAGCGAATGCAAAGTATTTGACAGCAATGCTAATGAAGCTGTGTCCGAGAGTGGCCATTGCATTAATATTCCGAATTTGTTTAGCCTTCTTAATATGAATATTCAGGAATAGGGCTGAGGTCATACCTGTGCGCAGTCTGTATAGTTGCTGGGATGAAAGTGTTAGGGTTTAAAAGATATGATATTTAATAGAGCGCCGTTCGTAGATTTATTAAAGTTTGTCTTTTCAAGAGTGGGTCACCTTTCAATGATGTTGTTAAGCTGTCAGTCCTTAAGGAATATTTATAAAAATACGTACTTAATCAGTGCTTTAACATTTTACCAATCTATGAACGTCCAAATCTTTCTAAATCAGATGGCGATGTCAGAAAATTCCTCCTATCATTTTAATAAATTACCCAAAATGGAAAAAAGAAGTGTATTTATTTGTATCCAAGATATTCTTAAAATTCTGTTTCATCAACCTCAGATTGATAAAATAGGAACGGACCTACTACAGATACGTCCGACTCCTGCGCTCCTATTTTTCGGAATTTTCTAAAGACAGCCTGCTGGGGAGTTTGTTGCGCCACTTCTTCCCAGCTAATGCTAAGGAAGTGGTGAAGGGCGGGCGTTTTTGAGGTGTGAGTGCTGATTCTCAGCGTAGTTTGAATAAATGACTTTTGATTTTATTAAAACCAATAGATTCTTACAATTATATTCAATCAACCTCACAATTACTCCTCCAATATGGCATCATCCTTACACAAGCTCTACATGTATGCCCAGTTCATTCTCCTATAATTAAGACTCGACTCATGAAACGTATCTCCGAGCCAGTGAGCAAAGAGCTAAGTGAGCTTGCTGCTGTTTATTTAGTCAGCTCCAACTTAATAAGATTCTGAAATACTTATTTGCCTTCAAGCTGTTTAAATTCTATAGACTGGCTGGGTTTTAAGTATGAGTTAGTTGTATTAATTGTGAATACCTAAGACGGACAATGTAGTCTGATAGTGAAGTTTTTAGTTAGAAAAGTATTTTTTTCACAGCAAAAGTCTAGCCTGAATGTGAGATGAAAAGACATAATTATGTGGCGACATTACGTAATTCGAACTCTTATAATATATTTCAAGTTACATTTATTATGAAAACATGTCGATTTTTAGAAATATAGATATAGACTACGCTGAATTACTGATATCTTTTGAGTTAGTACCCAGCTATTTTCTGTATTCTAATATTCATAACATATTTTGACTCTAACATTTATATTTTATTTATCATCTTATAACTTTCATTTACGCATCAAATATTTAATGTCACATTATAAACTCGCAGGCAACCCCTAGTCCTAATAATGAAGCTACCAAGCCGGAATTAGGCGAAATAACCGGCAGAATTACTGAAATATCTGCCATAGAGCAGTCACCGCAACTATTTCGTCGTGGCTAGGCTAGGAAGCCCCCACATTGTGACGGGATTGGCTGTAAATGATCTGATTATAATATTATACCTGGAAAGGTCGTGTTGGTTAGTTACGGTAGCCTGTGACGAGAATAATTTGTTTTAATTAGTAGTTGAATCTACATAGGGATGTGATAGGGGCAATGTGGCTATGAAAGTAAATTACAATTTTTAAACAGGTCACCATAATAATTATAAGTCTACAAACACACGTCATGAAGGTATATCACCATATTCTGAAAATTACTTTATCCGAATGTAGCTGCAAAAAAAACTAATGAAGAAGAAGAAGAAGAAGTTGGTTTTGCCATACTCTTGGGTCATCTTTTACGGTATACATCTGTCAGAGCAATTGGAACCGTAGAATGGCCGAGAATGTCTTTTAACCAAAATAAACCACCATAAGATCAAGGCCTGCTCTTATCTACACTGCCACGATTATCTTATTCATAGTAACACAAAACCGGTTTTCAATTATCAGAAACGTATCAATATAATTAAGCAATAATATAGAAAATAAATAAAAGTGCGATCATCAAATCTCTTAGCAGATTAACCAACTGAATTAAAACGAAGACTCGGCTAACACGACGCATTATGATGCTCTAAACGTTACTTACCACACATTTCACATTGAAATTTCAACTCTCTGGCTACATTATAAAGTCTAATCCACCTTGTATTTGGAAGTTAAGTGGCTTTTACAGTAAAAGAGCTTTTATTACACCAATATAAATGCTACAGTCGCGTGCAAGGCGAGTGTAAACGTGAGTAAAGTTTTACTTTTATCCACAAAAAGGTAGTCGGAGAACATCGCCAAATACGTGAGGTATAAAACTTTGATGGATCTATGTTTGTTTTATGCGTAATATTATAATCATGACTAAATATTATGGGAGCAGCCAACTGTACCTTACAGGGTTAGCTTTATAAAGTTTGTGCAATTTCTTGCCATGATCCTTGAGTTAATATATCTATCGTCATTATAATCATCATCATTTCAGCCGAAAGACGTCTACTGCTGGACATAGGCCTCCCTCAAAGGGGGAGTGGGCGGGTTGGCGATCCCAGTATGGAGTTAAAATGCATAGAGAACGCTGCTGCCCATTCTCTTGGAAGTCCCTTAGTCGCCTTTTACGACAACCACGGGAAGAAATAAGGTAGTGCTATTCTTTACGTCCAGCACCACACGGAACGAGTCATTATAATGCTCAGGGTTAATCCCAATTCTGCTATAACATTGTGTAATATTAGTTGCTGGATTAAAATAATGACAGAGTGTAATGATTATTGATTATTTTGAACAGTTTTAGGTAATAGTGTTATACACCTGTAAATTATTTCGGTTAAGAAAACTCCCTGAAATTAGTAAGAAGTGAATTTCAGAGTTATCATAGTCTTCCCACTCTTCTTACAATTTTGAATGCTTACTAAAAGCAAAACCAAATGATAATCTCAATCATCTATACACACATTTGTAAACGGCTCTACTCGCGTAAAAATTGTATGAGTCACGTCTCGGTAGTGTTACGCCTATTATTTAAATGAAGTCACCCGTAAAACAACAGTCACCCTAAATCCGCGAAACATAAAATGATTCCTCAGTCTAAAAGTGTTGTTGTGCCACTAACCCCGGCACTAATAGTGACATTTTGCTACAAGCCCACCTATAATTCACATGAAACTATCCAAGTTTTGTTTACTTTTTGTTTACGTGATCGTTGCGTGCCGTTCTCGACTGTTGGTAAACAAACTCAACCCCCTATTGAGAAAACTATAATTGATATTATGAGAAGGAAAACACAACTCCATTTGAACAAAAGTTGTTATGAAATATTAAAAACTTTTTGTAAAAAAAAACTAACCGACTTCCAAAACAACACTACAAAGTGAAAAATAACTTTTATTTCGGAAGTCGGTGTCTTTGGATCTGTATTTTTTTGTCACCGACTTCCGAAATTAAAGTTATTTTTCACTTTGTAGTGTTTTTTTTGGAAGTCGGTTATTTTTTTTTTACAAAAAGTTTTTTATTGTTCACTTTTTAGTGGGTCAGTTTTTAATTTATCTAAGTTACAATAGCCTAAAGTCAACTGCTCATCACTTTTTACAAAATATTGCTTTTCCCGATGCTGGGACATTAATTGTTGAGGAGTTCTCCTGGTAAGAACCAGGAGAACAGCCACTCACCATATGCTTTGTAACGAGCATAAATTGCTTAGCAATCATATTAAAGTACCTTATCGAATCGCAACCTGTTAAATACTTATTATTATGTTGTTCCGGTGGCCATCTGTGCTCTCCATCAACAGTTCCACTTCACCAAATGGTGATTTTCGGGAGCAAATGCACGGGTTACTTTAAAAAATACCCAAATCGCTATAGATTTGCCTATAAAATTCGAGGGTTGCCCTCGATTTCCATGAGATCCCCTCATCAGATTCTGATTTGGAGGCAATGGGACCACCTCGGGAGCATACCCTTTGAAAAAAAAAATTTCAAAATCGGTAAATAATTGACGGAGATATCGGTGAACAAACATAAGAAAAAAAAAAAAAAAAAAAGGGTACATACAGCCGAACATATAACCTCCTCCTTTTTGGAAGTCGGTTAAAAATAGATTGGCACCAAATGTGTAAAGTTTGGACAAATTACTCCTACAAACTGATTTGAGGATATAAGGTAGAAAGATAGAAGAGAAGACCTTAAGACCCTTCACTTAATTTCATAGCTTTATAAGCCGTGTGTGAACCTTTGACTTTTAATCGTAAAAAAGTGGTAATGATCCCTAAATTTTGAACATCATCATACTATTACGTACACACAGCTCCATTAAGTGGTATGGTAGGCCCAAGTTGGTTTCTGTATTTTGCAAAAACATTTTTTATAATTAATGTATTGATTTAGTGAATAAAAAAAATTAAGTTAGTATTTTTTTTTAAGTCTGTTTTTAATATTGTTTTTTTTTTCAATAAAACGTTAATACTTTTATTGTTGCGTAATATAACGACAAGCAATAATAGCGTTAAAATTTACGAAAATTTATTCTACGAAGTCTAATAAATAGATTGGTGGTTTCAAGACTGCTTGCCGTGCATAAGACAGGAGGTTCCAATCCTAAGTAAGAAATGTGCTCTTTGTCAGGCATTACATATATGTTGTTAATTTAATGTATTTTTCTGTTTAGTTTTAGTAATATTTACAAATAATGGAAAATGTGATGTAGTAGTTGTAAGGTATATACTCGTAATACGGTATCTTAATTCCAATATAGTCAGTGTACTCTCGAACCTCATTCGTTTCATTTGTCTCCTAAACACCCGACCTTACATGGCGACCCTGCAGTAACAGTAGTCGGCACGGGCCCGCGCGCGTGTGTGCCATAAAAGGACAAAATATTATAAACAATCAGTGCAGATAATGTGGACTTTAAAATGAAGCAAAAAAAAATACACTGGGCTCCCTAAGCACTAAACGTGTTTTACTGTAGCGTATTCGTGCATGATTAATAATTTTCAAAAATGGGAAACAAGCAGCTGCAGGAGACCGCTACCGACTACCGCTGGAGTCGGTAGTAATACGGCTCGTACGCAGCAGCTGCAGGAGACCACAAATACAATTTTGGTGGTAATATGTACCATATTGGCGATCGGACTTTTAATAATATTATACAAGATGTATAATCGTTGTCACAAAAAGCAAATACAGCGTCGCATAGATGAGGTGACATTGAAGCGATACTCAAGAAAAAATAAATATTTTAATACTTAGTCATTTAATAATATTTATTATTGCTATTATTTAACAAAACTCTGATCTTATTTTACTACAAATATTTATATTTTACAATTTGATTTGATAATTATATATAAAACAATGGTTAGTCCTGCTGTCTTGTATGGATCAGAATGTTGGGCCACAAAAGGGATGAATGAAAGGAATGTAGCTGAGATGAGAATTCTAAGAGGCATGTGTGGTGAGACACTAATGGATAGAATAAGAAATGAGTACATAAAAGGAAGTCTGAAAATGGCACCGGTGACTGAAAAGTTGTGCGGAAATCGGTTGTCATGGTATGGGCATGTGATGCGGAGGAATGAGGAAAACGTCGTGAGGAAAGTTTTGAGTATGAATTTTGATGGCTGTAAGAGTAGGGGAAGACAGAAGACACGATGGATGGACTGTGTGAAAGACGATATGGCTAGAAAGGGAGTGACTACTGAGATGACGACCAATACAGAAGTGTGGAAGAGAGGGACATGTTGCGCCGACCACAAATAAGTTGGGATAAGGACAGGACACTGATGATGATGATGAAATGATGGATTAATTTTATAAAGACAACGTAAGTAAGTAAAATTAATGGATACCCTCAAATTATAACATCTATCGGTTAGACAGAGACCTTTTGGTGGTATGAGGAACAGGGTGTAAAGTTCACTTATCCACCATAGAAAAGGGAGGATCCTCCGACCAGACAGGTGTCGTGTCTGGTGGGCAACTGCCCGACGGTTGAGGTCGGGACGTTGTATATATGCTAGTTGCGCGGTAAACTCTGCTTGCGCGATGCAGGATTTGCGTGACGTCAGTGTGACGCGTAGTTCGCATGTGGCGATATTGATGCCGCTACAACCTAAAGTGACTCGGACTATAATAGATAACAATTTCATCGCAATTCTTAAGGGCTCGCTGGCTAGTTCGTAAAACTGTATGTGTATGAGTATGAAGAAGTTCGGCGATGCGATGGTTCGAATCCAAATCGAAACAATGAACTTTTTCAAATCAAATAATTTATTTTTGCAACATGGGTAATTGGTACACAGATGTTTTCTTAAAAAAAAGTAGTCCTCCATATTCTACCGTCTCATGGGCATGCAAATAATATTCAATTCCAAAATTAAACAGAAATTCTATTGATACCGTATAAATATTAATGTCAAATCATTAGAATTACAAAAAAAACAGACTAATAGCAGGAGTAACATTTTTACATTATTGTCAAAAAAAAAGTACGGTATGTCAAAGTATCAATCAGTGCAGAGATTTATCATTAAGGAAGTCGTCAATTGTTTAATAGCTTCTCTCAATTAATATTTGGTTTAGTGCTTTTTAAATTTTATTATAGTCATATTTTTTATCACTTCAGGTACTTTATTATAAATATAATACGTGGGGCAATACCAAAAAAAGGTGAAGTATTTTTTTGAAGTATTCTTTAGATTATTCGTAACGAATTCAATGTTGTAGCAGTGTAACATTTTAAAACTTGAGGGTTTAGCACGTAGTGATGCTGTGTGTACTAAGGATATTAAAATAGGCATATGGAGAAATCATACTGTCAAAACAAACAATCTATTGCTTTAATAAAATCATAGAGGTCAAAATGTCTTTACATTGAAATTAATTAAAATCAGATCAAACAAGAATAAAATCCTTAGCCATTCTAAACGCAAATAACAACCACATAATGGGATTCAAAATCCATGCGAGCCTGTTTCGTCTTCTTAAACTCAACGAAACTAATTTAAAACAAATTCAAAGTATAGAACAGTCTAGTATTACTTGGTCGTATCCCAGTTCAATGTCGATAGAACGATAGAACGTGCCGAGACTTGCCATCGACTCATTTCGCTTTTCTTTCAATGAGAATGAAAATCAAATAAATTCCAATCCAGACCGGCCTTGGAAAGCTCCTTCGCAAATCAAATTCATCAAAATAATAAGGCCGTTTTAAATGTGCGTGTGTTGGTTTTTCGAAGGTCACGATACTTTCCGATTATTTGGCTGCAGAAACTTTGGTTACATTTATGCTTGTTTTTATTCCCTGAAAACCATTTAATTTGGTGTCAATGATCTTCTTTAGTGCAAAATTATGAAAAGTCAGTTATTTATTGTCACTAAGAGCCAATTTAACCAAAGAAACTGTTCTGAACGCGATCAGCACATCTAAACTGCATTCAAAAGCTGTCAGTGTCAATATTTTACAACAAATGATGACACTGACAGCTCAGAAATATTATGCTGATCGCTTTCAGTTTCATTGGTGAAATCAGCCCTTAATGTGTTATCCTCTTAGGAGAGGTCGATTCTGAGAAGACTGAAGATTTGCCTGAAAGGCCAACATAAATGAGATGATTTTTATAAGTCTCAAAAATTAAACGAACAGGCAAACCCAATCAACATCTCCTTTATTAACAAACCAAAACATACAGGAGTCATTAATTTTATTCTTTATGAAATTGTGCATTCGAAAGCAATTTTTTTTTTGACAATAACCAGAAGGAAAATTCTCGTAAGTACTTAAAAACGTTCAAATTCAAACCGCATTCTTATCTCAGCGACAATCAATGTCAAAAGTTTGTCAAAAATGTACATCAAATAGGTTTTTTTGTCAGATTTAGACTGAAAATAGAATACGAAGGTTCTTAAAAATACGGGAATTGCGCCTCTGATCACGTGACTTTAACAAACCTCTACATATTTTCCAAAAGGCAGTACTTTAGGGTACCTAGGCATACAACAAAAATAAATTATAGTAAAATGTACCAAAAGCCTCCATGACCCAGTAAGATATTCAAAGGACTCAATAATTTAATTTTATTGACGTCTAATTAAACTTGAAATCTGCAGAGTTCGTGGACATAAGCAAAGCATTTCTTTCAACAGTGTAGGGCCCATCTGTAAAATAGAAAGTAATGTTTAGTTATATTATATTAGTTATACATAGGGATATAACCTGAGTACCTAAGTAATCGCATAAACAATGTGAAATCGTGAAAATCAATCTGTTGTTCCATATATTTTGTCGTTTATGTGAACATGAATGTATGAATGAGCTGTTTTTAGGGTTGCGTACCAAAATGGTAAAAAGGAACCCTTATGGTGAGACTAAGTCTGTCTGTCTGTCTGTCACACCTGGATATATCAAGAACTACTAATGCTATCAACTTGAAATTTAGAATAGTTTTAGATGACATTTGCCCAACTATTTTGCAAGCAAGAAAGAAATTTAAAAAAAAAAGTTTTTTTTTTTTTGCAAAAGGGATTGAAAGGGGTTCTTAAAAATTTGAAGTAGGGCTACTAGGGCATGTGGGGTATCATATGAAAGAACGTTGTTTGCACATTCTCAAACATTTTTTTTTAGGGAGCATAGTTTCCGACATTTGATGAAAAATGTAAAAAAATATACCTTTCCCCCCCCCCTTATCTCCGAAGTTTGCAGAGATAAAAATCTGAAATTATTCTATATGATAGAAGCTTTTGTAAAAATTACAGGAAAAATAAAACGATGTCTCTAAATAGCACAGTTTTTCAGAAATCATCAACATCATATTTATATTCGTACGGAACCCTCGGTGCGCGACTTTGACTCGCTGTTGACCGGTTTTTTTTTCATGATCTGTGACGCATAAAATAACAACTTAATAATTATGTTTTGTTTGCTAACCTTCTGGGTACCATTGCGATTTAGGAATGCCTGACTCCAGCCGAGCTGCACAGATGGCTTCCCTCATAGCGAAGGGTACGGCCACCGCCATGCATATTGGAGGCTCACCGATAGCTGTTGACAGACATTAAAAATATTATAAGGATAGCTAATTTTTAGCCGACTGTGGTAAAGCCAAAAAAGGAGGGTTATGTGTTTGACCTGTATGTATGTATGTATGTCCATCCCTATGTTCCCTCGTAACTACTAAACGGCTGAACCGATTTTGATGAATAATATTGCGTTAGATTCGTCTTTATTGCGCGAGTATCACTGGGTGTAATAAAAATTAAAAATACCAATATGGCGGATTTTTGGTGCCGAAAGTGTTTTCGAAAAAAATATATCTCCCAAACCTATCGAGTGGCATCAAAATTAAGGGTTTTAAAAGGCAATTACAAAAATTTATACAGTTTATAATTATGTAATTTGGATGAGAAATTATAAAAAACCTACCCCGAACTTTTGGAGTGTGATGTAAAAGGCCGTTATCACCCGATTATAAATGAGTAAATAACCTAATTTACCGTCTTATAATCCTAACTAAAATAAGTAAAATAAAAAAGTTATTTACGAGGGAACATAGGGACGGACATACGTACATATCTACATACATACAGGTCAAACACATAACCCTCCTTTTTTGGCTTCGCCGCAGTCGGGTACAAAAAGATAGAAACAAGATTTATATAAAATAATACCTACTTTATACAATCTCATGCAGTCGGAGGTATCTTCTTAACAAATCTTGTTACCATCTTTTTAGGGTTCCGTACCCAGAGGGTAAAACGGGAACCCTGATACTAGGGCTCCGCCGTCTGTCTGTCTGTCTGTCCGTCTGTCTGTCTGTCTGTCACCAGGCTGTATCTCATGAACCGTGATAGCTAGACAGTTGAAATTTTCACAGATGATGTATTTTTATTGCCGCTATAACAACAAATACTAAAAAAATTAATAAAATAAATATTTAAGGGGGCTCCCATACAACAAACCTGATTTTTTTGCTCCTTTTTGCTCTCTATATACGCTTGAAATATTCTCAGAATATGTAGATATATATTGACTTTAAAAATAAATTATTAAATTAAAATAAAACAAATATTTAAGGGGGGCTCCCATACAACAAACGTGTTTTTTTGCCATTTTTATAGATAATGGTACGGAACCCTTCGTGCGCGAGTCCTACTCGCACTTGGCCGGTTCTTTTTTTTAAGTTCACTTTTTACGCTGTCGGGGTTTTGATTTTTATATTTATTTTTAGGAACCCTTATAGTTTCACCATGTCCGTCTGTCTGTCTGTCTGTCCGTCCGTCCGTCCATCCGTCTGTCCCCAGCTTAGCTCAGAGACTTTTCGTACTAGAAAGCTGTAATTTGGCATGATAGATATTAATCACGCCGACAAAGTCGAAAAAAACATTGAAAAAATTTTTTTTTTACCCTTGCACGTAAAATGGGGATAATATTTTTTTTTCTCGTCTATCCCATGGTATGGGGTATCGTTGGATAATCCGTTCAAAAATATTGTGGGTTTGTGGGAACCATTTTTCAATTCAGGGATCCGTTTGCGTAATATTAAGCTTTAAAGTGAATTTTTTTGTTAGAGTCAAGTGTCCCCCCCCCCCCCTGCCAGCTAAATGGTTGGTTTTGGATATGTGAAAAAATCATGGCAGTAGTATAAATAACGAAATTAAATGGAAAACTATCACAGCTTAGTAGGCTTTACAAGTTAACGAGTAATAGTCGACCAACTTAAATTTGCAGTTGGCGAATTGACCGTAACGTATATCGATGTATGGGAGAGCATGTTTTTCAACTACAATGTTAAGTTTGTTTTTGGGATATATTCATCCCAACTACGGAACCCTTCATTGTACGTGGTCCGACACGCACCTGGCCAGTTTTTTTTTAACTATTGTGTTTGACATTTTAAAGACAGTTAAATCGCAATTTGATAAATAATATAGAAGGGTCAGAAAATAACACTCACCCTTAGTTCCACAGATGACGTCAGCACTATAAGAATTCTTCCTAAAGAAGAACCTCCAATCCTGAGGAATGTCCCTGCATAACAGTACATGGTAGTTCCAGGTCCGGTCTGTGAGGAGTTCACCCGACGGCGCGTAGACCAGATTTTCACACGTCCAGTAGCCTAGACCCATGATGAAAGCTCCGTCCACCTGTTAGTGCAATGAGGACCAATAAAAAGTGTTGGTTGAATGTTTTCAAAAAACTGAATGCAAATTCCACAGTCATATGCCCTGACTAAGCAAAAAAATTTTCGTAAATGAGAAAGAGAAACAAAGAATATTTTCCTAATATTACTAAGTTATTAACCAAATTCGGGACAAAAAAAATGTTTAGTAAAAAGATTCGACAAGAATATTTTACGCCAAAATCAAATAATAATGGAATAGCTCTCTGGAATTAAATAAATGTAAATACTGTTAGACCAACAAGGCGGGCTCTTCCTTGCGGATTCGTATGTGCCCGGAATACCTTCGGGGCACTAGACCAGGCATAAAATGTAAATGAACTGGATTCCACATTCATTTTGGCTAACTTTAAATTTAGGGAAGACAGTATTATAATGTTACTACTATATTCAACACTTGCCTTGATAACATAATTTATTAAATTAAATCTACAGTTTTTCAGCAATACTTACTTGGCCGATATCGATTTCAGGACTAACACTCTGTCCAACATCTTCACAGAGATCTACTCTTAACAACTCAAACTGTCCAGTTAACACATCTAGTTCTACTTCAGCTAAAGTTACTCCATAAACAACAAAGTTATATTCTTCATCAGTCCTCGTGAACCCATGGGCTTGTAAGTCTACATTGTTATTATAAGCTTTTGTTATCAACTCTTCCCAAGTAGGATTATCCATCTGCTCTCTAATTGGCTTCAATCTATCCAGGAGTTGTTGGCAAGCTCTTTGCACTCCCACAATGACGCCCTGATTCACAATGCTACCTCCAGGTAATGAACAGTTTGGAGCTATCACCGTGTTGTTTCCTTTCACTACAATTTTGTCAACAGGAATCTTCAGCAAATAAGCTGCTACTTGGGCAGCTTTTGTGTTAATTCCTTGCCCCATTTCTATGCCTCCGTGTGTTATAGCTATGGAACCATCTCCACGGTATACTGATAAATTTACGTAAAAATTGAGTCCACCTACGGGAGTCCATCTCAGAAAGCTGAATCTCATGCCTCGCTTCTTCCATCTGTTTTCAGCATTAAACTTATTGACAACCTCTCGTCTTTTTATATAATCTGATTTTATAATAACATAGTCAATCATTTCTTTCATATCACTAGCATATGCTGGATCTAGGTTGGCCTGGCGTCCAGAGAATCTAGATCCATCTTATATGAGATCTGTTCCATCACAAGTTCTGCCATCGCCACGTGTTCTAATGTACCTGCCGGAAATATATTTTTTATATGCACTTTTGTTGTAGTTTTCTATTTTTATATGTTTTTGTTCAATATTGTAGATGTCGGGATGGGTTCAGACATCAGAAGTAATACTCAGATATGGCAATACAGAAATATATTTCAATCGAACAATCAGTTATTTTAAATCGAGAGAATATAGAAATTAAATAGAATTAATTAAATAACTAATAATGGTAGTGGCGGTCACATAGGGCAGTACTGACTGTCAGGGACAGTGGTCCATGCACCCACCGCAATAAGGATAGTACTAATTTGTCGGAGACAGCGTTCCATATCCAATAACCGGGCAGTACTGACTGTCGAGAGACAGTGGTCCGTGCACCAAGACGCATCCGTTCAAAATGCGTACCGACTCAATAGCGCACCTCCTTATAAAAGCGATCCGCTAGAGGGGGGTAACGTTACAATATTTCACTCAATTGACTTCAAGTCTTTTAAGTCAAACATCCGATAGAATGAATGATTTGTCTATGGTGCACGTTCCACTAGCGCCATCTAGTCGCCGCCTCTCGCAGCTGTTAAATAATATGGCTTCCGTCACGGCCATTCTGATAAATCACTCGTCCTCGAGTGCAAAAATTCATCCATAAAAAATTAAAAAAGGACTTTCATTAATTCACATCATCATCATACATATCAAAATACCAAATATCACTGGTCTAGGTATTTCTTTACAACAGAAAACCCCTACAGTTCAAACATGCTGGTCTAAATCGTCACCCACTAAAGCAGGTGAGATTCCTGCAGCTCACAAACCGCTGGGCTAGGTTATCAACCCACAAAAGCAGGTGAAACCCCTTCAGCTACATATTTGCTAGTCTAAATCGACAAAGCGCTGGACTAGGTCATCAACCCACACAAGCAGGTGAGACCCTTCCAGCTACAACTGGGCTAGGTCACCACACACAACTCTTGCAACCCCTACGGTATAAACCAGTACTAGTACATTTAGTCATCCAGCAAGAGACCTGGTTCCGGTACTGGGTTATACAGAACAGAATTACAGGATTCAGAATTAATAGTTACTGTTTGTGAACCAATCGATAATGTTTTTTTGATTCTAAGACACGACTGGCATTTAAGTTTTGAGAACTATCTCTTTAAAATTTAAAATCCGTTTTAATTTCCAAGCAATTTGAAACTAAAAGTTGGAACTATCTAGTTTTGAGATTACCGAGACCAAGCACAATGATTCCATATTAAAATAATATGGTATCTCATTCATGGTCAATAACACACACACACTATTATCTCCACAGGAATACAGAGTCAACCCTTGACTCTATGGTCTTTGCTTCTAGGCAAAACCCGATTATACAACCCAGAGCTACCGCCTACCGCGTACCCATGGACTACTCATTGAGCACTACGATACTCCGTTGTAGTCTCCGACCCAATGAACCAAAAACATGTTACATAAACTAAAGTGATGTAAACTCATCTATTTCGTCTACAATCTCAATTGGTACTTGACATCGGGCATCTTCCGAACACGGTCATGAGCGTTTGTAAGTACGCTTGTTAACTAGAGATTTTTAAAACATACCGATCGCCATCTAACACTTCAACAATTTGAAAGGGCCTCTATACTTCACGTCAAGCTTAGTTTGATTACGATCCTCGTTCGTTCTGGCTACAGGAGTTCACCCATACACAAGCGGAGAATTGGTGGACCTCGACACCGGGCTGCAGGCAATCCAGGGAAGCCATGCCATCCCTAGATGGCAAGCTAACCAGGCGCTTGCTACGCCTGGACAGGTACGGCCTGCGCCCAGTGACGGGGACCATCACGGAACACTGATCACTTAAACAAACAATTCCACACAATATGTTTAACGCACAGCCCTCTGTGTAGGGCTTACATGGAGGCTGAAGAAACCGTTTCGCATGTGCTCTTTGACTGCACAGGCGTCACCCTGATCCGAGCAGAAACCCTCGGGTCACTCAGATCCTTCACAGATATCCTATGCAGTCCAGGAGACCTAATCAGCTTCTGGTAGTAGGTAGGTAGGTGGGCAGGTTGGAATAACACGCACAATGGTCCACATGAAGGACGAAGTGCGGAAACCAAACCCTCTAACATAGAACGCTTCTCGTTCTCAATAAGCACGAATTCCCCGACAGAGAACTTACTCACGCTTGCCATTGTACTATTAAAACGACTTTCATCATAACGCGTGGACTTCTCAACGCCTTCAGATACCAATCTCCTAATGTCATCAAGGTCTTGTCATTATTGTCGTAAGCCATTAAATGAAGTGAACATCTGATATGTCAGAATTAAATAAAGTCAAAATTTAACAGAACTCTTTACAAGAGGCATCCACAGTGGCATGCCAGCCTCATCATAACTCAAACTATTCTAAATGAAATCTACACATACATTATAAATTATTAATGTATAAAGAAATCAGTAAGTAGGTTTGCTATCTCGGGAGAAGGCTGCGCCAAAACTTTAACATATCTACCAATATCATATTCATTACCTTTTGCCACACTCAACAATGATTCTCTTTCCTTCTTAGTCTTAGTACACTCTTTATGTAGATGGTGAACATCTTCAACCGATCTGCATGTTTCACAATTGGGATTTACTTTGTTCATCAAATAACCAAACTTGCGGGATGGGTAGTGACCAGAACGTAATCTATGAAACAGAACAATATGATACCTATTCATTTCCTTGATAGCAAACCACGGTATACGAGGAGGCTGATACTGTATAGTTTTATACCAGATACCCTTTTCCCTACTTCTTTCGTCAAAGTACTCTTTAAACCTAACTCTTTATTTCATTTTGAATTAAACTAGAGTACCATATTACTATAAATCAATGAAAAATTAGAAGAAAATTAACATGTTATCAATAATCAGGAAATTCAAAGTCGTAGTCAAAGATCTGACTACACATTTATCGCGCATCTCGCGCAAAAGACAAAATCAAACTAAACATGTGAGAGCAATTCATAAATCAGCCTTAGACCATAAGAATCTTATCCGTGGCCTGTGGCTTTTCACTAAGCCCGTTCAACAAACCCCATGTTTGTTTCACTGAATTCACCTGAATTCCGAGTCCCACGGACTCTATGGTCACTACAAGACCCGACCTCCACTAGAGCCACCCGCGCACCGCGCATCCACGGACTACTATAAGATACCGACTTCTAACGGACTACGGCTACGAAATGGCTACTGGTACGGTCCGACCAGCTGAACCAAGTTCACCACTATCACTCAACTCAACGTCTTCTACTTCAAATGGCTATCATGCATGTACTTGTAAATACACTTGAAATTTAATGCTCTCAATGTGTAGCGATCACCGTCAAGAACCTCTATGACCTCAAACGGTCCCTTAAATTTTGAATCTAACTTTGTAAAGAAATTTGGTCAGAAATCAACGGTAATGGATAACGATCCGTCACTGTATTATTATTAACGTCTCTATGATCTATGCACATACGGTCTGAACCATCATACTTTATAACCAAAAGGGCTCACCTAGCAAACGGCGTACTACTGGGTACTGATGGGTTTATTCGCATTAAGTTACATTACTACTACTGGGGCTAATTATTTAGGCTTTCAACAGTAAATTAACCCTATCGCGCATGATTCGACTTTCGTCCGGAGACAGTCTGTAAGAACAACTTTGCACTGTACGATTAGGGTCTATCAATCTTAATTTCAAATAGGCATTGCAATCAAATATTCGAATACCGAGTTGTACGAGTAAATAACTCGCACATCACTTGAACAGTTCAAACATTCGAACAAGGCTGAAGAAGTATTCGAATACTAAAAATTATCGAACATTTACAATCCCTACCTCCAACTCACCAGTGTTAACACGTGTTGTCGGAAAACCGTTACTAAAAAAGTCCAGAGTATAATTCTAAGATGTTTACAAGGTCACGTCTTCTATCAACTGGTAAAATCAACTTGGGTCAACTCCAAAAAAAAAACGAAAATAAGTTAAGAACGTTATTTTAAAAAAACAAAGTCTTTTATCGCTTGTCATTTACAAAAGTAGTCAAATCCACTTATATGAAGGCAAAAACCGGTTACCACCGGTATCTAACTCAGTCAAATCCTTCGAAGTTTATTAACAAATTTAGTCAAATCCTTTCAGTCAAACAGGAGTGAGACGTCAAATCCTTTTAGCCAATCAGGAGCGAGACGTCAAATCCTTTCAGCCAATCAGGAGCGCGAGATTGTTTTAACTGACAGAGGTTTAAAATGACCATCTTTCTCAGTGTTGGTAACGAGTTGACTCTGTACTTATTTCGTGTCGAATTTTAATTGATTTACTACGTTAATATGGATAAAGTGAACATTTTAGTCAAAGAAACAACCCCTCAGTTATCACGAAAAAGAAAACGACAAGAATCCAATCGACACAATTAATTATTGCCGTAGTCTGAATAGCTTTACACACGTTTATAGTTCTAGGCAAAATTAATTCAGTTGCTCGAACAAAAACCGTTATTTAAAATGTCTCGACTCAATACGATGTTATGACGCAAGTACTTATCTAGCAAAACTTGGAATAGAATCTCCGTCGCGAAATCGTTAATTTCTGCCTGACACAGCAATTGCAAAGTATTATTGATATTTTTATTGCCTATACCTACTAAAGGTACCACATCATTTACTCTTCTACCTCTAAATTTACAAGTAATTCTCTCCTTCATTAAAGACGATGTGTGTGGACGCGTCACGATCGAATGAGACTAATGGACTTAGTGTACAGGCGGTAGATGACAAACTTCCGATGATTTTAGAAATTAAGGCTTCCATGCCGTTACTAAACAAAAGCATCTGGTCTTGCATGATATTGGAAGCTGAGTCTCCAGAAGTGGGGTGGTCTTCGTATCCCACTTCTGATGTCGGGATAGGTTCAGACATCAGAAGTAATACTCAGATATGGCAATACAGAAATATATTTCAATCGAACAATCAGTTATTTTAAATCGAGAGAATATAGAAATTAAATAGAATTAATTAAATAACTAATAATGGTAGTGGCGGTCACATAGGGCAGTACTGACTGTCAGGGACAGTGGTCCATGCACCCACCGCAATAAGGATAGTACTAATTTGTCGAAGACAGCGTTCCATATCCAATAACCGGGCAGTACTGACTGTCGAGAGACAGTGGTCCGTGCACCAAGACGCATCCGTTCAAAATGCGTACCGACTCAATAGCGCACCTCCTTATAAAGGCGATCCGCTAGAGGGGGGTACCGTTACAATATTTCACTCAATTGACTTCAAGTCTTTTAAGTCAAACATCCGATAGAATGAATGATTTGTCTATGGTGCACGTTCCACTAGCGCCATCTAGTCGCCGCTTCTCGCAGCTGTTAAATAATATTGCTTCCGTCATAGATAAAGTGACCTTATCATCATGCTTAGTATAGTAAACTTAGGACAGATAATAATAATACTTACGATGTCTTCCCTTCGATTTGAAATCTAGACTTACCTGGCGCCCTTACCCAAGTATTCTTAGCCGTATCAGTTACAGAATTAAAACTCTTATAAATCCACCGAGATCTGTCGTAAGCGTTGTTGTATTGACCGATGCCCAGCAAATTGATTAACTGCCCATTGACCATGTATCCAGCATCTTGATATATGCTATAGTTTATGTACTGAATCATTCCAGACCTGTTCGTTAAAACGTTAAAACAAATACGTGATGAGCATATAATTGGAATGGTTCTAATAGAATATGTTTATGTTTTGGTGGCAACATCAGATACTTCGAGATTAGGCTATTAAAATACACTTAAAAAAAAATACCTCAAACTCAGTAATACAAGGCAGCCTCTTGCCAATGGCTCTAGTATTAGTGGTCAATGATTGAACGATACGGCAAGGCCTGTTTAGTTTCCTTACTACTAACGAGGCTGCGATTGCTCCCTGAATACAGCGAGATAGTTTGATGCCATACGCACCTCCAACAAGACGGATATGCACGTCAATCCTGAAAGTTCAATAATATTTTTATCAATGCTCAAGTGCAACACAGCCATAATGAAATGTGCTCTTCAAAAAATCGCAAAAAGATGCCTATAAAACGCTCAAACTCATATAAAACCACAAAAATAATACCGTATAAATCACCATTCAAATAATAATAATAATACTAACCGATTTTGATCCATACCCAAAGCCCTCGAAATCATCAACTGTGCACCTTCCATCCATTGCGTTGCACAGTACACGTCCAGTCCTGCATCAGACGGCCTAACGACGGTAGTCAGAGTTTCCAACATAAATGTGTACTGTCCATTGATCGAATTCATCCCATTTATTACTCTATCCACGTCTGTCCCCCTATCTGTAGCATCCACTTCTATAAATGTTGCCGTTCTACTTGGAACATGTATTGCCTCCTTTAATTTTAAAAGTGGTTCTCTGTCATTCGTATAAGTAGCCTTTACTTATTTAGCAGCTCTATCAGCAATATACCGGTTTGTAGCTACAACTATGCCGATTGGCTGCTTGAAATATTTGACGGCTATACTAGCTAAAACTTCTTCATTAGTAGTGTATATGATGGAGTCGGGTGGAGTGGAGGAGTTTATTCCTGGTATGTCTTTTGCTGTATAAAAAGCGATGACACCTGGATAGGCCTATAAAAGAGTAATGGTTGTAGATGGTTAAACTTTGGTTCAAAGCTATCTAGAGCTTTCGAATGTTGTTACAAAATCTTTTCATTCACTTACCATAGCTTCACTAGCATCAATAGACACGATATCGCCCCTCGCGACTGTACTTAGAGCTAATGCACAGAACACCTCGTCAGGATGCAGTGGTTGGTCTTCAGTGTAGCAAGCTTCTCCCGCACATTGTATCTATCAAGAAAATATTCATTATTATTATACTTTAGATGTTAATCATTAAAATTATTTAGATACGACAACTAAAACTAGTTTTTTACAAATCGTGAGTTCATGATAGCTTTCAGGTACCTATTCAAAGCACATTAAATCTATCATACCGTTTTACTTACCAAAGCCTCCTGTTTCGGTATAGGTTGCGACACGGGCCATACTGTTTGGTTGGTTTCAAACACCTGAACACCTCTGGACACTGGACGGGTATCCGACAAGACAGTAGCTCCAGATCTGTAGCGAGCGTGAAGATTCGTTGCTGGAGATAGCGCCAGTATGATAAAAAAGTAACTATTTCACCAACCCCAGGGGGGTTGGTGAAATAGTTACTTTTTTATCATTTGTGTTATAAGAAGCGATAAATAATGGATAAATTGATGAATTATTGAATGTCAGGAATTTCGGCTGATTAGTTAAGGAACTGTAGTTTCATATTTCTATGTTATTCGGACCTCCTTACTTTGAAAAACAATCCCAGAACAGTTATCTTCCTATACTCCACTGATGGTGCTGGTGGATTATCTTCAATCTCCAACTCCTCTTCTAATATCTTCAACGCTGATGTCAGAGTCTCATTGGTGAACAGATTCTTTCCAATTAAGAACTGCTCCGTCGAGCATGCCCGAATAAATGATGGGGAAAGAGCTCCGAAAACTATTCTTGCGTATTTCACAACATTGTTGGGATCCCAGTTGTACAAAAATCCCGCATTTATTAAAGCTGCAGCATTTTGGGAGCGTGGCATCAGCTGAAAATACATCTCTATTTATTTATGTTGATGTATCATCACGTGGGTATTCTCCGAAGGGTAAGGCTGAGGTGTACCTAAAACACCCACTTTTCACCAGATATGTTTCAATTCCCTTCAGGTTAGTTCTTTATAGCATATCATTTATACGTTTTACAAGTTCTTATTAATAACTACAAGTTCACATGAACGGGCACAACAACTACTTTATCGTAAAATCACTAAAGTAAATAGGAATAAATTGTATGTCACATTATGTGTATTGTGTTGATATGCGTTTTATTTCTTGAAGAGATAAAATCTCTGACTTAATTATGATTAATGATAGATGTGTAGAATGTTATATTATATAATGTGTTTTTGGCCTTAAAACAGTCAGTTGTGCTTACCTTGAAAGTGATCACGTGATCATCTTTGCTTAATGGCGGTAACATGACGTTCCAAATAACGCTTCCTCTCATGTTAACTTTGAGAAACTGTTGCATCGTCAGCGTTCGCTTTCCACTCAATCTGCTCTCTAAAACAGAAAGATTGTAACTTCTGCCATTTTTAATGAACATAAAACAATATGAGATAATGATAAGAGTATGCTTAGATGGTTTGGTCATGTTGAGAGGATGAATGAAAGGCGACTAACAAAAGGTATTTGTGGCCAGGCAGATGTGAGTTGAAGCGCCAGCTGGAGACGCCTTAGAAGGATATAATAATATAGTGACCTTATTAGGGATGTTCTTCAGAAAGGTCAGGTGCGTAGTACTAACAACCGGCGTGCGTGTATGATCAAATGTATGAACGTAAACGAAGCAAAATGAATATATACAAGGATCGTAGCAGGTAGCGTTCTGTAGTTTCTGCCTATATCCATGGGAAAAAGGCGTGAGTTTATGTATGTAACATTCATTCTTACCATTATTCATACCAAAATAATAAATAAACTTACGTATAGTGACTTGTGCTCCAATCATTTCTAAAAGCAAGAAAATATCCGATGCAAACCAGTGGTTCTGGTTCTTGATCATGAGGTTCCCTGCTATTGACGCCACCTAGAAATACATTATTTAAATAAACAGGACACAGCTGCTGTAAATCTCTTACACTCAGAACTCTTAATTTCAAGTTTTACTCAAATTTCCATAACTTACATTTCTTATGGGAATATGTGCAACATTTAGAATATGGTCGTATAACTTCTTCAGATATCCAAAGTCTTCTTCGTTAGCTACTGTTTGTAGTATCTTCAAAAACTCTGTGAGAGTATTTCCTGCATTCACTATACAGTTCTGGTCAATTGTGTACCCTTTAAGTTCTTGGACTCCACTTATATCTATAAGGACCCGAGGGTTGTCTTCTATGGGATATACTCCTGTAACACAAATTCTTAAATGAATCTTCATCATGTCTTCTAAGGTTCTTTTTGTATAATAAAATGTTCGTTTTGTTTGTTTGTTTGTTAAAACAATTATTAAAGATATGAGGTACTCAAATACTCGATTTGAAGTAATATCAATTATCCTAGACAGCTACATTTTCTATCGACAAATAAACGTAGGAGCATTCATTGTTTATTTGGTAAACATTTATTTGAATTTTATAAGTGAAGTTCTACTATCTTAACGACTATACTAGTATCACCTGATTTACCTATAACATATAAAAACGTTGAGGTAAATCTAGATAAATAACCAGTCAAACTTATTAGCCCCCTTATTACAAAACAAGGTTTATCTTCAGACCCAGGTTTAAAACATGGCGCCATTATTGAATTTCGAACTTTATTCCGACTATGGTAAAGTTCCTAAACACAAAACTGACAACTTAGAACCGAACACAATTTTCAGTTTTGTATAAAGAACGGTATTTCAATCACTGTTACGTTCTTATTACAAAAACTAGCTCCATGGTTTAAGGCATGTCAAAATATAAATCTTGTTTTGTAATAAGGCGGTAGGTGATTAGTTGCACATACACGGTTACATTTACACAGTAGATAATGATTTAGAGTTTGAAACGAGCATTAGAATGCAAATAGTTTATGATTATTAATACAAGTTCTAGAATCTCTAGCTAGATAGTCCTGGTAAACAGTAAGTTGTACAACATTAAATAAAAAACGAAGAATGGATAGTAACGTGACCATAGTAGATGACAAGTATGGTGGTTCGTGCACATGGCTGGAGAGTATTGACGGCAAGGAAAGATAAATTAATCCAAAGTCAAACATTTTATTGATTCTAGTTGCCCCTTCCAAACGGTAGTTTCGTACGGAGAAGAATAAGCAAGAAACTCCATCGGTACTCTTTTTAACCGACTTCCAAAAAGGAGGAGGTTGTATGTTCGGCTGTATGTTGTTCACCAATTGCTCGATTGTCAATTGTGGACTGATTTTGAAAATTCTTTGTTTTTTTTTAAAGGGTATGCTCCCGAGGTAATGCCATTGTCACCAAGTTAGAATCTGATAAGGGGATTCCATGGAAATCGAGGGCAATCCTCAAATTTTATAAGCACACCTATATCGATTTCAGTATTTTTTATAGTAACTCATGCATTTTCACTTGCTATCACCAAATTTATACCACAAATTGATAGATAGTTGATTACCACATTTTTACATTTTTGTTACTGCTTATTTAGGTCTCTAATATTAAAATAAATACTATATATTTGGTACCTAACAAAAACACTTCCTCTTCGGCATTAGACAACTCAATTAGATGGCGGTTCAGTGGGTGTACTTGCCACACCATAGAGTCATGGGCTGAACCCGGGCTGCTTGCATCGACGTACAATAGGTTTAAATCTGCATCACAAATCTGTAACAAAGTTTAGTGATGTTAATGCTAACTTAGAATTTGATAACAACCAATCATTGATATAAATGTCTAGTAACAAATTGTTGCTTACAACCATGACATTCAAGATACCGCTCTTCGTGTACAGGCCTCAGTAAAGCGATATGTGTGCCGTCGATACAACCCAGTACACCCGGAAAGCCAAAACATGTGTAAAATCTGTAAGAAATAATAATATAAACAAACAAGAAGAACAATTATTAACTCAAAACGATGAATTAAAGTTCAGATTATTAATTCTAACAAATAGCACTCACTTTGCCTTGATCTCATTTCTTTCTTGGGGATGCATTGGCCTAACTATAAGTTTATGATAGATTTGGTTCAATGCATCGGCGACTTGTTTCACAGCTCATGGCACTGTAGTCTGTGAGACATTATTTAATACGCTTTGGCCAACCAGTGTTTGGTATGATCCTGTGGCGTAGAAGCTCAGCGCAATAAGTATCTGAAACGTTTCGAATTTTGTTTATTTGAATTTTAGGTAAGGCACAACTTCGGCAATTCATAATTCTGATAGTATAATTTTATCACATATGTACATAATTATTCAACGTCAGTTTTATTGGGTCGGAGTGTCAAGTAAGGTAGGTACCTTCACATACAAACCTTTCATTCAGCAGGGATTCCATCCACCGTCGCTGTCTCTGGAGAAAGGGAATGAGCTCGTCAATTAGTTCCCTTACTTGCTCCTTACCAAGCCCAAACGTTTTGACAAACTCCGCCTCAGGAAGTTCTCGAAAGGCATTCTTGCAGCCTCATTAGAGCGAGATTTGCAGCGCTGGCGCAAAAGCAAACGTTGGCAATCGGCACTATAAGCCAATGCCATAATACGCCACCGCAAAGTAGGTGAAGGCCTCATTGTGGCGCAAAACTACGTCCACTTTTCAATTTCGGGTCAGTGCCCACTGACCCGAAATTGAAAAGTGGACGTAGATTTAGGGGCTACGTAAGACGCACCCACACACGGACACTTTATTTTAATTAAAAAGAAATAAACAAATTGAACCAAATCCATAGGGAAAAGAGGTGTCGTTGTTCGATGGCTTCACAATGGCAGTTTGATGGTCAAAACAATATTCAAACACGATAGAAACAACTGTCAAATACACTTAAAATATTTACAGACTACGGTAGTCTGTAAATATTTTACTTTGGCCATCACGATGACATTATTGTAACATTATAGTGGACCAGACTACCAATTATTAAAATAGTCTTACTATGGCGTTTCAATGCCACTACAGTGGTAAGTCAATGACAATAGATAGTTTATAGAATACCAAATGTCAATGACTATTCTATTAAACAGATATATGCCAGTGACCTTGAGTGGTTAGCTTGCGTGTTCTGTACTGAGCTCACGCAACTCCCAAATTTGATGCATTATTAATTTATTATGTACAAAACAAAAGGTATTTTAATAAAACGCGTATACTAAAAGACCAATAATTTAATTATCTTTAAATTGGTGAAGGGTTCAGAAAAATACGCTTTGTGAATTTTGCGCCCTTCTCAGTTTTTTATCCGCGTTAGACATAGCTTTACAAATTAATTTCACTGTGTAATATAAACATAATCTAAAATATTCAGTTATTGAGAAAATGCTCTAATTTTTTTTTCATATCATTAATACTACTCGTTTAGACGTGGTCTTCAGTATAAAATCATTACAAGTCGATTATCGTCCCCTTAAGACACTACTTACACACTACCGACACAACTTGGTTATTTTACAGAATTGGGCCCCCCCCTTTTTGGGCATCGACTGCGGTTGGTCACAATCGTATGTATAGCACAATTCCCTTTATTTCCCGCATTTACTCTTTATAAAACATCCCTGTATGCTATGTTTGTAATTATGGTCTCAACATATTACAGAGATTTAGAACTCCGCTGCCGCGAGAAATCACGGCACACCGGACAGAGCTCCGACGGGATCTCCTGGCGCCATGGAGAGTGCGATTGTCGCAACCCAGCGCTGGGCACGCCGCAATTGTGGCGATAAGTCCCCTCTTTGAGGAGTGAATAGAGAGGCGCCACGGCATCCTCACGTTCCGCCTGACGCAGGTCCTCACCGCACACGGTTGTTTCGGGAGGTTCCTGTTCAGGATAAAGCGGGAGGAAACGCCCGGGTGTCACCAGTGTGTGGTACTCAAACTCAAACTCAAAACATTTATTTCAATTAAACCTATTACAGGCACTTTTGAATTGTCAAAGAGTCGGTCAGTTAGTCAGAAAGTTGAAGCTATTTGCCCATTCCAAAACGTAGATCTCTATGGAGAAGAATAGGCAAGAAACTCCAAGGACACTCTTTTGAAGCAAGATAATGCAAAATTCTGGGTACATTAGTCTTGTTGCGTCTATATGTGAGAACAATGTAAAAAAAATTTAATTGTTTATTTAAAAAACAATTCAAAATATAAGATTAAAAGATTACAAATAAGCCCTGGCAGTTAAGAGAAGACCAGTCCCAACTGACGGCGCCCGTTCACGAACATGCATACGATACGTACCACACCGGGCATACGATGGAGGTCTGCCCGGCTTGGGCGGAGCATCGCCGTTTCCTCACGTAGGTGATCGACGGCGGCGACCTTCGCATTCGGCCCTCGTTCAAGCCATGGTTCGGAGCGAGAGTGCATGGGAGACCGTCACATCGTTCTGCGAAGCAGTAATGCTCGCAAAGGAGGAGGCGGAACGCGTGAGGGAGAGGCAGGGTTTGCGCCCTCGCACCCCTAGTCGCCGCAGGAAAGCCGAGTTTCGGCCACTGTAGGCGCGGGCCTGCGGACTGTGAGCGATGGGTAGCTCGCCGTCCGATAAGGACCAGGCCCGGGTCGACGGCGCGTTGTGTTCCACGCACGCCTCAAAGAGATGTCAGCACGAAATGACGGTCCATAAGGGCCAATGCCTGCCAGGGTTGCGAGTTTGTCCGAAAGGGATATCGTGGCCCTGGCACACAGGCAAATGAAGGAACACGGGTGGGTTTTAGTCAGTAAAAGTCTGACACGCCCTCCCGCTCCGCCAAGAGCGGGAGAAGTTATTGGACAAATTCCCACCAAAAAAAAAAGTACTGGTGACACGGAAGCAAGCGACGTACAGTTGTCCATGTGAGAAGTAGTTAGTCCTGAGGTCGACTCCGCAGTCTTCAGTAGCAATTTCCCATTGCTTGCGGAATTTTTCGTTTTTAGTGAATTAGTTAACGCCTGTGTTCCTGCATACATGGAAAATATGAAAAAAAGAGTATGTGAAAAATGTCGTGGGTTGCATTTACTCAGTCTATAGCTCAAATTTTATGTAATATTGTATAATGTGTAACTGTTTATTTTCCCAAATAAATAAATACTACGTAATGTCACAAAACTGATACATTCTAGACTGGACTGATGCATTCTTACAGATTATTCCTGACGATCGGCTATCACTAAAATAATAATCATAACAGTAGATAATGCAGAACAGATGGCCGATGGGGCCAAAAGGTTCTGAAGTGGCGACCGCGTACCGAGAGACGTAACGTTGGAATGGCTCCCACAAGGTGGACCGGTGACCTTGTGAAGGCCGCAGGAATCCGCTGGATTCAGGGAGCGCACAACCGGTTGAATTGGTGGAATGGGCGGTGGCCCATATGCCTGGGGGGAAGGCATATGTCCAACAGTGGATGTCTTTTGGGTGAAATGATGATGATGTGATAAAACTACAAATAAACAATTTCCTTTACTTGTGATTCTAGGTCAATGGGAAGAACCCGATAAGTTTTGATTAATTTATGAGTACTTATCAAAATATGTCGCATAAATAGCCGTACTTTTTTATTGCGTTGACAGAAGTTTTGTTTTTTTTAGCTCCAGGGGACCGTAGACCTATGTATTTGAATTTGATACCTCCACGCATTCCTTAGAAAAAGGATTTTGACTCGAACGGACACGAGGACAACGAAGTGATCCTTATAGGATCACTTCGTTGTTTCCCGTCCATTCTTTCGGGGTTCCGTTATTTCCTTTTGAGGTGCGGAACCCTAAAAAGTAAGTTGAAGTTTTATTTCCCACGAAATGTATAGGCAAAGATTTATTGCAATTTGTGACTCTTCTAGTACTCAAACCTCAGTTGGTCTAGTAGAGCTTTTTGATCCTCATCTGAAACAGGATCTTTATGTACCAATTTTTTTTTTCGTGAAATTTTCCCATTTTCTTGCTGACTGTAATATTTTTTTTTATCTGTGTATGCAGATCAAAAACTTAAGGATTGTCTCCTAACACCGATTTCATGTACCTACAACGGTTAAGGTACCCGTACTGCCCCATCTCAAAAATCCACCTTGTATATTATGTCATGATGATTGACAGCTTAGCCCCACAAAATCTTGAATGTTCCAACCGTTTGGCTCGTCGTTTTACAATTTACTGTAAACTGTAGAGGAATACAAACCTTGATGCAATATTGCTCATCTACCATAGCAAATAGCGTGATAATATATAGCCCACCAATTGACCATGCTTCTAAGGAATATCTATGCAAAATTTGAACATAATCTATTCAGTAGAATTTGCTTGATGCCGGTACATACATTCAGACAAACAGACAAAAAATCTATAAATTATATTTTCGGCATTGGAATCGGTCCCAGACCTCGTAGCAATTACTTTTTTTCAAAAATATTCAATGTACAATTTTGACTTCGCTACGATTTTATTATAAGTATAGAATAGATAAATTAACTATGTGAAAAGTATGGAAATGCATTAATCACATAGATATTTGCACGTAGTGGAAGGTGTAACATAATCCCCATGAGTTTTGCTTTTAGCTATGAAACGGAATTACTTGAAGTGCAATGTACCTACAGCGAGCCCAGTACATAGTCAAGTAGTCCCAGATCATCATGGCTGTGATGGAAATCATGGTTTAGAAAATCTAAGTCATGTTGTTCATGTCCGCTGCTGTTGGAACTGACATCAGACAAACATTCATAGAGGAGAAAGTACACTCGTTAGTTTATGATATTTGTCCAATGTTATTATTGTTCTTGTCGAAAAATAAAAAGATCGAGTTAAGGCGTAGAGCAAACATGCAGCATGAAATTCACGAAACAGACCGGTTGTCTTGTTTGTAAATAACTATTGTTCATGTTTTGATCTAATACCAACTGAAATCTTATTAACGTAATCCGGATTCCAAATACGGATTCCATTGGAAACAAAAATATGGAACATAATGATTCATAAAATTTATTATTTATTAAGTACACAGTTCCTTCCCCGTAACATTAATTCTTATCTTAATAGTACCTACAATTTGCAAAAGAAATCTGATAATAACATGTTTTTACTATCCGCAGTAAGTGTAATTTACTGAATCAAATAAAATGTTCTTTGTGTGTAACTAATTGAACTTGAAATCCGCTGGATTCGTCGACGATAGTAGATAGTTTCTTTCAACGGTATAGGGCCCATCTGGAACAATACAAAATTTTAATCAACTTTATCATTAGAAAAGGTTAAAAATATAGGTCGAAAACATATATTTTTTTCACGTCACGGTGCAAATGCATTAAAACATACAAGTCATAAAAAATATTTTTAAAATCGTCATAATATTATGTTTACCTTCTTGGTACCACCGTGGTTTAGAAATGCCCAGCTCAAGATTAGATGCAACAATAGCTTCCCTCAAGGCAAAAGCTACAGCCACAGCCATGCATATTGGAGGCTCACCGATACCTAAGCAGAGACGAAATAATAAAATTAATTTTCTTGTTTGAAGAATAAGTGAAGAAGTTAGCATTCATCAAATCCTACAATCTCACTTACATTTAGATCCGAAAACCTCATTTTCAGAGAAAGAATTCTTCCTAAAGTAAACCCTCCACTCCTGAGGAATGTCCCTGGCTAACGGCACATGGTAGTTCCAGGTACGGTCAGTTAAAAGTTCACCAGTCGCAGCGTAAACAAGACGCTCGCAAGTCCAGTAGCCCATACCCATTATGAAGGCTCCTTCCACCTAAGTCGGTTTAACATTTATGAAAAATGCAGACTCGGTGGTGTTTTATAGATTTGTTCTGAATATGAAATCTAATACTTAATGAAATAATTAATAAGAAGAACGTAAGTTTATAACATTACTCTTTCTTTATTTTTTTAATTTGGTTTTTTAATCGAAATTAAATCATTTCTAAATACTTACTTGGCCAATGTCAACTTCAGGACTAACACTTTGTCCAGCATCTTCACAAAGATCTACCCTCAGCAACTCAAACTCTCCAGTTAGTACATCTAATTCTACTTCAGCTAAAGTAACTCCAAAAACATCAAAGGGATATTCCTCATCAGTCCTTGTGAACCCATGAGCTTGCAAGTCTACATTGTCATTATAAGCTTTTGTTATCAACTCTTCCCAAGTAGGATTATCCATCTGCTCTCTGATTGGTCTCAATCTATCCAAGAGTTGTTGACAAGCTCTTCTCACTCCCACAATTACATTTTGATTCATAATACTTCCTCCACCTAGCGAACAGTTTGGTGCAATTACAGTATTATTTTCTTTTATAATGATTTTGTCCACAGGAATATTAAGCAAATAAGCTGCTACTTGAACTGCTTTAGTATTTATTCCTTGGCCCATTTCTATGGCGCCATGTGTTATTACAACAGAACCATCTCCACGATATACTGATAGATTTATGTAAAAATTTAGTCCTCCGACGGGAGTCCATCTTAGGAAAGCGAATCTCAGTCCTCTTTTCTTCCATCTATTTTCATGGTTGAATTTGTTGACTATTTCTCGTCTTTTCATATAATCAGATTTTATGATAATGTTGTCAACCATTTCTTTTAGATCACTGCTATATTGCGCATCTAGGTTGGCTAGTCTTACATCTAATGGATCCAGGTTCATCTCGTATGCGATTTGTTCCATCACAAGTTCTGCCATCGCTACGTGTTCTAGTGTGCCTGTTAGAATTTAGAATACTTAAATACATGCAACATGAGGAGTGCTTGTTGAGAAGAACATAGTTGATAACATAGCCCTACCTGGTGATCTAGCCCAAGTATTCTTAGCCGTATCAGTTGTAGAATCATAGCTAGTGTAATTCCATCGAGCTCTGTTGTAGGCGTTATTGAATTGGCCGTCGCCAAGCAAAGTGAATTGTTCGTTTGTTTTATATCCATTGTCTTCAAATACCTTGTAGTTTATGTACTGAATTACTCCGGATCTGTTTACGCCAGCCTAGATGCAAGACGTAATATTATAAAGATTGTATTAAGTGGTTTCTTTAACTGGCAGGGAAGCATTAAGGAATGAGATGAAACTTGCTAAATGAAACTATTTAATTTATACCTCAAATTCAGAACAGCAGGGAAGTCTCTTGCCCACGGCTCTCGTATTGGTAGTCAAGGATTGGATAAATCGACAAGGTCTGTTCAGCATCTTCACTGTAAGCGCAGCGGCAATTGCCCCTTGAATGTTGCGAGACAATTTGAGGCCATACGAACCTCCGACACGACGGGTGTGCACGTCAATCCTAAGAATTAAAAACATTCCATAGGTAAATCATCACCAGATATATATGTCTATAATCGTTATGTATGAAAATCAATAAACCTGTTTTGATCCATATTTAAAGCCCTGGATATCATCAACTGCGCGCCTTCCATCCATTGTGTTGAGCAGTACACGTCTAGTCCCTCATCAGAAGGCTTGACGATAGTAGTCAGAGTTTCTATAGTAAAATGGTACTGGCCATATATTGAGTTAACTCCTTTGATTTCTTTAGCTACTACTTCTGTACCTCTGTCGGTAGCTTCTACTTCAATGAATTGGGTGCTTCTGCTTGTGTTATTTATAGTCTGCCTGACATCTAAGAGTGGTTCTTTAACATTTGTGTATGTAACTTCTACTAGTTTCGCAGCTCTATCTGCAATATAACGAGTCTCAGCCACAACTATGCCGAATGGCTGGTTGAAATATTTGACGGTACCACTTGCTAAGACTTCTTCATTGGCAGAGTATAAAAACGAGTCAGGTGGAGTAAATGAGTTTATTCCTGGGATGTCTTCTGCCGTATAGAACGCTATTACGCCTGGGAAAGCCTGTAAAACGATAGCTATAATGTTGATACAATTTCAGTTAGGTCTAGATCACCTGACTATTAAATTGAAAATAATAAATTCTTACCAAAGCCTTGCTGGCATCAATGGACACAATTTCACCCAACGCGACTGTACTTAGTGCCAAGGCACAAAATACCTCGTTGGGAAATTGAGGTAAATCATCAGTGTAGAAAGCCTCTCCCGCACATTGTATCTGCAACCAACGTATGGAAGTTAATTCAGAGTAACTTCGTAGTAAAAAACAGAACACTTGAACAATATTATTCGAGTTTTTCTCACCATAGCTTCCACTTTCATAATAGGTTGTGTCACGGGCCACACCGATCGGTTAGTTTCAAACACCTGTACGCCTCTGGACACCGGACGGGTATCCGACAAGACTATCGCCCCGGATTTGTAGCGAGCGTGAAGATTTGTTTCAGGAGATAGTGACAGTAAACCCTGGGATTGTAGAAAATAGTTAATTTCAGTTTGTTATGCAGTGCATGCAAAGTTAATTTAATGTTGTTACTGTTCATTACCAACAATAGTAACAACAACAAAAAAAAACAGTCAAGAGCGAGTCGGAATCGCACACCGAGGGTTCCGTACGTATATATGATGTGAATGATTTCCGAAAAACTGTGCTATTTAGAGACATCGTTTTATTTTTCCTGCAAACCGCGTTCTTTCATATGATACCCCACATGCCCTAGTAGGCCCTTTTGCAAAAAAGATTTTTTTTTTTTTAATTTCTTTCTTGTATGCAAAATAATTGGGCAAACGTCATCTAAAACTATTCTAAATTTCAAGTTGATAGCATTAGTAGTTCTTGAGATATCCAGGTGTGACAAACAAACAGACAGACTTAGTCTCACCATAAGGGTTCGTTTTTACCATTTTGGTACGGAACCCTAAAAATGAACTTGATTAATAGATTTTGACAATTAACTCGTAAAAAAATCAACCTAGAAAATTAAATGTCATTTGAAATCATTATATTAAAACGTAAAGAGCAAACTTTGTACCTCTTAACTTTGTACGAAAATTACGCGGACGGATAGGTATGTTTGGCACAGTTAAAGTTCATATGGAAGAGGCCTGCAGAAAGCTAATTTTTATAAAATAATAAGCATTGGATCCGAGTGGCCATTTGGTTTTTCAATATATCATCATGCGGTTGGTCGACTCTTCACGTGACCAGAGGGCTTTATTTTTTGGGTGGGAAATTATCAACGAACTTCTCGCGCTCTGGGCGGAGCGGGAGGGTGTGTCAGACTTTTACTGACTAAAACCCACCGTGTTCCTTCAAATGCCTGTGTGCCAGGACCACGATATCCCTTTCGGACAGACTCGTAACCCTGCAGGGTGACCTATTTTGGCCAAAGACCTTTTGGGCACTTTTCCTGTTGACAGAGATGCAGAGGCATTTTTTGATGCCCTACGATTCTTTTCCCTCTTTTTGTATTTATTTATTTGTATAGTTAGTTTAGTTTATTTTAGTTTTAGTCATATAATTGTGAATAGTTAGTTGTGTTATATATTGTATAATATATGAATTAAAGAAATACATTAAATTCATAAAAAACATTACACACACTACCATGCGTTTGACACACACACACATAGTACCATGGCCTAGGCCACATGATTTAAAAATATATAGGTGACAGATGAAACAGCTTGAGCATGGAATCAGTAAGAACTTTATAATCAACACCATTCTCAGAACGTTGGCTGATAGGTGGGACTCTCCGATCTTGGGGCGGTGGGTACGACTGTATGCAGTCAAGTAGGCATTCCCCGGGATCGGCGTGCCTCACGACGCTTAGTAATATTTGTACTAACACTCGTTTTATAAGTTTACACTGTTACTAACATACTTATATGGAGCATGGCTCTGAAATAAACGATATAATTATATTATTATTATAATAGCATGGAATTAGTAAGTACTATATAGATTGTAAGTATCTCGTATTAGCAATTTTAACAGAACTTTTTTCTATTTGGAGACTTTTAGCAAACTAGAAGCAAAATGTTCCCACTGTAAATTAGCAAGAAATTATATTTTTTTCTGTGATATGATTCACAAGCAGAACTTGCTCACAGAACATAACTTCTATTGTATTTTATAATAATTACTCACTTTATAAAACAATCCCAGAGCCACTTTCTTCCTATACTCCACTGAAGGATCTGGTGGGTTTTCTTCAACTACCAGCTCAGCTTCCATGATCTTAAGTGATGACGTCAGAGTTTCATTGGTGAAGAGATTTTTCCCAATCAGGAACTTCTCTGTCGCAGTAGCTCTGATGAATTTTGGGGAGAGAGTTCCGATGACTATCCTTGCAGAATTGACTATGTTGCCAGTTGCCATTTTGTACAGAAATCCTGCATGAACTAAAGCATGGGCATTTTGAGACCGCGGCATAACCTGTAATAATTTTAAAGGTACTCTATTAAGCTTTCTTTTTATACAATCAAAGGAACCCCAATTGTACTATTATTTTCTGTTTAGAAAGATATCTCTAAATAACTTCACAACCCAATAAGTATAGATAATACTAAAAACCAACCTAGAAAATTAAATGTAATTTGAAATCATTATATTAAAACGTGAAGAAAAAACTTTGTACCCCTTAACTTTGTACGAAAATTTTAACTTTACTTTGTTCCGTGTTGTGCCGGACGTAAAGAATAGCACCGCCCCACTTGTTCCCGTGAGTGTCGTAAAAGGCGACTAAGGGAATGGGCAGCAGCGTTCTCTATGTTTTTAACACCATACTGCGATCACCAACCCGCCTGCCAAGCGTGGCGATTATGGCAACCCTTTGGGGGAGGCCCATGTCCAGCAGTGGACGTCTTTCGGCTGAAATGATGATGATGATGAATACTAAAAACCAGCTAAGTGCGTGTCGGACCACGCACAACGAAGGGTTCCGTAGTGGGCATTAATTTATTCTAAGAATAAACTTAACATTGTAGTTAATAAACATATTCCCTCACACGTTTCAACTGGAAATGTAAGTTTGTACGCACAGAGATTTACCATGGAGTTTTAAGATCATAGACTTCTTATAGGTTTTCCTGTAATCTATATATAAAAAACTATTTTTTTAATATTTTTATTTTATGCTCAGTAGTTTCGGAGATAATGGTAAATTTTCATCTATTTTCTTAGATAATACCTATTAAAAGTATTTATTTTAAAATTATAAAATATATATATATGAAATCCTTACAACAAGCCCTTTCATTTGATATGTCACACGGTACAGTTTGCTAAACGTATTTCTTTTATTTCCTAATTGGCCCCCAAAAGTGACCCCATATTCAACATTCATTTATTTACGTTACACGTCCGTATTTGGGTCACAGAAGTTCATATGTGCCAAATTTCAACTTAATCGGTCCAGTAGATTCGGAGCAAATCGGTTGTGACAGACGGACAGACAGACAGACAGCCAGACAGACAGATACACGAGTGATCCTATAAGGGTTCGGTTTTTTCCTTTTGAGGTAGGGTTCCTTACCTCAAAAGGAAAAAACCGAACCCTTATAGGATCCTTCCTTTCCTTCCTTGATTCCTTATAGGAAAAAACGGTCCATAAACTTATCATCATAGTTAATTTTTAACTAGCTGACAGTCGTTGTCTTTGTAGTTTCTTGATTTTTAAATTCTTTATAAATATTACTAAATAAAACAAAATAGAAAAATACTTTATATTAATAAAAATATAATGCATGACAAAAAGCACATTTCGTGCCTAGGATTTGACCCTCCAATCTTGTGCACGGCAAGCGGTCTTAAAACCTCCGGTCTGTTTGTGTAAATGTAACCGTATTATTTGCTACTCGTTATACGCAATAATAAAAGTTAACCCAACCGGTGTATTTTAAGCTTTTTATAAAAAAGAAAAAAACATTAAAAACAGACTTTCAAAAAAACTTAAACTTATTTATTCACTAAAACAATACATTAATAATTTTAATAAAATGTTTTTTTTGCAAAATACAAAAACCTGCAACTTGGGCCTATCTTGGATTTGAACTCACATGTCTTTTGGGGGGGGGTAACCACCTAATGGAGCTGTGTGTACAATTACACATACAGTTACTTTAATTTGTATTCAGATAAAATGCTTCAATTTCGTGAAAATAGGAATTTTCTTGTTTACCTTATAGGTAACCAAATAATGGTCGTTACATAGCGGAGGTAGCATAATGTTCCAAATAACACTTCCTCTCATGTTCACCCTGAGAAACTCTTGCATCGTCAGCGTTTCCATTGCGCTCAAGCTGTTCTCTAAAATTAATAGATTAAGGTTGTACAAAAAACGTAATTTATCTTAATTCATTCATTTTAAATTTTCAGGATTATTATTTTTTTACACAAAATGCTTTCATTCTTAATCTCCGTATTTGAAATCCATACAACAAAACCATATAGGTACCATAAATAATGAATCAAAGTATACTTACGTATAGTGACTTGTGCCCCAACTGTCTCTAAAAGCAAGAAAATATCCGACGCGAACCAGTGGTGTTTATTCTTGATCATGAGGTTCCCGGCAATTGATGCCACCTACAAACATGAATTCTTTAAATATAACGTTTTTAACGATTTATCTATTATTAAAACCTCTACTCACATTTCTTATCGGAATGTGCGCAATATTTAGTACGTGATCGTAAATCTTCTGCAGATATCCAAAGTATTCTTCTTTTGATACAGTTTGTAGTATCTCCAGAAACTCCGTGAGTGTCGTCCCAGCGTTCACTATTAAGTTCTGGTCAAGTGTGTATCCTTTGAGTTCTTTGACATCGCTTATGTCTATAAGAACACGAGGATACTCGTCTTTGGGATATACTCCTGCAAACATGTAGTTTTTAGTGATTCTCCATCTATTCGTCTTTTATCTTTATAGCAAAGATAATTATAACGACAAATTTTACTAACCTCTTGCAGTATTCCCAATAATAAGCATATAAGAATCATCGCCCTCTCTATCCAAAATAGTAAATATATCTCTTACTTCTTGCACACGATACCAAAGCCTTTTATCTTTCAGTTTGATCTCAATGATGCGTTCTTTTCCATTTTCTTGTTCTACGAAGCACCACTCACTTTCCTCACAATTACTTTTATCACAGACTTCACCGGTTTTCTTACAGATTTGTAGATCTTCAATATCTTGAAGCTTGATCTGTCTTGGAGCGTCTATTGCAAACTTTTTGAAGGCCTCAAGGATTGGCCTATAGCCGGTACAGCGACAAACGTTGCTAGCTAATGACTTTTCTATTTCTAGCATTGTGATGTTGGGATTGGTTTGAAGCAGACTGCAAATAAAAGTATTTAATATTTTTTAAGTATATTTATTTTTTTATATTTAATTTTGATCTTTTTTTTGGCAGTATTTGGCAGTGTGTACATTTTGTTCCACAGTACTTTTATACCAGACAAGCTCTAGACGTGAAGACTTGTAATTGGCTGTCAGATTATCATGCTGTTATTTATCACCATTGTATTTAGCTGTAACTCTTCCAAAGTAAATAAATAAAACCAGCCAAGTACGTGTCGGACCACGCACAATGAAGGGTTCCGTAGTTAGGATGAATTCATCCCAAAAACAAACTTAACATTGTAGTTGAAAAACATGCTCTCCCATACATCTATATACGTTACGGTCAATTCTTCAACTGCAAATTTAAGTTGGTCGACGATTACTCGTTAACTTGTAAACGCTACTTAGCTGTGATAGTTTTCCTTTTAATTTCGTTATATATATTACTGCCTTGAATTTTTTCCCATATCCAAAACCAACCATTTAGCTGGCAGGGCGGGGGGGACACTTGACTCTAACAAAAAAAAGCACTTTAAAGCTTAATATTACGCAAATGGATCTCAGAATTGAAAATTGTTTTTCACAGACCTACAATATTTTTGAACGGCCTATCTAACGATACCCCACACTATGTATTAGACGAGAAAAAAAATATCATCCCCGTTTTACGTGCAAGGGAGGTACCCTAAAAAAAATGTTTTTCATGGTTTTATTTTACGTTTTTTTTGGCGTGATTAATATGTACACCCATGCCAAATTACAGCTTTCTAGGACTTAGCATTTCTGAGCTAAGCCAGGGACAGACGGACGGACGGACAGACAGACAGACAGACAGACAGACGGGCGGACATAGCGAAACTATAAGGGTTCCTTGTTTACTACGGAACCCTAAAAATAACAAATAAAAGAACAAATGTAGATGACTAGTTGGTATGTTTAGTCCTATAAAACGGATTCCTGGAAGATGCCTTCTTTTTTAACAAAATATTTTTTGGAGATTAGATAATATTGGTTTTTCTTACCCATACATCGACATTACCCAAGATGGAGAACAGTACCCACACTGAGAACCATTTTCTCTAGCCAGTGTAGTCTGTAGTTCATGGTAGCCTATCTTCCTGTTGCCCAAACCTTCGATGGTGGTGATCTCCAATCCATGGCATGCCGTTACTGGTTTCATGCACTACCAGATGAAACAAAGTGTTTTAATAACTAGTATCGATGCTGTGATCGTGAATAGAAATAAACAAACATAGAACGATATTTTTGAAACAGAACTAAAAGGACATTAGTCGTAAACTCTCAATAATTTATTAAACTTACGAGCTGATTAGCTGGCAACAATGTGTCTGAGTGAAAACATCAGAATCTACCATATCCCTGACTATAGCAGAACTTCTTGAAGACATTGTCAAATTAGGCCAATGTGCAAGATTTAGTGTTTGCACTAGGAAATTCCATTATTCTTCAGAAGAAGATCGATTGAAGATTATTAAGCAAACTTGTCTTGAATCTATTGAAGATTGTATACTAACCGAGTTGATAGCATACGGCTTGACATTGGCTCGATATACGCTGACGACACAGGCTCCGCAGCCGCCTTCACGACACATGTACTTGGTGCCATGGAGGCCTAGGTTCAGTCGCAAGTAGTCGACCAGCATCACGTCTGAACTCACATCGCATCCCACTGGTGAAAATGTATTTACACGATATAATAGTACTCACAGCTAGGTGATTACTTTTGTAAATATTCCTGACATTTAAAAGAAGTTTTTATCTGCAATACATAAACATGATATAAATTTTCAACACTTTCTTCTATATCAAAACAATACGGGAATACCTTTGTCTTTTCATTCAACAGCATTGTAAGCTTACCTCGTAGATATAATTTTGATCACTGCAGTAGATAGACAGATAGATAGATCATTTATTTGTCCAAAACATGAGTATGCACACACAAAGCCTGCAAGATGTAAATTGACACAGGAGAGAGATGAGGAGAGAGGTTAACACATATTAATAATTTATAATAATAATGAATTGCTTGAATTTTATTGTTACTTAGCCCTCTTCCTCTCTCCTAATTTTTGCTGTGCCCGACAGGGTCCATATTGATCTTTTACTTTTTATACTATCTATTAATACTATGGAATGCAATAAAGAATTGAGAATTAATACAGTGTGTGTGTGTTGTGTTTAAGTACAGTGCAGTGGTGTTAGATAACGTAGGTGTCTATTAAGTAATTTTCTTAGCAAGACACACTTGTCACGACTCACAATTAAGTTTATCTCTGTACTCTAAAGTACCAAAGATACTGTAATAGATCAGAATAATAATATTTACCACAATGTTCCACGCCATTAACTTTGAATTTAATAACTCCCATGACTGACGACTTACTTCACCGGCTCGATTTTCAGTAATAACACAACAATACTGGCGGATCAATTACCATCAGTAAAGTACCTATCGAAAACATCCGATATGTTTTAATTAAAGGACTTAAAAAAAGTAGAATATTATCTTGACGCAAATATTGAACTCGTTTTTCAATGAATTGACGTGCCTAGGTTTCAATGATAAATACTATCTTCAATTAAAACTTACGTACATAGCATAGACTAACGATTAGTATAGAAATTCCTTTCCAATTGATTGTAATAATGCAACAATGAGGTAGTAGATAAGCCATGAGACAATCTCTTGAACTTAAAGTAATCCTCATACTTACGTAATATAAAACAAAGTCCCGCGTCTGTCTGTCTATCTGAACGCGATAAACTCCAAAGCTATTGAACAGATTTACAAACTGTTTTCATCAATTATGGACGGAGTGATTCATGAGGAAGGGTCAGGTGTACAATTCAAAAAGGTTAGGTAGGTAAAGGTTTTGTGTAAATTGGCTGAAATATGACAATAGTTTTTTTTTTTTTCATACTGTGCCGTGCGACACATCAAATGAAAGGACTTCAGATATGTTTTTTTTTATAATTAAAAAAAAAATACTTTTAAAAGTATTAACGAAAATAGATGAAAATTTACTATCCTCTTATCTCCGAAACTACTGAACCTAAAATGTAGAAAAAAATACAGAAAATAGTTCTTTACTTATAGATTACTACTTTACTTAGAGCACTCCCCTATTTCTTCCCGTGGGTGTCGTAAAAGACGACTAAGGGACTTACTAGAGAATGGACAGCAGCGTTCTCTATGCATTTTAACACCAGACTGCGATCGCCAACCCCCCTTTGGGGGAGGCCTATGTCCAGCAGTGGACGTCTTTTGGCTGAAATTATGAATGAATAAGATATCGATACCAATCACGTCTCCGGAGTTTCTCAAGCTAATTTAATTTGACCCTGTATAGTATTTACTAATTCCATGCTATTAAAAAGTGCTTATTTATTCTAAGCCACCAAGCTGTCACTTCCTGTTACACACTTCCGTCGTTTTTCACGAAATCACTCCCACAGAAAGCGAGAAAAAAAATGTTACACATAGGTAAAAAAAAAACTCATCGAAAACACGAAACATCGATGACCCGACATGTTTTCTGAAAAATTACAAACACACGCAAGGAACTAAATATTTTACTGCAATATTAAATAACACATACATACCGTTGGTATTTTTATATATTTCATAAACGGACAAAAAATATTAAAAACTTTATTTGAAAATATTCTGCCAAACTTAACATCTAAGCAAGTGGCAAATAAAAATTATAAAAATATTTTTATATCGTGCTCGTTCCAAGCAGCATCACAATAAACAGCCTAGTTATTCTAAGATTCACAATCTTATTTATTTATTTATTTCCTTTGGAAGACTTACAGCTAAACAAAATAGACTAAGAAATTGAAAATGTGACTGACAGCCAATTACAAGTCTTCACATATAAATAACATAATAATAATATAAAAAATCTGTGAACAACACAGTACTGCCAACATAAATAATAATGGCAATGGTAATGGCTAATTAAACCTAAAATCAGCAGTATTTGTCGACGACAGTAAATAGTTTCTTTCAACCGTGTCCGTCTGTAATACAAAAAAAACATTGGTTAAAAAACATTCCATCTCATTTTGGCTTTTCCATTTTTCATATGCAAGGGCGCAAAATGTAATCATATAAAAAAAATCGAATGTTTTAAACTCACAAACATCTATCAGTTGTTGTTTATTTTTAACTAATTAGGAACCTTCGCTGTTGATTTCAAATTATTACTGGTTCCACCACGGATGTATTTGAATATAAACACTGCTTACCTTCCACAAACCACTGCGTTGTAGGAATGCCTGAATCAAGTCTAGCAGCAGTAATTGCTTCCCTCATGGCAAAGGCTACGACCACTGCCATGCATATTGGAGGCTCACCGATACCTGTTCAGAAAAACAAACATTATTTACCTCAGTTTATGTCGCTTTATCTCTGTATAACGGTAATTTTGAACTGTTACACATTTTGCTTCGGAAATTATAGGATTCAGACATTCAAAACCATTTTCATGGTTTTTGATTCTATGATTTCCGTTGATGATCCTTTCTTGTTCTTGCAATAATTTAAAACAAAAATGTGTATTGTATGATTTGTGATTATACATACGGCGCCGTCCGTTTAAAAACGCTCACAGTTATGAAATATACCGAAGGCAAATAATTGGCAACTCGTTCAATTGTTATAATTTCGACATCCAGGGTACCCTGACCAGAACGCCACAATTGCGGCGATAAGTACCCCCTTTAAGGAGTGGCTAGAGAGGCGCCAGGGCGTCCTCACCTTCCGCCTAACGTAGGTCCTCACCGGACACGGTAGTTTCGGGAGGTTCCTGTTCAGGATATGGCGGGAGGAAACACCTCGGTGATACCACTGTGTGGATCGCTCGGAGGACAAGGTGGAGCATACGGTGGAGGTCTGCCCGGCCATGGTTCGGAGCGAGAGTGGATGGGAGGCCGTTACCTCCTTCTGCAAAGCAGTAATTCTCGTGGAGGAGGAGGCGGAACGCGTCAAGGATAGGCAAATTTCGCGCCTACACGCCCCTAGTCCCCGCAGGAGACGCCCTGGGTGTCTGGAGTCGCAAGCCGATTCCCGGCCACCGTGGGCGCGGACTTGCGGACGGTGAGCAATGGGTAGCTCCCCGTCCGATAAGGACCGACGTGTCCGTATGGATTGAGGAGCCATGTCTCATATTTAAACGAGGGTACTACCAATATTTAGTAGTAAATTAGCTGATTTTGTAGGCTCGATCCTGAAATTTGTAGTAAAACCGTTAAAAAGTTATAGGACGTTTAAGGTGGCTCCTCAATCCAGACATCTGGATTCAGGAGCCACCTTAGAACTCGAAAACTAGCCAACAGATCTTTTTGAAAATTTGGTAGGATTTAGTAGTGTTTATGTGTAATCTGTACAAAAAAAATGGGTTTTTTACAGCTGAATTTGAGGTGGCTACAATGCTTTGATTTTTCATAATAATCCATAATTTTCACCACGCTGTTTCTCGGAAACTTATCAACCGATTAAAACGTATTTTTAGTATAATTTAGTAGTAAATGAGTTCTAATTTGTAGTATAAAAATAAAATGGAAAGACTATACAATTTCGGTGATACAACACATTTTATGTGGCTCCTCAATCCTGACGGTCTAGAAAAAATATATGTTCGTAGCTACTAAAGCAGTTGATCAAATTGGATAAAAATAGCACCAATATTTAGTAGAAATTTCTACTAAATATTGGCATCATCAAAAATTCTACACACTCAGTATTTCAAAAGATATTAATAATATAAACATTCCTTAACAATTTTGTGTATAGGGTGAATTTCTACTAAATATTGGTGCTATTTTTATCCAATTTGATCAACTGCTTTAGTAGCTACGAACATATATTTTTTCTAGGCCGTCAGGATTGAGGAGCCACATAAAATGTGTTGTATCACCGAAATTGTATAGTCTTTCCATTTTATTTTTATACTACAAATTAGAACTCATTTACTACTAAATTATACTAAAAATACGTTTTAATCGGTTGATAAGTTTCCGAGAAACAGCGTGGTGAAAATTATGGGTTTTTATGAAAAATTAAAGCATTGTAGCCACCTCAAATTCAACTGTACAAAACCCATTTTTTTTGTACAGATTACGCATAAACACTAATAAATCCTACCAAATTTTTAAAAAGATCTGTTGGCTAGTTTTCGAGTTCTAAGGTGGCTCCTCAATCCAGATGTCTGGATTGAGGAGCCACCTTAAACGTCCTATAACTTTTTAACGGTTTTACTACAAATTCCAGGATCGGGCCTACAAAATCAGCTAATTTACTACTAAATATTGGTAGTACTCTCGTTTAAATATGAGACATGGCTCCTCAATCCATACGGACACGGACCGACGATGGGTCGACAGCGCGTTGTGTTCCACGCGTGCCTCAAGGAGATGTCACCACAAACTGACGGGGTCCGTTAGGGACAATGACTGCCAGTGTTGCGGGTTTGTCTGAAAGGGATATCGTGGCCCTGGCAACTGAATGAACACGGGTCTGTGGCCTGTGGAGGGCGCCTCCCATTCCGCCCAGAGCGGGAGAAGTTATTTGATGCTTTCCTACCGAAAAAAAAACAAAAAAAGGCACCCAGACCAAATGAGTTAGGTTAGGTTAGAATTAGAACTATGACCAACCGCGTGAGCCGAGCATTTACATTTTGCCTTCAGCATATTTCATTACTGCGACCGTTTTTAAACGGACAGCGCCGTTTGGAGAAAATGGAATCATACAAATTACCTGCGACATAAACATCATCGGCCTTGTCATTATAACAGGCTCATAATGGAGACCAAGGTGCAATGTTATGAGTTACCCAAGGAATTAAATTACTACAGCCATCGTAGACAATGGCCAACCAATTACCATAGCAGTTTATAGCCATTTATAATATACAACCGTGATGCTAATACTTGGGCAAAAATTGGTTTATTACAAGTTTACTTGTAAATTGCCAGATCATCTTCTAATCGGTTAATTTAAGTTAATTAAGCAACAGTTTGATAAAATCTCGAATTTTTTTGGTTTTTACAGCAGTTTTTGTTTTTAATATTCGTGATAGCTGCCGCTATTGGTATGAATTGCTTAAAATAAGTCATAAGGCACTTTTTATTTCTCACGTTTGACTACTCTATTATTATAATTATTAATGTTGATGATTTAATTTGCCACTAGTCACAACGATCTATCTAATATTTCTACATTGTTTTTCTGATTATAATAACTATTACCTTAAATACGTTTTGTTCCGACACTTTTTATTAGGGTTAAGTACGTCAAATGGAAAAAACGGAACTCTTATAAATCACTTCGTTGTCCGTCTGTCTGTCTGTCCGTCTGTCGTTCTGTCTGTCTGTCTATCTGTCTGTCTGTCCGTCTGTCTGTCTGTCTGTCTGTCTGTCTGTCAGTCTGTCAAGACCCTTTTTCTCAGGAACGTGTGGAGGTATCAAGTTGAAATTAATATCAAATAAGTAAGTCTACGGTCCCTTGAAGCTCAAAAAAAATCAAGATTCCAAGTCAACACAATAAAAAAATATGGTGATTTATGCGACTTATTACTCTCACTCTCTCTCTTATTTTGATACTCGCAAACAAATCAAAACCTATAGGGTACTTCCCGTTGAACTAGAATCATGAAATTTGGCAAAAAGCAAGGTCTCACAGCACAAGTAAAGGAAAAAGTCCAAAAATCGTTAATTTGTAGTTTTATCACCATTCCATTCTTTTTTGCGATTACTAACTTACATTTGCAGTTGTAAAATTGACTGTGGCGTTTATCGATGTATGGGAGAAAATGTTTTACAACTACAATGTTAAGTTTGTTTTTGGAATAAAGTCATCCAAACTACGGAACCCTTCATTGTGCGTGGTTCGACACGCACTTGGCCGGTTTTTATCTTACCCTAAGGGGCCGCCTCCACGTGCGAGAGAATCGCGGCGATATTATCGTCGTGCCACGTTTTTCTATACACTCTCTTAAGGTGGGTACTGACCGGCGTTACGGGGCGTAATGTAACGTGTTACACCGCGAGCATTCGTGCAGTCAGTACGTCGTGTTACGGGGAAACCAGCGAGCAACGAGCCGCTCGTTGCTCGCTTTGAGTGCTCCACCCGGCTGTCGGTTTTTTGGCGAATCCTTTGAGTGTTACGCGGTTCAGTCAGTACGCTGCAACAAATCGTCACGACCGCTCGCACACACGTCGTTCCTTTTATTCCGTGCATTTATTTCTTGAAGCATGGAGTGGGACAAAGAAAAAACCCTGTATTTTATAGAAAAATATAGAGAAGAACCATTGCTAAAGAACCCGGCTCATAATTTGAAGAAAGAAGACGCTAGATTGGCGATTGTAAAGATCCCAACACAACCGACTGACTGAGACTGGCGCGAATATGGAGCACAGAGTTTAATCGAGCATGTTACACCGATTTTAGAACACGGCGTAACATTTTTGATGCGTAACATGCTCGATGCGAATGTTACATTACACCCCGTAACTTTGGTCAGTACCCAGCTTTAGGGGCCGTCTCCGCGAGCGAGAGAATCGCGGCGATGCGATGAGTGGCTGAGTTCGAGCGAAACGTCATCGTGTCTCCGCGCGCTCGTCGCTCGCAGCGCGAGCGCGGCGAGCGCGCTGTCATAACGCAAGCGTCCCAACGTTCCAACGCGGCATTCCGTTACGAGTCGTCGCAGACACGCGGCGATTACGTTACGAGTCGCAACGATACGCTGGCGGAATAATCGCTGTTCGTGGAGATTAACCGACATAGAAGCGCGGATCCGTTGCGATTCTCTCGCTCGTGGAGGCGGCCGCTTAGCCAACCTGTATTTAATTGATAAACAAACAATGTATTCTTTAGATAACTAGATGTCTTAAATCAGATAATTATGTCGCTGTTACAAACAAATAGAGAGCAATACCACTAACGTACACTTTGATCCAAAAACGCAATCATCGCTAAAGGAATTCTTCCTAAAGTAGACCCTCCAGTCCTGAGGAATGTCCCTGGCTAACGGAACATGATAATTCCAAGATCGATTGGTAAGGAGTTCACCCGATGGAGCATAGACCAGATTCTCACAAGTCCAATAACCAACACCCATCATAAAGGCGCCTTCTACCTAAAGAAGATAAGAAGATTCATTAAAAAAAAAATTACTTGGATCAAAAATTATAGCAATTTTTAAATACTTTATGATGTTTCTGAAAAAGTCTTACTTGACCAATATCAATTTCAGGACTAACACTCTGTCCAACATCTTCACAAAGATCCACCCTCAGCTACTGAGACTGTCCAGTGAGTATATCGACTTCTACTTCCGCTAAAGTAACTCCATAAACAACAAATGGGTATTCCTCATCAGTCCTCGTAAAACCATGAGCTTGCAAGTCCACATTGTCATTATAAGCTGTTGTTATCAACTCTTCCCAAGTAGGATTGTCCATGGCATCTCTGATAGGCTTCAGTCTATCTAGGAGTGGCTGTCAAGCTCGTTTTACTCCTAATATTACATTTTGATTCATGATACTACCGCCAGATAAAGAACAGTTTGGTGCTATCACAGTGTTGTTTTCCTTCACTATGATTTTTTCAACAGGAATCTTTAGCAAATAAGCTGCTACTTGGACTGCTTTTGTGTTTATTCCTTGACCCATTTCTATAGCACCGTGTGTTATTACTACAGAACCATCTCCACGGTATACCGATAAATTAATGTAAAGATTGATTCCTCCAACAGGAGTCCATCTTAGAAAAGCGAATCTGAGTCCCCTCTTCTTCCATCTATTTTCAGTGTTAAATTTGCTGACTGCTTCTCGTCTCTTGGGATAATCGGATTGTGTCATTACATAGTCGATCATTTCTTTCATGTCAGTGCTATATTGTGCATCTAAATTGGCAAGCCTTACATCTAAAGGATCTAGGTTCATCTCATAAGCGATCTGTTCCATTATAAATTCTGACATTGCAACATGTTCTAATGTTCCTGTAGAAAAGCAATTACGGAATTGATTTAATGAAATCGTGTCCAAAATGTACAAATAAATTGCGTCTTTTTCGAAGTTTTGTACTATTGTATTTTCTATTTATATTGGAATCCATAAAAACTTACCTGGTGCTCTCGCCCAAGTATTCTTAGCAGTATCAGTTATAGAATCAAAACTCGTGTAATTCCATCGAGCCCGGTTGTAGGCATTATTAAATTGGCCGACACCAAGCGATGTAAACTGTTCGTTGGTTTTGTATCCGTTGTCTTCAAATACTCTGTAGTTTATGTATTGTATAGCACCGGTGCTACTCACGCCAGCCTTGAAAATATGTACATAATCAGCGTATAATGTTCCCACTGGTGGGACGCCGCGCCGGCTTCTTATGTGTGAGAGGGACTGGGCTGTAATCCAACACGTGGGCCCAGCGTGGGTCGGTAGATGTCACATGTCTTCGATTTTTTTTTTGTTCTAGGACATGTCGGTTTCCACACGATGTTTTCCTTCACCGAAAATATGTACGTTGTGACATTTTATTACAGTCAACTCTAATAAAATGTCACAACGAGGATATAATATTAAAGGACACAGTGATACGTTACGATACTTTGGTCGAACACAGAAGTAAATTATCATAAATGTTGAATAAAACATGATTATCATGGTCAGTAGAAAATTAAATATAAAAAAAAAATTACCTCAAAATCGGAACAGCAAGGCAGTCTCTTACCCAGTGCTTTAGTATTAGTAGTCAATGATTGAAGAAATCGACACGGTCTGTTTAATTTCGTCACTACCAATGCAGCGGCGACTGCCCCCTGTGTGCTGCGGGACAATTTGATGCCATACGCACCTCCAATACGACGGGTGTGTACGTCAACCCTAGAAATATGTTACATGCTGGATTATATTCAACGCAATGTGAATTGTTACTGAATAAATTGAATTGAATATTGAAATGTTTCATTAACTTTTGAAGGTTATAATGTGACCTGATTTAGCTTGAAGTGTAATGAGAGCTCACTTTAAGCTCTCATCACTTAAGTTTTCACAGTAAGAGTTTACCAGAATAGATTGGTAGGTACCAGTGGTCTTCAAGGGGTTTCACACTACACACCACATAAAAAAGAACTTTAAGACAATCTAAGTGAAAGTTATAATTACTTACTGGTTCTGATTTATCTTCAAAGCTCTTGATATCATCAACTGCACACCTTCCGTCCACTGGGTTGCGCAGTACACGTCTAGTCCCTCATCAGATGGCTTAACGACGGTTGTCAGAGTTTCCATAGTATAATGGTACTGACCATAAACTGTATTCAGTCCTGTTATTATTTTAGCTACATCTGTACCTGTGTCAGTAGCAACAACGCTATCATATTGAACACTTCTGCTTGAATCTATAGTCTTTTTTACATCAATGAGTGGATCTTTGACATTCTCGTATGTAGCTTCTACTAATTTAGCAGCTCTGTCAGCAATATATCGGCTTTCAGCCACAACTATGCCGAGCGGTTGGTTGAAATATTTGACAGTACCACTGGCTAGGACTTCTTCGTTGGCAGTATACAAGAAAGAGTCAGGTGGAGTAAAAGAATTTATTCCTGGTATGTCTTCTGCTTTATAGAAAGCTATGACTCCTGGCAGTGCCTATAAAAATCTTAAATTGAAATACCAATAAAGGTAAAACTGGTAAAGTCGCTCTTTACCGGTTTTGCCTTTATTGACATTGTCGGACTCTCACAATTAAGGTACCAAACCAAACTCGGAACTGTTGCTGGCCAGCCATAATTAAGTACTGTTTTTGTTCGAATTAGCCTGCGTTAGCTCCTAAACTATAAGTCTAAATTAGACAGTGCCCAGGGCAAACATGACTTGCACTATATAATTCAGCTAAGTAAAACTTTTTATTTGGTGCTACAGAATTATGACGAAACGCCTTTGTAAGAGACCATTTTATTTTCCAACTATTATCACAAACCGCTATCGTAAACCACTTCAATGTTCCTATAAAATATAGATGAATATCTAATAACTCTATTAAATAAGGAAACGGTAACTTTTTTGCAAATTTTAAGTGAGCCGCTAAACCAAATATTATAAGAAATATATTTTCGAATTCTTAAAGTAAGCTAACGATACCTAGCAAGATATAACTTTTTTTTCAAAGATTGAACTGGTTCCAATTATATAAAAAAAAACGAGTGTGCTTTAGACCACACGACTGAAGTAAAGGCTTCTACATACCAGCGCGACTTGTCGCGCGACGCGACACGGCACAAAGGCCCCGCGTGTCGCGGGACGAGCGGTGCCTTTGTGTCGTGTCGCGTCGCGCGACAAGTCGCCCCGGTATGTAGAAGCCTTAAAACTTACAAATATTAATACTAATTATTCTTCCGTAACGCTCTCGTCACTTCCGTAACGCTTTCGTCGTGCATTCACCAGCTTACTCCCCAAGTCAAGCGTGCCTAAAGAAGTTTTACTTCAAAGACTAAAATGTAGTTTTCAAGTGGTGATCTGTATGGGCGTCAGCGAGACCTAATATTATGCCAGAAATCAAATTCCTGCGTTGCATCCGTTGCAAAACCTTTGTGACAGATGAACAAGAAAGTGAATTTATTAATAAAGGTTACTATTTTCATTTGTTCGTAACCTTAAAAATGATTTTGTCTTTATTAAGGTGTAACAAATTCTTACCAAAGCTTTGCTGGCATCAATAGAGACAATATCTCCCAACGCGACTGTACTAAGTGCTAAAGCACAGAATACTTCGTTTGGGAAATGAGGTAGATCTTCAGTGTAGAAAGCCTCCCCTGCACATTGTATCTACAATCAAAGAACACAGTTGGGAAACACAAAACTCAGGTTATTCTGAACTTAGTGAGAGTGGTTTTGTTTGCATATATTTTTTCTTTATATTTTTATCTGTTTATATAATTTACTATTTCTTACCACCGCTTCCACTTTCTGTATGGGTCGTGTCAGGGGCCACACTGTTTGGTTGGTATCAAATACTTGAGTAGCTCTGGACACTGGACGGGTATCAGCTAAGTTAGTGGCTCCCGATTTGTAGCGAGCGTGAAGATTCGTCTCCGGTGATAACGATAGCAGACCCTGGGTTTAATTAAAAGAATTTTCAGTTTGTTGTTTTGGAAACACAATATTATTACCTAGTAATTTTTTAAATGTTTTAGACCTATAAAAATCTTGAAAATACGTATTGAAACTTTAATCTTTTAATATTCTAGTGTCATCAAAAATCAAGAGAGCGTACCTAACCTACTCACTTATTGTTTTCATCTTCTTCATTGAAATTCTAATACAGCAATTTCATCTGCAACAGCTTAGTATGAGCGAACAAAAAGTGATAGAAGCAATTCACGGAAGCTACGTCGATTCCCTTGCTCAACATGCCGCGAAAATTTAAATTCCGAATTGTGCAGGCCTTTTAGGCCAAGTCAGGCATTCTGACCCGAATATTTTTTAGTTCTCTTTTTTTTACTGATAGAATACTCCCAGTGAATACCATTGCTTGCGGAACTTTAACCTTATTTGTTCTGCGATTATCGACGAGATTATTCTTAAGACTACAACAAGAAAATCCTTACTTTGTAAAACAATCCCAGAGCAACCTTCTTCCTGTACTCCACTTAAGGATCCCGTGGATTGTCCTCAACCACCAGTTCTTCTTCCATGATCTTGAGTGCTGACGTCAGAGTTTCATGAACAGCTGTTTCCCAACCAGGAACTGCTCCGTGGCACAAGCCCTGATGAATGATGAGGAGAGAGCTCCGAAGACTATATTTGCGCTTTCCACCACGTTGTCAGTTTTCAATTTATACAAAAATCCTGCATTTACTAAGGCATGAGCGTTTTCAGAACATGGCATCACCTGTAACATTTATATTGTTCTTAGTATGTTTATTGTGTACTATGTATCATTTCTGAGACCCACCAAATCTTGACAATGTATCACCTTTTTAGATTTTTAACCGACTTCCAAAAAGGAGGAGGTTCTCAATTCGGCTGTATGTTTTTTTTTGAATTTTTTTTTTTTTTGTATGTTTGTTACGCGATTGCTCCGTCAATTATGAACCGATTTTAAAAATTCTTTTTTTTTGTTTGAAAGGGTATACTCCCGAGGTGGTCCCATTGCCACCAAATCAGAATCTGATGAGGGGATCCCATGGAAATCGAGGGAAACCCTCAAATTTTATATGCAACCTATAGCGATTTGGGTAGTTTTTATAGTAACTCGTGCGTTTGCTCTCCGAAAGCACCATTTGGTGAAGTGGAACTGATGATGGAGACCACAGATGGCCACCGGAATAATAATGAGTACCTATTTAACGGGTGTCGATTAAGCAATTTATGCTCGTCACTATGCATAATGGTGAGTGGCTCCTGGTTCTTACCAGGAGAACTCCTCAACAATCAACGTCCCAGCATCGGGAAATGCAATATTTTGTAAAAGGTGATGAGCAGTTAATTAGGTTATTGTAACTTAGATCAATTGTAAACTGACCCACTAAAAAGTGAAAAATAAAAAACTTTTTCCAAAAAAATAATAACCGACTACCAAACATAACAAACACTACAAAGTGAAAAAATAACTTTAATTTCGGAAGTCGGTGGCCAAAAACTCAAATACAGATCCAAAGACACCGTTATGTTTGGTAGTCGGTTATTATTTTTTTGGAAAAAGTTTTTTTTTATTGTCTGATTTAAACTCCTGCCTAGGAAACGCCTCCTACTTGAAATATCTCATAGGAACCAATTCATCGAATAAGAACATAAAACAACATTTCTGGGACTATGACTCGATGAACACTTCACCTGGAAAGAACATATTGACAAAGTATGTATGAAAATAAATAGATTTGTTTATCCTTTAAAAAAAATAAAGACGAGACATCTAAACCAACTGCGATAATTGTGTATCACGCCTATACCTGTTCCAATATTCGGTATGGTATCATTTTTTGGGGGAATTGTTAGGAAATTTCTAGAATGCTAACACACAAAAATAAATATTCATGCAATCTTTAACACATAAACTGGTCTGAATCACGTAGACTAGTGTTTAAATCACACAAGCTTCTTACTGTTCCATAGATTTAAATTTACGATGTCACAAAATTTGTTAAAATTAACTCGTAAACTATTTGAAGCTAATAACAATTTTAACTAAAGAAAAGTCACACAGAGTTTATTGAAATATCCTGTACCTAAGATAGAACTATTCAAGCTCACTACCTATACCTATCGGCGAATTTCTCAACAAAAATTCATTTCAGCCCTACCACTTCAGAAACGCAATGTAGTCACTTATTTCAGTAAGTTAGTCATCCTCGTCGCTTCCTACTTACTCGTATATCTTACGATTTAAATATGTATTGTGTGTTTAAATTTTTAATTCAAATTGCTATTGACTTTATAAATTATTATTTATGTAACTATGTATTTGATTTTACTGATTAACATCCATTAAATCGTTTATTTGTATGCCATCAGTGCACGGTGAAATGTGTCTTTGCACTGCATTTTAAATATAACATCTTTTTTACCCACCCACATTTTATGCAAATAAACAATTTTGTTTGAACAAACGTTCTCTGTAACATTACTTGCAAAATGTTTTTTTTTGTAATGTGTATTCTTGATTTTTTTATACCAAAATACTATTTTGGTAAAGTTAATTAAACCTATAGATTGTAGCATTTAAACACATTGCAAAATATTTACTACCAGTAGCTACACAATTCTTATTGTATTGTTTCGTCCATACAAAAACAGCGAATTTGCATTAGTATCGTTACGTCTGGCGATACTTTATCGTCCAACAGTCTGACTTTTATTTAACTAAATGTTTATAATTTTATGTTTTATGCGCTACGATGTTTTGCAAATTTTAATGAAGTATTATCAGTGAGTTTAGGTAATTAGTTCATGTTGCTTCTACAACTTAATGATAAGTACTCTTAAAACTTTTATTGCATAATTATTATGTAGATTAGGGTTTCCCAAACTATGGGTCACTGGTGGGTCGCGAGCGAATATTGAGTGGGCCCTGTCTGTAGAACGACACACTAATCGACTGAGCCACCCGGCCCGATGGCGGGCGACTTTCTCATACCTATGTGGGGCCGGATTTTCTAATATGGTAAAATTAAAATTAAATACCGCGACACTAAACTCACTGCGATTAAAAGTAACTCGAGTTGAAATTGATGTCAAAACTGTAATGGCGAAACACAGGACATCTGAGTGGAATACCTCACAATTTCATCCATCCCATTGAAATAAATTTTTAGATGTTAATAATGGTAATAAAAAATAATAATTAAAACTTTGTTTGTTATTTGAAAAGTCCCTTATTCATTATTGATAACGGTTAAAATACCTGGAAGTGGGTCTCGATTTGGTAAACTTATATTAGATGGGTCGTAGAACAGAAAACTTTGGGAACCACTGATGTAGATGATTTATAACTTTGAAATGAAAATGTTAATATAATTATATTCTTTTGGTGATACTGATTGCATATTTTTGTAGGTTGCTAGCTTTATTGTAGTCACGGCCAAAATATGTTAGTTACCTTATGGGCTATTTCTGTCTGCTCATTTCACGATAAAATCTGATAAAATCACCGACTCCGCATTTTATATTATGCATAAGTCGCAGATGGATTGTGGAATCCACTGTTTCACATAACCACTAGCTGTTTACAAAACAGCTCCGTTATGTAAAACAGTTTAACAAAACTGCTACCCACGCGGCCGCGGCACGCGGGTTTAGACGTAATGCAGAATGGCTTATCTGCTGTCACAATAAGCTTTTGGTGTAGATTCTAATGCTGAATCTGCCATAGTAACCTAAGCTAGGACTAGCTCTGACCAATTGGTTTAGGTTTCACGGAAGTAATAACAGATCCCAAGATCCCCGGTGCAAGTGTGGGAAGGGAACACTGGGGTGGTTTTTAGTCAGTAAGAGTCTGACAGACCCCTCCGCCCACCCCAGGGTGGAGGACATCCATGAGGATTTTCCACCCCGTGAACAAAAAAAAAAAAAGGATACTACTTCCAGGTTGGTCGCAGACACTTGGCTATTTAGTATTTTTAAGACTGAATTTCATAAATCTGACAACTTTATGTTAAAATTGTCCTTAAAATTACACTAATAGTAACTTTCACTCATATTACTCGTTGTATTTATTCCTGTTTCTGAAGCCATTATTATTATTATGACACACAAAGCCACGAACGACACAATTTAGAACTAATATCTATAATATGACGTTTAATTTTACGGTATTTTACATAACCAAGCCGTTTTGCAAAACGGCTCGAAAAGAAATTTAGAATTTAAATTTCTTCTTTCTTTGATAAAGAGGTGCTTGTGGGTAGTGTTTCTGGGTATAACAGTAGATGCCAAACTTTAGTGGGGACCACATAAATATATCAAGCCTAGCGGGAAGGCTCAGTTCGGCCGCATACGCCGTCAGGGAAGTAAGACAATACACTGACGTTGATACAGCCCGTTTAGTCTATTTTAGTTATTTTCATAGCGCGATGTCCTACTGTATTCTGCTGTGGGGTAAAGCCGCTGACATTCAAAATATATTTTTGTACTTCAAAAACGAGCGGTTCGAGCAATTTACCAGCTGGGTGGCAGAGTTTCTCTAAGAGACTTTTTTAAAGATATTGGTATTCTCACGGTGGCATCACAATTCATCTTCGCCAACATCTTATATGTTAGGCAAAATATACACTTATACACTAAAAACAGTGATCTCCACAATATTAATACCAGAAATAAGGACAAATTACGTGCTCCATTTCACCGGCTTCATAACTCATTTGTTGGACTTGGTATAACTTTTTATAACAAGCTACCCTCTTCCTTGCTAGATTTGCCTTTTAATGCGTTTAAAGTTAAAGTTAAACCTAATCTTTGTTCAAAGGCATACTATTCTATCAACGACTACTTAAACGATAAGAATAGTTGGTCGCTGTGATTAACTCAAGACAATGTTCATGTTTTTGTCCAGATATAGATTACCTTCTGACAGGTTATATGAGTTCCTATAATTGTTTATTTTATTTCACTGTCTAAGTCAATTTATTGTAATTTATTAGTGACAAGATCTACTCCTTACAATGTTCTTTTATGAGTTGTATTGCAATAAGGGGTTAGCTAGTGACCTCAACAAATTGATCACTTTATTCTTGCCTGAGCAACCGGCAGCAAGTTCGTCATGCTCCCTTGGATGTCACTGCTTGCGGTAGCGTCGGGGGTCGGGTTGCCTCCTTCCCTCAAATATGGCGAGGGGGCTGATGGCTGATCTTTGCCTTATGCTCATGAACGGGTGCTGCTTGTGGTGACTGGTCGTCTTGCTGACCATGGTTTTGTTATTGTTATTAATAATTAACAGTTTTTTATTTTACTTTGATGGTGCTAGTTTATCATTTGTGACTTCGAGTTATAGATATACCTTTATTTAAGCGGGCACGCCCATTATGCCTGGAGGCTTTTATTTAGTTACGTTTTGTTTACGTTATTTCTGCTTGAGTATAGTTTTCGACGATTATTATATAAATTATATTTTTTGTAGGTGTGTGCTAGCTAACATAAGGCAAATAATTTAATTTAATGTTTTGTGTTGCATTTTACATATGAAATATGTTTTATATATGAACAGACAGCTGTGCTGCTGGGGAGTTTGTTGCGCCACTTCTTCTTCCCAGCTAAAGCACTAGGAAGTGGTAAAGGGTGGGCGTTTTTGGGGGACTGTCTCATGTAATTTTCACGTTCGAAAAGTGCTGATTCTCAGCCTAGTTTGAATAAATAACTTTTGATTTTGATTTTTTTGAAACACGTACCTAGCGGTTATGTAAAACAGCGGATTCAATAATCCATCTGCGACATACACATAATTAAGGTATTGTCAAAGAGGTACTTCAGGTGTCCTACTTCAGAAATAAACACAGATGCTAAAGTACTTACTGTAAGGCAGCTGTTTGTGCTTCGTTCCGTACTAAAAAAGCACACAAAGGTGGACCTGATCCAACACGCCGTAGGAAAAAGCCTCTTTGTCTCACGGAAACCGACAAGACCGCTTTTGCTAGACGCCAGCATTATGTTCTAGGCTCACACTTATACACAAAAATCAATAATAAAATAAATATAATTGAGCTGGATGCTTTCAGGGTAAAAGTAAAGTTGAGGAGCGGTTAATTAAACAAGAGTATGAGGCTGTTGAAGTTTTACTTACCTGGATCTGTTGATTCTATCACATAGTTTTCCATCCTGCCGACTCCGGTAGCACCCCCTCTTATCTCCACGCACACACTAACACTCAAAAACCTTTTCACATTTATGCACATAACACTCATTACACGCCACGACACCCTTCACTCATACACAACATACATAAATACATACATCACCAACCACCAAATACATACATCACTAACCACCAAATACATACATCACCAACCACCAAATACACACTAACATACACTTACTGTACGTATACAACGTTTTTTTCTTTTCTTCTCACTAGTACATAACCTTATCTTTGACAATTCTTTAATTCTAAATTTATTTGTATGCTCACAAAAATCGCTTGACTTAATGTAATACGAAGACACTGCCTTCCAAGATACAGGATTTTCCTAGTTTGGGAGACAGGGTACCTATTCTTATTGGACTTTCGACTTCATTGCAGTCACTAACCACCTTTTTTTATATTGCGTCTATATGTCAATACAGCAGAGTTATATTGCGTCTATATGTCAATACAGCAGAGTTATATTGCGTTTATATGTCAATACAGCAGAGTTATATTGCGTCTATATGTCAATACAGCAGTGTTATATTGCGTCTATATGTCAATACAGCAGAGTTATATTGCGTCTATATGTCAATACAGCAGAATTATATTCACCTATCTCCTTCACATGTCAGACCGAACAAAAAATGTGACAAAAATATCATGAGTTTATAAAACTCATGATATTTTTTTATCTATGATTATCAAAACGAATGCTTACCTTATAAGTAAAAATGTGGCAGTCATCACTTAGTGGAGGTAGTATCACATTCCAAATGACGGCTCCTTTCATGTCCACTTTGAGAAACTGTTGCATCGTCAGCGTTTCTTTAGCACACAATCTCTTCTCTACAATAAGCATAGTTTATTAAAGGGCATGCCCTTGCCCCGATGATAATCGTAGATGATAATATCGGGTACATTGTTTGAATAGTTAGCTGGCTTAGACACTAATGACTCTTTATGCATGGTCAATCTTTTTATATAAAGGAGGTAACACTGGATGTTCTTAGTAGTTTTATAAACTTACATTTCTAAGAGGAATATGTGCAACTTTTGTTATATGATCGTAAATCTTTTGCAGATATCCGAAGTATTCTTCTTTAGATACAGTTTGTAGTATCTCCAGAAACTCCGTGAGTATCGTTCCAGCATTCACTATTAAGTTTTGGTCAAGTGTGTATCCTTTTAGTTCCTTGACCCCACTTACGTCTATAAGGACACGAGGGTAGTCTTCTGTTGGATATACTCCTACAAAAATATATTTTATAAAAATTATATTTCTGTGCTGTCCTGAGAAGGTGAAACTTTCTAAAAATCAAATCTAAAATATTTTTAGACTCAACAACGATATATTCACTGCCAGAGATCGGATCATTGCCAATTTCAAAATCTTTATTTCGAGTTGTCTGGAGCCAAATATTTAAATTCTGCTTAGTTACAGTTTTCGTGCAAATTAAGAAATATGTAGTTCAACACCAACAAAAATAACAGCATAAAACATTTTTAATTAAAAAAACATAAAATTGTACCGTTGGCAGTATTCCCACAAACAAGCATGTACGAATCATCTCCTTCCCTTCCTAAAATCGTAAACATATCAATGACTTCTAGTGCTTGAACCCAAAGTTTGTCATCTTTCAGCTTAATTTCAATAATATCTTCTTTATTATCATCTTCACCCACAATGCACCACTCACTATCCTCACAATTACTTTTATCACAAGCGCCTCCAGTTTTCTTATAGATTTGATGATCTTCAATATCTTGGAGCTTGATTTGTCTTGGTGCGTCTTTGGCAAAACTGTTGAAGGCCTCAAGGATCGGTCTGTAACCGGTGCAGCGGCAGGTCTGACTGCCTAGTGACTTTTCTACTTCAAGCATTGTGATGTTTGGATTGGCTTGAAGGAGACTGCAAAAATAACAGCAATGAAACTCCACTGGTACTCTTGGACAACGGCGCCTATATTTAAGAGATATCTAAAATATTTTATCAGGGGGACAGCTGTTCCAGAGTGAGAGCGTTCTTTTAACTAGACATATCCATAAAATTAAGTTAAGATAATCCAACAATTCCAAAATAAAGTACTCAGGGATGTGTAAATGCACCATGGCACATTAGAAATGACGATCTTCATCGAGACCTTAAAATGGAACTCGTCACCACCATCACCCAAATATTTGCTGAAGCCCACGAACACAGACTTCACCGACATGTCAATGTTGACATGTTGAGGCAATTCAGCTGCACGGACAGAGTGCGTAGGCTAAAGAGAACTAAACCATTTGAATTAATGTAGTGTATAGATAGTGAATGAATAATAGTAACAATGCTGTGCTATACATGTAACACATGAACAAAGTGTTTTTATTAATTATCAGACTCTAAAATAGTGCTACGGAATTGTGTAAAAGTGCAAATTGGCTCTACTCTTAGTTATAACGTAATCTGTCACGTAAAATTATAAATTAGAGTTAAATTGCTAATTAGTCTACTATTAGGCTAAATTGTAATATTTTTTTAAGATATTTAGTACTTATAAAAATAGAAAACATATCAAAAGTCGTTTGTTCAAATTAGTCTAAAACAGAACTTTTTCAACGACAAATCACAAAGAGCTGAACAAAAAAATATTCTCACCAAAATATTAAAGACCTGCTCACCAAAATATTAACAATGACAAAATAATGATGTTTATTATTTTTTATTTTTTTTACACAAAATACGAAGTAATTATTTATTTATTAAAAAAATAGTTGAGAAATCGAAAATAAAAAACAAGCAAGTTCTGCATACAAATAAGACATTCTTATTATTAATTAAATACCAACCGTACGTTGATATTTAATACAGATATTTTGGATTGAAACTCGAGAGTAAAGGGTTAGTTTACCGTTAATTTGTACCAAGTTTTTTTTTTTCTAAACCTGTTTTGGTAACAACCAAGTTCTGAGAAATATGTTCAAGAATACCATATATTTTTTCCGCTACCACAAACTATATAAATTTGGCTATTTTGTTTAAGACAAGCCTACTTTTATAATTTGCTGCTGCCAGCGCTTTTAAGTTGACTTATGAATTTCTGTGACCCAAACACGGACGTGTAACGTAAATAAATGAATTTTGAATAAGACCCTTTTGGAGGACAAATTAGAAAATTAAAAAAAAAGTTTTGCAAACTGTACATGTGACATATCAAAAGGGCTTGTTTTGGGGATTTCAAATATATTTTTTTCATAATTTTAAAATAAATAGTTTCATAGTTATTTAAGAAAATAGATAAAAATTGACCATCTTATATCATCTCTGAAACTACTGATCCTAAAATTCTGAAAAAAAAGGCAGAAAATAGTTCTTTACAAACTTACAGGAACTTACAGAAATTACAGGAAAACCTATAAGAGTCTATGGTGTTAAAATAACATGGTAATTTCTCAATATTGTGCGTAGAATCTTACATTTGCAGTTGGAATGTATGGGATATTTTTCAACTTTGGATAAATTATCTTGCGATAAAAAACATGGTAGATTTGATATTCATTGTACGGAACCCTCACCACGCGAGTTCAACTCGCACTTGTCCGGTTTTTTTTTATGGTGATAACATATTTCGCGATTTTTATTATACATTCAATTTAAATCTTAAGTAGTGATAAATTGATAGTATGAACAAAAGGTTTTTATAATGTATTTACCAGTATATTCCACGCCATTGACTTTAAATTTTATCTGTCCCATGACTGAATGTCCACTCACTTCACCGACTCCTACACAAGTAATAACACAGCTATGCAACGTAGTGACCGTCAAATGAATATCAGTAAATAAACTGAAATAATTATGGTTTATTTAGTGATGTCACTAATTATTATTAAAACTGCAATTCATTATGCTTTGTTTAAAAATACATTCGATCCAATTTATCCAATGTAACTATAGGTACTATATAAGTTGACTTGTATAAGACACAGATTATAATTATAAGTAGGTATGGTATGTATTTTTTTATTCTCAAACGACATTAAACTTCTCGGCTTCTGTAAAGAAAACCATAGCAATTAATTACTTGCATGGTGATCATTTGAGCAGTAATAGCCCAGTAATGAGCAGTGGTGGCCCAGTGGTCGTGGGTTCGAACCCAGGCAGGCGCTTTACTTTGTGGAAATAATTTTATTACCACTGCTCTCAAAACGGTGAAGGAAAACATCGTAAGGAAACCGGCATGTCCTAGAACCAAAAATTCGACGACAATTGACATCTACCAACCCGCACTGGGCCCGCGTGGTGGATTACAGCCCACTCCCTCTCACAGAGCGGAGGCGTGAGTCCCAGCAGTGGGAACACTATAGGCTGATTACGATGGTGATAATTTGAAAATTGAGTTAACAGGAAACAAAGTAAGAAATTTAATTTGATCAAGATTTAGGCACGCAATAAAAGAACACTCAAAAAAACAGTTAGGTATAATAACAGTACCTATCATGAGTCTCACTGCTGCACCTATCTAATTTCCAAAATTTTGGAAGAATAGGAGAAGCTTCTGCCATGTTGAACTGATTGGCATATCAAAAAGTCTGGTGGCGGAGATTATCAACGTAACTGAACAGACAGCTGTGCTGCTGGTCAGTTTGTTGCGCCACTTCTTCTTCCCAGCTAAAGCACTAGGAAGTGGTGTAGGACCTGACAACTGTCATTTATGTAATTTTAACGTTCAAAAAGTGCTGATTCTCATCAGCCTAATTTGAATAAATGACTTTTGATTTGCCCATATGTTATCATTAAAGTCAGGTGAACTTGAAGTATTTTCATTGATGTCCCTGCATGTTACCCGGGCACGTGTAAATTCGGAAAATGAAGATAAGCAATGATGTCATGCTTAACTAATTACAAAAGCAACATTACTATATTGCATGCAATTCTTGTTACAATGACTTTATGTTCGTATAAGTGTTAAAAAATAGAACAAGTTGATAACGATGTTTAAAATAACTGGTTTTAATTGTCTGTTTTTGCTTAGTAATTGAGTATAATTTTATGGAAAAATGTGCGTCGTATGTTATCAAAGGAAACCTAATCTTCAAGCGTCTTAGGATTTGTATTTTAGTTTTTTGCCACTGACTTCCGAAATTAAAGTTATTTTTCTCTTTGTAGTGTATTTTTGGGAGTCGGTTTAGTAGCTGTTTTTATTGAAAAAAGTTTTTTATTTTTTACTTTTTAGTGGGTCAGTTTGAAATGTATCTAAGTTACAATAGCCCAATATCAACTGTTCATCACCTTTTACAAAAAATTGCTTTTCCCGATGCAGGGTCATTAATGATTGAGGAGTTCTCCTGGGAAGAACCAGAAGAACTGGAACTGACGGTGACTTCACCATATGCTTTATGACGAGCATAAATTGCTTAGCAATCATATCAAAGAACCTAATCGAATCGCAACCGTGAAATTCGTTCCGGTGGCCATCTGTAGAATTCATCATCTTCATAATCAGTTCCACTTCACTAAAAGGTGCTTTCCGAGTGCAAATGCATGAGTTACTATAAACATAAAAAATACCCAAATAGCTATAGGTGTGCCTATAAAATTTGAGGATTTCCCTCGATTTCCATGGGATCAGATTCATCAGATTCTAATTTGATGGCAATGAGACCACTTCGGGATTATACTCTTTCAAACAATATAAGAATTTTCAAAATCGGTCCATGAATGACGGAGAAATGGGTGAAAATACAGAAAAAAAAATACAGCCTAACATAATATTATAACCTCCTTTTTGGAAGTCGGTTAAAAAGAGGAACGTTTTTTGGTAGCTTCGAAATTCAAATACCTAACATCAAACTATTTGATTTAGTTCAGCATAATTCCAGTAATTGTAATATAATTTGTAAAATTTCAACCTAATAGTTCGAATATTGAGTGACTTGGGAATACTTGTGAACACTGATCCCATGTATATCACCACTGAATTTAAAATCCAGGTAATATTTTAAGCTACTCATGTTGTCTCATCCTGTGTTTAATCTATGCACCTACTTACTTTAAGTACTTATAGTAAGCATGGGTTAACATAGTATGAGACAACATGAGTAGCTTAATATATTACCTACAGCTAGGTCACAAGGTACTTTGTCCCGGTGAGCCTCAAACTAAACAGTGAGTCTGTATATTGAATTGAGACAAAGAATGACAAAGAAATTGTGCTACTAGTGTCGCGTCGCGCCAGTCTGTACGAGCCTTGATGCAGGCAAAGATCTGATTAATGTCTGTCTGTCTTTCAAAAAGTCAGTTCAAAGTACCTACTTGTACTAAATTGTGATTGTTTGTGACCACACAAATATTTTATATTCTGCTATTGTGACCAATACTTGTATATCAATACCTACTGTACAATACCAATACTTACTCTTACCTACGACACATAGACACACATACAGATGTTTACAGATGACTTGACAAAAATAGGGTCCCATATTTTGCCATCTGTGGCAATAAATGTTTTGCGTGACATTTTGGTTACAATAACAATATTTTACATTATGTGTTTATTATTTAAAAGACACTTGAATTGTCGTGGCTTTTTTTTTCTCTCTTTTTTTTCGCTCTTCTTTGAAACATATCCCACGCATGCTCAATCGGGTTCAAGTCTGGAGATTGAGCAGGCCATGGTAGCACGTTGATTTTAACTGCGACAAGTGTGTTTGCGACGATTCTGGTAGTGTGTCGACGTGCATTATCATGCTTATGTAGAAATTAAGCACCAAATTGGATCGGCAAAGGAATGACAACATCTCATACAATCGTTTTAGCGTAAATCATGTGTATTGAGATTGCCTCTGATACAAATCAGTAAGATTCTTCTGGATTATACAAGGTGTTACAGGACGATTGACATTCCTATAAACCACGTAAAGAGTATCTTGTTTTTTACCCGTATACGAAAAATAAATCAAATCCAATGAATACTTTAGCCACAGAAAATTATTTTCTATTTTGTTATTTTTCAACATGATGTAGATCTGAGTCCGTAATAATAGGTAAACATTGTAAGGCGCGCCTAACGCGCCGCGCAAGGTCAGTAACTTTTCGTAGATATAGAGAGTTTACTTTTTATGCAGTTGATTCTGCTATTTATTTTGTTTGAAAACTGCAATTTTTAAATTGTCCATTAACTACTAATCTTCGTGTTTTAAAATGTTTCGATGGACTAGTACTGTGCTCGTTTTAATTAAATGTCGTACATCCAGAGCCAGATTGTATAGGAATACGACTAGACAGAAAATGTTCATCTTTATACCGAAATTCAAATTACGAAATTTAATAAAAAGTATCCTTATGAGTTATAAAAAATATTATTAAAAAAACAGATTTTAAGTAACTTGCAAAAACGTGCTGGATCCTTAGACACTTTTGATGTGTGTAGCTTTTCATGAAACTTGGTTGATACCTCACAACTTGGCATTTCTTGGCAGTATACATGGCGATTTTGCTTTCACCGGGAACTCTGCAGTAGATACATCGGTTGATGTACTTCGAGGTACTCCTACTACTACATATCGAGGAATAGCACTGCTATGAAGGAAAAATTTACTTTTTTCGCTGTCGTGTTCGTCTTGCAGCTATTAAAGTGTAATTGTGTCAGTGAGAAATACTTGTTTTTTCGGTCTATATGCCTTCTGACTCTAATGACAATTTAATTGAATTTAAGACGGTTTTCCTGGGGATCACGCTTGGCTCAAAACTACAGATTTTGTTGCGTAAACCAGTTTCTCTGGAACTCCGTGGTCCCCCACTCCCACCCCTGTTTGTTATCCCTATAATGATGATCTCAACTATAGATTTATGTTGTGATCATCATGAAAGCATTTGCGTTCGAGTCTTTCTGTTTTTTTTTCTCGATTAAAAAGCTTTACTTTGATAAATCAACCTTAAAACATCACGATTGGTATCACATTAGGATCCCACCCATAAAAAGTTATTAATAGTATCACAACCTACCTGCTACAAAATAGCTACACTATATTACTAAATTCGCATATCCTACAAGCGTCCATTTGCATACATTTCACCCTGTACCGTAGGTACGTTATATCATGAACGTAAGCCAGGTAAGACGGGGCTCACCCGCCCTATATTCCACTAAATAAAGTGACCGAAGCAATTCATCAAGGGGACCGTACTTGCTAACCATAGAGGTGTGAGAAAATGAAGCGAACCTGCGAGCAAATTGAAAACATACGGAGTTAATTATTGCTAAAATAGTTATGTTTACGATTCGATGTACATACTCGTATTTTGCTTGTCGCGATGTTCGCGAAGATTTTCCACCGACTAGAAAAACTTTCAATAATAGACATGTCTTAGATTATAAAAGTTGAGCCGTAATAGTCTTTTTTAGGGTTCCGTACCAAAATGGTAAAAAGGAACCCTTATGGTGAGACCAAGTCTGTCTGTCTGTCACACCTGGATATCTCAAGAACTACTAATGCTATAAACTTGAAATTTACAATAGTTTTAGACGACGTTTGCCCAACTATTTTGCAAGCAAGGAAGACATTTTAAAAAATATACCTTTTTTGCAAAAGGGACTGAAAAATTTGAAGTGGGGCTACTAGGGCATGTTGGGTATCCTATGAAAGAACGCTGTTTGCACATTAAAAACCATTTTTTTTTTAGGTATCGTAGATTCCGACTTTTGATGAAAAATGTAAAAAAAATACCGTTCCCCCCTTATCTCCGAAATTTGAAGATATACAAATCTGATATTATTCTATATGATAGAAGCTTATGTAAAGATTACAGGAAAAATAAAACGATGTCTCTAAATAGCACAGTTTTTCAGAAATCATCAACATCATATATTCGTACGGAACCCTCGCGAGTCCAACTCGCTCTTGACCGGTTTTTTTTACATAATTATGGTATCCCGCCGGTCAACCTAGGAGGTTGTCGTCTGCTTAACCGGACTTTCCTGTGGGTGCCTCAATAAATACTCTCCTGGAGGAGGTTATTAGCGTCATCGGGACTGATGAGTGTATGCCTTTGTCGGTGAATCCTACTAATGCGGGAGAGAGTTTATCGGGCGGCCGCCGTAACCCCCTGGTTGCAGCGCTTTATGGCAGAGTCTAAGAAACGCTTTGAGAGACGTTTCATGAACTGGATGTTAGATGGTGGGAATTTTGAGGTCTAAATGTAGATACACATTTCGAACATAGAAGGGGGGGAGCCCCCTTCCCGTGACCTTTCTAAGGAAATGGTTCTGGAGGGTCTGCATCCTATGTATCTAGATAGTGTGGCTTAGCGATAATAGCAATTATTATATTATTATTATTATATTGAGTTCTTTATTTTTCTTCTCATTTCAGAGAGTTTTACAACCTTACCCACGGGCCAGAGCCAAGTGGGTAAGGGGAAATTTAAATTGAAAAGGTGGATGATATTGTAGAAGAAGTCAGGAACTTTCGGGTGATGCGACAGGTGTTGAGAATGGTGGCTTTTTGGAGCATGTAAAGTGTGTGAGAAGGCATGTGTAGAGTGTTAAGACTTTGTGTGAGAACCTTCGGCACTACACCGGTAGATGAGAGTACTACAGGGACGATATGTACGGTCTGTGCTTTCCATTGGGTTTTATTATTTTAGCAATTTTTCTTTCTTTTTTTCTTTTTATAATAGTTTCGCAATTGATTATTGTTTATGGTGAGGGTAAACGCCGTCACGCGGCCGCTAGAGGGGGCGGCACGTGGGCAGAGTGATGGTATGGGATGTGACTGAAAGACAAGTTAGTCTTGTGACTGTGAAAATACGGACTTAGAAAATAGTGTGTACTGTGTTAATTATTGTGAATGTGAAATACTAACTGATTTGTTGTATCATCGTATTTGGATGTAAACTTGCCATGGATTCCGTACCACCGAATTGAGATGATGACGGTGGTATCGCTCAGCCACCGCTGACGCCGTCATACAAAACTAGCTGACCCGACAGATGAAACACTACGAATAACTTATACAAAAAAATCCGTAGAAAAAAGCAAATTTGTAATTTTTCCGGGAAACTCCCATTTTAAAACAAACACTACGCACACAACACTTTAAAATAAAAATAGTCATTCGGTCCAGCCGTCCTCAAGTGATGCGCCACCAACCAACAGCATTTAATTTTTATTTAAATAGATTATGTTTATATAACTGGAAAATTGTCATTGGCCATGATACCTAACGTTATTGCATACTCAAATTTACTACCTGTAAGTTTTCCTAAAGCTAATAAAATAAATTAATTAACTTTCTCGGAAAAGTAACTACAATGTGAAAGACAATTTTAGTTTGGAAGTCGGTGTCTTTGGTATTGGTTAGTCAATTACTTTTTTCACTTGTGCCAATATTAATTAATTATTTTTATTTCGGAACGAAGAATCCATAGTGTTAGTAACATAATATTAAAAAAAACGGTCAAGAGCGAGTCGGACTCGCGCACCCAGGGTTCCGTACGTATATATGATGTTGATGATTTCTGAAAAACTGTGCTATTTAGAGACATCGTTTTATTTTTCCTGTAATCTTTACATAAACTTCTATCACATAGAATAATTTCAGATTTTTATCTATGCAAACTTCGGAGATAAGGGGGGGAACGGTATTTTTTTTTACATTTTTCATCAAAAGTCGGAAACCATGCTGCCTAAAAAAAAAATGTTTGAGAATGTGCAAACAGCGTCCTTTGATATGATATTCCACATGCCCTAGTAGCCCCAGTTAAAACTTTTAAGACCCCCTTTCAGTCCCTTTTGCAGAAAAGGTATTTTTTTTTAAATTTATTTCTGGTTTGCAAAATAGTTGGGCAAACGTCATCTAAAACTATTTTAAATTTCAAGTTGATAGCATTAGTAGTTCTTGAGATATCCAGGTGTGACAGACAGACAGACTTAGTCTCACCATAACTGTTCCTTTTTATCATTTTGGTACGGAACCCTAACAATTCATTATCTAGTGTTAGTACCAATAACCCTCCCCACAAACTGCTTTACTATTTGATAGCTGAAACTGTCCGCTACAGTTCTCAGGATGCTGTTTGTACTGTCTCTCACTCTCCTCAGTAGTGAAGCTGTTATCTTGCGCACTATCGCGTGAAACCCGTCGGTACATTTCCGACGCGCTGCAGAAGCGAGGAAGTCTCAACAACATCCTGAAACCATTATTGTATTGGACGCGCAAGAAATCCAGCGATCTTTTGGTGTAATTGACCCATAGGTTACTCGTGTACAGACTCTGGCAGTAAGCCTTGAAAATAGTGATTTTTACTAGATCTGTTCACCGAGCAAATCTACGGGCCAACATGTTGCACCGGACGGTGATTGCCCTGCGCTCCCTCTCTATATCTACATAGTCCTTAATGTCGTCGGAAATAAAGTGACCTAGTATTTGAAAGTAGATACCCTTTTAATGACTGACTCACGGGTCCCACTTCACGGCATTTGCCGCCGACTTTAAAGACCATCCAAGGCGACTAACAAAAGGTATCTACGTATATAAAGCAAAGGTGTGGAAACGCCGGGAGGGATCGCCCTAGATGGATATAAACCCCCTTATTACAAAACAAGGTTTATCTTCAGACCCAGGTTTAAACCATGGAGCCATTATTGAATTTCGAACTTAATTCCGTCTAGGGTAAAGTTCTTAATACAAGAACTGACAACTTAGTACCGACCTAAGTTTTCAGTGTTGTATAAAGAACGGTATTTCAATCACAGTTACGTTCTTATTACAAAAACTAGCTCCATGGTTTAAGCCATGTCAAAATATAAATCTTGTTTTGTTATAAGGCGGATAGTGACCAAATTGGTGATGTTCTTCAGAAAGGTAAGGTGCGTAGTACTCGCAAGCGGCGTGCGTGTATGACCAGATGTATGAACGTAGGCGAAGCAAAAGGAGTATATAAGGAGCGTAGCAAGTGGCGTTCTATAGTTTCTGCCTACCCCCATGGGAAGAAGGCGTGAGTTTATGTATGTATGTGTTTAAAGACCATTCACATTTGTTCACATTATAAATGAATCCATGTGCGGCAGCGTAGGCTTCAGAAGTCTTAAGCAACTTTCTTTTTGCCCCGGGAAACGGATAATATGATGTTCAAAAATATGTAAGCTAAGCGTGGTTGGTGGTTACTGTTGTGGTACCTATTTTCATAGCATATCCATGAGCCGTGATAAATGAGCACTTCATTTACTAACCACTCCGTATCCCTAACCTACCGACCTAACCCTTTTAGTCCCCGCATGACAGAATATGAAATTTTAATTAAAAAATATCTGGCAGAAAGCGCATGTAAGATGCGTCGACGTATATGGACGTTATATGTTATTTTATAAAGGTTATGTGAAGTATGTCGGGTTAATGGGTGTCGTGTAATGGGGTCCTAGTGGAAGTTACAATTAGGACGGAATTTCTGTTATGAAATGTGAATTTTGTGTTTTGATTGTCGTCCTTTTATTTGGTGAAATTCAGTGGGAATGTACTTATGATGATCTTGCCCAGTTTTTCTATGTATGGTATAATATTTTGAGAATAAACATAGTTTTATAGTTTTAAATTTTATGTAGGTAATCAATTTATTTATATCCTCTTGAGACGAACAAATCAACGAATCTATTTGCATTTTTAAGTGACCCTGACCCGTCATCTCCCAAGAGATTACTAGTTTAGACCCGTGCGATTTCTTTCGGTAATATATTCCTAGCACCAGCAAAAAGGTATACAGGAATACTATACTCGTGAACAACACAACACCACATCGCTATAAAAATGTTATGCACTTTAAACCCAATACGGTTGCGAGTCTAGTTTCAAACAAAATTGGTGTAGATTTTATTGACACGAACTAAAATGCAGCAATATTCAGCGAGGCTCCGAAACTTACTGTTATATGCTGTACTGTACGTATCGAATGCTAAACGTTAGATCGGCGAACAGTTCACACATGTTAATACGTGGTGTGCTGCAATACACTGTGGTAGTGTTGGTGGCTTTGAAGATAGCGAGCTGATGAGAGGAGAGGTTTACTTTGAAGATAGCGAGCTGATGAGAGGAGAGGTTTACTTTGAAGATAGCGAGCTGATGAGAGGAGAGGTTTACTTTGAAGATAGCGAGCTGATGAGAGGAGAGGTTTACTTTGAAGATAGCGAGCTGATGAGAGGAGAGGTTTACTTTGAAGATAGCGAGCTGATGAGAGGAGAGGTTTACTTTGAAGATAGCGAGCTGATGAGAGGAGAGGTTTACTTTGAAGATAGCGAGCTGATGAGAGGAGAGGTTTACTTTGAAGATAGCGAGCTGATGAGAGGAGAGGTTTACTTTGAAGATAGCGAGCTGATGAGAGGAGAGGTTTACTTTGAAGATAGCGAGCTGATGAGAGGAGAGGTTTACTTTGAAGATAGCGAGCTGATGAGAGGAGAGGTTTACTTTGAAGATAGCGAGCTGATGAGAGGAGAGGTTTACTTTCACATGTTTGCCTAAAAATACCTATAGTTTCAGGCCCGTATTTATAGAACATTACTCAGTACTCAAGCATTACTTAAGGGGCCGGCGTAGCATGCGTAGTTCATCCAAACGTAATACCAAAATAATTTGTAAATCAAACATATTCTTAAGGTAGTGTGTATTTATTTCGATTGGATTACAGAATATCTAAGTTCCCAAATATATATTTTGAAAGGACAATGATATAAAGACGAGATATGCGGAATTTAAAATTTCTATAGAAAACGAATTTCTCTCTTGATTAAATCAGTGTCCATTCAAAATATATATTTGGGGACGTAGATATTCTGTTTTCCAATCGGAATAAAGTCACACTACCTTAATAATATGTTTGATTTACACATTATTTTGGTACTTATTACGTTTGTATGAACTACGCATCCATGGCCGGCCTCTTAAGACTAGAGTCAAGCTATTGGATTGGTTGAATTTAGTCTTAAGTAATGCTTGAGTACTGAGTAACGCTCTACATATACGGGCCTTAATCCCAGTTACCTAGCAACGCGCTAAAGAACACATTTGCGCGTGAGAAATTGAAAGGTGCTCACCTACTACGGTGTTAACATGACGAGCGACAACGCCCGCTTGGGTCTTGCTGTGGTAGTTTCAGTTTTGGTATATAGCGATCCAAGGTTCTCTTGGTGGCACCAAAAGAACAGAAAAAGAAGATGGAGGCTAATGCCTCCATCTTCTTTTTCTGAAACCTTCTTTGAAACCCTCTTTTTCAAGAAACCATTTGCGCAATGCTTACCAACGGCGCCCTTCTGCCAACGTCCTTCGAGTGCTAAAAGATCTTTCTAGCAGTATATCTGCGAAGAAAACATCAAGGCAGACCTGTTGGACTGTTCAAATAAATACGAATTGGACTGGTCGGATGACGTTATGATCGGTACATTAAGGGGGGTGGAGTGGGGTGGTGTGGTGGACTGTCCGTACGTGAATCGCTGCTGCGCCATTTCCCATGGAATGGTGTGGCCGCGGTGAAGCGTCGGACAGTGCTGCCACTGTCAATAGTAGGTATACTTTTATATGTGCATAAAATTATCTTAATTACTGACGTAGGATAAGTTTTTTACTAACAAATGAGTCTTGGTTACTTGAAAATAAATAAATTGAATTGAGTTGAATTGAATTAAAATATTATGCCTGTTCTTAATCGCTCTTCCCACAGCCCCACATAGCACGCGGGGTGTGAAAGTAGCCGAGCGCGGCAGTAGCTACCCACTGCTACCTGCTGGTTCCTACGCCTGTCTACAAACAGATTGTCGCCAAGAATCTGTTTGTATTTGTACACATTTGGAACGGATCGCGGCGATTGAGCGGCTTTAGATTGAGTTACAGTGTTTGTGGGTCTTATGTCTGTGTACTTAGGGGTTTATGTCTATGTGAGTGGATATTATTAGTTTCTGTACTTAAACACGTATCGCTCAGGTATTTTTGTTGAGATAAAGGACGTCTTAATATTTATATTTAGTATTTATTTAGTGTAAAAATATTGGTACTAAAATAACATAACATCAGGTGTTGTTTCCCCGAAGGGCAAACGTGTAAGTACCTATAGAACACCCACATTTCGCCAGTTATGTTTAAGTCACAGTGAGCCTGTTGCCGACCATGTTTAAGTCACAGTGAGCCTGTTGCCAACCATGTTTAAGTCACAGTGAGCCTGTTGCCAACCATGTTTAAGTCACAGTGAGCCTGTTGCCAACCACCGGGCACAAATCCAGACTTTTTTATTTTATTGTTTTTAGTTAGGAATATATGACGGTAAGTTAGGTAATATACTCATTTATAATCGGGTGATAACGACCTTTTACTCCTCACTCCAAAAGTTCGGGATATTTTTTCTATCATTTCTCATTTAAATAACTTTTAAACATAATAATAAGTATATATTTTTGTAATCACCTTTTAAAACCCTTCATTTTGCTACCCCACTCGATAGGCTTATATTTTTTTATCGAAAACAAACCTTTGGCGCCAAAAATTCACCATTTTGATTTTTAATAATTTTAATATACCCTATGACACTCGCGCAATAAAGACGAATGTAACGACACATTACTCATCAATATCGGTTCAGCCGTTTACTAGTTACGACGGAACATAGGGACAGACATACATACATACAGGGCAAACACATAACCCTCCTTTTTTGGCTTCGCCGCAGTCGGGTAAAAATAAACAAGTATTTGAGTAGCATTACTTCAGCTTCGTCTTTTACGTATAATTATACGTGCCAACGCATTACTAGGCTCTAGTTTAAAATGAGTAAGGACGACCCTTAGTTTTCCTTAACCATTTTCACACAGGAAAAGGCGTCAGCCAGAACACGCCACTAAATCATACCGTCCCCGTGAATATTGTACGAGTCAGCTATCCATCCTCGCTTCGTGACAGGTAGCCGTCCCATAGTTTATATGTGACAGGCTACCCACAAGGCCGGGTTAACTGAACTGAAGGTTACACCTTTATTAATTGCTACTGTACGATGGCAAGTGATCGTTACTTTTCATAAGAAACATGAGGTTATTGAGATAAGAAAAGGGACGATACGAGACGGAAGAAGGCCATTTTTAGGGTGCCGTACCAAAATGGTAAAAAGGAACCCTTATTTATGGTGAGACTAAGTCTGTCTGTCTGTCTGTCACACCTGAATATCTCAAGAACTATACTAATGCTATCAACTTGAAATTTAGAATAGTTTTACAATTCACAAATCACAATTCTTTATTGCATTCCACGATGACGACGACGTCGAAGATGACGTTTGCCCAACTATTTTGTGAACAAGAAAGAAATTAAAAAAAATATACCTTTTTTGCAAAAGGGACTGAAAGGGGGTCTTAAAAATTTGAAGTAGGGCTACTAAGGCATTATCATATGAAAGAGCACTGTTTGCACATTCTCAAAAAAAAATTTTTTTTAGGCAGCATAGTTTCCGACTTTACAAAAAAAATACCGTTCCCCGCCCCTTATCTCCGAAGTTTGCATAGATAAAAATCTGAAATTATTCTATGTAATAGAAGTTTATGTAAAAATTACAGGAAAAATAAAACGATGTCTCTAAATAGCACACACATAGACTAGTGATGTTTCGAGTGTCGGGCGCTTAGGTCGGGCGTGAGCACAGACCACAGACTATTTAGTACATAGTTACGTTTTATATTTAATTTTGTTTTCTTTTTATTTAGTGTAGGTGTTGTTTTATTTATTTTTATTACCCTAGTGGCATTTATGCGTATCCGTAGGTGAGTCCGTGGCATCACAGCGGGCCCTATCAGAATACCAGCGCTGCGGTATTTATTTTTTAAATATCGCGGCATTATGCTGAGATTAGGACCTTTTTGGCATCGCGCAAGTTTTGGTTGTTTTTGTTGTTTAAGTTAGTTTTGAATGCTATGTTTGTATTTCTTGTGCGTGTCCCGAATAAAATAGTTTTCTTTCTTCTTTCTTTCTTTCACAGTAATTCAGATATCATCAAGATCATACATACGTACGGAACCCTCAGTGCGCGTGTCCGACCCGCTCTTGACCGTTTTTTTTTCTTATGTGATCAGAATCAAAATAAACTTCGATGCAAAAACATAAAATTAATCACATTTTGTGTTTTTTCCTCGAAGCCTATTTTACCTTCCAATTTTAGAATCACACAAACAATCCAATTCTCAACTGCATAGAAGAAACCTTGTGTCAATATTGTCGGCTCCACAATTGGCTATAAAGATCAGCTCCTAACGACGCGACGACGTTCAGCAAAGAATTAAAGTGATCCCGATCGTAGCACGGATTCTCATGGGAACGTTCAATCGACTAGAAATTGCTCTTGGTTCCATTGCCAAGTATTGCCCAAGACCTTTGAGCTCCCGTCTAAAGCTAGCCCGTCGTTTGGACTACTTCTTGGGGCTATTCAGGTAAGGCTGAAAGCGTAATGCTGGCTTTGATAAATTGCTCGGTGAACACGTAAAAGCAATTCGAAGCCACTTGAAAAGTTCATCTGAAAAATAATAAGCACCACACGTTCTGCAGTAAGACGTAAATTTTTCCCACGTCCACTGTAGGAATCTGATGCTGTTTCTTTCAATTCATGTCAATAGAAAAGTCGATATCAGTCATACAATTATTCAATTAAATAGTATTATTTAATTTCTGTGATTTCTTGTAATCGTCTTCTTCAATTGTACACAGCTTGACACCAAACCACTTAATATTGCTCAATTCTTCAAGTTTCATATAACCTTAAATGCAAAAAAATATGAAACAATCTTGTCTCAGATCAAATGAAAGAATACAAGACAACTTCAAGAAAATTGCATTCCATCTCAAATGAAATAAACGCTGCACCATCACCAGGGAGCAACAAAGAAACCAATTAATAGCCACATTACGACGATCTTCAACTGGAAAAGTATGACGCTTTTCTGGATTTTAGAGTGCTCCCAGCCCAGCGGCATTCCATTCTAGCCTTAAAACAAACCAGTGCTGACAACAAGATCTTGCACTTGCTAATTTAGAGGCCACTGCATCTCTCGTTATTTATTACGTCCACTATTGCGGGCTACCAGTGTGGCGTGAATGATAAAATGGAGCGATATGGGAAGAAAAATGGTTGTGTTGCAAACGAACAGAATTGCTGAGTTTCTTTGTCAGTCGGGTAAGTAGTTGAAGAATTTTATGGATTGAAGAGGGAACCATTTCCTTTTTGTAAGATAGGCTAACAGCTGCAGAAAAATAGAACATAAAAAATGAGTCCATGTCAGTACCACGCAGTACATGTCCGTACCACGAGTCCATGTCAGTACCACGCAGTACCTTTGGGTATATTAAATAATTCAGCCCATAGTCAGCCAAAATTAATTTAAACCGAACTACTTGTCTAGTTTGTAGTGGACGAATATAACAATATGCTAATAGAATAATTATAGAATACTTTTATTTCTGAGAAAGTCCATAGGGTTAGTAACAATTTTACATACCATCTAGTGTCCATCATCACCGTCCTATTTCTTCCCGTGGGTGTCGTAAAAGGCGACTAAGGGACTTACTAGAGAATGGGCAGCAGCGTTCTCTATGCATTTTTAAAACAATACTGTCACCAACCCGCCTGCCAAGCGTGGCGATTATGGCAAATCGGCTGAAATGATGATGATGATATCGTCTAGTGTTAGTACAGACACAGATAAACAAACAATTTAAATTTAAATTCAGCGTGGATCTGTAGCTACCTCCGCAACATCAGGGAATCCCACCGATCTGCGAACACACTGAGAATACTGTTGGTGTACTGCCGCGAACACGCGACATCACGGATGCACATCTATTTGTGATAATGGCTTGTAATATGCAATACCGTAACAAGAGTTGCTTCTGAGATATCCCCCAGATATTCAACTAAAGGGAAATATTTCGATTTGAAATATTGCTCGGCTCAATCAAAATCGCTACCCTTTCAACACATGACCCATTCATAACTTCCAACATGAGTACCGTGGTTCCATAAATATTGCAATATGCACCTTATCATAACGCCAAATGGTCCAATTTAGATAATTGGCAGTATTTTATTAATACCTCAAGAGTTGTCCCCTTTGCCTTGGGTGATATTGTAACATGATATAATTTTCGCGAGACATATTTTTTAAAGAATTTTTTACAAAGGGTTTTTTGGAAAAGCGCAATGTATCTGCTCTTTTGTATTTCAACAGTTATAACTTTGTTGTTTGTACTGAAAACTATAAAATGTAAGAAAATAAAACTGAAAATCTATGCTATCTATACCTACTATATTAATATATAAGTTGAAGAGTTTGTTATTTTTTGTTAGAACGCGCTTATCTTTGGAACTACCAGTCGAATTTGAAAATTATTTTTGCATTAAAATTTAATTGCCTAATTCTTGAGGCTATTAATTATAACAAAAAAAAAGTCTGAAAGAACGCTAAGTGAAACGAAGTATCAGCGCGGGCGAGCGATACGATGCGACGCGGTAGGTTGGGGGCCGAGGGAGTTTTATAACAAGATTAAGAAAATCGACGTAAGAATCATCGAAATCGGCCCACGCGTTTGGTCTCAAAGGAACAAACATACATACATAGACTGATAAACACAAATTACCCTCCTTTGCGTCACGCAGTCGGGTAAAAATGTAGCTGTTATTTTAGTGTAATGTGTATCTTACGATACTACTTTCACGCAAACGCTGTCGCGGGCGGAGCTAATATTAGAGTATAATTATTAGATACATATATTTATTAGATACGTTATATTTATCAGATACATATTAAATATTTTATTATTTTACCGTTTAAAAAGCCTTTTTACACACAACAACCAAACTCACACAACTGGATTGCCCACGGCCAGCCTCCACCTCCATAAGATATAGCAACACAGTTTGACTTACCCACCCCAAAGTTTCAAGTTATTTCGTTTTAATTTTTTGGTTCATTAATAGATTTTTCACCAGGATTTTCTCAGTAGCCGCCCGGAATCTGGATTAGTGCCCGGTAGATGGCAATAGGCTCGCCCCCTATTACATGCGACTTTAAAAACATAACTGGTGAAACGTGGGTATACTATAGGTAGGTACACCTCCGCCTAACCCTTCAGGCATTACAAGCGGGAAGATAAATGTAATGTATAATTTAATCTTCAAACTACACGCTCTTATTACAGCCTAGCTTAATTATTACATCAATATTCTATGGTAACACTCGTTGCGGCAATTTATACGGCAGGCGCTTTTACCAACATCCGACTGATGGGGTAATTAGCAACGGAAATAATCCAAAAACAAGCACTATTCGAACCCCATACTAAACATAAACTTCGATTATTTATGAGCATTTTAAGTGAACCTTGATCTCTATCGTATCATCAGTCCAGTGAAGCAATTTATAGTAGGTAGGTATTCTTTAGCATTGCAAACTTTATTCAACAATAACCCAAAACTCTAATATCTTCGAAAAACGAATACAACATGAAATATATTCTAAGAAAGCGATATCCTCAACGATGTTTCGTCGGGAAGACAGTTTTAAATGTAGTTAAACTTAGTTCACGTTTTTTCGACGTCGACTTGAGCTTAATACAACAAACAGGCTTGGGTTCCGTAGACCAAAAGGAAAGTAAAATGTTTGAGTAGATCCCCAGTTTGAGTAGAACTAACTTGTATTTTGACCTATGAATGCTTAGTGATCAGAGTCTGATGTTATAAGAAGTCGTGTGGTCGATCCTGCACATTATGCCTGCCAACATCCGGTGACAGTTACAATAATAACGGTCAGCTTCTGCCGTAATCAACATACTCTTTACGACGTACGGAATTTCATACAAACTTTCAAGCCCTTGTTTTTCGAAATGACTGAACCGATTGAAACTTCATACGCATAAGCAAGATACAAAGGTCTAAAAAGTTAGTAGTAGTAAGAACATTTTCGAAAAATAGTGTTACAGCCAAATTAGACAGATTTTAAATTTTCAGAGATTTCCAGTTGGAATCTCTGTTTCTATGAAAAATTTAAAATTATAAATTTGAAACTTTTTAGACTTTTGTATTCTGCTTATGCGTATGAAGTTTAATTAAAATCGGTTCTGTCATTTCGAAAAACAAGGGCTTGAAAGTTTGTATGAAATGCCGTAAGTCGTAAACGCTCGTAAGACCGGTAAGTGGGTGCAATTTTTGTTATTATTAGAATTATTATTAGAAATCTGGTACCATAAATTCAACCTCTTAATAGACGTTTAGCTAGTTTTTATGAAAACCTTAAACGTAAAGAGCAGGTGGTCAATTTCGTAGGGTCCACACAGATGCGCCTAACTTACACCTCTCAAAGCACGAGGCTACTACACTTAAAACAAAATATTTTAATAACTGAACCTTTCTATTTTTAGCGTCTATCGGAAACCCAGCCCCTGCGGACCCTCACTGCCCTCTTGCCTCTACATTAGCATAAATTAAGCGAGAGGAAATTTCAGTGTCGACGCAAAAAATGTGTGAGTTAAAAAATATGGCAATTTAGCTTAGCTTTAATTGCTTTGGGACCGAATTAATTGTAGCCCGGCGATGCTTTCTTGCTTAGTTTTTGTTTCTTTTTGAACTAGGTAAGGTTATAAGGAACGGACTGGATGTTTGAAGAAGGGTTTCATTTGTTAATTTTATTTGCCTAAAGGTAATTGCGTTTAGATAATTTTTTTTGAGGGCAGAATTTAATTTGTTATGGTACGGTTTATCTAAGTTTTGATGATATTGTGTACCTAGGTACCTACTGGTGTAATATTTATTTATTTAACACTTTAAGCACACAAAATGTACAGAGGCGGACTTAATGCGATAGGCATTTTCTACCAGTCAACCTTTGGGTGATGCAGAGACAAGCAGTGGTAGGTGCATAACGAAAATTGTGGAATAATTATTTATTTAAACATCGTGTGATACGACAAGCCATTGTTATTTAGCAGAGATAAAATGAGAAGTGGTTATTCTTTTCTTTCAAAAAATTAGTCTATTTCCTTAAACTATTAGCCTGGATAGCCCTAGTAGTTCTATTAATTCAGTCACTGCATTTTAATCTGATATCACAGTACGACATTATCAGTGATATGTACCTACTTGGACATCAATCATGGCCGTCATTTATCATCTGTTACGTCACGACGCTGTATGACATAGCGAGAGAGCGCGGGAAATGCCGCGCCGCGCTGTTCATACGTTACGGTAGGTAGTGGTAGAAGAATAAGAAGCACGGTTTAAAATTACGTTTGTCTGTTCATCTGCCTCAAGGCATTATCTTAGGACTACTAGTCAGAAAGTGAATTTAATAGTGGCTGAAAATATGAATTTACATACTAACAGACAGTCATTACCAAAAAAGCCAGACAAAAAAGGTCCTTTTAAACAAAGTAGGTAAGTACCTAAGGAAAAAGATAAGGAAAATCCATCCAGGTGATTTATTTTTTTTTTTTTTTAATTGCCGACCGGCATCGGAAACAGCTTCAGTTAATGAAAAAGCCCGATACTAATTAACATACTTCAACAACTTTGGACACATTGCCATGCAGAATTGGAATCGTGACACAAATGCGGAAGTACTGAGGAAATACGGAGCTTTTCTACCTACTAATGTAACTGAACTACCTATAGCATTCTAAGTAGGGGCCTGCAATTAGTCCAACTTTTCTTATTAGTCTTTCGTGATTTTCATTGGAACTACTTGTTCTGCTTGCATGCCTGGCTTGAATGCGAATGGATTTGCAACATGATTGCGTAACATAGCTACAAATGCAATTGCTTTGGCACAAACTACATGAGACCGTAGCTCATGTCGTGTTGTAAAAAGATTAGCCAAATCATTTGGGCTTATTCTAAGAAGATACATTATTGTAATAGCTTTACAAATTGTTTTTGTGCCGACTGTACACTAAAAGTCAAAGAGCCTCATAGTTAAATATTTAATGCAATACTACTAGTCGGAACCACGACAGATCAATATTAATGCAATACTACTAGTCGGAACCACGACAGATCAATATTAATGCAATACTACTAGTCGGAACCACGACAGATCAATATTAATGCAATACTACTAGTCGGAACCACGACAGATCAATATTAATGCAATACTACTAGTCGGAACCACGACAGATCAATATTAATGCAATACTACTAGTCGGAACCACGACAGATCAATATTAATGCAATACTACTAGTCGGAACCACGACAGATCAATATTAATGAGAATATTCACTTTTCATTTTATGTTTCCTTGGTTTTATCAACGAAAAAAGTCCTACCTACTATGGTAGGTACCTACCTACAAAGGTAGAGCCCAAAACTCACGACACCTAAATGTAAAAATGTTCTTGGCAAGGAACAAGCAACCTCTTCAGAATACAATGATGGCCAGGAATGCATCATGATTGTCAAGCGCAAAAAAGCGTTTAGTGAAAATAAATTGCGAACTTTTTATTCTTTCACAGCTTTGAGTTTTGGAGGAATTTTAAATTAAATTGCATTCAAGATGAATCTTAACCTTATTACACAAGCTACGCGCATGCATCATTCCTCAGTGTTTCATTTCGTAGCTCGTAAATATATATAAGACTAATATTGAGCGCTTGACTTTAACGTGAACCACTGCAGTGAGTTCTCCCAGAGGCACCATAAGGATTGCGGTCGAACAGATTAGACTGCAGTCGCCTACCCATTCTAGCAATTTAATTTAGTTAATTTTACAAGATAGTTGTGTACATAGTTACCGCATTGTGAACAGCAAAGTATAGCCATTATAGGCTACTGTTTGCACTTCCATGAAGTCCATTAGCATTATTCCATCAATCTAAGCATCTTCTGCTTGGCGTCACAACACCGCTACTTGGCCAAACTGTAACTGAGAAGGTCCAGGCTTCCGCAAGTGTCGGCTCCACTCACCGTCCCGTTACATTTCATTTGGTCCACCAGTGGAGCGGTACTTTCGACGGATTATTTGGCTTAGGACAGATTCTGGTTTGGGCAGATTCTTGTTACGGCAGATTCTTTTTTTGGCAGATTCGTTTTACGGCAGAAGTAAAATGACCAACATAAACCATACAATTTATGTAATGGTATATTTAAAGTCAATTTCAAACTAAAAACCTCAGGCATCAGATCAGAGGAGCAATTCCCTTATTTTTAACAACGTTCGCGATCTCATCTGAGTCTCTATACTTACTTACCTACATTTTTGAAAGTTGATTGTTGCTGGCATGAGATTGCGACCTGAACGTTTTTAGGTACGAAAATTGGCCTTCAGCTCGTGTTTAGAACCAAATAGTTTTCCAATCAATGCACACTTCTGAATTTAATCATTACAAAATACTTCTGTAGATGACTGTAAAATATCTGTCATCACAAGAAACTGCCAAAAAAGAATCTGCCGTAACAAGAAACTGCCGAAACCAGTATCTGTCCTAAACCGAATAACCCCTTTCGACGTTATAGATTCACAGTCTGCACTCAAGAATTTATTTGCTACATTACAGCCAGTCCTGTAGAAGACATAGCTAGCACTATACACTCTTCTCTTTACCAACTTTGCAAGCTAGGTCCACAAGATCTTCGCGTCAATAATATTAACACATTTCAGTCACTACTCTGTGCACCAAGGCGTAATTATTACAATATAACATTATTTTAGGTTTCATAGGTTGTCCTATGTTTAGCATATCATGTGTATTAGACATCAAGCTAATATGACACATACCATTAATTACCTACCTAAGTTTATTTCCCAGCCACTATATGTATAGTTATTAACGTCCGTCACAAGCCACAGTATTTAGTAAAACTATATCGTATAGGTATCCTTTTCAGTTCACTGACCAATCTGAGTCATGTCGTGATTGGTGTTGCGAAACTTCCGAAGTTCAACCAAGAATTCAGTTGAAGTTGAGCGGATAATTAGGTCTCACCAACTTGCGTGCACTTTAGTAGATTTAGTTGAATGCTTCGCTATTTACACCCACGTCGAGTCAATCTCTCCGTGCGATGAATTCGGAAAATGTGGCTAACAAGATAGGAGCAGACTTCTTGTCTAGTAATTTTTGAAGAGGAAGTTTCATTCCCAGGTCGGGCAAAATTGTCCTTTGCAAATTGCAGCTGAGCAGCCCGGAGTCTAAATTCATACCCGATTAATGGCAATAGGGTCAAATATGATCGTAAGTACTTCACAAACACAATACACACAGTAGGACTTTACAATTTTTCTATAGTTAATAATCTCGCTAGGTAGATTATAAACTTACGGCTGCTCACAATCGGTGACACAACTACGGTGATATATACTTTTACCGCTTGGTGGGGGTCTTATTAAATATCTGCAATTTACTTACTAGGTTAGTGAATCTGTTCATAAAACTCAATTTTACTAAAGTGGAAACAAATGAACAGCTAATACTCGTAAGTACCAGTGTACACTATTGATTGATCAATGAACATTGTTCATTAAACGCCATTACAACCAGAGCGCAGTTAGTGGGGCAAACTGTGGGAAACTGTCTTTTGTCTGTGAGGCGATTGGCTACTGCGATACATTTGATCGAGAGACTGTTCAGCTGCATTGTAAAGGACTAGTGTTCGGTTCCAAGTGAACGATATTAATTGTTGATTTGTTTAATTAATTATAAACGAGTAAATGATAAATGATTTTATTTTTGTAAGTAGGTATGTACAAACACTTTTACACATCAATCATATTTTAAAAACTAGATGAGGTCGGCGTTTCCTGTCTGACTACTCTGAGAAGAAAGGCCGAAACAAACTCAGAGGTCACAGTTTCTTTTAAAGTCCAGACATAATCTTGGTCAGATCAGTAGATTGGTGTCTGAAATGATCTTTTGAGGAAAGAGCCACACAGATTGAGGGACCTAACCAGTCAGTGCACGCATGTGTCAATAATCGTGCAGCTCATGACGAACGAAAGAAAGGACATTTGGGTAGGCCGCATAAATTATTTAAACTGCCAGACCAAGATTAAAGGCTTCTACATACCGGCGCGACTTGTCGCGCGACGCGACACGGCACAAAGGCCCCGCGTGTCGCAGGACGAGCGGTGCCTTTGTGTCGTGATGCGTCGCGCGACTAGTCGCGCCGGTATGTAGAAGCCTTTACACTAACTGGAAGAGAAAATAAAAAAACATAATGACGCACATAGAGTGATAGGTACATGCAGTCATGACTTTTAGTATTTTACACAATCTAATTTGACACAAAATTATTCAATACATTGTATTTCAGCATTTCATCATAGTTAAGTTCATCATGTTTCGATTTTAATTAAATATTTAGCTTAATAATTAACAATGGTATTATGAAGGATAGCCTTCATAATACCATTGTTAATTATAAAAACTTTTTGTAAAAAAAAAATAACCGACTTCCAAAAAAACACTACAAAGTGAAAAATTACTTTAATTTCGGAAATCGGTGTCTTTGGATCTGTATTTTAGTTTTTTGCCACCGACTTCCGAAATCAAAGTTATTTTTCACTTTGTAGTGTTTTTTTTGGAAGTCGGTTATTTTTTTTTTTTAAGTTTTTTTATTGTTCATTTTTAGTGGGTCAGTTTTTAATTTATCTAAGTTACAATAGCCTACAGTCAACTGCTCATCACCTTTCACAAAATATTGCTTTTCCCGATGCTGGGACGTTAATTGTTGAGGAGTTCTCCTGGTAAGAACCAGGAGAACTGCCACTCACCATATGCATTGTGACGAGCATAAATTACTTAGCAACCATATTAAAGTACCTAATCGAATCGCAACCCGTTAAATATTTATTGTTATGTTGTTCCGGTGGCCATCTGTGGTCTCCATCAACAGTTTCACTTCATTAAATGGTGATTTTCGGGCGCAAATGCACGAGTTACTTTAAAAAATACCCAAATCGCTATAGGTTTGCCTATAAAGTTCGAGGGTTGCCCTCGATTTCCATGATCCCCTTATCAGATTCTGATTTGGTGGCAATGGGACCACCTCGGGAGCATACCCTTTCAAACAATTTTTTTTTTTAAATCGATACATAATTGACGGAGATATCGGTGAACAAACTTAAAAAAAAAAACAAACAAACATACAGCCGAACATATAACCTCCTCCTTTTCGGAAGTCGGTTAAAAAGGGGACTGCAGTCTAATCTGTTCGACCGCAGTCCTTATGGTGCCTCTGGGAGAACTCACTGCAGGTTCACGTTAAAGTCAAGCGCTCAATAGTAGGCTTATATTTACGAGCTACGAAATGAAATGCTGAGGAATGATGCATGCGCGCAGCTTGTGTAATATAATAAAGTTAAGATACATCTTGGAAGGATAACAAAAATTCTGCTGCAGTTTAGTTTAGTGATGACGCTCACTTTTTCTAGTATTCGTTTTGAAGGCAACACACGAGTGATAGAAGATTTCTATACACAGCAATTGAATGCATGTGTTTCCTTGTAAATGAAAATTCAACAGTCGGTATAAGTTTATATTTCAACATGTCAAAATGTTAGAGTTGGACATATACGTAGGTACGATCACTCCTTACAGTCGCAGTATGTTGTTATGAGCGGCAGGTGCACAGGTGCGAGGTACGATACTTTCAGCAGTGTATTGCACTATTCAGTAAACCTACCTTTCCTAAAATTGCAAGTTCTAAGAAATTCTAAAATAAAATGAGTAAAGCATTATTAGCATTATGAGAACCAATGAGTAAGCAGTGTTATGCTGATAATAACAACAAACTTCTATTACGAATGAATTAATCAGTAAATATGACACTAGTTATAAAAAATACAGACATAAAAATTGACCATATAATGTTAGTAACAAAGGTCTTAACCTAACCTAACTATGTTAGTATTGTAGAATTCTCGAATAATAAATAATACATAAAACAAAAAATAAAAAGATTGCGTCATCTCGCCACGTGAAGCCGAATAAGCCTCCCCAGCACCGCAGGCCGGCCTTTCTGATATCATCTTCAGAAGCAGCAGATATTGCAGTTATTGTATCTTTGATTGAAAAACTCATTTCCAACAGTTAACGACGGTTTTATAAAGATCGAGGAAAAAGCATAATTTTAAAGCAACGCTTAGTTAGCAGTGGCAATATCACCATTCAAACCTAAGATGCACGCCACCTTTAGCAATATTTACGTAGGTCTCACTCCGTAAGTCCGTATGGCCGCGACGCACGTGAAAAGACTGGCGTAAAATAATATCTAACGACACGTGGTTTCAAAAGTACCGCACCAGCACCCCAGTTTCGTAATACACTTCCTATCTCATTCCGAAGGCTTTACAAGGAAATTGCTAACATGGATTAGCAATTTCCTTACACCATATGTTTGTAAAATTCGACTGGTAGACAACGTCAACGACGCAATGAATGTTGTTGAATTGTCAAAATGAAAGGCATTACCATTACCATTGTAGGTGTGTTACGCAATTAACTTTAAAATAAACTTTATTCTTTCTTTTTTTCTTTCTTTATTTCAATTACCCCGCAGTTTTGTGGAGTTAAGCAGGTTCAAGATCTGATACACTGCCTTGAAGATGACTTACAACCAACAACACCATCCGTTTCACGTCATCCCAGTCCTTTGACGTAATCATCACATTATGATAATATCCATCACATAATTACTGGGCCGCCTCTACAAAAAAAGTACCCAGGAAGGCACCGGCTTGCTGTCAGAACATTAGTCGTCATTCCCGTAATATTTTACAAAGTGGTATCAATTTAAATTGTGGTTTCTTTCGCTGTGCCCTTATTCGCAGAGGAAACACTGATGAATAAATTACAAAACCGTATGAAAGGACTCTCCTTGCGATTTAAATATTCAGGTGACCAAACCTTAATTATTTTAAAAGACATGAATGAGTGACCATTTGTCATAAACTTAGGCTGGGATATAATAACAATGTGGTCGAGTTACATAGTAACATAGTGAATCAAGACTGCAAAAGTTTGAGGCTGTAAAAGGGTACCTACTTACCTACCTACTCCTATATTTTCTTGGCGAAGTGACTGAACAGAGACTAGGCGATTCACAATGCCTGGATAGGTAGCTGAATGCAGCCTCGGCAAGATTTCCTACCAATTTGTCAGAAAATTGTTACAGCATAATTAAAACGGGTAATTATCATCACCATTCTGGAGACCTTGACACATATTATAGCTGCGCCTAATCTCGGCACATCTCGCTATCAAACCTATTGTCGCACGGTAATGTGGATTGGGTCTTAGAGGAAATGGGCCTGCCGGTAATAGGGTGCATCCGAATTACGTATCATCTTATCTGTTGCTCAATAACAGCGATAACGATTACCCAAGTTATTGCTTCTGAGATTGTGGGTGGTAAGAGAGAGATAGAGTCGGTGGTGGGTAAAAGAAGGAAAGTGAAGTGGGTAAGTAGGTACCAATATAAAGAATTCTTTATATGGTCAAAATATAAGTTGGTAGACCAAAATCAGCCGTCGAGAGGTGTTGCCGACAAAGTAATTATCTACCTATGTGTAGAAGAATCGCAGGAAATATGGATAACTAATAGTAATTAGCAGATGAAGGTTATATCCTCCAATGTGGTGAATTTATGAAAGTGCTCTCTAAGTCGTCAAAAACATACATATTAAGAGCTTTTACGACGTACGGCATTTCATACAAACTTTCAAGCCCTTGTTTTTCGAAATGACTGAACCGATTTTAATGAAACTTCATACGCATAAGCAGGATACAAAGGTCTAAAAAGTTAGTTAAGAACATTGCCCCCCAAATGTTGGGGGAGGCTTATGTCCAGCAGTAGACGTCTTTCGGCCAATCTACATAGTACTTACTAATTCCATGAGTAATCGCGGGCCCAGTGCGGGTTGGTTGATGAGTAGATGTCACATGTCTTCGAATTTTTGGTTCTAGGACATACTGGTTTCCTCACGATGTTTTGCTTCATCGTTTTGAGACCAGTGGTGATGAAATAATTTACACAAAGTAAAGCGCCTGTCTGGGTTCGAACCTACGACCTAAAAACGTGTAAGTCACGGCCGTTTCCACTAGGCAGTGGTGGCCACCACTGCTCTCAAACACAGTCATGACTATACTGCTATAAAGTAACTACTAATTCCATGCTTAACGCTGCTTTGCTATACGAGACTGAAGTGTGTAACAGGAAGTGACAGCTCACTTCCTGTTACACACTTCCGTCTCGTATCACCGTATCAGTCACATTCATTTAGTGTAACACAAAAAAAAAATAACGTACAAAGAATTATTCCTGCTACATATACACGGAATGATTGGATATCGTACCTACCTACTGAATATTTTGCAATGTTGTCAATCATGGTGTGAATGAACCCTAATTCAATATCGTTGTAATCACAGTTCTTGTTCTGTATCAGCATGGTAATAAAACTTGATAAGTGTACGAGGTGTGACCGTGTGACCCAGATTACAATACTTTTAGCAGTGAAAGGTGACACGGATATCACCTTGTCAATGTATTAGAATGGCTATTTCGATCAATCCGTCAGTTGGCTCGTTGGTCTAGGGGTATGATTTTCGCTTAGGGTGCGAGAGGTCCCGGGTTCAAATCCCGGACGAGCCCAAATCTTTTTGCTTTTTCTTACCGTTTTTCGAGACTTTTCTAAGAAAAACGCAATCATTTATTTATTATATTTGGACCCTTATTTTATATTATTTTCCGGAGTGATTTCTTACACAATGGTATGGGATTTTCCTACAATTTATTTTCATAAATCCTGATTTCAGTTGCGATTCGTGTTGAATAATATAACAGAAACAGATATATCGCTTGACATTTACGAATAAACAGGAAGCGCGGGGTGTTAGAGGTGTCTGGGGGTGTCAGGGGGTGTCTGGGGATGTTACGACGTGTTGTATCGTGACGTTACATTTGGATTTCTTTGATTTTTAGGGTTCCGTACCTCAATAGAAAAAAACGGAATCCTATAGGATCACTCGTGTGTCTGTCTGTCTGTCAGTCCATCTGTCACAGCCGATTTGCTCCGAATCTACTAGACCGATGAAATAAAGTTATTAAAGGAAAAAGATTAATTCAGTTTTATAGTTAGGTATTAAAGAAAATTGGTGAAATTGACCATTCATATCTCCGAAACTGCTGAGGCTAAAATTTTGCAAAAAATACAGAGAATAGTTCTATACTTATTTCTTACTTCTATAAAGGAAAACCTATAAGAAGTCTATCTATGGTCTTAAAATAACATGGTAAATCATTCACTAGTGTGCGTACAAACTTACATAATTGCAGTTGTAGTTTATATAAGTAACATGTTTTTCAAATACAATGTTAAGTTTGTTCTTAGAATAATTTCATCCCATTTGGGATGAATTGGGATCAATTTATCCTAAGAGGGGACTACGCACAATAAAGGGTTCCATAACTACGGAACCCTTTATTGTGCGTAGTCCGACACGCACTTGGTGGGTTTTTTATAATATATCATTCTTTACCGTCATGGCTTATTTACGTGAGAGGAGATTTAAACCGAGTGATGCATCCACAGTTTTAATGTTGTACATCTATGGAATAGCCGAATAGCTACTTACTACATACATAAACTCACGCCTTCGTCCCATGGGGGTAGGCAGAAACTATAGAACATCACCTGCTACGTAACGCTACTTACATACTCCAATAGCTATACCTATAGCTAGTTCAATATTTATTATAATTGTGTATATTTATCTATTGTTCTTCGTAGTTTACGAGCTTGTTATAAAGGAATTTAGTTGAAAAATGATGATAGAAAGTTTATTCATTTATCCACTATGAAATCGTTAAATAGTTTCTAAGTGCCAACAGAACTCTATAAAAACTTTATCCTAATGCGAACAATTAAGGTTGATCGACTACCCCCACTGTCTCGGCCTTCTTGTGGCTAATTAATAAAATGAGCGGCTAAAACGTTACCGACATGTTTCGGGCAAAGTAGTCAGGTCACTATAAAGGTAATTGAGACTGGCGTAATAGGGTATTTACCTGTCCTTAACAAAAGGAAAGAAAGAACGTAGAAAAAGGGGGCTCGTGGCTAAGATAAAACAGCGTGGGGTCAAGTTTCGTTTTAGCAAGGTAATTGAAGTTGAAGAAACTATTTAGTACACTAAGGCACAATATGTGAGATAAAACTTTTTCGTATTATTTAATGCAAAATATTGAAACACCATAGCCCGGAATTCAAACACCCCAATTCTAATATTAAGTATGTTATAATCATAATACATACATCGATTTTTTACTATTATGTAAGATTTAAAGATTTAAGATTTATTTATTGAACAAATAATGGTTGAACAATCAAACACTTACAAACGACACCATGCGTATACAATAATCAATCAACTCAGCCTATCGCAGTCCACTGCTGGACATAGGCCTCTCCCAGGCTGCACCACTACACTGTACCACAACACCCTGTCCTCCGCCTTCATCCTCCGCATCCAGTCTAACCCAGCCACCTTCTTAAGGTCGTCGGACCATCTAGCTGGGGGACGTCCCACACTACGCTTGCCGATACGCGGTCTCCACTCAAGGACTAGTCTGCTTCATCGGCCATCGGTCCTTCAACAAACATAACCAGCCCACTGCCACTTCAGTTTGGTTATATACCCTGCCAGGTATGTCGGTAACTCCGGTTCTTTTCCGGATAATTTAATTCCTAATTTTATCGTTCAAAGACACCCCAAGCATAGCCCGCTCCATAGCGCACTGGGCGACCTTGAATTTGTGAACCAGCCCGACTGTCAGTGCCTCGTGGAACTCGTCAAGTCTCTTGGCGAGACGGTTCGTATACAATAATAGCGTATTACAATTATAATTATAACCATTAGTGCTATAATCAGTCTTTGTATGAACTCTGGTATCCAAAGAAAGATTTAACTTGTGTTATGGATACATGGATGGGCATTCTCACATATATGAAATACATCTGTAGGTTACATTGGTTGCATCAGAAGACGATTTCAAGAGTGGCGCAGTATACACCATATGTCCCACAGGGGAGCGTTTTGGGTCCGCCACTCTTTTTAATTTATATTAACAACCTATGCAATATGCAGGTTAATGGAGGCCAAATTTTCTCATACGCAGACGATACTGCAGTTGTTTTCTCGGGAACGTCATGGAAGCATGTAAAAACTCTCGCTGAAGACGGTCTGATTGAGATAGCTGGCTGGCTCAAAGCCTTTTAACCCTAAATACTCGTACCACTAAGACTAATTTTATTTGTTTTTCCCCAAACCAAAGGACACAGCCTGGATCTGACTATAGCATTGCGATTCATGTTTGCCAAAATAATCCCCTCTATAATCGTAATTGTGGCTGTCAAACCATTCAACAAGTCAGCTCCACAAAATACTTGGGCATAATTGTTGATCAGAGACTGTCATGGCACCCTCACATTGAGATCCTTGTGAAAAGGATCCGGAAGCTCATTTGGGTCTTTGAAACTTTACGACATGTTATGTCCGCGCAACTTATTAATAACATCTATATAGCTCTGGCACAATCAATAATAACTTACTGCATTCCAATTTGGGTTGGAGCTACCAAACTTAAATTCCTTGATCTGGAAAGAGCTCAGCGATCACTTATCAGGGTGATGTACTTCAAACCATTTAGGTTCCCTACAACAGACCTATACAAAAGTTAGCAACTTGCTCTCAATTAGAAAACTTTATGTTCTAAACGTGTCCTTAACCCTGCATAAGTGTCTTCCTTTTGACTCAGCAACTCAGAGCAGAAGGCGGAGAGACATAGTGGCCCACTCCCCAGGAATTCGAACTGTCGTTGCTAGACGTCAATATGCTACACAATCCACCTACATCTATAATAAATTGGACCGTAAATTAGATATATATCTCCTATTGTTATACGATTGTAAAAAAACAATAATTGGATGGCAGAGATCCCTAACATAAATGAGGAAACAGAAAACATTCTGACAAGAGTAAGCTAAAACAAGAAAAGACAAAAACGGTACACACACACAACCATATACATACACACACACACACCTCATACACCTAAAGCTGCTAAATTATTTTTTTTTTTTTTTTTTATATACTTTAATTACTTGTCATTGTAAAGCAACCACTAAAGGGAAGTGTGAGACAGCTCCGACACAAGTACTTTTGTAACTTACTGGGGCTGCCTCAATTTATGTATGACACAATGTTTAAGTTGAAAAATAAATATTTTTGTATTTTTGTATACAAGCGAAGAAGTATGTGTGTAAGTGTGAAATGTGAAATTATAATACATGAGTGAGGAAAGATTATTGTGTATTCGTGTCTGAAGGATCATCCATCGTACCAGGTTAGCGTGTATCTAAAGAAGTGATGCTTAACTTGATATCTTTATAAGATCTTCCGTTTCTTCGTAGCTCTGCGCTTGTAACCACCCTTTGACCCTAATTTTCAGTTCTTGAAAAATAGTGGAATTTATCGAGAAATGTTTGTTAATTCTATTATACAGTCGACTTCCGATACCATAGAAATGCCGTCGAGCAAGTGCCGTTTTGCACCGTTGAGTAGGGCATACTGAGTAGTGTCGACGTTTGTCTCCAGCATCGGGATAATACTCGTACTTCACCGTCAGATTCTTACGAATAACTGTGTGAAGCACAAACAGCTGCTCAACACACAGTACCTGAGTTTCTTTTAAACAGACAAGATGTAGGATGTCTAAACGATTTGAAGCATTACCTTTAGGACAGCTCTTTGCGCTCGCTCAACTTGCAACTTAGAAGTCTTTGTACCCCACCCCCCCTTAGAGATGCAATAAAAAACTTTTTACAAAAAAATAGTAACCGACTACCAAAAATAACACTACAAAATAACTTTAATTTCGGAAGTCAGTGTCTTTGGATCTGTATTTGAGTTTTTTGCAACCGACTTCCGAAATTAAAGTTATTTTTCATTTTGTAGTGTTATTTTTGGTAGTCGGTTACTATTTTTTTGTAAAAAGTTTTTTATTTTTCACTTTTTAGTGGCTCAGTTTTGATTTTATCTAAATTACAATAGCCTAATGTTAACTGCTCATCACCTTTTATAAAATATTGCTTTTCCCGATGCTGGGATGTTGATTGTTGAGGAGTTCTCCTGCTAAGAACCAGGAGAACTGCCACTCACCATATGCATAGTGACGAGCATAAATTGCTTAATCGCAACCTGTTAAATAGGTTTTCATTATTTTATTGTTTCGGTGGCCATCTGTGGTCTCCTTCATCATTTCCACTTTCCGTCGGTTCTTTCCGAGAGCAAATGCACGAGTTACTATAAAAAGTTCCCAAATCGCTATAAGTTTGCATATAAAATTTGAGGGTTTCCCTCGATTTCCATGGGATTCCCTCATCAGATTCTGATTTGGTGGCAATGGGACCACCTCGGGAGTATACCCTTTCAAACAAAAAAAGAATTTTCAAAATCGCTACATAATTGACGGAGTAAACGCGTAACAAACATACAAAAAAAAAAAAAAAATATACAGACGAATTGAGAACCTCCTCCTTTTTAGAAGTCGGTTAAAAAGAAAGTATTGATTGACTTAGAGCGTAGTAGACAGCCTTTAAGGTAGTAGTATCAGCCGAGTGTCTCAATTTTTTAAATATATGTATAGTTAAGTTTCCTAACCCCTAGTAAGGTTATCAATATGAGTCTTCCAGTTTAAAAGGTGTATAAAACATACCTTTCAACGTCGACTTTCAACAATTTGTGAAGTAACAAATAAATAACATAATATGTATCACACATTTTCAAGTAATATAATTTTCTTCGAGCGAACAGAGAGACTCTTTTACGTACGTGTAATTTGATATGATGCCTTGAAGTTGATTGATGTAAATGTGTGTTTGAGAGAAACATAACGTTACTTTTCATCACGCCTCTAAGGAATACGTACGTACGGACGAGAAAAGTACAAAAAATCGCTTTTGGTATATTCACTTTGATCTCATCCTTCACGCTTGCTATCACAAAGAGTAAGATCATCAGAAATGTATGCACCTGAACATGACCCTTTGAATGAGTGCACATTTGCACAAATATTGCAGCTGGCCGACGAATTAGTTATCGCTCCTTGGAAGAGATACCTACCTGAGTGTTTACACTTGAATTGATCGGTCGAGTAAGTAAAGTCAGGGAAAATAATTGTTAAGCTAAAGGAATTACAAACTTTAATTTTATGTAAGGAAGAGGTCAATCGTCGAATCCAACTCGGCTGGGCAGCGTTCGGGAAGCTACGCAATATCTTCTCGTCCCACATACTGCAGTGTCTCAAGACGAAAGTCTTTGACCAGTGCGTGTTGCCAGTAATGACCTATGGCACTGAAACGTGGTTGCTCACAATGGGCCTTATCGGAAGGCTAAAAGTTACCCAAAGGGCAAAAGAGAGGGCTATGCTTGGAGTTTCCATACGTGATAGAAACAGAAATGAAGAAATCCGCAGGCGAACCAAGGTAACCGACATAGCCCGAAGAATTGCCAAGCTTAAGTGGCAGTGGGCAGGGCACATTGCTAACAGAACTGATGGCCGATGGGACCGAAAGATTCTGGAGTGGCGACCGCGTACTGGAAGACGTAGTGTTGGAAGGCCTCCTACAAGGTGGACCGATGACCTTGTGAAGGCTGCAGGTATCCGTTGGATGCGGGAAGCACAGAACCGGTTGAAGTGACGGTGCTTGGGGGAGGCCTATGTCCAGCAGTGGACGTCTTTCGGCTGAAATGATGATGATACTCAAATAACTACTATCATTATTTGACATTTTTATGAAACGCCTTTAACACGGTAAATCGATGTGGAGTGTCAATTTGCTCAAAAGTTCATTTCCCTGACTGTACCTAAATTTCCCAACAAATTGTTAATAGGACACCAGTAATGAACTCTACGCTCACTTGAATATGAAGATTTTACAACAGAGGCGTTTCAATGAAAAAATGGGATTAATTTCTTTATTAATTGTTAGTTTTGAATTTAACCCGAGTTAGCCGTGTGTAAACGAAAAGACGATACATTAATGTGTAATAAATTACGCCAACTCATAGCTGTTAGTGAAATGGCGAGAATGCTAAAACAATACATACAATTCATATTCATTTCCAAACTATAACTAAAATAAAAGATATAAACACACTAAGTCTTTACAATATTAACATCAACAAAAAGCTTACCAGACCAGCATGACACGCGACGCGACACAAAGGCCCCGCGTGTCGCGCGACTAGCGGTGCCTTTGTGTCGCGTCGCGAGTCGCGCCGGTCTGTAGAAGCCCGCCCAAACCCGACCCCCCGATACCTCAATCCCGACTCAAAATGCACTCAACTAGTCCTTTAGTTATGTCTATAAAAATGTATAATAAATTGCCAAATGACATTAGAGAAGTTATCAAAACAAATGTATTTATTAATAAATTGAAACAATTTCTGGAATCCAAGTCATACTACTCAGTAAATGAGTTTTTAGATGACAAAACTATTGCAAAATATAATTAATTCTCCATAAAAACCAAACATTATGAAATCTATATAAATAAATTGGATTATAGAAAATCAAACAAAAATATGAATACATAAATAAAAATGAACATACTTCTAATAATAATAACTAATAATAATAATTTCATAAAAATTACCTACATTATTCGCAAAAACAAAAATAACTAATATACTTACTATACCTGTATACACGAACCTAATAATATACAGGGTTACTGGTAATTCGACGTATATCCGTCAGGGGCTGATAAGGGGGCCAAAATGCAACAAATTGAACCCCCCATATGTATGGCCGAAATTCAATAGTTTTCGAGATATTAGAATTTTAAGGGTTTTTCGATATTTACTCAAAATTTTACATTTCATTCCAAATAAAAAAAAACTACATATTTGAATGGGTACCATTAAAAATGATGTTGTAGCTGTCACTTCAATTAAGCTATGGACATAATTAAAACTACTTAATTTAACAAAATAATGAAAATAATGAGCGATATAAGAATAATATCTTACCAATATTTTCATTTTACGCTTCAAAAATGTTGTCTCGTCACAAAAATTTCTATGACATTAATCGTACAAATAACTAAAACAACTTGCTTATTCTGTAAGCTTTCCAGAAAGCTATAAAAGTCAATTTTAAAATACATAATTCGTGCCAAGGCATGTGTTTGAATCGGCGCGGGTAGAGAAAGGGTCATTTGTATTAGTATGAAATAAAATGCATAAAAAAATGTACATCAAATTTTATTACAAATTTTACACATCTTGTTCAAAATGAGCCCCTCGATTACGAATGCAGGTTCGAATTCTCTTCCTAACTTCGGTTTTCGTCACTCTTGATGTGAACGTTGTTCTCATCTGTTGCGCCGCGTTTATTATTCGCTGTCGAAGTTCTTCTACTGAATTTATTGGGGCACATAAACTAATGCCTTCATAACCCCAAACGTAAAAATCAAGTGGTGTGATATCAGGGCTTCGTGCTGGCCACGGAATTGGCCCTCCCCTCCCAATCCATCGGTTTGGATATCTCTCGTCTAGCCACTGTCGGACAGTAATCCGGTAATGTGCTGGGCAACCATCATGTTGAAACATGAGGTTGTTTTTTATTTCTTCGGGAACATCCGCCAAAAAATCGTCTAGGTTGTTTCTCAAAAACTCCTCGTAATTTTCGCCGTTCAAATTTTGGGGCAAGAAATGAGGGCCCACCAAATAATTATCAACGACACCCATCCATACGTTCAGGGAAAATCTCATTTGCGACGCAGTTTCTTTTAGTTTTTTTGGATTCCTGCCTGCTTTAGGTGCCCAAAAATGTAAGTTATGGTAATTCGTTATTCCATCCCGGTCAAACTTTGACTCGTCAGTCCACAAAATATTTCTTAGGAAATGTTCCTGGTCAGCGTCAGCGTTTAACATAAACCGAGAAAATTCGAGTCGCCTGGCAGGATCTCCCTCGTGCAATGTTTGAACAGGTTGATAATGGTACGGGTGTCTACCTGATAGATGTACTACCGACCACACTTTCCACTGGGACATATCGAGCTGTCTTGCAACAATGTTCGTTGAGATGTTTGGGTCATCAATAAAACACTGAAGAATGGTGTCCTCTTCGTCAGCCGTGTACCGTCGAGGTCTGCCAGCGTTGAATTGTGCTCTTTGAACACTGCCAGTTTCAGACAATCGTCGATAGGTGCTCCCGAAAACAGTAACGTGGGGAAGTCGACGATCGGGAAAGCGGCGTTGGTATTCTCGCCGAGCCGCAGCCGCGTTTCCATCGGCAAAACCATAACAAAACATTATGTCTGCGTATTCGTTATTAGGATACGAAGCCATGTTATCCGAAATAACAATGATAACAAAAAGAATATCAAGAGAAACAAGAATTAACAATAATGATCGATAACAAATTAACGGGATGAGAGATTGGTAGCAAGATAACAACACACATGCTTGCGCGGCGGAGAGTAAAAACTTACTAAGGAAGGCGACGCGAGCGCACGCAGCAGACGCCGTGTACTCCCCCGCCCGCACACCCCGCCCTCACACCCCGCCCCATCGCGAAGAATTTCGCCAGGAAAATCGGTTGTTTTAGCGAGGATCATAAACTAAAAACACAGATAATTTCTCTCCCCGCGCCGGTTCAAACACATGCCATGCCACGAATTATGTATTTTAAAATTGACTTTTATACCTTTCTGGAAAGCTTACAGGATAAGCAAGTTGTTTTAGTTATTTGTAGGATTAATGTCATATAAATTTTTGTGACGAGACAACATTTTTGAAGCGTAAAATGAAAATATTGGTAAGATATTATTCTTATATCGCTCATTATTTTCATTATTTTGTTAAATTAAGTAGTTTTAATTATGTCCATAGCTTAATTGAAGTGCCAGCTACAACATCATTTTTAATGGTACCCATTCAAATATGTAGTTTTTTTTTAATTTGGAATGAAATGTCAAATTTTGGGTAAATATCGAAAAACCCTTAAAATTCTAATATCTCGAAAACTATTGAATTTCGGCCATACATATGGGGGGTTCAATTTGTTGCATTTTGGCCCCCTTATCAGCCCCTGCCGGATATACGTCGAATTACCAGTAACCCTGTATATATATACACCTACACATAATAATTATGCACCCAACTAAACACATATTAATAATTTATAATAATAATGAATTGCTTGAATTTTATTGTTACTTTAGCCCTCTTCCTCTCTTCTAATGTTTGCTGTGCCCGACAGGGTCCATATTGATCTTTTACTTTTTTTATACCATCTATAAATACATATGGAATGCAATAAAGAATTGAGAATTGAGAATTGAATTGAAGCCTTTAAACGACTAGGTATGTAATAAGCACTCGTAAAACGATAACGTATATCACGCGATTGATAAAAATACATTCTTAGCTTGGTGTTAAATTTTGTAACATCGTTATCTTTTTTAATTTGTTTAGAATTGTTTTTGTACTAATTTATAGTCAATATTATAAATAATTTGCCCAAAATTCAAGTAAGCGTAGTGTAAATTGTTGGAGTCGATTACATTGCTGTATAACCATCACTTAAATCGATTACTTATAGCAGTCACCTCAATCGAACGGGCGTCATCCGCATAGGTAATTATCTGAAGTGTTATTTAATGCAGCTCACGTTCACACCCGGGCAACAAGCCCTGAACTCCCATTAACCTCAAACTCGTGGTTAATTCATAATTAATAGCCAGCTTTTGCCTGCATACGTAGAATTATGTTAAAAAGTATTCTGCGAAGTGCGTAAGCTGATAGAAAGGCCACGGGGCACAATTCGTATGTTAGTGGTCCTCAAGAGTTAGGACAGTATTCATAATTTAAAAGAGTATCCATGGAGTTTCTTGCCCGTTCTTCCCCATAGGAACCTACTATGCTTTGGAATGGGCAACGAGCTTCATCTTTCTGAATGACCGACTCCTTTGACAATTTAAAAGTGCCTTTAAATGGTTTAATTGAAATAAATACATACCCCCTTATAACAAAACAAGGTTTATCTTCAGACCCAGGTTTAAAACATGGTGCCATTATTGAATTTCGAACTTTATTCCGACTATGGTAAAGTTCCTAAACGCAAAACTGACAACTTAGTACCGAACTAAGTTCTCAGTTTTGTTTTGTAAAGAACGGTATTTCAATCACTGTTACGTTCTTATTACAAAAACTGGCTCCATGATTTAAGCCATGTCAAAATATAAATCTTGTTTAGAAATATGGCGGTTTGGGTTTGATCCGGGAATAGTCACCATCGTGTACCAACACCGCGAGGTTGTTGACTTTGGCTTTTCCCAGCACGTAGCCGGACAGGGATGGATGAAGCACTGGTTGCACTGAGCAAATGCCGCGAAGTTCTATATTCTCCTCACGTGCTGCTGGAACCCACCGAATGGTTACTTTTTATTGGGTAAAACTTGACAGACCTTTCTTCCTTCCCCCGATGGTGGCTAGTAGGTACCTAGTTATCTCGTGACAATTCGAAGAAGGTTATATGAAATGAAATGAAATGAAATCGTTTATTCTGTAAATAGGATATTAAAATCACTTTTACACGTCATATAAAATAAAATCTAGATGTAGCCGACATTTCCTATCTGACTACCCCTGAGAAGAAATGGCGATACAAACTCAGGGGTCAAAGTCTCTTTTAAAGTCCAGACATAATCTTGGTCAGATCATGTGAGGACCATGTAGATCCGTGTCTGAAATGGTATTTTGAGGAAAGAACCACGCAAATTTGAGCGGACCTGTCCAATCAGTGTAAGCATTTGTCAGTAATCGTGCAGCTCAACTCAAAACTTAAGGACCTCAACGACTCAACGAAAAGTACCAAAAAAAAGGACATTTGGGTAGGCCGCATAAAGCGCTCAAAATGTCAGACCATCATTAAAACTTAACTGAGAAAAGAAAAGAAAGGAAAACATTTAAAGAAAAAAAAAAATTACCCACATAGTGCTCATATTCACAATAAATAAATATGTTCGGCCGTACGTACTTTTTAGGGTTTCGTACCAAAATGGTAAAAATGGAACCCTTATGGTGAGACTAAGTCTGTCTGTCTGTCTGTCTGTCACGCCTGGATATCTCAAGAACTACTAATGCTATCAACTTGTTTAGAATAGTTTTAGACGACGCGTCGTCTAAAACTATGCGTCGTCTATAACTATAGTTATTTTGCAAGCAAGAAAGAACTTAAAAAAAATATATCTTTTTTGCAAAAGGGACTGAACGGGGGGCTTAAAAATTTGAAGTGGTGCTACTAGGGCTGTGGGGTATCATATGAAAGAACGCTGTTTGCACATTCTCAAACATTTTTTTATTTTTTTCAGGCAGCTTAGATTCCGACTTTTGATGAAAAATGTAAAAACAAATACCGTTCCCCCCCTTTATCTCCGAAGTTTGTATAGATAAAAATCTGAAATTGTTTTGTATGATAGAAACTTATGTGAGGATTACAGGAAAAATAAAACGACGTCTCTAAATAGCACAGTTTTTCAGAAATCATCAACATCATATATTCGTACGGAACCCTCGGTGCGCGAGTCCGCCTCGCTCTTACCCGGTTTTTTTTTCTTCTAACACAACGATTCCTTCGTCAATTGTAGACCGATCTTGAAAATTCTTGTTTTTGTTTGAAAGGGTATGTTCAAGCTGGTCCCATTGTCACCATGTTAGAATCTGATGAGGGGATCCCATGGAAATAGAGGGAAATCCTTAGGCACACCTAAAGTGATTTGAGTATTTTTTTATAATAACTCGTACATTTGCTCTCGGAAAGCACCATTTGGTGAAGAGAACTTATGATGATGACCACAGTTGGCCACCGGAACTACTCACTTCATTAATTTCAGCACGAAAAACGTCCACTGCTGGACATAGGCCCTTCTCAAGCAGCGCCACTTTGAGCGGTTCTGTGCTTGGAACTACTAAATAATAAGTATTTCACGGGTTGCGATTCGATTACTTTAATATAGTTGCTAAGCAATTTATGCTCGTCACAATGCATAAAGTGAAGTGGGGCTTCCTCCAGTTCTCCTGGTTTTTACCAGAATTCCTCAACAATTAACGTCCCTACATCGGGAAAAGCAATATTTTGTAAAAGGTGATGATCAGTTGGCATTAGGCTATTGTAACGTAGATAAATTACAAACTGACCGCTGAAAAGAGATATTTTTTTAAACTTTTTACAAAAAAAAAAACAACCGTTTTCTTATGTATACTTTTTTAACTTTTTGCAAAAAAAGTTTTTTTCTTTTGTTCTAATTATTTGCCTGCACTCAAGACATGCTGGTGCTACTCTGAAATAATAAGTTTTGTACTATCATTCCTGTTTATTTACAATTCTTTAGACTACTAGAATTATTCTAATGTAGGCATAAATAACATTAGTATCTAGCATTCCGATATTCTTAGCAAACAATAGTATAAACAGAGCGGGGGCCTAAAATGGACGCTTTGGCAGAATCATAATATGCTATTATTATGAATCATAATAAAATTCGTAAAATAGTCATAAACTGACAATTCATAACATAATATAATGGTGCTGATCCACGCGTCATGCTCGTGAACGGGCGCCGTCAGTTGTGACTGAACTTCTCCTATCTGCCAGGGCTTATTTGTAATATTTTATATTTTGTATTTTTTTTTTTTTTTATAATTTATATTTTTACATTGTTCTCTCATATAGAAGCGACAACAATAATGTACCCAGGATTTTGTAATATCTTGATTTAAAAGAGTGTCCTTGGAGTTTCTTGCCTATTCTTCTCCATAGAGATCTACGTTTTGGAATGGGCAAATAGCTTCAACTTTCTGACTAACTGACCGACTCTTTGACAATTCAAAAGTGCCTGTAATTGGTTTAATTGAAATAAATGCTTTGAGTTTGAGTTTGAAATATGATCTGCGTACAATTCTTATCCCGCAATTCATCTGTTTGACAGTTTTGTATGGAGATTCGTAAAATGGTCCACAAATTATGAATTGCTGTATTGAAGTCTAATGTCAAATAGCAGCTGCCAAACAGGATAATTGCGGGATATTAATCGTACGCAGATCTTATTATGAATTTTAATATGATTCATAATATTATGATATTATTATGATTCTGCCAAAGCGTCCATTTTAGGCCCCCTGCAGTGATGCTAACATGAGCTGTAAACATTTGATTGAAAACCATGAAAGAATTTTATCTGTTTATTGTAAATCTGTTATTCTTCTATTGTAAGTATAGCATTTGTCTTTTTTTTTTTATTTATTCAATAGCTTGACAATTTTATTCAGGAATGTCTAACTATTGTGTCCGAATAAAGTTTCGATGTTCTGCTCACTATTTTCGCCCCGTAGATTAAAACGAAGCCGGGAGTCACTTGGACTCCCCGTGATTGTGATAATTTTTTTATTATACTGAACCATACCCGGGAACCTTCTGGTTGCGGAGATATTGAAGGTCAAAGTTCCACCTTTTTTCACAAAAACAAGTTTCAAATGCATAACTTAAAAAATACCCCACGAGTCCTGCACGTACCGTTGCATGCAACTAAAAACACAGTGTTTTTAGCGTGTGCACGTGTTGCATGCGTAAACAGCGATTTTTCCCACCAAGAATTAAAGACTGTTTCATGCAATCATTTTTGCTCAGTTCAGCTCAGACAGCGGCTATGTGATGGGTCTTTAACATCCTACCTCTACTCTGCCTACCTCTTTCGGCATACAGTCGTGATGTCATGTATGATACTAAGTTACTATATTAAGTTAACTTTGTTTCGCCATACTTCACACATTGCTACTAGTAACTATATCGTGAGAACAATAATATTCTGTCAGTTAATTACTTTATTTGAGAAACTCACTATTGTCACTGATATCTTTCGACACTCGTTGGCGTTAGCTTAAGATTGTCATTGAACTTTGCCTGTGTTTGTATTGTAATTGGGAAATGCTTGTAACTGAGGAAGGGCTTGGTAAAAGTGGGCTATTGTGGACTCACGATATAGCGATGAAACTCTTCGATTACATCAGGAACCATTTTGGTTACTCATTGAAAACGATAGGGTTTTTCTAAGCGGTTAAACAAAAATCCATACGATATTGGTAACCCTTATGGACGGCTTAAATTAAATTTTGATAAAAATTGCAAGTTTTCGATAAAAACCCATACGGACCCTTTTGAACGGCTTTATTTAAGCCATTCAAAATTACCCACACCGTATGGGTTTTTCTAAAATGATAAACAAAATGGTCCCTGGGTAGAATAGAGATAGAATTGGTCATGCTACGTGTGCTGGGCGGATATCGAAATAACATAATATTATGATTTTTTCATGTTTCTGGGTTTCAAGTAGGTATAGAACCCATGGAATGGGATATCATGTAACCTTTTCACTGGGTTTCAAGTATAAAACCCATTCAATGGGTCTTCATGTAACCCTTTCAATGGGTTTCTAGCATAAAAACCTTTCATTGGGGTACATCATGATAAAGGTAACCCATTGAATGGGTCACCCCTTCGAAAGGCTTAACTCTTAACCAGGGCAGTACGGTTCCTGCATTACTTACGATATATGGCATCCTACGACTAAGGGACTTACTAGAGAATGGGCAGCAGCGTTCTCTATGCATGTTAACACCATACTGCGATCGCCAACCCACCTGCCAAGCGTGGCGATTATGGCACCCCCCCATAACTATAAGTTAACTATAATGGGGTCGTGGTGGATCGTCAACCTTTTGGTTTTCTCAGGGTTGTAGGTTTTATACCCGCATTGCATGCCTGTAAGGATGCACAACAGAGCAGAGAAAATCAGGGCCACAATTTGAAAAATACTTTTAGGGTTGGAAATCTGAATTAATTTCCAAAAGGGACTTTTTTGCTATCGTTGTAATATAGCATGGTTAAAACCGGCATTTTGTTTTAAATTTGAATATAAACCGATTTTTATGAAAAACGGCTGATTCCTGCGCAGTGAAGATATAAAATAAAACAGAGCGGCTACTACCAAAAACTTTATGAACATCGCTACAATAAGGTTCAGTAAAACCGAACGCAATATTCGCATTCAAATATAAAAATAATCGAAAAAAAGCGAATCTAGTGTGTTACTGACGGTGACGCTCGAGCGGTAAAGGCTTCTATATACTGGCGTGACTTGTCGCGCGACGCGACACCGCGGTAGAACAATTTCTTTGAATTTTTCATAGAAATTGTTCTACCGGTGTCGCGTCGCCTGACATGTCGCGCCAGTATGTAAAAGCCTTAACTCTAGAGTGACTCATGGTAAAACTCGAGTGATTCAAAGTGTCACCAGCACTGCTGATGTTGACACCGGAGTAACACCAAAGTGGCTCATTGTAACACCAGTGAAGCTGATCATGAAAAAATAATTATGACGCCCGAGAAACCCATCGTGACACAACTTTATCCTAAGTTTATTAAGACTTCCATCAAAGATATTTTCTAACAAACTTATAGCCAGTCGAAAATCTCCAGAAACACTCGCAACGTACCGTGAAGCACGTTGCAGCAACCCGGCGTTGTTTGCATAATAATATAATTGCAACAGGCACTAAGCCGGGGCTCAGGTACAGCGGCTCAGACCGGGTCATGTTTATTGAACAGGTCTGCCAAGCTCTGACTACCCTACATTAAATGCTATGTTAATATCTACGTAGGAAGGTAGGCTAAGATATATTTCGACGCTTATTTAGTATACCTAGAGGAAGCAAGGCAATACATATTTTATGCTTTTAGGCAATTGAAAAAGTCGCTTATTAAAAACTTTATGGCACTTGGGATAGAAAGATATGCAGTAATTATCTAGCCTGCTACTTTTTGAGTTGAAGAATCCTCAAGCATAGTTAGCATCCACAATAAGAAAGACAAACCGTATTTTGCTTTACAGTCTGATATTTTATACCCAGGAAATTGGCTCTTACTTAACCTGTTATTCTTAAATGTAATTCCTTTATGTTTATTAGGTACTTACATATAAGGGCGAAAATAATATGTGTGATTTCCAAAATAATATGTGTCTCAACACATACAAAATAACAATATGCTTCACTAAAATTAATGCCAGGTAAGTACGCTCACATCATACCACGCTCATATTACTATAGAACTAATATTTTCGATACCCAAAATTCCTGAGTCCCGGAGGACAGAAAACATTTAGGGTACATTGTCTTCATCCCCCCTTATACCTCTTTCCCTTCATCTCCCCTTCCGTTCCCGAAGGAGGGTAGAATTGCCGATTTACGTCAAATATTTACTATACACATTACGCGCTGCTTACGACAAATACATTTCGCTGAATACCAGGCCTGTACAGTGGGTAACAAATACTTTTGTACTGTCTCATTGTGAATCGTTTTCTTTGAGGAACAATTGAATTTCCAGTTTGTCTCAGGTTTCAAAAGTCAATAATAATGGGCATAGAAAACGATGTTGGTATTTATCAAAAGAAAATGATGTCAACAGTCTGCTTGTTCGAATTATTTTCGTAGGAATTTTGCTAAGATCAATAGGTATTAGGTCAACAGTGGAACATGTCCAAAGATTAGGTTCTTCATAGAGAAAGAGAACCAAATAGAAGTGCCGTGAAAAATCTTTCAAACTCAGAATGTACAATAAAGCAGGACACAAAGTAACTCAGAGGAATAAAAGGCTTTTAGAAAAATAACTTAGCCAAGCTCACGATAGTCAATAACATAATCCAGACAGTCTGGGAAAAACTATTACTTAATTATGATATGAAAGATAACCATTATATCGTAATCATTCGTATTGAGCCTCTCCCAACTCTGGAAAATCATTTAAAATAGTAAGTACCTACACTAAGAATTGTCACTATTTATGGTAAACAAAATATAGTTACCAGCTCTGCAAGTCAAGGCCACATAAAGCCAGTCGTTAGTAAATTTTAAGTTAAAAAATAAAGTCGAAACAATTGCTAATTATGACAGCGAGATTAGCCTTCTCATCACAAAGTGTCTTTGCTGTCTCAAATTTAAAAGAAAAGTCATCGTTAGGAACATTATTACAGATTATTACGAAAGCGTCATCAAAAACAAAACGGTTGTGGTCATCAAAGTCATCATAGAGTCATTGGGTCATAGAACGGTTGCGTACTATGACTATGGTAGATTGTCAAGGACCAAATTTTGATGGATCGTTGATTACTTTGATGCAATTCTGATTTCTACAAAAGCTGCCGAAAGATTGATGATACGTGAAAAAGTGATTAAAGTGATTAAAGAAGCAACATGGAGACGTAAATTTTGTCAAATAGTTAATAAGATATTTCGTGGTAATTAAATTATAGCTGGTAATAAATGGTAAAAGCCAATATTCCATGAATTTACCATGACACTTGTATACAAGCAAAACGTGATTCCTTTTATGAATGAAAATACATAGGTCGCCAAAATGAGTAAATAATATGGCGTAAATGGATGTGAAGAGATCTACCAGAAATCGTAAACAATGCAGAGAACCCCTAAACGAAACTGCAAACAAATATAATAAATTACCGAGAATCGTATAGAATGTGTCGCCTTATACAAACGTTAAAGACACCGTCGGATTAACATGGATGCGCTTAATATATTATTTAAATTAACGCTGTTGCGCAAACACGGATAAAACCGGTCAAATGCGTGGTGGTGCACGTGGTATAGATTCCGTAGGGCGTGAAACATCCGTTGTTTCAACACAATAAGGACCAGTTTTTTTTTTTAGAAACTTCTTTAGGAATTTCTCTTGTATTGTAGGTGCGTTTACAAACATTTAAACTCACATACACAGACCCGGAACAACTAATTGTAGGTCATACAAATATTTGTTCCGTGCGGGAATCAACCTTAATAGTATCTAGGTACAGTAAAAATGTTATATAGAGTCATCAGTCATAAAATCATAATAGAGTCAATTATCTGAAGCCATTTAGAAGGATGAAAACTACTTACACAAATATAATTCTGGAAAGTGATTTTAATGTATTTTGTGTACACACGTCTACCCGTCAAGCTATACATTTCCAGTATAAGCTGATCTCGCTTTGTATAGGATTTCCGAACAGTGCGAGATCGGCGTAAACTGGAAATGTATAGCTTGATGTGTAGCCGTGTGTACCTGTAATTTGTAGGTTTTTATCAGAAAAACTGTTGAGTGTCGGTAAACCATGTCTGTTTGGCTATTGCGTCATACATATAGGCAGTGCAAAAATTACGTGAAATTGTGTACGGAACCCTACAACCAGAGAACCCTTTTGAACCGTTCTTAGTGGATGCTTACGAATTTACTACGGGAGAAAGGATTACTGAACACACATAACCGGATTCAGGCGTATCCATTTGTGAGTAAACGGGCCTAAGATCGGCATTGTTTTCTTTTGTTTATGCTCAACGCGTAGTATGTTAGTGGTATTAGAAACTCGAAGCCGGGCTTTAACTCCTAGATTCATTGAGGATTGCAGTTTTTTGACCCAGTTAGGGCTCTGTGTTGTTCTCATAAATCATTAAAAGACTGGCTAAAATTCAAGAGCTATGACGACATTGAAACTCTTTTACAAAGCATCATGCGATAATTTGAAAATAAGCTACCGACAGTCACTCACTCACACACACACACACACACCTTCCTAGATATAAGTTGAATTTATTTTATGTACACTCCTACATTATTATTGTTTCTAGTTTTAGAAGAGCGGGGTCTCTTAGCACAGGTATTTTTATACTTAAAAGGAGGCCTCTATGTAAAATTAAATATTGTAGAAGTTTGTAAAGTTAAATAAAATAAAAAAATATTATTTATTTATATAAAGGAGACTCCGTTAATATAGGTGTGAAAGAAAGTCTAATTCATTCCATTTATTTCTATAAATGTTGAAAAGAAACCCAGTTTACAGGTTCCCGGTATCATGTATGTATGTAAACTGGGTTTCTTTAATTAAACCTTAAAAAAATAGTAGGTTGACCTTCATAGACTGTTTAAATTTTGTCTGTTAAACTGTATTTAAGATTTGTTACTAATTAAATATTATAAATTGGAAAAAAAATACAAAAAAAACTACCAACTTCCAAAAAACCATTACTACGATATCGCCAAGCGGTTGGTCGACTCTTCACGTGACCAGAGGGCTGGTCTATTTTTCGGCCAAAGAATTAGCATCGTCGTACAACGTGGCAATGCTGCCAGCCTTTTGGGCACTTTTCCTGTTGACAGCGATGCGGACGAATTTTTTGATGCCCTATGATTCTGCCCCCCTTCTTTTTTATATACATGTACATATTATTATTTTAAGTCTGTTAGCGTATATATTATGTAAATAAAACCTAATTGTATTTACCTACTTACTACGTTTATTGTCATTTTTTTTTACTTTTTAGTTGCGGTATCTACCCCACAAAAGTTCATTTTACACCTGCTATGAAAATATCAGTGACAGGAATTTATTATAACATCATCCATATAGACTAACTGGGAAAAATACGTACAAAATATTTTATATAATTTATATATATATTTATATAGTGATCCCTCTAATTATAGGCCTATATCTGTGCTACCAGCTACGAAAAAATAATACTAGACCAGATGTTGTCACATTTTCATTCAAATGGGATTTTACATAGTCGCCAGTTTGGTTTCACGAAAGGCAGGTCGACGACTGACGCAGGAGTGAAACTCATCAGTCACATTTTGGAATCCTGGGAGAAATCCCAGGATGCCATTGGTATTTTCTGTGACCTCTCAAAAGCGTCTGACTGCGTTTACCACAATACACTGATCTGTAAATTACACCACTACGGAGTTCGTGGACTAGCGGCTGATCTTGTTCTTTCCTATCTATCAAACAGGCAGCAAAAAGTCGTTAACGGGGTGACGTCCTCGGGATCTCTAGTAAAGATGGGCGTGCCTCAAGGTTCAATTCTTGGCCCTTTCCTATTTCTAGTTTATATAAATGATCTTCCTTACATGATGGCTAACTTATCGGATATAATTCTATTCGCTGATAAACACTTCTCTTATTTTTAAAATACATAGAAAAGATTCGGATGTCTTACACGTCAACGATAGTCTAGCTGTTCTTTCGAAATGGTTCGCAGCTAATAATCTTTTACTTAATGCGAACAAAACAAAATGTCTTAAGTTCTCATTACCAAATGTACCCCAAGTGGGTCTAAATTTAAAACTTGATGGCAAGAAACTAGATGCTATTACGGAAACTGTATTTCTAGGAATTACTCTAGATTCCAAATTGCAATGGGGTGCACATTAGAGCTCTTTCAGGTAGATTAAGTTCAGCTGCATATGCAGTAAGAAAAATAAGGCAGTTGACTGATATAGCCACAGCTAGGTTAGTATACTTTGCTTATTTTCACAGTATTATGTCTTAAGGCGTTTTGCTGTGGGGATCGGCAGCCGACGTAGATTCAATTTTTATTTTACAAAAGAGGGCAATCCGCGCGGTCTATAGAATGGGTCCTCGTGAGCCCTTAGAAACAAATTCAAAGAAATTGATGTACTAACTCTGCCTTCTCTTTATACCTTAGAAAGTATTTTATATGTTCATAAAAACTTAGGCCTTTTTAAAATAAGAAGCGATTTCCATAATATAAATACACGTAGTAAACATAAAATTGTGACACCCAAATTTAGATTACAAGCAAGTCATTTCTTATAAACAGTATCCGCATTTATAACAAGTTGCCAAAGTCTGTTACAAAACTTAGTGATGGAAAGTTCAAAACCCACATCAAACGTGTCCCTACCAAAAAAGCATATTATAAGATTAAAGACTACGTTGAAAACAAGGAAGTTTGGCATTAATTCCTTCTGCATATGTGGCTTCCCTGGTACCTCATTAACGGCAAAAATATGTAAATGTCTATTAACTGCTCTTTTTTTTACAATTTTAATTTCAACAAGGTTCTAACTTTTATTATTATAATCATATTGTATTTTTTTTTTGTTAATTTAAGGACGTTGCAGGCTTAATGGACTGTAGATCTGTAGACCGTTTTCTATTTTGTTAAGTACTTATCTGGAGCTTTTGACGGGCCTACGCTGTCCTCTCATACTTATTAACACTGTCATTTGAAAACATTGTAAAAGCCAGTTTTTTTTAAAAGAGTAACCGTGGAGTTTTTGCCGGTTCTTCTCCATAGGGAACGACCAATTGGAACCGTGCACCTAGCTTCTGACGTTTCATAAGTGCCCATGTAGGCCTATGTGAAATAAAAATATTTTTGATTTGATATTTTTCTTTTTTATTTACTTTTTTTTAAAACGATATGGGACCACCGCGCATGCTTCTTTTACCGAATGAAAAAAGAATTTCTAAACGGTCCACAACTGATGAAAATATTGATGAAAAATATAAAATACATAGACGAACATAGAACCTCCTCCTTTTTGGAAGTCGGTTAAAAAGAAAGAGTGCGATTGATTGTACTCTTCCAATTTGCAAAACCCTACTCCAAACCTTATTTCAAGTGATGGTTGGACTAAAGTATAATAATATATTGAAATTCATTAAAATACTTAAACAGACCTCTATTTTTGACTCAATTTAGACTATAACAAAAATATAAAGAATTTTGTAACCCCGATAGCGTTAGTGTTAAAGAAAATAAAAAATAACTGTATGAAGTTAGTAACATTTCCATGTTAAAGCAAGGTAAAGGATTAGCGGGTATTATGCGCGCTCGTAACACCAGCCCGCTGTTTTGTACCTCGCTTAGGTTTCAAAGTTATGCTCTTTTAACTAAGGCGTACTATTTCTAGACTATGTTGTACGCTTAAGATTCTTAGGAAAATATCTACAAGTTTTCGTGCAGTATTGCAAGAGAATAGGTTATTCTTAGAGCATTTTCATGAGCATACCTGCAATGTGCTGTTACATACTGGATAATGTCATTGGATGGATAATGTCATTAATTTTTTATTGTTATATTTTGTTTCTATTCAAAGCTTCTTTAAATTAATCTTGATTGCGATTGTCTGGTGAAATATGCATGTACAGCTCTGCCTTCAGACCAAGAGCAAAATTATAGATACTTTCAGAAAATTGGATATTATCCATTAAAACAGCATGCTATGCCTTTTAGAGATAATATTTAGATAGAGTCAAAATAGTTTGGTAATATCCACAAAAATCTTTCCTACGCTATTCATGCTATATTGAGTTATTGCCGATCTTGGGTACACACAAGTACTACACATATACTTAGCACCACGTAGTACCCCAAAAAAGGAACAGAAGTCCCTATGCTATCTTTACAAAACTGATGCAAAGTAATACTGTGTGGATGTAGCTAGTAAAATAACACCCTTTCGTCCTACAGGCTATGAGACAATATAGGGAATGATATCAAGAGGCTAAGCGGTACTGTTATAATAATTTTATTATCACTTATCAAATCAGACAAAAAGCAATTTTTCTCTTTCGTACGATTCTCGCTGTAGTTGCTCATAACGCGTTCAAGGTCAAAGTGGGTTACTTGAAGTCAAACTCAAACTCAAAGCATTTATTTCAAATAAACCAATTACAGGCACTTTTGAATTGTCAAGGGGGTCGGTCAGTCATCAAGATGAAGCTAGTTGCCCATTCCAAAGCTTAGTAGGTACCTATGGAGAAGAACGGGCAAGAAACTCCACGGACACTCTTTTAAATTAACATATGGTTACAAAATATTGGTTACATCATTCGTGTTGAAATTAAACATGTGAGAACGATGCAAAACGTCAAAGGCGTCCGTAACAAAAATATTAAAAAAAAACAATTCAAAACTTAAATTAAAATAAGCCAAGGCCGCTAAGAGATGACCAGTCCCTACTGATGGCGCCCGTTCACGAATATAACGCATGGATTAGCACCATTCAACTCAACCATTTTGAAGGGAGCTAAATGATCCAACACACCCGCCACCATCAGCGAGACATTACAGTGAGCATGACATACTCTCAGCCGCCATTGCACATTCAAGTCAATGAAAGAAGTACTCAGTAAATGGTAGCTTTATAGTAAGTACATAGTGCTCACACATGTTCTATGCAATTATATAATACTAAGAGATTGAATTTATACAAAGCAAAGATAGTTTTTGAAATCTTCAGCAGCTCCAACAGTATTTTCAAATGTTAATCAATTAGTTGAGGTTGTGGAGCTGGACCAGCATTGAGCCAAGCATTTTTATCAGCGATGTAATCCCCCAAATTATAGTATGCCTGCTTGCATAGTGTGCGTTTTATACAAGATTTGAATTTCGTCTCATTCAGTTGAAGTATGTGGGGAGGAATTATATTATAACATTTTAAACAGTACCCCATGAAAGACGAGTCTACTTTTGCCAGTCTGAAACCTGGTTGAGCTAATAAATCCCTACTTCTAGTACTATAATTATGTCTTTCGCCTCTTTTACTAAAAAGATGTAAATTTTTTCTTACGTACATGATGTTTTCATAGATATATTGACAAGGCACCGTCATGATGTTAATATCCTTAAACATTTCCCTAAGAGAATCGCGCCTGCGGAGATTATATATGGCTCTGATGGCTCTTTTCTGCAGAATAAAAATAGACTCGATGTCTGCAGCCCGTCCCCATAGTAAAATACCGTATGACATAATACTATGAAAGTAACTAAAATAGACCAGCCTCGCGGTATCTACATCAGTAAATTGACGGATTTTTCTCACAGCATAAGCCGCCGAACTTAGCCGTCCTGCAAGGGATATTATATGAGGACCCCATTGAAGCCTTGAGTCGAGCGTGATCCCCAGAAAAACAGTTTTATCGACGAATTCTAGTTTCTCTTGATTCAATATTATCTCACAATTACTACTTTTGACATTTGGTAACGAAAATCTTATGCACTTAGTTTTTTTCCCATTTAATACTAAATTATTAGCAGTGAACCAATTTTGGACCTGCAATAGGGCATTATTTACGTCGTCAAGATTTAATGCACGTCTGTTAATTTAAAAAAGGAAGTATCGTCAGCAAATAACACCATTTGTGGTTGAGTTTTTAACAAATAGGGTAGATCATTAATATATACTAAAAAGAGGAAAGGACCCAATATCGAGCCTTGAGGTACACCCATTTTTACTTTTAAGCCGAGTGAATTGACTCCATTTATTTGAACTTGCTGCTGTCTATCATTTAAATAAGATTTTACTAAACTGAGCGCAAGTTTTCCAAGGCCGTAATGCTCAAGTTTCAAGAGTAATGTTTCGTGGTCGACGCAATCAAATGCCTTGGAGAGGTCACAAAATATTCCTATGGCGTCTTGGGCTTCTTCCCATGCCGCAAATATGTGTTTTAATAAGGTGACACCGGCGTCAGTCGTACAACGTCCCTTGGTGAAACCATATTGTTGATCGTGTAAGATTTTATTGGTGTTAAAATGATTGAGCATTTGATTAAGCATTACCTTTTCAAACACCTTGCTGAAGACCGGCAACACGGATACGGGTCTATAATTATTGGTGTCTTCACTATCCCCGGATTTGAAAAGTGGTATTACCTTACTATATTTCATTAGATCCGGGAAGACTCCTTGATCAACACACAAATTAAATAGTAAGGCCAAGTACGGCGCTATAGTCTCAATAATGGAGGTACAAACTAAAAGTGCTGACGACTGTACCTTATATTGAAATTTCTTATTTTTGGTTTTGACTGTACTTCTGTCATAACAAGAATCTGCCTTAACAATAATCTGCCTTAAACAGAATCTGCCCTAACCAGAATCTGCCCTAACACGAACGAAGGATCAAATCAAATTAATTCAAATCAATTTATTTGCCATAAGTATTGGTACAATTTCGGTCTTAACATACATTTTTAAAGATCCATAACACTTAGTCATAACAATTAGGTATGTAAAGTATTTTTCAGGTATGTTTTTTATATTTTAATTTTAATGATAAGAGTATTTGAAACACATAATTTCATCTTTTTGTTTTTACAAGCTGTAGGTATTTTTATATATTTTTTTAAAGTATTGTTCGTACTGACGTCACTAGTAGAACTGAATAGCTTAAGATCTTTGCCACGTTTAACACTTATTTATAACCAAAATTCAGTAAAGTCAAACTGTCAAATTTGACAATTAATTTGTTTACATTTTCATACTTTAGCGATTTCCGTACTTTAGTTTTAAGATATGGCTTAATAAAATGAATGGATTCAAAGACTACTTCTGCTAAGTGCTTCATACCGTCAAGTATAAGAAACACCACAACAAATAGCCGACACAAATTGATTGTTAGTAAAAGAAACCTTAAAAAGGAAATGAATGGTGCGAGGAAGTAAATGTTGAGTACAAGTCTGGGCGGCGTCTGTTTTATTGTGAAGATCATTTGAACGTAAGTTAAGTTTGGCTGAATGATACATCGATGTGATTCGACTTGTACTGTCCGCCGCTGGTGAAAAACGACACTATTTACGTATATAAATAACTGAATAGAATAGTATTATGTGCTTCATGTAAATTTGACGTTGACATGACACTTGACACATAAAGAACAACTTAATTACAAGAGGCACTGAAAGTTTCCAATTCAGGCTGCTTTGTGACGGCAGGCATTTAGAGGTCAAATAAAAGTCAAGTGATTTTAAGTATTTTTGTGAAAATATATACGATCTTATAATTTTAAGACCTATTAATAGAAAAATAAGTCTTAGAAGCTTAAAATCTCGAAATGGTTTTGGAATCGGCATAGGTTAATTTTTACTTTACATACCCAATAGAGTAGCAATATTTTAATATATAAAAATACTGATAATGTCTCTTACCGAGTAGAAATTCTTTTCCCTTAACCATACTTTAAGACACCTTATAAAATTGGCTAGTAAGATTTTGATACTCTCAGATAAAGCGTATATGTATTAAATATAAGCGACGACACATTGCATAGCTATTCTTACTGTATAATGCTATCCTAGGAGTTATGGGCAAAACTATTCTATTTCTGTGTCTCTTACTTTTTGAAACATATCAGGAGCTTTTTTAAATAACTCCGGGTGCATTTTAACAAATTTAGCGCATTCCAAGATATAGGTACAGACTTGAAAAGGCTATTATCCTTTTCTGTACGATGAACACTCTTTGACTTTCTGTTGAGTAACCCCAGGTAATAAGACTATATCTCAACAATCAACGTACCCATAGTATGCAGATAATTATGTATTTCAAAGATATTCTTGCACATCAACTAAAAGTCAGAATGAAGGTGTACGATTCAATTCATCGTTTCTATAGCGAAGAGTCAGCTGCCAAGTCTGGTGGTTATACAACATTTATTTTCCTGGCGATCACGACGTGCGTTGTTACGATCTTCGAAGGCCCATGTTTGGCAGTAAATATTAACGAGTCTTGGCTTCAGAACCACTCTACCGTAGATTGCAGAGCGGTGCATTAATATAGCCTCAACGAGACGCGATACCCTGGGCAGTCAGCTCCACTACCACTTTGCTGATGAACTAATATTTTCACAGCGTGAGATATCTTCCCTCATACACCTTACTACGTACACATTAGCTATATTTTCACTCTACTGTATCGCGGAGAACTTGTAATGAAGGAAGATTGTTCCACTGTGGCACTTCTGTGCCATATTTGTACTAGTCCTGTAAATACAGGCAGCGGCTGTGACGTCGCTTCCACGTCACAATACACGCTCGAACATGTTGCTAAAGTTGTTGAGTGAAAATACTTTTTAAGAAATGTAGAGTAAATGTAAATGGTGTTGGTAAAACTTGAAGGAAACTACGTTATTTAAAGTTTTACTTCAATCTTAAAGTAGTTGCCTCTGATCGGTTTATGGGACCTTGTCAGCCACTGGTTGACTATATAGCTTAGAACTTAGTTTAGAACCTGTCTTATGTGTTTTTTTTATGAAATGGACATAAACGGTTACATGTTAGTATGATCTTCTTAGTCGTAAGACGTTCACTGCTGAGCATTGGCCTGCCCAAAGCAATCGCCAAAATTAATGACCCTGTCCTGCCTACATCCAGCGGTATTCTCGAGACCTTCACCACCGTCCACTTTGTGGGGGGCTATTACCCAGGGTCACATTTAGTCACCTCAATTTGAGGACCAACTGACTTATTTCTTCCCTTCATCCTGAATCATGTTTTAAACGGAGCTGTCATTCAAATAAGTAAGCAGGTCTCCGTAGTATATTAATTGCCATACACGCTAAAGATTTCGTCACATCGAAAGCCCCGAGGCGATGAGCGTACAGTCCAGGGCATGTTGTAGGTGTGTTGCAACACACGTTCTAGACTTAGGCACAGCTGTGCCCCACATAATTATTATGAGTAATGTAGGGGAAAAATTATAGTAAACGTTATTGCACATGTATCAGGGCATTAAAATAACCACTCATCCGGAAGCACGAAGTAAACGCTGGGCTGTCAACCTCACGACACACATTGTTGACTGGCCACAAATTTTACCACGCATTGACCCCTTGTTTTACTCGGTACACATATACGTTCATGCTGGTATGAGAGACGACGAACTTTCTGCTCTTTTAAGCATTAAAAGACGAAACCAGGAAACATCGAGTTCATCCAAAATGTCTATTCTATCAAGCAATCTACAATTTGAGGTTCTTGCAGTTGAGTTATAGAGGTCTAAAAATAGTTGAACTTTCCCGAAACATACACAGTTGAACCAACAATCATAAAAGTTCAATCTCCTCACTCGGTAGCTACATAAAGGCTGGTACATACTCTGACAGCGTGCCGTCAGTTTTGCAACACGCACGCCGAGCACAGCTGTGACTCGCGAGTTAATTCCTGTAATGTCGCTACCTACTGTTCAATGCTGACGGAAAATAACTAGCTGCAGAATGTTCACTGACTACGAAAAGTTATGGAGGTAATATAAGTAAGTATTACTCACAGTTCAGATTCGAAAAAGTTGGTGACAGAGCGGGGAATAAGGAGAACAACCGATAGCATCGTGTTGAGTAGGTACAATTTGAACTGCACTCTTAGCTGAGATGATCTACAATCTACATTTACTGTTACAAATATTTATCTTTTGTCGTATACTTGTCAAAAAATAATAAGCACGTTTTGACATTTAATTTGAATCGATTTATCGTGAGTATCGAGTACCGAGTCGTATGGTTGTTTCATAGTGTTACGTCGCGATTGACCGCCGCGACGTCGCGACGGAACCAGTGAACGAGTCAATGTCGAATCGGGCCTATTACTTTTTGATAAGTTTATCTACCATATGAATTGTGTTATGTCATTAGATATCAGTACCTTTATATTTATCGGTGAAAGGACATGCATAATATTCATATTATGTAACTATGTTTTACGATTATGTTTTTTTGTTTTACGAACTGAACCTTTTGCACTTATTTATGAGGTGTTACAATCTGTGGAACTTAATAATATCCCGACGATTAAATACAATTTGTCTGTCGAGTTAACAGTGTTTGTTTTACACCACTGACATTTTTTGAGCCTCGTTATGATAAATGTAATGTATGAATTAAATATCGCAATATTTCTAATATTATTTACTCTTAAATCATCATCATCATTCATAATTTCAGCCAAAAAACGTCCACTGCTGGACTTAGGCCTCCCCCAAAGGGGGGGTTTGCCATATCGCCACGCTTGGTAGGTGGGTTGGCGATCGCAGTATGGTGTTAAAAAGCATAGAAAACGCTGCTGCCCATTCTCTAGTAAGTCCCTTAGTCGCCTTTTACGACACCCACGGGAAGAAATAAGATGTTGCTATTTTTTACGTCCAGCCACACGGACAAACTATACTCTTTTATAGACACATCCAACCTTTTCAACAAAACCTACGTAGATTTCTTCAAAAGGCAATGTTCTATGGTCACGGGATGGTTGGACAAAGCTTTCATATGTTGCGTAACCAAAGCAATACTCTGTATCTCTGTGTTTTCTCTAATCTCTCCCAAGAGACAAAGCAAAAACCTTTAATAAAGGAACATCACATAGTTTCAGTAAATATCACTAACGAATAATGTAGTAACACTAGCGAAAAATACTGTAGAATAAAAAAAGCGGCCAAGTGCGAGTCGGACACACACACGAAGGGCTCTGTGCCACCGTACAATATCGAACACTACATTTTTTTTTAATAGGTTTCTTGTATGGGGACCAACCTTAATTAGTAACTTTATTTTACTTTTATTATTTGTTGTTACGGCAGCCGTAATAGTACACATTCTGTGAAAATTTCAAGCGTCTACCTATTACGGTTCAAAAGATACAGCCCTGTGACAGACGGACGGACGGACAGCGGAGCCTTCGTAATATTGTCATGTTATGAGGACACTGCTTTACAATGTTATTTTATGGTAAGTATTAGTTTACATAAGACTATGAGGTCAAGTAGGTACCTAATTTCTTATTATGTGCTCCCATATTAGTAAATTAAGAATTTAATACAATAATGGTTCTTTAAGGCGTTAATAATTGCGCTAAGACTCATGAATTGCCTTGTAGTGTGAGTGAAATGATACATTTAATTTATGAAGCGAATGAACTCATGTGTAGGTAATTGGTGCTAGTAACCACACACCAATATAGGTACAGATACAACGTAACTACTCGTACACAGCTATGACATTCACTGTTGTCGCCAAGAGCTTACCGTCAAACAATTGCGTTGCGCAAGAGCATTACCAACTCAAAGGTTTTATGTGATTTTAACCTTGCCCATATTTTCTTTATTCTTCTCAGTTGTTTTGCCATTTGCACCTCGACACCAAACCGATTGGAGTTGTTGGTTGACGCTTTCAGATAGGCGATTATAAGGTTCAGACAAGCAAAGAATGCGAGGAAAGTGAAACCGAAAATAACATGTTATTCTTTTCTTTCCAAAATTACAAAATAGGTTTCACAATGAGTTTTAACCATTAAAATTTCTTTAGTATCAGCTCAACCTATATGAGTATCTGAGTTCATGTCGCGTCATACACGAACATTAGTGCACTCAAAAACAGCGTAAGCCATGAATGTAGCTACATACTGTGCGCGAAGAAAAGGAATGACCTATACCAATAACTGTTGTTAGAAAGGATAAAAATACATATTTCGTTACGTCACTATTTAGCGGCTGCTTATTCATTGGCACGAACGCGTCGGTCGCAGAAGTCAGGAAAAATGGCTGACTGGCTGTACAAGTACAAAACAAAACAACGTTTTCATAATAATAATAAATACAGTACTTATGCATAAAATTAGACTTTTTCTGTAGAACAGTAGTAGTGTAATTTGTACATCGTGTATAGACACAGGAAGGCATTTTCTTCACAAATAGGTAATTGCTGAGAATTGCGAGTGATTGTGACGTGTAGCCGCGTCACGGAATGGCGCGCGACTAATTCCAAGTCGGGCATTTGCCTTGCTTTTGCTTTGCCATTATTGAGCGCGGGTAACGCATCAAGGTAATACATCATTTATATTAGCCAGTCCGAAAGGTGGCAAAAGGGCTAGTGCACTAGACGTACTTTAAGAATCGCCAATTCCCCACCCGTGGAGAAATAGCCTGCCCCGGGCCCCCTAGTAGCCATAAAATATACACAACTATAATGTTCCACTTATGTAAGTGCATAGCAATTACAAGGTAAATCAGGAAACAGGACATAAGTCGCAGGTCAACGCGCCGGATAATATCTGACGCAACACCACATACTCACTACTCACTAAGTAGTAATTACTCATAAGTGGGATTCAATCATAATAATCCACATTTACTATAGACAAAAAAAGAGCTACAGAACTTTAAGGACACTCGTAACAATGTATTATAAATAACTAGCCGCTGCCCGCGGCTTCGCCCACGCTTTTTCTAAACATATCGACCTTGCTCTTTAATCACTCTATCTATTAAAAAACCGCATCAAAATCCGTTGCGTAGTTGTAAAGATGAAACATACAAAGGGACAGACAGGAAGCGGAGTGATAGTGAAGAAGCGCGTCGTGTGTGGATATGTTTCATTAAACTAAGTAGTTTGACTATCCGGAACAGAATTCCTAGTGGTCAAATCAGTTTGACCATTAAGTTTGACCACGAGGAAGGAACGGATAAAATCAAAGCAAAGCCAGCAATCCGATCTTGAAGGATACCTAAACGAAACACAGATGCAGAATGGGGCAGATTTTCTAATAAGTATTGGTGGGATCCTGGTATCCTTGCTTTTTCCCTTCAGTTTTCTTTCCACTCGTCCTTAGGTACCTACTTAGGTAGGTATATATTATCATAAATGCACCCAAGTGATTATGTAAGCATTAGTCGCAACACTATCCTCCTTTTGCGTTAATTAAAGATTATTTTACTGGCGTGTAGTGGCACCCCAAATATAAGAAATAACGAATGCAATCACGAATTACACATGCAAGATTACTTTTATACTTGCCTAATTAAATGTCGCTAGCAAACAGACAAAGTTCAAACAACTGTTAGCTAACAGTGGTCCAGTTAACAGTAATGCATCATAATTATTTGGATATGACTGCACTTTGCATAACTTATCTAAGTAGAGCATCGGTGAAGACAGTAGCCTTGAAGAAGAATTAATGGTCTGAAACAATGTGAAGAAGTGTGCTTCATCTCGAGAGATTGTCATTTCTTTTTTTTATTAAAACTAAGTACGAGTATAATGTTATGCATATTGCCATTATTTTTGTGAATTCTTACTTCTAAGCAAACTATTAAAATGAGTAGGTGTGCAATAATTGGAGTCGAACTTTCAAATGGTAGGTATTCACACACACACACACGCGCTACTCTGCCACCTTCCAATTAATAATGCCAACATGTTTACTTACGTGTCTTACTTATGTCTCTAATTACGCATGTTGATATCTTCTTTGATTTTATTTTGTTTTATTTTATATATAATATATTTTTTTATTTTATTGATTGCTACTATTATTTTATTTTTGATTTCTGAATGATTTTAATTTATATTTTCCAAATTAATTATTACTTGTGTCTTGTGCTGTGTCACGCTGAACAGTCATTAAATGAATCTGCCTTTTCTATCTATATTGGGCCACCAAGATAAAGGCTGTGCCTAGTTTGGGGCCCACGGCTATTTCTACTTATGCACTCCTTCAATTAACATTGTTCCTGTATACAAATGTTTCCTAACTTGTGTGTGTCAATAAATTGTTTTTTTTATTAGTACAATAAAGAACATATACGTGTATGGAATAATGCAGGAACAAACGAACAAAAAGAACATGTACAATATCTCTGGCTGTTGATGCAATTGCAAGCACCACTATTCAAACCATAATCAGCCTATAATGGTCCCACTGCTGGGACACAGGCCTCCTCTCTGTGAGAGGCAGTGGGCTGTAATAAACCACGCGGGCCCAGTGCGGGTTGGCTGATGTCACATGTCTTCGAAGTTTTCGTTCCAGGACATGCCGGTTTCCTCATTCTTGAAAATTACATAAATGACGATCTTACAAATATAATAAATTGGTTAGTTAATAATAATCTAAAAATAAATCTTAACAAAACTAAAATAATGACATATAGTCAAAGAACAAATGTACCGAAACCGAATATAAAATATGATAACGTAGCTATCTCTGAAATTGACATCACAAAATTTCTGGGCTTTTACATAGATAATTAGATAGTCATCTCACTTGGAAACATCATATCGACGCTTTGTCAAAGAAGCTTAGTCAATTTGCGTATGCTCTGTACAAATTATCAAAATCAAAAGTCATTTATTCAAACTGGGCTGAGAATCAGTAATTTTCGAACGTCAAAATTACATGAGACAGTCCTCCAAAAACGCCCACCCATCACCACTTCCTAGTGCTTTTGCTGGGAAGAAGAAGTGGCGCAACAAACTCCCCAGCAGCACAGATGTCTGTTCATATATAAAACTTGAATCTATACAATAAAATGTAAAATGCAACACAAAACATTAAATTAAATTATTTGCCTTATGTTAGCTAGCACACACCACTGTACAAAAAAAAATATAATTTATATAATAATCGTCGAAAACTATACTCAAGCAGAATTAACGTAAACAAAACGTATCTAAATAAAAGCGTCCAAGCATAATGGGCGTGCGAGCTTAAATAAAGCTATATCTTTATCAAAAACGGTTAACCGCATTACAGTAAAAGTTGCTTATACTCGTAATGCTTATGTGGCTTCTGGTATTAGGTACGGAATGATTTTCTGGGGCAACTCCACTGACAGAGACATTGCTTTTAAAGCTCAGAAGAAATCAAGCATTTCTCGTTTACCAAATTACAATCGATGGATAGGTTGTCAACCATTATTTAAGGAACTTCGTTTGCTCACTCTACCGTCTATGTACATATATGAAATGGGAGTATTTGTTCGCTGTAATTTGAATTTATTTGAAAAACTGCGCTGTCGCCGTTATCAGAATACCATTCATTTTAACTCTCACAAAACCGCATTTTACGCCAAAAGTATGCTAGGTATGGCGCCAAAAATATATAATAGTATACCAGCAGCAGGTATTAGAAATAAAGAGTGTCTGGGATCGTTTAAGAGGTCTTTGTTTAAATTCCTTTTAGGTAGATGTTACTACTCCATTACTGAATTTACTACTGATAAACAATTAGCTAGTGAAGTGAAGTGCCACTAATAGTTTTAAGCTATATTTAGTTATATAGTTTTAACACGAGTTTTTGTTTTATACTTTATACATGTTAGTTTGTAAGGTTAGTCTAGGAGCCATTGTAGCCTGCAATAAATGTTTTTTTATTATTATTATTTTAAACAGAGGTATGACGATTCCAACTTGCTAATTAAACAGTTACGAGTACGATTTTATTTATTGATTAATAGTGTGAATGTGTTTATTTATCTAAAATTGTAATGACCTGTAATTTATAATTGTAATATGAAACTGACATATTTTAAATTTAATTATTTTTTAATGTAATCTATTGGCATACCACCTTAATTGTAATTGCTTATGTTAATTTTGTACGCCATACATTGGCAAAACATACTGCACATATTTTTGACAATAAACTATCTGTAACCATACCTATTTTTAACAAAATAAATGATTGATTTATTGATCATTAATCAATGCATAGGTAATTTGTAATAATTTTTGTAATACCAGTTACTTTACTAAGAAAACAATAATAAAAACGATCACCTATTTTAAAAGATTAGCTACCTGCGTCAGCTGTTAGAAAATTCTTACCTCTCAGTCCTTATTGAGTAATAGAACCGAAAAACTCCAGCAGACGGCAACCTTCAAGCTTGTCTAGTCGTTTATTATCACTCCCTTGTTCACTATTGTAATAAATCGTTGGATGATAATAATATACATGTCGTAGGCTATTTGTAAAGGCCCCGCGTGTCGCGGGACGAGCGGTGCCTTTGTGTCGTGTCGCGTCGCGCGACAAGTCGCCCCGGTATGTAGAAGCCTTAATTCCGTTTTTAGGGTTCTGTAGTCAACATCACAACCCTTATAGTTTCGCCATGTCCGTCTGTCTGTCTGTTTGTCCCCATCTTACCTCTGAGACTCTTAGTACTAGAAATCTGTAAATTGGCATGGACATACATATTAATCACGCCGACAAAGTGGTAAATAAAATCTTGAATAAAAATATTTTACCACCTCCTTTGCACGTAAAGTTGGGATGGTATTTTTTTTCCTCTATCCCATGGATATCGTGGGATAGGCAGTTCAAAAATATTGCGGGCGTGTCCATTTTTCGTCAGGGCTCCATTTCCGTAATTTTAACTACGTAATGTAACTTTAACAAAAAAAACCACTTTAAAGCTCCGCTTTAAGCAATATTTTGTTAAAGTCAAGTGAACTGAACTAGCGAAACTCCACAGACTTGATGGGTATCGATATCTAATCACAATAAAATAAAAGAGATTAGATGATTTTTTTTTTGGGGTCAGCGACCACTGAAAGAAAACTTGAAGTATGAGTTGAGAAAATCTGTTTTTTTTTTTTGTTTTGTCGTGTTACCCATCACGCCTGTGAAGCTTACACAGTTATAATTTCAAAAAAATGAATAATGTCATAGTGCCGTGTGGTACCGGACGTACAGAATAGCACCATCCCAGCCTTCCTGTGGGTGTCGTAAAAGGCGACTAAGGGACTTACTAGAGAATGGGCAGCAGCGTTCTCTTCATTTTAACATCATACTGCGATCGCCAACGCGCGTGCCAAGCGTGGCGATTATGGCAAACCCCCCCTTGGGGGAGGCCTATGTCCAGCAGTGGACGTCTTTCGGCTGAAATGATAGTAATTGTGACGAATCATGACGTATATCGATATGTATTGTATGGAAGAACATGTTTTTCAACTACAATGTTTAAGTTTCTTACCCATGCTGCTCCATACTAAACTACCTTTTGGAAGGGGGCTACTAGAATCAATTATTTTTTTTTGTTAATATTGACGTTCAAAAGTGCCTTATAAGTGCCTATTTAAAATAAATAATTTGACTTTGACTTTGTGCATTTTCTCGATAACGAACAATAAAGTCAATATTCGTAGCAAGTATTGGTCCCCCTGTCGTTTATTTAAAATCACACACAGATTTAGAAACACATTCCTGGAAAGATAAAGTACCTATTAATTGATATCCTATCCCTACCGTACCCTAGACAAAATGAAACTGGTTGCTAATTTAACTGTATAATTTACAATTTTTATGACATTGAGTGTAAACTTAATGTCATAAAAATGTAAAAAAAGATGTGTAAAATAAAAATGTGTGTGATCTATTTCTTTTTTTTTAGGAAAACTTTTACAATGTTGGTAAATATGTAAGCACCTGTATATAGCACATAATTAATTTATCTATCATTGCTTCATTTTGACCTATTGTGGTATAGTAATTTTATTCTAGGTGCATCGTCCTTATATAAACTTATATAATTAATGTACCTTTACAAAATATTGTAAAACGTTTTAAAAGAGTAACGGTGGAGGTTCTTGCCCATTGTTCTCCATACAGATATTACCTTTTGGAAGGTGCGACTAGAATCAAATTTTGACATTCAAAGGTGCCTAGGTATTTGAAATTTTGACAAAAATTAAACTATTTAAAATCTGTATTAAAACCAAACTTTGTAAAAAAAGGGTTCTATTAAATTTCTGATTATTTAGAGGACAAAATAGCTTGGGATTGAGCTGCTCGCTCTGCTAGCCTTGTGATAAAACTGGAAAACTTGACATTTTAATTATTATGGATGATTTTATATACATATTAACATTGCAGAATATTGTATAAAATTTTTACATGAATGTTTACTTTGAAAAGTATTATATTTACTGCTTTAATTTATTGTGAATGTGAGAACTATGTGGGTCATTTTTCTTTTTCTTTAAATATTTTCCTTTTTTTTTCTTTTTCTCAGTTAAGTTCTAATGATGGTTTGGCATTTTGAGCGCTTTATGTGGCCTACCCAAATGTCCTTTTTTTGGTATTGTTCGTCGAGTCGTTGAGCTCATTAAGTTTTGAGTTGAGCTGCACGATTACTGACAAATGCTTACACTGATTGGACAGGTCCGCTCAAATTTGTGTGGTTCTTTCCTCAAAAGACCATTTCAGACACGGATCTACATGGTCCTCACATGATCTGACCAAGATTATGTCTGGACTTTAAAAGAGACTTTGACCCCTGAGTTTGTTTCGCCATTTCTTCTTAGGGGTAGTCAGATGGGAAATGTCGGCTACATCTAGATATTTTTTTTTATATGACGTGTAAAAGTGATTTTAATATCATATTTACAGAATAAATGATTTCATTTAATTTCAAATAAATCATTTGACTTTGACCTTTTTTGACGGTTTAACCCGAATTAAACTTCATAAAGTCATTTAAATTCACTTAAACTTGTTAACCCATATAGTAGATTAAACTTACGTTTTAAACGTCAATATTTTTGCGAAATTAACTTTTGCTGGTCAACTATTTTGCTAAGCAATAACATTTATTTATCCAAAGAAATAAAAGCACAGGTGATACAGAGTTAACAGTTAAATTTTATATTTACTAGCTGCGCCCCGCAGTTGCACCCTCATAAGTCTCGACTCCGTGGGAATATCGGATTAAAAAGTATTCTATGTCCTAATCCAGGTCATGGTCTACCCATGTGCCAAATTTCATCTAAATCCGTTCAGCTGTTTGAGCATGAAAGCGTAAGTAACAAAGAAATAAACAAACAAACTCACCTCCGCATTTATTATTAGGTCCTTTATATTTACCTATGAAATTGCCGTTTTTTATGAAATAAGTTAACGTAATTTGATTTTTTTATTTATATAAATCAAAGTAATCACCCACATAATCGACGCATCTTTCCCAACACAGTGGCAGTTTATTCATGCCTTCTTGAAGAAATCAGCTGGACGGGAGGCAACAAATTCTTCAAAGGCATTTTGTGTTGCCTCACGGGTATTGATTTTTTTTCCCGCCAAGAAGTTATTCAAAATCTGGAAAAAGTAGAAGTCAGTAGGCGCAAGGTCTGGTGAGAATGGCGGATGACGGAGAGCTTCCATCCCCAGCTCTTGTAACTTGGAGACCGTCTGCTGTGCAGTATGAGGTCACGCGTTGTCGTGCAGGAGCAGCGGAGACGAGCGATTGACCAAAGCTGGTTAGAAACGTGCGAGCTTCTCCATCATTGTTTGTTAAGAAGCTGTGATGGATCAAACCGGCGCGGGCCTAGACCACCAAACAGTGACCATCACTTTGCTAGGGGTAAGTTTTCGTTTAGGGCATGCACTATTTGTTGCTGAACCACGATCTAACCAACTTGCTGAGCGCTTGCGATTGTCAAACAGAATCTATTTTTCGTCGCAGGTAATAATGCGGTTAAAAATTCAGACTTTTCAGTCTAGTAGAAGTCGTTTGTGTGCTTGTTGAGCAGTGCAAGGCACGTCACGACGCGTACTTCGCGATCATTGAGTTCATGGGGCACCCGTTTGTTAACCTTGCCAATTTGACGCAAATGGACCAATATCGTTTTGATGCTAACGTCGAAAGCTGCTGCTAATTCAGCCGTAGATTGTGTATTATCAGCTTCCACAATCGCCTTTAATTCGTCATTGTCAACCAAAGTTTTCGGACGACCACGGGGTTAATTTTCCAGGTCGAAATTTACAGAACGGAAGCGAGCAAACTAATAACGGGTGGTGCGTTCATAAAGGCAAAATAATTATTTTTAAACAGCCACGTTTGTTTACAGGTGCAAAGATCAAAGTCATAATAATATGGTCACACCCACATGTATGGCAAAATCTAAAATTAATTATTTGCCTTTTCATCAAAAATAATTGACCATGGAATTAGTATGTAATATACAATAACCCGGTTATTTATTTCTATAAAAAAGTGCTACATAAACCATGACATAACGTTGACAGTCATTAAATTGCAAATCCCGAAGTAGAAAAATAACTGATTAATGACTGACCATTGCATTGAGCCGTTCTACATACTGAACTTTTTTCTTAAATCGATTTCAAAGTGAAAAAAAGATCATAGCGAAATCTATATTGCCTAGTAATGTTCATGATTCACTCGATCACTATCCCTCGTGTATGCGCGAGAGCATATAAGCCCCTCCCGTAGGGGTACGCATGCGCAGTACGGTGGTGGTCGTGAGTTCTCTTGAGTCGTCTCGCGCAGCTCACGCAGGTCAGACGTGTCGGAAAAAACGCGAGAAAATGAAGCTGCCGGTTAGTTTCACGTGGAATTCAGTGTCATCATTAGTGTGTTTGGTTTATTTTATAATCGGTGTTCAGAAGGGAAACCAGTTTCGATGTGGAAATTTCGCATATTTTCTTCAGTTGTATAGATGAAAAATGTTTCAGTTCCCGCCCACCCTGTATCAAAATACGAGCTTTAAAACATGAAATTATTTTAATAAAACAGTATTAATAAATATTATGTCACTCTCAGGCTATTTAAGTGGTAATAAGCATGGGGGTCTCATGCTTCATTGACCATGTAGACATTCACATCATGCTGTCTTGTAATGTGTCCCAATTTAATAATTGTGAAACTAAGCCATAAAAATACTTCAAAAGCGTAGATGAGACAGCCAATTTTCAATAGAGGAAAGGTTTAGAAGAAAAAAAAAACAATCTTTCAGCTATTTTTATGGCTTAGTTAACTTAGTTTGACACCAAAAGCCATATTTTGTTTTTCACATATTCTGAAGTTTCAAACTTACCCAAAGTAAAAATAAATGACTGCTCAACTTGACTTCAACTCAAAAGTTCTTTATTATACTTCCTCAGATCTCGCTACTCGTGTTAGCGGCACTTAGCCAGGCGCTGTCTGTGCAGCCTGTTACCAAGAGATCAGAGGCCAAGAGCTCAGTGGCCAAGAGCTCACCAGTCAAGAGCTCACTAGCCAAGAGTTCACCAGCCAAGAGCTCACCGATCAAGAGCACAGTGACCAAGCAGAAAGAAGAAAACCAGACCAGCAAGAGAGAGCTGTATGAAGGGAACTTCGGGGAACGCAATAAGGAGCTTGTGCCGAAATATGGTAAGTTCTAAACTCATTTTATCTACACCCATGCTATAAATCCTTGAAAGTTTCTGGAACAGATGGTTATTGCCAACATTAAAACAACCAGTGTCATAGTAACCATAATATCATCCAAACGAGTGTTATAATGAACTGCTTTGCTTTTTCGATCCCTTCCTTACTCATAAAACAGCCACATTCTCACTACTCAATTCGTGATATCTTTATTAATTAAAAAAATATATATTTTACATGCCAGCGCCGCACTGTAATTTATAAAAAAAAACTTAAAGTTTATTCGAATTCACGTCGTATCCCGCAAATTTTGTTTGATATTATCAAAGTATTGCAAAAATTGAATACATAGTTTGTTTGTATTATATACTCAGCAATTAAACTTTCCATGAGTTCTTACAACACTGTACCTCAAGCATGTGTGTGGCTATGTGGTGCCAACATGACCGTGAATTAACGCACAACCTCTTAAGGGGTCATTGTACTCATCATTATGAACAACTTTTACTATGGGATCAAACCTGAAATCGCAAAAAAAAATCAGCTGTTCCCTACATTTATGTTCGAATAACTAGTCAAAATGTAGGGAACAGCTGATTTTTTTGTCGCGATTTATAGTTTGGTTGTAAAAATAAATTTTGTGTCTTTGAAATTCTAGTAGATTCTTAAACGGCTTATGTGATTGATTTATCATGCTATATTAGCCGATTGTTTATTTTACCATTATTTTGCCTTATTGGTTTATTGTTTAGCGGTTTATTCTGGAAACCGCTAAACAATTAACAATAGCTACTAATAACTGTCAGCGCTGTCAAAACAAAATATCAGCCCACAATTACATAGGCTATGCAAACACCACGACGGGCGTGAAATGCAATCAAACCATTATCAAAACTAACCGATTTCATTGAAATATTATGCAGTGCTACTCACTATTTAATGCTATTCAATTTGCATACAAGCGTGGACTTCCTGGTTTTCCAACATGATTAATTGAATTAGCTTTTCCGATGATTTAATACTTGGAATTTGAATTTAGTTGTTTTGGAAGCTCTAAATTGACTTGACAGTTTCTGTCTCTAGCTGTGATTTAGAGATAATTTGAACATTTGATTAGAAAAAGAATTATCACTTTACCTGTAGGTGTCTTAATGGGTGACTTGAGGAACTACCTAATCCAAACTGTATCAACTTCGTCTGCCAAGCGCGGTGTTTCAATGTCAGTTTCATCTTGTACCTACAGCGCGGCCGTCGAGAGAATGTTGACACCTGTCAGTTTCAAACTAAACGAAATTATGTGTGTTTATTTCCTGCAGTGTACTATTAACATCGATATCCTACATCCGATGCATCGGGACAACTGGGCCAGAGTCGTCACGCAGTGGGAATAGAATACAATAGAATTTATTTTTGAGTATATGGTACATTAAGATCCAGAAGACGGGCGATAACGTGAACTACACTTCGCGCGCTCTCTGTTTTCAGCGAGACGTCGCGCGGTGTGCGAGAGAGCGCGCGAAATGTACTTCACCTTATCACGACAATGTAGCCGTAGCATTAACTTACTAGAAATTGTCCAAGTGACAGGTGTCAGGAAAGTGTTCTCTCGAGGGTCGTACTGAAGTCCCAATAATAACTTCTTCAGTCGTTTTTTACGGCACCCAAGAGAAACATAAACACTGTCTTTTCGTAGTGAAAACCACATCATGACTTAAACCTTCAAGTTTCAAAGATTATATAGGTAATCAGGTACCTACTATAAATGTTGAACTTTGTAATTTTTTTCTTTCAGAAGTCACAGGACCGCCTCCGAAGATTGTATATGCCAAAGAATTGCAAGACATGATTTCAGAGCAGTCACCGCCCCATGTAAGTACATATTTTAATTCTATTGACCCCAGATGCAATACAAAAACAACATCTCTTAACTATATTGTGGGGCAACGTTTTAAAAAAAAAATATATATATATATATATATTAACTTATTTTGTAAATATATTTTCATTTATTTTGTAATTACCTGAAAACAAAAAAAAATGTGTGTGTCTGTTTAAGATACAAGTGCGCAGATCATGTGGTTATATACCCAAATGTAATTTTATTCCTGAAACAATCACAAATCGATAAAAACTTTATTTTTAGTAGGATAAATAATTTGTATTTAAATAGTAATTTGAACTGTGGTTTGTGGTAATTGAAACCAATGATGTTGGAATTAATTGACTGAAAACTATTGTTATTGTTACGAGCACGGTCACTTTATTTTATTGGGGCATCTGACCTGTGACGACCCCAGCACTGTGACACAACTTTTTTTCTTTTATTTCAATTAAACCTATTACAGGCACTTTTGAATTGTCAAAGAGTCGGTCAGCTAGTCAGAAAGTTGAAGCTATTTGCCCATTCCAAAACGTAGATCTTTATGGAAAAGAACAGGCAAGAAACTCCAAGGACACTCTTTTAAATCAAGATATTACATAATCCTGGGTATATTATTCTTCTCGCTTCTATATATGAGAACAATGTAAAAAAAAAAAAAAACTTATTTAAAAACAATACAAAATAGAAGATTAAAAAATTGCAAATAAGCCCTGGCAGTTAAGAGACGAACAGTCTCAAGTGACGGCGCCCGTTCACGAACATGACGCGTGGATCAGCACCATCCAACTCAACCATTTTGTAGGGAACCAAATGATCCAACACACGCGCCACCATCAGCGAGACATTTAAGTGAGCATGACATACTCTCAACTGCCACGCTTTTTTAAGTCAATATACATCTGGCTCCATGGTACTCACATCAACCTCAACCTGCTGTGCTGTTCACTGCTGGGCAAAGGTCGCCCCCACAGATTTCCACTCACCGTTGTGTGTTGCGTTCTCCAGCCAACCTCCCATAATCGCCTCTATAAGTCATCACGCCAGCGTTTCCTCGGCCTCACACGGTAACGACGCCCGTCTTCTGGATCTTAATGTACCGTATACTCAGAAATAAATTCTATTCTATTGTATTCTATTCCCACTGCATGACGACTCTGGACCAGTTATCCCGATGCATCAGATGTAGAATATCGATGTTAATATAGTTAGTACACTGCAGGAAATAAACACACATACTTCATGTCTGTTTTCCTCGGCATTAGGCTGTAGAACAGTCGGCACATGGTTACTCCTAATTACAACCTTACAATAAAACGGTACTGCTGTTTTCAAACTGTCAAATAGATACGGTTAAAAGTCAGTACGTACATGTTGCCTCTTATGCAATAGGTCACCACCTGGTTAGTTACACTACTGAGTTACTAATTATCGTTAACACAGAACATCATGTATTTTGTTATATTTTTGTCGTTAAATTAACCATGTTAGCTAATGAGTAGAATAATAAATAGTTACTTTCAACTGATAGTCCATAAAGTTTATGTTCGAATGTGTACACATTTACTCATCAATTACTGGTTTCAGGTTCCAACTATTTACTAACTACTTTGTTTATGTATTTCCTAGTTATCTTGTTAACATTGCATGTTTCTATTATAATATTGTATGATGATTGTTTATTTTAAATACAATTTGTTGTGGTGACACTACCAACGTATAGTACGTTGGTAGTGTCACCACGCGTGGACGTAATATCGCGGACACTGGCGCCTGACCACTTTTTAACCTTATGGTCCTAGTAATAAGGTCGAAAAGTGGTAAGGCGCCAGTGTCCGCGATATTACGTCCACACTGCAAATATTCGCCAGGGAACGTACACGCGGTTTTGAAATTTCTACAACACCTTAATCGGTCTTTTCCCTTTCAGTTTATTAAGGCTTCTACAGACCGGCGCGACTCGCGATTCGACACAAAGGCACCGCTCGTCGCGCGACACGCGGGGCATTTGTGTCGCGTCGCGTGTCTCGCCGGTTTGTAGACGCCTTAAAAGCTTAATTAATTACAATATAATATTGTCTAGACACTTGATGGTTATTGTTATTTTAGTCAACCAATGACAATAGCTTTATCACCAGATTAATTTCTGAATTGCTTAGGCTTACGAAAACCGATAGCTAAAAACACGATATTATTTTAAGAATGAAAATCGATGACCCGATTTATTAAGAACTAATATTGAACATTTTGACATTTCATAAAGCAATAAAAGTTCTTAAAAAGCGTAACATCACGTGAACTATTCATAAGGAAACTTTAAAAAAATGTGTGCTCAACAAAATGGAGGAGGCGCCGCTTTTTTACGCCCGCCCAAGTACCGCCAAGTTTTATATTAAATTTCTTTGAACTTGGCCCGGGATGTTGAGGTTGTGTCACCCTCGCCTTTGATGATATGGAAGGATGTGTATGTGTGATATTAGCAACATACGGTCGTTTGAAAAACGGATAATAGGAATTTACATTTGTTTTTTTTTTTGCAAAAATTGACTCGTTGAAGACGTAGCGATCGAAATTATGACTTTCCTTCTGATTTATTTACTGTAACTAGTGTGGCCACATTATCTTGTTGTATATAATCGGAATCCCATTTCAAGTTTAAAAGCTTTTAATCTTTAACAAATATTCTTGCGCTTATGCGCTGACAGTGTTCAGTCCGGTGTCGTATAAAATATGGCGAGCCTTAGGGCATTGTGCGAACTTCCATTCTCCAGTTCACTAATGACACTTCCCAACAATAGCGTTTTTTAAATATTGACTGAAAACATCGCTGAAAGGAGACCTGAAGAAATTTTTCCTAAATAACAATGCAAGAATATCATTTCAGTTTCACTAACTGCTTCAACTGTAATATTTTGCAAAAGCATATTGCATGGAAGACGATCATCTGGCATTTGCGTCAACATTACATACAAGATTAGCATACTGACTGACAGACAGACATTAACATAATTATGACATAGGTCTGTAATTAGCGTTGAGCCATCTCATTGGTCAAGTGTAGTAATGATTTTTGGTGAAACTGGGCCCCAAGTCTGCTATTTTTATAAATTCAGTCATTCCAACACGATCCCATTGTCATTTTGCTAAAAGTTCGTAATCTGCTAAATTCTTAATGGTCGATCATTGGTCGGTCAATGTTCTCGTAATAGAATTGTGATATTATAATGGCATTGTCGTATTGCCATTATTATAAAACCCATTAGTAGAAATGTCATTCATTTGTCATTATGTACGAGATTACCAATAAATGCAATTTCTTTCAATGTAGTGTCAGTGGCCGACCATTGGAAAGTCATATTGACGCTATTATAATAGTAGATTGCCAAACTTGTCAAAATCAACAATGATCGAGCATTCTGACACTATTGTAATAGCAGACTTGAGGCCCTGGTTGAGTGTTTAGATTTGAACTTAGTGACGTCACACTATAGTCATCAGTCTCCCCCCTTATCCCAATTTATTTGTGGTCAGTGCAACATGACCCTTTCTGCCACACTTCTCTATTAGTGGTCACCTCAGTAGTCACTCCCTTTTTAGCCATATCATCTTTCACACAGTCCATCCATCGTTTCTTTGGTCTTTTTCTACTCGTTTATCCATCGACATTCTTACTCAAAACTTTCCGGACGACATTTCCCTCATTCCTCCGCATCACATGCCCCATACCATGACAATCTATGTCTACACAATGATATTATATTAAATCATTGTGTCTACACAACTTTTCAGTCACCGATGTCACTTTCAGATGTTCTCTTATACATAAACTCATTTCTTATTCTATCCATCCGCGTATCCCACTAATACACTACACTACACTACTATTATCAAAGCTGTACATTTTTCTATTGTTCTTCGTTATTTTTACGAAAATATTAGGTCATGCCATCTTTATTCGAAGTCACCATGTTGCGTAATTGTTATGAAAAGATAATGCATTATTGTTTCTTTATCTATTACCTGTTGTATTCCTCCAAATAAACGAAATTGTTTGTGCTAGGGTGACGTCAACAACGAAATCAAGACATCTCTATGGCAATTCTACCATTCTTACAAAAGTCCATTGCTTTTTTAACAGTGTTCATGTACCCTGAAAAAGATGATTTGTGTTCCATAAATCTGTAGCAATATGTAGCTACAATTAAGAACCCGATGTTTATATTTTTAGGGTTCCGTACCAAAATGGTAAAAAGAAAACCTTATGGTGAGACTAAGTCTGTCTGTCTGTCTATCAGTCTGTCTGTCACACCTGGATATCTCAAGAACTACTAATGCTATCAACTTGAAATTTAGAATAGTTTTAGATGACGTTTGCCCAACTATTTTGCAAGCAAGGAAGACATTTTAAAAAATATACCTTTATTGCAAAAGGGACTGAAAAATTTGAAGTGGGGTTTATCATATGAAAGAACGCTGTTTGCACATTAAAAAACTTTTTTTCTTCTTTTTTTTTAGGCATCGTAGATTCCGACTTTTGATGAAAAATGTAAAAAAAATACCGTTCCCCCCTTATCTCCGAAATTTGAAGAGATAAAAATCTGAAATTATTCTATATGTTAGAAGCTTATGTAAAGATTACAGGAAAAATAAAACGATGTCTCTAAATAGCACAGTTTTTCAGAAATCATCAACATCATATATTTGTACGGAACCCTCGGTGCGCGAGTCCGACTCGCTCTTGACCGGTTTCTTTTTCAACACTTTGATACAATATTAGAACAAAGATTGTAGACAATAAAATGAATTATTGTCGATGTATACATCTTTTTGAGACGGACTGTACTAATAATATTAGGTAGGCACAAACTTCAGGCACAGTAAAGAATTAATTTGTAAGCTAACTAACGAATTAATTATATTCCTAATTTATGTATGGAAATGGTGTTACAATTTAGGGCGGCGTCGTGTCCTTGAGCTTGTAGCTTTCAAGGCTAGGTTTATCCGGTGTCGATAGGCCTAAAATTAGAAAACTTGCGCCTGTTTGTAAACTGGAAGATTGAGCCGTCCTATAAAATTTCAGTTGTGATTGACCCTGACTTTGACAAACTCGAGATTGAATATTCGGAGTTTCGAAGGACTTAATATTGTAATTATGCTCGTGAACATTATATTTTCTAATGAGATACAGCAGGAAAAAATACTTTCCTGCTTCAGATGCTTGCTAACGGCGTAGTTCAACATATAGTCATATAGTAGTCTATAACATTATTTTTAGTTTATGCGAAACCTGAATAAAGTTTATTCAGAATATATTCATGTTATATTTTGTCCCAAAAATATTTAAGTGTGATGGAAAATGTTAGCACCATTTAATTACTTACAATACAATCGCCGCCGCGCCGTACAGTTAGGTACCGCCTGCCAAATTATTACCAAGATGACCCTGGAGGCGCGGGGGCGCCGTTAGCATGTTTTTGTACGGACAACCCGGTAACATAACCTTATAACTTTATGGTTTTTCATGATACAGTTTTGAAATGTTGTACATAGATTCTTTACATAAAATACTAGACACATGTTTCGGGTTTCGCATATACTAAAACGAATATTGTTTATGAATATTGTGTTTAAAAATACGATTTATTTTTATAAATCTACACAAATAGAACCTATCTTAAAAAGCGCATAATAATACGGAATGCTATGCACAAACACTGCACATTTTTTCAATAAGACATTAAACAAGATTAGCTGAAATCATAATCTTGAAATGTAGCCGTTCTGGGTAATTAACCCACATAATGTTGCAATGCTTGAGAACCGGGCCAATGTTGCCAGTATCAGTCTCCCACGATTGTAGTACCTACTACCATAATAAGCAAAAATATTTACTAAAAACTTAAAAACATTTGATATGTTATCAACATATCAAATGTTTTTAAGTATTGTTAAAGGAGAAGAATAAAGGCTCCCGCAGACAGGCGCGACGCGACACTAGTAGCATAATTTATATGCAAACTTCATGGAAAGTGTCGCGCTGCCTGTCGCGCCCGCGATATCACGCCAGTCTGCACGAGCCTTAATAGATACTTCGTATAAGCGAAACTGTAGATATAAGTATTCCTTTACTATACTTTTGTTTATTTTTTACTAGCTTTTGCTCGCGGTATCGCACATTGTTCGGAAATTATCCCACGGAACCTTACCACGGAGATAACAATTATAATATCCTAACCCAGAGCATGGTTTAGCTGTGTCCTTATTTTATCGAACTACGGCTCAGCCGGCAGACAGACAGACAGAGTTACTTTCGCATTTCATATACTCAAAATCAAAAGTCATTTATTCAAACTAGGCTGCGAATCAGCACTTTTAGAACGTCAAAAATTACATGAGACAGTCCCACAAAAACGCCCACCCTTCACCACTTCCTACTCTTCCTAGTGCTTCTAGTTGGGAAGAAGAAGTGGCGCAAAAAACTCCCCAGCAGCTACTAATATGGAAGTATAAGATTGAACAAGAGTAAGCTGTAGATCAAGCGTAGAGGCGTGCAACTGAAGAGGCCTTTATCCAGCAGTGGTCTTCAATCTGATGGTAAGCTTTGAACGGCAAAGGCTTCTTCTTGAAAGAGGAACGCATAATGGGCATCCGTTTTGTAGGCTGTTTACTGATTCAATCAAAGATAATATAAATACAACCGACTATTATAACTAAATGCTTTTTAAACTTATCGTTGTCTTGTTAGCCAAAAAGTTCTACTATGCCAGTTAACAAATTAACTAACAGATAAAAATATTACCGGTTAATATTATTGCTCTGACAGGTTGCTAATCCGATCACGATCACTCGCGCGATAAATGCCTTCAACTCCTTACACTTAATAGGTTCAATAGCGATAGCAACTGTTATGTAATACGGCTAGGTCAGGGTCGACTCGCTGTAACTTGGGGTGCGTTTACACGCGGTAGAGTGATATTCTAGTACTGGGGTAAGTACTACCAACGACTATTGCTAGCTTAATATAAACGCTTTACATTGGTAGCGTAAGGGGCTCGTGACTAAGTTATAATAGCCACACGAGTCTATCAACCAGGTTAAGCTACACTAAACATCTTTACATACACCCTTCCCAGCCTCGGAAAGCACGTTAAGCTGTTGGTCCAGGGTATAATTCGTGGATCTTTGACAGACTAATGTTACGGGTCGTCAGAAGCCCGAAAATCTGACAACCAGTCATATCAAGGGATATTATTATCGTATTACCAAGTTCAGTTGTGGAGGTCAGACAGGCAGTCACTTTATGTAAAATACTGGTGCATCCGGTTAGATTGCAAGCCGACCCCAATATGATGACATGAGTAGCGTAAGTAATAGGTAATCACAAAATTCCCTTATTTGCCTACCTTTTTGCGTACTTATTGGGGTTCGGCGCAGGGACTGTATTCTTCTCAACTTACCAGCCGTCAATCACTTGCTGTAGGTATGTACTTATGCCACAATTTCTTTTTAGAATTATACATTAACTGGTTAGGCTCAATCGACTACTTACTGCTAACACTATCCCAAGTTACTCTTGGGTGTAGGAATACTAGGCTTTCATCTCTACCAATCTAAACGCACCTCCAATATGGCAGGTGATATTACAAGACACTTGCAACGATCGCCTTTCTATTACTTTTACAATCGCCTTTAAAGATAAACAGCCCAAATTACATTACAACACAATCTAGATTATCTTTATCTTCGAGAAAAAACTCGATTTATTTTTATTTATAACTTACATTACATCCTTTTACGAAATATCGGTCAGTCATGTAATGAATAGTGATTGGAATTGTGCGACCTTTTTGTTATTAGATTATAAAATTGCTATTGCTAATGAGTTACGTTATTAGACTGTTGGTGTGACGTAACAGGTTAATGTCTGAGACACAGTTTACGATGAGCTAACAATGTTTTACTATGTATAATGAGATTATAACAACCAACATTGTTACTTTTTTATCAACTGCTCACCTACTGACCCAGCATAGGTTACAACAATTATTCATAATTAAAGACCTATTATTGGTAAGATGTTGGTCAGCTTTATAATTCTTGTAGAACCAAATGTGCTGCAGCAAATGTGATTTAATTTTTTTTTTTTGGACCGTTGCCCCACACTACGAATTTCTCCTGTATTGTGGGTGCGTTTACAAACATTTAAACTCACATACACAAACAGCCAGACCCGGAACAACTCCTTGTAGGTCATACAAAAATTTGTTCCGTGCGGGAATCGAACCCGGGACACGCAGCGCAGCAGTCAATCGCTTAACCACTACGCCAACCGAGTCGTCAAATTAGTTACTGATATCGATGGATGCGGAAGAAATCGGCCAGATCCACAAAAGTTTAGAAAAGACCATGCAAAGCCAACGCCCTAATAATCTCTTCATGAACACTCATTATGTCTTCATGAACAGTTCGAAGAAACTTTCATAAATCCTTATTGCATTCCATTTGGCTACCTCTGAACCGAGCCAGATTTCCTCCAAACTTGGCCAAAAAGAACGAACCAAAGAAATTAATTAAAAGAACAACTTTTATTAATTTCAATAATTCGAGTTTCAAGAAGTTTCGGGAAACGTCTTATTTCCACTCAGATTTAGTGATGGGCTTTTGTCTTAAAAATATTAATTGAATTATTCGGATTTACGGTATTGTTCGGTTGCCTAGCTATCAAATAATTATTGTCATTCGGTTTAATGAGTTATGGATGGAATATGAAATTAATAAATTGTCAATGGATATTCGAATGTTCAATGAATAATAATACATAACACCAGCCTGTTAGTGTCCCACTTCTGGGCAAAGGCTTCTTCTCACCAGGGACCGTACAACCCCGATTAAGAGTTAAGCCTTTCGAAGGGGTAACACATTTAATGGGTTACCTTTATCATGATGTAACCCATTGAAAGGGTTTTTTTTTTTGCATGACAACCCATTGAACGGGGTTTATACTTGAACCCCAGTGAAAGGGTTACATGATAACCCATTCAATGGGTTCTATACCTACTTGAAACCCAGTAACATGAAAAAATCATAATATTATGTTATTTCGATATCCGCCCAGCACGCGTAGCATGACCAATTCTATCTCTATTCTACCCACGGACCATTTTGGTTACCATTTTAGAAAAACCCGTACGGTGAGGGTAATTTTGAATGGTTTAGATTAAGCCGTTCAAAAGGGTTACCCACACTACATATATGGGTTTTTATCGAAAACCCTTTCAATGGGTTACCAAAATTTAATTTAAGCCGTTCATAAGGGTTACCCATATCGTATGGGTTTTTGTTTGACTGCTTAGAAAAACCCTATTGAAAACCTTTTCAATGGGTAACCAAAATAGTCCCTTCTCCTCACATGGGTAACCAAAATAGTCCCTTCTCCTCACAAACAGAAGATCACCACGCGCGCTCAAGACAGGTTGGCGATTTCAGACGAATATTAACCTTTCCTTTCCTTCACCGATGTCAGTAATGTCCAAGATAAACTCAGAAAGTAGGAAGTGAATTGAAAAAGTCACTTCGGTACTTGCGCGGGTGTGAACGCACAACCAAAGATGTGAAGACACTCAAAGCTGAGAACTCATCGATTAAAATTGCGTCCAACTGTTGGCCGCAAAATGCCCGCACACTAGAATAACACAATGACAGCACAATGTGATGGCGTGAGTGTAAGACGTAGCTGTCACGCACACCAGCATAACAAAGGTAGTCTGTTTGTTTTAGTTACTTTGCAGCGCGACACTCTATCTACTCACATAAATAATCAAAGAATAAGAATAAGAATTATTTATTTGTAAAACATAGGTTCAAGGTCAAGGTCTTATATACTAATCATAATGTTGCACTATGTTTTGTCATTGATGACATACAAATATCAGATAAAAATAAGGACGAACAAAATTCAGCACATAAAACAAACAAAAATATCAAAACAAAAGAAAAATACATGCTTGATTATTAATAGGTACAGAAGTTACAGTGCTTTATCATTTAAGTAATCATCTAGGGTATAGTAACATTTCTCAACTAATAATTTATGAAAACACTTTTTGATTTTTTTTAATGGCATACTTCTTATGATTTCGGGTGTTTTATTATAAATTCTGGGAGCAACACCAAAGAAGCTCATTTCCATTAATGATGTATTGCATTTTATCGTACATAATTGATTCAAAGCCAACCTCGTCCATAAGAGGCAAGGCCTTAAACTTTGAAAAGTGATATTATATTATATGTGGCCTGAGGAGACTGGTAAGTGTGTGTGAGAGGTACGCCAGTGTTCCTGGCCTCTTGTATAATGTGAGAAAAAGTGTCGTGATGGTGTTCGGGGCTGATGGAAAATGCCAGAAACGGTACCTCCAGTAATGATGAATGGTGTACCGTTATCGAGAGTGCACTCATTCAAGTACCTTGGGCATATTGCAACCACAAGCCTAAAGGACGATGATGATATTGAGAGAGAGCGGAGGGCGCTGTCGGTTAGAGCGAATATGATTGCCCGCAAGTTTAAGCATGCTTCTTCTACTGAGGTTAAAAAAAACACTTTTTAGAGCCTTTTGTGCTTCGGTACATTTTACGCAGAGATCGTACAGTGCCCTTCGCGTGCAGTACAATAATGCTTTCAGGGGGTTGATGGGGCTGCCTTGCTTCTGTCGCGCATCAGGGATGTTTGCGGAATTGCGTGTTGATTGCTTTTATGCATTAATCCGTAAAAGATGTCAGTCCTTGGTGCGCAGGGTGCGAGCTAGTTCCAACAGCATCCTGGGACTTATTGCTAACAGGCTGGACTGCTCTATTGTAAGTCGTTGCTCCAATATTTCAGCTGGAATGCTGAAGTACTGATTATGTGGTTGTGTGTGTTTTGTTATTGTAATTGTATCACTTACATAGTTGTAAGTTTATTATATTGTTACTAACGCATGCGTCTCATGAGTTACTCTCAATAAAGAATTTAATTATTATATATTATTATTCATTTTAATTACTATACTACTATTTCAATGACTAAACAAATACACCATTTTCCGATTCAAGATTTTCCTAATTCAATAATATCTATGCCTAACTAACTCGATAACAACTAAGTAACTTATTAGATTAACAATTCCAAAAAATATTCGTTTTGGGGAATTGTAGTCCAATCGTGATTAATTAATTAGAAACGGATAGCTTTTTACTAAGTGTTGTGGTCAAGGCCGGCCTAATTGATGAAAATGTGAGTCCTGGTTGATACGATTACTGTCTCAAAGTATGGAGGGAAAGGAGACGTGAAATGAAATCATGCTGAATCTGTATGTAGCACTATAATTTCACAAATACCTACTAACCTTCTTTAGTTTGCAATAGGTTGAGTGACTAACTTGAAAATAAGTTCCCGCAGGATTTAGACTATGGATAGTTCCGTATTATATCATAAATAGGGAAACATCTGCCACTTTTAAGCCCGGAAAATGAGAAAATGAAACTAAACTCACACTTTACCTAAATAGAGGACTGAACCCTAAATAAGTTACATATTTCCCTATTTAGCACCACTTGACAAATAGAAGGTACGTAAATCCGTCTATGAGCTTTGAAAATACCGTCCCTTAATCCGATGATTAAAGCTGACAATACCCTTTAACTGAGACGATCTCATAAACAAACTATTAAGTGTTAAATTGATGTTAGGACGAGCTTCGAATGAAAACAACAAATTAATTAAGACGTTCGCTTGTACAATGTACAGTCGAAAATGAAATGGTTAAGCACCGTAATGTAAATACTAGTTTCTTATGCCCGCGACTTCGTCCACGTGAAATGTCGAAATGTTTCACCGACACTGCATTGCATTGCATCACCCGCCCGCGCTATTACTTCGAGTTCCCTCGCGACACGCGACGCGACACAAAGGCAGCGCTCGTCGCACGACGCGCGGGGCCTTTGTGTCACGTCGCGTGTCGCGTCGGTCAGTAGAAGCCTTTAGCGTTATTTCTGACTTTTTCTTTTTGCTCGGCTCCTAAGGGTCGTAGCGTGATGTTAAATAACCTGACCTTCCTCAAGAATGAGCCTATCAAATGCAAAAAAAAAAAATTCATAACCGAGTGGTAGTTCCAGAGATCACCCCACAAACTTACAAACAAAACCACCTCATAATATTAGTACAGGTTTATGTGCGTGTAAACATTTTGTGGGTGCGGAGGTGACAGAGAGTTTCTGTTCTCCCATTTTGTGGAGAGGATGGCCAAGTGTGAAACTTGTAGCTTACTTGGTCATCTTTTGTGCAAAGTGCTTCAAACTCTAATAATAATAATATTACTTTACTTAGTAACACCTAGCTATAAGGTATTACTAACAATAAAGGCTGCCACATACTGGCGCGACACGCGACGCGACACAAAGGCCCCGCGTGTCGCGCGACTAGCGGTGCCTTTGTGTCGCGTCGCGAGTCGTGCTGGTCTGTAGAATTCTTAAGGGTCATAGTTGTCTTAAAAAAACCAAAAAAAAAATTGAAATTTTGACTGATTGAGAAGACTTATTTTTTTCCGAATACAATGTCATCCAAAAAGGTGACATTGAGTTGTGTTGAGGGAAAAGAATGTGTTTGAAAATTTCTTAACTTCTGTGTTCAGGAAGATTTACTGTGTCTATTATTTCTACGTTAATTTAACAGGAAAAGAAAATGGTAGGTATTTGTCAAGTGAGCTGTGTCGTCATTTGTCAATGTTTAACTTTGTGGTTGAGATATGGACTTGCAAATGTTGAGTTCTTTCTAGCTCTGGAGTTTATTACTGGTTGCTTCTCTGTATGAGAAGATTATCTGCCTTGCCGTGACACTAACAGATAGATAGTATGTGCATGTTGTTCCGACGACTGTTTACTTTGTTTCAAAGCTTCGCGAAGCTTTTGGGAGCAAGGAAGCGGATCATTTAACATTATAAACTTATGAACGTTGTTTTGGCAAATAAAATGTTCATAAATTGTCAAAAGACATTTATTTTACTTTCCTGTATCTTCTATAATATGGTTTTCTATAATTAAGTTTCCTAAGAGGGTACGATAGTGTACCCTCAATAATTTTATTATTAGGAAACATAATAATAAAATTATTTTTAATTTTCAATCAAAATATCTAGATTCTATATGTTAGTCTTAAGATAATAGTCTAAAACACATGTAAAAATGAAGGGCAATCATAGAGCATTACGAAAAATTGTCCGTATTGCTGTCAACAGGAGAAGTGCCCAAAAAGCTGGCAGGACTACCACATTAAAAGGCAATGCAATCAGCATTGCCTTTCAATGTGGCAGTCCTGCCCATTGCCTTTGGCTAAGAAATACCTATAACCAAGAACCAACCTTATTAACTGACTTCCTTAAAGGACATGGACAGTTCGTGCCATCCCTCCGTCTGATTACGGACAACTTACTCGTAGATGCTAATACAAATTCTACCTTCCCATTTTACACTTGTATCATTTCACTACTATCTAAATATCTAAGTCACCGGCACAGCTGTCCCTACAAGAAATGAGTCTACCTGCGCCCGCGCAAGCAGAGAGAGTTGATCCACCAGTTATCTAACAACACACACATGATCCGATCACACGTAATAGCGACAACCGGTCTTAAGCCGCATTTAGCTAATTATGTGATCCATAACTACCATGGTTAAGTTACAACTAACTAATATTTAGTATCTACGATAACTTTCAATTTCAAGTAACTTTAGCATTGCTATTAAGGACTAGTAGATAGTTAGTTTGATCTGTATTCCTCCAGATCAACTAAAAGGTGGAGTTAACTTAGATGTCTTAAAATATGTGAAAGGAAAAATGAGTTTATGTCAATTGAACGAAACGGAAGGACGAATGGGTAACAAATTGGATTCAAACTAGAATGGCGCTGGAAAGTGGTGACGGGTGCCGCTTTGAGGGACTGTATCTGTCTTAAATAATTTTGACGTTTAAAAAGTGCTTATTCTCACCATAATTTGAAGATAAAGATAAGATAAAGATAAAGAGATATTTATTTGTAAACATGTGTAACAATATACATATAAATGCAAATGTGGATGTCAAAGTGAAAAATTCGAGTTCAACATGTTTTGCCACCATTGGCGTACAAAATTAATTATAGCCACTTGAAATATAACAGTATTTAGCAAGAGAAAAAATTAAAAAAAAAATTGTAATAACAAAATTAAAATATAACACAAATAGATTAGAAACTGTCATTTAAAAAATCTTTAACATAATAGTAACATTTTTCAGTAAGTAACTTCTTAAGTTCTCTTTTGAATAGGTTTGGCTGGTTTATATTTTTAATAACCTCTGGTATCTTATTGTATATTAATGGTGCCATACAAAACACGCTTTTATGAAGGAGTGCTGTTTTCGCAGAGTGAGGCTGTAAGAAGTTCTTATATTTAGTTCGTCTATTTCTAGTGACATTGTCTGACAAAAGAGGAAACCAGTGAGGATTGCTTCTAACAAATAAAGCTATTTCCAAGATGTATAGTGACGGAAGTGTCAGTATATGGTATTTTATAAACAGTGGTTGACAGCTGTCGGTATTTTTGATCTTAAACATAGCCCGAATACAACGCTTTTGCATTTTAAACACCACGTCGGTGTTTGTCGAATTACCCCAAAATATTAGACCGTATCTAAGCACCGATTCAATAAGTCCATAATACGCCATGAATAATGCGTTTCTATTCACTGTTGGCGCCAGTTTGTACATCGCAAAAGATAAACTACTTATTTTTGTACAAAGGTCTTCTGTGTGACATTTCCAATTGATTCTACTGTCAATTTTTAAACCGAGGAATTTGGCTGTTTCTACTTGATTTATTATATTATTATCATATATTAATTTAAATTTAATTGCATTTTGAGGTCTTTGACTGTAGTTTATTACATTTGTTTTATTTATATTTATTTTTAGATTATTATTGATTAGCCATGTTATTAAAGATTGTAGTGCTTTATTTATGTCATTTTCAAATAGATTTTTATCATTACATGTAATATTTACTGTGCTGTCGTCTGCAAATAGTGTCATGGGTTGCACAGTTGCATTAGGGAGGTCGTTGATGTAGGTAATAAATAGGGTAGGTGCCACTACGCCGCCCTGGGGAACACCATATCTAACATATCTTACTTTGGATTGGTATTGTTCTTCTTTTTTTGTTTTTATGTTAAATTTTGTAATTTGTGTGATTTGTTTTCGAACAGTTAAGTAAGATCTAAATAGTTCTAAAACGTTTCCTCTTATACCGTATGCCTCCAATTTACTAGCCAATATTTTGTGATCCACATAATCGAAGGCTTGTGTCATATCGCAGAAGATGGAGCACACAGGGGTAGTTTTATCAACCGCAGACATTATATTTTTTAAAAACTCAAAGATAGCCATATTTATATTTTTATGTTTTCGAAAGCCTTTTTGTTCACTGCATAAGATATTGTTATTTTCTAAGTAATTATTTAATTCTATATTGTAATACGTTTCAATGATTTTAGAAAATATAGAAAGGAGAGCAATGGGTCGATAATTTTCAACTAATTCTTTATCATCTTTTTTCAACAAAGGTTTAACAATTACTAGTTTAAGATCCTTTGGAAATGTGCCATTTGTTATAGACAGGTTAATAATATGACTTAAGTGATGACATATCTGACTATTAACTTCTTTTACAACTTTTGTAGAAATTTCGTCATATCCGACACTTTTTGTATATTTTAGGCCATTTATTATCTTAAATACATGAAGAGGTGTGCTTGGAGCTAAAAACATTGAATTAGGTCTATGATTAATTAGAGATGTTACTTTTTTACCAGCACCCAAGATTGGTTTAACTTTATCAACGAAGTAATTGTTAAATGTGCTAGCTATTTCAGTAGGATTTGTGATACTTATATTTTGGATTTTAATGTTTTCTATGGGTTCTCTTGGTAAATTTGGTCGTACTTTATTAATCATTTGCCACGTTGTCTTTGATTTATTATTTGACATTTTAATTCTGTAATTATTTTGCGCACGCTTTGTTAGTGATATAATTTTTTTTAGTAATTTGGAATAATTAATATAATTTGGTTTATTCGTCATTGTTGTTTTTTGTCTAAGTCGCCAGAGCAATAATCTCTTTCTTTTACAACAATTTTTAATTCCGCGTGATATCCACTTTGATTTATGACTAACTTTTATCTTTAAGCTTTAAATTTTTTGAATAAATGACTTTTGTTTTTAGGGTTCCGTACCTCAAAAGGAAAAAATGGAATCCTTATCACTTCGTTGTCCGTCTGTCAGTCAGTCTGTCAAGACCCTTTTTCTCAGGAACGCGTGGAGGTATCAAGTTGAAGTTAATATCAAATATGAAAGTCTACCGTCCCTTGGAGCTCTAAAACAATCAATCTTCTAATTCAAGGCAATAACAAATACGGCAATTTATGCGACATATTTTGATACTCGCAAATAAATCAAACCCTTTGCATTGACCTAGAATCATGAAATTTGGCAAGAAGCAAGGTCTTACAGCACAAGTAAAGGAAACAGTAAAAAATTGTTAATTTGTAGTTTTATCAAATATTTTGTTTTTTGTTGCGGTTACAAACTTACATTTGCAGTTGGAAAATTGATCGTGGCGTGTATCGATGTATGGGAGAACATATTTTTCAACTACAATGTTAAGTTTGATTTTGGGATAAAATCATCCCAACTACGGAACCCTTCATTTTGCGTGGTCCTACACGCACTTGACCGGTTTTTTTTAATGATCTTAAACGAACCACCGGAAAACCTTTCAATTTAGAAAAGAGCCACCGTGCATTCTCTGATCATCGACTTCTGGTTCATCCTGGCAGTCACCTCTTACTGCCTACTGACTGGCAAGCCAAGTTTTTTTACGGAAAGGTCTTGATATTTTAATTTACACCAACCAACTCAGAAAAAAGCTGAAAGACCAATTAAGATTTTCCCCTTCACAAGATAACTTCACATGCAAAAAGGTACCGGTTACCTACTCAATCTTTCCCTTTGATCCTAAAACCACGAAAATTAAAACATAAAATAATTAAACAAAACATCTTGTAAGCCAAAAGGAATATAAAAATGGTTATGAAGAGCGTGTCCGAATTCCGGGCGGCCGCGGCCGGGAAAGGGTCGAAGCGTTAATTTGAGAAGCTTAGGGCGAAGGCGGCCGCCATGACTAATTCACGTAAATACGTGGGCGGAGGCTCACAAGGACTTATTACGACCACAAATTGTTTTGTGACCACGAAATAAAAGTACCACAAGAAAAGTTTATTTTTATGACAAAAACTAACAATGTTCAAATAGTGATTAACAAAATAATTAGTAGATCAATAAAGGTGAACTTCATAAAATCATTTTTGAATCTATTTATTTTTGCAAAATTCTTTTTATTACCTAGTATTCGTTAACCAAGCAGTTCATTTTTAGGGTTCCGTACCCAAAGGTTAAAACGGGAACCCTATTACTAAGGCTCCGCCGTCTGTCTGTCTGTCTGACTGTTCGTCTGTCTGTCCGTCTGTCACCAGGCTGTATCTCATGAACCGTGATAGGTGTTAGACAGTTGAAATTTTCACAGGTGACGTATTTCTGTTGCCTTTTTAACAACAAATACTAAAAAACAGAATAAAATAATTATTTAAGGTGGCTCCCATACAACAAACGTGTTTTTTTTGCTCGTTTTGCTCTATATTGATAACGGCAACAGGTAGACGCTTGAAATATTGACAGAATATTTAGTTATTTATAATAAATAATTAAATTAAAATAAAACAAATATTTTGCAATTTTTATAGATAATGGTACGGAACCCTTCGTGCGCGAGTCTGACTCGCACTTTGCCGATTTTTTATTACATTGCCTAACTCCCTATACAAAGTCATGTTTTCGTACCAATATCCAAATTACAAGATAAATTATGTGGTCACTAGATCGAATAAGTACCTATAACAATCTACGCATAACTTTATGTAATGTAAGATCTTAAAGGTTCATCTTATTTCATTCACAATCATTTCCGTCATTAGTTTTCCATAAAAGAAATCGAGTATAGTTTGATTTCAACCATAGCGCACGACTTAAAGATAACCACATAATCATAACAAAAAAATATCGATAATGACCACAATTTCCGTAATTATAAATCAAAACTTAAAAGTTTCCCCTATCTGTTATCTAACAGTAATAAAATAGTGGTAAGTAGTAGATTGATGGACCACAAAAACTTGTGTTACATAAGAATTAATAATTCAATACTCGCCCTCCGGTTGAAGTGCGGCTCATAAAAACGCCGAACTTGTGCCCAGTGATATATTTCTCCAAATATATGTATTACGTGTTATAACTTAGAACTCGGCATTGTATCGTTTTGATCAATTATTGGGATTACTTGAGGATGTAGTGAATTACTTAGTACGGTTAAACCCGGGTTCATTTACGGCGTCTAGCCATATTTTAAGATCGCTCCAATTTTCAAGGTTCAGGGTAACTCTGAGCAAGTACGTAACTTTAATTTGGAAGTAGATATTCGGCAGGGATGAAACTAATTACTTTTGTTAGCACATAAAAACTTACTGCTTTGATATGCCTGAGGAATCGGAATACTAATTTGCGTAAAAGCTATTAATTCACGCCCTTATTTAGGCTAAAAATCGATAAAATATCAAATGTTAATAATTGTTTTTGTATAAGTGCTATATTTGAAGCTTCCATAATTGTCTTTATTGTGTGGTCAGATTGTGGTCTCTGTTTCACGTAGGGCTGTCCCATCCCTTTAAGTATTTATGTTGGGCCGACCCTTGAGTCATTAGACTATAATACCTTAACAATTAATTGTCAAACGTCACGTCTGCCGCCATTTTACATTTCAAAATCTATCTCAAATTGTTTGTCGATGGCGCAAGTCTTATCTATTGTTCGCAGTTTCTATGCTTTGTTTTGGGACTCAAAAGATTAAAACTATTTGCAAGTAAGTAATTGTAACTTTCGTAGTGGATTTTGTAACTTAATTACCCTTTGGCGCAGTACCTATTTCAGTTTCTTTAATAGGAAATGTGAAAAATAACTAGAAACTTAGTATTATATAGGTCGTAAACTACCGCTTGCGTCCTTTTTTTGCCCTTGTGGATAAAAGTTAGCTAACAGGGCACACTTGAGAGCAATCTCTAGGAAATCAAATCACAGAACTTAATGTCAACTTTAAATGTAAATATATAATCGTAGGTAGGTATTATAAACTAAGTACATAGTTTGACAACATCTGTCAACATATTTAGTTGCTCTTTTGTGCCATTATTTGACCATCACACAAGGCTAATGTTAGCGACAAATTATTTTTGTAGGCCTTGTCAGTCTTCTCACGCGTAGCCCTGCGTAGTTAGAGCATGTCAACAGCACTTGAAACATAGTTGCATGGCCCCCAGCTCCACCTGCTACTACCTACCTACAACTCAAATATGCGCCTACTGCAGTTACTGTTAGAACACATTTTTGTTACTGTGTTGGGAAAGGTCCACTTAGGTACTCTTGCGAAGGTGGTATACAATGTTCATCATCTTTATAATAAGTTATGGCATTATCACGCAATGATTACCTTTCATTGTATTGTGATAGTGTGTTATATTTATTCAATGGTGTAAGAAGAAGCTTGGTTACAAAACCTGAGCTTTATAGTAGGTTTGATTGATTCCTAGATTGCAAATAATATCATTAACAAAGGTAAATAAATTATGTTAGGTAAATGTCAGTGAGAACATCACTGACATTTATCGGACATTAATCGGTTAGGAAATTGTTAACAGCGTCAACACTTCAGTCAGTACCAATATCTTTCGAAGTTATGGTTGATTAAACTTGTGTAATAATATGTGCGAAGAGCAAGCAGTGTACATACTATAAAACATCTGTCACATCAACTGTCTGTGCGACCGTTTAGATCTTCTAAACCACACAATTAATTTTGATGTGGTTTTCCCCTTTATTTAGAGCACTTATTCCGGAACCTTTATAAGTATATTACAGTATTATTTACTTAAGATATAGCGCTGAAATCTCAAAGACATGTCGCCATTGCACCCGTGGGAAGCAGGTCAAGCAGGGCGGGTCACTAGTTACTAAGTACTAACATGAAACCTGACGTGTAATACAGGGATAGCGGTCACTCTCTGGTCGTACAGTTTGCTGGCAAGGAATGAGCTGCACGCATACCGCTTCAGAGTTAACGAGCAGATTCTAGGAGCAGTATTGCTAGGGTTGCAATGCTCCCTGAATGTCGTGTGTTATAGTTTCAGGAGAACTTTCTTTTTCATTAGGGAAGTTCATCAAAATATGCGGATCATTTTTTTCATTATTTTAAAGTTACATAAAACAGTTATATTATTCGCTGCACCGACTGCTATATACCACTTAAATCAGACTATAATAATAGTAGTTTGATCCTTTGCAACTCCCGAAAAGCCCCCGAAAGGCTCAAAAGCAATATATTCTAAACTCCAATAAAAGATACAGAAGTTTCGGGGATAAATCTAAGGGAAACTGGGAACCTTCCCTAAAGGCCAACTGTCGGGTCCACACGGGGGGAACGTCTTAATATCGTGTGATTGCGATGTCCACGCCGATGACTACGTAATGAAGTTCACGTTACATCGCCGGCTATGTTCTCTGTAATGATAATACCGTTTATTTCAGGTGACAGGTCCATAGAAAAAAACCTAAACGTAAACATACATATTTTAATACAAACAAAAACTAGTGTTAAAAGCTTAAGACTATAGGTCCAGGTACTACTGGTTCTGTATGTACGGTAAAGGGGCATTTCAATGTTGCCTAAGTTAGACACAAGTTAGGCTTTTTAGCACATTGCAACAGAAAATGAGCAACTAAACACCTATATTATTAAACACACTCTGTGCAAATTCTGAACCATAACTAAAATAAAGTACCTCTTCTAGGCAGAGTGAGCAAAAAACTGACATGAAAGGTAACTGAAATTATTCCCAGCATGAAGTCCTTAATCCACAGAAGGGCAAGTTCAGTAGACTTCTGTAACTAACAACAAGGTACTAAGATACGACAAGTAATACAAAACAATTCGTTATCACACGACAGCAAAACGTTAGCTCTAAACCCAGGACCTCACGCAATGCAATCAAGTAAATATTGTATCCATTAATAAATACTTATAAAGCTGAACACATCCAGTTTTACTTGCGCCTCAAGCAATACTTAAACTTAGATTATTCTAAAAACGGTATTGGAGAGAAGTTATCAGTGCAAATGGACGCCCACTCTGCTACTTAAATCAGTGGAAACATACGGAACATTTTCTTTGGAACAGAAATGTTTTAGATAGAAAATATAGAGATAGATATTATACTTTGGAAAATGGAGAAAAGAGGGTTATGTAATGTTGAAGATTGGGTGCATACTCGTATTTCTTTCTCCCACAAAAGTAACAAAGGTTAGTACTTATTAGAAAAGCATACAGAACCTAAGTTTTCAGTTGCTGATCATAGTTAAGCTTAACTCTACGAACACTATATCCGATATGAGTAGTTACTTTTTTTTTAATAAGTAATGGATTGTTTTATTTAGAACTTAGTAGTAACAACTTAGTTACTAATTGAGTTCAATAAATTCCTCTGAAAAACTACTATGTGCTGTCCTGGTTTTAGGCGAACTTTCATCATCCTTAAACTTTTCTCCATAACGGTCCTAACTCTCTCTTAAAATCGTACCGTCCCTCCCATTTCCCCGTGTACACTCAAAGCAGTAAAACATAGCGGGCTCTTTTTTATGTAGGTGAGGTTATCTGTGCGCCTGTCCGCGCGTCCATCTACTGGAGTCGCTTCGGAGAGCCGAGAGGACCCGTAGGCGTCGTGTGCGACTCGGTAACCAAAGTGGTACTGACAAATAAAGAGGATATTATTACGAGTATATGTAGTGTAGAGAGGTAGTGAATTAATTTAGCATTGAGATTAAGTTAGTTTTATGTATAAATGGTGTAACGGTCATCAACGCGCAAACTGTTACCAGACAGGTACAGGGTTCTAAACCCGTTGAAATACGTCGCTGATATTTTTTTTTAATCACTACATAGTATAAAACAAAGTCACTTCCCGCTTCCTGTCTGTCCCTATGTATGCTTAGATATTTAAAACTACGCAACGGATTTTAATAGATAGAGTGATTCAAGAGGAAGGTTTATATGTTTAGAAAAAGCCACGTGGGTGAAGCCGCGGGTAGCAGCTAGTATCCTAATAAAAATCTACTCTGGGGCGTTTAGAATCAACTACTGAATTCAAGTTGGTACGGCGAGGGTTCACACTGTGTATTTGACTTTGATAAATTTAATTTATTTATTTAAGTCAGACACAAAGTGATTCATATTTTTGTTAGTATACTTAAGAATTATGTTAGTAACCAAGCTTTAAATAAACACCACAATAATACTATTATAACTAAATTAAATAACAGATGTACCAAATAACTAAATTAAATAAACAAAATCCTAAAATTCATTCAAATTGAAATTTTAAAATGTAATGTAAATAAATGACCATTATCAATATGATTAATACAATTAAGAAATTCACTAAAATCATAAAACAGCAAAATAAGAATAAAAATGAACAAATAAAAATTAATAATAATATAATTTTATCAGTTTCCGTTCCTTTATAACATGCAACTGTACACAATGCCACAATATTGGGCATTCAGATCTGCCAGCCACAATGCCAAGAATACTGTTGCCACTGCCGCGGACACGACTTAGCAACGATGCAGCTCTCTTTCTGATGACGGCATGGAAGCCATCAATGCGAGTGTCGGCAAACATGCCCGACGCGCTGCAGTGCCTCGGCAGCCGCATCAACATCCTAAAGGCATTGTTGTACTGAACGCATTTTCTGATAAGAAAACATTTCATTTTAATTTGTTTTCGATTATTTATTTGGATTTTATGTTATTAGCGCATTCATTGAACGTGTCATGACTAACATAGTTTTAAGATATTATTGTAATTCTAACAAAATATGGACCAAAATTAGGTCTGAATTAAATTTATTTTATTTATTTTTTTAAAGACAGCAACAAAATGTTTTCTTTCGATAAAACTGAATTCAGGAGGAGGCCTTACGGATTCGCTCCTTCAATTTCTTTATGGCTGAAACATGTTGAAGCTCGTACCTGCCCTGTTTGCTCCGCATCTTTCTGGCCAACATTACCGACGATATCATAAAAAGCATTGCGCCTATCAACGCAGAAACTTCTCTAACGATATTATAATCCCCAGCATCTGCCAAATAAATCAGCATTTAATTGTGCTCAAAATTATAAACAAACGTATCTGCAGGATATTATCTTACTTCAACATTTAAACAGTACTTTGTAAGTTCAGAGCTTTTAAGAGAGATTCCAAGGGTATTCGTTGGAAATTCACGGTTAAACAGATTGTAAAGAAGAGATTGTTTCCTTTTATTAATATTTATGACTTTACTCTTGTTTTGACACTTTTTTTCAAACAGTTCTGATAATCCTGCAACAAACACCCAAGTAACCGTTAATATAATTGTTTGTTGTTGTGTATTTTGTTGTTGTTATACAAACAGTTACTGTCAATTTATCAGCCTTTTCATGCATATGATCAGAGGAGTCAATCAATAATAATCATGAAATAAGTGCAAAGAACAAATAAAATATATGTTTAAGGAGAGAGATATACCTAGTGTGTTTTTTATCATAATTTTAAAAATGGACTAAGATTGAACACGCCTTATCGACATGGGCAAATCATTCCATAACCGTACTGCTTGAACTTCTAAAGATTTATCATAGAAACGTGGAATGCATCGGCGTCTCTTAGTCAAGTTTTCCGATGACCTCAAGTATCTGTAATATTAAAAAATTAAATATTAAACCAAATTATTATTATTATTCATTTATTTTATCAAGTTACATGACTCATAAACAAATACAAATAATTTATTTTTCTTTCACAAGTTATGTACACACAGCTACACATCAAGCTATACATTTCCAGTTTACGCTGATCTCGTACAGTACGGAAATCCTATACAATGCGAGATCAGCATATACTGGAAATGTATAGTTTGATGTGTAGCCGTGTGTACTACATCTAGTGGTTGAATTGACCTTTTAGACAAAAATTGCCTGTGTTAGGACACTTCGCTCTTCTGAAGCTTAAAATTACATGGTGTACCAACAATTTTGAATCTTATTATCTTAAGAAAACAATTCAACATAATTTTACAAAAAGAAAAAGATATATGCCAAATGTTGAATTGACAAAAGCAAAACATTTACTTTAGAAGCTAATAAAAATCTTATATTTAACTTTTATAAAGTAGAGGCATGCGTGTTTTATACAATATTTAATACATTATACACACAACAGACAATACAATACAAAACAACCAATCACCGTCATACTATCAACACTTTAAATTACCGACGACTGTAGGTGACGTGCAAGTCACTGCAGCGTCTAATGTAAGGATAGTCGAGCCTGTCCGCTATCATCATCAGTACGCTGTTGGGGCTGCCGCACACCGTGCGCACCAGAGACGCGCTCCGTTTAAGCATCGTTGCATACAAGCAGTCGAAGCCAGCTTCGGCAAGTTACATGCCCGAGGCACTACAGGGTCGCGGCAGCCCCATTAGCGCTCTGAAGGCGTTGTTATATTGGACACGGAGGGCTTCGTATGCTTTTTGGGTGTGATTCACCCACTAGCTGCACGTGTACATTGAGGTACAATAAGCTCTGAAAAGTGTTTGCTAGCGTGTTTGTGTTTGTGAATGACATGATTGCCATTAAGCAACTGTAACAAATCTGAATTAATATCCTGTCCGCAAAAGCCACATTATATACAATACATTTATGTAGTTGAAATTAAAAATGTAGGTATATAATGTCAAATAATGAAAAGATTATGTCAAGGAAGTATGTAAAATTAAAAATAAAATAAGAATAAACATCGTAATTTGGGAGCAATTAATAGAAATTTACATAGTTATGTTGTTAATGAGGTACCAGGGAAGCCACATGTGCGAAAGGAGTTATTTACAAACTTCCTTGTAAAGTATACAAAGCAACTATATAATACATGAGGTACAATTAGGTGACACATAGCTCTTAGTTTCCTGAAATGCAAACCTGTCCTATCGGAGTCTCACTCATTCCCTTTGCCCCTAGACAGGCAGTAAAGGAAATCTGCCCGCTAAGATTTGACCATGGTTTTACTTCTTAAACGATATTCCGGGTGCCTAGCGCAAAATGCAGAGAGCATAACTCCTTCAATTAGAAGAGATCGTTATCCTGCAGAAGTTTACAACAGACAGAGAAGAGTTGTTGAGAGACCATGTTTTTACTACCGAAGTTCCTAAGTTTCCGCGCAACATTAATTTTAATCTCGGAATTAAGACAGTTACCGCAGTAACAATGATGTATTGTACTGGCAGATAATAATTTCACGGGTGCAAAGTACGCAATGTACATGATTTATATTTTTAATTTCGCTTTTAATGAGTGAGCCGAGCTTTATGTGCGGCCGATTACTTTGTTAAATAGTGGCGATGAAATTTGCACATTTTGGAGATACATTGCACTATACAATTACGTGAATGCTCATTGGAATTGAATGTACAGTATTAAAATTTCAAATGATAATAAATTATTATTATTAGTTATTGTTCACTAACTAATCAATTTGCAATTTGTGTAATTTCTAGTCTTACACGGTATGAAGGCTTTGCCTTATATTCTGTGTATGTCCATCAGATTTTCCCTTCTTCCTTTAACCTCCTTTCCCTTCCAAGTAAATAGCCAGATGCAGCCTTTTGAAAACATTTATTAGCACAACTATACTACACCTTATTTAACTCTCTTCTCTCTATCCCTAAAAATGAAACCGTCCCTACCTCACACAAAGTAGTACGTGACTTAAACTCTTACACCTCCACTTACTTAAACCTTACTAAACCCTTAGAATCCGGAGGGAAAATAGCTCCGCTGCCCAGCCCATGCCCCAGTAATCCGCCGCATTATCGGCTATGACGGCCACGATAGCCCCGCGACTTTATTGCCCGACGTCCGGCAATCTACTCGCCACGCCATTTTGGTGTGACGTAACTAGGGTTATGAAGTGTGACATGTGTAGAAAGATGTTTTTTTTTAACGGAATTTTATTTTGAGTCTTTTTTCCTAGGATTTGTAGAGAGATAGATGAGGGTTGGCTTTCTGTGTAATCCGACAAATCTAAAACGTAGTACTTATTACATCCCATGCCGAGTTCGGCTACGGTGACTGTTTCTTACCGCTCTATGTCACGAGCATGTGCTGCTATCAATCACAATCTGAATGATTGTGAAGTATATTTATTGCTAATACATTTCCAAAGACCATTTCAGACACGGGTCTACATGGTCCTCACAGGACCTGACCAAGATTATGTCTGGACTTTAGAAGAGGCTTTGACCCCTGAGTTTGTTTCGCCATTTCTTCTCAGGGGTAGTCAGATGGGAAATGTCGACTACATCTAGCTTCCTTTTTAATATGACGTGTAAAAGTGATTCCGATATCCTATTTACAAAATAAACGATTCCTTCTTAAGTTCGAAAAATTTGTCTGCTTAACAACGTAAATAACGCAATGAATCAATAAGTCATAAGTAAGTAAGTAAGTAAGTCATAAGTAATTTAACAATCACTTTAATCAATCAACTTTACTTTTCTCACCACAATATTACATTGTCGTTATTTTACATTGGTCAGATTCGACAATGATACACAATTCAAGTTAGTATAACATATAGTGGGAGACTGGTCCCTGAGCTAGGCTCCTGGCCTGTGTTTTAGGACACCAGGATCCCCCCCCTTTACATTTTAATGTTGTTGAACTGTAAAAATAAAACCCATAGCTACTGATGGTGTGCTACACAATTACCCCCCTGGTGTGGCTCATCATTATCATTTCAGCCGAAAGACGTCCACTGCTGGACATAGGCCTCCCCCAAAAAGGGCGGGGATTTGCCGGAATCGCCACGCTTGGCAGGTGGGTTGGCGATCGCAGTATGGTTTTAAAAAAATGCTTAGAGAACGCTGCTGCCCATTCTCTAGTAAGTCCCTTAGTCGCCTTTTACGACACCCACGAGAAGAAATGGGATGGTGCTATTCTTTACGTCCGGCACCACACGGAACACTGGTGTGGCTAATGCAACCTATCTTGTCAGTGAAGGTACGTGCACAGTGCGGACACGTATAAGACCATTATGATAATGGTATTAAACTTGACGGCCTCGTTGGTCTAGTGGTCGCAAGCGCTACTGCTGAGCACTGGTCTGGATTCGATTCCCAGGTCGGGTAAAGTGTTATTGGGTTTTTCCATTAAGAATTTCTCAGTAGCAGCTTGGAGTCTAGATTTGTCCAGCTAGTGGCGATAGGCTCGCCCCCTTCATTACATGGGACTTAATTAAACATAACTGGCGAAATATTCAATATCTTTATTGCTTTACCATAGCGTACTTAGGTGGTAACATACACAACATTATTTTTAGTATATGCGAAACCTGAATATAGTTTGTTCAGAATATGGAACTGAATCGATTTCCATAATTTTTACACCATTGTTTACACCAATACTTTTGGGACAAAATATATTGTCCCAAAAATATTTAAGTGTGATGGAAAATATTATCACCATTTAATTACTTACAACACAATCGCCGTACGGTTAGGTACCTACTGCCAAATTATTATCTATGAGCGCAAGACGACCCTGGAGGCGCGGGGGCGCCGTTTGCATGTTTTTTTTGTACGGACAACCCAGTAACATTAAAACCTTATATAAACTTGTGATTTTTATCAGTGTTTCGAGTTTCGAATATACTAAAACTTGTATAATTTAGATCATTATGGACCCTGTAGGGCACAGCAAGAGGGTACGAGAGAGGAAGCCCTGTTTTAGGAGATCATTAAGTTATTATTGTTGGGAACAAAATTTTATTTACATATAATCATAGTCAGGAAAATATGGGGGTACACCTCTGCCTAACCCTTCGGGGATTACAGGCGTTATGATAATGAAAAAAAAAAAACAAATTGTTTATTCAGATTATTAATATAAAGACATAATATTTACTTGATGTGATAGATGTTTGTAAACGACTAATAAGATATCGTTATTTCGATGCGATGGTACAGTAACGGTATCTTATTGGTCGTTTACAAACATCTCCTCTCCTCTCCGCTTGTGGAAACCGGGCCTTACTCTTGAGGTGGTCTCGCCTGCTGTCGAGATCTCTCTTCCGCTGGTCTTCAAACATGTTCCCACTGTCACTGAACAAACCTACTTATAAATAACTACCGCATTTATGTAAATACACGTACATGTACGTGTACCTATGTTTGCACGCTAATTATGTCAAGATCAATATTACTATCGTGGACTGTCCACGAAGTATCGTGGAATTGAATTGGAAGTGAATTACACATTATGCACATGCATATCAATGTGTTGACTTACAGCCTCTATGAGGGCCAAATTACACTGCACGATTAATGAAGCGACGTCTATATAAACGGAAGACCTTAAAACTGTTGCTGTTGATTTTAGTGAGCTAAATATTCATTCTCTATATAAACCACCCGCATATTCCCTAATAGGTACTCATACGCAAACAATGCTTGCACACAAACCAATAACTAGACTGAAACTAAAACAATAATTTATCAACTTTCAGTTTTAAATAGTGTAAAATCGCTGTTTATCGCGGCAGCTCCACGCCGCGCGCCGCAGTGTGCGGTGGTCGGTGCAGGGAATTTAATAAATTACACAAACTTCGTCTACCAGGTTTGGTGTGCATCGGTAAAGTGTAGGAAGCTTTACAATCGTGAAGGATCTGGTAGATTAATGAGGAATCCTGCTCCATACAATAGGTACACATCTGAAAGCTAACGATAACGCAAGAAGAAGCGTTGCATCTTATGAACCTCATGTTTCCAACCTACAATCAGTACCCCAAGTGTAAGTTTGCAAGAGAGTAAACGTTACTATTTCGTTTGCGTTAAAATTTGACCGATAGATCATAATGCTAAGAGTATAAGAGTGAGAATAAAAATCTTAACACAAACGCGCTAATTACGTTTACTCGCTTGCAAACTTACACTCGGGGTACTGCTTGCCGTTGACTGACGAGTTACTCAAAAGGTCTAACTTACCAGCATCTATACCTAAATACTCATTCCAGAGAATGAAATGAACCGGTTTCCTGGCATGAGTGGTAAATGTCTATTCATTTAGCCTGTGCACCGAAACAACACCGAATAGGAACACCGAATAAAGTTTCAGGTTTTCGTTAGACTTGATTACCCGGTTAATAGTTTGAGCAGTGAACCTTCTGATCCCTTTTGTACAGAGAGATGGCGATTTACCGCCCCGTTTGTAGACTTACAAGTTTGGGATTCGGGCAGGATCAGGACAATTCGGCGCTCGCCGCGTTAGAGCGCGCTTTGCATAATAACGCGTGACGGCTGTTCACGCACTTTTTGTGCAGTCCGCTAAACGGTGGTAATGTCGATAGATGAAGAATTTAGATCCAATCTAATTGCTAGGGCTACGTTGAGATAGATGCCGCTGGTTTTCCCCAAAGGCATAGGCTAAGGCACGTACTTACATACCTATACATATATTTTGTAATATACCGTTTTCAGGTCAAGTTTTAATTTAGTAACAAAAGCAAGAATTTGCTACTAGAGAAGTGTAGCGGCATCAACATCGCCACATACGAACTACGCGTCACACTGACGTCACGCAAAATCCTGCATCGCGCAGAGAGAGCAGTGTTTACCGCGCGACTAGCATATATACAACATCCCGACATCAATCGTTGGGTAGTTGCCCACCAGACACAACACCCGTCTGGTCGGAGGATCCTCCCCTTTCAATAGAGGATGAGTGCCTCTAAAGAAGTAATAAGTCAACAACATGTCCAAATAATCGGCAATTAAGACTTAATAAATAGCCACCTATTAACAGTCTCTAGAGCCCAACTTCCATGACACTGAATGTGTTAAGACTAACATTAATAAAAGAAAATAAACCCTCCCTACAGTAAATATAGCAATATTACGTAGACGGCGACAAAGTTGTGTCTACAAACTTGGACAAAACAAATACTGTGTTAAGAAATCAGGCGCTTTATTAAGCTTTTCTCCACAATTTAATTTCAAGTTTACTTCGTAAAGAGTTATGTGTCTGTTTGTTTAGATGATACTATGTTAATTCTGATTAAACAAGAAAAAAGGCAGGTAGAAAGAAAGACACAAGATTTGTGGCTCTATTTCTTGCTATATTAAATTCTTATTTGTCGAGGTGTGCCAAAATTAGATTTTTTATTTATGAGATTTTACGAAACCTTTTAATTTAATATCTAGCGAGCTAGCTAGTAGATATATGAGGTCATTTGAAATGTCAAATGTCGTGTATTAATTCGTCTGTAAACGCTTCTAAATGGTGAAAGGATTTTAATACGAAGCTATAAAATCTATACATTGCCTAAGATACGAAATTACTTTCAAGCAATAACCGTCGATAAAACATGATATAAGGCGTGTAATACACATGCTACCTAGTAGTACAAAAGCATGCTACATTCGAGCAAACGCTACTTAATAGCATTCAAATAACAGGTGTGTATGAAAAGAGCATAAGTATTTTACAGGCACAGAGAGCATGCTATACTTATGAGCATGCTACCTAGTAAGCAAACAAGCATGCTTATGGTAGCATGTGTATTCAAGGCTTAAGGGGCCGGCGATGGATGCGTAGTTCATACAAACGTAATACCAAAATAATTTGTGAATCAAACAATTCTTAAGGTAGTGTGTATTTATTTTGGTTGGAATATCTATGTTCCCAAATATATATTTTGAAAGGACAATGATATAAAGACGAGATATGAGGAATTTAAAATTTCTATAGAAAACTTATTTTTCTCATAACTCACGTTTAAATCAGTGCCTATTTATAATATATATTTGGGAACCTAGATATTCTGTATTCCAATCGGAATAAAGACACACTACCTTCAGAATATGTTTGATTTACAAATTATTTTGATATTACGTTTGTATGAACTACGCATCCATCCCCGGCCTCATAACTGTTGCCAAGACAAAGTAGCTCGTTACTCAAAGTTTACACAGGCATACAAACGTCGTATAAGTGTCGTATTGCGACAGACAGTAATTAAAGATTGCTACTCCATTGACGCGGTTGCCTCAGACAGTTGTTTCCCGTAATTATTGACGGCTAGGTGACACTTCACACTCGATTTACGTTATGTGACGGGTAGAGACGTAAGTGAAGGAGGTGGCGCCGGAGTCAGGGTTGTGGCACATGGGGCTCATGACATGCTGGCGACATGTTGCTGTGAGGGGTCTGTCAGACTCTTACTGAATAAAAACCACCCCAGTGTTCCCTTCCCACATTTGCACCGGGGATCTTGGGATCTGTTATTACTTCCGCAATCCCCGGCTTGTGCCGGCCCGCTTCTGCGGGCCACCTCAAGTAGGGGGGGGGGTTGACCCCCCCCCGGGGAGGTCTAAAAGGGGCGCGCGTGGAACACTACGCGCCGCCACCTCGGGTCCAGTGTGATAGGGGGCGGCGGACGTCCCCAAGTTTAATGACTGTCATTTTCGTATGACAGCTGAAACTGACAGCTAAACATGTTAGGAGTAAAGGGATTGATGTAGACGGATGGTCCATATAGATTCTAACCGCGGAAAGACGCTTAATATCATCACCAATTATCCTAAGAGCCATTCAATGTGCACTCAATATATCTGCCCGCCCTTTCCCAACCATGTTGGGGTTGGCTTCCAGTCTGACCGGATGCAGCTGAATACCAGTATTTTACATGGAGCGACTGCCCATCTTTCTTTTCTTTTGTTAAAAAACGATGCCCCACACTAGGAATTTCTCCTGTATTGTGGGTGCGTTTACAAACATTTAAACTCACATACACAAACAGCCAGACCCGGAACAACTACTTGTAGGTCATACAAATATTTGTTCCGTGCGGGAATCGAACCCGCGACACACAGCGCAGCAGTCAATCGCTTAACCACTGCGCCAACCGTGTCGTCATCTGATCTCCACAACCCAGTTACACAGGGATAAACGAAATCCCTTTGGTAAGACTGGTTGTCAGACTTTTGGGCTTCTGGCTACTCGTAACGACTGTCAAAGAATCACGAATGACAGCCGGTACCAACGGCTTACCATGCTTTCCGAGACACGGAGGGGTCTCTATATATTTTTTTTTTTTTGTATTGTGGTGTGTGCTAGCTAACATAAGGCAAATCATTTAATTTAATGTTTTGTGTTGCATTTTACATTTTATTGTATAGATTCAATTTTTTTAAGTGAACAGACAGCTGTGCTGCTGGGGAGTTCATGTAATTTTTGACGTTCGAAAAGTGCCGATTCTCAGCCTAGTTTGAATAGATGACTTTTGATTTTGGTATGTAACCGATGGTCACCCATCCACGAACCTACCGCGGCAAGCAAAGCCTTTTTTTTTGGTTGGGAAATTATCAAATAACTTGTCCCGCTCTGGCCGGAGCGGGAGGGCGTGTCAGACTTTTACTGACTAAAACCCACCCGTGTTCCTAACCTAACACTTCGATCGCCCCAGGGGCTGTTATCATGTATCCACCAGCCCCTCCGTTCGTCCGATACGATAACCTAAGAGCCAGTTATTTTCTAGATTCAACTAAATTCAACAATCAAACAGAAGAAGACCACCCATAACTATTATAATTATCTCCACGTGCTACATAGACGAGTCATTCATGTTTCCCTGTGCGATAAATAAAGGGAAGTATTGAGTAATAGCTGTGTAACACGACACGGACGGCGGAAAGAGCTCGTAGCGATACAATTTACTAGTATTATCCTTACGGTGCGACTTGAAAGGGAAGTGGAATGAGGGTATGTCTATGCGTAATTCCTTTGAGCTTTATTACAGGGCTGCAAACTGAGAAGTTTTTTAGGTCAATGATCTGTGATGACGTGGAATGGAACTTTTTTGAGTAGATTCTATACGCTTTTGTTTTAAGATGTTCAGTTTAAATCGAATGGAAGGTGATCGTCCATTGTTTTATCACTGAAAATTAGCTGGTTAGAAAAAAATATGCATTAAGTACTTTTCCCATGCTTAACGATTGTGTTTTATAATCCAAAGAGCGAGAAATAAACTCCTAACTTAAGTCGTAGTCGTGTTAGCAAAAAAACTTTAAGGAAATATGAAAAACTTATAGCAAAATGTTCATTACTCATACTATATTAATGGATTAATTTCTCTGTCCGGTAGATCAATATAATATTCATAAAGGAAATCTCAATTTTCTCCTTTCTATTCTTAAAAGCATTCATTCGCGTCTTATATTAATAAAAAACAAAAAAAAAAGAACCAAGTTATTTTGTCACAGAAGTTATGGAAAAATTGGACACTGTAAAGTTAATAAGCAGAAAACTCACGTCTAATGTGGAAAGAGCAACTCCCACATTTCAAATAGGTTGGGTTAAAACCGCTGCAAACATCCAATGATAATAACACAAATAAACTACCAAGGCATTCTATAGAATGAATATATAGAATTCTATAGAAAGTTATAGGCATTCTATAGAATGCCTATAACTTTCAGGCAAAATATGAAATATAATTATTTAATCCATAATTTGTCTAGACAAATTATGGATTAAATAATTATATTCGGTATTGTATAGAATGCCTAGGCATTCTATACAATACCGAATGTTCAACCGGAAATGTGTGAAATACATCATTCGATTTGTGCTGCTCCCAAAAAAAAATCCCTGAATTATACACATTGCATTTTTTTATGTACTTATTGTTTGTCTAGTGCATTTAATTTTGTACGCCATAAATGGCAAAACATGTAGCCACCTCATATTAATTATAAGACCTTCTTAATGTACTCATGTTTTACAAAATAAATATTATCATATCTTCTCCTATCGTATACGGATTTAAAGTCGTTTGTCCTTTATGTTGATAAATGCCTTAACTGTAGAAAACCGCCATAACTTGAAACATAAAATTTGCAAGCACAAGCTCAACAAATGCTGAAAAGAAATCCCCCCTTGCAATAGATGCCACCGTAAGAATTGCTGTCCCAGCAGCCGATAGATGTCGTGGTGATTATCGCAATATTCTGGCTATTTTCTTACAATATTGAATTTAATTGAACTCTATCAACTCGGCACAAAGCAGGATAACATAAAAACTTTATATTCGAGGCAGCAGTTTACGATTTGACCTCATCTATTGAATCTACTTAATGAAGATGACGTCCTTAGTGAAGATTATGACACTCCATTCTATTGCTTTACAGTCAATGGGAGAAAACAGGTCAGGGATTTGTGAAATCTAGTTGCAAACAGCACTGCCATACTCAAAGGTGCATGCGTTAAAAATAAAATTATACGAGTATGTACCCCAAAATGTCATAATAGTACTTCATGTAAGAACAAATTAATACCTAACATTTTTATTTTTATATTTATGTTCAGTACAAAGTTTACTACCTCGCTCGCCTCGCTTCCCTATTACTTAAAAAAAACAAAGTTCCTTAATGTTACTTTAAGTTTTATTATTATACGTTTAGTACAAAGTTTAGTACCTCCCTATTTCCATAAAAACAAAGTTCCTTTTCTTACCTTAAGTTTCATTTTTTTTCTAATGATTAGATAGAATACTTAAACGTTCAGAGATGTTTGATATTATTTTCATATACTTACAATGTTTAGTTAAAAACTGTTATTTTTAGTAAAGTTGATTTCGAGTTAACAAAAGATTTTTTATTTATCCTTCATTGGCTAGGCAGGGTATATATATATGACAAACTATAGATAAAATATTATATACAATGCCTAGACGAGCATTCTATAAATCGTCGGTGAAGTTCTAACAGTGCGTAAGTCATTTTATGAGTGTTTTGAGATTTGAAAGACATTCGATAAAGCATAATGGCGCGCATCGTATCGACCAATCAAAACACGGTAACCTGACCAATAGAACGCGTTATTTGAAAAATAGTTACACTACGTATCTCGGTTTTTGGCGCCAACACTGCGTATGTCAGCTATTCACGTACAAATTCGTCGTGTATTAAGTGCTCCGATGATGTGATTTCGATTTAATTTTCATGGGTTCAAATCACCACAGAGTTCATTTGTACTATAATAATTAAACACAATATGGCTTTAAGCGTAAGTTACATTCATTTCATACTTTTCACTCTCCTGTAACTTTTTTTGACTTTCGTACTGTTAGAACTTCACTGACGAAATGCCGATTGTATAGAAACACTAGGAATTCTATACAATACCTGAATTATGAGCTTTGCCGGTAACATAAAATCACGCCTTATTCCTAATTATATTCATGCTAATACAGGAGAATGCTGCACATCCTCTATACATAAGAAAACGAGCAAATTTTTCGCAAATCACTTTTTTTCACACGGGGAAAAACACACTCGTTTTCCCTTTATCTGTACTTAGTATCGTGACTGCTTTTTGTGTGAAGTGGGTCTTCTGTATCTTTCAGTTACTATGTACAATTTACAAGCAACAAGTCAAAATAATTGTGTAGAAGTTAGCAAACTGGCCGGCGACAAATCATGGCTCTGTGGCTCTTCGTTATGAGAAAAAAGTAATATCTGTCAAGTTATAACTTTTTGTTAGGTAGACTTGTAGCTTTGTAGCTATATTTAAGTTTTATACCTATTTTAGTGTTGCTATTTTTGCTTTTATTAGGAAAAGTTCTAAAGGTCCTGTTTAAATTAAAATTGTAGTTGTGAAAGTCAAAAGTTCAACAGTTTCTGTACCAATTCTTTCACCTCACCATTTTTAATAAGAATCTCTATGATATTTCCAAATCTTCAATACAATAATATAATGGAACAAATACAAAAGTAGAAATGTGTCACGTTGAATAAAGCTAGTATTTATGTAATCTCGCCATCATAATCTAGGTACTCACAGCTTAGCTACTTGTTGCTTACAACTTACTTTTATAACTTACACGACCTATCAAAACAACTTAGAAAGACACTTATGTTTTCTTCTACCTCTTAATTTTCCCATTGAGACTTGTGAACTTTATATTATTATGATTAGTAAATTAAGTTATTATGATTAGTAATTAAAATGTAGTTTATATAAAACGATTGATCTTGAGCATATTTCTCCTAGCGCGTAGGTTGTTACAAAAGCGGATATAATCAATTTTTGCTCGGTTTCTCGGACAGAAAGTATTCGTAAGGTGCATGTAAGGTTGACACAACTTCCTACAGCCGCCTGATAAAGGGCACTCGTGAATTAATTCTTGCATTATAAAGTAACTATGAACCCGCCCGGCTTTACCCGGGTAGCAGAGCATATTATGCCAATAGTTGTCAAAAAATAATAGGCCCATTTTGACGTTTAACTTAAATCGATTTGTCGTGAGTATCGAGTACCGAGTCTTATGGTTACTTCACTAGTTACGTCGCGATGGTCAGTCGTATGGTTACTTCACTAGTTACGTCGCGATGGTCAGTCGTATGGTTACTTCACTAGTTACGTCGCGATGGTCAGTCGTATGGTTACTTCACTAGTTACGTCGCGATGGTCAGTCGTATGGTTACTTCACTAGTTACGTCGCGATGGTCAGTCGTGACGTACTCGAGACTCGCGATACACGCCTCGGTAAATCGATTTAAGTTAAACGTCAAACCGGGCCTATTATTTTGTGACAACTATACATATTTTTTTTCTGTCGTAGTGTCGTATCAGCCTGTTGCGTCGAGCATGTGGGTTAGATTAAAATGTAACTGATGTTCATCCTACTTGGAGTATTTTACTTCGTCATATTTCAGCCAATTTACACAAAACCTTAATGAGCATTATACATCTAAACTTTCCTCCGTCTTTCCGTCTACGTCTAAGGTAAAAACCGCATGAAAATCTATTCGTTATTTTGTTGAGTTTATCGCATTCAGACAGACAAACAGACGCGGCGGGAGCTTTGTTTTATAATAATATATGTAGTGATAATGCTTTGTTCCTATACCTACATACTGTCTTATTCCATCCCACTCAAGACAAAGACGAGAACAACCCCAAATGAATTCAAACTACTCAAACATAGTCGGATTGTCGACAAGAGCTCGTCGGTCCCGACACTAACGACCTCTTATTATGCATGGGGACGGCGTATTACCGGCCACTGATGGCACAACCGGCGTATTATGATGTTTAAACGTGTTAGGTAGAACATCAGAGCTTATGGTGTCATTGTTGACATTTTTGGAGACGGATGCTGATGTGTTGTAGTGAAATTATGAGGATTTAGCGTAGTCTGTCAATTTGTCAAGAATTGTGTTAAGGTCCAAGTCCTCACAGTATAAATAAAATAAAAATGCCTTAAAAAAAATTCTTTTTTTTTAACATTTTGTTTTTAAATTTTTAACATGTAGGTACCTATTGTGTATTTTAATTGATTTCCAAAATAAATTGTTAAGTACATTAGTTTTATTTTATAATTTCATAATAATTTATTAATAATTTCCATCATATTTCATTTGTATTTAGTTAGTAGTTAAAAACTTAAAATTTTTAACAATATTTTGTAGTACTTAATAGGTATATAAATTAAATTTGAGTTATGGTAATATTTATAAATTTTTTGAAATAGAATAAATTTAAAATAAAATGAAAATAAAATAAAAAATTGCACCTCACAGTATAATTACCTTTATTTCACGCTTCGATAGAGTAACGGGTTTTTTAAATATTATAGCAAAAATTGTAAATATGAATTATACATCCAAACAAATTATACCCCCGCCCCCATGTAGGAGGCCTATGTCCAACAGTCGACAGGATAGCAAAAATTGTTCCACTTGTGCACTCCAAGGGTTCTTATAATGTGACGTTATGATTTCATAGTGTGTATACCTTTCAGAACTGAAAAACTGTTTGACCTAGAATTGCAAAATTGAGTTACGTAGTATAGTTAAGATGCATTATAATTGCCTCCAAGAGAACTGATATTACTCACACGAACCGGCACACCTTTGCTGACTGACAAATATTTTACCACAGCATTAGCTATTCCTATTGATACAGTTCATTGTGCTGATACGAGAGAAAGATAACACATAAGAATCACTAGTGATTTCTGTGTTTCCTGCCAGTAAGGACACAGCCATCTTCCAGACATCTGCCAAGTATTTCAATAATGCATCCAAATTGATAGTAACTTCGTATTACTGCCACAAACTTTGAAAAGGCTATAAATTGTGAACGGTTTACGAGCAGAAGAGTTGGAGGCTGTCCAAGACATATTGCAGGTTATCATAATAAACGTCAGCGAATAATGTATACCGTTTGGGCTGTTTAACGATAACTGGCATTGCGGTTGGGATGTTTCAGGCTGAGACTACTCTTCCATTCTATGATCTTGGACTTTAACTTTTGGAGATAGAAGGTGTTAAGAAAACAATTAACATAACATATTAAAGTTACCAAGACACAGAACTGAAAGAACTTTAATTCAGTTTCAGTAGATGAAAATATCAAAAGTGTATGCGTTCGACCATCAAAGACCGCCTGGATGCACAAAACTTTTGCATGCGTTGCATAGCCCCAAAAATATTTAATACATTAACAAATTGAATTAAGGACTTAAATATTATTCAATTTAAAAACAAATTAAGACATCTATTATTGGAAAAATGTTATTATACTATTGACGAATTCCTTAAATGATAAAATGTAAGTCATTTGAGTTATTTATTAATTTTTTTGACAATCAGCAACAATTAGACATCATTATTTCCATTCATTATCTAAACTCAATTGTTAATGTTTTTCTGTCTTAAGTTATGTTGTGTTTCATTGTAATTATTTTATTTTAATATGTTGATTATTCTTTTTTATAATAATTACTAATTGTGTGAAAGAGTGTACACCCCCTGTGTGTGGCCGACACGGCTGGCGCAGTGGTTAAGCGATTAACTGCTGCGCTGGGTGTCACGGGTTCGATTCCCGTACGGAACAAATATTTGTATGACCTACAAGTAGTTGTTCCAGGTCTGGCTGTCTGTATATGTGAGTTTAAATGTTTGTAAACGAACCCACAATACAGGAGAAATTCCTAGTGTGGGGCAACGTTTTTTAAAAAACAAAAAAAAACAAACAACACCTAATAATAATAAGGTATCTATCCATTTAAAGGATTTTAAGGTAGATTTTTGAGGAACTAATTATCTATTATTAAGATCTCATGTAAACTGTACAACAAATCACACTAATAAATGAATTTGAATTTATACAATTTCATCTCATTTTGTATTTATGTTGATATCTCACGAAAAATTAAAATCCCACAAGCAAAGGCTGATACTGTTTAATGTTTACCTAAACCTAGCTTGTTGTTAGACAACCCAAAAAGTGATAAAGTTCGAACAAGACAGGCGACAGGAAATTGTTTAGTCAGAAGCCCGTGAAGGTTATGTGAGTAATGTTATTAGCGGCAAGTGTCTGAACCAGCGGCCTGTGGGAGCCGGCGAGATAAGGCGATTAGTGTCATAATAATGTCACAGGGCAGATGGCGCAGAAGGTCTCGTTCGTAGGATAGTTATTTATTTATTTATTTATTTAATGCTCGAGTTTATTTAGTTCTCGAGCTTAAGGATACGGCTGGTCGGAAATCTAAACAAATCGATACAGCTAACTCCATAAGAGCATTTTGTTCAGGAGACACTTAAAACTTTATAATATTTTGTTTAGACTACTTATGAAAAAATCTAAAATACCGTTGGTGGATAATATCTTAAGCTGTTAAAAAGTTAAACAAAAAAATCAACATCTTAAATCTTAAAATGTGTTTGACTAAATGTAGAGTTAGCTGGTTTGCGGATTAAGGTATCGAAATGCAGATTGTTTTGGGTGCACAAGGTTTCAAATAATCTCATCCGTCCATAAAACTGTGGTTACTATTTATAAGTACTAGATCTTTATACTATTTCGGTAAAACCATATTCTTATTGATCCATAGTCTTATATTTATAATAGGCTATAGGTATTCATAAAGTCTAGTTGTTTTCAAACACTTTAAGCCTAACAGCCACACAGCATCAGTTACGATAATAAACTGTTGCTTTGTACTGAGCTACTGCTAGAGTTCAGTTCACTGCATCAGTTTGTTATCGTTTGATGCTTCATCATCACTCTCATACCTGTTAATCCAATAGGTACTAAGGTACCTCATAAACAGACTATGACATTTACTTTCGTCCTATCAAGAGTGCAGACAAGTTTGACTTTTTCATTTATACAAAACTTCTGCAAGTTCATCATTCTGTGACATTGTAGCAGAGTGAGAGAATGTGTCGCCCAGTGAAGAGAAATTTACTGGCGCGAATTAATACCAGAAACGTCACAATCTGCTCGCGATAAAAACTTAAATAATGCTTTTAATATTAACCTTCTTTGTGACTGTTTATTGGTGTGTGAAGTTGAAATTAAGCATGTATTTTGAGATTGATATTTCAAGTATAAATAATTATGTATTTATTTGACGACAAGTACAAGTAGGTGCAGATAAAATGGTTACAAAGGAAATTATTTACTAAACTCGTACCTAAATGACATGTCTTTCCTACAGACAGTTACTAACCGGAGGCCTATTTACACGAGTCATCTGGCCAGTACATTTGAACATTATTTTATTGTCTCACATTGGACCAACTGCCTCGTTGGTCTAGTGGTCACAGGCCTACTGCTGAGCATGAGATCCTGGGTTTGATTCCCAGGTCGGGCACTGTTATTGGGTTTTTCTATCTGGAATTTCTCAGTAGCAGCCTGGAGTCTGGATTTGTGCCCCGTCGATGGCAATAGGCTCGCCCCTTATTACATGGGACTTAAACATTACTGGCGAAATGTGGGTTACTATTATAGGTTCACCACTGCCCAACCCTTCTTGGAAACAAGGCGTGTAGTTATATATGTTGGACCAACTGGTTACAAGAATTTCACCATTGTCCGGAAAAGTCACGCACGTTCAGAAAGCTACAAATTCCAAATAGAAAAATCAAAGTTAAATGCAAACCTACAAGCCTTCCTAAAAATTCTATTAGTTTCCATCTAAATCAAAAAGCTTCTAAGTCCATTTCTGGATGCTCACAAGTCACAAGCAATGCCTTCGTAAGTAAGGTTTAATGAATGAAATTGACGGTTCTTATCAAGCGGAGTGTAATGGACGGAGCCTCTACATCTGTGTATTAAGCACGGCCTCCTTTTTATTTCCCGCCGGGAAATCTTTCCGTCGACGCGGTCCTCACTCGTTTGGGGACGTATTTATAGTCTGGGCAATGAATTGGATTAATGTGGTAAGCGATTTGTTTGCAGGCGTGTTGTTTTGTCAAAGAAATTATAATTCGAATGCACACTATTAGAGTGTATGCATTATTTGTTTGTCAAAGAAATTGGTATATGACTCTTGTGGATGTATTGTTCTATTGACAGCTTCTGTTCATGTTGTTTTGTAAAATGATTGTACTCTATGGAAAGGTTAACAGTAAGCAGCTGATATAATTGATGCATTCCTCCCTGAAACTCTAAACTGCCCTGTACAAACCATAGTCTCATTTTTTGTTTGTTTGTTACTTAAGAACTAAATACCAATAAAAACAATTATCCGCAAACATTCCGGACTACACATATGGGCACTCTCCACTTTGTTGCTTCGTGATTTGTGTGCCAATTGCGTAAAAGTGACTCTCTACTTAGTCCCAGAGACAGGAGTCGACAGGAGGAGACAGGAGAGGACAGGCAAGACGAAAAAATATATATTGTAATGTCAGCCGTGATACACTGAAGGAAGATATTAAACGTTCGTTATTGTATTTATTTTTTTACCTTTTACGAGGATCAACGTTAGGGCAAATTGGAGAGACTTATTTTTTTATTGCTGTTGGTAAAATATATTTTTGCTGTCGTATGATCTTGAATACACAAATATACACAAAAACCTCCCGTCGTATACACAAAAATCTTCCAATTAAATTGACAAACCATGCTTATCAATTTGATTGGAAGATTTTTCTGAACACGATGTTTTTCTATTCTCTCTACTGTTTGCAATCCGAAAATGCATCAAATAACAATGATTATTCAGTTCTGCCCCACGATAACGACACCAACAACATTTCAACACCACTATCATTTGAAACGTTTCTACATCCACTGCTAAATGGGCATCGTCCCCTTTGCTACACCATAGCAATTAGACGGTAGCTGATTCAATTAAATTCAGCCTCCAAAAATGTATTCAACAATTACCACAATCTCAATTTAAACACTGGCTTTAAAATTCAATAATAGTAAGCCCCCAAAAGCTACGCCATCCAAAAATTTGCCGAAACGAAGCCGCACCGGTCATTAACAGAGGTTGACGAGACACAATCAGCATTTCTAGTGGATTAGTGTCTGTCACTCCAACTTGGTGTCTAGGGATTACTGATTATTATTGTGTTACACAAACGCCCGGTTTCTGGAACAAAAATAAACTCAAAAATATATAACTGTCTTATCAACACTCAATAGGATCACTTGACTCGCGTTTAATTTTGACTCGTTGATAATTATTGTTCCAAAACCGCGTGTAAGATTAACGAATGCACACTATATTTAGTAGTGACAAGCATGTAATATTTAATATAAAAGTGTAAAATCTCTTAGGACTTCCGGCAAGATGTATGTTTGAAAATGCTTAGTTCATTCCAAAGTTATTGAAATTGTCTGAATGAATCCACCAAGATTACATCTTAATCATCAGGCCATTAAATCTGCGCACATACTCATTATTGATCAGTGAACGTCCAAAAATAACCTTGCCTCACCAACTGAATTCCAACCTTCTGGTATTGATGATAAAGTGTTTTCTTTTGCAGCAAATCTTTGGCGTGCGGCTGCCCCAAATCGCCAAGATATCCGACGTGCTGAGTGGGCATGGTCCGTCCTTTGAGGCGGCGGTCGCCAAACAGCTCTACTCTCCTATACCGGTGTACCAGGCCAGGGTAAGTTGCAGTATACCTATGCAGAATTAGAAAAGACAAAAGTCTAGGTAAATAAACGCTATTTAGCACGTTCTTGCATTTTTTTAGTTTGGTACATGTACGAATGCATAACCAAAGCACGTGCCAAAGTAATGATTAAAAACAAACATGAACTAAATTATTTGGAATAGTTAAGAATGCGAAATTTCAAATCTCCAATAGTTTTCTAAATAACAACTTCAAATTAAAAGAATAGCAGTATATTAAACAATCTAAAAATATGAATTGTGTTATATGTATCATAAAACATATTGATCAATAGATATAATTATTAGTAGACATAAATTAGAGCGACTGTTTTACAACAACCCATATCTGAGCAGAGCCAGTAATACATATATTCCATAGAATATAATCATACATCAGATTTGACATCAGCAGTCAATAGGCGAGTTAAACTAAGCTCGTAAACACTAAATACCGCGACTGTGCCAAACCGATACTGATTCAAATACTGCTCGAGCCAAAACTACATATTGCAATTAAATCATCCCTCATCAGGTATATGAACTGTAATCTAGATAAGTGCCTATTACATTTTTGTAACTTATTGATTTATGTCATACACTTTGAATACTAAACTATAGCCTCCATAGCATTTATCTTTAAAGAAGATTATCCCTATAGATAAATGTTATCAATACTTGGGGAATAAATTAGTGTGCGTAGTACTAATACTTACATTATCCCTTTTCACCCCATTCAATATCTCAAATACATTTATTTACGAGAACCATGGGATAATATACCTAACAGTTGTTTATAGTTAAATCACTTCAAAGACAAGCGTCACTAACATTGTAATTTTGTCGGCAGCTGTCATCACCAACGTCATTTGAAGTACCCACACCAGCAGCATCACAGTCAGCCTATTCAAATCCAAACGCATATAAACTTCAGTCAGACGCAGAAAATAAACAGAAGCTGCAAGTAGTTCCACCAAAAGGGGTGGAGTTACCGCTCTATACGAGGAACCAACCAAGACTTCGTTTTGCATCGTACCTCCAACCTTTGGACTCTGGACTCTCTAGTCAACATGAAAACCTTCCTCAAGAAATCTTTCAGCCGCAGCAAGTGCCTAGGAAGGTCATGTCTTCATTGTATCCGATATACGATCAACTCGGACCCTTTAGATACCCAGGGCAGGTGCCATCCCAATTTTTACACCAGAATGGACTATACCGGATTGTTCCTGCTAGACCCAAGTTTGGCTATGGTAACCAGGAAGGGAACCGTGATGAGAACTATCCTACTCAAGAAAATCACGAACAAGTAAAAGCCGGAACAACTAAGCTTCAGATCGACATACCAGCGCCTAAGCAGGTTAGCATGATACAAGACATTATCTATACACATCGCATACACATAATAAAATCGCAGCGGAGTCAAAAATTAACATTGATTTTTTTTTAAGTAATTTCTACGAGGTCTAGGGCCGATTCCAATCCGGAAAATATTTTTTTTTTAATTTTTGTCTGTTTATCTGTTTATCTGAATGTATGTTCCAGCATCACGCAAATTCTTCGAGATAGATTCTGTTCAAATTTTACATACATATTCCATAAAAGCCTGGTCAAGTGGTAATCTGGCCAGTTATGTTTAAGTCCCATGTAATAGGAGCCGCGAGCCAATAAACTCAGACTTCGGACTTTAACTGAGAAATTCCAGAAGGAAACCCCAATAACACTTTTTCTGACCCGGAATTGAACCCAGGACCTCATACCCAACCGTAGCCCTTGCTGCCAACTAGACAGTTTTTATTATAAAAACCGTGGCAGTTATTTTTTTATTGTGGTGTCTTAACAATAATTGAAATCATTCGAATTGAAAAACGACCCAAACTCGACGAATAACTTATTTATTTATTTCTATTTCAGGGGTACCATGCACATCCAAACGGCGCTATTAGTTTTGCAAGTTTCTCTCATAACTTACCTGTCAATACGCAGTACGAAACAGCGCCGCAACCACAATCTGAAACTTTTCATCAACCGCAACCAACACAGTTACAATCACAACCGATCCCAGTACAGCTACCGCCACGAATTCAGCCGGAAATCATGCTGCAATCCCAAGAACCAAAATTAGCTCCAGTGAAACAAAAAATTCAGCTTTCAGGGATGTTCCATAGACTCATTCAAGACCTAGAAAAATATCAACCAGTCTATCAGCAACAACCACAATTCATTCCTTTTATACAACAAATTCAAAATCAACCCAGAATGTTAAATGCACTTCAACAACATTTACTTTTCCAAGATCCTCGACTGTTACCTAATCCTCAACATATTCAACTGCAGCGCTTACCTGCTTTCAAGCCATTACCTCAATCGCTACTTTCATCTGAATCTTTTTTACAACAAACAAGCCAACCACCAGTTATATCAGAACGCTCACCAAGACCGTTTTCATCTTCTAGTTATGAAGATCAGGCTACGCAAAGTCCAGAAAACTATGATCTACCATTAGAATCAGCATCGACACAATTAACCCCGTTGCCTCCATTAAAGCCTAATTACAGCAAATTTGTCAAACCTTTGGAACCACAGTCTCACACTACACCAGTTTTCTTACCAACACCACTGCAACCGCTTCCTACGTCCACCCCAAAAGAACAGCTCGTTTCCGATCAACTTATATCATCAACAACTATACAGCCTAATGTAAAAGGTCAAGAAGACCCTAAGGAACAATCGATACAAAAAGAAACCCAACCGCAGTCTCAAACATCTCAACCGCTGAAACCTGAAATAACTCACCAGTCACAGCCAACAGTTCGGCCTCCGTCGATACAATCAACAACATACCTGCCGTTTGTTACTCATGAACCACAATCAATTTATTTTCAATATTCTACTCCTCAGCCTGTATATCAGTCTACGATACGCCCGTCACCACGACATGATGTTGTAATTCAGCGACAGGAGATTCAAGAAATATTTTTTGAACCATCTCCACAACCTTCCAGCACACCCCATTACCAAAATCAGCACCAAGTTGTTCCTCAACAAGAACGGGAAATACACCAGTTACGGACTCAGCTGCATCATCAATTATTTGAACAGTTACAGCCTCTGCACTTCCAACAGGAAATACAAGATATAAATTCTCAACAATATCAACTTGAAGCACGACAATCGAAATCTCTACAAAAACAGGATTCATCTCAACAATATCTGATTCAACAGCATTCCCACCCTTCTCAACTTCAACATTTCCAACCAAAATTATTACAGAGTCAGCAATCCAAATTAGAACAGTCTCAACAACAGCAACAAGTATACCAGGTACAACAACGGCAACATGGATCAGAACAAACACAACAACAGGCATCCGAACAAGCACAACAACATGGATCAGAACTAACACAACAACACGGATCAGAACAAGCACTACAACAACAAGACGACGGATCAGAACAAGCACAACAACAGCAATACCAACAACATTTGGATTCTAACAATCAAATCCAGATATCCACTTTTAAGCATTCTCAAGATACTGAGAAGCAAACTGAAACGGTAGAAATTCAACAACAAGCAGACCCTCAGCCCCAACTGCAGCAGCAATCGAATCTTCAGCCAACAACAGGAAAACCTAAGGAGCAACCAGAACATTTATCAGAGCCTACTCCTAATGTGGAACAACCGTACTTGGGTCCTATGTTAACTCCGTCGGATCTCCCTCAGATATATGCTCACCAACAACAGTTGGTGGCTCAGCCTGAATATAGCCCACTTTTGGGTGTACCGTCTTACTCAGATGTTCAGTATTTTGGAAAGTTCGCGGAGACCTTATTTGGTAATCCCCATTATTAAAATTCACTCTTATTGATATCAAAAATAAATATTGAAAACTATGTTTTTATTAGATTTAGAATTAACAAAAAAAGAGGCTTGTATTATATTGCAGAAAATACCAAAAATTAATACTTCAATGCTCCTGAAATTATTTTGTTCATAAAACATCTTGGGGATAACTTTCGCCTGTAAATAATATGATAAGTGTAGGCTATGTACATAAAATGTTAGTATTACTGTTATGAATATTGTTATATTAGCTGTGGGTGATAGAATGTGTCGTGGGACTGATGGTGTATGCTCGACTGTGATGCCATATGTTTATATACTGAGACTTGTATCGCTTCTTTTAATAAAGTCGTGTGGAATCTTGTTCGTTTGTTTGTTACAAGCTTTTATTTAGTTTCACCTGCCCGGAGTCTGAACAACTTCCCGTTTCCCGATTGAACTGAAATTTTGCATGCATATGTAAATTGGATGACAATGCAATATTATTATGACATGGAGCTGATCTGATCATGGAGCCGGAAGGTGGCCATGGGAACTCTGTAATAAAACGACGCAATCCCATCTAATTCGGACTCGTTTAATTTGTATTGACAAAAACTCTGGTCTTAGATGATATCCAGGGTCTGATGAAGTGCTGATGTAGCAAAACAAAAGCCAGGCAACAAGAGAGGCATTCCTTAACAAAATAAGAGCCCTGTTGTGTTTCGGCCATTTAGATTTATCTTAACAGTTTCCCTTACAAGTGAAGGTGATACAGATATTTAAACAAATTTTAATGCTAAAAAGTGCGAAATCAAATATAGGCAAAACAAATGTATTTTTAAAAACAAGCTTTTAATTAACTACAACGTACCTACTAAATAGAACTTAAAAAGCCTACTACTAGCGCCATCTAGTATCAAATAGCGGAACTAGTAGTCAAGATTCTTCCAGAAAGTTCGATTCTAGAACTATCGACACCCGGTCAGTCGGGGCCGGTATGTACTCGAATGTTCTAGATGTTTCGGGAACTATCCGAGGCCCTATATAAGGCCGGTATGGGCCGCGACGGAGTTAGTTTACTTTTGAAAACGAGACAAGCGAAAACAACTGAACGATATTTGAGAGTGACATTAAGTGATTGTGTTTTAATTGTGTTTAAAGTAGTAGTGTGTTTAAATTGGTGTTCTTAATTAAAGTGTCTATTTGTTTAGTTATTAAATCGGCAGTTTTTATTGTCACGAACCCCAAGCTCGTAATAATATTTTCTCTGACTATCACTCTCAATTTCGACAAACTGGAACGGCACGGTTGGCGCAGTTAGTTAAACGATTGACTGCTGCGCTGCGTGTCGCGGGTTCGATTCCCGCACGGAACAAATATTTGTATGACCTACAAGTAGTTGTTTCGGGTCTGGCTGTTTGTGTATGTGAATTTAAATGTTTGTAAATGCACCCACGATACAGGAGAAATTCCTAGTGTGGGGCAACGTTTAAAAAAAAAAACTGTAATACGACAAGATTAAATTTCGACAAAATAGAACCCCGATACGTCTTAATTTCGACGATAAAACTACACTAATATTATAAAGAGAAAAGATTTCAGTTTTTGTTTGTTTGTTTGTAACGGATAAACTCAAAAAATACATAACCGATTTTGAAAATTCCTCATAGACAGCTACTGCTCGTGGCAAAGTAGTAACAGCCGCCCGGATCGAGCCATCAGGTTAAACTACGCTTGCCGGGGTTGGTCCGTGGATGGGTGACCATTTTACATACCGAGACTCCTTCGTGCCTCGGAAAGCACGTTAAGTCTTTTCGTGGAGTTTTGACAGTCGTTACGGGTAGTCAGAAGCCCGAAAGTCTGACAACTAGTCTTACCAAGAGGTATCGTATTACCCAGTTACTGGGTTGTGGAGGTCAGTCGCTCCATGTAAAATACTGGTATTCAGCAGCATCTGGTTAGACTGGAAGCCGACCTTAACATAGTTGGGGAAAGGCGGGCAGATTGGTTGAGAAAACTACATTATCAGAAAATAATATGGCTGTATTAAAGTAGTCAAAAAATAATAGGCCCGTTTTGACATTTAACTTGAATCAATTTATCGTAAGTATCGAGTACCAAGTCGTATGGTTATATCCTAATCGCGACGTAACTAGTGAAGTAACTAGTGAAGTAACTAGTGAAGTAACTAGTTAAGTAACTAGTGAATTAACTAGTGAAATAACTAGTGAAGTAACTAGTGAAGTAACTAGTGAAGTAACTAGTGAAGTAACTAGTGAAGTAACTAGTGAAGTAACTAGTGAAGTAACTATACGGCTATGGCTATAGCCATTTTCGCAGGGATAATTTTTTTTTGTAAATCGAAAATGCCATCAATTTAACCCAAAATCAAGAATTTTCCTATAAATAAAAGTCATTATTTGGCGTGCGCTGCGAAAACTATTGATTATTCATAAAATAATGAACTACATGTTTTCCCGTGTGGTGCCGGATGTACAGAATAGCACCATCCCATTTCTTCCCGTGGGTGTCGTAAAAGGCGACTATGGGATTTACTAGAGAATGGGCAGCAGCGTTCTCTATGCATTTTTAAAACCATACTGCGATCGCCAACCCGCCTGCCAAGCGTGGCGATCATGGCAAATCCCCCCCTCCCCTTTTTGGGGCAGGCCTATGTCCAGCAGTGGACGTCTTACGGCTGAAATGATGCTGATGAAGATGACATGTTTATAGTATCTACTCATCAGTATCCACAAAAAGTCCACGAGGCTATACTTCTAACTATTATAACCGTTTTTTGTTCAAATTAGTACAAAGTACTAATTTATAGTTTAATAGATTAGAATTTAAAAGTTCCTGTGAGATATATTCCAACACCACGCGGGCGAAGCAGCAAAGCGGGCAAAAGCTAGTTCTTTATAATCTGCATATTAAATTAGAATTTGATCATGTTAGTTATTTCTCAAGGGCAACATAAAAAGAAAATTTTGTGGGAGCCCGCACCTAAGAAATAGTAGGACAGTAAGCGATCTATAAACCCCAAATTAATACGAGCCAGATTAAAATGATAATTATATTTGAAGGTTATATAATTTTCCTTTGCTTTTCACAATAACAAAGAAGTATTTTAAACACGGCCTACTTTACGATCCTCAGGTTCTCCCGAAACACTTACAACGAAGTTAACACATAAATATGAGATAATACCTAAAGCCTCCATCCTCACCTCATCTTACTGCGATAGTTATCAGCTAACTTGCAGACTTTGCTAACCCTATCTCGGGTTATCTCGTGATTTATTTTATATAATATACCTGAAACATTGTTCCACGGACACAACAACTTTGGATCTTAGAAAAAATGGGAGCTTTTTCTGACTGTAGTAATGTAGAGAATAATAGGTTCTGAAATTGCTTTAAAAAAAGTATCTATCTCTAAGAAACTTTTTGAATCTCTGCACTTTCAAAAACTGGTCAAGAGGGTTCCGTACGTATATATGATGTTGATGATTTCTGAAATACTGTGCTATTTAGAGACATCGTTTTATTTTTCCTGTAATCGTTACGTAAACTTCTATCACATAGAATAATTTCAGAGATACTTTTTTTTAGAGATACATTTTTCATTAAAATTCGGAAAATATTCTGCTTAAAAAAAATGTTTGAGAGTGTGCAAACAGCGTTCTTTCATATGATACCCCACATGCCCTAGTAGCCCGACTTCAAATTTTCAGTCCCTTTTGCAAAAAAGATATTTATTTTTATCTTGTTTGCGAAATAGTTGGGCAAACGTCATCTAAAACTATTCTAAATTTCAAGTTGATAGCATTAGTAGTTCTTGAGATATCCAGGTGTGACAGACAGACAGACAGACTTAGTCTCACCATAAGGGTTCCTTTTTACCATTTTGGTACGGAACCCTAAAAATTGCGTCAACCTAACAGATGTGAAGCTATTTGAAGCAAGTAAGTGTTTTACTCGGTAGTTGGATTTTTTTTATCGGTTTACCATTTGTGCCTATGAAAGCAAAGCTATTCAACGTGGAAAATTAAAGTGAATTTAATATGTACGTATTACATAAGGTGGAAAACTCTCTCGCAACAATCAACACCAACAAGAGTTATGAATTCGAACAAAATTAAAAAAATAAACATGAATTCATTCAAATCCAAAAGGTACATTATAACTGAGTGAAACCACTTCATCTGATGTCAGTCTTCATTAGTTTCTGACAGCACAACTCGACATGGATACGCACAAAGAATTACCTACGCGTGTACGAAATTTTTATACACCCGAAATTGGAATAAGTTACTCGCATGTTTATTTCATAACTTTGGGACTTTGTAAAATAATTATAATTCGTAACCTCTTCTGACAAACATAATGTAATTCAATCTAAAAATGATAAAACGAACATACAGGCTCATTATTAATTAGGTGAGTAGATCTCAAGATGAGATTCTTCATATTTTCAAACAAAACTATATTCTTCAAATCTCAATGTTGTAATCATATAGCCCCGTATTTATTGGACAGAGTTAAGAAAACTTTGGTTTAGTGATACAAAATGATTAAAAATGTGCAAGGTCCGACCTTAGGTATTATGTATATGTGAGATCGACAGGATTTTACTCCGTTAGATTCGGTCATCATGTGGGCAGAAGTTGGGTTTGATGCAATGAAAACACACTGGGTGAGATACACAGCGTTTAATGAAATTACAAATTGACACAATCACTACAAATTTAAACTTCCATAATAACCGGGCATAACGAATCGAGTACAGTTCCGCGACGAATTAACTCCGATGCGATCAGACCAGACACTGAATCTTGAATGTCCTCCTCGCCATCGGCATCGGCCATCACGGCACTGTAGTAGCGCGGCAGAGGTGTGGGTAAATCACGCGATGTCCGCCAGTAGTAGCGCACTTGATTCGTTAAGTGTCCGAACTAATGACCGGCTCCGACATATATAATAGATGTACACGGTGTAAAGCCCTATTTACACAAGGTAAACACAGTGTATCCCTTATTGAGAGACGCCCATATCCAGCAGTAAATCAGAACGTTCAGATATCTATCAGCAAAAGGCTGCCAAAAGTTGGATAGGTTGAAGTAATAGTCTAGTCAAGTATCCTGTAAAATAAACAGTTTGTTGACGAAGACATCGACTGTTTGTTGACGGAGACATCGACTGTTTGCTGACGGAGACATCGACTGTTTGTTGACGGAGACATCGACTGGTTTGTTGCAGTTCAAACTTAAATGTATCCCCAGACACTCATTGAGTTTGACCATCTCACAAATCGATCGCACACAAAGCTATGTAGACATGGTCATGTCAGCTATGTCACAATAGCTTTCATCTAAGACTGAGTACATCAGATCCCAATCGACGAATTTCATACTAAGTACCTACAATGGTGAAATAAAGAAGAATGTGTGAAATAAAGATGTATCATAAATGTACCTTTCAATATTTGTATTCATTTGAATATTTTTATCAAAGCCATCATCTTTCTATTGCCCATAATCACCCTTTCTTCTAAGTCTAAACAATCTCAAACGATTATTTGAAAAGATCTGAAAAAAAACACCAATATTGTTTAATAACTTCCACACAACGACTGCCTCATAAACGGTAAATCAAAACGATAACAAAGAATAATAAAAAATAACGATACTGCACAACGATATTGGGACCGAAAAACAAAAGACCATAGACTATAATGAAGAAATGAAGACACCATACTCAGTGGTCTAAAGCCAGAAAATAGAAATCATCGCTACGGTTGATCAGAAGATAGCAAGATATTTATTTCGTAAAGAAAACAACTTCTAATGTTCCCTATTTTTTTCCTTATTATTTTCCCCTCGTGGGGAAAAACAGTAATTTACACATGACGCTTATTCTTTGTTGAAAGATCAGAGAAGATAAGAATTTCGTGGCAATTTGGAGGTTTGAATGCGAAAGAAAGAATATTAATTTGTAGCATGAGGATTAATTATAAATGTGTTAAGTATAGAAGTTGTATTCATCATCATCTTGATATTGAAGTTCACTGCTAGATCGATCTCCAAACACACGCCATTCAACTTGATCTTCGGCTATTGAAGTTCACTGCTAGATCGACCTCTCCAACCACACGCCATTCATCGTGATCTTCGGCTATTCTCATCCAGCTAGGTAGGTACTACCAGTCATCCTGCGATTTTAATATAAATCGTCATAATCATTTGTTTATTCGCAGTCTCCGCTCCACAGGTATGTATTATTAATCCAAACTAGATACTTTCTCAGTATGAGGCGAGTACTAATAAATATTATGTATATTTTACACCTTCTAACTTCTCAACTAAGGTGATTCGACACAGCTGTTACTTATCACCTCCCCTTTCATTTCCATTTGAACATTATGATCAAATAATAAATATACTTGTCACAAACACGACACTTAGGACTTTATGCATGATTCGTACTGGTCGAGAAGGTATAAGGAGTCTAGTGCAGAGACGGTTCTCTGCACTAGACTTCTCAAATCACAAGCAAGATAGACGGGTCCCTGATCTAATATCAGTAAGTAGTAGACAAGTGTAACGACATACTTCGTAAATGGGTCATTTCACACAGGCACAATTTTTTGCTAATTTCGGTGGTATTTTTTTTTGTAGGTTTTCTGATAAAAAAATAAACTTTGTTTTATTATAGAACACATTAGTATTCTAATTATTTTAGTAGGAAATAAATAACCGTTGTTGTTTTGAAAATATGATGGCCACCGAAATTACCAACCCACCGAAATTGAAAATTTTACACCGAAATTGCCAATCTTACACCGAAATTGCAAATCTTACACCGAAATTGCAACATCACCTCAAAATGGATATGTTTTGTAATCCACCATGACAGTTATTAAACAAAGAACAACATTACCGTTGGCAACATTATGTAGCGGCTGCAGAGGCGGGTATAGCAGGTGTAAAATACGTTTATTTATCTATATTTGACAGTGAATTTTGACATTGATCATGACCACATTTAGCAGATTTACTAAATTAACATTAGTTCTGCTTAATGTGATCCATGTTGAGGGTAATATTAAAAAAAAAATAAGTTATGATGAGATCTTCGTTTGATTAACAATTCAGCAAATAATTATGGTTTTTTATAAAAAATCTTAAACAAACATAAAAAACTTTCAAATAATTAAAATGAACAAAACAAAAATCAAAAAAATATTCAAATCACTGTCAGAGTCATTTTCAATATCGGTTTTAATTTCTTCTGTAGAAGATTCAGCTAATCTTGTTTCCTTTTTCTTTTCAGTTTTGTCATCTTTCTTCCAATTAGTTTCAGGTATTGAATTTTCAAATTCCAAACACATTACGCTGTCAACGTTTTCAAAAAATGACGTGGAGGGGATGATATCCAAATCAACATTTTCAATACTCAGTGAGTCATCTAATATCGCCAATGATTTTGATGGAATGGTTGCTATAGAAAGTTTCTTGTCGAATGGATTTCTGGAGTGTTGGGTTTTGATTGATGGCTTGACTAAGTCAAATCTCTCAGAAGCTTTAAATCGTTGCACGCTTAAAACCTGAACTTTAGACTCAGTGCTTCTTGTGGAATATCGTTGAAGGTCAAGTTGTGTCATAAAACAATCTTTTTCGTCTCGTGATTGCGAGTTATCATTGCAGGCAAGATTATAGAAGCCTAAATGTTTTCCATGAGGACAAATTGTTGCTTTAATCAAACAGTCAGGATGTATACAAGACAATGATCGCAAAGCTAATCGTCGTGGCTCTTCTTTCATCCAAACTATCTGGTGAACCTTCAAAGTACCTGGAAACGTTTTTAATTGGTCAGGAAGTAGGACTACTTCTATTTTCACACCTTTAACTGAAGTTTTGAGGTTCTGAACTAAAGTGTCGAGGTCGGCGATGTCTTTTCCATACGCAACCAGCTGGTCAGCAGTTCTTTTTAAAACTCCACCGACACCGTCCGGAGCTCCTTTACCATGGCCGCATTCAGTGTAATGCCATATAATTTCGTTTAATAGTGGACAGTATGAACTCAACTGAGAAATAATGTACAATATTTTCTTGTTCCGATATTGTGCGGAAGGTGAGTCTGACACAATGTGAAGTGTGCGTACCATAGGAGCGTTTATTTCTATTTCTCTTAATATTGGGACTAAATGAGCCCATACTGCAGCAGCGTCGTGCAGAAAGAAAAAGAAAGAAGAAGAAGCACTGATTGTGCAAAAAGCTTGTGTTTTATGAGTTGGACTGCCATAATAATAAATCACGACAGTATGTAGCGTGATCTGGTTCTTACTCCAATGTGCAGACTGTACCTCTTCATTATATTTCGTCCCATAATTTTCGCTCAAATCTATATGTATTAAACACTGACTTTCAGTCATATTGTCCTTTATTTCTTTGACAGCCTGATATTGATTTTTTAAGTTAGCACAGTGTTTGAGAAACGACTTTAGGGCATTTTCAATTTTTTTTATCACTGCCAGTGGCTTATCTGAATGACTAATCTTTGTAACGGTTTTAGTAGTTTTTTCCACATTATCTTTAGTATACACTCTAGCTTGTTGTTGCCATGCCCAGTGAGTTATATTATTCTGATTACTAAATTCCTGGTAGTTTACAACTGTGTCTCTGCATGATATACATTTTCTTATCACAACACAATTTTTTTAGAAGTTCGGTGGTAGTATTCTCTTTTATTATGTTATTCCTTTTAAGAGATGTTATTAATAGTTCCATGTTGGCGTGTATTTGACAAAGACATGTGTTGCGGTTATTTATGTTTGGCTTCAAAATCCAGAATAGTCTCAATTTGGAAAATGTTGGATGGCCTAATTTTGAAATATTTTTGGTGTACATTTTTTATCGAGTCTGTTAAATATCTCTTTTGCTTTTTTACTTGACTTTTAGTTATGCAATCTTTTTTTCCGGGGCACATACGTGAATTCTCATCTTCTTCATAAAACTTTTGTACAGTGTTTCGTACTTGGGCATTAATTTTATTTTTATTCTTTGGTTCATCTGACTTTTTTTTCTGTTTAACTATCTTATTTTCTAAACGTGGACTTCTGAGAGTCTTATTCAGTCTTTCCGCTCTTTTTCTATATAAGTCTTTTTCTCTCTTTAGTTGTATTACTTTTTTTCTAAGTGACATTATCTCCTTTGCTTTTATCCTTTGGTATTTTCTGAATCTGGCATCCAAATTCTTCAAAGAGGAAGACACATCGGATAAAGAAGGTACAGGGCTACTTGGACATAAAGTAGATACAGGGCTACTTGGACATAAAGTAGATACAGGGCTACTTGGACATAAAGTAGATACAGGGCTACATGGACACAAAGTAGATTCAGGGGTTTGAATTCTGCTGACAGCTGCAGTTATTCGCCCAGAAGGCAAACAAGAATGAACGGGATTAATAGTGAATGTTTTGTTTTTAGAACGTAGACAAAGAGAAATGCTTGAATGAGGACTAATGCTGCGAGAACGTTGAAAGTTGGAATTGAAGTTTCCATCATGAAGAGGTCCTGAAGAAGGTCCTGGACTGTTGGTTGTGGACTAAGCGAGCGAGAACGATTTAGAATGGAAGGACTTGTGGGAGATGACGCGCCTGTCATATCTTCACCCTGTGTTTCAGGAGGATCATTGGTTTTTTTAGGTGGAACATTTTTGGATGGTAAACTTTCTTCACGTGATAATTTTGTATTTTTTTTTCTTCTTTCATAAAATGCTTTAAAGTTAGCTCTGTTTATTTTTTGCTTCAATCTTCGGGCACGTGGAGTCATTTCAGCCATCGATAAAAATTTTCCTTCCGCTTTTTTCTTTTTGTATCGTTCTTAGTTCTTCGCCTAGTACTGGATAATCTTTTATTCTTTTTTTTCTTAGTCTTTCAGCCTGTTTTTTTTTTTCTAAAGTCTCTTCTCTTGATTGTTTTTCCTTTCGCCTTCCCATTCTAACATAAGACAAAATTGAGTAGGTATAGTATAAAGAGTTTATACATATTTTGCACAGCTCTAATGCAGGCCCGGTTAACAAAAAAACATAATATTTTACATGCCCCTTGACACTAATAACTTTACCGACAGAGTGATGGCAGTGAAGATTGTATTGAATTATGACTCGAGGAAAAAAAAGAAATAAAACCGAGAAATTGACAAGACAAATATACATACATACAAACAAACATACATACATACTTATGAAATTTGGCACATTCGTTAAGAAGCCTACATAGACCAACAATATACAAGAATATTAAATTATCATCAATATTACATTCATACGGGAAGAATTAATTACTTCCCTTTTAGAAGCCGGTAAAAAAGTTTTTGTAAAATATGTACTAGGTACCAACTTATAATACTACCCTCCAAAGTTTGTCGGATTAATTTTGTTAACCCTTAGAGTAAATACTTTAACAAAGTCACATGAACCAAAAGCCACTTTAGTATTAATGCAATATCGGTGGCAATAAACTTACCACCGATATTGCACCACCGAAATTAGAAACATGAACAAAAAATTAAATTAAAAAAAAACTATTTATACTTTCGACACTTAAAATGTATGATTGCTAAGGGTACCTAATAACATATAACATACCCGCCAAACGTAACGTAAAAAAACAACATTCATTCGTACAGTAACCCACCGAGATTGCATAATTTCGTATTCCTTCTTAGATTCAAAAAGTACTTTACGTATTGGCGCGAAAACTCAGCAGGATCGGACACGTCACTACTGCGAGAACGCAAGAGCACGACTGGGCCTCCGTGTGCGTAAGGAGATAGTTCGTTAAAATAGACTTGTTTACGTTATAGATAGACTTGTTTACGTTATAGATAGACTTGTTTACGTTATAGATAGACTTGTTTACGTTATAGATCGATTTTAATAAAACGCACCGATATTGCACTTTTGGCGCGGACGTTCCTTATCACTATGGTCCTGATGTCTGCATGATAACAGAAGTAACGGAAGTATTAAATATGGTTGCTTTATGTATTGACCAAAATAATAATGTTTAATTTAAGTACTAAATTTGCCATCGCAACGTATTTAATGAGGTAAATATGCTTAAAAGTCAATCAGGGACATACCACCGTTATTGAAAAACAGACATATTTCTTTTTTTTATTTATTTATATTTATGAGAAATATATTTACACTAGTACCTTGTGTAAATATATTTCTTCTTATGGTCTAGTTTTCTTATTACACGAAAAAATATAGAATGGTCATAGATAAACATTTTACATAGTGATTTCACGCGAAGAAACTCTCAAACGCTGTCGGTGAAACTCTCAAACGCTGTCGGTGAAACTCTCAAACGCTGTCGGTGAAACCACCCAAATTACGGTTTTTTTATTAGGCTTTTCATGCAAGGGGTTTATTCCTTACTCAAAATGAATATCTATAAAATTAATGTATTGGTTTTAGCTTTTCAATACAAAGAAACAATACAACTGCGGCACCTTGTCGTTACAATTACCTTGATTTTCCTCATGAAAATCAAGGTAATTGTAATGTAAATTTTCTAATCAAATCTATGTACCAACAGTTAATTTTGACTCTACCAATGTAAACTTGCCTTTACTCGTCTGCCTAACTATATCAAGCTCGCGCGCCTGATATTAACATAATAGCAACTTTATTCTCTGGTAACAAGTGAGTTTCTTTTTATCACCATTTTTTTATGAAAAGTCCTCAAAATACAAATGTCAAGTCAGCAAACAGGTAGGGAAATATATATAAATTACCACCAAGAAACATGTTAACTTCATAAAGTAACATTAAATCCCACAAAACGAGCAAACACATTAAGGCCCTCGTACACAGCACCACAAACATAGGTACCACCACTTAACCACTACTAAACATTACCGTTTATCCCATCCTTAAAATATTTTACTAAATTTTCATGTCATTTTGATGTAATCGCCTGATGCTGAGTATAACAATTACGGTGTAGACGGTAATGATGCTGAAAATCCCCTGAAAGTACGTGAAAATACCTGAAAATGTTGGTAACAGGTTGGTAATGAGCCGACCGAGGCGTATTGTGTGTAATTCGGGGAGCGACGCCAAAATTGTTACTCATTATTTTATATTTCCTATTATTTGTTTGAGAGATTATATTTTGGGCTATGGTTGAACATATTTATGTGCTGTTTGTGTGTAAAAAACCCGAAATAACTTTACTCGAATAATAGTTATTTATGATACTAGTGCGGTAAATTGTTTTTTACAAACGAGTAGACGAATGTAAGTCTCGAGTTTGTAAATACCAATTTCCGCACGTGTGTCATACAACGTTTTTCAACACATTTACGAACAGTACCATAGATAACTAAACAAGCCATCAAAACATTTTCAGAAAATGATTCGAGTATTTCTTCGAGTCTTCCATGATATCAAATTATTGTAAATAATTAAATAGCGCTCTCGCGATTTTCTGCAATTTGAAAGAAAAGAAAGAAAGAAAGAAAAATAATTTTATTCGTCACAGAAACACGTACCTAGGAAAATACAAACTCGAGCAAGTAAACATTAAAAAAAAAAACCTATCTACATTATAATCACGAGCACAAAAATAACAAATAGTCGGCAACTGCACGCCTCATTCAAGATATCAGGTGGAGTAGATTCCATATTAATATCGGATTCCTCGCTTGAACTCATATTATTATTTTGTTTATAAATATCAGTCGGAAAGTCGCAACAATCTTTGACATTTGTAATATAAAAATGGCGCGTATTTGCAAAAGGCACCACGTGAAAAGTGGTGAAAATTAGAACTACATCTTTCGTCTCATTTTCTGCGAGCAAAAGCGCTTGCAAAGAGGTTCGATCATTCAGCTTATTTATTCTCGTAATGTGAAAATCCTTGGTGGAATTCTTATATATTTTTTATGGAAATAAAAAAAACCGCAAAGGATACCGCACGGCGCTATACAACGGAGTATGCGGTAAAGCAGGTACATATGTGAGAGTACCAATTTTACCGCACATTCCGTTGTATGGTACGTATTAACCTTCGAACAATGTATACAGGCTTCGTAAATGCATTTGGTAGCAAATGTGTTGAAAAAGTTTTTTATACTTTAAAGATGAAGTCTATATTTTACAAAGTCACAATGAAAAGTGCAACGTTTTCTGCAAGAATCAAAAATGTCATTAACATTTTCCAATAACGATGATTTTTGGAAAATCTAAATGACATTTTTACCACAAGACAAAGTAAATCCCTTCAGTTAACGTCACGAGCTCCTCCTTTATTACAAGTACAACGGAACAACGTTGTCGAACAGACATTAAGATACAAATCCCTATTGGTTATCGGGAATCAAGCCCATTATGACGTCAGACAAAAGATCGCTTTATTATGGGCTGGCCTTGCCGGGATATGGGTGGCCTGACAAAGGGACTGTGTACTCAGTATCTTGAGGACTAAAGGGATGTGTGTCTTTTGGCCCTCACGTTATTGTTGGGACTGTTTGATGAGCCCGAAATACTTGGGAAATGGCTAAGCTGTTACTATGTAATATAATCGCTATATTGATCTATCGGAAACTATAAATATAATATAATGTAAAAACCGTCCCGGAGGACCCCGAATACGATAAATATGATTACATTTCTTTTTTCTATTGTTTTCAACTTGTACGGTCGACATAAAAAGTTCTTAAATGACAGGAGCACTAATTTAGTAGAGGCAAGGAATCAAAACTTACGTTTTAAATTAAAAATGTTATTAGTTATTACTAATGTTGATTATTTTGATAGTTGTAGTTTGGATGTTTTGAGACTTTAAAGTTACCTAATAATCAATTTTTCAAAGCATTTTTTATTTTCGGTATTGTAAAAAAAAATGAAATTGAAACTGATTTTGCGTGTAAAATAATTTTTTAGATTATTTTAGAGTTAACTATTTACTATGTTACATTATAATAAATAATTCCTGAAGGTGAGACTGTTTTTGCGTATTTTTTAAATTATGTTAATATTCCACGTAGAGTAGGTATTTCGATTTTCTGTACTGAAAAAGGAACTATTGTGATAATAATTAGAACCTGTGATTGCTCTAGGAGACTCTATATTGTATTCTTTAATTATAATATTTACCTTAACCAAGCAAGACTTTATATTTTTTTCCTGATCCTTAAAGTTAAGTACTTATTATCATTTTAGTTAGTAATAAAATTTTTTTTAACATATCTTCTGCCGACGGTACTTTTAAGCTAAACTGACTTTTAATTGAGTTAATCAAGATAAAAATTAATCGGGGTCATCCGGGACGGGGGCCTCGGGGATCGGGGTACTCAGGGAATAACCCAAAAAACTGACAGAACTATAGGTTAGTCAAAAAAAGACGTCCGAGAGTTTTTTGTCGGCATAATATTTTATATCCAGGATAGCTAGACTTCTGGCACATTGACATCACTACCCAGCATTGGTTTGGGACATTCTTTTTAAATTCCAGCCTGTCTAACCCAGTACATTTATTTACACCTGTCAGATTACTTTTTCCAAATGTCCAGACGAGACGAAGAGCAGCCTACAATAAAGTTTGACAGTTGATAAATAAACTGTCTCTGTTGAAAAGTGTTATCTTCAAGACTACAAATAATGCTGCTGCGTCCCAATATTCCGTCAACGCATCTGTACGTGTCGCGTTTGCATCACTCCACGAAGGCAGAGGAGATTGTGGAGTACATAATGATAATGACTAAGTTCACCTTAACAGTCAAGACGTTAGTCGCGCCACAAAATTAAGTTTAAATATTTTGTGGCGCGAGTTCCGACTCATCCCCTGGAGGCCTTCATGAAGGAAGAATTTTGGCCGAAGGGTGTCGTGTATCGGCGTTTTCGTGGAAGACTACGCAGACAACAACAATGACTTTTATAATGCGCACAGCAAAAGAGTGGAACTCTCTACCTGCGTCTGTGTTTCCGAACGCATACAACCCTGATCTCTTCAAAGTAAGAGTAAACAGGCATCTTCTGGGTAAGCTCACTCCATCGTCGACTTTGTCTCTGTCACCTTTGCCCTAGACTAAGGTCAAGAGCAAACTCAACCTAAATTAAAAAAAAGACACCTCGACTCAGAATACGTCGCCGACCCAACGTACTACTTAGTTGATAGATTACTAGTGTCTAATAGTACTAGTATTAATTTATTATTATGTAAAAATAATTTGTGTATTTTATCTATGAGCCTTAGTTGCCTAGCAATAAAAGGATTAATTAATAAAAATGCAGGAATACTTATCTGAAAAACTTCTCAATGCGGTACATTTCACCATATAAAGAAACTTTTCACTCACCCAATATTATGACAAGTCGACATAAACCGAGTATGCTTGTCTAGATCATTATAACATTATAATACGTTTGACATTCCAAGCAGGTAAATACTGTTTTTAACAAAACTTAACACGTCTTTTTATGAATAGTTGAAGATAAAAACTTGTAACTAGTGGGGACAGGATATATATCCTATCCATGCCATCCATACTTCCATACTAATATTATAAATTTGAAAGTAACTCTGTCTGTCTGTCTGTATGTTACCTTTTTACACACTACTAAACGGATTTCGATAAAACTTGGCAAGGAGATAGATGGTATTCTGGGGAAGGAGATAGCTACTTTTTGTTCCAAAAATATTCCTAAAGGGGGTGATATTAATAGGGGATGAAAGTTTGTATGGGGTACTTATCATTTCTTAAGTTAGGGATATGTATGGATTTGATAAAAAATTCAAAAGGTGTTTTTGTCAATCCCAAGGGGGTAAAAATAGGGAATGATTTTAAAATAAATTCACAATGATTATTGAAAATTAATACTACCTCTTTTTAAGAGATTTAAGGAATTGGAAACGTAGTCTGAGTTCATAACTTGAGGTAATATAATATTTATTTGGTATTTGTTTCATTAAAACATGATTACAATTTACAGTTAATGTCGTCGCTGGAGTATTAAAAAAAAGTTTTAATATTATTAAAATTAATTATTATTAATTTTAAGTTAGACGTTTAAAATCATAAAATACTGTTTAATAAAAAAAAATATTATTTGCATTTATATTCCGTCTGTCTGTAGCCTTTTCACGCTTCAACGGCTGGATTTGTATGATAGGTATACGGATAGGCCATGATAGGATACTTTTTATCACGGTAGCACGTTCCCGTGGGATAATTTCCAAAACACACGGCGGGCTAGTATAACATAAATAAAAAAAGACTTGCTCTTGTCTTGCTTGCTTATTTACTTCTTTGCATAATAAGAAAATGTAAATTGTTATGTTCTAATTCATTCATCTACATAATATTTAATAACACATGATTTTATACCGCACATTCTTCTGTTTCTACGAATATTGTTTATTTTTTTTCTGTAGGACACCGCTAACGTAGGTGTTAGCGGTGTCCTACAGAAAAAAAAATAAACAAATAAAAATATTTCTATTTTTATAAAACCCCCGTTACACAAATCCCCTTTCTACCCAATTTAATCTGCTGACATCAGTAAATATCATTTTTGCATGCAAACATATGCGGAGTTGCGGAATGCACTAAATATAGTTTTAGTGGTCCTAGCATTAGCTGCTGAAAACAATAAAAACAGGATTAACTGGTTCAAATTGAGCTTTATTAACATGATCAGTTTCCGTGGAAGGGTTAGCAAACTGTGCACATGACTTGTCATACTGTAACCTTTTTTTTTTTTTTTGTTCACGGTGTGGAAATTCCTCATGGATGTCCTCCGCCCTGGGGCGGGCGGAGGGGTCTCTTACTGACTAAAAACCACCCCAGTGTTCCCCTCCCATACTTGCACCGGGGATCTTGGGATCTATTATTACTTCCGCAATCCCCGGCTAGGGCCCACCTCTGCGGGCCACCTCAAGTCTGGGGGGGGTGAGGTGTCTGAACCCCCCCCCCGCGACATATGATAGGGGTGCGCGTGGAACACTACGCGCCACCACCTCGGGTCCAGTGTGATAGGGGGCGGCGGACGTCCCCAAGTCCGCCGACCCTGGACCCATTTAGGGGGACCGGAAGAAGGCGTCGTCAGCCCTCTGCCGATGCCCAGTGCGCCTGCTGCGGACCGGGTGAGCGGACGAGATCTCCCGCTCCCTTTCCGCAGCCTCCTTCTGCGACACGACTGTTTCGCAGATGGATACCACCGCGTCTCCTAGGACTCCTCACTGCCGACCATCGACTCGATCACGGCCGGCAGCGATAGGTCACTGCCTACTCCTGAGATGAGGGCACGGCGTGGCTCCTCCCAAGCGGCACACTCTGCTAGCGTATGCCGCGCTGTGTCCTCCCGGCAGTCGACGCAGTGGTGACACCGGGCGTCCGGCTCCCTGTTTAAGCGACACAGGTACTTCCCGAAGCGTCATACTGTAACCTAACCTAACCTAACCAGTTAACATTACGGTTTATTGGCAAAGAAGATAAAAATGAAGAATGAGCCTTATTTTCTCAGGTCTCAACTAACAACGGTCAAAAAGGTCAGACACAAAACCTAGCATATTATACGTAAATCTAAATACCAAACGTCTTCAAAGGATACCTAAAGTCTAGTAAAACTAATCTGAGACTTAAAGCGCCAAAGTCTATCCTTGCCGACCTTATCAAAATTGGAGGCAAAGAAAGTCAAATAGTGCGGCCTCAGAGCAGAGACAAAAGAATAAGGTCGCCTGGGGCCTGTGGGAGGCCGAACATTTACATATGCCGAATAATTTACATACGGACCGTTTGCTCTGGTTGCAGTGACGTGGTCGTGGTCCGCTGTTGATTCTTTATTCAGCCAAAAGTGTGATGTGGAGAAAAATCTCGAGCTGAGAAACATTCGACTTGCATTCTAAAGTCGCTATCTGCAGTGAATCTTGAAGACGTAAGATTCATTCTAATATCATAATGTTACTTAAATGCCTTGTACTTATATATATTTTCAATGAATTTCTAGGCACATTGTTTTTGTACACACACGGTGACTCAGCTGCAATGTTATTAGCGACACGGTGCACAACTTGACGGTGATCTCGTCTCCAAAAACAGGCCCCAAAATTATAATGAGCCGACGGATTTAGCCTATGCATTCCGGCGTCATTTCCAAGTTGAGTCACCTCTTATTAGACCTGTGCAGGTGGTCGATGCTGGGGCCATCTCTGGAGACATTTCTATGGCACAAGAAATTGCAGACGCAAAGAAAATGGAAAGGGGTAAATCCATCAAGGGCTATGATGCCATCAGCATCGAGCACCTGTAGTATGCGGGGAACAATTGCCACGTGTGCTTTGTTTTTTAACATTATGCGTTAGTCACAGTTCACACTGGACGACCTAATGTATATAATCATATGGTAGTGCCTATTGTGAAAAATAAAACAGATCCCCTGTTTTATTTTTCACGATAGGCACTACCATTCTACTCTGACATTACTATAGTACGTACAGACCCATTTCTCTGGCCACTGTCATAGCAAAAGTTTTGAATAGTCTGCTTGATAAACAACTGGCCAAACACCTCGAACTATATATGTTGCCCAGTTCGGTTTTAGGTCTAGGCTGGCAACTGAGAATGCAATCTGGTGTCTCAAGCAGACTGTTCAATATGACTCAGACAGAAAGACTCCTATTTTTGCCTGTTTTTTTGGATCTGTCAAGGGCATTCGATCTCGTATGTGGTTACGATGTTTTGTGAGGTAAACAAGAGCGTGCAACTACTGTACCGCCTGAGATAGTGTCAATATTTACAGCAGTGCTATTCTGTAACCATCTCACCGTGAAAACATAGGTGAAGTGAGCGTGGGGTGAACTGTTAGTGAGGGATTGACACTATTAACAGCTCACTTCACATACATTTATATTTACACGGTGAGATTTTTTCTGAATAGAACGGCTGGTATAGTAGTCAAAGTAATTGCGTGAAGTGGGTTGGTTCGCACTGGGACGTGTATTAGTTGGAGTGCAGGATGAGATAAGGGGGGGGCTCAACTCACCCTGGCTCTTCCACCTATACATGTACTAGCTGATCCTTGAGCTCGGCAGAACCAATGTCGGATGTCATATTGACGGGGTGTGCATTAATACTCAAAGTTGTGCTGACGACATATCGTCAGCACAACTTTGAGTATTAATGCACACCCCGTCAATGATGAGTGATCAAACGATGGGCTCAGCAACACCATAGTGTTGCTGAGCCCATCGATCGGAGCTCTGAGGCGGCTGATCGGTATATACGAAAGTAATGCGGTGAATCATGGGCTCAAATAAAACGTCACAAAGAGCGAATGGTTTTCAAAGCAGGCACCGTGACATATTCGTGTATTACTCATGTCGCACTGTGTGGAGAATCCCTGCGTAGAATGGACAAGTTTAGGTATCTGGACTACTGGATCACTGAAGAGCTTAAAGATGACATTGAACGAGAACGTAGGTCGCTGACTGTCCGTTGTAACATGCTGGCCCGCAGGTTTGCACGATATAACGCTTTTCAAAGCTTACTGTCAGTCCTTTTACACTTGCAGCCTGTGGGTCAACTTCACTCAGCGGGCATACAGCGACCTACGCGTTCAATATAATAATACACTGAGAGTACTGCTGCGGCTACCGTGGCGTTGTAGTGCGTCAGGGATGTTTGCGCATAACAACATTGACTGTTTTGCCGCTTTTATCAGAAAAAGATCCCTGCATCCCTGATGCACGGCAGCACCTACAGTATTCTTAGTGTATTCGCAGATCAGTGAGATTCCTTGATGTTGCGGCGGTGGATGCAGCTCCACGCTTAATTTTAACTGTTTGTTAATCTGTGTCTGTACTAACACCATTGTTACTAATCCAACGGAATTAGTCTGAAAATAAAAGTATTCGATTCTTTATAGAGACAGATGTAGACCTTCTGTCTCGATCAGTTTATGAAAATCAGAATACAATGTCAGAAAACGTACATTAATCGAGGAGTTGTATAGTGGCTCTATGCAATTACATACATACTGTAGATTCATTATCCATATCCATACATTTCATCGTCAATCACACACGCTACATATTCGCTCCATGTAAGCCCACTCGGCGATTCTCTAATAAAATACGGGCTCATCCTATTTTTCGTCCGCCTCGACATGATTATGTAAAAATCGGACACAGCTGTAATCTGCTTAAATTTTTCGCGGACGTATATTTTCAATTCCACGATGATTGGACTGTGATTCTATTTTACATACTGAATAAATGACTTTTTAGTATGTGGCGGGTACTGACGACGACGTGTTGTGGCTTTGGTTTACTTTGTATTTTTTTCGCGAAAAGATGAGTAGGATTTTAGGCAATTATACCTATATCGTATGCTCGAAGAACCCGATGTTACAAACACGGACACAAGAACTAATGACAACGTAGTCCCCTAACGTCCACTGTTGATTATGAACCCTTCAATAGATGTAACGATACCTGGCCAAGGAAAAAAATCGCCAAGATCTCGCCACTTAACCTACCAAAGGGACTAAAAATGCCATTGCTATGGCATTTGTGATCCCTTTGGTAGGTTCAATAAGCTCTGCTTTCTAAATCTTTGGACGCTTTAAGTTCTGCCTACCAAAACCTCACCATTAGACGCTGACAGCTTAGGGTCAGGAACTCAGGATGCACAAATCACAAGTAAAATCATCATTTAGATGCTCCATTCCAAATTCGTTTATATTCAATTATGACAGTGTTCATCACTCACAAACCCTCGCCCAATTCTCTCACAGTGGCTGCATGGATTAAGGTCGACTACAATCACAATGATATTTATCGATACGAGTATGTATATGCTAATGCAATGCATTCGTGCATATTATACATATTTCGCAGACTATTATGAGAGCAGAGGTGCTCAAGGTGAAGTTCAACGACTTGTATCTTACAACTATTATGAGGGCAGAGGTGCTCAAGGTGAAGTGCAACGACTTGTATCTTACAACTATTATGAGGGCAGAGGTGCTCAAGGTGAAGTGCAACGACTTGTATCTTACAACTATTATGAGGGCAGAGGTGCTCAAGGTGAAGTGCAACGACTTGTATCTTACAACTATTATGAGGGCAGAGGTGCTCAAGGTGAAGTGCAACGACTTGTATCTTACAACTATTATAAGGGCAGAGGTGCTCAAGGTGAAGTGCAACGACTTGTATCTTACAACTATTATGAGGGCAGAAGTGCTCAAGGTGAAGTGCAACGACTTGTATCTTACAACTATTATGAGGGCAGAGGTGCTCAAGGTGAAGTGCAACGACTTGTATCTTACAACTATTATGAGGGCAGAGGTGCTCAAGGTGAAGTGCAACGACTTGTATCTTACAACTATTATGAAGGCACAGGTGCTCAAGGTGAAGTGCAACGACTTGTATCTTGCAACTATTATGAGGGCAGAGGTGCTCAAGTTGAAGTGCAACGACTTGTATCTTACAACTTTTGTCAACGGCCGTGGATAGATGGCAATCCTACAGGTAACACCACAATACTTGTCCACGAGAGCATGTGAAAAAGCATGGTCTGAAAAGGGCCCACAGGGCAAATGGCCATAGCTCCACATAATAACAAAAAAAAAACATGCCAACACCTAGCTCAAAAGATCTCGAGATAACGCACCAGCTTTTACTCTTTCATAAAAAAAATACAAAATTATTAAGTATTTATAAGAAGGTTTCGTGCACAAAACACAATAAAAAGCTTTACTCTCCCAACACCTTACGTACAAAATTACCTTCCCGAAAAAGCGCACCGGCAGAATAAGAAATAAACCGTCAAATTGCCAAAAAAAAGTAGTCTCAATTTGGGCAAAAACACGAAAAACCTAATGCGTTTCCCGGGTACAGCGTACACGGCACGGTACAGCACGGCTCGGAACGGCTCGGCATCAATCATGGATGCCCGGCTGAATACTAAATAACCGGGTATGCCGTGTGCCTACCTGGGCAAACAGGCAGGTTTTATTGTTGCGGAGAAATAATGGCATAGCACTGATTGGTGGGACAGCGGGTTTAAGTGATAGTGAAGAATTGTACCCCCGCTGATATCTCAGATTAACAGTTTTGCCCTATTTCCGCTTCGTGACTTTCACTGCATAAATAAGTATAAAAATAAAATTTAAAAAATCTCAAAACGGATCGGAATATACATTCACAATTTATTACAAAGGTCTTAAGCCACTCTTTACATAAATCTTGTAAATCGAGATCTAGCAACTATTTTTACTAACCTAAACCCCAAAGAGTTACAGCCACTTTTCCTTTCAATCGACTTTTACGAGTTACAATGACCACTCTTGACTCCCAACGCATTTTTCCTTTCCCCGATTTACACACATAAGGATATTGTTGAATTTGTCATAAAATATTCATACATGCGCGATGGCACATATTCAAAGGCGTCAAGGAGTTATATGGTGTCCTTTACGCGTTACGCTTTAAGCATGCAACTGAGCACTAGGCCATAAGACAGGCGAAATTATACAAACAAAAGCTATAAATATATTATGTTTAAACAAAAGTTTAGACATGTTGCGTAGTTTTATATGCGTACTAATGTGTAAGGGTCGATTTAAGCTAGGCTAGGGGAGTTAGAACTTAGTCGATAGCAATGGAGACGTGATCTGCAATTAGGTAGCAACATTTTTTCTGCCTCTACCAATCTTGATTGTATAAGAAAATAGGAAAGGTTCACAAGTATCTATGAATACCTTATATGTATGAGACCACATTCTTTTTGTTGGATCTCGTAGTCGTGTATTGTTCACACATTTTTGTCAAGTGAATAAAGTGTGTAAACTAGGAGTAACACTAACAATTGTGTGACCATGTTTAGTATTGAAACATCAGTACAGTGGTGGCGCAGTGGTAACGGGCCCGACTTACGAGTTGTAGGCCGTAGGTTCGAGCCCAGGCAGGCGCCTTACTTTGTGTACATTATTTTGCCATCACCACTGCTCTTAAAACGGCGAAGAAAAACATCGTGAGGAAACCGGCATGTCCTAGAAACTAAAAATTCGAAAGACATAAGTGACATTCAACAACCTCACCGGGCCCGCGTGGTGTATTAAGCCAGCCCACTCTCTCTCACAGAGAGGAGGCCAGTGTCCCAGCAGTGGGAACATTATGCTGATTATGGTTAAGAACCCTGTGAGATACTGCACGAAGCAAGTCATCAGCATCATTTCAGCCGAAAGACGTCCACTGCTGGACATAGGCCTCCCCCAAAGGGGGGGTTTGCCATAATCGCCACGCTTGGCAGGCGGGTTGGCGATCGCAGTATGGTGTTAAAATGCATAGAGAACGCTGCTGCCCATTCTCTAGTGAGTCCCTTTGTCGCCTTTTACGACACCTGCGGGAAGAAATAGGGTGGTGCTATTCTTTACGTCCGGCACCACACAGCCAACACACAACACATAGCAAATAGATTTCCTGCTAGCGCAATTTGCTTGAAGAATTATGGACACCGTCGCGTCATTCACGTTTATTTCTGCACTTATTTCCACCGACTACGTCACCAACCATAAAATTGTTTTTCAAAAGTAAACCACTTTTAATCATCAACTAACTTTTACTCTCATTTCATCGCTCGTTTAATGGCCCGCCCGCCCCGCTCGCTGCGTCCCTCACTTGGACTCAACTCTGCAGTGTTCCGATAGGAGTTGACCATGCCACTAGCCTCAAGCACTATTAAAGTTTATAGTATTTTGAGTATATTTTGATACAGATAAAGTTTTATAAAAGTGAATTTTGGAAGTGTTTTTTGAAAGGTACGTTTCATTTTTTTTATGTTTTAAGTTGTGTAGCAATTCATTATGTGTGTGTAATTCCCAAAAAGTTCTTGTAATGTTTCGGCCATCCCCTTATAACTTGGCGTGTCGTAAAGGGCGACTAAAAGGGCTCTCCTCTCTCCATCTGCAACTACGAATACTAATCTATCGGGCAAGTCCAATGTTTATACATTCTCCTGTAAACTATGTATATAACTCATCATCATCAATATTCATCGGTAAAGCTGTATTATAGACAAAAGTTTTTAAAAAGCTACAAACCATAATATCTTTAAACCCGCGCAAACACAAATGCGTCCTCACCTCATGCCAGGCGTCATATCGGTTGAAATTGATTCAATCTATCAACTCAGCCTATCGCAATACAATACTGAACTTAGATTAACGAAACATAACATCACGCCTTTAATCCCCGAAGGGTTAGGCAGAGGTACGTACCTAATAGTACACCCACATTTCATCAGTTATGTTTAAGTCCCATACAATAACTTAGATTCAGTCACTACAAATCACAATCTACTAATTATTTCTTATTCAATATCAGCACAAATCAACGCAACTTTCGTCAGATCACAATCATTAACAATGACATAACATCATCAGTCTGAACCAGCATTTATTCATTGGAACCATTATTACCTAAGCAAAACTCTAACTTGCTTCACTTAAGTGCAGTGCTCTTTAAGTTATAGTTAAGCAATAACTAGCTGTAGTCGACAATCACTATCGAAATTGCATAAAAGTAACTGGGAGGTTATAACGAAGGATACAGCTAGAGCACCAAACAAAACAGCAAAAGTTTATAAACACTACCACCCTTTTGACTTTGCTGCAGTCGGGTAAAGAGCGTCCACCCGTGAAGGCTCTCAAATCAAATAAAAAATATTTTTATTTCACATAAGCCTACATGGGCACTTATGAAACGTCAGAGAAGGCACGGTTCCAATTGTTCGTTTCGTATGGAGAAGAGCCGGCAAGAAACTCCACGGTTACTCTTTTTAATAAGATTGGCTTTTACAATGTTTTCAAATTACAGTGTAAATAGGTATGAGAGGACAGCGTAGGCCCGTCAAAAGTACCAGGAACTTAACAAAATAGAAGCTCTGCGATGCTTTTCGTCTGGCGCATCCTGAGCCTGAGAGCAGTTGTGGCCCAGTGGTAACAACGGCCAACGGCCTCGACTTACGAGTCGTCGTGGATCCGAAACAGGCGCTTTACTTTGTGTAAATTATGTCATCACCGCTGCTCTCAAAACGGTGAATGAAAACATCGTGAGGAAACTAGCACGTCCTAGAACTAAAAATTCGAAGACATGTGTCATCTACAAACCCGCACTGGGCCCGCGTGGTGGATTACGGCCCGCTCCCTCTCACCGGGAGGAGGCCTGTGTCCCAGCTGTGGGATCATTATAGGCTGATTCTGTATCCTAAGCCTCAACTACCAACCTTGGTGGCGACCTAAACTTTTGACCACTGCACATCATAACCCTTCTCTTGCTTTCACTTTCCACCCTCAGGAGATTGATTGATAGATGTCATTCCAGTTTTACTAATAGCTAAGAGATATTAGTACAACTCAAAAATGTCGAAGTATCGCAAGTCCAGAAATATTTTCAAAAAAGTCTCAATTATTGTGACTTGCCCATTGTCATTTTATCTCCAACCCGTCAAACGATCGCCTACTAGAAGCCGTTTTGTTGTAAGCGCTCTACGGGTTTCACGATATTTACTGTCGAGAGTATTTTCTTAGGAACAATCGCTGGTTTACGACATTTGTCGGGTTAATCTCTGTCAGTCGTAACTGAGTAACATAGTTACGATGTTGTGTTATTTTATTGACAATACGTCGAACATTCTCTTGACACTGTACTATATGTAATAATGTACTAGCGTATTTGTTAATGTACCAACAACTTGTTTGATGTACAGACAATGCTTGGAACACATTTGTACGCCATGCCGGGCGTAGTGCCAAATTATAGGAACAAGCTCCATAATGCTATTATGATGAGAACGTCAATCGTTTGAGATAAAAACAAGTAACAAGTGAAACTATTTACGTTTTTGGAGATTCACGGGGTCTTGTTCCAGCCTAGCCTCCCTTAAATAAGGCAACTTTGGAACCACGTCAACGATCTGCATGCCAGTGACCTTGAGTGGTTAGCTTGAGTGTACTGAGCTCACGCAACGTGACGTACGTTCAGCCAGTAATAGGATTCGCCCATCAAGGAGTGTTGTCCCCAATTTGACGCATTATTAATTTATTATACATAAAAAAAAAGGTATTTTAATAAAACCCGTATACTAAAATATCAACAATTAAATTATCTTTAAATTGGTGAAGGTTTCAGAAAAATACGCTTGGCAGATTTTGCGCCATTCTCAGTTTTTTATCCGCGTTAGACATAACTTTACAAATTAATTTGACTATGTAATATAAACATAATTTAAAATATTCACATATTAAATTATTGATAAAATGCTCTAATTTAACATATATTTTTCTCAAATCATTAACACTACTCGTTTAGACGTGGTCTTCAGTATAAAATCATTAAAAGTTGGTTATCGTCGCCTTAATTAGTAAAACATCTCCTTGTTCCATGTTTTTATGGGTCGGCGCAACACGTTGTCTTCGTCCATTCTCCCCTGTCAACCAATACGCTATCATTGACTCGCTTTCCTTTCATAGCATCCGTTACAAAATCGATCCTTCCCTCAGCCTTCCTGTCCCTCTCCATCCATCCACAGTTATATTCATCCCTCTTTTAGTCACATGCGTTCGTTTAATGTAAATATTCTTTCGTAAATATTTGTCAACCATCACTGCCTTATTTGTCCATTGTTTATTTAGGTGCCCTTATGACTATGCAAAGAACCAACATAACAAACGTCCACTCCGCCTTCCACACAAGGATCAATCGTATTGGAACTCTTGACCTGCAAATATTCGTCGGTCCAATAGATATCTACACACTCACACATACACCCAACTCACTTATCTCATTTATTACAAAACACTCATGCCTCTACTTTATAAAAGTTAAATATAAGATTTATATTACCTGCTAAAGTACATTTTTTTGCTTTTGCAAATTTGTATTCTTATTAATGTTAATTCAACATTTTGGCATAATTATATTTTTCTTTTTGTAAAATTATTTTGAATTGTTTTCTTAAGATAATAAAATTCACGTAATTTTAAGATTCAGAAGAGCGAAGTGTCTTAACACAGGCATTTATTGTCTAAAAGATCACTTCAACCACTAGATGTAGTACTTATCTTGTGAAAGAAAATAAATTATTTGAATTTGAATTGAATATCTAAATATTTACATACCAATCATACGAGTATTACTTGCAATTTCATCCCGCCAACCACATGAAAGTAATCATAATTATTATTAGTTTGCATTCTACCAATTAATAAAATTCTATTAACCAACAAACGCGGAAGTGAGTCAAATGTTTCATAAAAATATCCTGATAGTGACCTTAGAGATATTTTATGTTAATAATGTGCATAGTAGAGTTGACTTTGGTCTAATTACTTTAGTAAAGGTAAAGGTCACGTAAGCCTGTTATTACGAAAGATAATAGCTTTAGATTTAAGTAGGAAGCATAGAATAATATAGAACTATGTAGTATGCTTTATAAGTGGTCGTTTGATAAACGGGCCATGGCCCACAAAAAGGAAATTGAATACCACCTTCTATCACACCAGCCAATGGATTCACCGATGCACCCATGCCTTCGAAACTATGCTTCGAAAGCTGAATGTTCCTTGACGTAAATAATAATATATTATATAATATATTAGGTAGGTATAGTACCTACCTATGTTGATAGAATTTCCCCCGAGAAGCTCTTACACTTTTCTTACTTTAGGGAGCTGTATTGCTTTTTCCTGGTCTGTCCAATTTTTATTTATCACACGTCCAGAGTTCAATGAACTGAATAATTTGAATAAACATTTCCAGTTTTCGGTCTGATAGACAAAACAAAAAACACTGATTAGTATTCTATCTGTCATCTTACTAACAAAGGAGTTAAGGAAAACATAAAAAAAAAATATTATGAAGACCTCCAAACTTATCATGATACAAACAGTAGAAAATCACTTCCTTATAACAGAAGGAAAATGGTGGTATCATTACGTCTACGTTGTGTTTGTGTACAAGTCTTTGAATTACATTGACCTGGATGTTTGTAGACGTTTCCCTGTGACACCTACCTGGTAAAGTAACGAACAATCCATAGCCACCATTGGATGTTCTGATGTTCACTGTTCTGGGGACACAGGGGAGAGAAAATCAGTAACTTTGTTTTAAAAATTAAAGAAAAATAAATTGCAGAAAATATCAAAAACCATCTGAGGAAAATTTTAAGCGCATGCTCGCGGCCCTGGTTTTAAGGGACTTTTGGAAAGTCCCTTTCAAATTGGAGGACTTAGAGTCTAGAAAATTACTGGCTCTGAAAAAAGACTCATGTGTTATGTGCTCAAGCGATATACAACATTATTTTTAGTATATAATGCGAAACCCGAAACACGTGTCTAGTATTTTTATGAAAAGAATCTATGTACAAGATGTATCATGAGAAATCACGAAGTTAGTTGTCCGTACAAAAACCTGCTAACTGCATCCCCGCGCTTCCAGGGTCGTCTTGCGCGCTCATTGATAATAATTTGGCAGTAGGTACCTACCCGTACGGCGATTGTATTGTAAGTAATTAAAATATTTTTGTGACTAAATATAACATGGTGTGAAAATTATTAAAATCGATTCAGTTCCTTATTCGAACAAACTATATTCAGGTTTCGCAATAACTAAAAATAATATTGTATATAAATAGAACTAACAACCATATGTAAATCTCTAACTGATACAAACGTAAACCTGAAATAATTAAAAACCGTAAGTTAAACTCTGCGCAGAAATTAATCTTAACTTGGTTTCGATCAAACTCCTGATTGAATGTAATGTATATTTAACTTTATTCTGGGCTCGGAAGTAGACAAACTTAATCACGGGAAAGTTATACTTATGAAATATGACTAGTAGTTATTGCGCTGTTTGTCTTAGATTCAGAGTTTTACCCTGGAATGGATTAACTATTGATTCTCTATAATTAACTGGCATGCTTCAATCCTTATAGGTAAATTATTCAATCTTTACAAGGCACCACTTCAGTTCTGAAATTCTTGTTTTTTTTTTGCATTTACTGTAATTACCATTATTCCCTGTCTGTGTGGTGCCGGACGTTAAGAATAGCACTTCCCTATTTCTACCCGTGGGTGTCGTAAAAGGCGACTAAGGGACTTACTAGCTAGAATGGGCTGCTGCGTTCTCTATGCATTTTAACACCATACTGCGATCGCCAACCCGCTTGCCAAGCGTGGCGATTATGGCAAACCCTCCCTTTGGAGGAGGCCTATGTCCAGCAGTGGACGTCTTTCGGCTACAATGATGATGATAATGATGAATTGACGTTGATTCCCTAATGATAAAACTGGCAGCCTTATCTGTCCGGCTGATTTAAAACGAATAAACGCTGCTGTTGCTAGGATGCAACTTCTAATATTACTTGTTATTTTTTTTTTTAGGTTTAGGTTAGCCTACAATTGTTTACACTTTTCCTTTCAATGTTACAATGATTTAAGTCGGTTAAGTCATAGATAGTTATGTTGTCTAGCTTTTTTCGATAATTTTCGAAGTTTCCATAGCTGACAATCATCTCATCCTTACTCAAAATACAGACCAAATCAATTAGCAAGTAAATCTCGAAGGTCCTGCATACCTTACGTAAAACAGCAGTAAATGATCGGCGCATTACAAGCAGTAATTAAACGCCACGTGCGGCACATCGAGCGCGACCGATGGCGCAGACGCAGGCACAGGTACGACACACGGTATCAAGGTAGAAAACGTGACGCGTCTGGTACCAATTTCGCGGTGCATAGTGGACATAATAGTACTAGATTAAGAATATTTATTGAACAAATAATGTTTGAACAATCAAACACAAACAACACCCTTTTTTCTTTCGGTGGCAAATTATCAAATAACTTCTCCCGCTCTGGGCGGAGCGGGAGGGCGTGTCAGACTTTTACTGACTAAAACCCACCCGTATTCCTTTATTTGCCTGTGTGCCAGGGCCACGATATCAAACTCGAAACAACACCATGCGTATACAATAATAGCGTATTACAATTATATTAGTGCTATAAGCAGTCTTTGGTCTTTGTATGAACTGCTTATAGCACTAATGGTTAAATAGTGCTATAAGCAGTAACTTTATCTTTATCTTTTAATAACATATGTGTTGTAAAAGATAAGCAACTTGGCAGACAAGTGCTGGATAGAATGAGAGAATGAGGTCGTATTTCAGTAGGTACCTACTTAGATGGCTCTACGACGATTAAATTATATCATGTCCCTTCTCAAAAAATAAAACATTTGAATAAGCGATGCTAACAATAGCTGAGACAAGAACTTCTGGCTGCCAACTCAAAATGAAAATTCTAATATTATCATAGAAAAGGTAAATAATACTTAATTACCTTTAATTCACAGTAACTTTTCAATCACTAATACGATTAAAGTTTCGGTTTATTCAACAGTTAACGGCAACACGAAACAGGCGTCTTTTTTAAGCATAACCAATGACATGATTATGGTGACAAGAGTAGGTAGATTTATACCGTCTACGTTTTCCAAGTCGATGGCCTCCTCTTCACCCAGCTACTCTAGGGCTCGTCCTCGCGTCAGTGTCACCCAATTGGCTCAGAATAGAGCGCTCGCGCCGAAACCTGTTGTTTGACCATTATTGATATTATGCAAATAATCTCGACGCCTAGTTAGCGTACGATATGCGTGAACTATGGCCTTAATACAATAATTATTTTTTAAAAAACTGCATGAATTTAGCTTAGAGATGAATGTGGCATTGGCACGTTTCAACTCATGGGCGCACTGCAACGAGGTAAGTAGAGTTTTCTTAGTATGAGGTAGGTACTAGTTTCGATTCCTGGGTTGGACAAAGATAAAGATACATTTATTTGTTCAAACATGATACATGATTATGCACAAATATAGATGGAAACATAGTTTTACCGGACCAACATGTCAAAGAATACAAATCATGTTTTGTAGGTATAGAAAAGCCACACTTCGCAGGTAATACCACTATTTTAACAACCATTTCCTTAATTCTCGGCTTTACAATCTACGTTCCGTGTGGTTGTGGACGTAAAGAATAGCACCATCCTATTTCTTCAAATGGGTGTCGTAAAAAGCAACTAAGGAACTTACTAGAGAATGGGCAGCAGCGTTCTCTGTGCATTTTAACACCATACTGCGATCGCCAACCCGCCTGCCCAGCGTGGCGATTATGACAACCCTTTTTGGCCTATGTCCAGCAGTGGACGTCTTTCGGCTGAAATTCAATTCAATTCACTTATTTATTACATCAAATATGGTAGGTACATGAAGTTCTTAGATAAAATATTAAGTAACACACATTTGGCCAATATTTAGCATGCAATAGTACTTACAAGTTTTTTATATTCACTTAAATATATCTGTGCTTTAATGTATGATGTCATGATGATGATGATGACAATCTACTTCGTGGTTGCCACCTCATTGGTCAAGCGACCTCAAAACTACATGCTTAGCAGTAGCGACTGCTGAGCTGGAGGTCCGGGGTTCGATTCGTTATTGGGTTATTCTATCTGGAATTTCTCAGTAGCAAGCCGGAGTCGGGTTGGTGCCCGGTTAATGGCAATAGGCTTATTAATGGTACCTACCTAAACATAACTGGCGAAATACGGGTGTACAATGGGTACACCTCTGCATAACCCAATAACGATTGTTATGAAATTATTGTTAAAATACTGGTGTTAGCTGGGTTAGCGCAATGAAAATGGATGCCTATTTAAAACAGGGACCGTACAACTCCGGTTAAGAGTTAAGCCTTTTGAAGGGGTAACCCATTCAATGGGTTACCTTTATCATGATGTAACCCATTTAAGGGGTTTTATACTAGAAACCCAGTGAAAGGGTTACACGGTAACCCATTGAATGGGTTTTATACTTGAAACCCAGTGAAAGGGTTACATGATAACCCATTCAATGGGTTCTATACCTACTTGAAACCCAGTAACATGAAAAAATCATAATAATTATGTTATTTCGATATGCGCCCAGCACGCGTAGCATGACCAATTCTATTTCTATTCTACCCTTTTGGTTACCATATTAGAAAAACCCTATCGAAAACCCTTTCAATGGAAAGGGTTTTCAATAACAGTTAATCAAAAACCCATACGATGTGGGTAATTTTGAATGGCTTAAATTAAGCCGTTCAAAAGGGTTACCGGTTACGTATGGGTTTTTATCGAAAACCCTTTCAACGGGTTACCAATTTTAAGTTAAGCCGTTCATAAGGGTTACCCATATCGTATGGGTTTTTGTTTAACCACATAGAAAAACCCTATCTAAAACCCTTTCAAAGGGTAACCAAAATGGTCCCTGATTTAAAAATGATGATCCACACTCCAATCAAAATTTTCATTTGCATTACAAATATTTTGATTGGTAATTAGCTATCTCATATCCGGTTCAAATTATCATCAATTAATTTTGTTAATTTAACTAATCGTAACAGATTAGTCGATCATTTCATTGCATCCGAAGCAATGAGTTCACATGTAGTTTTTGTTTTTAATTAAGATAGAAATTAATTCGTTAGGCAGCGATGATGGTAATGCGTTTGAATTAAAATAATATAGCCATTAATCTTTGTAGTAAAAGTAGAGCAATAAAGCTTAGATGACGCACGTCGTTGTAATTTCACGAAAAAAAAATTGATATTCAAAAATAAAGATAAATTTATTTGTTCAAACATATATATAACATGAAAATGCACATAGTTTTACCGGACCAACATGTTTTGCCTCACTAGACTCAATAAATGTTTACATTTTAAAGTTTTATTTATTATTAAATAAAGATTTATTTATTATTTATTTATTTATTTAGTTGGTACAGTGGTACCCAATTGATAAGGCGCGTCGTGAATCTTCGTTCGCACAGAAAAGAAAGTATGGCCCCGAAGATTAACGAAAGAATGCTTAAAACTTACAATCAACCTTAGGTCACTATTATAAGGTTCATAATACACTGGAGCTGCTAGCGTGCACTCGATCAGAAGTATGGCGGCTGACAAACATGAAACGCGGCGCGCGCTAACATGGCGGCAGCTGCCGACCAATCGCGGTACAGGAAAAAGAACCGCGGTGCGTGGAGCGTGCCGATTGGTCAATAGCATTTCCCGCACTTTTAAAATTCACCTTCTGCGCCGGTACATTGGTAAGTCATATCAATTGGGTACTACTGTACTCGTAATTATAAATTTATTATTAATGACAGTTTCATTTATAAAATTAAAGAAAGTGCAAAAAAAATGACGATTTATACCACCCAAACATAAGTTTAATGTAAAGTGTATGTAAATCGTACACAAATTTAATGCATTCTTATATCAACATTTGAGTTGGTTAAAATATTATTTCTCTTTTTTGTAGGTTTAAATAATTCCCGCTCATTCATAATTTTCCAAAATCAAATCAAATCAAAAATATTTTTATTTCACATAAGCCTACATGGGCACTTATGAAACGTCAGAAGCTAGGTGCACGGTTCCAATTGGTCGTTTCCTATGGAGAAGAGCCGGCAAGATACTCCACGGTTACTCTTTTAAAAAAAAATTGGCTTTTACAATATTTTCAAAGTATGAGAGGACAGCGTAGGCCCGTCAAAAGTACCAGGTACTTAACAAAATAGAAAATGGTCTACAGATCTACAGTATATTAAGCCTACAACGTCCTCACATTAACAAAAAAAAAAACTATATAAAATATGATTAAAATAATAAAAATTAGAGCCTTGTTGAAATCATCTTCCCTCTATCATGGGTACATTAATAAGACCCAGAGCAACTAATTGTAGAGTGCCATTTGAATATTAGTACCCTGCGGGAATCGAAATTGCTAAACGTAACGAAGAGCCAATCACTAAGCCCCTGCTAAAACCGTGTTGTAAAATCCATTTGTCAAATATGCATCATAATCCGTTTACATAAAACCCACATCAAGTTCAGCCGGTGCATAAGTTAAACTTACCTCATGCGTCGCGTTGATAGCCACCATCCAGCAGCTTAACGCGCTTTAGCCCCAAAGTAATTAGGGCACACCTGCTTACCATATAACCTGCTAACACTGAATATGTTTAGCGCCATAACGTGCAATAAAGCGCTATTTAGCCAGAGGTCAACAGCGATCAATATTGTGCTCACAGTCAGAGGCCGCACAACTTTCCAATATTATCAGCGCGTTTTTTAAATTTATAATGTACAGTGCTTTATTACGACGCCTTAAATACCTAGGTATTCTTAAGAAAATGATAACAAAAGACTATAATAATGATCTATCTAGTATCATTCTATGCCACATCACGACGCGCACTACTGCTTGCACTGACCTGTACATCGATTAATTATGTGAAGTAAAAGTCGCTTCTTATAAGTGACTTATTGTTTACTAGTTACTGTTGAGGTTTAAAGGTAGCCCTCTAATATGAAGGTAGCCCAAGATAGCCCTATAATTTGAAGGTAGCTCTTTAATTTGAAAGTAGCCCAAGATAACCCTCTAATTTGAAGGTAGCCCAAGGTAGCACTCTAATTTGAAGGTAGCCCAAGCTAGCACTCTAATTTGAAGGTAGCCCAAGGTAGCACTCTGATTTGAAGGTAGCCCAAGGTAGCACTCTAATTTGAAGGTAGCCCAAGGTAGCACTCTAACTTGAAGGTAACCCAAGATAGCCTTCCAATTTGAAGGTAGCCCAACGTAGCCCTCTAACTTGAAGGTTTCCCAAGGCAGCACTCTAATTTGCAAACTCTTCCTTTTCTTTATCTAACACATTAAACTCAATTAGATACCGCAAGCAACTGCGTGAATCATAACTAACCTACTGTAATAATTAACTGCTGATAGTCGTGATTAAACTCATAAATCTAATTTTCTAAATTCTAAATCAATACAAATGAATGTATTTCCTTATATCCTAGACAAGCAAGTAATTTGTCAGTTTCTACTTGATGAATGGTTTCCGTTATCACTGACAAGGTCACGGATAATTCGATGTTTGTGTAGAAACTGGACATTTATTATCGATCAAAAGATTAATGTTTTTAAATTGGGTACATTTGGTTCAATGTAGAGTTCTGGTTTAGTATACCAAAAAAATAAATTCGTTAACAGCTAGATTCTAAAAGTACACTGATTTCATTCAACAATACACATGAGTCATTTTCATAGAGTTATTCGGATTTGTGGAACGATTTTCTTACCTACCACAGAATTTTTTGATTTGGAAATTGTAACTAGTCCAGAGGACCTTTACTATATAGTAAAGTTTCTAATTTATGCTCAAAATTTCGTCTATGCTATGCTTCGATATTTGTAAAGACACGAGATTTTTAATTAACCAATAACCGACGTCAAAACATCCTAACTAAGCCTCCTTTAGTAAAACATGTCGCATTATGTACCTGCCCGGTCATGTAGTCACTCGTCAATAGTCATTTCAGTTATTAATCTGGCTACAGTCAACGCTTGGGCTCCATTGGGGACAACCAGTGCTTAATGAAGCCCAACTCGTTTGCCTCTGACGTATGCTTTGAGAATACCGCCACTATTAGGTCCTACGATGAGTCCAATACGAAGGCGAATAAATTGTGAGAATTCTGGAACATGTACTACTTTTGAATCAACAACCTGAATCCTTCATAGCTAAGCTGGGTGCTGCTGTTGACTTAGCAAAATAACCATAATCACTGCGACTGTCACCTGTCACGATTTAAGTTGTGAAATTGTTGGTAATCGAAAAGTTGATCGCTTAACGTCAATGGTTCTGCCTGTTACAAAGCATTGCGTATATGTACAAGACTTTCAACCGGATTTACATAATTATTATGTTTGTGGATGCAATATATTTATTTATTTTTGACCATTGCATCATCGTTATCGCTGATAAAATGTCGCTTTGTTAATGCCCTCTGGTTTTGAGGTCACAATTCAACAATTTAATTATCAATCAAATCAAAAATAAAACTCTCTACCACACCAAAACCATTCTTTGAGTTAGCCTCTGAAACAAATAGTAGCACCCTTGATATCCCAATGAACAAGATTATCTACCCTTTGTGCGCGGATCGACAACCTTGCTTGTACTCACTAATTAGTTCCCAGCCCTATATTGGAAAAAGTTGAGATTTAACCCTCTTGATCCCCCACACCCTACCCCTGCAGCTTCTCTTGAATTCATAGAGGATTATATTTTCAGTCTGATCTTCTTTGAATGATAACAACATACATGCATCTCGCCAATAGTGGATTTGGCTTCAAATTACATAGAAATAGTAAGTAACTGAATATAGTTCGTTCAACTTTGTTAAAACGCTTTAATAATTCCTGGATTTCCAAAGTGTGGTATTTGTAGGAAAATTTAACCATCTGGGTAAATTGGAGGATTGAATTTTCCTGGTATTAAATAGGGGTTATTTATAGTTAAAAAACTTAAGTTATCGGTCGATAAGCTGAATTTGTGCTTTCCAAAAACCTATAAAGACCTTGCAAACATTTAAATTCCAGTCATCAAAGCGTCTATACCTACGTGAAGAAATGGGATAATACCACATTAAATCCAGTAAGTAAAATTATTTTATTCAGGAACACGCTAAACGAGCGCAGTGATGCGCTGTGAATGTTATCACACAACGCGCTGTACACGAAAGAATCTGTTAAAAGTTTTTTTTTAAGTCTTGTGAGACATTTATTATTTATTTTGTAAAAATTTATGATTGTATGATTTGTATGTACAAAAATCAACTATGTTATGACTGTCTTTATGATTGATTTATTTTAAAATCACTTTTTCATTTAGTTAAGCATGATATCCAGCATGTTGCTGGATAAAGTTATAACGCCTCCACGTTTAGTTTGCAGCTGGGTTTTTGTAACAACGTGTTATAATGATAGCATATAAAACAACGCGCTATAAAAAATATTTTACAGCCTTTATCGCGTCTATAGTTTATAGTGGATTTAAACATCTCTAGCTGTAATAGGTACACTAATTAATATTAGCGGTACAAGTATCGGTATTGAGTGACGAGCGGCCGCGTCATTACCGGTAACACACAGGCGGTTATTTACGGCTAATATGAATGGCGATTCATTGCAAGAAGAAATAATGTAATCAGTTAGGTGGGTTATACCATTATGCTATTTTGAACGACGGATGGCTGATGCAAAATCCAGGTAATATTAGAGTGCTTTCAATAATATATGGGACACCATGGAGGGCCACCGATTAGGAGCAAACAAATAGAGCCTACCTTTTAAAACATAAAATACTCTTATAAATTAATCAGGCTCTAATAAATAAAAATCTAGATAGGTAAAACACAATACATAGTTGATTTACAATTTTAGCTTTTAAACGATAGCTTCTGGAGTAATGAACAATCTACAACAATTAACTAATAATTATTATTTTGCATGCAATTGATACATATCCTGTATAGTTAAACATGTGGGACTTTAGATAAATACCTAACTGTAACAACTTTATACCATTTTTAAGGCAAATAAAGTCATATCTCTCTCTCTCTCTATCTCGTATAACTATCCTTAATTCACTCATTTTCTAATTCTAAAATGGCTCCAAACGTACATTGTTCTATTTATGAACAATGATGTTTTACACAAAAGGATACTTTCGTAATCTATGACTTTCAGGAATTTCCTATTTTTATCAAACCATTATTGTTATTTAGACTGCCAAAAATATTGCTATAGCCTACTTTCCTCGGTTTCAGATGGTGACAAAACTAACTCTGCTGCTTATACTCGCTCAGCTGCACCGAGCGCTCAACACTCCGCTTCGACAGTTCAGGGAACTGAAACCTGGCCAGGAGATACCGATGCGACTGCCCCAACACCACTCAACACTACCGATACCAAATGTCGTCATCCACACGCCGACCAGAGAGAAGAAGAGCCCCAACATCATCTCAATACCGATACAGCAGATCCTTTTACCAAAGTTCCATATAATACAACTCCACCACGGTCCACCCCAGTCGAATATATACCACAGTGCCATACATACAGGCGTCAAACATATAATTACACATGACAATGTAAAAATTCCGATAATCTCCCAAACTGTCTCTCATAGCACTTCAAACATCACTCACCCTACATCAGCGTCGGTAATACCGATTCTGATACCGATACATCACAACCTTGTAACGGTACAAGATTTGTCGGTAATACCGTTACAGAAATCCGTTCACAAGTTGGACCAGAAGCTCGAACATTACACTGTAATGGAGAAAAAGGATGATAACGACAATGAAGAAGTGAATCGATTCAGGACATTCTATGGAGGTTACGGTTCAGGGCTGTTTTTCGGCGGTCAGGGCGCGGGCCATGGTTTCCATATATTTGGATAGCAGATAAGTCAGTAGTAGTTCTATTTATTGTTTAATAAATTATTTATTATAATCGTGTGGTTATTTTATCCTCCTAATTCTAATAAGATAGTTTATCAGCTTGAACTTATAGTCCATGAATATCGGCCCTCAGCTCATCCCATGCGTGTTATAAGAGGCGACTGAAGGATTATGACATAAAGCAGCTTACTAGATTCAATCACAATATGCATCTATACATTTTTATTATTGTCAATTATAGAACACAAGAGGATGAAAGTAGTATTAATCTGTCCGGTAGGAAACGTTTTCGTATAGGCTGAAATTGTAATCATGATGATCCTATTCTGGTTCTGGCATGCTACTAAAACAAATCAACTGCTCGTGAAAATAAAACCTAAATCTGTATCCCATCGTGAAGAAATTCTTCATCCGCTAGGTACATTAGGTGCCTAAAGTACGCCTGGACAATTTCTCTTAGCAAAACACATTTTATAAAGAACTGAAAATGAATGCTAAGAAGAATAAAAGCTGATTAGAATCTGTCAATAGATACCTGATTTCTGGTCCCAGCTTACTGTTGTGTAGTTAGAAAAAGTAATATTAACTTTAATTAAAACGGAAAACGAATAATTAACCACTCTTGCGCCACTGACCAGCGAACACTGAACACATTTAACATTCCTGTGGGAACAAAGAAGAATTAAATTAGTAAACTAAAAAATAAAAGAGTAACATTAAAAGGAACGTCCAATTTTTACCTGAATTCACCTGCACGGATGTGTAGTAATAAAATTATGACGTTCCCAAATATTTGGCTCGTGAAAACACACGGGTGCACCGCAATGGCCGGCAGTGGACTTGTACCGACAACATCACAATGTAAACAGGTACAAAATTCCCAGTCTTCACAACACTTTACTTTTAACACCCGACTTTTCATCATCATCATCATCATTTCAGCTGAAAGACGTCCACTGCTGGACATAGGCCTCCCCCAAAAGGGGGCGGGGGCGGGGGGGGGTTACCATAATCGCCACGCTTGGCAGGCGGGTTGGCGATCGCAGTATGGTTTTGAAAATGCATAGAGAACACTGCTGCCCAACCTCTAGAAAGTCCCTTAGTCGTCTTTTAATAATAATAAATAAGAAATTCATTTATTTCAGGTAAATTACACCCATTGCCAAACAAAAATTAATAGAAATAGACCATACAAGCTATCCAAACAGACAAAAACCCAAAATAACATTAACAGCCAAATAAATTTAAACATTAAACAACTCATTAAATAAAATTAAGTAAAAATAATCAATCATTAAAAAATTACCACAACAAAATATGTCTGAAACTACAAAAATTTAAATGTCAAATATAAAAAGTAAAAGTAAACTGTAAAAAATGTTATATAAATATCACGCCATTGAAAATAAAAATAAAAATATTTATAAAAGTCTTTGCAAGCAAGTATAAGCAATCACTTCAAATTTCTACCTGCCCCAAGCCGGATATACGGGTGCATATAAGGCCTGCCAGTGCCGCAAGAACGGCCCCCCCGTGGTTCCCGTGGAACCTGTCCACCCACGTGGAACCTGTCCACCCACGGGAAGAAATGGGATGGTTCTATTCTTTACGTCCGGCACCAAACGGAACACGACTTTTACGTTACTGTAAAAGCACCAAAAGGAGAACTACTTATGTAAAGATTTTTTTTTTGTTTAAATACACACACACACACAGGATATTCGCCACTACATACCTACTTAGCGTTTCGCCTTTAACTGCTGGAACCCCTTCCACAGTGAAAATCAACTCCATAAGCAGCTAGTGTTTTCCTGATCCTAAGATAGTCCTCTCGGCTCGTTAGCATACATGTCATGATGTACGAATATCAGAGGCTAAACCTATGACTTCGCATAAACGCCATCGCCAGTAAACCGCAACCTTTGTTTTCTTCTGCAGCAACTCTATTTTCCAGAAATTGACGTTCTGCCTCTTCTGTGCCATGTCAAGTAATTGTACCAAATTGTAGCAATGTTTTATTTATTTGTTCCTTTTATCTGGAGCGGCGGTATGTTGGGCCAAATGTGTAGCCGACAGATATTCCTTTAATTTTATTGATGACGTTCAACTTCAGCGCTCTTGTTTTTATTGACTGAGGTATGATTCTTCTTCTTGATATGCGAATTTAAGGGCAAGTAACAAGTTAGGCGAACATCTGAAATATATATTTATTTTCGGAGAGATCGATTGCTTCCAATGACGATGGGTGTTCACGCAGGACCAATGATAGGCGAACATCTTTGGTTGATTGGTTGGCCCTGGATTTATGTAGCTGGATGATTAACATATCCGGAAAACTGTATAAAAACTGAAGAAGAAGATTTTTGGAAGTATAAACTCTATAGGAAAAAGAAGAAAGAGCAGCACTCTGCCGCAGTGACCCCATCTGCCCTGACCACAAACTCTTTCGCCAAGGCTGGTTACAATAACAATAGGCAGACGTAGGTAATCCATATCTATATACCAATAATAACCTATATACACTAACAATAAAGCTGAAGAGTTTGTTTGTGTGTTTGAGCGCTAACCTCTGGAACTATCAACTACGTCGGATTTGAAAAAATATTTTTGATAGCCCAGTCCTTGAGGATGGTGTTAGGCTGTTTAACATCACACTACGACCCTTAGGAGCCGAGCGAGGTGGGCAAAATCGCGGAGAATAGCTAACAACAGGTAAACCGCTGTCACTGTCAGATTGCATACAAAAGAAAGAGATGCGCGAAAACACAACATAAGGCGTAAAAATACACATAAAATCGTATAAAATTAGATATTAATTAATTAATAAAAAATATTTTAATTATTATTCCATCACCAGATGCAGTTTGGCATTTGCAATTTTATGGTATACTTTTAATTATAATTATAACTGTTATCGAAGGGATAAACTGCTTTTAAAAATAATTAAGAGTTTACTTTGAAGATATTTTTGATGTATTCAATTATGTTTAATTATATTTTGAGTTTCATCACCGTATGCACAAAAGACTTGAAAATATCATACTGCTATTTACGGTTTAAGAGATACACTGCTTTAAAAAACCACATTTTTGACCATTTTCAGAAATCTCCACCTTAATTTAAAAAAAACCGGCCATGGGGGAGTCGGACTCGCGCACGAAGGGTTCCGTACCATTATCTATAAAATTGGCAAAAAAACACGTTTGTTGTATGGGGCTCCCATACAACAAACCCCTTAAATATTTGTTTTATTTTAATTTAATTACCTATTTATTTTTAAAGTCAATATATATCTACACATTCTGTGCATATTTCAAGCGTCTATCTGTTGCCGTTATCAACATAGAGCAAAAACGAGCAAATAAATCACGTTTGTTGTATGGGGCTCCCATACAACAAACGTGATTTATTTGCTCGTTTCCCTTAAATATTTATTTTATTCTATTTTTTGTATTTTTTGTTATAGCGGCAACAGAAATACATCATCTGCGAAAATTTCAACTGTCTAGCTATCACGGTTCATGAGATATAGCCTGGTGACAGACGGACAGACGGACAGACAGACGGCGGAGCCTTAGTAATAGGGTTCCCGATTTACCCTTTGGGTACGGAACCCTAAAAATCTGTCATTACAGGTAGGTATGATATTTGTAAAGCAATACTCAAATATTCTGTCGCTTGCAATTAAATAACAAATGATCTTATTACGAAAACATGTCGTACCTTATCAATTCATTAATTCTATAATGTCCCATAATAATGCACGTTCCCATTAATTTCAGTTACATGTCTTATAATTACTTTGCATACCAAATAATGAGACGAAATGATGGATTGACACGTTTGTTGTCAGTACCAGTATTAGTACCAGTAGTAACACGGGTAAAAAAAAATCCCGTAGAACTACCAAGCGATCCAGTAGTACCAAGGGAAGTTTTTTTTTACCCGTGTTACACTCCTAATCGACATTTCATAGTTTGACACCTGTCACTTTTACACCAGTCCCTTTGACACTACTCACTTTGACTTTTGCTAATTAGAAATTTCCCTACCATACCACTGGTGAAGGCTCAGAGTGAAGATGGGTCAACCATGAACATTTTTAATGATAAATTTAGGTCTTTTAGCAAAAAAAACAAAAGTCGAAAAAATTATATCATAAATGATGACAATTTAAGGCACATTTTATTACAACTTATATCGGGAGAAATAACAGTTGGTTATGCACTTGAAAAATTGCGTTCGAATAAACACGTACATTAACGTGTACTTTATCTCTCATTCCTAGGACTAAGTTAATATTTTTTCAGTAAAAAAAAGAAATTAATAATATTTGTATTAGCGGCATTCATTTTTGTATATCGATGGTCAAAAAAGGCCAGGAAGTTTATTTCTTTAAGTTGGAAATATTTAAAGACCTATTCAATTAATTTAATTGTTTTACTTCGATTTCTATGACATTATTATAAATAAAACATTTATGTATGTACTTAAAAAACCTAAATTTATTATTAAAAATGTTCATGGTTGACCCACCTTTACTCTGAGCCTTCACACCAGTGTTAACAGTGGTATGGTAGGGTTTCTAATTAGCAAAAGTCAAAGTGAAATAAGTAAATAGTGTCGAAGGGACAGGTGTAAAAGTGACAGGTGTGAAACTATGAAATGTCGATTATGAGTGTAACACGGGTAAAAAAAAACTTCCCGTGGTACTACTGGATCGCTTGGTAGATCTACGGGATTTTTGAGTACCACGGGCAACAAACGGATTGACAGGCCCATCAGAACAAATGGTGAGAAAACATGGGTCTCTCTTGAAAAGCAGATATGGATGAGTTTTTCTCTGCCTGAAACCATACAACCAGTATAATTACAAAACGATGAACCAACACTGACCAAAACGAAATGTATCTCTTCTAAAGTAGGTACCACGCTACACGATCAAAACTGTTGGCATGTTGAGCAAAATATTTTTTTTCTAGCTTAACACTGAACAGAGAACATCGCAAAGAAACCTTACCGGTTAGTTGTCGTCAACACAACACTTGTACACACCTATCAAGCGTAGTCTTCAATCAACGCTCATTTCTTCTCTGTATGAAAGGACTTTGCCCCGCAGTTGGACAATATAAATACTAAAACCACCTCATTTGGTTCGAATTAAAGATAGGGAGAGGGATAGGTGTCCGTGTGGTGCCGGACGTTAGTAAAGAATAGCACTAACCCATTTCTTCCTGTGGGTGTCGTAAAAGGCGACTAAGGGACTAATTACTAGAGAATAAAAGAAAGAAAGAAAAAAAAAATTATTCGTCACAGAAACACGTGCTTAGGAAAACATAAACTCAAGCAAGTAAACATGAAAAAAATACTTCCTACATTATAATCACGAGCACCAAAATAACAAATAGTCGGCAACTGCACGTCATGACTGTGACAAAAAGGCTTGCACTCAGCATGATGCTGTGCTATGGGGGACCCACAACACAGCGCTGATTTTCAGTGGTTACCCGAAAAATACGTACAGAATTCTAGTCAGGTTTAATAAGTTGAACATAGCATACATAACATAGGTAACAAAATAAAATAAAATAAACAGTACTTATAATATAATGCCTATACAACCAATTATAAGAATAAATATGATTAAATAACATGAAAATTAATCCGCATGCCTAAATAAAGTAGGTACCTACCTAAAACATTTTTATTACACGGGAATATCAAGTGTTTTGTCTCGCTTCCACCCTGACCTCCGCGTCCTGCGCGCCCGCACACAATAGAAATAAATAAAGTACAGACTAGTACAGTTGCATTTCCCGTTTGCGTCTATGAGCGTGATGACGAACTGTGTGTGACTGTAGTCATCGAGACAGCAGTGGCGCGGCGGCGCACGCGGCGCACTAGTCCAGTGAAGTCACGTGGCGCGCTACGCGTGACTATAGTTCTGTGTAGTGACCGTGAGTTACTACCGTCAAACGACATACCACAGTGGGCCACTGGGTTACGCTTGCTTCTCGGCTTACGCTTGCTTCTCAGTCGACGCTAGATCAAACGTGAGGTGTTTAGCGTATACTACTTACGTAACAGTACCCACACATCGCTTTCGGCGTGAGGGAGGAGCATGAGCGGCAGCAGCGTTCTCTATACATTTTAACACCATACTGCGATCGCCAACCCGCCTGCCAAGCGTGGCGATTATGGCGAACCCCTCCTTTGGGAGAGGCCTATGTCCAGCAGTGGACGTCTTTCGGCTGAAATAATGATGATGAAAGATAGGTACATTTCGCTCGGGGAAGCCTGGGTCGACCCAACGCGGTTGTATGCGTAAATTCGTGGTGGGGCGACCCAGACTGCCAGGCAATTCTTCTCTTGCAACCGAGCGGGTGGGCAGGTTGCGGATAGCCCAACTCCGGCTGCGGGACCGACTATTAAAGGTCGATCCCGCACCCGGAGCATCTCGTTGAGATCCCGGACAAGAGAAGTTTCCGAAGGCCAAACCCCAGGCTTAGGTTAACCTTTCTACCTCTTCCTATGTACCTACCACCTAATTATCCGTCCTTCCTTATCCATACATCCTGTCGATCCCCAAATCCCTAGGCCAAATTCCAAACCTAGGGTGGCCCCACAAGTACCCGCACCCTTTACCCACGAATACCTTCCCTCCCATCCCTACATCCCGTCGGTCCTAGAGGAAGGGTAACCTCGATTCCAAAAAAGCCCACCCCCAAAATGCCAACATGAAACAGAATGAGCAAATTACTACCCAGGTGGGTCCCGGCCAAGCCGGGGAATCCCACACCGCCTTGGCGGTCAGCCCCCAACGTAATCTGGGGGGGGCACCCATCTGTTCTTTTGTGCCGCGCTCTTTAGCGCGGCCGGCTGCTGATTTAGCGCCCATTAACCAGGCTCCGACTCACGCGCCCACTAACCCGATTTCGGCTGCGACCAACGCGCCAACACACCCAAATCCGGCTGCGACTTACGCGCCAACACACAGCACAAAAGGCACGCTTCCCGCGAGCATCTGGCAGCAGAGCATCGTGCGGAAAAGCTTTGCCTACCCTGATAGAGACCAAGACCGACACGGACAGAGAGGGACGGGGAACGATGATGGGCCTGGCAGCTCCAAAACTCTCCCGGTTGATGTTGATGGAGTACGCCTGCTGAAAAAGCGCGGAAAAATCTGGGCCCGGGAGAAGAAAGTAGGCGACCGAAAGCCCGAAACCCGCCAAGGCACTAGCCAGCGTGGTGCGCGATCGGACGCCGAAGGGGAAGTACGCGACCAGCCACGAGTACGCGAAGGGGAAACCCAGCGCGAAAAGTGACCGGACGCGGAACCACGCGACCAGCCGCGAGTACGCGAAGGGGAAACCCAGCGCGAAAAACGGCAGGATGCGGAATCACGCGGGCAGGGGCAAGTACGCGAAGGGGAAACTCAGCGCGAAAAGCCTCCGCAAGCGTCGGAGTCTGCCGGGGCTGACATCCGACCCCAAAACACCGACAGCACTCACGACCGACCTCAACCCAGACGCAACAGGGGTAAGAGATCCGGAGCCTTGTACAAGGCGTCGCCGGCAAAAAACACCCAGCCAGGCACCTCCAAGCCGCAGCCTGGACCGAGCGGTACAGGGCCGGCGAAGAGGGAGCGCCCTGACGATACAGCTTCCCCAAGCATGCTTCAGGGGGACGCCAAACGCTCCAGGATCCAGTCTATTCCGGGGGAGCAGAGGACCTACGCGCGAGCCACGAAGGACATCCCTGCGCGGCTGGCCGTAGCAATCTGCTTCCCCCCCCCCCCCTCTAGGGACCTGACGAGAGAGGAGGCCGAGCACACTAAGACTACCCTAGAAAATCTCCTACTAGACACGGACTCGTCAACACCACTCCCGGCCTTCCGCGGATACCCTCGGGTAGCGGAAGGGACCGTGCAGATGTGGTATGAGGACGATAACTCCCTGACATGGCTGACCCAGAACGTGCCCAGAATCAGACTCCCAGACACTGACCTCACCCTCACAGTACTGAGACAATCTGACGTGCCCACACGAGTCCGAGCCTCGCTTTTCGTCCCTCGTTACGACGGTGACGTGGCCCGGCTCCAGAGTATTCTGATCCGTCAGAATACTTGGTACGACATCGCCAAGTGGTCTTTGTACAGGGCGACGGCCGTCGGCGGCGACAACTTTGGGACATTTTTGACCCTGGGTGTACCGCCGGAGGAAGCCGCAAAGGTCCTAGCTCGGGAGCGACGTATATCCTACCTGCTTGGTTCGATATACGTCCGCTTCAGCCCCACGACCAAACCACCTGACACTCAGACTGACAGCACGGACACGACAACGACACAACCGACACAGACAAAGGACACGGACATTGCCCAACTTGAGGAGGTCATGGCCAGAGCAGCAATGGCTGATGACTGTGACACCATACCGCCCTCATCCCCTGGCTGGCACGAGCAACTGCTCGCTTCGTCGCCGGGCGAACAGCACGAAGGCCAATACAGAGAAGAGGTGGTGGAGAGACTGTCCGATGGATCCATCACAGACTAACTCCACTCCACCACCGTCACCGTCCCTCAACATTATCCAGACCAACCTCCAACATAGCCAGGCTGCAACGGCTAGTCTACGCAGGGCACTGGAGGTGAAGCCCCGAACCATCGCACTGATCCAAGAGCCGTGGATCAGGAACAACAGAATATGCGGCCTTGGTAACATCGGAGGTAAGCTAATCCTAAACACACACAGCTCAGACAAACCAAGAACCTGCGCTTACATACCCAAAGAAATCCCTATCGCCCCACTTACTCAATTCTGTTCCAGAGATCTGACAGCTATCAGGCTCCAAACAGAAGGCGACGCTCCAGATGTTGTACTGGCCTCGGTATACATGCCAGGCGAGGAAGCCGACTGTCCGCCAAAAGAGATGGTCGACTTGGTACAGCACTGCGAGCGCGCCAACTTGCACCTGATCATCTGCACTGACTCGAACGCCCACCACCCGCTCTGGGGCAGCGACGCACCGAACTCCAGAGGAGAGGTACTATCCACCTATTTATTTTCAACCAACCATCGTAAACCGCGGCTCGGAACCCACTTGGGTCACAGCCCGAGGACAAACGATCATAGATCTAACGCTCTCTACAGAAAACGCGACAAACTTTATCACAAACTGGCACGTGTCGGACGAGTCTTCTTGCTCAGACCATAGAAGAATCCGCTTCACACTAACAACCAACGTTAAAAAACCCATACCGAGACGAAATCCTCGGCGCACTAATGTGCCGGGATATAAGCGGCTCCTAGCCTCACTGCTAGCTAGGCACCTAACACTAACAAGCTTAACAGATCCTGTACAATTAGAATACACTGTCACAAAGCTATCAGAATACATAACCGAAGCCTACCATACATGCTGCATACTAAGGGCACCACAAACCAAGACTGAGAGAAACCCCTGGTGGACCGCCGAACTCAGTAAACTCAGAGATGCACTTCGTAAGCAATTCAACAGAGCCAAGAACACCAGACTCCCGGAGGACTGGGAGCTATATAAAGAAACCCAATATCTGTACAGGAAACAGGTCAGGACTGCCAGGAGGACAGCTTGGCGGAAATTCTGTGAATCCATTGAGACAAATAATGAAGCCGCAAGGGTAAGGAAGATCCTGTCAACTGACCAGGACCGAACTCTTGGCGCGCTGAAAAAACCCGACAACTCTTATACAATAACTGACCATGAAACCAGCAAGGTCCTTCTTGAGACTCACTTCCCGGACTGCAAACTCTTAGAGGACAGGACATGGGAGGTTGTGCCAGAATGGACCCCTACGGATCAAGACTGGTCAAGAGCCCATAATATAGCAACAGAAGACCGTATAAAGTGGGCTATCAACACGTTTAAGCCATTTAAGTCCGCAGGGCTGGATGGCATCTTCCCAGCCCTGCTACAGTGGGGAATAGATTATCTGACACCGTGGCTGGTCGAGATCTATCGAGCGTGCATAGCCCTCAGACACATACCACTAGCATGGCGTGAAGTGAAAGTCATCTTCATACCCAAACCGGGCAAAACCGACTACACACAACCCAAGGCCTTTAGGCCTATTAGCCTTACATCCTTCCTACTAAAAACCCTGAAGAGACTCTGTGACAGACATATTCGAGACGGACCTCTTCGGGTAAAACCACTCCATAAACAACAGCATGCGTACTCCACGGGCAAATCAACAGAATCTGCGCTACACAGCGTGGTTTCTAAGATTGAATGCGCAGTGGACCACAAATGCTCATCACTGGCCGCCTTCATTGACATCGAGGGCGCCTTTGACAAAACCATGTTCAACAGCATCAACATGGCTCTAAACAGACATAACATTGACTCGACCCTGAGCGGCTGGATCACCAATATGCTCAAAATGAGAGCTGTACAAGTCACGGTAAATGACACTACAAGGGCCGTTGTGGCGAAGGGTTGCCCACAAGGGGGCGTCCTCTCGCCGCTTCTGTGGAACCTGGTTGTAGACAGCCTCATCAAAGCACTCAATGACAAAGGTTATTTTACCGTAGGCTACGCCGACGACATAACCATAATAATAAATGGCACCCACGAGAACACCTTATGTAACCTAATGCGCCAAGCTTTGAAAATAGTAGAGGACTGGTGCAACAAACACCAACTGTCGGTGAACCCGACAAAAACCGAATTGATTCTCTTCACAAAAAAGAGGAAGTTGGCGACACTACAATTGCCACGACTCTTTGGAACTACCCTAAGCCTTTCAACTGAGACCAAATACCTGGGCATCTATTTGGACAAACAGCTGAACTGGGCAAAACACACCAACTACATCACCACAAAAGCCAGCATATCCTTATGGCAGTGCAAAAGACTGCTTGGAAGGAATTGGGGCATCTCTCCCAAGGTCACCCACTGGCTATACACCACAGTCATCCGACCAATTATCACATATGGCTCACTGGTCTGGTGGCCCAGGACGGACCTGAGTACAGCCCAAAAAGACCTCGACAAACTGCAGCGGTTTGCTTGTGTAGCAATAACTGGCAGTATGAGGACTGCACCCACTGCCGCACTACAAGTAATGCTAGGACTGCCACCCCTACACCTCATCGTGCGAGAGGAGGCAGCCCTGGCCGCCTTCAGGCTCCACATATCGGGAACCCTGAGCAAAGACTCTAGGGTCAAACACACACGCATAAAGGAGGAGGCAATCAAAAGACAACCGATGATGGCATCACCCTGCGACAAAGCCCCGAAACTACACTTCTTTCAGAAGCACTACAACGTTATACTTACAGAGGAACGGTGTGATCACTCAGGCCCGAAAGAGATGAGAGTATACACCGACGGATCAACTCCGGAACCGGAGTCGGAGTCTTCTCACACGATTTTAACATAAATATATCCAGCCCGCTTGGAATGTTCAACACCGTCTACCAGGCGGAATGTGTGGGCATTATACAAGCGGCTTACGCCATCGAAGCCAGGAAAGTTACGGACACCCGTATACGTATACTGTCCGACAGTGCCTCAGTGCTGCAATCCCTAGAGAAAAAATATATAACCTCCAGACTAACACTAGAATGTCACAATGCACTGGAGCGGGTGACGGTGTGCAACCGTAACAAAGTGACACTGCAATGGATAAAAGGACACAGCGGATCGCTGGGTAACGACGCAGCTGACGAACTGGCTAGGAGAGGATCCAGCGCGCCAGCCTGTGGACCCGAACCTATTGTACCCATCCCCTTTAACCAATTACGTAGGTGGCTACAGGAGTTCACCCATACACTAGCGGAGAACTGGTGGACCTCGGCACCGGGCTGCAGGCAATCCAGGGAAACCATGCCATCCTTAGATGGCAGGCTAACCAGGCGTTTGCTACGCCTGGACAGGAACGGCCTGCGCCTGGTGACGGGGACTATAACGGGACACTGCTCACTGAACAAACATTTCCACACAATAGGTATAACGGACAGCCCTCTGTGCAGGGCTTGCATGGAGGCTGAAGAAACCGTTGCGCATGTGCTCTTTGACTGCACAGGCGTCACCCAGATCAGAACAGAAACCCTTGGGTCACCCAGATCTTTCACAGACGTCCTATGCAGACCAGGAGACCTAATCAGCTTCTGGAGGGAGGTGGGCTGGTTGGAATAAACCACTGACGGCCGCCATGGCCCACGCACAATGGTCCACATGAGGGACTAAGTGCGGAAACCAAACCTTCTAACATAGAACATAGAACATAGGTACATTTGCGTATTGCAGTAGCGTTGTGACTTGTGGTTTCAGCTTCTGTTGTCCTGTATGATTCACAGGTCGTGCTTAAATTATAATTTGAGGTTTTCCAAACGACTCCTTGATAATGCTGTGTGTGACACGATGTGTGAGAGCCCTATGTCCGTCATTAGACTTTGCCAAGTACCATGTAGTAGCAGAAGTATTGGTGTTGGGTTAAGTTTCTATCAGAGCAGAAATCCTGAAACATTACGCATAATATTCATGTACTTACTATATTAATTTTGTTCTGTAGCTTACTACTTGACTACTTGTAACGAACGTATCTCAAATGACTACTTCTCTCTGTAGCTTAATTACTATAGTAATTAAGCTACAGAGAGAAGTAGTCATTTGAGATACGTTCGTTTCACCAAACATATTATTTCTCAACATCAACATCTACCAAAAGCATCAATTAGATTTCATGACACAATAGCATTATTCACCAAAAACAATAGTTACTTACTTTCGAGCAGACTGATCATGAACTAATTGTGTATCATGTTATTATTTTTGACACTTCTAATATAATTACAACTTTATTTCATCAACATAATAATAGCAGTGTGTTGTTCTCAAAAGTAAAGAATATCTTTATTTTGGTTCTAGAAAAACAACTCATTATTCCACGGCTGTAAAAACAACAATGCATGCCTAATTGTATAACAGGTAAAAGTAAACATTTTCTGCTATCAACAGTTAGTTCTGCAAAACTTTCACCGTGTGACAACGGTCAGTCACCGACATCGTTCACAAGTGTCCACATAGCCGACAGTGAAGTTTGAAACATAAAATAATAGTTCTAAAGTCAAAGGCTAAATTTAAATCAGCAATAAATAAAATAATCAATTGGTGACGTCCAAAGTGATTAATTTACAATTCATCGTTCAGATCTAAGCCGAAAATTGGATTTTTTATTTTTGGTAATTTTTTGTGTGAATTAGAAATGTGTTTTCAAATTAAATGGGGTGTCGAGAAAAGTGTGCGAATGAATAATTTATATTTAGCTAAATAACTGTGGGTGGGCCAAGTTCGCGAGTCTGTGTACCGTTAGCAAATAAATTTGCTGACCTGTGATACATTTTCGAGTGTATTTTTAGATAGTGTCAAAATATTATATTTTGAATTTTTGAAACCGACATAACTGGTAAAATTTATCAGGTGAACAGTGAGCAATGTGAGATAATTGGGCAACTATGTTAAAAGTGTTCGGTGAAATATTTTCATAGATTTTTTGGCAATTTTTCCATATAATTATGTACCTAGTAGAAAATGTTTATGCAGCAGTAAAATTTACTCCCAGTCATCCAGTTAGTAGAAATTTCTTATAAAATGAAGTTGTAGGTATGTTAACTTTTTTAACAGGCGTCTAAGGTATATTCTAAAATGTTAGTAAACAAACTTCAATGTTACGCAAATCATGCCGTTATCGAGGTGTATAGTCCACTTCGACGACATCCTACCACTTGAAACATTGATAGCCATCTCTCCCAAGTAAACAATACTTATTATACATAATCTTTCTTCTATACTAATAGGTAGGATATAATATGGACCTACTAATAAATCCTAAAGATCAAAACCTATCCGAATTTTAGCGCATCAGGAATGTTTGCAGACGCTTAAGTGGATGGCTTTCAAGCGATACATCGCAAAAGAATAGCGTCTCTGATGCGCCGCATACGGGGCAGCCCCAACAGCTTTCTGCAGCTTATTGTAGGGAGAATGGATGTGGATTGCTTCTTCATGGAGAATTGGATAAAACTATACGTACGAGTCGTGTGGTCCTGATCCAATGTTTCCATTGTTTTGTGTCTATTTCTTGTATTCTTAGTAAATTATAAAAAAATATATGTATGGATGTTTATATTAACTACAAACGTTTATAATTTAACTAAAATAAATTAATTGAATTGAATTTCGTTCATTTTGAGGGTTTGGTACAGACGCCAGCACATCAAGCTACTACAATCTGTCAAATTTCTTTAATAGATTTTCAACTTTATCACTACAGCATAAGGTTCAAGGTTAATTGGGAAAATTTGACAGTTTCGGGTAACTTGACCTGCTGGCGTCTGTACCTCCAAAGGAATAAAAAAATAAAAAATACAAACGTCTGAATTGAGAACCTCCTCCTTTTTTAGAAGTCGGTTTAAGATTTTTTTTTTGTAATTAATAACGGATTTAAGATATTTTCTAATTTTAATATTTCTTTTTAAATTTAAAATAAAATTTAAAAAAATTATAATTTTAACATAGATACTTTTAAAGTTATTTAAGAAAATATACGAACATTTACCAGTCCCCTCTTATCTCCAAAAGTACTGAAACTATTTTTGATTTTTTAAATACAGAAAATAGCTTTACTTATAGATTACAGGAAGTCCTATAGGAAGTCTATGGTCTTAAAATAACATGGTAAATCACTCAATACTGTGCGTACAAACTTACATTTGTAGTGGGAATGTATGAGAGAACATGTCTTTCAACTTAGGAATTTTAATTAATAATTCATGGTTCTTATAATTTTTATGTTCATTGCATGTATAATCAACACAATGTAAATTGTTCACGAATAAATGAAATGAACTACAATGTTATGTTTGTTCCTGGGATAAATTCACCCCAACTACAGAACCCTTCATAGTGCATAGTCCGACATGCACTTGGCCAGGTTTTAGTTTCCTTCCTACTAACAGTGTCATTGCAAAGTGAATAAAAATGCATAAGAATGTGGGTAATGATGGCGAGGACTTAACACTGTGTGGCCACGTCCTATTGGCTCGGGCTTTTATTGGCTATTTAGAATGCATAGCACCTCTTGTCGATACTCAGAAAATAATAAAATTCAGCGCATGGTTTAAATGTAATTTGTTTCGTTAGTGTTTTGACAAAGTACTTAATACTGTTATAATAATTAACGTTATTACACTGCTCTCTGTTCAATAAATAGGTAAGTTAGTTAGTATATTACAAGCGAATTGAGAATTATTTTATATTTGCTAGACACGTAGTAAAAGTTGAAACTAAGTACCTATAAAATGATTATTACCAGTGAAACATTTGAATTTATCTAATACGTAAAACTAATAATAGTTATTTTCGTTATAGCGAATAATAATAACAGCAGCCTAGTATTGTACAAGTACCACTGCGAGGCTAAGGCCTTCTCACAACACAGAAGACACCACACATTGATCACCACGCTTGCTTAAGACGGGTTGACGATTTCAGACTTAAGTATATAACCTAACTATACAAATCCAGATTTCCTCATTACGTTTTCCTTGACCGATGTCAGTAACATCCAAGATAAACTCAGAAAGTATGCTTGTCTGGATTTGAACCCAGAACCTCGTGCATGAGGGGCGAGGCCTTCATATAAGTCAGAAATCGTCAAGCATTTTCTTCCCGAGAATCTGTAATAGGCTGGTAACTGATTAAAGGCTTCCACCAAGGGGTCGCACCAGTATGTACACACGGCTCAAGCTATACTTTGCCAGTATAAGCTGATCTCGCATTGTGTAGGATTCCCGAACAAAAGATAAATTATATTTTATTATCCCTTATTTTGTCAGCATAAACTGGAAACCCCGGACAGCGTACACGGACTAAAGAGAAATGCGTGAAAAAAGAAGGCACACAAAAAGTTATGTATAATGCAGTCAGGCGGCTCATGAGTGATAGATAGTGGGGTCAATAATAATCTTATGTAAACAGAAATTATACCTACTATGTACCTACATAGAATGTTATCTGCAGACATATATATTTACGTCTGGTCTCGGAGTCTGCGGGACAATCAGCGTGACCACTAGTGGTAGATTTCTACTATTTTGGTAGATTTAGGGAGTAAAAATTGGTACGTTTTGGTATATTTACACATTTTCGATTTTGTTCTCCAGTAGATTTGGTAGATTTTGGATCAAGTATATGGCAACCTTCTATTTGGTAGGTTTTTCGGGGTTTCCGGTTTCCCCGTCCAGAAATTTAACATAAATTTGAACAAAAATATATTTAAATTTGAACAAAAACATACCTAAATTTGCCAAAGATAACGTCAACGTCGAGAAGTAATTCTTCCAGTTTCTAACATTAAGTGTGAAAGAAAATTTTCAGACATTAATAGGATCAAAACCAAAGACCGAAATAGGTTCATAAATAAAAACGTAGCCGCGATTCTGCATGCCAGACAAGGCGTCACACCATGCACATATAATATTTTGTACCTAATCCCCAAATTTTAAAATGCATGACAGATACAATTTTGTACAAAGATTTTAAGTGTAATACTTAAGTATTAAAGAGAAAGGTGAATAATAATGAAATATAGTTTTATATCAACTCTATTTTATCATGTTAGTAAGGTAGATTTGTGGTAGTTTTTTACCAAGGCTTTGGTAGATTATGGTAGTTTTTTAAAGCTGCAGAAGTAGGTTGATCAATTTAAAAGTGCTCACGCTGGAGACGATGTGATGACGTGAATTGAGACAGACACGCTTCAATCGCATGGGAAGCCGTCGACCAGAGACTGCAGGGTTCCTAAGATATTCAGTCCTGAAGTTTGTCATGTCCTAAAGAAGAACGCTTTTTCATATGTAGACTAATCAGTCAGAAGTCAAATCATGTCTATCTTGTAGCACTGAAACGGATAGCCAGCCGTATCAATGTAGTTTGCAGCCAGAATTGGCTGTCGAGGTTTTTCCGGAGGTTCCGAAGAATGGTTACTCGATTCTTTAAATGGACCCATTTATTCCTATAGAATTATAAGGACATAATATTCACCTATTCAAACCCAAACGTTGTTAATAACCCCCTTTGCTTTTCGCCCCGTTCCTCCTAAATTAAAAGAGCCGGTATCAGCTACTTCTCTTCAGCAATCCGTTTAGGAGAATGTGCCGTCCGACTTCCGATGATTGCTTTCAACTGAAACCCTATAGGGTGAACATGTGGGTCCCTGTGCCAGCAGTCTGACTTGTTTCACAATTACCTACTTCGTGGAATCATTGATGACGTATTCTTTCTAAGCCAGAAGGGTTAGGTTGTTCAGTAGAAGGAACATTGTAGGTAATGTCGGGTCTGAAAGTATTTCAAAGTCAAATCATATATTTGATGAAAGTCTAATCAAAGGGTTTCTGTTTGTGTGTGTGGTTCAATTCATATGCAATAACTCACTAAAGGAAATTAGGATCATATTCACCTGTATTTAGAAGGTGTTAACTTTGTAGCTCACCACTTTATCCAACAATATTGTTTGGTACTACGGGCTGGTGTCCGCAGCTCAACGCCAAAGCGCGTATTTTGCGTAAACAACATTATTTAGATGTGATTAAAAAATCATCGACGATAAGCGGGGTATTAAATGAACCTCAATTTATTGTCAAAGGAAAAACATCTATAAGGTGAATTGAAATTAGAATTTCGGGTTTAAGTATTCAAATAATCAAATCAAAGCACTCAATTCGTAAGTGGCGCTACACGTTCCCTTCTTGTTAACATTTTCATGAGATACTCTTGGAACAGAAGATCCCTCCCTGTAGGCACTGCTGTCGACATGAATCCGATATTGTTTGTTCTATGATTCCGATATTCCGACATGAATCCGATATTATCCTCATATCTCTTGATGGAATTCCTAGTTTAAATTGAGAATTAGGTATGCCTAATTATCAATTTAAACTAGGAATTCCATCAATTTTCTTATGACTCATTGACCTTAAATCGTGGCACGTTCGTGAGCATTCGGGTTTTAAACATTATTTAACACTTTCAGGATTTTCATTTCCTCACGCATCTTTTCTCTCAACCGGTTGACGCATCCAAGACGTTCACCGAACACAAAGCGAAAGTGTCACACATTATTATCAGTAGGTAACGAGTAGATTTCTCTAAAAATCAATCACGCTAGATCGTCGTGAACTCGGCCTTCATCCTTGCTCGTTCGCACAAATACATAATTATCTATAAATAAACATTGGTTTCAATTCATCATCACTATGATTTCAGAAGAGTCAACAAGTGAATGTATTATTATCGATTGAATATTAAAATTTTAATGAATATAATATAAGTGTAAAATAAAGAAAGTGACTAGCTGGAAGAAAGTGGCATTAAATAAATATCACTATTAACAACAAGGAATTTATATCTGCAACATGAGGTCAGTATAGTAGGTACTCTGATGCTTTTCTCACAGTACTTATTTGTTCTTTTCAAACTCATGAAGACATAATAGATGCCTTTAACTGTTCTCATTTAATTAAAACTAGCTGCCATAGTGATCTCGTCGATATTTACAGTAATATTATTACGCAGAGGGCAGGGGGGCTCGAGGGGCGAACGAAGGTTAAGCTGCACTTGCCGCGGTCGGTCCGTGGATGGGTGACCATCCATTACATATCGAGACCACTCTATATGCCTCGCAAAGCACGTTAAGTCGTTGGTCCCACCTGTTATTCGTAGATCTTTGGCAGACGTAACGGGTACTCAGAAGCCCAAATGTCTGACAACCAGTTTTACAAGGGGTGTCGTGTTACCCAGTAATAACTGGGTTGTGGAGGTCTAATAGGCGACTGCCATAGACCAGTTAGACTGGAAGACGACCTCAACATAGTTGGTAAAAGGCCAGATAGATTGATTCTGATTTTATTATTTCGCAGAGTACTCGTCTTCACGGTTTTGACAGCGGTGGCCGGCATTCAAAGCGAAGGAGCTACTGAAATCCCAGAAGGTACTACACTAAAGCTACTGCCACTAATTACTACCAAGAAAACGCTTTCGATACTTTTGCAAAAATAAATGTGATAAAAATAATTAAGATATATTCATAAGCTTCAGTAATAATGAATAGGTTCATTATTACTGAAGCTTATGAATATATCTTTCATCATTTATTAATTATTATGTTTACGTCTCGCAATTTATTTTTGATATCTGCCCAATATTCTTTTTAATAAAGAGGCTAAATTAAAACGTAGTTCTAAGCAAATTTCAATTAATTCCAGGGTACATAGTGAACAGCGTTGCCAGCAAGGCATACAAAGTGAAGTACCAAGCACAAAATTGGGAACGTGCCAGAGATGAATGTGAACAGACCGGCGGTTTCCTGGCTGTGCCTAAATCACAGGTACCATGATATACTGATCAAATTAAAGCTTAACATCCTATGTGACTCTGCAACAATACCAATTGTAATAAAGAGGTATGGGAAACAGGGTGTAAAGTTCACTCATCCTCCATAGAAAAGGGAGGAACTTCCGACCACGGGTGTTGTGTCTGTCGGGATGTTGTATACATTTATGCTAGTTGCGCTGTAAACTCTGCTTGCGCGATGCAGGATTTTGCGTGACGTCAGTGTGACGCGTAGTTCGCATGTGGCGATGTTGATGCCGCCACAGTAAAAATCCTCGATGACTCTCTGAGAGCAGTCGACGTCAGAGCTAAGAGATCACTAGAGCCGAGCAACCTCTATTATCCTTTTAGAGGCGGTGAAATTATGATAGAGCATGTTCAACCCACGACGCGGACGCCCCACATATTGACCAAACATTCAGAGCATTGTCGTAGAAACTTGCAACTACGCGTGCACTCGCATGCTATAAGACGGACCTATTTTGCTGTTCTCTGAGTGAATTCACAAGGAATGCATTGTTTGTAATTTGTTATAGGTTGGTACATGAACGTTAGTATTTAGGATAATTAAGTTAGGATAAGCGCATTTATCGCATTGGGTTACCCTGTAATGTTCGAGGTAAGAAAAAAACCGGTAAAAATTTAGTATCGTTTGGCAGGAGGAGGGGGGTGGGAGGGAGGGGAGAGGGTAGGGGGGTGTTTCCCCTTTCCCCCGGCACTACTCACATGAAAAGGTAACGCACCGTTCTTGAGAAAAACTAATTATTGTAACCTAACCTCAAAACACTTTAAAGTTGCTTAAAAGGCGTAGTCGGGGGAGCCCCGCTCAAGCGGGGCTCAATGGTTTAAAAAATACCTCGGTCGGGGTGCCCCAAGTCCCGAGCTCGCTTCGCTCGCTCTTGCATCTTAAGTTCTCCTAGTATCATTGCCTTTAGTACACATACACTTAACTCACTTTCTTCTGAGCAGGATTTCTAGGTTGTTATAAAAACAAAACATTCATAAATTTTAAATCCATAATTTACAACTGTAATTAATATTAGTTCCTCAAAAGGATCTCTTTTATTTCTTTCTACATCTCTTCTCCACAGATATTCATAAATTAAATCATTATTAAATTAATATTATTATTAGCACGAATAATGTAATTGTCACTAAGTAGATTATTGCAAAATGCCTAAAACACATTTTTTTTTTTACGTTTCGTTTCAAGACATTTTACACTACGAATAATATACTGCTGGGACAGATTTGGTAGTCAATCGCCCATTTTAACGTTTCGTTTTCGCTTTTTATCGGATTTGAGGTTACAATTAGAAACGTTTTTTATTAATTTCTCGGAAAATATGCATTACCTTGTAATAAGAATGGTAGCGTTATAATCGGGGACCCAACCCCTACCAGTTTTAACCCCTTTTAGCCCCCAACTCCTGCCAAACGATACTAGATCCAACCCAAAAAACCAGCCAAGTGCGAGTCGGACTCGTGCACGAAGGGTTCCGTACCATTATCTATAAAAATGGCAAAACAATCATGTTTTTTGTATAGGAGCCCCCCTTCAATATTTGTTTTATTTTAATTTAATTATTTATTTTTAAGTGAATATATCTATATATATAAAAGAGAAGTCCACTCACTGACCACTCATCACGAAATCTCGGAAACTACGGGGCCGTGAGGTCTAAAATTTGGCACAAGCACTCTCTATGGGGTGCAAGCGCGCACTAAGAAAGGATTTTTATAAATTCGCACCTTAAGCGGTTGAAAAGGGGTGTCAAAGTTTGTATGAAACTCCTATGTTTTTAAAGTTAGAGACATGAATGTTGGCCTGATTGTTCCTTTCGACTTCTAGGTGCTCACTAAGAAAGGATTTTACGAAATTCGGCGCTTAAGGGTGAAAATAAGGGTTTTTAATGTTTGTATGAAAAATGTACCAAATGCAGTTAAGATCCAAATTGAATCTTACGGCAACGAGTTATTGCATACTTTACATTGAAATTAGAATTCGGAGGCCGATAAAGATCTAAATTGAATTTTACGACAACGCGTTAATGCATATTTTACATTGAAATAAGAATTTTTGGAAGTTTCTTGAGGTTTATATTTAGTTTTTTTTCTAGGTGGCCAGTATGTTTCGGTGCAGGCGTGATAACGTTCTAAAGTTTTTATGCCAGTTCTAGGTGGCCAGTATTTTTCAGTATGCAGGCATCTGCTAAAAGATAATGAAATGAGGTTCTAATTGGTATTCAGGTAATTTGAACGTTGCAGTTATAGCATTTAAGTCGAGAATGCCAAGAGGAAAACTTCACAATGTTTAACCTTAATCGCGGCTTGCAAGCCGATCGTATCAAAAAACGAAGTCATGTATCTATCACAGAATACAAACCTAAGCGATACACGTTCAAGCTATAGTTACCGAAATTTCTGTTCAGCGATATTTTGTTATTACTTACTACTAATTTGCTTTGAAATATTTTTCATCGTCGTTAAATGTGTTTTTACCTATTGCCGGGTTGGAATTTTGTTATTTCTATTTCTTTGCGAATTACTTATTGTGTAGGTATTTCACACTGTGGTATTACTATAATAGTTTTTAGTATTAGTCGTTCTTACTAGAAAAAGTGTCCTTGAATACCTACGTTCGTATTTTAATTTTATTGCTTAGTAGTATCTTTGGTTTAGACTGGTGTTGTAAGGGTTGGAAAAAGGCGGGAGAACTATTCCCATTTTAAATGGATGTCAGCACCAACTGACGGGGTCCGAAAGGGATATCGTGGCCCTGGCACACACAGGCATTTGAAGGAACACGGGTGGGTTTTAGTCAGTAAAAGTCTGACACGCATCAGAATGACCTTCATTGAAATTTCCTGAGAATCAGATTATTTTTACTCCCTGTTGTGCGTCCCCAAAACCAGCAATAAAAATACCATCTTGAAACACCTGGAACTCAAATGGGATAAGTTCTCCCGCTGCCATGAGTTCACAGGTGGTTCCGTAGGTGCCATTACAAGACATTTCAGCGACGTATTCACGCTTTGAACCATAAACAGCTCCTCCTGACCGATCCTGGGTGAAAGGTTGGAATATTTCCCAGTTTTTAGACACGTGGCGCACAATGCTGTCTCGAATTTGAGAAGACAATGACATGGCCACGTTACTGTTCACCAAATAGGAGAGAGATGAAAATAAGCATGCGCCATCGCCAGGGATATTTACTATTTGGCAAAGAATTTGCATGCCACAATTGTGGCGATAAGTCCCCTCTATGAGGAGTGGCTAGAGAGGCGCCACGGCTTCCTCACCTTCCGCCTGACGCACGTCCTCACCGGACACGGTTGTTTCGGGAGGTTCCTATTCAGAATAAAGCGGGAGGAAACGCCCGGGTGTCACCACTGTGTGGATCGCCCGGAGGACACGGTGGAGCATACGGTTGAGGTCTGCCCTGCTTGGGCGGAGCACCGCCATGTCCTCACGGAGGCGATCGGCGGCGGCGATCTCTCGCATCTGGCCCTGGTTCAGGCCATGGTTCGGAGCGAGAGTGCACGGGAGGCCGTCACCTCCTTCTGCAAAGCAGTAATGCATGCGAAGGAGGAGGCGGGACGCGTGAGGGTGAGGCAGGGTTCGCGCCCTCACGCCCTTAGTCACCGCAGGAGACGCCCCGGGCGTCGGGAATCCCAGGCCGATTCCCGGCCACCGTGGGCGCGGCCTTGCGGACGGTGCGCGATGGATAGCTCACCGTCCGATAAGGACCAGGCCCAGGTCGACGGCGCGTTGTGTGCCACGCGCGCCTCAAAGAGATGTCAGCACCAATTGACGGAGTCCGAAAGGGCTAATGCCTGCCAGGGTTACGAGCCTGTCCGAAAGGGATTTCGTGGCCCTGGCACACAGGCATTTGAAGGAACACGGGTGGGTTTTAGTCAGTAACAATCTGACACGCCCTCCCCGCTCCGGCCAGAGCGGGAGAAGTTATTTGATAATTTACCACCCAAAAAAAAAAAAAATGGCAGCGGCAGAACTATTCTCATTTGAGTTCCAGGTGTTTCAGAATGGTATTTTTATTGCTGGTTTTGGGGAAGCACGGCAGGGAGTCAAAATAATCCGATTCTCAGGAAACTTTATTGAAGGTAATTTTGATGTTTTAATTCCGTTGGCTAATTTAAATAATAAAAAAACCGGCCAAGTGCGAGTCGGACTCGCCCACGAAGGGTTCCGTACCATTATCTATAAAAATGGCAAAAAAATCACGTATGTTGTATGGGAGCCCCCCTTAAATATTTGGTTTATTTTAATTTAATTATTTATTTTTAAAGTGAATATATAACTTAATATTCTGTGAATATTTCAAGCGTCTACCTGTTGCCGTTATCAATATCTAGCAAAAACGAGCACGGTTCATGAGATACAGCCTGGTGACAGACGGACAAACGGCGGAGCCTTAGTAATAGTGTTCCCGTTTTACCCTTTGGGTACGGAACTCTAAAAATATCTTTTGACCCCTCACGCCGGCAAAATTGAAGAATCACCGACCGTCACCGACTCAGCGGTAAATGTTCAGTTGAATTCACAATCCCAGTCCCAATTCACTGCTATTGATTTTGTCGAGAAGTCGCTTGCCTATAGTGAGCAAACGGAATGCGAGTCATTTTTTTTAAGGATATTGCTAAACCGTTGCTTCATCTACTTATATTAATATTTTATAGTTTGTGAGGTTGTAGGGGTAATCTCTGGATCTACTGAAACGATTTTGAAAAATCTATTACCCATTGAAAGCCACGTTATTATTTTGTAAGTGTCATAACATAAGGCCAAAATTTAATCCGAAAAATGAAATATGAAAGGTAAAAATGAAAGGTTAAATGTTTACCGCCCAACGAAGTGGGCACGGGTCAGCTAGTAACTAAATATTCTGTGAGTATTTCAAGCATCTACCTGTTAATGTTATCAATATAGAGCAAAATTTAGCAAAAAAATTACGTTTGTTGTATGGGAGCCCCCTTAAATATTTATTTTATTCTGTTTTTTAGTATTTTTTGTTATAGCGGCAACAGAAATACATCATCTGCGAAAATAAAAAAAAAGACAGACGGCGGAGCCTTAGTAATAGGGTTCCCGTTTTACCCTTTTTTGATGAAACTAAGATGAAATTGATTATTCAAGTACCTAAACCACTGATCAGCCTATAAACTAAGATGAAATTGATTATTCAAGTACCTAAACCACTGATCAGCCTATAAACTAAGATGAAATTGATTATTCAAGTACCTAAATCACTGATCAGCCTATAAACCAACCTGAAAACATTTAAAACTGAACAAACTTGACTGTTAGCAAGAAAAAGTTAAGTGACAAGCAGAACGAGAAGCTATTCAAGTTTGCCGGCTGCGGGATTTTAAAGAAATAAGTTGTACAATGGCGGCGGGCGGCGTGGCGCATGGCGGCTACAGCAACATTAAACGCTCTACCGTTGACTCTCGCAATTTGACTGCCGATACATCGTTACTTTTGTTTTAAGTAGGTACTGGGTACATAATATGTACCCAGTACCTACTTAAAACAAAACTCAAAACCATAGTTTATCATTCACAAGGTAGAGAGAAAGAGACAGTACTGGGTACTGATTCGGTTATTCACCGAATTTGACCTGGGTCGTACTGCAACACAATTATTCTCCTACATTACTTTAGTGTTTAACCGAGGAGGTTTTTTATGTTCGTCTGTATGTTTTTTTTTTTGCATGTTCACCGGATTCTCCGTCAATAGTGTAGAGATTTAAAAAAAAATTGTTTGAAATGGTATGCTCGCGAGGTGGTGCCATTGTCACCAGATCTGATGAGGGGATCCCATGGAAACCAATAGAAATCCTCAATTGTATTGGCACACCTATAGCGATTTGGGTATTTTTATATAACTCGTGCATTTGCTCTCGGAAAGCACCATTTGGTGAAGTGGAACTAATGAAGTAATGATGAAGACCACAGATGGCCACCGGAAGTACTTAATAATAAGTATTTCACGGGTTGAGATACGATTAGGTACTTTAATATGGTTGTTAAGCAATTTATGCTCGTCACAATGTATATGGTGAAGTGGAGCTCTAGTTCTCCTGGTTTTTACCAGGAAAACCCCTCAGCAATTAATTTCCATGCGTCGGATTAGTAACATTTTGTAAAAGGTGATGACCAGTTGACATTAGGCTATTGTAACTTAGATAAATTACAAACTGACCCACTAAAAAGTGAAAAATGAAAATTTTTTACAAAAAAAATAACCGACTTCCAAAAAAACACTATGCGGCTCGCCTCTAATGCGCGATGGTTCATACAAAAACTTTTAGAAAAAAAAGCGTCTTCCAAAAAAAACACTACAAAGTGAAAAATAACTTAAATTTCTGAAGTCTTTGGGTCTGTATTTTAGTTTTTAGCCACCGACTTCCGAAATTAAAGTTATTTTTCACTTTGTAGTGTTTTTTTTTGGAAGACGCTTTTTTTTCTAAAAGTTTTTGTATGAACCATCGCGCATTAGAGGCGAGCCGCACAGAACTTCTTTTTATTTTGATTTGTAAAAATGCTGCGCTGCGGCCCGATGCGGCTGTAATATGCTCTTGCCTTTATTGTGACACACACCTTATCCTCAGTATCCGTTCTCTGTTTTAGGACGAGTTCGAGTTCCTACAGAAGCTGGTCCGTGGCATGTACTACCCACAGATAACGGGCACCCAGTACAAGCTGCTGGTCTGGCTCGGCATCAACAACCTTGACGATTACACTGTCTGGAGGAACATCGACGGTAAAGTGCCAACGGTTTTGTTGACTGCCTCGTCCCTAACCAGTAGCCACAGATGGAATGGCAGATTATTTCACCTTATCTTAGTTATCACAGTGAGATGTTTACAAAATAGACGTACCTATTAGATTGTTGCAGTAGAAGCCCAGAGTCTGGATTTGTGCCTGGCTAATAGCAATAGGCCTCGGCCTTCCTACTAAATAAACATAACTGACGAAATGTGTACTAAGTATACATCACTGCCGAAACCTTCTTTCTGGGAATACCTACTAAAATCACCATGTGTTTGAATTACTTTTGATCGATACCTACTCATACTCTTCAAAACAGATTTAGAGGTATGAGGAACAGAGTGTAAAGTTCACTCATCCTCTTTAGTAAAGTAAAGGGAGGATCCTCCGACCAGACGGGTGTTGTGTCTGGTGGGCAACTGCCCGACGGTTGATGGCGGGACGTTGTATATATGCTAGTCGCGCGGTAAACTCTGCTTGCGCGATGCGGGATTTTGCGTGACGTCAGTGTGACGCGTAGTTCGCATGTGGCGATGTTGATGCCGCTACACAGATAACACCATCGCTGTTTCGCAGCAGAACTCGTGATCTTACTCGTAATAGATAATTATATTTTAATTTTCAGGTGAGGACATCAATGAAAAAGGTTTCAACAAATGGGCCAACAATCATGTTGGATACAGGTACCTTTTCCATGTAGCCTTTTTAAACACCCCCTTTAATCATCATTACCATCCTTCTGCTTTAATCCTAATTTATTTTTTGTCTGCGCAACATAATTATCTTCTTCTAATTAACCGTAATATCAGAAGTGATTCTTTTTCTAGCAATATAATCTTCCATACAATCCATCCCCATCATACTCTTTGCAGGCTCATAAGTATAACAACCTCTTCTTCAACAGTGCCGACCCGAAGGAGCCCCACTGCGCTGGCATGGACGCCGTGAACCCTGGGCTCCGGGACTACTGGTGCCACCTTAGGCAACCCTACGTTTGTGAGATCCAGGTTACCACGCACAGCCATCCCGAGTACAATAACGTGAACGAAGCCGCCGAACATTTCCTCCATGAAAGTTTCATTTTCGAATAAACGTCAGATTATAATATTTAAGTGTAACTTGCTTCAGCTTCGTCTGCGTAGAAGGAAGAAATCCAATGGCAATCAGCAATATTGTAGTTTTCTATCAGTGACAGATTTCTTGTAATAGGATAAGTACTTCGATAGATTACCTCTTACAAACAAACAGTTTAGATTATTTATTAATTCACAGATTGGTTGTGTTACGGGGAGTATTTGGCTGTAATTGAGTTTCGCCGTGTGCGGCAGCTAGTTTTCCTTGTCTTACCCCCAATGCGTAGGAGATAAAACTAAGTTCCCGTTAACGAAAAAAAGAGATGCCTATTTTGCCGACATTCTTGCTTTAAGTGTATTCCAATTTTTTAAGGTCTTTACGGGGAGTATTTTTGCGTATTTTATGTCTCTAGTGCGATACGGTAACTATTTGGCCGTAATCACAAGCCCGTACCACCGTACAACAAACGTGCAATAGTTAGCCGTATTGCTGTACTAAGTGCACACGTTTCTACGTCAAACGTAGATTAAAAACATATCTCATTTCATAATATTTGTTTTGCTTTTTGTTTAATAAAGAGTAAAATAAATAATTATGTAATAGGAAGAAAAAAAATCTTAACTAATCATTATATTGACTTGACGGCACGGTTGGCGCTGTTAGTTAAGCGATTGACTGCTGCGCTGCGTGTCGCCGGTTCCATTCCCGCACGGAACAAATATTTGTATGACCTATAAGTAGTTGTTTTGGGTCTGGCTGTTTGTGTATGTGAACTTAAATGTAGTGTCCTAGTGTGGGGCAACGTTTTTTTAATAAAAAAAAAATATATATATATATTTTGATAGAAAGAAAATTATTATTTTTTGTTAGGTAAAGAAGAAGATAAAATGTGTGTCTTCATAAGTAACTTTTTTATAATACGTTGTTTTTGTTGATTATGTTCGATTCTAATTAACGATTGAATAAGTTTTTACTTATTTCACGAGCATAATCCATCCCTAGCAAGCTATATTTGTTCCATGCGGTACGGGAAATAATTTCCCGTAAAAAGACCGTTACTGAAAAACCGTTTTCAAACAGCTGGAAGAAGCCTTTAAGCCACAGAACACGCTGACCACTAAACCGGGAAATCCGATGTGCCGGGGTTAAAACAGTTTGTTAATAAGGTATAACATTTATAATGTTTAGTATTAGCAATAAAGGCTTAATGTAATAATAAATTAATAATTAAGTAATACTAATGGTTTTTTTTTCATTCAAGCTCTACTGTATTATTTTATTAACTTAAATAAGTAAAACATTAGAAGGATCTCTACAAGTTAATCGCCTGCAGAAAACTGCTGATAGTACATTATTCTTATTAATCATGAGGCTCTGTTCAGGTTCACAGACGTTATTGGACTCATCAAGAGAATCTCGCCTGTCACCCAGCACATTACATGGCCGACAAAAACCTCGCACAATAGCAATCGTTAAAGCATTTATGTTCAATAAATGTCATCAACTCAGCATAATCCATCAGCAGAGGCGAATATTATCAAAAGGTCACCGAAGAAATAAAACCTTTCCAACATTTTATATAGGTATCAAGTAGGAATCACTTAAGACTCACTTTTGGCAGGATTATGTTAAACATCCAATATAAATGTTAAAAGTCAAATATTCGCGAAGCGGCCCAATAAAACTTGGATGGATTACGACAGAAGTTTTTAATTTAATCCTAAATGTATGAGAAATAAAAGCTTAGCAGCACTGCCTGCCTATTGTTTTATTCATTTGTCTGTCATGGCGCGATCTTCCAATAAAAAGTGCTTTAAAACAACATGACACTTTTATTGGTAATCCTTTTTTATATCGCAAGTGTTTTATTAGATCATTTGTATTCAACAACTCTTTGTCCCATAATGTAACATATTATGGGACGAAGGAATGGTTGTTAAATGGTGTACCATTACTGTTATACTCATACTGTTACAGTTGTAGACTATGAAATTAGTGGTCCTTTATCATTATGTTGAAGCCTAAAATAAAAAACTGAATGTTTTTCATGGATATATCATAATATTATAAAAATCAACACTTCCCAGGAACATATCTTCTTTAAAGACATTCACAATATCCTGTGAACCAATTGAACCAAATCAATAAATGTAATATAAGCAGTCTTTGATATGTTTTCAGTCAATACGGGTTATGTCACTATCTGGCGAAAGATTAATTGTGGCTAGATCTATACAAAATGCATAATCATGTCCACCCGCTACGCTTGCTGAGGAGAACACCACCGAAGGATCCTCCATCTCGCCTAGCTCTGCATCAGCAAATAATTTTGCAGCTTTTAGTAGTACTTGTTTTTTAGCAGAAAAACTCTTGAATGCATCAGCGAAACTTTAAAAAAGGAAATAGATAGCCTCGGATGTTTCCCAGCGTTTTGCGTGCTTCAAATGTATCCTGTCGCCATCATCAGCTGAGTTCCTGTAACTTCCATTTTTTGAATATGATCTCCGCTTGCATGAAGGTTCTAACAGTCGGGCTGACTGTACCGCCGCGCCGGTGGATGTTTTTTCTAGTACAGAGTCCTTTCGTAATGTTTCCGATGATTTTAGATAAAATTTTCTGTTTTTTGTGACGGTGTTGTTGTCGATACTCGTAGTGGATATAATGAGCTGGATCGACGGCGGCAACTCACAGTTAAACGAACAATCGTGGAGTGACACCGAACGTATTCTCAGTGACTTACTGCGCTTGTCACCACAACTTTCTAAAAGCTGTACATTTTCGGCCCGGCATCATTTGTGGTATGTGGAGCAGTTTGTAGACGCGCCACCTGATAATTTTTCAGCTTGTCTTTGATAATTTTTGTAACAATATTTTAGGGCCTTCCATTTTGTACGTAGCACTTCATCTAAAAAAAAACCAGTCAAGAGCGAGTCGGACTCGCGCACCGAGGGTTGCGTACGTATATATGATGTTGATGATTTCTGAAAAACTGTGCTATTTAGAGACATTGTTATAATTTTCCTGTATTTTTTACGTACACTTCTATCACATAGAATAATTTCAGATTTTTATCTATCCAAACTTCGGAGATAAGGGGGGGGAACAGTATTTTTTTTAAATTTTTCATCAAAAGTCGGAAACTATGCTGCCTAAAAAATAAAAAATAAATGTTTGAGAATGTGCAAACAGCGTTCTTTCAGAAGATACCCCACATGCCGTAGTAGCCCCACTTCAAATTTTTAAGACCGAAATTTTCAGTCCCTTTTGCAAAAAAGACACATTGTTTTAAATGTCTTTCTTGTACTTATGCAAAATAGTTGGACAAATGTCATCTAAAACTATTCTGAATTTCAAGTTGATAGCATTAGTAGTTCTTGAAATATTCAGGTGTGACAGACAGACACAGACTTAGTCTCACCATAAGGGTTCCTTTTCACCATTTTGGTACGAAACCAATGATTAAAGATAAATTAATTTTAAAATTACCTGTAAACACAAAACAAAGTAGGTAGGTACACTGCTGGACTGCGCACATCAAGGTATACATTTCCAGTATATGCTGATCTCGCATTGTATAGAATTTATGTACAAAGTGGACTCAAACTGTCGCCCTAAAATATTCCTCGTTTAATCCATACATGCTCATCATTCCCCTGGATCTGTCGACATCCTGGATAGCGAAGAACCGTCCTCCATTGCCCCCTAGACGACATCAGGAAGTTGCGCAGAGTTGTATTTAACTTGTACAACTTCAAAACCCTCATGGGCCTTGTAGGTATGTGGCACCGAGTCGTAGGCCTTCTTATAATCTATCCAGCACATCGACAGATCCTTGCGAGATCAACTAGCTTGTTGGCTAGTGGCCATATCGATGAGGAGTAGCGACTCCTCCAAAATGGATGTAGGAACGGGTCCTAAGGTACTAAGGAGCTCCTTAGTACCCGTTCCTACATCCATTTTGAGAGGCAGACATAATCGAGTTACGGTCAACGTGCGTATTAATTTTCGCTCTCAAAATGGATGTAACAAGTTTATAGACCGTCGACAAACACGTGATCGAACTATAATTCTTGGGTTCCGCGGGACTAACTGACTTACCTATGGTGCAGATAGGTAACGACTGTTGTTAGAAACACCGGTAGCGACCCAGACTCTAAGGATGACTGAAACTGAGATGCTAGGCAAGTGTGTGAACTAATTAGCCATTTCAACCAGAAGTTGTGCAGTCCGTCCGTTTCCGGTGATTTTCAATTCGGTAATGGACGGACTGCTCTGACTACGTCTAATGGCGTAATTAGTACCTACTGATTCCATTTCTGGTATAGTTCCACACACTCGCTCGACATTCAACCAGCCTCAGCGTGACAGATGTGCCAGAATATACTCGTGACGGCATCATTCGGGCGGCACACGTCTGTCACATTTTGTTCAGGTCAGTCCCAAGTTCTTTAGACTCACCTTTCACCGCTCTGGAACATGCGAGTCTGCGTGTACCACAGAATAATGACGAGCAATAAAAGTGATATTTTTTCGTTGCACTAATTTTATTCTACATGCGTGAACTTACTTCCACTACACCAAAACCTTGCCAAGTTACGTGCCCGTGCCGGCGACTATACTGCTTCTGATTTTCTGCCATCTATGGGCATTTATGTGAAGTGCAATGTTCTGACTAAACTAACCGCCTGCGTCTACTCTCCGCTAGATGGCGCAACAATGCCGTTTTGCCACAATCCACATCCACAATTAAAATAAAAGATGTCATTCCATCTATTCTTACCATTTATTCATAACTGCAAAATCAGTAATATAGTCAATATGTAGTAAAACATGTTGACTTGCTTTTTGGAGCTGTTCTGAGTGCAATACATTTTACAAAAATACTACTTCATTTTTTTGAAAGCATTATTTTATCATTTTAATAGCAAGCAACACTGTTATTTTGATTGTCATTTGTCAAAATGAAAATACTTGAAAATAGAGGTTAGGAATTGAAAACCATTATTTCCTTTTTATTTGTTGGGGAAATAAAATTAATTGTTACACGCAGACTACTATTTATTATCAAAAGGTAAAATATATAACCTAACCACGTCAGTACTTAAATACAATTCCAATGTTCTCTACAATAATTATATTTGTTTGTTTTTAGATGAACTTTTTGCGAAGAAGTTTATCGCTGCTTTCAATTGGTATCAAGGCGCAATGTATACAAATCCCACGTAAGTCGTATTACTGTCCTTACTAAACATAACCAAAAAAGTACAATTTATCTCTATGGATAAATTGTACTTTTGGATAAGTATGTTTAATCATGATATTGTAGGTATAACCAAAAATATGTCAGTAACCCCATAGCTATTTTTGGTTATGTACCTACAAAAATATCATCAGAGGACTACTTTCAAATCTTATAAGAAATGTTACCTAACAATTACTATACCTAGACTAGAAGTAAATAATTGTACTTGTAGAATATCAACATTAAATCATATGTATATTTATAATACTTACAAAAAATTACAACAGTTGAATAACTTGTATCACATAGCAGATCAAACAGTATAGTGCCATTTGATTGGGCAAGATAATTATTCCTCAAACAGTCAAAACAGTAAAGTTAAAATTATGGTCAATAAAAATAGACACAAAGAATAGAAACTATACCGTAAACTTATTATTTTATTAATTAAAAAGAACAAAATAAGGGTGCCACATTTGTTTAATGTAAAGTCTTTATAAATTTCTCTTGCAGGAACAAAAACTTAGTTACAAAATTGTAAGGCGCACAATATTGAGAAATAAAAATGTTGTTTATCCAGAAACAATAAGGCATCTCATAAACTATCCTCAATAGGTTCTAACTGTCAACTAACTCTCTAAGATAAATTATAAAGCTAATTTATAGGTATGGGAACATACCAAAGTCGTAAGTTTTTATAAAAGAGGCCTCTGTGTATGCAAATTAGGGCTTTTCGTTTAGTACTTACTTTCTATTTTGTTTTTTTTTTTTAAATCTACCTGTCATGGTAGGCCATACTAAATAGAATTAAAATGATTTTTGATTAGACTATTCTTCATTACTTTTCTTGATGTGATCAGCATAAGCGCCAACTTAACAGTCAGCCCGTAACAACATAATATAATACCTGTTATTTATTATTGCTCACCAACAGCAGTTTAACAACACTATTTAATAGTGTTGCTAAACTGGAACACTTTGACCTTCAGGATATAGAAACAATACTTATTGAAAATGCTTTGATGCATTGACCATTTAATATAAACCTTCTCTTTAAACTGTCTGTCTGTGATGTTCTGTGTATTTTTTGAGCCATTCAAATATATGATGGTGTTTGAGAGCATTTCTCTACACAAACCAACCTCTACTTTATTTCTGATGCTTGGTCTCTTGGTGGCTTGATCTCCACTTCAAATCTATCACAGACCTATTGATTTGTTTAGTAAGTAGTGCACATTGAATCATTCCAAACATGGAACATGCACGCGACAGTCGGCACTAACGCAAATTACACCCAAAAAGATTACGTGCGCCGATTATAGCGACACATTTCGCCAAAATCCGAACCCGTTCGATAGCATCACAAACAAGTACCTATGTATATAGGAAATTGCACATAACTGTCAAATATAGCGGACTATCGACATCTGCATCTCACTGCAGCTGCGACTGCTATCGCACAAAATCGAACCTAATAACTGGCTTCTTAAGCTCTATATTTGCTTGATGTGTAGTCGTACAATAATATTTGCAAGGGTTTGTCGCGCGCCTGTCATTTGGAACCCTTCCGCGTGGACACGGATTAAGTCCCCGGGGATCGGTACGGTCCACAAAAAAGATATTGTGTTACATATTTTGAGGAAGATAACTGTACTTTTGTTTTTAAGTGTTTGAGTTAGTGATTACGTGTTCAAATTGTTGGCGGCGGCGCCGGCGGTCGAAACAACCACTGTTGGGTTGTTGTGATCTTGGAATGATGTTATAGGTATTTAAATTTCATACTTTTTCTCTGTAAAACAAACAGAAAATACCGCATACGTATTTTCTGAATAAACTTGATTTCTCGATATCTTTTTAATTACCTATTGCTATGAAAAGATAAATCAATAGTTTCATTTACATTTGCTCACCATCTCAATAAGTAAGCTAGCTATAGCATAGTTAATTTCGTTCCGTCTAAACGTTTTTCTGTCAATAGCTCTAATTTTATTTATTCACTATTGGACTTCTCTTTTTAATTAAAACCCTGTTAGTAATTTTTAATAAAGTCAATTCAAAATAGGATATAAGTACTGACATTTCAAATCTCTGTTCCATCCATATTATTTACTTTTCTGCCAACCACACGTATCAAAAGTGCGAACGGTTGCGGTGAGTCAGCAGATCGCACTGACCGCAACTGCCCATGGTTCCCGTAATCTCGACCATTCGGCCATCCCCATTCACACTTGCGGACTTTGTCCCGAATTAGCGTGACTTGATGTTTCTATTTACTCAACAATCTGCCTTTATCGCTTTCAAATCAAATTTGGCTGAAATTGTATGGATTCATGAATTGATAACCTCTAAAGAATTGATTTAAACGTTTTTTCTTTCTTTCTTTTTTTTTTATTTGCCAAAGATACGACAGCGATTCTATAAAGTCCATAAAGCCGCAATTTGTTGAATAACAAGGCAATAAGCGATGATAGATGGTCGCCGAATAGCTCTAGCTAATAGCTTCTCGCTTAAATAATATTATCACAATTTTTTTATTTCAAATAACTTTCGACACTAAATGCTCAAAGTATACTCTCACTTGACTTGATTATTTTTATCCTATTCCAATAAATGCGTGCACTTTGAAACAGTATTTCAGAGACAGCATTGTATAAAACACACATTTTTGCCAAATTATCTGTCCACAATATATCTAACTGTTCATCAGTTTGCAATCCTTTGACACAACTGTCTAATGACAAAACCACAATGCTCCATGAAGGCGTAACGTGGGACCTCCCCGTGGGAGAGTTTCTCATAGAAAGCGTCCGGGAATCAATGCCTTACCCTCGATCGCCTCACTCAAGACCGCTCCAGCAAACATTACCTTTTTGTTTACATCTACGGAAGTTGCTATCGACAATGTCTAATGATTGTGGGACAGCTTTATCTGCGATGTTTTCGGATGCTACACCTATAATTCATTTCTTTTGGTCAAGTTTTATTTAGATACCGTTTTTGAAATCCTTTCATGAATCGCTTTGAAGAATCGTAGACGCAGCTTAAGTATTAAAAAAAAAATAAGCATTCCTGGGGACTGCCGACAGAAGCGAAAACTTATCGCTCGACGCGCCTATACGTATATACAGGGTGGATTTTTGAGATGGGGAAGTAAGGGCAGCTACCTTAGCTGTTGTAGCTACAGGAAAACGGTATTAGGAGACTGTCCTTAACTGTTTGAGAAATTTTAATCTGCATTCACAGATTATGAAAAAAATGTACAGTCAGCAGGAAAATGGGCAATTTTCACAAAAACCTTTTTTTATGCTAATCGATCCTGTTTGATATGAGGATCAAAAACCTGTATTAGGCCAACTAAGGTTTGAGCACTAGAAAAGTCTTAAATCGCAAAAAACTTTTCCCATACATTTCGTAGGAAATGAGACTCCAAGTTAGTTTTTTTATGATGGATATAGGTATGGACCGCTACAATGAAGACTGGCAGAAAATAAACAAAAAAAAATTAAACTTCGAATTTCGAACGAATACGCGTCTTAACTTAATTTGCTTTGAAAACAGAATCTAGATAAGTTTGTTGCTTGGTTGTTTGTAATTTCAGAAATTCTGCGCAACAGCCGCCATACTCATACCTGTTCTATTTTGAACCGGCAACTCACAAGGCCGTGGATACAAACATTATGGTCCTATACCGTGACCACCTCGCAGTCCTGATCTCACGCCTCTTGATTTTTTTATGTGGCGCTATTTAAAATATATCATCATCATCATCATTTCAGCCGAAAGTCTTTCACTGCTGGACATAGGCCTCCCCCCAAAGGGGGGGTTTGCCATAACCGCCACGCTTGGCAGGCAGGTTGGCGATCGCAGTATGGTGTTAAAATGCATAGAGAACGCTGCTGCCCATTCTCTAGTAATTAGTCCCTCAGTCGCCTTTAACGACACCCACGAGAAGAAATGGGTTAGTACTATTCTTTACGTCCGGCACCACACGGACAGTTTAGTTAGTTTTTAAAATATATACTTTATGGAAAGAAATACGGCAGTGTTCAGGAACTCAACAATTTACTTACCACGATTCTCTATGGAATTAATCCTAGAACATTATCAGCCACTCTGTTGTACGAGGGCGGCACTGAAAATTTCGGGAATCAAGGAAGTGACACAACATTACTATTTAAAAATGTATTTATTGCTTTTCGAAGTATTCTCCGCGAAATTTTACACATTTTTCCATACGATGGAACCAATCATTGAAGCAACCATTCCATTCGGAAGTTGGGGTCTCCAAAATGGCCGTTTTGTAGGCGTCCACAGCTTCTTCAGGTGTTGAAAATCTCTGGCCACGCAATTTAATCTTTATTTTAGGGAAAGTATAGAAATCATTAGGGCTTAGGTCGGGGCTGTATGGCGGATGGTCTAATAATTCTATGTTTTCTTGCTCTAAAAACTCTTTTGTTCTGTGCGCGGTGTGAGAACTCGCATTGTCGTGATGGAGGATGATGCGGCGATTGCAGTTCTCTTTACGGAGTTCAGAAACGACCTGTGGCAAACAAATGCTAGCATACCATTCTGCATTAACCGTTCTTTGTCCCTCAAGAGGAATAGTCGTAACATCGCCGGTTTTGGAGACAAACGTAGCCACCATTTTTTTTGCAACACTCCGTGAACGAACAATTTTTGTTGGCTTTAACTCATTTTCGAACACCCAAACTCGTGACTGGTTTTTTGTTTCGGGTTCGTACGCGTATATCCAGGATTCGTCACCTGATACAATGTTGTATACAGCATTTGAGGATCCTGCGTGGAATCTTTCGAGAGTTCTGACGCACCAAGTAACGCGAGCCGCTTTTTGCTCTTCACAGAGCGAATGCGGTATCCATCGGGATGTTTTCCCGATGGATACTGCATTCGCTCTGTGAAGAGTGTGTTTTACACCTAATTGTTCATGCAAGATTATTTGTATTTGACTCATGCCAATGTCTAAAGTTGCCTGAATTTCGCAGTATGTCACATGTCGATCTTCCTCAATCAGCTTACGCCAATGATTTCAAAAGGAAGGATACGCCCATCAGAACATTTTACTTGCACCTTTTTCATACAAGCAAAAAGTAGCGCCATCTGTGACAACTCATATGAACTACCTATGCAACGCGACACGTTGCATAGGTCGACGACGTAACCTTGTATGTACGACATGTACGTGCGTAAATGTTATTTTAATCACATTTTATCGGAAATAAGTTAACCACTGAGGCGTCCATACTTTGACAGAAAACGTAATAAAACAAATTAATCTCGATCAGCTTTATTTGAAATTGAAAACAGCTTAATAATAATTATTATTAATTTAATAATTATTAAAAATAAAACACAAATAAAAAATGACGTCCGTACAAGGTTACTTCGTTACCGTCGCGGGCGTTGCCGGCAGGGCGTGACATGGCCGCCATTGTGGATTTCGTATGTGGATTCAAATGTGTTTATTGAATTATTTTATTGGAACAAAGGCAATTTTAGGTTATTTATCGATGTTATGATATCCCATGTTCCTTTTTAACTTTTGTATGATAATTTTTGCGGCCTTTTACTACGCAATGGGGCCGACAACTGTCAAAGTGGCGCTAGTAGCACACAGACCAATAACAAAGCAGTTTTGTAAGGAAATATCAGTGAATTCATAAATTTTGAGGAAATGCCTAGATGTAGTGTGCCAAACTGTAAAGAAACTGGAGGCCACCAGTTTCCTCGAGATGATAAACTTAAAAAAATGTGGCTCAAAGCGATAAGGCGAGTAAAATTTGAGCCTAAAAGCGGTGCGAGTATGTCATGAACATTTCAAGGAAAGTGACTATGAAAAGATCGGTAAATACTCAGTTAAGTATTAAAACTGATTACTTTCAGTTTCAATCACGTCAAAACCTATTTCCTCGCATTGGGACTAAACGCGATTTTTAATTCGTTTAATAACAAAATTGACATAGGTACTTCATTATTATAAATTATCGTCATTAGCAAAAAGCACAGCAATAGCAATTAACACGCTAAGACTCAAGAGTTCACACGCTAATGAAATTAATTCGAAATCGCATTAATTGCCATTACTATCACTTACTAACAACTTGACAAGGGTTGGTATCACAGAACACATAAACTCCACAGAGCACTATAAAATATTGGGTCGGTACAGTAGTGGCGCCATCTGAGATCAGCTTTCACTTGCCGGCCCCATTAGGCATTTTAATGACAGAACTGTACTGATTAACTCCTCCGCGCGTGGACCGCGTTCGACTGAGTCGCATTGGCCCTAAACTGTCATTTTAGGGCCAGTGCGCTGGTGCCATTTCGTCGCGCGGTTAGCCTGGTCCTTACTATCTATGTCAATGGCTTACGCACAGCATCAACGTTTTCTTGGGTGACTGCAGTTTTTGGACAACCTTGACGGGGATCATCACTGAGCTTGACACGTCCACGTTGAAATTCAGCAAACCAGCGATAAATTGTGGTTTTGGATGGGGCTTCATCACCAAATGCAGAAATCATCCGGTCAACACACTGTTTTTGTGTTAAACCACTTCGAAAGTCATAATAAATCATCGCTCTTGAATTTTCTCGAGTCAATTCCATTTTCTCAACGACTAAACAAGTTTGACAAAACCTTGTGACAAGACCGAGAATCTTTTTTTAAATAAATAAATGGTATTCGATTTTTAAAACCAAGGAGTTTTCAATTAAAAAGATTTTAATATGACAGGAACACTGGAAATATTCCATTCCCGATACTTTTAGTGCAGCCCTCGTAAAGATAATAAACCTATGCCTACGTCAAAACAACTAGGTACCATTTTGAACACCTTAAAGCACAAAAATTTAATTTCTAGGTGAGTCCAAGAATGTAAAGTTTCAAATTTTAACGTGAAAGTACCCACCCAAAGTAGAAGTTATTGTTTTTATTTGTTTTTCGATCAGTCTTTTTTGTAGCGGCCAGTTTTTCGATGTAAGTCCGAGCCTCATTTCCTACGAAATGTATATGAAAAGTTTTTTTGCGATTTAAGACTTTTCTAGTGCTCAAACCTCAGTTGGTCCAATAGAGGTTTTTGATCCATAGAAGAAACAGGATCGACTGGCCTAAGAAAAGTTTTTGTGAAAAATGCCCATTTTCCTGCTGACTGTACATTTTTTTTCAAAATCTGTGAATGCACATTAAAATTTCTCAAAAAGTTAAGGACAGTCTCTTAAGACCGTTTTCCTGTAGCTTTAACGGCTAAGGTAGCTGCCCTTACTGCCCCATCTCAAAAATCCAGCCTGTATACGTACCATGTATAAAGAAGTTTTCACTTCAATAAATTAATGGTTATCTAATACACAATTTAAATAATGCACAGTAGGTATACACAAACTAAAATGTTCACGTGGTTAATTAAACTTCACTTACTGCTACTCCAGCACGTCGGCGCGTCGGCGCGGGCATGTCGGTGACGCGAACCCATACGTTTTTCCCCTACCAAAAATCGCTCAACGCACCTAAAGTTTTCCCTTCAATAGTTTTAGTTACTGCAGTGGGGAAAGCTCCACCTAAATAAATCTAAAGATTGTTCAAAAATAACTTCTTCCGAAATTCAATATTTTGAACAAATACGACAGAACTGAAGCAAATCATAACAGATCTTTCTGGGAAAAATATGAGTTTTGTATGAAAGGCGAACAGACGCTGCGTAATAGTCGCGATGGATTAGCGAATGATAAATTCCTGTTATTTGTTACAACTGAGCTTTCTTTGTCGAGTGGATGAATGACAATTGCGAAAGGCTTGGGACCGGGATGCGCACAATGGATCTGGGTACTATATGTATTATCATTTATCAGTTTTGTAATAGAATTGTGTTAGATTTCCTAAATCTTTGAAGGTTGTGATTTTGAGACTGTTCAATATTTCGCTCTAATCCGGACTTTGCCAGATTTGCGTAATTGTTACGTCTCATTTGACGATGTCCGTGACTACCGCCGCCCCACCAACGCCAATCGCTTCCATATTTGGCAAATAATTAGTGCTCAATTGGTGCTAATTAGTGCTCGAACAACAGAATTGGTGCCTTAGTAGTTTTCGAGATAATCGACTTTGAATGTGGTCCTGCGGTAGTCACGCTCCCTTCAGCAGGACCACCATGAGCGCCGAAAAAGGGGGCATGCTACAGCTATTCTAAGTATACAAATAATTAGTGCTCTTAAATGTGATTCATTTCGTAACAAAAAAAGAACCGAAACATTTGTATTTACCGAGAAATCAACGATGATAACTTTCGCGTGCTCGTTCAGCAGGACCACGACTTTGAGTGTTGATTCCCAGTTTCAGGAGCTAGTCGTTTTCCTCAAACATACATAGAAAATTAGTGCTCTGCGAGATAAAATTGATACCCAAAATTCTAAATTACTACTCCAGTAGTTTACGAGATATACCATACCATTGGTGGGGTGGCGGTAGTCACGGTGTTAAATTTTCATTTGAAGATTTCCCTATTAAAAACTTCGTGATTTCTTCCCAAATTTATACAAAAATTAGTGCTCCTAAAGAAGTTATAGTAACCAAAAATTCAGATTCCCAAGTGTTGTATTTTAAGAGAAATTAGCTTTCATTACTTTTCCATACTAAATGTCCGCATATAACCCGACCAAATTAAGTTGTCAATGGTATTGAGCTGTTTATGAGATGTACACTCGTGCACATAAATTGATGGATGTCGGAATAGTAATAACAACAGTTCAATATCTATAATTTTTATACAAACTGAGTACCTTTACTCAAATTGAAATAAGATTAGACATTTAAATAAACATTTTTTACAGTCCGTTCAGCCGATTTTGACTTCTATTGCGTTGGTGGCATGACAACTGGCAGCTGTAATAAAAGGTTTGGTATTGTAACCACGTTTTTGCTTTTAATGGCATCCTTATGCCTACGGAATATAAGTTAAAATTGGTTGAACGGACTGAAATTATAATTATAAATTTCTAATCTTATATCAAATGGAGTAAAGTACATATTAAGAAAACAAATAACGTGCTGTAATGTGATACCTTTGTTAATGACGTGGGTAGGTACCTTTTGTCAGCGACAGCGATAGGTGTTTCTTATTATTTTCTTTCCTACTAATTTACCGTTGCTACAAGCAGTACCTAAGTATTAAAAACCTAATTTATTGCATTTAAAAAATCTGTAATTTTGAAATAGTTTTAATAATTATTAATTTAATGGTATATAATTTAATAATGATTAATTCAATGGTATATAATTTAATAATAAATAACTTACTAACAATAGATAATAATTTGATGTAAATGAAATGATGATGTTTGTTTGTTTTGTGTAATGTTTACTTACTAGAGTTTATGTTTTCGTATGCACGTGTTTCTGTGACAAATAAAATTACTTTCCTTTCTTCTTTCTTTCTAAATATTTGCATGCCGAATGGCAAAATATGGCTGATCTTTGTACAATACTAACACCTATTGATGTATCATCTACCCATATTTACGAAAATAAAGTTATTCTTATTCTTAAAACTAATTTTCATTCTATCCTCAATTGTTGTAACTATACATGAATATCCAAGCTTTTTCTATTCTGTTCTATCGAACCCATATTTCTAGTTTTGTTTATGATTCTACCTAGTTACCTACTAGTCGGCCTATCTTAATAGTCTAATCGAGTTGATTGATTTGTGCTAATATATTACTAATAATATTCTACTGATTTTACAAATTGTTATCGAACTGTGATCTATAATTAATTAAACTTATTCGATTTATAAATGTATTTTCCATTAAAAATACACCTACGAATTCATAAATCTTAACCTAGTTTTAACAAAGTAGGTATTGAATTGGTAACTGAAAATACACCCAAGGTCCATATATATGTCAGTGGAAATTTGATAAAACCGACTTCAGGTACTGAAAAATACATAACTATTGCATAAGCAATACTTTATACTAACGTTATTAGCAAAATTTTAGTTTTTAATACTTAGGTACTGATTGCAGCAACGTTAAATTAGTAGGAAAGAAATAAATAAGAAATAACTATCGCTCTTATATTCATATAACAACACAACAGGTAGGTACCTACTTACAATACAGAAAAATAATTATTCGAGTACCTACCTACCCATGTAATTAACAAAGGTATCACATGGCCAATTTTATAAATATGTATCCAGGTACACAGTTTGTATAAAAGTTATAGATATTGAACTGTTGTTATTACTATTCCGACATCCATCAATTTATGTGCACGAGTGTACATCTCATAAACAGCTCAATACCATTGACAACTTAATTTGGTCGGGTTAAATGCGGACATTTAGTATGGAAAAGTAATGAAAGCTAATTTCTCTTAAAATACAACACTTGGGAATCTGAATTTTTGGTTACTATAACTTCTTTAGGAGCACTAATTTTTGTATAAATTTGGGAAGAAATCACAGTTTTTAATAAGGAAATCTTCAAATGAACATTTAACACCGTGACTACCGCCACCCCACCAATGGTATGGTATATCTCGTAAACTACTGGAGTAGTAATTTAGAATTTTGGGTATCAATTTTATCTCGCAGAGCACTAATTTTCTATGTAGGTTTGAGGAAAGCGACTAGCTCCTGAAACTGGGAATCAACACTCAAAGTCGTGGTCCTGCTGAACGAGCGCGCGAAAGTTATCATCGTTGATTTCTCGGTAAATACAAATGTTTCAGTTCTTTTTTTGTTACGAAATGAATCACATTTAAGAGCACTAATTATTTGTATACTTAGAATAGCTGTAGCATGCCCCTTTTTTCGGCGCTCATGGTGGTCCTGCTGAAGGGAGCGTGACTACCGCAGGACCACCTTCAAAGTCGATTATCTCGAAAACTACTAAGGCACCAATTCTGTTGTTCGAGCACTAATTAGCACCAATTGAGCACTAATTATTTGCCAAATATGGAAGCGATTGGCGTTGTGGTCCGGTAGTCACGGACATCATTTGACGTTGTTCTTGAAGATGATAAAAATGGTTTTTGATGAGTTGTTTCAATCACCAGTTATATTTTTTTATACTAAATCGTATTGTCCGTGGAAAACCTCTATAATATATCTAATTGTTGATTTCGTTTCCACCATTTTAACTTGTAATTTTTTATTTTCTGGTACTAAAAGTAATGTTGATTTTCAAAATTTTGGAACTTTCTTAGTCCCTAGGGAATCCTTGAAGTTCTCTGAAACAAGATGTTATTTTTTGCACCCTTTTGGAATCGTAGACGCACATCAATGCCATTTACAATCAAAGAATGTCTTTCTCCCGGTCCAGAATCTTGCACATTTTGCTGATTGTTATCATCACCACCAGTTATTAATGTTATTCTTACACAAATATGATTTACAACGATTCCCAGAACGACAAAGCTGGTTAGTAACTCTTGCCCATTGTATTTGCTGTCCCCGGTTTTTTCTCGGCCTCTGCGATTGTAACAAGAGTCATGCTGTCAGAAAGGAATGGTTTTAAGTCCGTGTGTCCGTCATCTGTGGACAATGCCCACTATTAGCGGATTATAATCCGCAAAAAGAGCAGGTACTGTCGTGTGGACCACGGACTGTGGTCCAAGTGATGCGATGGTTGTGATAGATATGTGATTGATTGCGTAAATGATTAACATTAAATATATTCGTTCTGCTACAAAGTTTTTCAGTTACAGAACTAAGCTTTATGTTGTAGCTTTAATCTTAATTGGCCATTGTTCTTGCATTACAATTTACCTCATCGGCTTGTTCATATTAATATGAGCAAAAGTATTGTTTACATGAAATCATTTTTTTTTTTGCAAGCTATGCTAGTAATCCCTGAAATTATTAATATCTAAATTCCCTAGGTTCTAGCAAAGTCTACCCGCACACATATCACTTCCTCCTATCCCTTGCGTCGTAATATTTGCTTGCATTGGCAGATGCAAGGTTGTCAATGCTCGTCATCGTCCCACGGGATCTGTCGCATATCCCAAACAATAACATGCAGTACTGACCGAAACGTGACCAGTCTTCAGGGAGTCACTTGCTGTTGCGTTTGTTATTCTAAGCTGTGCACAAATACTACCAATTTCTGCTCCTTTTGCTTCCCAGAAAGAACACAATTAATTCAGAAATGTGGTCGAAGAATGTATGTGATAACGTTACTCCGTTTGTGGTTTAAATTAAAATTTCACACTTCGCCTTTGTGCGTTCAAAAAGAGCAAAAGGATTTAGCTCACAGAGGTCTTTCTTAGCAGTTAATTTTTTTTATTTTTTTATTTAACAGTCCTATCGTAGCTCAGCAAATCTCTCTATGTCAATGCCTCTTGTCCATTTTTCTGACCGTTTAAATAAATTGTACCATTTAAATAGATTGAGCTGACATTTTCACTAGCCTTGGACTATTTTGGCTATTGAAAACTGGTCATTATCTTCCTTTCACGGGTCTTTGCCCAAAATTGGACATTTTTTGGCTGATTTGATGCTGAACGGTCTAACTAGCAGAGACTCCTGAAAATGTTTTTTGTAACAAAGGTATACGATCACATTTAAAATCATCTTATTGTGTCGTGTTTTTCTATCGTGTTTGGAACTAAATACTCTCAAGATATTCTAAACATTGTACCAAAGTTTATTATTAAATTCCTTTTACCGTTCACTCCACATGCATCCACACAAGTTCCCACATTTCGCACAAGCTCTTCCTGTACAAAAGCACAAACTGGCCAGCTACACTGACATGTAAATCAACCCGCCACGCAAAACGCAGGCTTATACGAATCGAATCGCGAGCCTCCACAATGCCCACAATTGATACAATGTATTACGGGAACGCCTCGAAACCTCCGTCAATACCAAATAACTGTTTTATTTTAGCCCTTTTTGGTCCTTCAGTACGCACCACCATCTTTTGCGTTATCTACCTCACTTATTCCAACTACATAAGACTCAATATCGTATAGCGTTGTGGAGCGCGTGTTTTGGAGTTTTGGACCAAATCTTCATTGAAAGGTTAATCCCGTATGACAATGTGTCCTTAGCACCTGCTTTTTATTGTGAAATTTGGGCATTTTGAGTTTGTAACGGTATGCAAAGATGGTTCCGATAATTTAGACAATAATGCACTGTTGTGCATGAGATTATTTTTGGAAAAAGCTAGGTACGTTGGGAATTACCAGCATGGGTTTCCATAAACTATGAAATTATTATTCATTGCAGATTTCAGCAAGGTTTTGCAAGCTCCTGCATTGGGTATCCTAAAAGTATTGTTTTTTTTTTTTTTATTATTATTAAGATCTACGTGCACAACAGAACTGATTTAAATATTATATCTAAGGCGTTGTAAAGTAAAATTTTAACATAAAAGAAGAAAACAAAAATATATTATTATTCTTAGCACCATACTATTCTAATTACCTACTTGCTTACTTACTCACTTTTTTTTTTATTAAACTTGCCTCGTTTTAAATAAATTTCTTTATCAAGCCCTGAAGGATTTACTTGCAATATAAAGCCTTATTCATAACGAATCATAAACTGATATTCGTCTTCATCGAAAAGTTCCAGCACTCCCGGCTGTGCCAGTCTTCGCCCCAGCAGGTGTCCAGCCGATGGGTCTGCTGGCCAGGGCGATGGCATCGCTCAGCCAGATGCACAGGACAGGACCACACATCAAGTCACGGAAGTCTAGGAATCCACTCAATGGAAATCCTTTTGCTAAGGTATTTTAACAAACTATTTTTGATTCGCTCATACGAGTTCAACTCACACTTGACGGGTTTGTGTTCGTAATTATATTTTTTTTATTGAATTAAATACAAGACGTACTATGCGCGATGGAAATACTTAGTACATTTTGATACAAGTGTAGAATGTTTGCTAATGCATTCGAGGCGGAATTAACACCCGAGCCGTAGGCGAGGTTGTTTTTGTTTGTTTTTGAGCCGAGAACTGCAATAACAAATGTCCACGTGTATCAAACGACGTTTTTCAATACACTTTTGAAGAAATAAAATAAAATACGAAAAATATTTTTGTCACGAATTATTAGGAAACTATGACTTAATTTTCTTTTTTTCCGCGCTTTGCTTTTGCCAGGTTGAAGGAGAAGCAAAGGTATAAAGCCAATAAACAGCCTAATATAAAACTAGAAAATTCAGATATTTTTGAGCTTAGAACACAAATAAATGTTAATTTGTTCATAACCGTGTTGCGCCGACCACAAATAAATTGGGATAAGGGGGGAGAATGATGATGACGTCCACCCGATGGGACATCACACATAATTTCTCAGGCGCCTTAGGTGATGTTTATCAAAAAACGACGATACCACTAACTTTTACCAATAAAGTGGATGAGTTTCCAAAAAACGATGACGCAACTCACTTTTACTTAGTAGTCTACGTACTAACTTCCACGTTGGTTTATGTTATGCGTTGTGTGTCAGTAAATTAAAGAATTTAAGATTTCTGTTAAGACAGACATCGTTGCATTGATATTGCGTACAAATAAATACCTATACGTGTAGCATTATTTATTTTCAGGGCGTAGTATTAAAGACAGTAATAAAGAAACCAAAGAAGCCCAACTCTGCGAACCGAAAGTGTGTGTTAGTGCGGATGTCCAACGGCAAGGAGATGGTGGCGTACGTGCCCGGCATCGGACACAACCTGCAGGAGCACAACATTGTACTCGTCAGGGTTGGCAGGTGAGCATCCATATCTATACGTACAGTCAAAACTGTACATTGCATATTTTCGAAAAACAGTAATTGTTATGAGGTCTGGGAATGATTCTAAAGCCAAAAATATAGTTTTTAGAAGGTTTGTCTGAATGTATGTTCCAGCATCACGAAAATACTACCGGATAGATTCTGTTAAAATTTTGCATAGATATATAATATACATAAGATAAATCGTAGCGAAGTCAAAACTGTACATTGCATATTTTCGAAAAACAGTCATTGTTATGAGGTCTGGGAATGATTCTAAAGCAAAAATATAGTTTTTAGAATGTTTGTCTGTTTGTCTGAATGTATGTTCCAGCATCACGAAAATACTACCGGGTAGATTCTGTTAAAATTTTGCATAGATATATAAGTCTAGTCAGTCTGCAGGCTTTCAATCATCATGCTATTTGCTATGGGGAATTAGCAATATTGAATTATGTTTGTTTTCCTCTACAGTTTATCGCAAATTGTCAAAAGACGAGCCAAACGTTTAAAACATTGCAGATTTAACGTTTTAAATGATTATGCGGGTGTCGACCTCAGGACAAGCTGCTTCTCACACGAACAGCTGCTGGTCTTGTCTGTAAAAATGCTACCGTGAAAACTTAGGTGACGCGAGATTGAAGTGAGCTGTCAATAGTGTCGACAGGTGGAAACAGCCCACTTCAAGTGAGATTGAAGTGAGCTGTCAATAGTGTCGACAGGTGGAAACACAGCCCACTTCAAGTGAGATTGAAGTGAGCTGTCTATAGTGTCGACAGGTGGAAACACAGCCCACTTGAAGTGAGCTGTCTATAGTGTCGACAGGTGGAAACACAGCCCACTTCAAGTGAGATTGAAGTGAGCTGTCAATAGTGTTGACAGGTGGAAACACAGCCCACTTCAAGTGAGATTGAAGTGAGCTGTCAATAGTGTCGACAGGTGGAAACACAGCCCACTTCAAGTGAGATTGAAGTGAGCTGTCTATAGTGTCGACAGGTGGAAATTCAGCCCACTTGAAGTGAGCTGTCTATAGTGTCGACAGGTGGAAACACAGCCCACTTGAAGTAAGCTGTCTATAGTGTCGACAGGTAGAAACACAGCCCACTTCTAGTGAGATTGAAGTGAGCTGTCTATAGTGTCGACAGGTGGAAACACAGCCCACTTGAAGTAAGCTGTCTATAGTGTCGACAGGTGGAAACACAGCCCACTTCTAGTGAGATTGAAGTGAGCTGTCTATAGTGTCGACAGGTGGAAACACAGCCCACTTGAAGTAAGCTGTCTATAGTGTCGACAGGTGGAAACACAGCTCACTTCACCTACGATTTCACGGTGAGATTTTTACAGAATAGACCGGCTACGGCTGAACGTCGCTTGCTCCCGCGTCACCAGTCTTGACTCTCTGTATATTTTAATTAATTAATTTTCATTAATTCATTTATGTCAGACATAGTCCATACATTATATAAAAATTAAAATCCAAATTTTGACTGCCGAGACCAAAACTACTAACGTAGTATACAACGAAGTTTTTTAAAGATGTGGCTCTTATTTCAGTATATAGTGGTTTCATACGACTTCCAAGCGAACGAAATCGCGGGCAGAGACTAGTTCAAAATAATTCAGTACTAATGCTATTCTGTAAAAAATATAACCTTGAAACCTTAGGTGAAGTGAAATAATGTCAACGCACGTCCACTCCTGACGAAGTCTATTAGCTCACAGACGCGCTCAGCGATTGAAATGATTCTGATTACGTTGAGCACATCACTAAATGGCTGTGGTGAGGTCGTCGTAGGTATAAAAAAGATGACACGCTCGGTTTTCATCCTATCTAATGAACATGCGGTATCTAGCCTACTCTAAATCTGAGGCCTGCCTGCACTCTGAAGCATTCATTCTGCCAACAGTCCCGACGTATCGGAGGCATTTCGCTAATGGACACAACCCCGTGCTGAAGTTAAATCATTGATGTGTTGACATCAAAAGCCGTTTTAGATATTAAAATCATTAGCGGGACATGCAGTCGAAAGATTGCCTCTAGAATGAGTCGCTATAACGTATTGGAATCCTGGGCAATTTTCTAATGAATGCTGCATTCTATTTATAATCGTAGATTTAAGATACTTTATATGTAAGTAGTAACATAAGTAATATGTAACATATTAATCGTGCATTTTATACACCTACTGTGCACAGTATATGATGTAATTTTCAAATTCAAAAGTTTATAGCTCAATTCAAAAATATTCAATATTACGAACTAGACTAGATTCAAATAATTGAGAACTGACCAAAATTTTTAATCAAAAACCAAAAACATACAATCACGGTATAACAATGTGGTCAATACTCAATATATTTATTACATTCCACAATGTGAACTTAGGTGGTCCTTTATTTCTAGTCCTAATATCCGCATCATCACATTCCAGGTTGAAGGACTGTCCCGGAGTGAAGCTAAAGTGCGTCCGCGGCAAGTACGACCTGCCGCACGTGATCAAGCAGAAAGTGTAACCTAGCTCTAGTGCCCTTAGTACAATATAGTGATAGTCTTAAGAATATAAAGAGCTTTTATTAAGAACCAACCACCCACATAAGTCATTTCCATCAAATATTTTTTTCATGACAAACCAAATTTAACTTTCATACTTATTATAAGTAGGGATTAAAAAAAACGTATGGCAGATTAAGCAGCTTAGGGCAATCTCAAACTCATTAGTCGTTCAAAATATAACGGGAATCATAAAACTATAAAATAAAAAACATTCTTCGTTACTTATACTCATATAAAGTGAAATGATATCACGCTTGGTAACAAATTAAATAACGTGCAGGGATGCAGTTCTATTCGTGAATACTTTAATTCTATTGGATAACACTCACTCGCGGGAAGGTGCGCTTGCGCAAGCCACGCCTATTGAAAGACGCATTTACACATACACATCAAATTATGTGATAATAGAATCTGCGCGCGACTTCGTCCGAGTGCAAGTTTCAACATTATCCTATGGCACCCGGCAATAGCGTTTCGATTGTGAAAGAATATTTGTAATCGGATCAGTGCTTCCAGATACCTACAAACATAAATTAACAATTTTACCTCTTTATAATATTAGTTTAGATAAAAATGTTATTTTTAAGTACCCAATTATTCGTAGTCATTGATTCTTAAGAAATTTGAAACTAATTGAAAGCTACAAGTGTAATAATGAGAAGTTTGATCTCCAACGTGCTAAGCACACTTCCTATCGTGTTAGAGCATATTGTATTTAGTTACTTGGTTGTCTTCCAGAAGATCGGTGTTATTAGGCTTATTAAAAAAGAAAAATGTTTAAGTTATAGAATTAATTTTAATTAGTGTTATTAAATTAGGACAATTTTTTTACTTAAAATATTTACATTAAGTTATTCTTAAGTTACAATCGTTACATACAAGCTTACATACACAGTTGGTATGTATCTATAAATTAATTTAAATAATTGCACAATATACAGAGGTAGATAATAGTTTTACAAACATCTACTTAAACAAGCTTAAATCTATTTAGATTGCACAGTCTTTTAATAGGAACATAATTTACAAACTTATTCTAAACGTCAACATAGACACGATTGCTGACAGCGACCACAAACTCTTGTACTTAGGGCTGCATTTAGTGCAGCAACTTCTTTTCTCAAATAACTCACTTTGAGAGCTAAGTGAATCTCTCTCAGCTTCCTTCTGTCTCTGCTCTGCTTGGCTGCGAAGTTGTTCCTCTCCCGCTGCCGCCGGTACGCGTCCCCCGCCGCGTCGCCGCGCGTGGCGCGCACCGCGCGGCGCATGCGCGGGTTGTTGCCGAGCAACGCGCCACCATTTTTCTCCGCCATCACTCTTAACGCGTTCCTTTCAAACTCTTGAAAGCCCGGGTCATCGGATAGAGAATCTGCGTCGATCATGTGATAAGGCCTCTTCGCTGGAGCTTCTGTCGGTGATGCAGGCGGTGATAACGCCACGTGACGCGACGTCATCAGGCTGAATGACACTGAGTCATGTTCCGATGAACTGCCTCCAGGAGAAATCTGTCCAACAGGCGTGTAATACCCATTGTAAGGTAGAAAATCCGGTGGCACTGTTAACTGCGGTGCGTAAAACTCTGTTGAATACGGAAACTGTGTTTCTAGGACGGCTGTCTTCGATAAGTCTAAAGCGACGTCATCAGCGTACGGGGTCCACAGAGCCATGTTTGCGTGTGCGTCGTTTGGGGTGCGAGCGGTGAATGATCCGTAGGGGTGGAACGACGCTGTTTTATGCAAAGGGGCGGAGCTCGGGGGTAGGGGGGCGCGAGGGTGGGGCGCCGCGGCCGCCCCTAACGGAACTGCGGGGAGAAAACAATGGGGTGAATAGTTGTGTGCAAATAAGTTCGTGGTGCAATGTGTTGTGTAGGTATATGCCGAATGTTATTCAAAATGTTTGTTGCGTATGTTATTGTTCTGTACCGGGAAGTAGATAGGTTCATTCGGTTGCCAACTACTGCTAAACAAAATATCAACTGCTCTTGAAAAAATGGACATTTAAACAATGTCTGTTTAAGTAAAATGAAGGTTGAATAAATTAAGAAAATTGTTAATCTATACAAATAAGTAAATTTAAGTGTCTGTTTGTAATATCAACATAACAGCTTTTTACAGAAAGTACTTTTAATCTAAAAAATCATTTTTATTTGTCTGTTCCGGCTGGTCTCCGAAACGGCTTGACCGATGTTTACAACACTTTCACTGGCAGATAGCTGATGTTAGAAGGAATAACCTTTTATTTTATATAAAGCCACGCGGGCGAGGTCGCGGGCAGCATCTAGTTTGCGAATCATTTCGCAAGTTTAATGTAGTTTCAAATCAATAAGCAGGCACTAAACAACGACAAGTTACCGTTATTTTTCAATCGTAAGTCAACAAATATTAAAATATTTGTACATCATTTACAGAACGTAAATGATGCACAAAATATTTGGTTCATTTAGCTAATCACTTTGTTTTTCACCTCACGTTTAGTTATCTGCGCAAATGACTAAGTTACTCATCGTTATCTTTGTAATCCGTTAATAGCTTTACGTCTGAGGACGTAAACAACTTTTGATGACAACACTTTTATAATGAGCTTTGAAGATATCTTCCTAATTATGTTTATAAGTTGCTAGTCACTAAACATAATAAGTAAAATTAGGTAGTAGGTACGTACCTTTATGAGTGATGCATGAAGAGCATAGAATGTAAGCTCTTCATGCATCAATAGACAGTTATGAATATGTATAAGTAAATAACTTCAAGGACCAGATTCTAGACTTTAGTTCAACATGTCCTGATATGTTTTATTTATCAAAGGAATATAATAGAATACTCTTTATTATGTACACCATAATAGTTACAGATATAAATGTTTAAATTAGAAGATTAGAGAGAGAGAGATAGATTAGTTTGTTGTTGTTTGTTGGGAGATTAGTTTTAAGGTTTAGTTAAGTAGATGAATAAAAAAATATATCAAGCTAAAATCTAGAATCTGGTCCTTTAACTTATTTTTGGTCCTATGACATACCAACATAAATATTTAATATTCAACATAGTCAGCATTTTCCAGTAGAGCCATAGATATTATTAAAGAAAGTTTGCGCCTGGCTTTAAAATGAAGACAGATAAAATGATGCAACGACAGACTTCCCACACATACCTACTTAAAAGAAAGTACCTATTTCTGAAACAACATAAACAATAACATGCAATAGCAACAACACGTTGAGGTGTCACAAGTTCCCTAACAACGGGTACAAGCACGCCCTGCCGCGCCGCACTCCGGTCTCGACCATAAACACCCGTTTACAATACGGGTGCATTATTTTACACTAATCTAAAAAAGGTAGCCATTTTTATGACGACTTTTACGAAAGGATCTTTTTTCGAGATTACAAATAGTGGATTAAAATTTGCTCAAATATAAATAGTATCTAATGTTTTATTGTAACCGCTTATGAAGGCGGCAAATTAATTCTGTTCTCTGTTGTAAGTTATTTAGAAGATTAGTAGGGTAGGAATTACGTTTACAATAAGGGCCCGCATAGAAGAATGCTGTGTTTAATATTTTTGGCTTTCGGTGTATTAAACGTATTTCGTTTGTGGATTACATCGGTATCAGAAATTTTACTAGAAAATTATAAGTCTCCCCTGTATAAGCTACGAACAGTTGCATATTTTTTTTTATCAAAATGACGATGACTGATAACTGTAGAGAATGAGGGTAAGAGGACCAAACTTGAGGCGACATTTTTTAAATATTCACCCCAATCGACCAAGTACTTTAAAATTTAATTGTTGTAGTAACCTATCCAAAAATAATTCCAACTGCTTATCTTGTCTTCTTAATATCGGGACGTACTTCAATCCGGACGTTTAAGAATTAACTATGCTAACTGAACAGTTAGCTTCACTTATACTTCCAAAAGATTTAAAATCGACATATCTATGGAAAAAAATCCTTTGAATAATCTTAGTAACATATCCCTATTCACCGGACCACCGTGACATCATAATCGCAGTAAAGAGTTACATGCACAATGCGCCGGCCGGACCACAGTTGCGACATTATCGTCGCATGGCCGACCTCGTGCGCTGTGTCGTGGACATGCGCGTGGCTGGACAACTGAGATGTTACGGAAATTATTTGTATGAATATTGTTATTGATATAATAGATCGGACAGTCCGTCGGTGGATAATTGAAAATCTGGTGTCCGGTTAAATGTATTTTTGAGAAGCATTTGGGAACTACATGACTAGTCATTCTCACAGAAATCCATATTATAATTATATCAATTTAATATATTTTATAAAGTTATGCATACAATCACAAATTAGTGTCATCTCGTGAGGCTGTATTTTAAAGATAATTATGCTTAGCATATGTTATAGTAGATACACAAACATAGTTAGTTCTACTTCATATTTTTTCTAATTCGACCTTCATGGTTTTTCTGGCCCCTGAGATCAACGTTGTATAGTACATATTGTAGGCTAACATTTGAATACATCCCAGCGCGGTAACAATTAGTTGGATCATTTCCGTGGGCTATTAAAATAAAATGAAACTGCTCAATCAACAGTTCCATCAAGCTGTGCCCGGAACTGTAACTTCATCAATCTCTCACACAATGGTGCTGCATGGCGTCCGGTGAATGGGTTGCCGTCCCACGACGACCACTGTTGGACAACGTGATCGATCGACCTGTGTCATCGTATAGCGGGAATTGTGTCATCGTATAGCGGGAATTGTGTCATCGTATAGCGGGAATTGTGTCATCGTATAGCGGGAATTGTGTCATCGTATAGCGGGAATTGTGTCATCGTATAGCGGGAATTGTGTCATCGTATAGCGGGAATTGTGTCATCGTATAGCGGGAATTGTGTCATCGTATAGCGGGAATTGTGTCATCGTATAGCGGGAATTGGTGCAGTTGCGGCGTAATTATACGTGTAGGTATTTCCTGTGGGTCTCTAATAGAACTTAGTAACAATATCAATGGTAAGAGCAAAACTGCTTTTGATATGCCGGCCGGGGTGTTTGTCAAACTGAAACACTACTTACATAATAAATTGCTAGCTCTGTTGTTATGTGGAGCTGATAAGCAACTGTTTCAAAGTTCAAAACATCATTTAAGACTGTTTAGGTTCTATGTAGTTTGAAAAGTAGCGTAGGTACCCAGCTGATGAACTTGTACCACCTTCACACCTTGCTTTGCCTTGATTTGGGCATTTTTGATTGTTTCTATCTAGCTGGCTCCCCTGAGCCTTCGACATTCGACACCGGTGTAGACTGTTAGCTTTGTTGAATGTATGTATACCTACCTGTCTATACGAACGAAAATATTCAATGTAGGTACCTCCGCCACAAAGGCAGAATCCATCCACTCTCCGTTATAGGTACTATTGCATAAAGAGTTTTAGAGAAATGAAAAAAAATATTGACTATTATGTAGATTTTTTCAAATTAAGAAATCAAAACTATTGTTTGTAAAGTGCGCAATGAAGTATGTTTTTTTATATTATCTGTTCGGAGTTTTGCCAGTGCCACAGCAGTTTAATATCCAAAATTTATTAGCAAGCGAGTCGGTTAAATGCTTTTTTGCTGACCCTACATGAACTTCGCTTTCGATAAGTTAAGCCAGTTGAGGACAACTTCAGGAGACACTAGACAGGCCTTCCAGTGAGACCATGCAACGGAATTTAACTGAAACTCACATTTGCACGGAACTCACGCGTATTTTTTCTGCTATAGGTACTTAAGTTTACTTACCTAAACATAACGCATCTAAAAAAACGCATCAATTCCTGTCTAAACTATGGAAATGCTTTAATTTGGTATAATTACCTACTACATACTTTCACTTGTAAATACTTACAAAGGATAGAAAAAACCTTTCGAATGTAATTTCTGTTGTAGTATCAAAGATTTTTTTTTGTATTTTTTTTTAAATTATTATTTTGGAAAGTAACCAAGGAGGTTCTCCAATAAAACTTTGAAATCTCTAAGCAATCGATTAACGGAGGGCCCGCTGGATGGAAACCAAAATTAAAATGCCATTTCTGTCTTTGGAGCGGAGGTACCTACTTACTCTGTAACCTGCAATAAGTAGAAATAATTTCGTTCTATTAGACAGGCACATTCAACGAGCTAACAGTCTACACCAGTTTTGTTGCTGCAGTGGCGCAGGGGAGCCAGCTAGATACAAACATAATAATAATGCATTTATTTTGAGCTCTCTCATTCACATCAGAAGGCACAAAACTAACAATTCTATTCTATCATAGTACCTACATAGAATAATAACTGTATTTTTTATCGCCCCTATATCCCAAATCTTAGGTACATATTATAGGTAAGCTGTACCCCTTCGATGAGGGGTGTCGCAACTATTGACAGCACGTTGACAATCCAGGAAAGTCCAATATTTATCAATTAACTAGTAACACCGTAAAATAAACCTTATTTAGAAGACATAAGGTTTATTTTTGTAGTACCTACGGTAGTCGGGATATTGGTAAGGTCACAGATGCACAGCGATATTGATTTATTCGACAATTTAATGTTATTTTTATTGTCACATATGGGTTGCTCGCGCCTTTTATGGATCAAAACGGGATCCTGCACGGTATGATTGTACCACCGCGAAAGTTCCCGGTCGACCACTTTTCAACCTTATTACTATCGGCATAAGGCCGAAAAGTCGTCGACCGGGAACGTTCGCGATGGTACCTATAATGAAGGTTCTAGTTCTAGGTACGGCGGGGACCAAGGAGGAAGCTGTAGCGTTGCTATCTAGTAGGTATCTATTATGACGCTGACAACATATAAACCACTGTCACTGTCAGACTGCATACAAAAGAAAGAGAAGTGCGATGACACAACGCTTGTAATTTATTGCAAAATATGAAGCAATCATATATTTAATCAAAAATGAGTTGAGTAATCGAAAATAAAAACCACCAAGTTCTGCTTACAAATAAGACGTTCTTGTTATTAATTAAATACCAACCGTACGTTGATATTTAATACAGATATTTTGGATTAAAATTCAAAGTAAAGGGATAGTTTACCGTTAATTTGTATCGATATTTTTTTTTCTAAACTTTTGGTAACAACCAAGCTGAGAAATATGTTAAAAAATAACATTATTTTTTTGCTACCACAAACAATTGGCTATAACAAGATTTGGCTATTTTTTTGCTTAAGACAAGCTACTTTTATCATTTGCCTCTTGCCTTAATATCTGTGCTACAATGTAGAAAATGTAATGCCTAACTAGGCATTCAATTAGCATTTTTACAGGCTGCCGATTAAACATCATAATTATTTAATCGTGTAAAGATATTGCCAGTAGGTGTAATAATAATCCTTCAGACCTAATGGTGCGGGAGATATTATAAGTAGTGCAAATGCAGGAGTTACTATAAAAAATATCCAAATCGCTATGGGATCCCTTCATCAGATTCTAATTTGATGGCAATGGGACCACCCGGCAGCATACCCGTTCAAACACAAAAAGAATTTTCATAATCGGTCCATAATTGAGAAATCGGTGAACAAACATAAAAAAAAACATACAGCTGAACATATAACCTCCTCCTTTTTCGAAGTCGGTTAAAAACAACCGAAAGCGAAATCTACAGGACGCTATAAAAAATAAAGCTCCCTTGGAAAGGCGCGTACGACTTTAAAACAAAGTTTTATTGAAACTGTACAACATGCAAACTGCATTGTTGAGCATTTGTAAAGGATTAACGCAAGAACTAAAACAATAACATTCCGCGTAGCTTGCGAAAGGAAACGGTACAGCCATGAATGGTGGAATTATCACTATTATCTGATTGAAAATCCTCACAGCAGCGAGGATTTTAACAGTATCGTGGCGGGTTCGGGTACAGCAGACCGATTAGCTGGAAGTTTTGTTGTTAATCCGTTGGCTGTTGTTTTTGTGGCACCATGGGGTGACCGCTCTACGGTCTACAGTTGCACTCAGATCAAACGTGTGTATGCAGTGTGCGCAAATAAAAGTATTAAGTATAGAGAACGTAACAAACCTAGATACAGGGTTGCCTTATTGTTCAGCACTTGATACGTGACAAAATTGTTAAAATTAAATAAAAATCGGAATTAGGACGTGGGTGATCAATCAACTTTTTTTTCTTCTTTTTTTTTCTCACCACATTATACATAGTATTTTACATTGGTCAGATTCGACAATGATACACAATTCAAGTAAGTATATATTATATACAACAGGATCCCACCCCTTTACATTTTCATTTTATAAAATAATTATGTACTAAGCGCGCGGACAGAATGTAGTAAGAAATCATACGACTTATAGTTTTATATAATATGATTAATATCTAAGTAGGTATGCGAGACGAATGTTAGTAGATGTGTAGTGTGGGTGATGTGTGGGTGTGTGAGTGTGTGGGTGTGTCAGTGTGTGGGTGTTTGAGAGTGTGTGATAGTGTGTTTAGGTCATTATAAGGATGTTTTCAGTATCATTATAGTTTAATTTTAGTAGCCAGTCAGTTAGCCTCCTTTTGCATTTATTCTTTGTGAGACTAAATATTTGTAACACCTTATGAGTTTTATTGTATAAGTAGCCACCAAGATAGCAAAAGAAACGTCTTGCAAAAATAGTTTTGTGACGTAGATGATGGCGCGCCACTGGGTCGTATCGTCTTTTCCCCCTGGACAGCGTTGGATTGTAAACCAAAAGAGTATGCTGTTTCAGCAGAAGGTGCAAAATAAACAGTTGACGCACTGCCAGGACTTCACATTCTTTGTATAACTGTTCAGTGGGGTAGCGATACGGTCGAAAAGATGACACTTTCAGTATAGCTCTTTGGGTTCTTTCAATTTCTATTAGGGTTGTTTTCGGAGCTCCACCCCAAGAGGTGAGTGATAAATTGATAATGCTGATAATGGTTTATTATCATAAAATAATCAAAAGTTATAAATTTATAATAATCAAATAAAACCAATACGTATTATTAAGTACTGATAGGGTAGTACTCCAAAAAGAAGATCCAGGAAGAGGTTCATCTTTTTTTGCCCATTCGCATATTTTTATGTAGATTTTACTTTCTGAATGTTTTTTTTTTCTTGTTTATTATTTGGCGTTCAGCCAGCACTGACTGAGTGGCTCACACTTTCACAACGCGCACCTCCGCGGCTCCCGCGCACAGCGGTATTACCTACATGCTCCCGCACCGCTCGGCGCAGCGCCCGCCGAGGCTTCACGCGTATTTTAAACAGGGCAAGTAGCAATACGGGACACATCATAGGAATAGGGTGACAGTCCCGTATATACGGGGCGTATGACAACCCTATGTGGATAGCCTCTTTTTAGAGCCCAAAGTGCAAAAAATCCTTAAAATATTAGGTAGGTACAGCGTATGTAGCAGGTACAGCTTTACAGCATTCGACCAATCACATGCATCAATGTGTGCGCATTGTGCAACGCACCACCCCTAAATTTTGGAGAGGCGCGGTATGAATGGAACTTGTGCAACCAATGCTCGAGTAAGTCAAATAGGTACCTACCTACCTTTTTTATCGTAGATATTTAATATGTTCTCTAAATTGGACTTTACAGGCCATAGGCAGACAGGGGCAGAAAGACAACTGACTATATAGACTAGCTGTAGGTAACGTTATATAATTTTATGATGATAAACGTTTTTTATCTACAAAAAAAATGTCGTCACTATTTCCTAACTCCTAATTTTCGTCGCTAGAGGTGCCACCCCCACCCGTATTTATTGTCAAAAATACGGGTGGCGCCTCTAGCCACAAAAATTGGAATCTGTCTTCCGTGTAAGCTTAGTTTTCTGTAGAAGTGCCAGATTATTTCAGCAGGCTGCAAATAGATACTTGTTATTGAACTAAAATACCAATACCTACTGCATTAAACCTGCTGCCTTTGTATAGAGTTCTAACCTTACCTAGGTACTTAGGTAGGCTACATATACCTTCTAATTTGGAAGCGAAAATACCTATCTAATGCTAAAATACACATTCTATCATTAGATACTTAGGTAGGGGAAGTGCATTGGAAGACTTTAATCTTTAATTACAATGAGTGTAAAATCCAAAAACTGCTTCGTTTCTCGGAACATTATTGGATGGCTGATTAGAACCCTGGTCACGTCGCACGGAGGGTTCAATACTTACTAATTAAGTGAGGGTCTGAGGGACAGGGGTAGCTCCCCTAACCAGCGCAATATATAAACCCTTGCGTTTTGGCGCAATATATTGCTCCCCTTCTTTCTATAATCTCAATTGCTCGCTATGTGAGCATTGATCGATTGGTTGTTTGTAACTTTCAGTTGATAAAAGAAACAAAACAGATGGCAGTCATGGGTAGTTGGGGACTACCGACAACTGAAAACTTATGCTCAATGCGCCTAAATAAGTTTTCACTACAATAAAATAATAATTAAGTTCTAAAACACAATTTAAAACAATGCACTGTATACTTACACAAATTAAACTTTTCACGTGGTCAATTTAACTTCACTTAGGTACTGGTACCTACTACAGCATGTCGGCGCGGGCATGTCGGTGTTGCGAACCTATAAATGTTTCCGCAACCAAAAATCGCTACGCGCCTAAAGAAGTGTTCACTTCAGATAGTATCCAGCTGGAAGTGTCTCCAGCTAACCAAAATCTGTGCTCACACAAACAATCCCTTCCCAGAGACGCGTCGTTACACATCTCTTCATTTCACCACCACATTTCTGTCCTCGTGCCGAATGTTTTCTCAACGAGATGGCAGATAATTTGCCATCTATATGAGATGTTATGGGATTTTTTTTTTTTTTCAAAACGTTGCCCCGCACTAGGAATTTCTCCAGTATTGTGGGTGCGTTTACAAACATTTAAACTCACATACACAAACAGCCAGACCCGGAACAACTACTTGTAGGTCATACAAATATATGTTCCGTGCGGGAATCGAACCCGAGACACGCAGCGCAGCAGTCAATCGCTTAACCACTGCGCCAACCGTGACGTCGTAGAACTTTCCTGTTCAAATACGGGGGATCTGTCAGCATGAGCCGGGTCACGCGGCATTTTCACATACCTACCTAGGTAGGTAGTGTAGGTACTTAGCTACTACATACTTAAACGGAAATATACTTACTATGGAATTGTCAACCATGTTCTACATGCCATTTAAATAATTTAAAAAAGGCCTATTTTATTTTATTAGTGGGCGCGGCATGCGCACGCGCCGTGTTTATTTATTAGTGGGCGCGGCATGCGCACGCGCCGTGTTTATTCATCTCTATGGCACGGGCGCGTCTTTTACCGACCAATGAGCAAGCAGGGATATGTAGATATGTTTTGTACCTATTGCATTATTTTGCACGATTTGCGAGAAACGTCACGAAATATTTTCTTTAAAAATAGTGCTTATTTAAATGACCTATTATTAGTATGTGTATGTACCTATTTGTGTACCTAGAATAAGGTAGATATATGTATTTATTTGTACTTAATGTAGGTACTTAGATAGATAGATATAGGTACCTATAGTTAAGTTTTGGGCTATGGAAGTGGGTAGGTACTTGCAGTAAAACTATTTTCCCCTTTTATAAATATTTACAGATACCTGTACCTAGGTATAGATAGGTACCTAAACTAGAAAGCATTTAAAAAATATATTTATGAATGTTGTAAGTAAATAATATTTTTAAACCCGCAATGTGCGGAGATTTTACAATGAAACGGTCAAACAGAAGTTCTAGAACGAGTATAAAAAAAAACAAATAACAGGTAAAGGCTATAAAATTAATCTCTAACCCTATGACTGCCGAGTTAATCCGATGGACGGCGGCCGCTCATAAATGGCCGTATTATTGCCACTCTTTTTACGAACTTAAAACATTTTGAACGGCAAGAATAAACGCCACCGGGACTATTTAATCCTGTAGCTAAATAATTTTATTGCGGATTATAATTTTTCTAGCAACTTAGCAATAAAATTACTTATAGCGTCTAGAATTGGGTGTTAGGGATAAAACAATTGTTATTAGGTAATTCGTTTTTAGTGTTTTTAGCTAGAAATAATGTAAGTAAGTATTATATAAGTAAAGACTGATTTAGTAAAAAGTAAGTACCTAGGTAAATACCAGTAGAAATTTAATACAAAATAAGGATCCCAGATTCCATAAAAATTCTCCCGTGTATAAGATTAGATTTCATACTTACTTGCTACCTTTTACTGTTTGCTTGCTGCTCGCTGCTGTTGCAGCGTTTGGTAATTTATGTATTAGAAACTGGTTACTTATTGTAGGTATTTTGTTGGTACATAAATTCTCGTGAACAAAGTACCTAGGTGGGTAATAAAAACATCGTTTGCGTCTATAAATTTTACTTTTACACTATAATTAATTTAAAAAATAATTATGTCGTTCACACAATTGCACAAAAATAAATACAATCCATTTAGTATCTAATCATTAAATTCAATTTGTCTACCAACACTATATAATACTTTTAAATTAAATAACGTATCCCACAGACTAATCTACTTGCGATAATTTATATACTTACAACTATTTATGTACAAGATCATTGCTAGTTTTAAGCTAAACACACGTTGTCCGGTCACTGCACAATTTGTTTATCAACACTCGCAAATCTGTCGACAGCGTCCACAGACGCCAGCAGTCAATCTAGATCTTAAATCCGCCATCTTCTTCTTTAAATAAGTCACTTGAAATGCCAGTCGCACCTCTCTCAGCTTCCTTCTGTCTCTGCTCTGCTTGGCTGCGTAGTTGTTCCGCTCTCGTTGTTTCCTGTACGAGTCGTCAGCGGTCTGGCTCGTCTGCACCGCCCTCCGCATTCTCGGGTTGTTGCCCAGTAATGTTCCTCCGTTCTTCTCCGTCATTGCTCGCAAGGCATCTCGTTCAAACGCCTGGTATTCTACGTCATTACTGAGGGATTCTGAGTCGTAGAACTCTGGTGATTCTGGTGGTGAGGGCGCGTTCGATTTGCTATGTGACCAGCTCCCGATTGATTCGGGAGACATCGCCGATGGCACTGCATACGAAGCTTGCTGGTACGGATACGTGACGTAGTACTGGGATTCCGAGTACGAGGGGTACAGTCCTGACAGAGTTGGAGATTGAGGAGAACTAGACGCGGGGAGAGGAGACGCTCTCTCTGCCTTTACCGCGTGTGTACTCAAGTCCAAGGCAGCTTCCTGCGCGTAAGGAGTCCACAAGGCCATGTTGAGAACTTGTCTACTTGACGTGCAAATCACGAATGTCCGTCTATTTTGGCGGGCGACTGTTGTTTAAAAAAGGCGGGGCCTAAGTGACCACCCCCAGAGGAAGGGTTGAATGCAGGTAGCCACCCTAACGGACCTCGAGTGTTGGATGATTTATGGGTTTCTATCGGGTTTTTGAATGGAGCAAATAAACATAACGTTAAAGTGAAATTCAAGGTAAGTATTGGTAGTAATTTAGGTGGTTCTTATTTTATGTGATAATGTGACTCATTAATCAATCATAACCACTACGCTAATGATTTTATTTAATTATCAGTTCTATAGTTTGACTTTAGAGTCGGTTTATGTAGGTAATTAATAATTAATTATGTTTACGTTCATAACGAATTAAGTTTACTTACCTACATCAGAACAAAACAAGTAAAATTACATAAACAGGCACTCATCTTCAGTTTGTGATTTAGGTGCCTGCAGGTTATTTATCAATATATTATACATTTTTTAGTAACACATCCACATTGCCCTGTCATTATGATTAATTTTAGAGTTGACCATTACATACTCGTATGGGCTGTTCCCTGCGTCATCTCTATGAAAATATTGTATTACGAAATAAATACTTTTGGACACAGCTGCATTGGCTTTCATTTACCAACTGTTATTATGAACTTTGTTTGAATAGAGATAAGGGTTGTTTTTGTGTAAACGTGGGTTACAAAAAGGATTAGATCGTCACTTGGTTGTCAATTGCAGAACCCTTCCGCGTGCAAGTTAGTTAACGGTGTAATTATTATTATTGGAAGCGCTTTCTGGTCTTCCTCAGAATATTCTAATGAAAGATATTATGTAAAAATTAATAACAGCATTATTTTCACTTGATCAAAAGTTAAAGCAGAAACCGGTGTTTAATGAAATTGCACAGTAGGTACCTATTTATGTAGGTAGGTAGGTACCTACTTACTTAGATAGGTACTTACTTACTTCTTTGAACAATGGTTGCCGACTCAAGTTTTATTTTTACTGAATCCTGTTAAATCCAAACCTTCATCAGATTTGTGTGCAGTTCCTTTCAATCCTATGCACTTAGAATCAATATATTTTTAACATTTGTGTCGATTTCACTCTGATTCCGTCAAGGTTCAAAGATATTTTAATCCTCAATACACTATTTTCTAGTACTCAGGTAATCTTATAAGTATGGCGGTGTGACCTTAACTTTATTTATCTACTTACCAGATTAAATACAACTTTTAATTGTAAAACAATAGCAATAATAAAAGCACCAATGTTTATGACCTGGATGGTCGTCCCTATGGCTTATCTTTAGTTTGCGGATTGTTTTAAATAAGATAAGAAAGCTGCACTTTATGCCCGGCTTACTTGGCAATAAAATAATTCGCTCTAAAATCTATAAAGCCAGGTAAAACTTTATTTTTTTCGCTTTTAGAATATTTTCTTTGGGCTCAAATGGTGGCAGTGTTCTTACTGCTACATCACATAATTATAGAGTAAATAGTATACAATATCGGAAGTAGTAGGTATTGAGCCACACAATACGACTTCGACAAAAAGTCGACGCTCATGTCCGAATCCGTACCGCGACAGTTGCGACATTATTAACGCACTGATGGTTCGTCTTTATGCGTGGGCTGGACAAGCGATTATTTCTTTGAAGTTATTATTTATGGTTTCCGGATAATGTGCAGAAATTACTGTCAAAAGTTGGAGGAAGTAATACTTGTCTTCGTTAGATCTCGTATGAATAGAATTGAGCAAAGTGAAACATCACTTGTCGTTTTATGTATGGCCCTAAACACGATCTGCAGTTTCTCACAAAAGTACAAAATTATTTTCTCGCTAAAGTAGATTTTCCTCTAACCTTTGAGCTTATTTGTTTGGTCACATTATTATTTCTACATATTTCTCACGTGAATCTGGCTGTAAAAACATTGGGCGCGTGGCGGCCATGGCGATAGCGGGTTGGCGGCAGATGACGGCCGCCGCGGCAGTGACGGGTTGAACAAGCTGAGAATGTTTGTTCGTTGAAAGGATTCGTGTTATCTTTGCGCACGCGACTGTTTCACATATTGAAGTTGGATAATTATAATAATTGTGAAACCTAAATTGATTAGTGCGACGTAACACCAGGCTTAATATTGTAGGTAAGAATGGGCAATGTTGTAGGTACCTATAGGTAAGTAGCCTACCTACCTACACGAGTAGGCAGGTACCTAAGTACTACTCATTATGTAGGTAAGTATTTGATAGATTGTTAATCAGTAGGTACCTAGTAGGTTTGGGGTTACCCAATGATATTTTATATAGCGCATATGTATCTAGCGCGCGCGTCGTCGTAAGGAGTTGAGGACTCGAACTTTTCGTTCGAGTCCTCAACTCCTAATCTAAATGGGACGTTTTGTCTTCCGCGCGTCAAGAAAGGCGACGACCCGTCACAGATTTTAAGTGGCGGTTACTATGAACGTACCTGAAATCTTGTGTAAAATATCATTGCGGTTTGCCTTAGCAGAAAGATAAGCTAAGGCTTAGGTAGGGTTTGGTTCAGATATTGTAACTTGAGTGAAACTGAGGAGTTATTTTAAAATTCCAGGAAAAATAACATTCTGTTACAGAGGACCAACTACACAGATTACTCCGCCAGGCAACACTCCCTGTCGACTTTAATACAGCGTAAATAACGGTTTTATTGTCCCAGAGAAAGTTCTAAGTATTTTGCAAACTTGCAAAACGTCGCATTGTCTTCCGCGTAGCATAAAAGGGTTGGTCCTTTGCAAATGTGGACAATGCGGATTATACAATTTGCATGTTGCGTTTGCAGGGTTAGTTCCGAGAACGTTGACTTGAACTAATTATTAAATAATAAGCGTGTCTAAGCCAAACATGGGGTGTTGAGATTCCGTTAGACAGGGAAATCTAGGAATTCCGAAATTGGTCAAAAATACTGAAGAGAGGAAATCTCTTTCTTTCATTATACTCGCTGACGAATTGGTAGGTAGATATGTGACAGGCTTTTTTGAAGGTACGACCTACCTATTATGGATATTAGAGGGCTTATTATAATGTCCATACTATAGGTAGGTAAGCCCATAATATTAGCTTAGCATGTATTAAGCTATTCAAAAAGGTATAAGTAGTACCTACTTACATCTCAGATTATAGAAAGTCTATAATCGGAGACCAACATTATTCAACTTTACAGCTTCCATACCGACTAAAAGCAGGCACTGGAGTAGAAAATCTTGTAAAGTATTGCGTCTACTATTGTCTATGAGCTAAATAGACATATTAGTGACAAACGAACACACACTTCAATAATACCAATGATTTTCATACCTTATAATTATATTCATAAGGTTCATTATCTGGTGAATTGGTGTCAGCTTAGGCGGTCCATCCACTTGTTCAAAGCTTAGGAGACAGTCTTCAGTTGTACAATCACAAAGACCACCAGCACTCTGTCGCTTGAGTTAGAAAAAAAATTAAACTATCATGATGCAAAATTATCCAAGTGTCACTCAAAAACTCTTTCGGTATGAAGGGCCAAACATAATTTTAAACCTTAGGTACCTGCTTAAATAACAAAGAAATAGTAGGTGGTCCATTATTAATTTCAGGTGAAGTGATTGGATTGCTCTTCTATGACTTTTAAGGCACTCTGTAGGTAAACTAGATTCAATAAATTTCTTCAATAAATTGAATACAAACTGTAAGAACGCGTAACCCGCATAATGTAATTATTTGTTTTGAAACACATCGGTAGTAGGTAGGTACCTACCAACCTAGCTTAGGTTAATTATTATACTCAAGTAAGTAGTGTGGGTAGTTTCTTGATTAAATAAAAAGGTAGGTAGGTATCTAATAAAACCGGCCAAGTGCGTGTTCATTAGTTCATTGAAAAACATGGCTCAAGAGAATCCCTGGATCCAAAAATGATCTTCACAGACCCTCAATATTTTTGAACGGCCTATCGAACGATACCATACCATGGGTTATACGAGAAAATCATATCATCCCCACTTTACGTGTAACCCCAATTTTTCTTTTTTTTAGATTTTATTTTAAGTAGGTACTCGTACCTACCACTTTGTCGGCGTGATAAGAGTTCCTTGGTGACTACGGAACCCTAAAAACGATCACATCTTCGTAAAGTTACTTCTGACATCTAGCATCAAGTAGCAGTACTAAGCTTTTTATTTGATTGAGTTACTACTGACATCTAGCGTCATGTAGTAGTACTAAAAAAGTGCGGAACTAAACCGAGTTTCAAACGTCGCAAGCATTTGTCTTGTTTTGGTATTTTTTTGTAAAAAGCGATTTGGCGCACTTCGATCAGTTGTCTTGTCGTTGTCATTAAAAAAAAGTGCAAACATTTTGTTATCTGTGGTCGGCCATTTTGGATTTTGTTAATCTGATTGACCGTCGAAACAATTTTGATGTTTTTCAATCTACCTGTAATTTTATTACTAAATTAACGTTCCCATTACGCGACATAATCGCGGCCCTTTCAACACCATCATCGCCTCGTGTGCCGCTTGTCTCCAAGGGGGTCAAAAAGTGTCCCAACTATCAGCTGTCACGTACTACTGACGTGTAGAACACAAACAAATCTGATATTTTGGGTTTGCTATGCTGTTTTCACGATGAACGGCACGTTTAACGAGCAGCTCGGAGGTGTAGCTGGGGTGTTTGAACAATGGGGTGCGTGCGAGCAGACGGTGCTGGCGTGCACGCTGGCGCGGCGGGTGCCGTGGCCGGGTCTGAAGCTGGTGCAGCGGGCCGTGGAAGCGGCGCTGCGCAGCCACGTCGAGGACGAGCGGCTGGAGCGCGACGCCAACGACGAGCTCCAGCTGGCCAGCCTGCTGCTCGTGCGCGACGACGACGATGACGACGGTACGTACCACCGCTTGTACAGTCACACTCATGTTTCCGATCTTAGTTTCCTTATATGGTGAATGTGAGTAAAGAACTGTTCATGCCAGGATCCTAATGGTATAGCTTGGTCAGAAGGCTTGCTTTGTCAGCAATTGTAGCCAATATTGGTATAATTGTTACAAATCTTGTGATATTTGACAACTTACCCTAGCAAAACTTTTTATCACAGAAACCATATTAAAAGTTATAATAAAACATTGATTGGAAGGTATCTTCTATTAAAAGGTAGCAAGGACCTTCCAATCAACATTACACTATAAATCATTGCAGAACTCTTTTAAAAACATTCTAGAATAATAAATCATGTAGGTAACATGTAGCTAGCATATTCACAAGTAGCCTGATCATTGACATTATAACATTTGTGGATTATATCCTTATAAAAGGCTTATATGTTTCACATTTTTTTATAAAATAAAACAGAACTGGCCAAAAAAATATCTTTCTGCACAGTGGTGGCCTCAGATGCTGGTTTTGTGCAAGTAAAAGTCTCATAAACTTATATGCTTTGAGACATTATGTTATTCCTAACAAACTAACTGTGAGGTTAGCTGAGTATGAGTTATCATTAGTAGTCAGAGTAGCCTATTTACCTACTCATTCACAGCATTCACCGGTAATAGTGGTAATGTGTGAGATCAAATATATATAATTCTTCACTGCTTCACACAGGCATTACACGGCTTTGCACCTTTTAATAATTAATATAAATTGATGTAAACTAATCAATACTAGTTTTATCTGCCACTGTCCTACCTAGGCCGCCACAATTTATTCTCAAATATAGGTATGGCATTGACTCTTTTCTAAAACATGGTTTGCTTTTTTACAAGGAGTAGAGGCATAATGCCTTAAATAAAATAATCAGGGCAACTCATTAATTATGTTTTATGAATGGTCATATTTAGTACCTAGTCATTATTACAACAGAACTGTTCCATTATATATAAGTTTATTTTGGAACAAACGGTAGGCACTAGTTTATTTGAAACCAAAATACACCAATTGATTAAAAACAACATCTTTCCAGTGTGAAAAATTTCTTATATTCAAAAGATATTTAGCGACATTAAGGCTCGTACAGGCTGGTGCGATATCGCGGGCGCGACAATGGTCGCGGTGCCTGTCGCGTCCGTGATATCGTGCCAGTCTGTACGAGCCTTTAACTGGTATGAGAAAGTCCATATTCTTGTGAAAAGATTGAGATATTAATTAGAATACTAACTATGAGTTCATACTTGCTTCTATGAAGAAAAGCAATATTTAAACATTTTTGCCTGTATACCTTTGATTCATAATAACTACTGCACTAAGAGTGAATTTTTGAAATAAAAGAAGGCTTATGACAAACTTTAATTTCTTGAGCCCAGAACATTCCCACATCCTTGCAAGCAAAACCAGCAGCAGTAACAACATCGCCATGTCACCTAAATATGAACATGTTTGCCTTACTTGGGAAGGGACTGAACCTCATGGCACAGGGAATCCTAGTGTGGGCTCCAGGGAATTTGTAAAAAAAAATTGTCGCCTATGTAATAATGAATTACTAGTTGTTTTTATTTTAATTATGTTTATTTATTTATTAATAACCAACTTATATTTACAGTTTGCACCACACATAAAAGTTATCAGTCAATATTAGTAATTCCACATACAAATTATAAAATTAGGTTTACATACAATTAGACAAAATTACATAAAATTAGATAAAATCATAATTATAAAATTAGATAAAATCTGTACTGTGCTTTCTGAACCGAACAAAGTTTTTATTATGTATGGGCAGGCTGTGAGCGCCTGCACCGGCTGCTGGGGCTGCTGCCGCTGCTGCGCACGGACAACGCGCGCGGCAAGGCCGTGTACGTGGCCGCGGCGCCGGCGCTGGTGCGGCGCTGCCTGCGCGCGCCGCGCCGCGCCGCCGTCGTGCCCGAGCTGTGCCGCCAGCTGCTGTCCTACCTGCTGGTGCACCCCGCGCTGACGCAGCAAGATCAAGGGTATGTCACTTTGTTGAAGGTAGATGAAATTGTGGGACTGCCAAGTTCGATATACCCTCAATTCATTTCAAGGTGATACTGAATTTAAAATATTTTCTTTCACATATAAACGTCCATAGGCACTTACGAAACGACAGAATCTATGACAGTACCAATTGGTTGTTTCTTATGGAGAAGAGCCTGTTGAAGATTCTGTTGACATTCTTGTAATGTAACACTTTTCGGAACACTAAATGCCCATAACAAGAAAACTACTACTGTGTTTCGCTCAGTGTCCCGGAAAACGTTAAGCACTTTTATCGTACTGTTTCAGGATATTAAAACAATGGTTAAGATACCTAGAGAACCACATTTCCGGCAACAGAACAGAAAGCGTGTGGCAACCCAGAATAGACCCCTGCCTTATGCCGGACACGAACATTTGGAGCACAAACAACACATTCAGACGAACTATCGGCAAGAACGTCGAGTTCCGAGGCATCCTAGACACTGTCGAACACTTCAGTACTGACCTACTTCAAGAATCATTCTCGAAAAATGGCCGGGACGTGGATATAAGTATAGAAGGAGAGAAATTGAATTTTGACGCGACGATAGCGCAGCCCAAGTCACAGAGATCGAATAGTTTGACGCCTCCTTCGAGTAATTTCATGCACATGTCTTCGTCGGCTGAGAATCTGAGTGATGAACCTTTTGTACAGAAACCTAGGAGTTTTTCACTGTCGAGTGAGCACAGTTTGAGTCAGATAAGGCCTATTAGTATTATGTACGGGACGACGGGCAGTGAGACACGGCTAGACGATTTGCGTTCGCACAACTTCGGGGAGCACCCGGGCATGTCCAACGTGGCGCAGTGGCTGAAGAGTCTGCGCCTGCACAAGTACGTGTGGCTGTTCACCAACATGAGCTACGAACAGATGATGACCATGGATGAAAAGTATTTGGAGAAATTAGGTGAGTTGTATAATAAATTTTTTGGAAGTTCTATTAAGAGCGTTTACGACGTACGGCATTTCATACAAACTTTCAAGCCCTTGTTTTCGAAATGACTGAACCGATTTTAATGAAACTTCATATGCATAAGTAGGATACAAAGGTCTAAAGATACTTAACTGGAAATCTCTGTTTCTTTGGAAAATTTAAAATCGGTCTAATTTGGCTGTAACACTATTTTTCCTAGAACCAACAATTCAAAGACATGTGACATCTACCAACCCGCACTGGGCCCGCGTGGTAGATTACACCCCAGTCCCTCTCGAAGAGAGGAGGCCTGTGTCCCAGCAGTGGGAACATTATAGGCTGATTATGTTATGCTATTTTTCGAAAATGTTCTTAACTTACTTTTAGACCTTTGTATCTTGCTTATGCGCATAAAGTTTCAATAAAATCGGTTCAGTCATTTCCAAAAACAAGGGCTTAAAAATTTGTATGAAATGCCGTAAGTCGTAAACGCTCTTAAATCTTAGATGCATGGACGTAAATTCTGTTCACATCAAACGTAAAGCTCACACACTGTCAGCCGTCACAATCAGCGGACATATTTTTTTCATACATTTTGAACTTGACGCTCGCCTTATTTCTTGAATCAATGCGTATTCTATGCACAAATTACAAGAACTGTTTCGAACTTTTAACATTTGATTCATACATAAACCTTAATCACCATTTTCCTCAATGATGAGTTGATGACTTATAAATGTGAAATGCGTTGAACATCTAAATGTTTGCCATTAGCCTTCTATGTTACAAATTATATCTCATTGTACTGTCTGTGTTTGCATAGTGACTCACTGTTTTAGTACTAACTAGTAGCAGAGGAAACAACCCACTTTATAAATGTTGTTCTCACTTACACCGCAATACTTATCTGCAACTGAAACTGTATGAATCATGTGTCAGTGATATTATTTACCCACCCCGGTTTCGCATGGGTACAATTTACATCTGAATACGACAGTGGTGAAGGGTGCGTTTTTGTGTGTGGTGGGGGACTATCTCATGTAATTTTGACGTTCGAAAAGTGCTGATTCTCAGCCTAGTTTGAATAAATGACTTTTGATTTTGATTTTGGTCATCTCTTCGCTGCCACGGCTTATTTTTAATTATTTTAGTTTTGAATTGTTGTTTTTATCTTTTTATCACGGACGCTTCTGACGTTTTGCATCGTTCTCACATATATAATTTCAATATGAATGATGTAACCAACACTTTGTATCAACATTTTAATTTAAAAGAGTGTTCGTGGAGTTTCTTGCCCGTTCTTCTCCATAGGAACCTATTCTTTGGAATGGGCAACTAGCTTCATATTTATAACTGACCGACTTCTTGACAGTTCAATAAATGGTTTAATTGAAATAAATGCTTTGAGTTTGGGCACGCCACAATAAGGATTATGCACATAATTCAAAACGTATCCATTATTTTAATATAGTTTACATTGTGTAGGAGTATAAAAAAATCCATATTTTTTAAATTTTTTCATGTTTTACTTATTTCACAATTAATTAATTTATGTTGCGTTTTTTTGGTGGAACGGAACGCAAACTCAAAACGCGTCCTCTTCGTAAATGCCGGAAGTGACCAAAAATACTATGTGAATAAAATCTATTCTTTGCTAAGTGCTTGAAATCGCACTAAGTTTAAGAAGTAAGTACGATTTCTGCTTGAAAAAAGCATAAACAATATTTAATGTATACCGGGTGGAAGGGACATCGACGCGAATCCGTTTACCATGGATTCAGTACTTCATCCCCCTGCGTAATTTTTTTTTGTCGGTTATTAAAAAAAAAAATCGCTGTTCCATACATTTTAACCGAGTAGGTATTGCACTTCTGCTGGAAACAGCTGTTTATTTTTAATTACCGAATGATGATGAAGATGAACTGATGTACTGAATCCATAGTAAACGGATTCGCATCGATGTCCCTTCCACCCTGTATGATTTGGGGCTAAAAACAGATGTAAACAAAGCAGTTTCGTGGATAATGACGTCACATCACGACCGCGACAGAAACGGACATATTTTGAACTGTATTAGTTAAATTTCAATACTTTTCTTGGGTTTATATTACTGTCTATTATTAATATACATAGATGAAAAAAAAATGACATTCATATATTCCCTATTGTGGTGATAACTCCCCTCTTTGAGGAGTGGCTAGAGAGGCGCCACGGCGTCCTCAACTTCCGCCTGACGCAGGTCCTCACCGGACACGGTTGTTTCGGGAGGTTCCTGTTCAGGATAAAGCGGGAGGAAACGCCCGGGTGTCACCAGTGTGTGGAGCATACGGTGGAGGTCTGCCCGGCTTGGGCGGAGCACCGCCGTGTCCTCACGGAGGCGATCGGCGGCGGCGATCTTCGCGTTCGGCCCTGGTGCAGGCCATGGTTCGGAGCGAGAGTTTTAAGGATTTCATATATTTTTTTATAATTTTAAATTAAATACTTTTGAAATTATTTAAGAAAATAGATGAAAAATTACCATGCCCCCTTATCTTCGAAACTACTGAGCCTAACATTTGAAAAAAAAATACAGAAAATAGTTCTTTACTGTTTTTATTCAATAACTCAGTAATAAAATATTTACATCATATAAAAACTAACCGACTTAAAGTAATAATATATAAGATATACGCTAACAGACTTAACATAATAGTACATGTACATGTATAAAAAAAAAAAAGGTGGGGGACAGAATCATAGGGCATCAAAAAATTCGTCCGCATCGCTGTCAACAGGAAAGGTGCCCAGAAGGCTGGCAGCATTGCCACGTTGTATGGCGATGCTGATTCTTTTTCCGAAAAATAGACCAGCCCTCTGGTCACGTGAAGAGTCGACCAACCGCTTGGCGATATCTTGAAAAACCAAGCGGGCACTCGGACCCCATGGCCCTAGTGTTTCAACCCCAAACGGCTCGAACAATAAGCTCCCAATAAGATTGGAATATTTTCGCCGTTTAAGGTTTTCTGCACCTGCAGCAGCCGCCCCAGCACAGCTTGCTGTGCTAGGGAGATGGGATGGCGCAAGGGTGTCGACACATGTTGCATCCCACACCAAAGGCCGACCTAACTTCCAAGGCATTATGGTCATTCCGTCTGGTCTCTTCCCATCGTCGCGTGCTAAGCCATTGGGTTCTAAAACAGCTGGCACCCCGACGGTGACAAGAGCACGACGGATGATGTCATTAATGCTGGCGTGCCGTGCTATCCGGCCTGCGCTCTTACTGCAAGATAGGCCATGATGTCCAAGGCAGTCGACAGCTTCTCCGCACTGGCAGCGATGCGGAGCCCCGCAAGGAGCGCCCAGACGCAGACAAGTAGCGAGCCGGAAGGTGGTGTCACCCAACATAGTGCCTGTGTTGGGAGACGGTAGTGCTTGAAGCCAGAGGTCCGACTCCCACTCACCCACAGCCAGCAGGCGGGCACGCTCAGCAGTATTGATGGACGTATTGATAAGATTATTCCGTACCAACCTGCAGAGCGGCTCATCCCACTGTCTCTGGGAAGATGGGTTTGCCGGCCGATCTGTATCTGGGCAAGCCGCTTTCCAGACGTTCACCGCATCGGTCAAGCACGGCACTTCAGAGTCAACCAGGGAGGGGGCTAAAATTTTCCGGGTCAACTTTTCAGTGCTGTGGACAGAGGACAGGAACGCCGGTAAGCTAATACTGGTAATTTTGCGGATGCCGAGGCCACCAAAACGAATGGGTAGTGTGGCTTGAAGCCACGCTCGGTCATCCAAGGCCACATTTAAAATGGATGTAAGTGTGCTGCGAATAATTTGGTCAATTTTGTCCAAGAGATGTGGTTGCTTCCGTAAAGGGGAAGAACGTAGCAAATATATAAAATTTGGGCCAAAACAACAGTATCTAATCAGGGTGAATGCCGAATGTAAATTAATTTTGGATAGTCTGTCCGAAATTTCATTGAAGTTTTTGATTTTTTCGCTGATGAAAGGAGAAAAGCTGTCTTCTAAAATTGGGGAACCTAGGAGGTGCAGTGAGCTTTTTTCTAAAATTTTGATTTGTGGGGCTATTGCATTAAATTTATCTAGGGTCAATTGTCTGTCGGTAATGTCAGAAAGGTAAATTTCACATTTTGAGGGGTTAAGTTCCAAGCCAATATTTTTAAAATGTTGTTTGAGGAGTTGTAGGTCTTTCAAAACGGTGTCTACATCACCTCCTAGCGTTCCATCATCTAAATACCACACGTTCAATTTTGAATTTAGTTTCTGGATAATTGGATGAATAGCCAAGCTGAAAATGACTGGCTCGAGAGGGTCACCTTGTTGGCATCCAACTGCTGATTCTAAAACATTGTCCTTAAATAGAGATCGTCAAAATACAAATTCTTGACTTTCAAATGTCTATGATCAATTTGTCATTTTCCTGATTTGTTTGGGTTCGGCGCATCAAATCTCGGGATCCTTCCACATTTCTATTAGCCGACATTTTAATAGTTTCTCCATTCTATACAATAACCATATTATTATTATTATTTCCTTTATTTAATTATTTACTTATAAATTATATTATTTTATTATTATTATTTATTTATTCTCTCCAAGTTACATGACTCATATTATACAATATTCAATACATTATACACACAACAGACAATACATAGCATTACAATACAAAACAAAACAACCATAACACTTTCAACACTCACATTACCGACGACTGTAGGTGACGTGCAAATCACTGCAGTGTCTCATGTATGGACAGTCTCGCCTGACCGCTATCATCATCAGCACACTGTTGGGGCTGCCGCGCACCCTGCGCACCAGAGACGCGCTCCGTACGCATCGTTGCATAGAAGCAGTCGACGCTAGCTTCGGCAAACATGCCCGAGGCAGTACAGTGTCGTGGCAGCCCCATCAGCAGGCTTAGCACGAGAACCCTCTCTACACATTTTGTCGACGGAAGAATAGACAAAAATGACGTTTCAGTGTAGACAACAGAAAGTTTTCTACTGTCTGTAGCACGGCGATTACAAAACCAAATGTGAAGAGACTTGTCTTCTCTACCCTAGACAACTGTCTACAACGTCGAGCACGACGCACAATATTTCTCCGATGTTGACAGCTTGGGATAGAAACCTTTCTTCCGAAATAGTCTACATATAAAATAACCTAGACAACGATTCGTTAGTTGTTTTTTCGTTAATTCGAGTAATTTTAGGCGGTGCTTTTTTACTTTTATCATATATTAAGCTGAAATTAACATGTTGGGTTCAAATTGCGCTTTTTATTTAAGTTTTTTTATAGAAAAACTTCAGCAAAGATGGGAAAGAAATACTATTAGAGAGCTTGCTTTGCTTGTTTGGGAGCCATTGATCTCACGGGAAGTGAGTTAGTTCTGTAGAATTATTAAATAAGCAAGGAGATAGTGCAATCAATGTTTATGCGAAGAACTCGGCTAGGACCTGTCGCCCAAAATAAATAATAGATTTTTGGAATTAACAATAAAATAAGAACAACAATATAAGTATCCTACAGTTTTTACAATATGTTGTCCCTTAACTTTGATTTATTAGATACCTACATTCACAGGGAATTTAAAACATCTGATTATGAGCCAAAATCTCCTCATTGAACACTAAATTATTTATTTATGAAGTACTAGCTGCCGCCCGCGGCCTCGCCCGCGTTGCATTAAGGCTTCTACATACTGGCGCGACACAAAGGCCCGCACGTCGCGTGACGAGCGGTGCCTTTGTGTCGCGTCGCGAGTTGCGCTGGTCTGTAGAAGCTTTTACTATGTAGTAATTATTATTTTCATTTACTAAATCTTACACACTCAGCTTTAAATGGCATTTACCTACTAATAAATAAAATATCGATAAACAACAATACAATAACAATGTTAGTACCTAGTAAAAACAAGGGCTCCCGCAGACAGGCGCGACGTGTAGCGCGACCCGCCAGTCTGCAGTACCCTTAAAGGATACTTCTTGCGTGACGCCATCAAAATAGTATAATTATGGCTCTTTATTTAAATAATGCCTGTACATAATATGCAATTACCAATATTATAAAGTGCTCTGTGTATGCAATACAAATGAGTTTTAAAACTTAGTGGCGCCACAGCCAATGATGTATTACCTAGGTATATTACGTCATTGGCTACAGCCATTTAACAATATTTTTAAATGATGCGCTAAGGTAGCCCGTGAAATTCAAATTTGATTTCATTTTTTGCAATTTGCAAGTCAGTAACACGTTATAAGTTGATTTAAATATGATTCGCGGCCGTAAAAAATATTGCTTTACAGAATTATAATCATTAGAATCGGCAAAACAACTAACTCTCTTCAAAAAATCCTTAGAATTCAAAAAACGTTCGAAAATTTGAATTTCGCGGCTACTCAGCGCATCCCCCTTGACCATTTGCGTTTTGTAATTGAAGAAATATTCGTTAAAAACACTTTGCTTCATAGATTTGTTTGAGAACGAAACGCAAAAGTACGGTAAAATTGGGTAGTAATGCACACCACTAGCGAATACCCCGTTGCTATGGACAAGTCACTGTTTACGAAGAAACCCGAGTCTAGGTGTGTCCTCGTGCTCGCGAAGAAGAGATAACGGGAAGTGTAGACAAGCGATGTATATTCTATAGTAGAGTAGAGATCGAAAACGCCATGCTAAGCCTGCAGCGCTCTGAAAGCATTGTTATATTGGACACGGAGGGCTTCGTATGCTTTTTGGGTGTGATTCACCCACAGGCTGCAAGTGTACATTGAGGTACAATAAGCTCTGAAAAGTGTTTGCTTGACCGACTTGGAACTGCGTGCAAACCTGCGGGCTATCATATTAGCTCTAATTGACAAAGCCCTCCGCTCCCTCTCAATGTCAGTATCGTCCCTGAGACCAGCAGTAACTAAATACCCTAGTTATTTAAAGTGATCCACTTTTACCAAGGGAACCCCGTACAGTTTGATGGGTGGAACTGATAAAGGAGATTTAGAGCCGGCCTCAAAAAACCATAAACTGACTTTTCGACACATTACGAGGGCTGCACTAAAAGTATCGGGAATGGAATATTTCCACTGTTCCTGTCATATTAAAATCTTTTTAATTGAAAACTCCTTGGTTTTAAAAATCGAATACCATTTATTTATTTAAAAAAAGATTCTCGGTCTTGTCACAAGGTTTTGTCAAACTTGTTTAGGCGTTGAGAAAATGGAATTGACTCGAGAAAATTCAAGAGCGATGATTTATTATGACTTTCGAAGTGGTTTAACACAAATACAGTGTGTTGACCGGATGATTTCTGCATTTGGTGATGAAGCCCCATCCAAAACCACAATTTATCGCTGGTTTGCTGAATTTTAACGTGGACGTGTCAAGCTCAGTGATGATCCCCGTCAAGGTCGTCCAAAAACTGCAGTCACCCAAGAAAACGTTGATGCTGTGCGTAAGCTGATTGAGGAAGATCGACATGTGACATACCGCGAAATTCAGGCAACTTTAGACATTGGCATGAGTCAAATACAAATAATCTTGCATGAACAATTAGGTGTAAAAAAGTTGTTTTCCCGATGGATACCGCATTCGCTCTGTGAAGAGCAAAAAGCGGCTCGCGTTACTTGGCGCGTCAGAACTCTCGAAAGATTCCACGCAGGATCCTCAAATGCTGTATACAACATTGTATCAGGTGACGAATCCTGGATATACGCGTACGAACCCGAAACAAAAACCCAGTCACGAGTTTGGAAAGAAAAGAAAGAAAAATTGTTTATTCTGCACAAACAAAACACACATTACAAAAATAAAATACAAATTGACGAAAAAAAAAAAAAAAACACTAATACAAGTAGCCAAATTGCAATCATATTTAAGACTATGAATAACCAGAAATAAAAATAAGAAAAATAATAAATAATAATTGCTAAAAGCCTAGTATTCAATGAGTTAAAGCCAACAAAAATTGTTCGTTCACGAAGTGTTGCAAAAAAAATGGTGGCCACGTTTGTTTCCAAAACCGGCCATGTTAAGACTATTCCTCTTGTGGGACAAAGAACGGTTAATGCAGAATGGTATGCTAGCATTTGCTTGCCACAGGTCGTTTTTGAACTCCGTAAAGACAACTGCAACCGCCGCATCATCCTCCATCACGACAATGCGAGTTCTCACACCGCGCACAGAACAAAAGAGTTTTTAGAGCAAGAAAACATAGAATTATTAGACCATCCGCCGTACAGCCCCGACCTAAGCCCTAATGATTTCTATACTTTCCCTAAAATAAAGAATAAATTGCGTGGACAGAGATTTTCATCACCTGAAGAAGCTGTGGACGCCTACAAAACGGCCATTTTGGAGGCCCTAACTTCCGAATGGAATGGTTGCTTCAATGATTGGTTCAAATTGGTGTCAAATTTCGCGGAGAATACTTCGAAAAGCAATAAATACATTTTTAAATAGTAATGTTGTGTCACTTCCTTGATTTCCGAAATTTTCAGTGCCGCCCTCGTATATTTTAGACCGTGTCCTTCAGCATATGCCTCACAAATCTGCAACAATGTTCTAATGCCACTAACCGATGCGCTCAGCAGCACCATGTCGTCCGCATAGCTGATATTATTCAGGCAAACTCCATCAAAAGTTGATAAGTTCTATGTGGAAATCTATGTCCTCCAACTTCTTTCACAGAACCTCATAGGAAACCAGATCAAAAGCCCTGGATAAATCGAGGAAGCACGCGTACACTGGAGTATGTCTGTCTGTATAGTACCTGACGGCATGCTTAACACACAGTATGGCACTTTCAGTGGACAGTCCCGGCCGAAAACCAAACTGATTATCGTGCAGATGTAGATATTCATTTAGCTGTGTGTCGAGCAAGCCATCAAGCACCTTCGCAATAACAGTCGCTAATGAAATAGGCCTGTAATTTCCTTTATCTGACAGGTCCCCCGTTTTATTTTCGCTACTGGCACTACTATTGTCTTAGCGAGGTCAGCGGGTAAGTATGCATGACTAATACATAAGTTAAAAAGCATTGCCAACACGCTAGGTAAGTGATGTCCAGCCTGCTGAAGATGTTCAACGCTGAGACCGTCATGGCCAGGGGACTTGCCTCTGGACATTGATTTAACAACATACGCCACATTTTTGGAGCTAATTCTTGTACCCACTTGACCATAACATGTCTCAACATTAAACATTCCCGGCGAAGGCGGCCCCAGGGGCGATTACACATAAAAATGTTCTCTAAAGAGATCAGCAATGTCCTTAGAGTCACTCACACCATTGACACTCACAGGGCGGCCAGGCCGATGTGCCATTTTATTTGTGCCTTTCCAAAAGTTACGGAAATCCTTTTTTGAATGATGTGAAGCAAGGATATCCATTTTAATCTGGTGCTGATGGTTTTGACACCATTTAAGCCTAGACTTAAATATCCTTCTACTCTGACACATCTCGTCATAAGCAGAGCCAGCAGGACCCCCGCTACGTTGCCAGACATAAAACTTCAGCCTGGCCACCCCATATTACGTGCCTATTCCACCCAACAATGCATCGCGATTTACCCCCTGCGTTGCGCACTTCCCCGACTTCAAACTCACTGAGTGCGGACATAACATCCGCATACAATTTATTAATAACAGATCTGTGACTTAGGTTGTTACAATATTTGTCTGCACAATTAATAAATTCTGATGGAAAATCAATTAATTTTAATTGTCTGTTGCATTCAGCACGATACAATTTAATCTGTCATCAGTTCTGTCCCCCCATATTACACTTGTACCAACTGTATTCACGACATTTATTTTTGGTGTTAATAAATTAAGTCTACATTCCAGTATGAGGAGGAAATGGTCAGGCCACGTAATATCATAATTAACATAAACATTGGAAACGGAACACAGAGCGGATCGCATCACAACACAGTGGTCTAGCCACCTTTTAGAGCCATGAGCCTCACTAACAAAAGTATAAGTGCCCGATTGAACACCTAACATATTGACATCAACACACAACCAGTCTTGTTCATGACAGAAAATTATTGAGGTTCATTTGAACCACAGATCACTAGACACTATTAGCGCTAAACGTATTTAAAACATCTTTCTATTTTTGTCAACTATTTTAAGTCGCCGGGGACAGAATGATGTTTTAGATATCGAATTTGAAGTGATCAGAAATTTTAACTGCCGAAGTTTTATCCGTAAATCTAGGTATATAGTCAAAACTTTCCTCATGATATATTCATCAACAGTGGTCTAGTTTGACGGAGCCTGTGTCAACAACTATAGACCAATTTCCATTCTGCCAGCCTTGTCTAAGATATTGGAAAGGATCATGAAGAGGCGCCTGGTTGACTACCTGGAGGACAACTCACTGCTATCATCTTCTTCAGTACGGTTTCCGATCTGGTTTGTCAACCAGCGACGCCATTCACGGTTTAACTAAGTTTGTTTCTGAAAAACTCGATGAAAACAAAAAGGTTATAATAATCTTTATGGACCTTGCCAAGGCGTTTGACACAGTCTCCGTCCCACTGTTGGTGAGGAAATTGGAGAGCATTGGTGTAAGGGATGCGCAACTAAAGCTTTTTTCCGACTACCTGACCAACCGATTCCAGAGAGTTAGAGTAGACGAGTGGACTAGTAGTGATCTTCCCGTAGTACACGGCGTCCCTCAGGGCAGTGTCCTTGGTCCCCCTTTATTTCTGACTTTCATTAACGACCTCTGTGAACTCAAGATTCCCAGCGGAAGGATCATAATTTTCGCTGACGACACAGCACTTTTCCCTGGCCTGGCCCGAAGTTTACAGTTCTGCACAGGTGGGGTTGAACTTGGTGTTGTCATGGCTGGCTAATAATAGACTCGCTCTAAATGTTGATAAGACAAAGTATATCTCTTTCTACATAAAAAAACCCACTTGTTCACTCGATAATTTCAAAATTACTGCACATTCATCTTCTTGCATTTTGACGCATGGTGCTCATTGCTTATGTCCCCACCTTCATAAAACGGATTCAATAAAGAACTTGGGCGTCATGCTAGATAACACACTAAGTTTTCATTCGCACATAGATTCTCTTTCCACTAGAATCCGTAAACTAATATTTGTGTTTAAAAATCTTCGTCATATTGCGGACTCTGGCTTGTTGAGATCAGTCTATTTTGCGTTATGCCAATCCCTAATCTCGTACTGCATAACTATATGGGGTGGTGCGACAAAAACATCAATGCTCCGGATCGAACGTGCACAAAGGGCCGTTCTAAAGGTCAGTAATTTCCTGCCTTTCTTGTTTCCCACCAGAGAACTTTATGAGCGAACGGGAGTGTTAACTGTACGTCAACTTTTCATTCTAAATACGATCTTGCGCAAACACTCTCTTCTTGCCTATGATCCTACAATATTTGAAGGCAAACGACGTAAACACGCAGTTTGTCCCACCACTCGGTTCCATACTGCTTTCTCCCGTCGACATTTTGGTTTTCTTGGGAACTACTTGTATAATAAAATTAACGGGATTTTGTCAATTTATGGCCTACCCAAACACCGTTGCAAAAAGACAATCTCAACCTGGTTACAAAAATTGGGCAATGATGACACGGAGCAGCTACTCATGGTTCCCTCGTAGTAATTATGTAATTTCAGGTTCATGACTGTAACAAACACCCACTCACTCACACTCACACCATCATTCTACCTCTCCTCACTTCACCTGCACACTACACACACATTACACTACACCTACTTTTTTGTTATTATATAAAAAAATTTTTTGGTTAATTTTTTTAAACATTTCTGTTTGTTCTCTTCATTAATAAATAATTTGTCTAGAGTTTAAAATTGACCACTGTAATGTTAATTAGATTTAGTTCGGGGTGGGAGCCTGGTGATCCATCACACAGGGTATCCTAGTATGGACGCCAGTCTCTCACAAAGGATCATATTTTATGCATTTTGGTCAAAACGTTATAATTCTTGTCTCTGTCTATAATTATGTGAACCTTTGTGAAGAGAGAAATAAAATTATACTTATTATTATTATAGTTTAGTCCAGGAAAATAAGTTAAAGTCAAGGCAAATCTGCGAAATAAATCCTAGTGAAGATAAACTTCGATAGCACAAATTAACACATTTTTGGAATATACTGACAGGTAGTAACTTTTTTTTTCGCTTGTATAATCCCGTTGAGAATTCTTCAATATTTGTATTTTTTTCGCAGAAAATGTCTTATTAAATTGGGTTATCCATCCGCAAATCCAGTTATATTTTACATAAAACTATCCTCACGAAATGTTCGTCAACACTAGTCTAGTTATATAAAGCAGAAATGATTATGTGAGTTTGTGGGCGTGTCGTTGACGCAGGAGGTTTCTCGGCAGGTGTGACGAAGGGCGCGCGCCACAAGCTGCTGCTGTCCGTCAAGAAGCTGTCGGAGCGCGGCGCCGTGCTGGAGGCGGCGGCGGCCGAACTGCGCGCGGGCGGCGCCGGCGCGGGCCGCGCGCTCGAGCGCCTGCGCGCCGTGCTGCTGAGTCCCATGCCGCCCACGTCCGAGCTGCCCGCTGCTATTGTGAGGGCGCTGCATCTGGGTAAGCGGTCTATCTCTCCTTCCCCCTTTAATCCATCCAAAGGTTGTCTTTAAAATATCACTTTTTTTTTCTTTCTTTTTTCATTATAATCATTTATCAATGCAAAATATTTAATTTTTAATATTTATTATTTAATCACTTTTTATTGTATGTTATGTGTATTGTCTTTAAAGTGTATCTGTAATCCACACGGTACATAATATTCCATTCTTACTACCTCTAAGGCCCGCTTGCACTAAAAATCACTAAATGCGTTTAACTCTAAGTGTGAGGCCAGACTGCAAACGCGGGTGCGGGACGGGCGCGGCGCGACGTACTCAAACATAAGAACTTCAGTTGAGCGTCCATAGTGGACACGCGGGCGCGGGGAGCGGCGCGGACTACTTGAGGCGGGGAGCGCGCGGACAACTCGCGCCACAGCTCGTTCATACAAGTGGCCGCAGTGAGTGCGCGAGCGACAAGCGACTGCACGGGAGCGGGATCTCGAACTAGTTCGAGCTGACCGCGCGCGGTCGACTGCGGACAGGCACAATCGCACGTATTCCCATACCCGCACCGCGCTGCCAGTGTGGTCAAGCACTAAACGTATCTAAAATGTCATCCTGTCTCTATGTCATCTTTAAACGATTGATAGAATCAGAACGATGACTTAAGTTCGTTTAGTGCTAAAAGTATTTAATGATTTGTGGTGCGAATGGGACTATATGGAGATCTTAATGACAGTTTAGTGCTCGACGGTAATGAACGTAAAGATCTTATTCCATGTCTGAAAGAAGTTTACTAAAACTGTTACAGTCAGTTAATGATGATAAATTATTACCCTCGAAGCATCAATGGAGAGTTTTCGAAGTCCAATATTACCACTGCGACTAACGGCACTGTCCCCGGACAATGGTATTATATGTATATACGTATACAGTATACAGAGTGACTTGTAATTTTACGTATTCCTTGCAAGACGTGATAGTAGTAGTAGACGGGAAGACATCTTCATTTAATCAGATATCTAACGAGTTAGAAATATACAATCTGGCTCTGGATGTACGACATTAAATTAAAACGAGCACAGTACTAGTCCATCGAAACATTTTAAAACACGAAGATTAGTATTTAACGGAAGGAGGCGGAACGCGTGAGGGAGAGGCAAGGTTCGCGCCCTCGCGCCTCTAATCGCCGCAGGAGACGCCCCGGGCGTCGGGAGTTGCAAGCCGATTTCCGGCCACCGTAGGCGCGGGCTTGCGGACGGAGAGCGATGGGTAGCTCGCCGCCCGATAAGGACCAGGCCCGGGTCGACGGCGCGTTGTGTTCCACGCGCGCCTCTAAGAGATGTCAGCACCAACTGACGGGGTCCGTCAGGACCAATACCTGCCAGGGTTGCGAGTTTGTCCGAAAGGGATATCGTGGCCCTGGCACACAGGCAAATGAAGGAATACGGGTGGGTTTTAGTCAGTAAAAGTCTGACACGCCCTCCCGCTCTGCCCAGAGCGGGAGAAGTTATTTGATAATTTCCCACCCAAAAAAAAAAAAAAAAGTAGTTAACGGAAAATTTAAAAATTGCAATTTTCAAACAAAATAAATAGCAGAATCAACTGCATAAAAAGTAAACACTATATCTACGAAAAGTTACTGACCTTGCGCGGCGCGTTAGGCGCGCCTTACAATGTTTACCTATTATTACGGACTCAGATCTACATCATGTTGAAAAATAACAAACTGGAAAATAATTTCCTGTGGCTAAAGTATTCATTGGATTTGATTAATTTTTTGTATACGGGTAAAAAACAAGATACTCTATACGTGGTTTATAGGAATGTCAATCGTCCTGTAACACCTTGTATAAAATACTAGCTGCGCCCCGCGATTCAAGTCTCGATCCCGTGGGAAAGCCACCCTTAACACTTAGGGGTATAAAAAATAGATAGTAGCCGATTCTCAGACCTACTGAATATGCATATAAAAATTCATAAAAATCGGTTAAGCCGTTTCGGAGGAGTATGGTAACTAACATGACACGAGAATTTTATATATAAGATTTAGAAGTGCCGATGAAACAGTCGATAATGTTGGCTAATGTCGAATTTACAAAATGGTTTAAATATTAAAAACAAATTGTGTGATAATTTAAATAATTGACTGGATTATGCCATCCCACTACTTCCTAACCTCCCAGCAATCCATCCCACGCCATCCAAGTCGTCATGACCAGGTCACAAGTCGCGGGGCGGCTTTTAAGTTTTATACTAATAATGTAAGAACAAGCACGAGCGAGCTTGAAAATATTTGCACCCTCTCAGCTAAGTTCGGTATTCTTTTGACCATTCATACAGAAAAAGGAAAACTTATTTTATAGACTTAGGCCGTGTTCAGATAACCCGCGTCGACCACGCACACGCGTTGTGGCCGCCTTACACCCGCGTTCGCCATGCGTAAAATCCGTGCACGCTTTGCACCCGCTTATACTACTTATTATTTAATCATTAAACGCCAAGCTACTAAACTTGATCACAGTCAAGCGCGCGCGCAAGGCGTGTGCAGCGCGTGTGCGGACTGAGCGTGGGGCGGGCGCGTGGCACCAACCCTGTGCGGGTCGACTTCGATAAATGCAATTTGAGATCTATTGATGTGTCATAAGACTCGAATTTCACAGCGAGTTAGACGCGGATGCTGACGCGCGTGGCGTGCGCTTAGCGGGCGCGTGTCGTCTGATCGCAGCCTTATGCAGAAAATCATCAGCTAATTTTACAGCACCTAAGTATTACGAAACGTTTTGGTTTTGGAATCTAGCCTTAATCTTTTGTAACACCAAGATCATCCATCATCTGATGCCTAGCCTTTTCCCAACTATGTTGGGGGCGGCATCAGTTCAGCTTCCAGTCTAACCGGATGCAACCCAGTTACTGGGTAACATGATACCCTTGGTAAGACTGGTTGTCAGACTTTCGGGCTTCTGACGACCCGTAACAACTGTCAAAGATCTACAAATGACAGCCGGGACCAACGACTTAATGTGCTTTCTAATACCAATATTATTAAATTTAATAATTATACTGTTTATTTTTGGAACTGCCGCCAGCGACAACAACCAACCACAAACCAAACCACGTCTGACAACCAGTCTTACTAAGGGGTATCATGTTACCCAGTAACTGGGTTGTGGAGGTCAGATAGGCAGTTGCTCCATATAAAATACTGGTATTCAGGGTTTGACTGGAAGCCGACCTCAGCAGTCTCCCCGTGGCTCACTTGACGCGCCAGCAGTTTGAAGCACGCTTTATGTGGTGCTTCATTGTTGCAAATGGGTCACCACTTCCTGGAAGGAATTCAAGTCCCCTTGTATATTCTACATAAACCCTTCATGACTTATTTCCTGCAGCATCAAAGTGCCTGAACAACGCGTCGTGTCCGCCGGCCGTGCGAGTGACGTCACAGCTGCTGACAGAGGACGGCGAGCACGAGCTTCCCGTCGACCCCATGTCGCTACACTGCTGGCTCGTTGAGAAGGTAACACATAACATTACAGTTGAACAGGAAACATCGTCTATCTTCGGAAATACGAACGCGCGGTGATGAGATCGAATAGAGAGCTGTTACAGCGATAGAAGTACTTGCTTATTTTGTGCTACAATGCTTACAAAATTTTAGATTAACAACTATCAATCTACGTAGTTAGTTTTTTAGTTTCCATTTTTTTTCCTGGGTTCCTTTATCGATACTGAACCTACCCCTAAGCTATGGCATGCAGTTACTTTAACACCCTGTATAATGGATGTTCACCCATCCACGAACCGACTGCGGCAAGTGCAGCTTAACCTTCGATCTACACATGTGGCTGTTATTATTTAGCCACGAACAACTCTATACAATTCCAAAAAACTTTTCGAGCCACAGATGATACTGAGACCGGACTAGGTAACGAGTGACAGAAAGAAATCTTCATACAAACGCAATGATGAGTGCACTACTACAAAGTGCGGGAGTACAAAACTTAGACTGCCTTATTACAAAAGAAGATTTATATTTTGACATGTCATAAACCATGCAGCCAGTTTTTGTAACAAGAACTTAACAGTGATTGAAATACCGTTCTTTATACAAAACTGAAAACTTAGTTCGGTACTAAGTTGTCAGTTTTGTCAAATCAAATCAAATCAAAAGTCATTTATTCAAACTAGGCTGAGAATCAGCACTTTTCGAACGTCAAAAATTACATGAGACAGTCCCACAAAAACGCCCGCCCTTCAGCACTTCCTAGTGCTTTAGCTGGGAAGAAGAAGTGGCGCAACAAACTCCCCAGCAGCACAGCTGTCTGTTCGCATATAAAACTTGAAGCTATACAATACAATATAAAATTAATTAATGGCTCCATGTTTTAAACCTGGGTCTGAAGATAAACCTTGTTTTGTAATAAGGGGGAGAAAGTTTGTTTCTGCGGGGGGTTACTCTGTGGCCCAACTTTTGTTCTAATTCGGAAACACGAAGATTACCGAAGCGCATATATCTTTTCTGGTTTACCTGAGGGTGCGTGTGACGTCACATGCTGTCATTCATACTGCATACATGCATACTGTCATTAAAATGCTGTCAATGTAATTTTTTTACCAATTTCTAGGTTTTATTTGTATCTTTTGCCAACTATCTAGAGGTCGGCTTCCAGTCTATCCGGACGCAGCTGAATACCAGTATTTTACATGGAACGACTGGCTATCTGACCTGCACAACCCAGTTACTGGGTAATACGATAACCCTTGGTAAGGGGTATCGTATTACCCCTTATTATTAAGGGGTAATACGATAATGTCTGGTTGTGGTACAGAAATAGATTGCCCAATAAAAAAAACATATTTTTCTCTTTGACCAATTTCAATAAAATTATGAGAAATAAAAGCAAATTACTACATTTATCTGCACAATAATAAATTAAATAAAAATCTTTATTTCAGACATGAACACGTATAGGTAGATGAACAGTCCATAGGTTGTTTAGTGATGAGTTACACAAACACAGCTAAATTGCCTGCGCCCGCCCTCGAGGCTCAGCGTGGTAGCACCACAGGTGCAGCGGGAATCACAGGGGACGTAATGTGATGAACTAACTTATCTACGCGTACCTATAGCTACTTCCACCCAGTGCCGTTGTATAGGACAGTCTGGCCTGTTAACAATCATTTTCAGGATGAATATGGGTAGGCTTCTGTTAATTAATTGAGTACAAATATTTTAATGAACATTGTTTTTTTTTAGGCATTACACCACGAGGCATTCACCCGTCCGGAGCTGCAGGATGCTCTGAAGGGTCTGCGCCACCGCCTGCCGCCCAGGCAGTTCTTCCATCACGTATCCGACATGCCGCTCAATAGGAGGTGTCCTAAGCCAAGGTATGTCTGTCTTATAACTAGTGCCATAGGACCATAGGTTCGGAGTGTGCTTCTTAGTGGTATACCATTCCCATCCCTCCTATAAAAACTGATTTGTATAAAACAAACTGTTACCCCCATGTACATTATATTATTTAAACTTAAACCGAAGCGTTCAGCGGGCCCGGATGGTATACCGGCATTTCTTTTTAGAGATTGTGGTAGGGTGCTCGCGGAACCGCTACTTTATATTAACCGACTTTACAAAAAGGAGGAGGTTCTCAAGTCGTGTGTATGTTTTTTTTTTTTTTTTTAATGTTTGTTACCTCAGAACTCCGTCGTTTATGAACCGATTTGGAACATAATTTTTTTAATTGAGAGGATATACTTCCAGATTGGTCCCATTTTTTTCAAAATCCAGTTCTGATGTTGGGATCCTTGAGTAATTGAGGGAACTCCTCAAATATTATAGGCATACATATTCTCAACTGATCTGATGATGAAGCCGGAAGGTAGGCACTGGAACTCCGTTATAAAATAAAGTATCCTACCCGTGTTTGGTCTTATTGGAATTGTCATTAAAAAAAATGTATGATTACAATTTGTGTGGGGTAGGTACCACTACTAAAAAGTGAAAAATAAAAACTATTTTACAAAAAAAATTTTTTGTAAAAAGTTTTTTTAATGTGTGTCTTCATTCGACGACGTTCCCCACTCCATGGAAGGTCACGCGGGTCATTCCTGTACCCAAAGGTAAGGCGGGACCGGACATAACTGGTTAAAGACCGGTGGCCGTGCTGTCGCCGCCGGCCAAGGTGTTTAAATCTGCTGCCCAGCGCTCTGCTGCACTGTATGGCGCAGCTGCTGCTGTGCAGGTTGATGCTGCTTATTTTGATTTTAAAAAAGCTTTCGACACCGTTGACAATGACCTCTTACTAACGAAGCCAGCGCCAGCTATTTGCAAGATAGACAGCAGTATGTAGATTATAATGGGTGTCAATCCGACCCATATTACACCTGGTCCTGTGTGAGCCAAGGCAGCAATTTGGGGCCTCTCGAATTCATCATAATGATAAACGATTTACCGGAAGTCGTCAAACATGGCTCTTGTTTATTATTTGCGGATGACCTTAAGTTGCTGCTCGAGGTTTATAGTGAATCCGATTGCGAACGATTGCAGGAGGATATAGATAGGGTAGTGGCATGGAGTCAGGACAACAAGCTTTTCTTCAACGTGTCGAAGTGCTCGGTGATGAGTTTGACGCGAGCGCGTGCCCCTCTAGTGCACGAGTACGTCGTGGGCGCCGCGCTTATGCAACGGGGATCTAAAAAAGGGCGTTTAGAAACTTAGGATTTGTTCTGAAACAGACAAGGCACTTCACTAACATCACAACAGTTAGGGTCCTGTATGACGCACTTGTCAGGAGTCACCTGGAACATAGTGCTGTCATATGGGCTCCGCATGAGGTAATGTAAGGTACTCGGTAATGCTGGAACGCGTACAGAACAAGTTCACGCGCCACTTATACGAGAAATTATATGGGGTATACCCGTTTTACCCGTTAATGTACCCGACTCTGTTTGTGCTCGGTATGGTCGGGTACAACCAACTGAGGGTTCGACAGGAATTCACGCTTGTCGCGTATCTGGTTAGGTTACTTCGTGGCATTGAGCATAACCCAGGAGTACTGCAGCGCCTGAGTGTATGTGTACCAGACCGCTATGTGTGGAGCTGCTGGCTGTGCCGGTTGCCAGGACCAACCTTCTCGCCAAAACACCATTCACCCGCGCAATCTGGGTTATTAACGATCTTCACGTGAAGATCGATGCAATTACATGCCATTTGAGTGAATTCGCAAAAATACTGTGGTTTATTTTATGTTATAGTGTGGATTAGAGTAGGCTATATGTTGTTGTTTTTTAAATGTTAAATATTGTGTTTTTTATATTTAGGGAATGTAAATGTGTATTTATTGTGAGTTAATTATAAGACAGCGCTATTATCGCATTAGGGTATGTACCTGTAATGATAGTTATAAGGGAGATTATAATAATAAAAAAAAACAAATTCCCTAGCAAACTAAAATACCTTCCCATTAGAAAATTCTGAAAAAAATTGTATGCAATAAAATATTGTATTATACAAAACATGTAACAAAAATTCACATTTTTAGGGTTCCATTCCGTAGTCAACAAAGAACCCTAAAAATTAAAAAAAAAAAATGTTTATTGTGTCTCAAACGGTTACATTAACAAATGTGACTGTAACAGCCCCAGTAAGTACTTAATACTACTTGTGTTGGGGTTGTGTCGCTCCTTCCCTTTGATAGTTAACAATATTGACACTTTATAAAAATTAAAATGAAGAACTGATTTTTAAGAACAAAGAGAAACAATGACTTAAAAGTAATTAGCAACTCTTCGTAGTGTGTAATTGTGAGTATGTGTGACTATAGTAGTGTGTGGGGGTGGGTTGGGGTGTCTGTGTCTGCATGTGAGTTAGTGTGTGTTTACGTGTTTGCTGATAGCGCCATTATAATCGAAGTTGAAAAATACCAGTATGTAATTAGAAGGTATAACATTATGATAAAGAAGATTAGTATTCATGTAGGTTTAGCTAGAATAAATTATGCTCTGTTTCTTCAAATATTGCAGTTTTTAACCACTCCATTATCACTATTTTGCATTAATGCGAGACCTCGTGGTGGAAATTTAGTTTTGTGTTAATTTTATTCTAAATGTAGGCTGACCGGCATAAATACTGACGCTTTGCAAAATCCGTACGTGTATCCGTGGAGAGTAAGCCACAATATCTTTTCGCCTTCTAGCTTGGCTTTCTGGGTTAAGGGTGCTATCCATATGGTAACCAAAATGGTCCCTGGGTAGAATAGAAATTGGTCATGCTACGCTTGCTGGGCGGACATAACAATTTATTATGGCAGACATCAGGTATACGGGGAGGTTTTCTGCACGCACCCCGTCGTCGTCCCTGCCATCTAAATAGTTGATTTTGGATAGGTGAAAATTCACGGCAGTAGTGTATAAAACAAAGTTAAAAGGAAAACTCTCACAGCTAAGTAGGCTTTACAAGTTAACGAGTAATAGTCGACCAACTTACATTATCGGTTGGAACGTATGGTAAGACATGCTTTTTGACTACAATGTTAAGTTTTTACTTAAGTTTGGTATGTTTCCACCATTTAAAGAGTTCTCCTTGTCAAGTGTATGTAATGTAATGCTGTGACCATTTCAGATGGCGCATCGGGCCGCACCCCGCGCACGCGCGGGCTGTGCGCGCGCGCGCGTGGGGCGCGGCCGGGCCGGCGCCGCCGCCGCGCGGCAAGGCGCACTCCTACCCGCCGCACGCCGCGCGCGCGCCCGCGCCGCCCGCGCCCGACGACTACTCCAGCCTCGACGCGCTGTGCCTGCAGATGACGGAGCACGCCATCGACTGACTCCGCGCCGGGGGGCGGCCCGGGCCCCCGGCCCCGCGCCGCCACTCGGACGGGCCCCCGGCCCCGCGCCGCCACTCGGACGGGCCCCCGGCCCCGCGCACGGTGCTCTTCACGGACGAGGCGCGAGCCCCGCTCTGAGACGACGGCGCTTGTTTGTTTTACGAGTACGTAACTTTATTTACGCACGATTCCATGAGAAGTCCTCAGTTGTGTGGGGCCGGGCTCGCAGCGGGCCCGTAGTGACGCAAGTAGCTAGAGAAATTCCGGTCCTCGGCGTCGACTCTATTCTCGCGACCGGATGACGCCCTGCCGTTAATGTATACAAATTATTACTAGGTAGGCAGGATTATAGCTTTTTATAACAATCACCCGCATTCGGTCACTATAGTTTCACTCCCTGAATACTTAGCGTAAGTATTCTCTAAAGATAATACTAGTGTAATCGGTGACATCGACTCGATCGTATACAACTAATCGTATCCTAAATTTCTCTGGTGCTAATTTTTGCGAGGTTTTATTTGTAGTTAGCTATAGTGTAGGTAGGCAGGGCGCGCCCACGTGGCCGTGCGGGAAGCTCACCGCACGCTTGAGGCCAGCCGATTCCACGTACTATGAATATATAAATGTTGTCTGTGTACTGACCGGGTTATTGTTGATAGTGACTGTATACGCGACTGATCAGCCGCGACACATAACGATTATTATAATGTTAACGTGAATTAGTTATTAACGTTGTTGACTGATGTTTGCATAATTTATAAAGTTCGCAAACTATTTTTTTATTTTATTTTAATCTATATTATTTAGTCTAATGGATATTTATATTCAACAATTAATGTTTTGACTGGATCAAAAATCTGATTGTAATGTGTGCAATTTATTATTTTTTTATTTATGCAATATTTTGTCTATATTATAAATTTATAGGATTCATGTAAATAATGAACTAGTTCACATTGTATTTATAAGGGTTATTGTTTTGTACAAAACATGTGTTGATGAGACAGGATATAATATAATATTATAGCAAATGATTTTGAATATTATTATGAGAGGAAATGTATTGGTTTATGAGTTAGTGAGTTGTTTCGTTTGGGGCTTACAAGCTGTCTACAGATATTTATATTTAGCCAATTGTACAGAAGTTTACGGAGTATATTTATTCTTTACCCCACATACCTCAATTCTTGTTCTGTTAATATTTGCATTCACATCTGTGTTCAAGAGCTTTAGTTACTAATCTGTAGCGGACTGTGATACGGTTTGTTTTTGGATCATGATATTCATCAGCACTAAAAATAAATATTGTATAACATAATGTGGTGTTTTGTTTTAGATCTACCTGAATATGCAACATTCTAAAGGAGGCCATACACGTTAGGGTATGCATGCAAGGCTAAAACAATCATGCAAACCCTAACATGTATGGCCTGCATCAGACACCTCACACAAATCGAAATTTATTTATTATTATTTAACTGGATTATTAGAGACAAGTTCTATGTTAGAATAGGCCGTCGGTGTTATTCCACCAGTGGGCCATGGCGGCCGTCGGTGTTATTCCACCAGTGGGCCATGGCGGCAGTCGGTATTATTCCACCAGTAGGCCATGGCGGCCGTCGGTGTTATTCCACCAGTGGGCCATGGCGGCCGTCGGTGTTATTCTACCAGTGGGCCATGGCGGCCGTCGGTGTTATCCCACCAGTGGGCCATGGCGGCCGTCGGTGTTATTCCACCAGTGGGCCATGGCGGCCGTCGGTGTTATTCCACCAGTGGGCCATGGCGGCCGTCGGTGTTATTCCACCAGTGGGCCATGGCGGCCGTCGGTGTTATCCCACCAGTGGGCCATGGCGGCCGTCGGTGTTATTCCACCAGTGGGCCATGGCGGCCGTCGGTGTTATCCCACCACTGGGCCATGGCGGCCGTCGGGGTTATCCCACCAGTGGGCCATGGCGGCCGTCGGTGTTATTCCACCAGTGGGCCATGGCGGCCGTCGGTGTTATCCCACCAGTGGGCCATGGCGGCCGTCGGGGTTATCCCACCAGTGGGCCATGGCGGCCGTCGGTGTTATTCCACCAGTGGGCCATGGCGGCCGTCGGTGTTATCCCACCAGTGGGCCATGGCGGCCGTCGGTGTTATTCCACCAGTGGGCCATGGCGGCCGTCGGTGTTATCCCACCACTGGGCCATGGCGGCCGTCGGGGTTATCCCACCAGTGGGCCATGGCGGCCGTCGGTGTTATTCCACCAGTGGGCCATGGCGGCCGTCGGTGTTATCCCACCAGTGGGCCATGGCGGCCGTCGGTGTTATTCCACCAGTGGGCCGGCCCCGGGCACACCTACGGCCGCCGCGGCTGGCTCCAGACGTTGATTACGTGTCCTGCTCTGTTTAGAACGTCTGTGAAGGATTTGGGTGCCTCAAGGGTTTCTGATCTAATCTGGTTGACACCTGTGTATTCAAAGAGCACATGCGCAATAGTTTCCTCCGCGTCCATGCAAGCCTATTGTGTGGAAGTGTTTGTTTAGCGAGCAGTGTGCCGCGATGGTCCCCATCACCAAGCGCATTCCGGTCCTGTCTAGGCATAATAAACGCTTGGTTAGCTTACTACTTGGTTGCTTACTATCTAAGGATGGCATAGCCTCCTTGTACTATCTGCAACCAGGACCACCAGCTCTCCGCTTGCTTGTGAGTGAACTCTTGTAGCCACCTGTGTATCCGGTGAGACATAAAATTAAAAAGGAAGTTACACAAACTATTTATTTACACAAACATGTATAGACTAGACAACTAATGACAAGTAAAAAAAGTATATTTTTGGTCTCGTTACAAATATGGTTACAGCTTACACTATGAATATCACTTGAATAATACTTTATAGTTAAATGAGCCTCTCTTTATGTGTGCCAATTTTATGTCTGGCAAGATCATTCTTCCTATAGAATGCTCTTGTGCACCGGTCACATGGAAACGGGATGTGAGTACCGTGAAGCTTAGCAGTATGGAAGTCAAGCATCGGTCTGGATGGGAATGTCATCAAACACCCTTCAACTGTACACTTAAATCGATCAGTTTTCTTATGTCTAAAGTTCATGTGCCGAGCTAAAGCCTTCAGTTCATAAAAGCTGCTTGTACAGAGCTCACAATTCAATGGTCTTTGTCCTGTATGTCTCCACATGTGTACCTCAATATTCGCAACATTTTTGGAACAAACAGTGCAGTGACCAGATTTCTCAGAATGTTGCTTGTCAATGTGAATCTTCAGGTTCCCCTTAACATTGAATGTACGGCCACAATGGTTGCACACAAATCTATTGGGTTCAGAGTGCAGTCTCACATGTTTCCTCAGATTGTTTTGGTACTTAAATAATACATTACAGAGAGGGCATGAGAAGTTTTTCTCATTACTGTGTACCAAGAGGTGACTTTTTAGTTCTTCCTTAGTACAGAACCTCTTTGGACAAGCTGTGCACAAGTGATCCTTCTCACCTGTGTGTCGTTTTTTATGTCTTTGTAAGGCACTGATCTGAGTGAATCTGAGGGTACATAAGGAGCAACCATACGGTGTTTCCCCAGTGTGTGTACGCATATGAACCTTCACATCATTCTTAGAGAAGAAGCCTTTGCCACAGTTTTCACAAATGAAGTTACGCTGCCGCTTCTGTTGGTGGTTTCTGTCCATGTGTCGTTTGAGAGTACCGCTGTCTTTGTATTTCTTATCACATGAAGGACAAGGGTATGGTTTCTCATTAGTATGGGATCTCATGTGTGTCTTAAAGGTTGATGGGTTAGCACAAGATCGGCCACAAACTGTGCAAGTACACGGCTCCAGACTTTTGAATTTATTAGATCTTTGTTTGTATGGTTTTCGTTTGGGGGTAATCTTAGATTCTACATTTTCCAATTTTATTTCTAGTTTATTTTGCCTTATTTGTTCAAGAGTAATATCATCGTTTTGTAAATCTTTATAAAGGTGATCATCGTCGCTGTTACATTCAAGTTCAAGTTTTACTTCAATTTTTGGCGAACAGTCGTCAAAATCTGCTGTATCTTGGGAAAATGCTTCAAAACCTTGAGATCTTAATTTCTTATCAGAAGCTTCGCATTTTAGAACAAATTGGTAGCAGGCTGCGAGCTCTTTTTCGCAGCTATCACAAATATGCGATGGAAGTCCATCCCCGTCTTTAATATTTACATTTGAACAAAAATACATTATTTTGACACTGAGCGCAATTTCGTTATTTCCTCTACTAAAAATGTCGGAATTTGCTTCATTCTGACAACACAATCTGCAGAGTTTTTTATCCATAATACAGTTTGAAAAGACTAATCAGTGGTTTCAGGCATCAAAATGAGGATTTTTTTTTGTAAACATGCTTTGAATTTGCATTCCTGATCGTGAAAAGAAAAGAAAATCAGTGTCACTGTCAGGTCAGTGTCTTTTTTTTATAATATTTTAATGGCCTGGTTGCTGGGACCTTTTAGCCAAGTCTTTATTTAGTTACAAAACTTGTTGAGAATGCGCTAAGGTAGCCGCGAAATTCAATCTTTCTTACGTTTTTTCAGTAACAGGTTGTATGTTGATATCATATGATTCGCGGCCATAACAAATATGGCTTTACAGAAATAAAATCATTTGAATCAGCATTACAACTCATACCCCCTTATCACAAAACAAGGTTTATCTTCAGACCCAGGTTTAAAACAAAGAGCCATTATTGAATTTCAAACTTTATTCCGACTATGGTAAAGTTCCTAAACACAAAACTGTCAACTTAGTACCGAACTAAGTTTTTCACTGTTACGTTCTTATTACAAAAACTGTCTCCATGGTTTAAGCCATGTCAAAATATAAATCTTGTTTTGTAATAAGGCGGTCTAAGTTCAACAAATCCTACTGAATGTTTATTTTAAAAAAATCATTCTGTAGGATTTTTTTTAAAATCATATAAGAGGCTTTACAGATTATTATCATTTAAAATAAGCAAAACAACTCTCGAAGTTTGTAGTATCCTATTGAATCTTTGAGTATTTAAGTATTGAATGATGACTATTTCATGAAATAGATAGTCATTCAATAGGATTCTACGAAGAGACACCCCCTGATCTGCAAAAAAACGTAAGAAAATTGAAGAAAGTTGAGAATTGTGAAGAGCAATTTATTAATATTCTTGAACGAACTGAAACAATCTGTCAATGTCAAACCAATTTATCAAACAAACGTCAATCAGCAATCTAGGTACTGTTGATTTAGTTTGAGAAAAATATTACTGAAAATTTGCATGATTCTTAATTAGATTCTTTCTTTCTAGTAATATCTATTGCCGTTAATAATAGACCTACCGTAAACTTATCTATAACTGTGGTACCAAGAGGACGGAAAATCAATTATGGAGTCGAAAGTATGCCGTATTTGTCTCAAGAAAACAGCTACAATGTCCTTATTTGATAGAGAGGACGAAATTCAATTTAGCACCAAGGTGATGCGCTGCGTCAATGTGGTGGTGGTCGAGGGAGACGGGCTACCTGACAACATATGTAATAACTGTGCTGCGGAACTGTCGACATCATATGAGTTCGTGAACAAATGCGAGGCATCCGACAAGGCCCTGCGCTGTGCTAACATTGTAAGCCTTTATGATGAGTTAGTGCCCAAAACTGAACCCCAAATAAAGTTAGAAAATATCAAGGAGGAAAGCGGCACTGATGACCAAGATCATTTTGACCCCACAGACTGTAGTGATAACTACAATGTCAAGAAAGTAAAAAAAAGAAAGTATATAAGGTCTGGCAAATACAAACAACTAGAAATCGATGGGCGGAAGTTAAGGCCTAAAATAGGACCAGTGAGGTGTAAAGTATGTGGGCAAATGGCATCGTGTCGCTCTGCCCTGGAGGGTCACATGAGGACTCACACTGGAGAGAAACCATTTGCGTGTGACTCCTGTGGGGCACGTTTCAACCTTAAAGGGACACTCAAGAGACACATTAAGACACACCATACACAGAGAGAAAGGAAATTCACTTGTGAAACCTGTGGCTGCAGCTTTTACTCAAAGAGTGACATTATAACACACATTAGAGTTCATACTGATGAAAGGCCATATTCTTGCTCTTTCTGCGGTAAAGCATTCCGGCAGATTGCTTCAATGATACGTCACAAACGCATGCATACAGGTGAAAAACCATACACTTGTTCTATTTGTTTTAAGAAGTTCATAGACAAGAGCCACATGAAGAGACACCAGGCTGTGCACTCTGATGAGAAGAACTTCACTTGTCACCTGTGCAATAAATCTGTTAAAACTAGAAATGCACTCAAGGCTCACATTCAAATACACTCTAATGGAAAGCACATCATTTGTAGTTACTGTGGACTGGCATTCTCTTTTAAGGGCAACCTACAAGTTCATATAAAAAGGATACATTCAGAGAGGTCTGGACAATGCAGTGTGTGCTTAAAGACATTCTCAGATTTAGAGGCACACATGCGTAAACATACTGGAGAGAAACCATTTGCTTGTAAGCTTTGTGATCAGGCATTTGCAAGCAAAAGGAGTTTGTCAAACCATGTTGGATTCAAACATGAGAATGCTTCGAAGTACAAGTGTTCTATAGGAGAATGCACAAAGACATTCCCAACTGCTATGATGCTGGAATTCCACCTTCTGAAGCAGCACACTAATCACACACCGTACATTTGCCACCACTGCTCCAGAGGGTTCTTCCGAACGAGTGATCTGTCCCGACACCTCCGAGTCAGTCATATGGAAACTGCTACTACCATTGAATCTCGAATATTGAGACCACTGATATCAGGATCTCCAATTAATTGAAGTAACTGTTCCCTACAAATTGGGAATGAGTAAACTATGTTACAGCCATTTTGAAGTTTATCATTTGAACAATGATACTAAAGGTGGTAAATTGCTCAGTTTTGAGTATAACTGGTATGTACACATGTAGGTATGGTACATCATGCCATCATGGTTGTCTGGATGATCAAGATAAAAATTTTAGTTATAGTTTTAACTATTACTTAAATTTTTTTAAATGTTTGTTTTAAAAACATTTACTGATTGAAATTTTATTGTAACGGTAATTTTCACTAAAAATATTTTTTCATCATATCTACAGTACCCATGAAATAAGTTCTCATTTAACTTAATTAAAAAAAGTGGAGTCTTATTTGGTGCCATAAATAGGTAATTAAAAAGAGCACACAGTATTCTGCCTGTATTCTAGAACTATTTTCAGCTTTCAAACTGATTGAAACTAACACAATATATTGTAATACTGATCTAAACTTAAATCTAATTTTAAATCGAGATTTACGAAAATTATTCACAAAGTATAGTTCTAGAATACGGGCTAAACGCTTATTTAGTGCTAACAGTTTAACACTGGCATAACAAAAATCGTATGTGCACTAAATGTTCATAACCCACAAAAAAGTCCGCGAGGCTGTAGGTATGTAACTGTATCTGTGTCTAACTAAAGTTAAGTCACAATAATCGTTTTTTGTTCAAATTACTCAATCAAAACACGGGTAGAATCTAAAGACGATGACATTCGTATCATGATATTAATCCTTATTCCACGAAATACTTTCATAATCAAGGTTGATTATGTACAACATGTAGGTAAGTAAATTCCTCTTTAAATTATTGAGAAGTTACGGGTATAAAAACGCTAAAAGTAAGAAAAAGCCGCGGTGTAAGCGAACAGCCTGCTTTTAATCCCGGTAGTACGTGCCCGTGAGATATTTTTAGACCTCCACGCGGGCGAAGCCGCGGGCACAAGCTAGTATTCATATAATGTCTGGTTGACCAAATACAATGTATATTTGTGTCTCAAAGTCAAAATATAAAATGGGTTTGCCTGGTAACATGTCCATTGTCTATATCCTTCCATTTTTCTTCATGACAATGTGTTCACTGCATCGCAAGGTGGTTCATTTCTTTTAAACGATCGACGGCGAGCTACCAATCGCTCACCGTCCGCAAGCCCGCGCCTACGGTGGCCGGAAATCGGCCTGCGACTCCCGACGCCCGGGGTCTCCTGCGGCAACTAGGGGCGTGAGGGCGCGAATTTTCCCTCTCCGTCACGCGCTCCGTGTCCTCCTTCGCGAGCATTACTGCTTCGCAGAAGGAGGTGACAGCATCCCATGCAGTGTCGCTCCGAACCATGGCCTGAACTAGGGCCGGATGCGAGAGATCGCCGCCGGTTGCGAGGTTTTCTTTAAAAAAATGTAATAAAATAAAAATTACCAAAATTGCATTCCTGAGGTATTCACTGTCAAGGCGACGCTGTACCTTGAAATGCCATTCTAACTATACCTAATGCAAAGCTAAGATTTTTTAGGTATGGTGCTAGTCGTTGTTTTATAACAGAAATAAACATTATTTTCTATTAAACTGCGAGGTTGTTTTATTAACGAGTCCTATTTACCGACGCAAACTGCGATTTCCTCGACGTCTTTATTAATTGTAAAATCTTAAATTTTAGTTCTCTTAGAGACAACGCACAACCTAAACCGCTGGGTCTAGAAGCATGACATTCTGCGCAAGAGTTCCTTTTATGGCGAAAGTGAGCACTAAGGAATTATTTTTTAGAAAATGCATCCCCCATATAGGGTTTAAATTAAAAGTAGTGGTGGCCCAGTGGTAACGACCGCGACTTACGAATTGTAGGTCGTAGGTTCGAACGCTGACAGGCGCTTTACTTTGTGTAAATTATTTCATCACCACTGCTCTCAAAACGGTGAAGGGAAACATCGTGAGGAAACTGGCATGTCCTAGAACCAAAAATTCCAAGACATGTGACATCTACCAACCCGCACTGGGCCCGCGTGGTGGATTACGGCCCACTCCCTCTCACAGGGAGGAGGCCTATGTCCCAGCAGTGGGAACATTATAGGCTGATTATGTATACAGAAGGGGAAGTTTGTCATTTTGCCTACCTATGGGAAACCCCATCGGGCACACGCCACTATTAGAAAGAAATCATCGATAGAAGTACCTACCTATCTACCCAACTGTTACAGGTATAGAGTGCCTACCTAGCTATAGACAGGAAGGGGCTTATAAACGCATGCAAATTATATATATGCTCCGTGCCGAACTTGTATCCGGTATACCTTAGTAACTATCCTTTTTAGGGTTCCGCTTCCGTACTTCAAAAGGAAAAAACGGAACCCTTAAGGGTCAAATCGTTGACCGTCTGTCTGTCTGTCAAGACCCTTTTTCTCAGGGACGCCAGGTATCCAGTTGAAGTTAATAGGTGTAATAAATTAGGATACTTCCCGTTGACCTAGAATCATGAAAGGCAAGAAACAAGTTTTCAGACTTTTTCCTTATATATAAAAAAAAATTGCGATTACAAATTTAAATCTGCAGTTTGAGAATTGACCGTGATTATATCGATGTATGGATGGGAGAACATTTTTTCAACTACCAAGTTAAGTTTGTTTTTGGGGTAAAAAGTGCGTGGTCCGACACGCACTGGGCCGGCTTTTGTACGTTTTAGGGCTTCCACACATAACTGCGAATTCGCAACGCATCGCAAATATCTGCGAGCTCGTTCCTTCGTAGTTCCTGCGTGCGGCTTCGTATCGCATCGCATCGCGGTTTTGTGTGCACCCTTAGTGGGTGGTAGTGCTGCCTCGTTGGTGCAGTGGTCGCAAGCGCTACTGTAGGTGGTAGTGCTGCCTCGTTGGTGCAGTGGTCGCAAGCGCTACTGTAGGTGGTAGTGCTGCCTCGTTGGTGCAGTGGTCGCAAGCGCTACTGTAGGTGGTAGTGCTGCCTCGTTGGTGCAGTGGTCGCAAGCGCTACTGTAGGTGGTAGTGCTGCCTCGTTGGTGCAGTGGTCGCAAGCGCTGTCTGTAGGTGGTAGTGCTGCCTCGTTGGTGCAATGGTCGCAAGCGCTATTGTAGATGATAAATGATAAATGATTTTTAGTTCTGTAAGTAGGTTTGTACAAACACTTTTACACGTCAATCATATTTTAAAAACTAGATGAGGTCGGCGATTCCTTTCAGACTACTCTGAGTAGAAAGGCCGAAACAAACTCACAGGTTTCTTTTAAAGTCCAGACATAATCTTGGTCAGATCAAGTGAAGCCCATGTAGATTGGTGTCTGAAATGGTCTTTTTAGGAAAGAACCACATAGATTGAGTGGACCTGACCAGTCATTGCACGCATTTGTCAGTAGGTAATCGTGCAGCTCTACTCAGAACTTAAGGAGCTCAACGATGCCACGATCAATAGGTACCATAGAAAGGACATTTGGGCAGGCCGCATAAATGACTCAAACTGCCAGACCATGATTAACACTAACTGAGAATAAAAGAAAAAGGAAAAGAAAGCAATAACCCACATAGTCTGCACATTCACAATAATTATAATAGTATAATTCTTTACAAGTAAATATTCATGTCATTGTGTTTGAAATAATCACTAATAAGTCACTGTATATTAAATAATAAAAGTTAGCTAAAAACATCAAACAATAAAAATAAACCACTTCATTACGCAAAAAAGGGAGCAGCTCAATCCCAAGCCTTTTTGTCCTCAATATAATCTTTATCGGTATATAAGGCTTTCTGGCACAACTTACGTTTACGTTAAGTCCCCGATACCGGGGACTTAACAAAACTGGCTAAATGTGTATGTAAGTAGGTACTATAGATAGGTACCTCCTCTGCCAAACCCTTCGGGGAATAGAGGCGTTATGTTGGTATGTTATTCTTTACAAGTTGAGACCTCATTTCTCTAGTGCTTACGATTCAGATGGAAGCTTGCTGTACTTGTATCTTCTCTATTGTTGTTAACATCGGCGGCTAGATATATCTATAAAACCACTGATTAGCTGGTTAAAGTTAATGAATCAAGTTCACAGTAGGTACAGACACTGGCAGTTCTCACGCGTAAAAAGATATTTTAATCAGCGTTCCGTTACAGGAATTATCAACGGGTTCCTTACCTAATTATTGTCTTCTTCCTGTCCGACAGTAGGGGAGCGAACGCAGACCCTCGCAGCCAATGGCGCGGAAATCCGCGCTCAAGTTTCAAACGCGCGCCCTCACTTTCCTCAGGTGAAACAGTCACCACAGTCGGTAAAACAGCACCAGGTGTTGTGAGTTGATATTCTCTTCTCTTTTCATCGTATGAAGTTGTTGTGTTGTCTCGCTTTCCCGCCAATTAGGCGGCCAGGTGAGTGATACGCGGAGTCGCGGAGGGTTCGCGAGCTGCCGTAGACTCGCGTAGAGGACGTTAGCCCGCGACCGTCCGACGTGTCGCACGTACCGCCTCGCGACTATAGTACTATCGTGGCAGGTGTCGGTGCCGTGATGGTTTAAACCGTGTTACAGTTCGTGAGTGCCTGCCTTACCATACCTGTGCGGACTGTCGGATACCTTCGTGTTTCACTATGGGTGAAGTGAGTAGTTTTGTATTGTCCGTGCGGAATGCGAGCGTGCTCTAGTTTAGATGGTGGCGGAGAGGCTAGTCCTGTGAGATCGTAATCGTAGGTTCGTAGGTCGTCGGCATGAGGTACAGTTGTGCAGCACGGTGTTGCGGGTCGGCGCTCGCGACTGCCGCCAGATTAATTAACGCTTTCATACTCTTGACAATGATGGTGTGTTCGGGTATGTGTGTCGAGATCGAAGCCCGGTAGAAAGCTCCGAGACATGTCGCTGAACCGCCACATCGCCTCGGTAAAAGTATTCGGTGTACTGTTATAGGTTTGATAACGCGCTTCAGATAGGTACATTATCATTGATATTGTTCCATATTTTATATTTATTGGCATCGAACGTTCTTGCAATAACAAATGAGTGGCCATTGTCTTATCTCTAGGAATTAAAAGACTATAGCTACGTGTAGCCGTCGATCGTATTGTTTTAATCTATCAGTTCTCAATTATACCTACCTACTTATATAAAGTCACGATTACCGATACTTGGAAGAGATACAAAACTTTGTCCCTGCGTGAAGTGGGCAAATTTTACCTCCTTAACAGATTACTCTTGGTCCGTAATCTTAAACTAGTATGGTCGCCAGTGAGGCGAAGTGGAACAGCCAGTGAAACTGAATATGGCAATGCGTAGGTCAACGAGCATATTGCACACACCGCTGCAACAGACTGACCTCTTTTCCAGTAATAAAATACATATACTTAATGATGAAATACTTACCTAGCACGTATCTGCTGACGCTACACAAAACACCAATGTTATAATAAGTTAACACGGAACTTAATTTATTTGCCAAACTCGTCAGAGATCATCAAAGAAAGTTCTAACACTTACGATTAGCTCGTTAAACAGCCGAATCCCAGGCGACATACTTACCTGCTGCTTCTTAGCTGTACTAACATCTTTTAGGAGGCCGAAAACAAAAAAAAAATGTAAATAGTACTCGACTCCCACGCATACAAACATACTGCGGTGGCTCTTGTACAATTCTACGCTTTTTATACAGATTAACATAAAAAGAAACTGGCAAGTTATTTCACAACTTGTTCTCGTTGCTCATTTTACTTTATCTTTATAATTCGATGGTGTTTTGAGAGAAAACCATCTAGGTACCTACTTAGAAAGGCTCTCTGAGTGCGCAGGTAAAAATAAAGGAATTTGTATTAGCATCGGGTGTCGGAATGAGTTGCATGTTTTCGCCTTTCAGTGAGCAAGTTCAAGCGTTATTAACCTGAGGTTAAAGTTCATCACCTATCGCAGAAGTTACACATGTCCCAGTCATTTTTGGTGTTACAAGAGTCACTGTGTAGCTGAACAAAGCGGCCAGCATTTTTGCAGTTCAACGCTTCTAACATAATGTCTGGCCTTGAATTTTCGGTCATTTGTCTTTAAGACGCAGATATATGCCAGTGACCTTGAGTGGTTAGCTTGCGTGTTCTGTACTGAGCTCACGCAACGCGTCGTACGTTCAGCCAGTAATAGGACTCGCCCATCAAGGAACGCTGTCCCCAATTTAACGCATTATTAATTTATTATACACAAAACAAAAGGAATTTTAATAAAACGCGTATATTAAAAGATCAATAATTAAATTACCTTTAAATTGGTGAAGGTTTCAGAAAAATACGCTTGGTAGATTTTGCGTCATTCTCAGTTTTTTATCCGCGTTAGACATAACTTTACAAATTAATTTCACTATGTAATATAAACATAATCTGAAATATTCACATATTAAGTTAATCATTAAAAAAATCATTAAAAGTCGGTTATCGTCCCCTTAAATGTTTCGTTATCTAAGATAAGACCTACCTACCTATGTGGGACCTTTCTATAGTTCAGGCTGATAGGTACCTACTAATAAGAACTTCTAGTAGGTACCTATGTAAAGTTGAATTCGTAGTGGTTCATTATGTAAGGTTTTTCGAGAAAAGGGCTAGCAAAACGAATAGATCTCTGTAAAAAGAGCTTATTGGTGATATGTGATAACTAACCTTCAGAGATATAATTCTGGAGGCTAATATCTGATGCTGATACACAACGCTGTACCTACTTATACCTACTAGAGCAAATAATGAATTAAAGCTTCTACATACCGGGGCGACTTGTCGCGCGACGCGACGCGACACAAAGGCTCCGCTCCTCCCGCGACACGCGGGGCCTTTGTGCCGTGTCGCGTCGCGCGACAAGTCGCGCTGGTATGTAGAAGCCTTTACGTACAGATCTAAAGATAGATACTATACCTAACTAATTTACATAAATACAGGACGCCGCCGCTATCTTCATATACCATAGGAAATAAGTTTCCTAAATGTTGATAAACATCTACCCGGATAGCATTTTAAAAGCCGCGTACCTATGTTGATAAAAGTATACCTATCAGACGGGCCTTAAATATCCTATCTATCTGATAAAAACTTATTTTTCTGAAAATTTATCTATCTATGAATGCAATCAGTCGATTAAATTAATGAGTTATCAAAACAATGGAAGCATTTTGTCTGTTCTCGATTTTTCTTTTAAGCGATTAGCGGCCAGTCTGTTCTTTTAATTCAAGGAGGTTGAATGTTAGCCTTCCGCGCTGTTGTAACATTTTCCGCGTTGTTGCCGGCCAGTTTTTTTTTTTAATCTTATCGTTTTTATATTTATCAACTTTCCGTCAATCCGTGTATGAATCTGCCTGGATACGACTTTGGTTCTCTTACCTACCTCAGGTTATTATAAGCCTGAACAAGTCGCAAATCAGGAAATCCGTAGTCAAATCGTCACTAATAATCTTACAGTGACCAAAGATTTGACAGTATCTGCTGTTAAGAATTGGGATTTGGGAAGACGGAACGTAGCAGGCTATTGAATAATTATATAGTGAGTGTCAATAGCAATCGTTCCAATATTTATTTTCTTACATAATCGATATGGGCTCAGGGCTGGAACGGTACCTATAGATCGTTCATATCTGTAAGGTCGCGCGACGTGTGCGCAACTGATCGAACTCGACCGAGACACACATCAACTTACCGAGTACGATGCAGAAAAACCTGTATAAACTATTAAAGTGGCGTAATAATGATAGTGACCGCTATGTTAATAGCTTAGGTGTTGTATCTATTAATAGTAACATTGAAACACGTCAACCCTATGAGGGCTTGAACAGACTTTTGATTCCTCAACGACTTGCGGGTCATTAATAAGTAGTAGACGATTGTGCGTTGCCTCACGACTCATTTTGTATTCGATTTACATCGATGATTGGTAGTTTGGTATGATTATTTTAGATCACATATATTAGCGATGTAGTGGAAATTATCGCTAAAAAGGATGTAATTAACAACATGTTCTCTTTCTGTTTCAGTCATTGCTAAAAGAGGATCCCCTCTCCAGGATCCAGCGAGAGATCATAGAAGTTACGGAAAGAGAAAGAGAATTCAAAGAAGGACATTTCAGAATCAACAGACTGATGTCTGAGTCTACCATCGACGTGAACCATCAGAACGGCCACGTGAATGGCGACGCGGAACTCAAGCCGCAGAAAACCCTCAACAGAGCCGTGTCCACCTCACACCTGCTGGGCCCCATTGCGCCGCCGTCGCCCCCGGCCACACCCGCACTCCTCAACACAAATGGATACACGAGACGGTTTACACCCCAGACGGGAACAAAAGGAATCATGCAGAGATTTATCGCCAACAAAGGCAAGATGCCTGCCTCCCCTGGAGGCCCCATGCCTCCCACCACCCCCATATTGCCGCATGCGCCACCTCTCGTGTTTCCCACGTCACCAGTGGTTGCGCCCGCTGTGGTCTCCCCTCCCGTCATCAGCCGCACACCAGAAGGAAAACCCGTCAGAAAGGGTTACGTACCTGTCGAGGAAAAGATACAGAAAGAATTACAGGAAATGAAGGACAGAGAGCACGAACTCAAAAAGATGAGGAAGAAACAAAAGCCTTACGACTTGGAGTTGAGTGATAACGAAACCACCTCCGAGTCGGAAGACGAGGAGATCCCCATGCCTGGCAAGCTGAAGCCAACAAAGTCGATAGGAGAGCTGTACGAGGCTCTGAACGAGGAGCTGCGGTCGCCCTCGCCACGTAATAGTTCGGGACATGATTCCATTGGTAGTCTAAAGCCGGCTAAGTCGCTAGCCGAATTGTGCACGCTTGCCCCGGGAGAGGAATTCCTTGCGCCCAGCTCCACGCGGCTCATAGCCAAGTGGGAGTCTCTCATACAGCAGAAACAAGAGGCCGGCGCCGCTTAGGATCGTAACAAATATTCGGAAAGGCTAACTGGTTCAAATATGTTGATATAACGGGCGCGTGACGCCAACTAAACACCGTCGCGTTTGGAAGCAGCTGCCGCATAGTGAAAATTGTATGCAAGGCCGAAAGTGGCAACTTTCGGGTGGCTTCGTTTCATGCGCGGACGATTGTACGAACAGGTGTGAGTGAAGTTTAGCATCCAATCAAAAATCGCCGTAAATTCCTCCAGTGCGCGTTTGTCATGTTTTGCTGATCGTTTTTTTTTGTCGATGCCAATCGATTGTGAAACGATTAATTTTCTCCAGATTGCGAACAATGCAAATGATGGTTATCCGTAACAGCAATTATCTCGCGCGCTCGCGCACTTGGAAAGCGGCCGACACACGATGCGAACTCGTCTCCCAAGTGTGAGTAAAATGGTTTCTTCCTATTGTTTTACGTCAATCTGGTGAGCTGAAAAACGTAATAGATTTTTTCGGTGTGGCGCCGCTTTCCCGTGCAGTGCCGCTCTTGTATGGGCCTGTAATCTGTGAGCCACGCGGGCGACGCTGCACTGGCACGCTCTTTGTGATTGTGAGAAAATTTATTGAGTTTAAGAAACAAGCTAATATCACCTTGAAATCGGCTCCCAGTATTGTCGAGATATCGCACTCGCGTAGATTTATGAGCCATTAGAGCGTGTTTCCGGTTTAGTTTGTAAGCACTTAAGTAGTGGCGTATAATATGCAAAGTTTTCATATCACCTCCAAAACGTTCAAGTTATTAATGCAGAGAGTATTTTTACTTAGAATTGAATGCTTTCGCTTTAACTAAAGTTATTATTTCTTCGCGAGAAACAACATGATTAACTCTTATCTCTTGCACTTTCGTTTATTGCATTCACTATGCCGCGCGGTTACATGATTTATTCATCGTTGAAAAGATTATAGCATTCTTTCACATAATGTTGAGATGCGTGGCCACTGTGGCGTCTGAAGCCAGTGCACGGTGGTTCGACTCGTAGATATGAACTAGTCGAAGCTGGACTTCGTGTTTTGTATTTATTGTAATTAACATTTACACTGATTTTATAAAGAATATCTTACATTAGGCCTTCGACATACTCGATTTTGTTGTTCAGAAAACTAGGCCAAAATGAATAGAAGCAACTTGGATTAATTAATGTTTTGCAGTTGCATTTTACTTTACTATTTATTGCCTAAGTGAAACTTAGTAGAACTAATCGACAATATGCAGAAAGCCTTATTTTTCGAATTTATGATACGAATTAAGCCTTATACGAAATAACAAAATGATTTATATTAGTGAGCCCCAGTCAGTGTTGTTATGTATCTGTACCTACGTACTGGTACTGAACACGTACTTACACAAGTGAGGTGTATTACTGAAGTAACCTTCATTGTACAAGTGTCAAATAGTCTGTGCCTTACCTTTTACACTAGAATTTAGCACAATATCTAAAGTAAACAAGTTATGTACATTTCCTATGTATTTCTGTGACAGAGCTGTTCTAAGAAAAGCTAACGAAGATATTAGTAACGCTAATTGAAGTAAATTACCCATTTCTCCACTTTATAATATTTTTTTAATGATGCCTATTGTAATATAATTGAAGAGGTCAACCTTTTGATTTTCCAATCAAGTAGGAAAAGTACTGCCTTTATCTAAGTATGACTTATTACGACATTTCTTATTGTTTCGAATAAAAACCGTTACTAAAATCTTCGTTAAGTGTTGCCTTTTAAATGTCAACAAACTAATGACAATTTTAGTAAGTAATACTTTGTTAGCATTAGCAACACCACGTCACTAAATGTATAAATATTTATTAGGTACTTAAACGAAACATTTTCCTTTAGCATAATAATAAATTAGTCAATTTTTAATTTAATGGTATAGTGCATAGATCAAAATAATAATTACTGAGATTGATAGTGTTAATTGTTGCAATATTTTATAAGTAGTTATTTTAAGTTTGTTTCTATTTATGATCAGTGCCACATGGTAAAAAAATATTTATTGTTAAAAGCGGCCTTGATAAAACAAATTCCTATTTACTTACCTATACAAAAGTATAGTTTTCAGCATAATCTTAACAAATTGTGATATGAAATTGCCTTAAAATATAATAATATAATAAAAAGTGAATCTTTTGTACGTTGTATGACACTCGTAAACTTTACAAGAGGTACCTATACTGTCCATATTAGATATCAGATGTTAATTTATGTTTGTTTAAGAATTTTCGCAATAAATATTGTATAAAGACGACGTTATGTTTTATTTCGGTCACTACAGGTCGACGAGGCTTCTCTGGCAGAAGGTCGGTGTCGGGTGTCGCATTGCGTATTCCTGACGTTATAATAGTCCCATCATGGTTTTCTATACAATATTTTCACCTTTCGAATAACGCTGTGACATTAGGAAAGGTAAGAAGTTCAGGAAAAATGACTTAACTTTGATTTATATTACGAGTAGATATCGTTAGCTGTAGGTATATCGATAGTGACAAAATAAACTTACGAAGTGCTTGTATTACAGTACAGTAGGTATCTAAACTAACATTTCCTCACAAACCACTTAAACTTTTCAGTACTTTCAAGTTCTATGTTTTATGCAAACAAGTTTTCTGGTTTTGTGAACTTAGCTGAAAACATTCAAATGCTCCAGGAATTACATTCTAAAATTAAAATGATATCAGTCCCTTTGACTTTCGTTATTGACCCAACAGGGCTGCCTCAGGTTTTAATAATGGGACCTAAGCCGAAGGTATTTCGAGGATGCAACTGTTGCCAAATCATCTTTAATTGTTGTTTTAGATACTTAGCATAGTCACAAAGCAATGGGACACAATATTCTGTAACTGAAGTGACATAAACTTCATTCAGTTCAGTAGTAAACATCGTGCCGCAAAAAAACAATCAAATTACCTCATTGATCGTGATTATCATCCACAACAGCTGTCACTGCAGACATCAATGAATTCAATGGACTCGCTTCTTAATCTATTGTTTCCAATTCATGTTTATCACTTCCATAATTCAAAATTCAATTTGAACAATAGCTTCAAAATAATTATAGAAATAATGGGTATTAATGAGGACGGATATAATAGGTCTTTATCTTTGATAAATAAGTTTTACTAATTGGAAACAATCGTTGGCACAGTTTTTAAGTCACGCCAGAAGATTTACAAAGTCGGGGTAATTGTTCACGGTATTGTAGACCGTGTTTCGTATTGGAAGAGGCGATAATTGAGTGGTTACTGTTAGTTATTAGTGGGTCGTTAATGAGAATGGCTTAATTTATGTTACAGGTTGTTATGTGCTCATTCAGTCTTATTGTTTATCTTCAGATTCTATAACCTCTTTTTTCATCTTTCCTTGTTTATTATTGTTCTGCTGTAAAGGCATCAACAGTTTATTCATTTGCTTATATTTTGCTTTAATAACTTCTATAAGTGGTTGCTCCTTTTGACCTCTTGAGCCGTTTTTAAGAAACCAATGTTTATATTTTTACCTTCCAACTGTTATAATCTCTATCAGCGAAGAAAACAGTTGTACTACAGTTTGTTTAGGACAAATCCTGTTTACCGTGTGTTGTTGTGTTTACTCTTCGTTATCTATCTGTTTGTCAACCGCTTACCTGTGTCAAGTCACACGCTCCCGAAAAAAAAAACAAGATTAATAAAATATCTGATAAGAATTATCATCACATACCTAACTTTAGCAATCAAATTCAAAACTAAATCTTTTTTTTCCAAATAAAGATATTAAAAAAATAAAACGAAATCTTTGTTTAGGCTACATATTTTTCCATTACCATTAACTATATGTACATGTACCTAGGCTTACAAATTAACATAATTTTAGTTCATGTGGTGTTTACCTATAAGTAATTGTTACACTGTTCAAAGTTTTTCAGACCTTATTTTTATCAAGATGATAGTGTAAACAATTGTTGGTAAACCGAATAAATAAGTAAAATAAATAACAAATCGGATAGATTTTCCTATGCGCTTGCAGCATGCCTTTCAGTATATATCTGCAGGTATTTTTATTTACATAAAATAAATAATGGTTTATAAATAAGACTCCAGAGTGCGTCGACACTCGTTTGTTACCCTATCATCATTTAAAAATTTCCAAATATTTACTCATTCAAATTCAATAATTATTTGAATATGGCCTGCTGCTTCATACGGCGATAATCATTCATTATTGCAGTTTTGTAGTCACCATTTTCTGTTGTAGGTAGGTACATATTTTGCTGTATCGACAAATCATTAGACAGAATGACTAGGTTATATAGATACCGAATCTCTTGGTTTCTATATCTATTTGGACATGTTTATAATGACTTCCGATATATTCAAACACTACCGTTAACATAATCAGAATTTCCAACTATTTCTAGTCAAGTCATACATTATTCTCTCATTCAAAATCAGTGTTACGATTATTTTGATTCGTCACAAAAAATAAGGACAGCGTTTTTGCTCTCAATAAAATATAACTGCTTCTAATAAGAAACGGCATTTTATTGATCATTAGCGTCATCTGATTACTTTCGTATTTACATTCATGCCGATATGGTATGCCGTATATTTTCACAATATAAATAAACAAAACTTTTAGTACCGTATTGAATAAGTATTTTCAAATAGTTATATCCGGTCTATTTACATTTTTGCAATGTGATTGATATAAGTTGCATTGGTTTCAATATGGCTATCTTCCATCCTTTTGCCCTGAATTAAATCTTGCACTCAACTCCGCCTCCCAATTTATCATTGTTTTCATCTTTAACGGTAATTTAAGCTACATTACCTTTTTTTATTAAGGCTAAAATCATAGCCTATTCCTTATTAAGATCTAAAATGAAGATATTCGCACTTCGCAAGCTTTTATTGAAATACCTACAAGTACTCGTTATAAAATCTAGATAGCTATCTCTGTTGTGTATAGTCGACATAATGTCAAGTTCGGAGGCATGAGTCACTCACCTTGGTTCGTCACGCTTGCACAGCTGCTTATGGTTATAAAGACAGGGTTCAGTTTCGTCTGGCAACGTGCCGGGTTAGGGCAGACGACCTTTATGTGGTCTGCTAAACTGGAGTGCTAATGTCCAGAATATTACGTTTAGAACACTTGGATTCGGAATGTTGTAGACTCCGTTACTTGTAAAGTTTTTGGGTATTTAGAAAACGTCATTATTGACATACAATCACACTGTCACAGCATACAGGGAGCCTAAAATGGACGCTTTGGCAGAATCATGCGTGCAATTCATTTATCCCGCAATTCATCTGTTTGACAGCTGCTATTTGACATTAGACTTCACTATATTAATTCTTAATTTGTGGACCATTTTACGAAACTCCATAAACAACTGTCAAACAGATGAATTGCGGGTTAAGAATTGTACGCAGTTCTTATTATGATTCTGCCAAAGCGTCCATTTTAGGCCCCCTAGATCCATTATAACTATTTATAACATAAGGAACTACAGGCTGTTTAAGTGGACCCCAACCTTTAAGATAATACACGAGTTACAATTTAAAGCTGCAATATCATTTACTGCAGACATCGTGCAACATTCAACAGATGCACTTCTTGGTTTGAAACAATCGCCAAGGAAAAGAAGATACCAAAACTTTTGAACACAATAATTAACCTTCATCAGCACTCGTACTCTTCTTTAACTTCTAACATAATTACAACAACTCTAAACTAAACAGTTACTACACATACAATTTAGCGTCATGTCCGTCACGGCCGGCGGCTACGTTCAGTGGCATTACTTATATAATTACTAATAGTACATAACACACGTAATATGGTACAGGCTGCTATTGAAAGTTAAAAGATTAAAGTTTACTTGCTGTAATGTGACGACAAAACCGCTGCAGCGGTCGGGTTACTCCGGAAACTGACGTACACGGATCTCCTAACTTGTAGTTTTTTCGTGACTAAACATCGATTCTTGAGAGAGGTACCAATGACCTTCAATGCGTAATGGATGAGATTCAAATAAGGGGGAATTTTTACTTTAGAACGAGCAATGTATATGGGTTTTCCTTTTTTTGGCAGCAGCACGCTGCACGACTATTCATCATCATCAGCATCATTTCAGCCGAAAGACGTCCACTGGTGGACTTAGGCCTCTCTAGGGGGGGTTTGCCATAATCGCCACGCTTGGCAGGCGGGTTGGCGATCTCAGTATGGTGTTAAAATGCATAGAGAACGCACGACTATTGCTTGTGCCCAAATTTTAAAACCGAGGACCAGTAGTGCTTGTAGGCTTTTGGGCTTAGGTAGTCCACTGCTTCTTCAGGTACTCAGAGCTTCATTGCCTTCATTTGGGAAGACGGCTTGGCCACACGTAAATCGTTGAAAAGTCAATGGTAAAAAGTATCAACTTCCTGAAAGATGACACAAGTAATGAACCGTAAACGTGACAATACCGATCAAGTTATAAGTACTTTTTTGCCACAGAGTATCGCGAGTGTCAGACCAGTGTCACGAGTGTCACCTGTGTCATACGTTGGTGTCATGAGACTGTCACAAGTGGCGATTAGAGTGTCGTCACTTCTACAATAAAATAACAATAATGATAATATTTCAATTACCGACGGCGACGGATATAATATGAGTGATAATGTGTGTCTAATCTGTTATTTTATCACAGCTACACGACATTACGATTATATTACATTCTTTTAATAGGTAATTAATAATTATGCATGAAATTCATCACGAATTGCCCATGACTCGTACCTATTCGGAATGTGTCATTTTTGCTATTCATAATAATTATGCGTTTAAATCTTCTTTTCTACCTAATGTTCTCCAATACCCAACCGTGTAGGTAACCAACCATTTGTTATCTTCTGAAGGAAAACCCTATGTCGGTAATTTCACTTCAGTAATGTATTGGTTAAGTGGTGCATAATAATATTTTCTTTTCTTCAATCATTAATCACTACAAAACCGATAAAAAAGCACGTATTTTTTGCTTAGAACCAAAACAGTGCAGAAATGTTGTACCTATGAAATCTCATTGTTTTATATAACATTTCTGCACTGTTTTTGTTTTTTATTTAGATATAAATTTACCACAGAGGTTTAATGTCTCCCATTAAGTTTAATATAAAATGTATGTATGCATTAGACCAAAAAGATACTGGTTGAAAATAAAAATCGGCTAAATAAAACCGACTTGGTGAAACACTTTGTTTTCATTCACTTGAGTTTTTTTTGTTAGTTTAGTTATTTTGAGTACCTAGGTATATTTAATCACGGTAGGTAGATTGGTAGTTGAAAGAAAAGTAGATTATGTACCTTGCTAAAGTGAGTAAATACTGCACTCGTGCTAATTTAGTGCCCTCGCCTGCGCTCGGGCAACAACATAACACTCGTGCATTAATAACTCACTTTGTGCTCGGTGCAACAATCTTCTATAAATATCTGCTCGTCTCAGTTTCAAACCCATAATGAAGCAAAAATATTGTGAACTGAGAAAGACTACATGTGGACTCAGTATGACTACTGCTAACTGAAGACTGCTAAGCTTTCAGTATGACTTCATACAGGCTGGAATTTTGAAACGGGGCAGTAAGTACCTTAATCGTTGCAGCTACAGTAAATTGTCCTTAGAAGACTGTCCTTAACTTTCTGAGTTATTGCTCACTGCATTCACAGATTTTGGAAAAATACAGTTGGCTAGAGAAACGTTTGCCCTTTTTATTTTTATGATGACAATCAATGCAGTTTCGAATAAGGGTAAGGTTAAGAATACTAGTAAAGCCATAAATCACGAATGCCCTTACTGCCCTGTCTCAAAATCCACCCTGTATACGTTGCCAAGAGCCCAAGACACAGTGACTTTCTTTATAACTAGGTGATGAAGAGAACCGTCGCCGGTCGCCGGTCGCCGGTCGCCGGTCGCCGGTCGTCGGTCGCCTGGATGTCGAGAACTAATTGGCTTTGCTCGACTGAACTAAAGGTTATGTACTCATAATAACTTGGTAAGCCTCTTAGCGTTGCTCACTTACTTGCCTCTAATTAACTACAAGAATTATGGAGTCTGCCTCGTTGGTCTAGTGGTCGTAAGCGCGAGGTTCGATTCCCAAGTCGGACAAAGTGTTATTGGGTTTTTCTATCTAGAATTTCTCAGTAGCAGCCCGGAGTCTGGATTCGTGCCCGGTTGATGGCAATAGGCTCGCCCCCTATTACATGGGACTTAAACATAACTGGCGAAATGTGGGTGTACTATATACAGGGTCAAATTAAATTAGCTAGTGAAACTCCGCAGACGTGATGGGTATCGATATCTAAAGACGATAAAAAAAATGTTTGGAGTCATTAACCGCTAGCAATGTTGTTACTGGAAGTACGAGTTGAGAAAATCTGATTTATTTAATTGTATCGTGTTTAGTTATGGATAAGTACCTACCCATCACGTCTGTGAAGTTTACACAAAAAAACTGTTTTTTTAAACTGATCTATCAAGTGACTAAACCATCGGCGCGCGGGGCGGCGGCGGCGGCAGCTGATCAACCCAAAAAAAACTCATTAAATTAATTTATTTTTTTGTTTTATCGTGTTTAGGTATCGACACCCCTCACGTCTGCGGAGTGTCGCTAGCTAATTTAATTTGACCCTGTATAGGTACACGTCTGCCTAATCCTTCGAGGAATACAGGCGTGATATTATGTTTATAATTATATCGTGTGCAGATCAATGCTTTTGTGAACAACAAGAGTTCAATTTAAATATTAAATAGGGCAGACCTATTTTTGATATCCAGTAGCAAATTTGAAAGTAATAAGTACATGATAGTACAATGGTACAGTGTACTCGTAATATGAAACATTGTCTGAACTATAGATTGGTTTGATAGTTAACCGACTATGTAAAAAAAAAACGGTAATACCCCGACTGCGTAAAAATTAACTAAAAAGATGGAAACAAGATTTTACTATAAACAATCTCATGCAGTCGGAGGCTCTTGTTAAATTTAAGAAGATGCCTCCGACTGCATGAGATGGTTTAGATAGAGTAAAATCTTGTTTCCATCTTTTTAATGTTCATTTTTACGCAGGCGGGTTTTTTTATTGTTTAAATAACTTTTTTATTTTATACTTTTTATTTAGAAATATAAGACGGTAAATTAGGTTATTTACCCACTTATAATCGGGTGATAACGCCCCCATACTCACTTTAAAAATTCGGGAATTTCTTTTTTATCATTTCTCATTCCAAATTACATTTAAACATATACTTTGTATATTTTTCTAATCACCTTTTAAAACCCTTCATTTTGATATTTTTATTTTTTTATGTTACATTAATTTATTTTATTTTAATATACTCAGTGACACTCGCGCGATAAAGGCGAATCTAATGACATATTATTCACTAAAATCGGGTCAGCCGTTTAGTAGTTACGAGGGAACATAGGGGCGGACATACATACATACAAACACATAACCCTCTTTTTTTTGCTTCGCCGCAGTCGGGTAAAAAGTGTTTAAGATTTTCAATTGAAAGTAAAATAATCAAGCAAAAGTCACAAATCAAACAAAAACGCAGCCCCACCCGCTGGCTGTATGATACATTGCCTTTGCCCGTCGTTATACTTAGTTTACACACACGTCATCGACTTTATTGACATTTAATTGATGATGTTTTCATTTCGCGCTTTCACCTAACTATGCGGTAGGGCGAGGCTTTACTGATAGCGATGATCTAGCGCACGTGTTATAGCTTACATTTACATGTCTTCCATAATCTCTGAGAGCTTGGAATGTACTGTTGTCAGAACTGATCTCTACCTACATGAGTGAGACTATATTTGCTGTAGTGATTAGTGTAAACAATCTACAACAGGTAAAATTGAATAGGCCATGAATAGGCTGCAAATCTTTAATGCTTCCCAACATCTTCAGTCGTTTGACTTCTTAAACCTGTTGAAGATATCACGATTTAGTATGTCCATTGCTGTATGATTTTGAAAAAGTGAGTAAAACACCAAAAGCTCTATCGCCCCCGCTCCGCTCGCTGTGTCACCTCGCTTCAGACCTAGTTTATGACAGGTTTGATTTGCGTGAGTGAAATATGATATAGATAGATTATGAAACAATTCGTCTGTCTGTTAACACTCTACGTCGGCATATTAATATTATATTTACAGATGATTTGGAATTTTCTATATTTGTGTCACATTTCGTACAGTTGCAGTCTTTTAATTAAATTAAAAACAATTGCAACGATCGTAAATTGTTTTGTTACAAACAGTTGTACATAGCTAATTTGAAACTTTTATTTTCGAGCTGCTAATGGATCACCAATGTCCTCTTAAAAGCATCTAAGAAGGTATCTCGAGAGATATGAGATACTTAAGCCCGACGCTTAAGTATCTACCTACCCATCAAGTTGTTACACTTTTCCATGTTCAAAAACCAAACAACATTGACGTCCGCCAGGTCAAGGATATAACCCAACCACGGAAAGTCGATTGACATCATTTCGAAACTTTTACTAAACTCTTATCATCTTCTCATCAGACGTCAAAGAGTTGCACCATCAGCCATCTTGCGAACATTCCCACGTTTATAGAATTATACTTTAGTAGCGAGCCACCCGCGCAACCCTGCTGCACGGGTGCAATCGTGACAAAATATCGAGATTTAGTGCTACATTCAAGTAAAATATTTAATGTATTATAGTCATAATCAACTCAGCCTATAGCAGGCTGCGCCACACCAACCTGTCCTCGGCCTTCCGCATCCAGCCTGTCCCAGCCACCTTTATAAGGTGGTTTGAAGGTTTAAACCTAACTGGAATCAAATCCCTAACTAATTGATGGTGAAAACCGTATCAAAATCCATGAAGATCTAAGCGGTCACAGATACATTGTTTTATAATATGTATAGATAGGTACACTAGTATAATTTTATGTACACTTGCTTTGAGGTCGCCACCCGCCTTGGACATAGAGAGTGTATTTACGGCTACAGGGCCGGATTTAGAGGTGTGGAGGCCCTGGGGCAACTAAGAAGATGAGGTCCCAAAAATATATTTAGAATAGACAAAAAAAAACAACTTAAAAAGGTACCTTGTGAATGTGAAAATTTTTTTCTAACTATGTTTGGGTCGGCTTCCAGTCTAACCGGATGCAGCTGAATACCAGTATTTACATGGAGCGACCGCCTATCTGACCCCCACAATACGATACCCCTTGGTAAGACTGGTTGTCAGGCTTTTGGGGTTTTTTTTTTCTTTGACATACAAGGAGACTCGTTCAACGTTCCAGCGTGCAGCGTCGAGTAAAAACAATTCAATGAATGAACTGTTTACGATGCAAGTTAACTCGTTGACGAATTTAACTAGTTGATCGACTAGTTGACGAATGTAAATCAACGTTGACGTTCGTTAACGGAAGAACCGTCAACGACCCATCCCTACAAAGGATGTATTTTCTTACTTATCTAAAAAAATCAAATTGTGGAGGCCCCTTCTTTGTGGAGGCTCAGGGCTAGAGCCCCTGTTGCCCTGCCCTAAATTCGGCCCTGTACGGCTATAGGCAATCTATGACTATGTCAAGTTATAGGCAAAGGTGTCGGATAAAGGGCTAAAGGGCAGGGTTAATTATGTTTCTCAGGAGACATAATAACGCAGGTAACACTTTCCCATCCGAGGATGGGCTATATATTAATCTGAGATTTCTATAAAGTTTTCCCACAGTAGTATCAGTTTTATAATTGGTATTTTATTTAATTATCACTTGCTTAAAAAACGGTGAAGGAAAACATCGTGAGGAAACCGGCTGCCTGACACCTATATGTCTCGATGGCAAGTCAAGTCAGAGGAACACGGACGGCATAAGTCAGAGGAACACGGACGGCATACAAACTCTGGCATTAGGCTTTAGGGTTAGTACTATTACTTATTCCGTGCATTAGGTTAGTCACTATACAGAGTCAAATTAAATTAGCTAGCGAAACTCCGCAGACGTGATGGGTATGGATATCCAAACACGAAAAAATTAAAAAGATTTGATGATTTTTTTTGTGTCGACGACCGCTGTTTCGTTTTGTTACAGGAAGTATGAGTGGAGAAAATCCATTTATTTTTATTTTTAAGTTATTGATGCCCGTCACGTCTGTGAAATTTACAGAAAAAAAATACTTATTTCAAGTGACTACACTACCGGCGGTTAATCACCCAAAAACAAAAACTTATCAAATGAATTTCGTATTTGTTTTATCATGTTTAGATATCGATACCCAACACGTCTGCAGTTTCGCTAGCTACTTTAATTTGACCCTGTATAACCACTCAACAGAATAAGTAATAGTACTAAACACACGAAAAAGAAAGAAAGAAGAGTTTGGTATCTTTTGGTGGTATGGTTCAAAATGTATATCTCCTGTAAGGCTGTAAGTGACATCGTAGCATTCGTGTTTCAACCTGAATTTGCCAGAATGTCAATGAGCTCTTCTCTGTACTGCTTAAAAAGTATAACGACCACTACACGTGTCACCAGGTGGGTAAATAAGTAGGTACTACACAAAATGGTAAAATCTGTATCCACGACTACCAACAGGTAGACCAAACGACAAAACAAAGTGAACCACAAAACACAGTCTTCCTGGCCGGCAATGTGGCATTACGCGTAATCGCCGGCAATTACACGCAGCACCCGTTCTTTTCAATTACCTACTTTGACTGCCGATCATGCGATTAATCGGACCAGGCTGTAGCACCCAGACCGAAAGCCAACTCTATTTAAATTAAAGTAAAGTTTGATTTTGATTGGATGGCTTCGTCCAGTTCTATGTTAATGATGGATGGCATCCTTAACTGGAAAGTAACAATTATACTGGTGCGACAGTGACCAAACTAGATGTAGCAATTTGTATCGGACCAACAATTACTGCGTGGGAGGCGATGGTAGAAGGAAGATAGTTCCTGCCAGTTATTACTTATTAGAGCTTTTATTACTCTTTGAATTATTCTCGATAACAATCGATCTGTTATCTTAATTGCAATAATTACTGACATTTCTAAGCTATTTTTTTATGGTTTTTAAGCAGAATATAGATAGATTTTATTGTCCGATAATTATCTAGGAGTGTGTGTTGAAGTTTCCAGCTGAGCTGTAGCTAGTTCCAGCTGAGCTGTAGCTAGTTCCAGCTGAGGTGTAGCCAGTTCCAGCTGAGGTGTAGCTAGGTCCAGCTGAGCTGTAGCTAGTACCAGTTGAGCTGTAGCCAGTTCCAGCTGAGGTGTAGCTAGTTCCAGCTGAGCTGTAGCTAGTACCAGTTGAGCTGTAGCTAGTTCCAGCTGAGCTGTAGCTAGTCCCAGCTGAGCTGTAGCTAGTACCAGCTGAGCTGTAGCTAGTTCCAGTTGAGCTGTAGCTAGTTCCAGCTGAGCTGTAGCTAGTACCAGCTGAGCTGTAGCTAGTTCCAGCTGAGCTGTAGCTAGTTCCAGCTGAGCTGTAGCTAGTTCCAGCTGAGCTGTAGCTTGTTCCAGCTGAGGTGTAGCCAGTTCCAGCTGAGGTGTAGCTAGTTCCAGCTGAGCTGTAGCTAGTCCCAGCTGAGCTGTAGCTAGTTCCAGCGGAGCTGTAGCTAGTTCCAGCTGAGCTGTAGCTCATTCCCACTTTTATTTTCACTAGACTGTTAAGTACCAACTTAAAATATTATGAGCGCTGAAAGATGCGAAAACAAATTGTCTTCTGGGAAAATAAGCAAACAACAACCGAACAACTCTTGTTTAAAATAACATCTCATTATTCCAAATATTGTCTCTTTCATTTCGGTCGACCCTGTTATGATTTTATGTCATTCAGTAATTCTGCCTGGTGCCTGCAACTTAGCGTCAACATTGTAAGTACAGTAAGATGCACGCGCGCATACTAACGCAACGATTTGCAAGCGCGTGCGCCGCCTGCTGATGAGATATGAACTTGTGTTGATTTGATTGTGCGATGCGCATACAAGGATCGAAGTGTAATCAAACTTAGTTGTTATGCATAGAAGGAGAAAAGCATTTTTGGAATTCTGATAGGTTAGATGTATTGAAAAACAAAAATGGTGTAAATGACGGAATAAATTAAATCTTCGTCTTCAGATTCTTCTTCAGTCACTCAACTCCACTGAATTACAGTAAACACAGCTGGCAGATCCAGCTGTGTACACTGTATCCGGAGTCTTTCCAAACATAAAATATATTTTTTACCCAATTTGTGGTAAAGCAAAGCCGACCTGTAAAATTGCTAAAAAGAAAAAAAGTTAGGTACCATGATTCAGTTTTTAAACAAGAGCTAACGCTGTTGACGTTTGACTAATTTAAATCTCTAAATCAAATCGCAGGCGCAACAGAATGCAGAAAGAAAGTCTCAACGCACTTAATTACCGTAGTTGATCGTTTTGAGGAGTTCCGCACTCGGTACGTGACTGCGGTGTTGTGCGATGTGGCTTTATTCATAATACATCGGACGATATTTATTTCTTCCACAGATTATCGGAATTATCAATTAACATCAGTAATATATGCCAACCTGTAGGCAGCACTGCCGATTTCATGGCCGAGGATATTAATACTGGAAACACAACGCCTGATTTGTCATTGAAATTCACAGTATGGTTACAAGATTGGCCAACACAGAAAAGAACCCCCTTTACTTACAATGTACATAGGAGAATAACTAGTTCCCACATGGACCACAGCACATGCAACAAGTAGATATTATGAAAGATACCCTGCGGTATTGCCATCATTTACATCATTTTCTTCATCGTTAATATTTCTGAACTTGGTCTGTTGCGCTACATGCCAGTTCAACTTATAAATGATTCCATTCAGAAGTGTATTATCAGTCATCACATAAGTACTATGCACAGCATGTCTTTTCATTGCATAAACTCGAATCTCCTTTGTATTATATAATTGCATATCACAGGTGTGAGTACTATGTACAATAGAGCTACCATTTACCGGGTAATTATGTCTTTCATTGACTTAAATGTGCCCTGGCGGCTGAGAATATGTCATGCTCACTCAGATGTCTCGCTGATGGTGGCGTGTGTGTTGGATCATTTAGCTCCCTTCAAAATGGTTGAGCTGAATGGTGCTGATCCATGCGTCATGTTCGTGAACGGGCGCTGTCAGTTGGGACTGGTCATCTCTTAGCTGCCACGGCTTATTTTTAATTATTTTAGTTTTGAATTGTTATCTTTTTATCACGGACGCTTTTGACGTATTGCATCGTTCTCACATGTTTAACTTCAATATGAATGATGTAACCAATATTTTGTACCAATATTTTAATTTAAAAGAGTGTCCGTGGAGTTTCTTGCCCGTTCTTCTCCATAGGAACCTACTATTTGGAATGGGCAACTAGCTTCATATTTGTAACTGACCGACTTCTTGACAATTCAAAAGTGCCTGTCAATGGTTTAATTGAAATAAATGCTTTGAGTTGAGTTTGAGTTTTGAGTTACGGTATCGTAAATTATAGAAACAAACAAATTGCAGGCTGCAGAAAATGTGAGATGTAAAATAATTATAATTGTGGAGTTTCTTGCCGGCACTTCTCCATAGGAAACGACCAATTGGAACCGTGCACCTAGCTTCTGACGTTTCATAAGTGCCCATGTAGGCTTATGTGAAATAAAAATATTTTTGATTTCGATTTTGATATAAAAAAACCGGTCAAGAGCGAGTCGGACTCGAGCACCGAGGGTTCCGTACGTATATATAATGTTGATGATTTCTGAAAAACTGCGCTATTTAGAGACATAGTTTTATTTTTCCTGTAATCTTTACATACACTTCTATCACATAGAATAATTTCAGATTTTTATCTATGCAAACTTCGGAGATAAGGGGGAGGGGACGGTATTTTTTTTTACATTTATCATCAAAAGTAGGAAAATACGCTGCCTAAAAAAAAATGTGTGAGAATGTGCAAACAGCACTTTTTCATATGATACCCCACAGCCCCACTAGAATTTTTAAGACCCCTTTCAGTCCCTTTTACAAAATATAATTATATATATTTTTTTAATTTCTTTCTTGTTTGCAAAATAGTTGGGCAAACGTCATCTAAAACTATTCTAAATTTCAAGTTGATAGCATTAGTAGTTCTTGAGATATCCAGGTGTGACAGACAGACATACTTAGTCTCAAAAAGTCTTAAAATATACTTAAATATAATATTAGAATCATATGAAAGTGTAGCTGTTCCCTCGTTGACTCAAATTTTCAAGATTGGTTGGCATTAAGACTTAACCGAAAACAGAGAGAAATTTTTAAATCTTTGGTGAGCTCTCCTCTAAATTTACTAAATATTAGTTACAATGTTATTCCTTGCAGGTGTCGATAAGATGTAAGGTGAAGATAGGCGGTTGGTTCCGTCTGATGCATATCTCAGGCGGTTGGTTACTAGGTTCCGTCTGATGCATATCTCCTGAATATTTGACATAAAAGTAAAACAAACATTTCAGTGCTATTTAAACCACTTGTTTATTGCTATCTTCTTACCAACTAATATGATTCCCTTCACATGGTCTTCTTTACTACAAAGAACGCGTAGGTCGATAGACCACCGGTATAAATACATACTATAGCAAGCCGAAATTCCCTTTTGTTCCTGAGATAGGTATGTCTTTGCCTGTGTCGGTTGATCGAGAAGATCGAGCCGAAATCAAAAAGTCACGAAATATTTCCAAAGACTACAAAGAGTGAACTCAAAGGAATTGGCGACGCAATTGTCGACGCATAATTACATTTGTTGGCTACAGTTTAGGTCCTAAGGTTGACAGCCGACCTTGCAACCACTAGCCCTCGGGTCACCTTAGAGCAAGTCTATAAATAACCATGTGAACTGAGTGAAGCAAGCAGATGCAAATGATGCAGTGGTATGATGGTGTCATGGCGCCTGATGTAACCCCCTCGATGTGTATGCTGAGCATGGACGACATGACGACACTCACAGTGTGACAGACCACAATGATACATGTGCAGAATATTGTAGACTGCGGGTGCGGGAGATACCGTAGATTTTCTCTGTCCTTAATTAGCGATGAAAAAGTAGGCAAGTTATACATATATTATGGTCAATATTTAGCGTACCAGAGGGATATCTAGGTTAGTATGTACTTAATCTGTAATGTTGATAATGTACATAATTCGTGATTCTGTTATTCCTTTCATAACAAAACGATAAGTGGTGATTTTTTAAAACACGCCCTTGTTTTAATCTTGTAACGCATTCCATTATCTAGTCCCCTTTCTAGCAAAAATAACAAAAACAGTAAGTGAATTAAGATATTAATTAAAAGTGTCTGACTAAAACTAAAGAAAAATCGTGTCTTTACAATAACTATGACTGTAAATCATTACTATTATCTACAGGACGCTAACTTATCGCCCACGACTACATCCGCTGCTTTATTTGCTCACAAAAACTTTTCTCTCAATTCTTAAAACCTGCCAAAAATCCCTCGTCTCTGTCCTTCACCTTACAAAGGAAGGAGACGAAAAACTTTACCGTAACGTAAAAGTAAGTCAAATTCTCACGTTCGATGACACAACGTCCTTGCAATGGCCTAGATACGGCGACGAGACGACGCCGCCGATACGATGCGAAGATGACGACGCCGCCGATACGATGCGAAGATGACGACGCCGCCGATACGATGCGAAGATGACGACCTAAGAGAAGGTTCAGGAGTACATTAACCTAGTTCTGTTAATGCTGCATGTAGGAATAGACGCTTAGTCCGGTTCAGTATTTGCTGAAGATAGGCTCTGGGGAAATAAAAAGGTTGGAAGTTAACACCTGGAACTCATCATAACTCATACAACGGTGAAGCAGCTATCACTACTGTAAAATTGACTGCACCCAGAAAATTATGAATAATAGAGAGCCTATTATAATATTATTCATAATTTTCTGGGTGCATCCGTGTAGATGTGATTGATAAAATCTGGTGCAGTTGTGGAATGATCTTTTTTTGCAGCAATTAGTTTCTGTGGAAGACAGTATTTTTGTAGTATGTGAGCAGTTTACGCGTTCACGCGTTATATGCGCTCACCTAAGCATGATCTCGAAAGGTTTATGATACTGGGGTGGGTGGTAGGAAAGCGCGCTCAATCCATACTGCAGAAGACCGCTTAACTTGGCGACCCGTCGTATGTGGTCGCAATCCTCAGCATTGAGGGAACGGCGAATAAGTGCAGTTTATTGCACATTGTACGAACTAGACCTACTGTTTCTACCATGTCTATAGACATGGTTGAAACAACACGGTATACCGTGTAGACAGAAGACTGTCACTAGTTTGTGCATATTTCATGAATGGACGTGTAAACTAGAACGGTGGTTGACAAACTGTTCGCTTATGTTTCCATATTGATTCGAAAATTATAGTGTCAACAGATTTATATTCCGAGTATCGGCTATGAATGCCCTGGCATTACCTATTATGTTAGAGAGACTATTTAAAACTTTACAGTATATCTCGATGCCTTTATTTCAATGGAGTATGTTCAGAATATCACAATGTCTTGCCACATTTGTGTTGTATGTTGATTGAAGCTTCTCATAGTCGCGTGTGTTAGCTTGTTGACGAGTGACCATACACATCGTAGAAATGTGCCGTAACATAAGGAGTGCGGAAGAGTCATTGTTTATTTGTACTAACAGAGCAGGCAACGGGCAGGATATCACGTAGTACATAGTCGTTAGCTACACAATGACCTCTGATCTGATTGTTATTGTTTTGGAAACAAATAAATTTACTCTCGAATTAAATCAAGATTAGAAAACATTGTAAGGAACCTCTCTCATCTATAATATTATTAATAGCGTTTCATAATAACAGAAAAAGCGATGGGTGTGAACTGAAAGTGGCTGCATTTAGTGACTACGAGTATCAAAATGTAACGAACGAACGAACGAAAATTTCAGCTAAACATTGAAGTATGGGATACCACGCCATGCCCGCTAAGCGCGAATCAGTCGTGTGACCCTGACCGTTCAAAGCGGAAACTACGGACTACCGTACTATTAGGGTTATCACGCCATCAATATCTGGCACAATGTCGTATAGCAATAGCTACAGTGCAATAACGCGTACCTGCAGCCAGGATAAACAATAACGCGTACCTACAGCCAGGATAAACAATAACGCGTACCTACAGCCAGGATAAACAATAACGCGTACCTACAGCCAGGATAAACAATAACGCGTACCTACAGCCAGGATAAACAATAACGCGTACCTACAGCCAGGATAAACAATAACGCGTACCTACAGCCAGGATAATCAATGGGCAATATGACATATCGGCCCATCGGCAGCCCTGGAATGTCGAATGCAGCTAGGGCTCGATCACTCGACCGGAAAGTTAATGCTCTGGATATTATAATTTTGAATAAGAGGCCACCCACACTGACCCACACCACTTTAAGCTGCTTTAACAGTTAAATGTGGCCAAGCTGACTCCTCGGGAAAATCCTAATGAAACGATGTCATGGATAATTATGGGATAATTGACTTTTCTGCGATTAGTTTCCGTAAATATTGGTCATTAGGAAACTTTTCATGGCGTTTAGCTACGGAAAAATTGTCCTAGAAGATATTTTCATTAACTATATATCAACTGAAGAAGAACATTGTTAATTTGTCAGCCCTGGAGGTGCAGAGTGCACTTGATGTTGCGAATCTAATACAATGATGGGCATCATTAAGCTTTTTAGTACTTTCTACACAATTGTGTCGGAGGCCAGAGGTCGGCGCTCGGATAACTGGGGCAAATCATATTGTTTCTATAAATATCTCGACCTGGTACCGGGAAATACACTCTGTAGCTTGTTTTAAATAATGTGTCTGTAGTGCCCTAAATTCCTTCACGGTAAATCATGCCCGTGTCCATTTTTTTGGATCAGCGTATCCCGTGGTATTTATTACTGTCCTATGGTAAATACCTAGTGGTCGATAGGTAATTGGTACTTTAGGGTATAGTCACGCTAAAATAATTTCCAAAATCCATCAAAAATAGGTATCTTAACTAATCTGCTACTGAATTGACACCACCTCCGTCCAAAACGCGAGCTAGCAATGCAATTCCGATACCGGTCGGTTATTCTGACGTACACTCCAGTGTTGTCACCCGGCGGAAGGGCCGTACCTCCCGTGGAATGCTAATAGCATGGTAATAGCCCTTCTGTTACGAAACCAGTGAAAATGATTAAGTTGGCAGCACATTGACATTGAATGGCTTATTAAAGATGAATTAGGGCTTTGCTGTTGCTCGGCCTATTATGATACGGTCGGAGTTATTTAAATGAGATACATTTTCTGTGTTGAGTAATCTGCTAATGTCTATAGTACCTAAGTATTATCAAAGATAATTAATATACCTAAACTTTATGGATGGTTAAAGAACAGAGGAAGACCAAAACCTACTGACGGATTCAGTAAAAAATAATATGGATTAGATACTCGTAGATATGTATTTATGAAAGAAAATACCTCAATTGGATTATATTGAGGCATAAGGATAATTCTTGTGGTGTACTATAATTACTTAACGGTGCAGGATAGCCTTTACCAGAAGTAGTCCTCGTATTAGTGGTTCAGCAGCTTCAATATCATCAGGATTGTGCCGGAATATAGCAGTTCATCGTGGACGTGGTAGGACAGCGGCTCCCCTGACGTCCTCTCTGTCATCAGAAGCTCCACTAGGAGTAGGTAATAGTGTTCCGTGATCAGAAGACAGCCGCCACGTAACCATCGATGCGACGCTCTGCTAGAGTGACTGTCACCAGACAGTGTCACCCTTATCCAACCTTTTCAATGATTCCAGTAACAAAGCGAGGCGGCGGCGCCGGCGCCGGCGCCAGTTGCTGCGCCGTCATACTTATTCCTTTTAGGCTGGCTGTTCATTTTATGATATCAGTACCTATTGAGTTAAATGGCATACATCTTGATTGGTCTATTTTGTATGTCATAGTGCACATACCGAGGCGTATGACCGTGTGAATTACTTAGCCAACCTAGAGTTGCTACAGACGTGAAATGGACACGTGTTGCAAAATAGTTCCTGATACACATCGAGCACACAGTCACACTGCTGATGACATGACACGTGTTGTGGATTAACTTAACAATGGTTAACTGGAGGAGTTACGTTAAGTTGGGCAAATTATTGGTACATCGTGCCACGTAAAAATTATGACATTCGTGAATTTAAGTTGAATTGTGCTGCATATTCAGCACTTTTGTAATTGCAACGTTTTAATAGATTGACGCATACGGGCAATAGTTTCGAAGAATGTCAAACAAGTATTGATAGATGTCTTGCTCGTCAAGGATGACATGGAAGAAAGGCGCGAAGATACAAAAGGAAATACACCTGGGTCAATTTTTTTATATAATTTTTTATCATTCAAATGCAGATTCTTTTTGTTTTTAGGAGCCTTCTAGAGCTAAAGGTCGATATGCTAGACAGGACAATACTGGACATAATCGTAAAACTTTACGAGCTGGTATCTGCAGTTTCACAAACCTGTTTAAAAGTCGGGTCTATATTCGTAGAGAGCAGTCTCCTTACGTGACGCAATAATGGCACTGGCCTGTTTGTACGTTACAGATTTTGAACCGAGTGTTGTGGAATCACAATAAGTGCCAATTTCACAAATCAAACTAATCAGCACATCTAAACCGAGTTCAAGAGCTGTCAGTGTCAATAAACAACAAAAATAATGACAGTGACAGCTCTTAAACGTAGTATAAGTGCTGATCGCGTTCACTTTTCATTGGTGAAATTCGCCCTAAGTGTGTTATGACTATGAATGAGCAAGCGAACATTATTTATGTCTGATATCAGGCCCTAAAAATCGCCAGATAATGACGGAATTAAACCAGCTAGCTGTCTATCACAGGTTCGCCATCAGTGGACTTGCAGAATCATGATGAAAGAGGACCCGAGACAGGAGACCCACAGCTTGAAGAGGATAGACACCCTTTGGGCCTGGCGATGACGTTATCATCAAGTTACAAATGGAAGAAGAAGCACCGTGGGGTTATTAGTCGGCAGAATTCCGGTATAGGTTTCCGTTTTCTCCAGGGCAGGAAAACTAAGGTGGGTACAGTATGACAATCATACTCATCATTCACAAGTCAAGGAGGATGTATTTTATGTAGATATCTCTCTAGGCATATTTATTTGCATATTTGGCTGTTATCAATGTTGTGATATGTATGTAAACGAGCGTATCTTGAGTAAGATGAATGAACACTATGTAAACAGCTGTAATGTACTCTCATGCCGCGCATGGAGCTTAGATGATGTTCCGGTGGCGAGATGCATATCCGAATACTATCTACTTGTATATTATGGTATGGACATCATATATAATTATATTGTATATAAATACATAAGTGATATGAAATTAACTTATAAAAATCGATTCCTGTTTTGTTCTTTCAGTCAGTACGCTAGAAGTGAAATGAAAGTGTCTGTTCCTAGACTTCCTAGTGGATGGGTTCGCTTTACTACACGCTAATAGAACCATAAATCATTGAGTGAAGTCAGTACATCACCCGCGTCGTCTGCTGGCAGGTGGTCACCGTGTATGGCAAGTGGTCGCAGCTCGCATCGGGACCGCTTTACTCGACGGAATGTTACAACTCGCCATCGCGAACAACGCTTATCTATTAATAATACTCCAGTGCATACAGACATACAGACATAGCGCCAAACTCATCCTAGCCCAGCCTTTTCGGAAACCCATGTTGGGGTCAGCTTCCAGACTAACCGAATGCAGCTGAATACCAGTATTATACATGGAGCGACTGCCTATCTGACCTGTACCTACAACCCAGTTACTGGGTAATACGATACCCCTTGGTAGACATAGCGCCAAACTATGTTGGAACCATGGCTGAACTACGTTAAGGCTAGGATAAATCAACAGTTTGATCCTCAATTTTCGAAACCTACCACTGTTCCACCCAATGACTATATGGTTTAATTCTCTTTGGTTCCACCGCTGTTTGTCTCTGCTTGATACAAACTTACTTAACTTTAAAAAATAATAAAATAAACTTGCTAATGAGTTCGTGCTTGCTACGAACAATATATTTGTGCTACTAGCCGTAGCTGTGCTCTGAAGCGAAGGTTACCATCTGCCAGATGGCTTCGGTGACAATACAGAGACGTTTTAGCCCTTTTGCTGGACACCAGGAGCAATACATAGGCGGGTACATCCTAGGTATCTGCGTCACATCAGTTGGACCATCAGCCAGTTCCGTAGCTGTACCTACGTAAATCATAGATAAGTTAATAACTAATCAACCCTTCGCACGGTTCGTGACAAGTTAGCTAGAGACTAGTCCCGGTAGGACCAGTAGCCGCTTACATTAAGTTTAGCCCATAATGAAGTGATATCACGGGTCGTGTCGAACGCGCCGCTTTCGAAAGCGAGCGCAGGAATGTCCAACTGTTAGCCTGAGTCGCGCACACCTGCGCAAACCAGCCTCCACACAGGAATTCAGAGGAGACAGACTGTTTGATGTTGTGGTATTGTTTAGATGTGGAATGCTTTGTTGATATACAAATAAAAGAAGGCTGTAAACTGTTATGAATATTACTGGTCGGTAAGGAATGTTCCAGGATGCTTTTGCCGTCCAATGCACGAAACGTCAAACGTGGTGTGACACGAAAATGTCCAGTACCCCAAGTGTAAGTTTGCAAGAGAGTAAACGTAAATATTTCGTTTGCGTTAAAATTTGACCTATAGATCATAATGCTAAGAATATAAGGGTGAGGATAAAAATCTTAACGCAAACGGCGCTAGTTACGTTTACTCACTTGCAAACTTACACTCGGGGTACTGATCCCAGTGAAGGCATATTAACACTCTTAACACTCACGTGTTTACTGGTAAAAAAAAAAACACAAAAGACAACCTGCCGTTAATCAAAGGTGGGATGAGTAAAGTTAAAATGGCTGACTTTTTATAACACTCATAGCATGCTGTGGGAGTGTGGGCGGCTGTATTTGGTGAAATCAGAGTGAGGAGACTTTGGCGTTGAAGTCTTTTATTCCAGTATTTTGAACGGAACGATTGCTTTCTTGATTTAATTTGATGTGGATGTACACAATAGGCAACAATTCAGGACACTGTGTACACCAGCTTTATTTATAAAACTATCGCTAATTACTGATTAGCCACTGTTTAGCTTAGAATATAATAGAATACTCTTTATTATGTACACCATAAAAGTTACAGATATAAATGTTTAATAATTGGCTAGCTCCTAATCAATGATTAACTTTTCTTTATTTATTTACTTCGTAAAGTATTATATTATTTTAATTATTATGAATGTGAGGACTATGTGGGTCATTTTTTAATTTTTTTTTTCTCTTAGTTTTAATGATGGTCTGGCAGTTTGAGTACTTTATGCGGCCTACCCAAATGTCCTTTCTTTATTGTTCATCGAATCGTTGAGCTCCTTAAGTTTTCAGTTGAGCTGCACGATAACTGACAAATGCGTGCACTGACTGGACAGGTCCATTCAAATCTGTGTGTTTCTTTCCTTAAAAGACCATTTCAGACACCAATCTACATGGTCCTCAAATGATCTGACCGAGATTATATCCGTATTTTATATACACATTGACATTGATGAATTTTATATATACAATGACATGAATATTTACTTTGTTAAGTGTTATATTGTTTTAATTAAGTATTGTAAATGTGAAGACTATGCGGATTATTGTTTATTTTTGTTTTTACTCAGTTAGTTTTCATCATTGTCTGGCAGTTTGAGTAATTTATGCGGCCTACCTAAATGTCCTTTCTTTGGTATTGTTCGTTGAATCGTTGAGCTCCTCAAGTTCTGAGTTGAGCTGCACGACTACTGACAAATGCGTGCACTGACTGGACAGGTCCCCTCAATCTGTGTGATTCTTTCATCAAAAGATCATTTCAGGCACCAATCTACATGGTCTTCACATGACCACCACCGGCCACTTGCTGTGCCCGACAGGGTCCATATGATCTAATTATCTCAAACTCAAACTCAAACTCAAAGCATTTATTTCAAATAAACCAATTACAGGCACTTTTGAATTGTCAAGGGGGTCGGTCAGTCATCAAGATGAAGCTAGTTGCCCATTCCAAAGCTTAGTAGGTACCTATGGAGAAGAACGGGCAAGAAACTCCACGGACACTCTTTTAAATTAACATATGGTTACAAAATATTGGTTACATCATTCGTGTTGAAATTAAACATGTGAGAACGATGCAAAACGTCAAAGGCGTCCGTAACAAAAATATAAAAAAAAAACAATTCAAAACTTAAATTAAAATAAGCCAAGGCCGCTAAGAGATGACCAGTCCCTACTGATGGCGCCCGTTCACGAACATGACGCATGGATTAGCACCATTCAACTCAACCATTTTGAAGGGAGCTAAATGATCCAACACACCCGCCACCATCAGCGAGACATTTCAGTGAGCATGACATACTCTCAGCCGCCATTGCACATTCAAGTCAATGAAAGAAGTACTCAGTAAATGGTAGCTTTATAGTAAGTACATAGTGCTCACACATGTGCTATGCAATTATATAATACTAAGAGATTGAATTTATACAAAGCAAAGATAGTTTTTGAAATCTTCAGCAGCTCCAACAGTATTTTCAAATGTTAATCAATTAGTTGAGGTTGTGGAGCTGGACCAGCATTGAGCCAAGCATTTTTATCAGCGATGTAATCCCCCAAATTATAGTATGCCTGCTTGCATAGTGTGCGTTTTATACAAGATTTGAATTTCGTCTCATTCAGTTGAAGTATGTGGGGAGGAATTATATTATAACATTTTAAACAGTACCCCATGAAAGACGAGTCTACTTTTGCCAGTCTGAAACCTGGTTGAGCTAATAAATCCCTACTTCTAGTACTATAATTATGTCTTTCGCCTCTTTTACTAAAAAGATGTAAATTTTTTCTTACGTACATGATGTTTTCATAGATATATTGACAAGGCACCGTCATGATGTTAATATCCTTAAACATTTCCCTAAGAGAATCGCGCCTGCGGAGATTATATATGGCTCTGATGGCTCTTTTCTGCAGAATAAAAATAGACTCGATGTCTGCAGCCCGTCCCCATAGTAAAATACCGTATGACATAATACTATGAAAGTAACTAAAATAGACCAGCCTCGCGGTATCTACATCAGTAAATTGACGGATTTTTCTCACAGCATAAGCCGCCGAACTTAGCCGTCCTGCAAGGGATATTATATGAGGACCCCATTGAAGCCTTGAGTCGAGCGTGATCCCCAGAAAAACAGTTTTATCGACGAATTCTAGTTTCTCTTGATTCAATATTATCTCACAATTACTACTTTTGACATTTATAAGTTTACCACCGAGGAATCAACATGTGGAATGCAATAAAAGTATTGAGTATTGAGTATGATCTGACCAAGATTATGTCTGGACTTTAGAAGAGACTGTGACCTCTGAGTTTGTTTCGGCCTTTCTTCTCAGAGTAGTCAGTTACGAAACGCCGACCTCATCTAGTTTTTTTTTTTTTTTAATATGTTTGACGTGTAAAAGTGTTTGTACAAACCTATTTACAAAAAATAAATCATTTATCATTTATAAACGCTAGTTAGCAAGTGATTAGTCGCGAAACGAAATAGAGGAGACAATATGCGTTCTGCACAGATTATAATCAAAATAGGCGACTAAAAACAGAATAAAGGATGAAGTTGTCAAAACCATGATTTGTTCACATCACAGGATTACATCAGACATAAGTTCGTTCATAACTACTAGGATGCGTTATAGGACCCATACATACCACGCAAGTGTGGCATGAGAAAAGACTGGCACCCATGACTTTGGAGGAAGAATAATGGAAATAAAAAAATAATGAATTTATAACAAAAATGTAGCTTTATTATGTATCAAAATATATTGTTTTCTTTAAAATGACTCTTATTATTTGTGTGTGACTACCACAAATGGCTTTTCTTTAGGTCGGGTCCATATAGCTGGCGTCATATGATGGGCACATGGGATAATCACTATCTCCGATGTGCTTCCTCATATAGCTGGCGTCATATGATGGGCACATGGGATAATCACTATCTCCGATGTGCTTCCTCATATAGCTGGCGTCATATGATGGGCACATGGGATAATCACTATCTCCGATGTGCTTCCTCATATAGCTGGCGTCATATGATGGGCACATGGGATAATCACTATCTCCGATGTGCTTCCTCATATAGCTGGCGTCATATGATGGGCACATGGGATAATCACTATCTCCGATGTGCTTCCTCATATAGCTGGCGTCATATGATGGGCACATGGGATAATCACTATCTCCGATGTGCTTCCTCGTATAGCTGGCGTCATATAATGGGCACATGGGATAATCACTATCTCCGATGTGCTTCCTCATAAACTCATTATCTTCAAACCTACTGAGCCTCGTCCTTATGGAGCTTTCCCTATAAATCCTTTCATCATATGTTCTTCTTTATTCGAAGTATGTTATAGGTAGGTAATCATTCTCGTAGTGGATATAAACGAGCTGTGTAGGCATTCCTCCGTCTAGTTCCCGCGGCGGCGTTAAATTCTTCTGTCGTTCTGAAATCCTGTAAAAGATTGTCGCAATCCACATTTACTAAGGCCCAGAACAAAATTACCTCGGAAAAACACAATAATCATAATGAATTGATCAGCTGATTAAAATAAAAATCCGCCATCTTCCCTCTTAGCATCCTCTTAGCAAGCACTAAACAGAGTACCGGTGGTGTTCAATTTTGACAGCTATTAATCAATTGCTTCGACCTATTAGCGCAAAATAGCGTTTATGAATAAGAATTTTGCTAATCAGTTGCTTAGCAATTGATTAAACACTAGATTATTCGTGATGACGAATGGTTCGATCACCGACCAGTCTGTAAAAATAGAAATCAACTCATAACATCAATATTATAAGTGGTACACTATTGTTTTGCTGATTACGGGCTTTAGATTATTATAATTATAATGGTACTGTTTTCAAGTAACGAATAGTTCACCATAAATTGGCTTCCCTATGAAAATAGACTTCCTGTAAAAGATTTTTGCTCTTTCCTAATGGGTGTTACAAAAAGATGCCAGAGGGATGAGATGAATCTTGTGTGGACATAAAAAAACCGGCCAAGTGCGTGTCGGACAACGCACAACGAAGGGTTCCGTAGTTGGGATGAATTTATCCCTAAAACAAACTTAACGTTGTAGCTGAAAAACATATTTTGCCATACATCGATATACGTCATTGTCATTTCTCCAATCGCAAATGTAAGTTGGTCGACTATTACTCGTTAACTAGCGAAGTCTACTTAGCTGTGATAATTTTCCTTTTAATTTCGTTTAACTTTACTAAAATCAAAAGTTATTTATTCAAACTAGGCTGAGAATCAACACTTTTCGAACGTCAAAAACTACATGAGACAGTCCACAAAAACGCACATCCACTTCCTAGTGCTTTAAGTAGGAAGAAGTGACGCAACAAACTCCCCAGCAGCACAGCACATAACCAAAAACAACTATTTAGCTGGCAGGGGGGGGTAAACTTGACTAGCAGGGGGGGGGGGGTAAAATACAGTATACAGCTCGTGATACAGTTTTATACTAGTACGAGGGGATAGGGCGAATCAGTCCAAAGACAACCAATCCATTATTTTATTCCACCATTTTACATTCTTCTACTGTTCACCTGCCTAAGTTGTATTGTTAAAATAACTTTAAATGATTTTTGGCTATCTTGTGTTATTATGAAGTTATTTTGTATGGTTGTCTGATATTGATGAATAAAGAAGGATTTATTTATAATAAAAAATAGCACTTTCAATCTCAATATTAGGTAAACGGATAACTGAATCGAAAACCTGGCCAAGTACGTGTCGGACCACGCACAATGAAGGGTTCCGTAGTTGGGATGAATTCATCATAAGAACAAACTTAACATTTAGTTGGAAAACATGTTCCCTCTTGCTTTCTAACTGCAAATGTAAGTTTGTACGCACAATATTGACAGATTTATTATGTTATTTTAAGACCATAGACTTCTTATAGGTTTTTTTGTAATCTATAAGTAAAGAACTATTTTCTGCATTTTTATTTTCATTTTTAAGCTCATCGTTTCGGAGATAAGTTGGGGGAGGAATGGTAAATTTTCTTAAATCATTTTAATATTATAAAAAATATATATCTGAAATCCTTACAACAAGCCCTTTCATTTGACGTGTCACACGGTACAGATTGCAAAACTTTTTTTGTTGGTTTTCTAATTTGCCCCCAAAAGTGGTCCCTATATTCAAAACTCATTTATTTACAGAAATTCATAAATGGGTACCTACTAAATTTCAACTTACTCGGTCCAGTAGATTCGGAGCAAATTGGCTGTGACAGACGGACAGACAGACAGACAGACGATCCTATAAGGGTTCCGTTTTTTTCCTTTTGATGTACGATACCCTAAAAATGGTATTCACAGACCCGTAATATTTTTAAACAGCCTATCCAATGACACCCACGGGATAGACAAAAAAAAAAATATCATCTGCACTTTACGTGCAAGGGAGGTAAAAAAAAAGTATTTTGTAGGCGTGATTAATAATTATGTATACCCATGCCAAATAACAGCTTTCTAGTAGGTTCTAAGAGTCTCTGAGCTTAGCCGGAGACAGACTGACAGACATGGACATGGCGAAACTATAAAGGTTCCTTGTTGACTACAGAACCCTAAAAACCGACATACCTAATTGTAATCATCATCAGTACCCCAAATGTAAGTTTGCAAGAGAGTAAACGTAACTATTTCGTTTGCGTTAAAATTTGACCGATAGATCATAATTATCATGAAGGCTTCTACATACCAGCGCGACTTGTCGCGCGACGCGACACGGCACAAAGGCCCCGCGTGTCGCGGGACGAGCGGTACCTTTGTGTCGTGTCGCGTCGCGCGACATGTCGCCCCGGTATGTAGAAGCCTTAATGCTTCGAGTATAAGAGTGAGAATAAAAATCTTAACGCAAACGCGCTAGTTACGTTTACTCACTTGCAAACTTACACTCGGGGTACAGTATCACCACGCAGCCCACAGTCCTCCGCACAAGAACCGCTCAATGATAGCTCAGAAGGAAATTAAAAGACTTTATTTTCCTGTGAAGACATCTTTTCTGGTGTAACTAACCGAGTCCAACGGCGCTTTACCTACCTTAGAAGTTACAACATCTTAGTAAGATCCGAAGTTCCTAAGAATATTCAAGGAAAATAATGGCAAAAAATCTATAGGTATTTAAAAGCAAATAAATACCATTCATAAAAAGTTTCCGTCAATAGGATTTTCCTCTCAGTGACGCATGGTCCATGACCTCTCGAAGTGAAATCATGTTATCTGCGTCATTGGTATTGTAAGCACTACCTATGTGATAAGTATGCATAGCGTGAAGATATAGGTAGATCAGGAACACCTACGTAAAATAGAAGCATTTAAAAAATCTACGTCTGAAATACCTAAACACTGCTCGTTCAAGTTGAATTAAGGTTTGTACAGACTGGTGCGACATCGCGGGCGCGACGCGGCACTAGTAGCACAATTTCTTTGTCGGTGCCTGTCGTGCCCGCGATATCGCGTGTGCGACAGGCACCGCAAACGTGATTCTTTTGCCATTTTTATATATAATGGTACGGAACCCTTCGTGCGCGAGTCCGACTCGCACTTGGCCGGATTTTTGAAGTTCATAAGATACCACCAATGATATTATATTAAAATATCATTGGATAGCACGAATTGAGTAGTGAGAATGTGAGTGTTTGATGAGTAAGGAAGGGTTCGAAAAAGCAAAGTTGAGTTGCGTAATGTTTAGTACGTACAACATTTACTTTATCTAAACCCATGCTATAAATCCTCTATATTTTTTTTAAACTGCTAGCTTAAAACCAACATTAAAACAACCAGTGTCATAGTAACCATAATATCATCAGAATCTTTTGTAGAGGATTTATAGCATGGGTGTAGATAAATTAAATTGTGTTTGATTTAAAGGATTTCTGATGTCATAAGCGTCCTTTGTCTCATGATAAAGTAATCAAGTACATAATTATTTTAATTATATACAAATATGCAGGTACATAAATGTGCTACGTGTTGTCCTGCAGGTTTCAGAGTTGGATAGTTACAAGAACATAGGTACTAACCACAGGTACTTGTAACAAGTATTGATTGACCATATCAGATACTTAACATTGTTAATGTCATTATCATAATATTTACCCAGTCCAGAAGTAAATCAGGCTATCTTCCATATTTGTTATATGCTTCAAAAAAGCCAAGGCGTCCTTTATCTTCCAAGGTCGTCATCCAGTCATGACGTGCATGACGACAAGCGTTGTTCGCAAAGGCTTGCTTGGGAAAGGCTCGATGACTTCAATGAAAGTGTTCATGGCATATCCAGGCCAGAAATGGCAACACAGAGAGGTAAATGTGGAAGAATATTTTTCGTGATGATATGAAATATGAAACAAAAGAATGCATCAATCGTATTCAATAGATATCAAGTCGCGAACGACTTCAATGCGTCGGAAAAAGTAATACATAAGATTATGTCAGTTTATGTTAACATAAAGCAAATTGCTTTATAAAGCAAAGTTTAAATATTTGCCTTGGACTCAGCTAGATATTTGTATGTTTTCATACATCGTAATCAAACAGGTACCTAATCCTTGCTGCTGATAACATACAATACACATGATACAACTATACATGCGTATGTATCGGTGGATATGTTCGTAATCAGCTGATCGATACTCGATAATGCGTGGTAGTGTGTGTGACACACATACACGCACAAACACACACATGCGCACGTGGCCACGTGTGGTATCAATGTCAAGTGGGGAACAGTTAAAATGTCTGTGTATAGTGTCAGCTGTCTCAATCACAGGTTTACCCACTAGAAGAATTCTTGTTCAAATAAATTATTTTTCATGTTGTGATGGTGGAAAATTAAAACACTAACATTTTTAAGGAAAACGCTATCAGTCTATTAAGACGCAGATATATGCCAGTGACCTTGATTGGTTAGCTTGCGTGTTCTGTACTGAGCTCACGCAACGCGTCGTACGTTCAGCCAGTTATTACTGGCTGTACTTACGACGCTGAAAAAGAACGAAAGGAACGCTTCTTGACGCATTATTAATGTATTATACACAAAACAAAAAGTATTTTAATAAAACGCGTAAACTAAAAGATGAATAATTAAATTATCTTTAAATTGGTGAAGGTTTCAGAAAAATACGCTTGGTAGATTTTGCGCCATTCTCAGTTTTTATCCGCGTTTGACATAACTTTAAAAAATAATTTCAATATGTAATATAAACATAATATAAAATATTCACATATAAAATTATTAAGAAAATGCTCTAATTTAACATATATTTTTTTTTTCAAATCATCAACACTACTCGTTTAAACGTGATCTTCAGTATAAAATCATTAAAAGGGTCATATGTGTCCAACCAAAACCGAAAGGGAAGTGGAACGAAAGTAGCCGAGCTACATAGTAGGTACCAAAATCAAGTATACTAAAATCGAACATGTTTATCTCTTGTACAATATTCCTTTTGGTTTCGAGGAGATTAGCCTGCAGACGTCCACATTTCTATGTTCTATGTTAGCAGGTTTGGTTTCCGCACTTAGTCCTTCAAACATCACACATTTTATCACGATGCTAACTGCATCGTGATAAAATCGTCTGACGTGAAAGACGAAGAATTGTCAAATTCAGCACCAGCCAGGTGTCTCGTGGAGTGTATTCTTCTACTCAAGTAAACAGCTCTATCTCTATCTAGGGGTTGGAATTAGGATTAAATTGTCTGAGGGAGTATTATTTCCGTATTTTCAATCTGATATACATCATTGTATTGTATTGATACTTAGTAATAAAATATGTAGGTAATACATAAATTAACACTTTACGATACCTAAGGATTTACCTTGAAGGTCAGTGTGTCAGGCGCTTCCGTTCCATGATTTCATAATAATAATAAAAAATATATGTACATAAACAACTTCAAATTGCACATGAAACAATAGCACTTTAAATAATTATAATTTTAGTGTAATATTGAAACTGTTTTTAGAAACGTTTGCACAATAGTTGCATTTTAGTGCAATAGGTTAACGAGAAACGAAGTAATATTAATTAACGGAATGAATATTACTGGCTGCTGTATAATTACCTGTTATTAATTGTGTTATCAAAATGATTATGCAAGTCTTTGTTTTTACAATAACTACAACACTTCCTTTTTTCTATGAAGGTACCAATAAATAGGGACAGTTGGTCTGAAACATCGAGTAATTTACGACTCACTGAATATAATTATGTACATTATATTAATTTATTACTGAATTGGTTAAGTGATCGCAAATTCCATTCACATTTTGAAGTTCTGAATTTGACCGCTATAGTCACACACAATCATAAGCATCTTCTACTGGACTGAGGTAGGTACGTGTTTTTCTTAAGGAAAGATGATTCTCCTAACATAACTCGTAGATCAGATATGGGTTTTCCTCTTATTCCACCTAGTCTTGGTACATTTTCCAGTAGGTAAAGGGAGAAAATACCCAACATCTTAGCACATCTTCAGCGCAAGACCTCCATGCCAATTACCCACCAAAACTGATGTAATTTCAAGAAATATTCGCGCTATGACGTTATTAAGAATTAATTAGTCGTCCAGTTGGCGCGATCACACCGATACGGTATCACTTATCACGAGTGGATAGCGAGCACCTTGCACAGCGGTGACGGTGGTCGGTGACTCAGGACAAAACAAACAGTATCGAACACAATGATATCACACCAATGCATTATGTTTAAATGTTGTTTGTTACATTTGTAACGTGCTCATTGATTTATTAATTGTCTATTGGGGATGTAATTTGTTGTTGTTTGTTACATCAGATTTCGTCATAAGCATACCTATGTCTCTTCACAAACGGTAACCGTACGCAGTTGCGTAGAGGTACCCGGGGATGGACCCGACGCCGAATCGGTGGGAATGGGGCTTGAAGGGGGATAGGTACCTACTTTCGCTATTTTTAGTGTTCCGTACCTCAAAAGGAAAAAAACGAAACCCTTATAGGATCACTTCATTGTCCGTCTGTCTGTCAGTCTGTCAAGACCCTTATTCTCAGGAACGCGTGGAGGTATCAAGTTGAAATTAATATCAAATACGTAGGTCGATGGCTCCTTGAAGCTCTAAATTAAGCTTCTAAGTCAACGCAATAAAAAATACGGCGATTTATGCGACATATTTTGATACGGCTATTCAACATCCGCAGACGCAGAGTGGCGAAAGACGGCGCGCCGCGTGTCAAAACTGAAGCCACCTTTTTATCTATGTGTGTATCGAAGAGTTGCCATTCGTAAAAAAAAATCCCCGTAACTTGGGGAATAGTATTTTATGGGTAGGCTAATATTGTACAAGTCAGTACAAGTAAGATATTGTTAAGTATGGTATTGTATCTCAATTGTTTCCAGAAGGACATCTATCCCGAAAAAAACATTTTTTTTTACATCACAAAATAAAAAATTAAAAAAACAAGAATTGTTGTTTTGGGAGACTCCGCTCTTCTACTTAGGCCCGTATTACAGAACCTCACTCAAGACTCAAGCATTACTTAAAGCTAGTTTCAACCAGTCAAAAGGCTTTAAACGAGTTTTAAGTAATGCTTGAGTTTTGAGTGAGGTTCTGTAATACGGGCCTTAGAATTATCCATTAATTTGCAATTGATTGTGAAAAATTCAAAATACAAATATAAATAGGATATTTTTAAATTATAGAAAAAGCAACAACTGTATATAAATGGAAAAGCTTTAGACAGAGAAAAAGGCAAAAATGCTCATAATTGTGTGATGTGTGCGAGTGTGGGTGTGTGAGGGTGGGAAGTGTAAGAGCTAACATTAGCTTATATTTAGTTCTACTATAGCGTATGTCTTTAGCCGTGAGGTAACCTGCCCGCGACTGTGGCTTGGGATCGAAAGAAGTGAAATACAGCCTGTGTTTAATTATGGTGTTTCTGAAATCTATTTTTTTTAAATTGGACGTACCTTTTTAGGATATCCGCTTTTGGTCACACGTCGAAGTCCACGATTAGTTGAATAAAGGTCGTTATTATCAAAATTATCGGAACAAACCACGCTGGTTTTCGATGGCAGCCATTCTGAATCATTCTGACTATTTCTTATAGCTACTATCCATTTACTTTTTGGTTCAGTATTAATTGGAAATTTAAAATACATAAAAAAATAAAACATGAATATAACTCGAAGTAAGAAATCATATTGTCACTTTTACGAATGGGAAATTTTTAAATCATATTATGGCAACCCTCGCACTTTATGTTACTGCTTTTGTTTGTTGATTTGTTCCAAGAAACCTAAAATTCATAATTAATAAAAAACGATGTTATTTCAAGTACTTGCAAGTGAAAAGTGATTCCGTGAGACTTTTTTTGTGATTTGCTATTGCTTTTACAAGTTTTCACTACACAGGAAGGCATCATGTTAACTAGACGACGACTCATGACGTACTAAGAGCGATGAGCATGGTTTGAGTGTAGGTGTGTGCGTGAGCGTGTATATTTATTTGCAGGAGCACGGTTTTGTGGCTTCACTTTTGATGTTCGCGGCGCGCCGTCTTCCTTTTTTTGTTGGTCTGAAGGCGAAAACTGATCTATTGCTAGATCTGGCAGGTATTCGAGCTTTTGATTGCTCGTATCGGATTCCATAGGCAGGTATTCTCAGGTGCTCTCCTCGGAGCTGTTATAAGCTGTGGGGAATAGCGTTATTGTAACTAAAAGATCTAAATTTAACGTGTACTGACATACTGTTTACACACCCAATTCCCACATACTCCGTCTGCGACGCGTTGTACCGTAACGCGATACAGATCATACGCACACACGCATAAACTTACATACATGTAAGTATATGCACGTTGCGCGTGCGCTACGGGCAGGGAATCGTACGAAACATTCTCTATGCATAGCTGATCCTGATTGACTGATCGCGGACGAGTGATGAGCAGGTCGCCGACATGTGCCGAGAACGGGTTGCCGACATGTGCAGACAGCGGGTTGCCAACATGTGCAGACAGCGGGTTGCCGACATGTGCAGACAGTGGGTTGCCGACATGTGCAGACAGTGGGTTGCCGACATGTGTAGACAGCGGGTTGCCGACATGTCCACTTGAAATATTCACATCTCAACATAACATAACATCACGTCTGTATTCTTCGAAGAGTTAGGCAGAGGTGTACCTATGTGTGTGCTCACTCCCCAGTGTACTCACATCTCCTCTATCAGAAATGATTGACTTCGTAAGTACAAATACTGATGTACAACTAAATCAAAATTCAATGGTCAAGTCGCCGTCCGCTCCTGGCTTGCGCTGTACTCAACTGTAGCGGAACATAGCAATCAATTAGCAGGCGACGTTATCAAACTGTAGACAGCACTATACTGACTGCTTCACTGTCAACACGTACAGGACTCAATTTATACACAGCAGTGAGAAATATCAACTGCAGAGAGCACTATTTAATTGACTGCAAGCGCTAACTGTTCACACTGTACCTTTATCTAGTTTATTGACAGCAGTGAGAACTGTCAGCTGTAGACAACAAGACTTACTACAAGCTACTAACTGTTCAAGTGTTCACACTACTTATCTTAGTTTATTAATCTATAGACTAGACACCAGTGTGGGAATAAAATTATCAATGAATGAAATAAACTCTGTTGGCTCGTCACTATACTGCTCACACTACATGACATAAATTTATTTACGTACTACTGGGATTAAAAGTGTCCGTGTTAACCCAGGATATTAACTATCTGCATGTGTGCCAAATTTTATCCAAATCTGTCCAGCCGTTTTTGCGGTAATCCGGAACATATTCAGACAAACAGACAAAAATTCTTCGTTACAATTTTATTATATACTAGCTTCAACCCGCGACCTCGTTCGCGTGGAACTCGTAAGATATCACAATATTCTAAAATTTCAGCAACATTTTTATAGAAAACGGCCTCGTTGGTCTACTGTTGAGCATGCGGTCCTGGGCTCGATTCCCGGGTCAGGCAAAGTGTTATTGAGTTTTCCATCTGTTTCTCAGTAACAGTCCGAAGTCTGGGTTTGTGCCCAGTAAGTGGCAATAGGCTCGCCCCCTATTAAATACATGGGACCACAACATAACTAGCGAAATGGGTTGTTATATTTATAAAACTTCCCTGTATACTACGTTTGTAATTTTGGTCTCCGCAGCCAAAATATAGAGACTCAGGACTGATGACGCGGAACCAAGCGATGTACAGTTTTCCGTGTGAGAACTCCGCAGTCTTCAGTAGCAAATCTCCCTTGCTTACGAAGTTTTTCAATTTTAGTGAGTTGATGAACGCCTGCGTTCCTGCATATATCTACTACCTAATGTCACAACACTGATAACTATTTTTTCCTGCAGGACGGCTATCACTAAAATAACAGTCATGTTCTCATTAAGAGTCACCTAACTAACATTTATACAGACTCAATACATACTCAATATATTTATTGCTTCCACATGTGAACTTAGGTGGTAGGTTTTACAAAATATGATCATTGTGGACCCTGTCGGGCACAGCAAAAGTAGGAGAGAGGAAGAGGGCTTTTATTTGACTACTTAGTTGTTGTAATAAATATTGTAATTATTTTATAAGAATTTATGTAATTTAAAATTTGTCATTTAAATATTAATTTATATTATAATAGCATTTATTTAATAGAAATTGTTTTGATTTATTAGTGAATATATTCAATTTTTGTTCTTCTATTTCTGGTAATTTATTGTATATTTTAATTGACTAGTGTACTTGTTGAGTGCATTTTTAACTTAGAGCTTGGTAAGTTTAACCTATTTTTACAGACTGGCCGCTACGAATATGGCCGTAAAAGACCAATTTTTTTAAATTTCGATCGTGTACGCGTTATAATTTTATTTGCTTTGAGAACAGAATTTAGATAGTATGCTAGTGATTTCTGACATTGTATGAAGAAAATTAGGACCTCAAATAATTTAGAAATGGTAAAAAGGAACCCTTATGGTGAGACTAAGTCTGTCTGTCTGTCACACCTGGATATCTCAATTAAGAACTATCAACTTGAAATTTAGAATAGTTTTCGATGACGTTTGCCCAACTATTTTGTTAGAAATAAGCAAGATTTGAAGTGGGACTACTAGGGCATGTGGGGTATTATATGAAAGAACGCTGTTTGCACATTCCCAATTTTTTTTTTATGCAGCATAGTTTCCAACTTTTGATGGAAAATGTAAAAAAAATACCATTCCCTCTTATCTCCGAAGTTTGCATAGATCAAAATCTGAAATTATTCTATGTGATAGAAGTGTATGTAAAGATTACAAGAAAAATTAAACGATGTCTCTAAATAGCACAGTTTTTCAGAAATCATCAACATCATTACGTACGGAACCCTCGGTGCGCGAGGCCGACTCGGCCTTGACCGGTTTTTATTTATGAATTAGTCTATTGTTGTATATTACTGTTTAACTGACAAACGTCCATTATATATTTGCATGCCATCAGTGCACGGCGGAATACGTCTCTGCACTGAATTTTATATGAAAGTAATATCTTTTGTACCCACCACATTTTATGCAGATAAACGATTTTGATTGTGATGGGAAAAGTTTAGCCTATCTATATCTATAAAAATCAATGCCACTTTTCGTTGTAATTTTATAACTCAAGAACGGGCTCACCTATCAAAAAAAAAGGTTTAGGCTTTGTTCGGACTATTTAGTAGATGGTTTATGTGGGTAGGTAGGTAGGTAGGGTAGGTATTCTTTTACCCATAGAAAGCCACGTTATTTGTGAGTATCATAGAGTAAAAATGTTTACCGCCCAACGGAGTGGGCACGGATCAGCTAGTTCATTATAAAAAAAACTGGCCAAGTGCCTGTATTTTTTTATTGCGTTGATTTAGACACTTACTTTTTTAGTGCTCCAAGGGACCGTAGACCTTCGTATTTGATATTAATTTCAACTTGATACCTCCACGCGTTCCTGAGAAAAAGGCTATTGACAGACGGACGGACAGACAGACAACGACATGAACGTATAAGGGTTCCTTTTTATTCGTTGGCGCTATCTTGAATTGTTTGATATTGGCCCCAATTTTGTTATCAGAGACCTCGAAAACCATGACAACAACACCCATGACGAAAAATTTGCAAATTTTCGGTGGCGCCATCTAGGATTTTGATTTTGACTTCAGTTATGTTATCAGAGCCTTCGAAAATTACGAAAACGACACCCATAACGAAAAATCACGACAACCAAATTTTCGCGCAAGTGGGTTCGCGCAAGTGTCTTTCGCGGAAATGTCATTCGCGAAGTGTACCAGATCCGATACATCAAACCTCAGTTGGTCTAACTCTCTCATATGAAACGGATCTATTGGCATTCAAAATATTTTTTGTAAAAGTTGCCCATTTTCTTGCAGACTGTATTTTTTTTTTCAAAATCTGTGTATGCAGATCAAAATATGTCAGAAAGTTTAGGACAGTCTCCTCAGACCGATTTTGTGCAGCTAAAACGGTTAAGATACCCATTAGTTCCCCATCTTAAAAATCCAGCCTGTATGTGTCATGATGATTGACTGCTTAGCCCCATAAAGGTATAGCGTGATGATAATCATTTGAAAGGTTAAATCTGAAACTATCTGCAAAGTTCTTACCGCTTCGCTCGTCTTTTCTATCGTAGAGGAATACAAACATAATGCAATATTGCTAACCCCCATAGTAAATAGCGTGATAATGTATAGCCTACCGGATGACCAGACTTATAGTGCAAAATTTCAACAGAATATATCTGGTAGAATTTGCGTGATGCTGGAACATACATTCAGACAAACAGATAAACCGACAAAAATTCTAAAAACTATATTTTCGGCATTAGAATCGCAGGAAGGCAATTCTCGCGCATCTCGCATTCGTGATTGTCATTCCATTCGTACTTTTCCCTCGTAAAAATCCCATTGAGCTATTCTCGGCATATCGATTCAAGCATTTCTTGCAGGAAAACCATGCGATATGCCTTAGTTTAGAATTAGATACGACATGGAAAGAGTGGTTGGAACCAGTCGACACGTCCATGACGTCGTGTCGACCGTCCGCGTCGTACCAATGTCAAAGAGTTGTGTCATTCATGATTGTGTCAATTGCGGAAGTTTTTTTTTTTAACAAATGTGTTACGATATCATAAACATCTTAGGAGACGCTGCGATCGCCACAACAAGGAAAACACAAGAAGAAAACTTCAGACCTCCGCTAAAGTTGTCAACTATCCACTGCGTTCCTGATTCATGTGAATCATATTTCAAAGAATTTAAATATTAACATTTCCTGCAATTTACATTTATGAAGTAGCCGTATTTATAAAAACAAATGAAAATCTATTTGATAAACTCAAATCGAAAAGATATTTGTTCAAAATATCTAATGTACCACATAAAACGGCTCTAGATAACAACACCTTCTTTGGTATTGCATCAGAAATTTACAACAAAATACCTATTGACATTCTGAGCACTAAGGAACTTCCAACAAGTAAAAATAAATTACGAAACTTTTTAATTGTTCAAGCATACTACACAATCCAAGATTTCTTGAATTATTGATTGATTTGTTGACCATGTATTAATTTCACTGTTTTTTGATATTTTGATATTTATAATAACTAAATTTGACATGAAAAATAATTTTAAATTTAATGCCATTACATAATTATTGTATGCATATTAGGCAGGACATATTGGAACTAATTTATTGTTAAGACCTTGTAACAAACAACCTCAGCTTATAGAAAGAAGTTTAATCTGAGCAAACAACAAAGATATTTTGAATTTGAACTGCTTGTGCGGCGTCGATTGATGAGACACAACGTGCGGCGCTTCTAAAACTAGTGAAATGGACAAGAACGGCTTTACTGTGGTGGAGGGCAAGAACGGCCGATCGCGACCGACACAGTGTGGCTGTGTCACACAGACTTTTGGGTTGCAGTGCTCACCATCCTCCTGCATATTTCCCTTAGGACGTGTAAAAGTGATTCGGATATCCTATTTAAAGGATAAACAATTTCATTTCGTTTCTAGCTTAAACACTGTAGTATAAAGTGATATAGGTAACCAAACAGTTATAATTCGAGCACCAACTAAGTATAAATATTTGTTTAAATGAGTTCCGATTGCATTATAAGAATTATTCTAATCGAAATATTCCACACCCATCTGATAACAAGGTGGAAAGCTTTCCTATCTCTAATCGATAGCAATAATGCGCAGGCGACGCGTGACGTCACAGCGAATAGTTTATATTCAAACATGTTCCATCTTCTGATGCTAAAAGTAAATAATCACGTATTTACATAACACATTATTTGCTCACACCTCGAAAGACAGACAGCAACAAAAGTATGGGCCCAACGACAAGATGACAAATTGTTAGGTTAGGTAGGACGATTCACATTGGACCCGAGGTGGCGGCGCGTAGTGTTCCACGCGCGCTCCTATCAGACGTCGCGGGGGGGGGGGTCAGACACCTCACCTCCTATACCTCCCATACTTGAGGTGGCCCGCAGAGGCGGGCTGGCACTAGCCGGGGATTGCGGAAGTAATAACAGATCCCAAGGTGCAAGTGTGGGACACTGGGTTGGTTTTTAGTCAGTAAGAGTCTGACAGACCCCTTCGCCCGCCCCAGGGCGGAGGACATCCATGAGGATTTTTCACCCGTGAACAAAAAAAAAAAAAAAAAGGTAGCACATCACAAACATAGGTTAAAAATTTAAGACGATTCTTCACTTTAAGACGATCCTTCACTTTTTAAATCTACTGCAACAACTTAGGTAGACTTTGTTAAACTGTTCTATAAATATTGTAAATAAATTAGGATTCGATCATCTGATGATACTGCTATGCCCAGCGCTGTCTGTTCGATGTGGCGATGCTTAGGAGGGACACTGTCCCGCAGGAGAGACACTGTCCCGCAGTGGATATCTATCTTCTGCGATGATAAGTATACACTGTCCTTTGTATAAGTTAGGATTCTCCAAGTTCTTTTTCAAGAACTCAAGATACAAACCTTTCTTCAGTTGTTGGCTGTACTATGGCTTCTTTAGCATATAAAAAAAACCGGTCAAGAGCGAGTCGGACTCGCGCACCGAGGGTTCCGTAAGAATATATGATGTTGATGATTTCTGAAAAACTGTGCTATTTAGAGATATCGTTTTATTTTTCCTGTAATCTTTACATAAGCTTCTATCATATAGAATAGTTTCAGATTTTTATCTTTGCAAACTTCGGAGATAAGGGGGGAACGGTTTTTTTTTTACATTTTTCATCGAAAGTCGGAAACTATGATACCTAAAAAAAATAAAAAATGTTTGAGAATGTGCAAACAGCCCCTTTTATATGATACCCCACATGTTGTAGTAGCCCCACTTCAAATTTTTAAGACCGTTTTGGTCCGTTTTGCAAAAAATTTATATTTTTTAAATTTCTTTCTTGTTTGCATTATAGTTGGGCTAACGTCATCTAAAGCTATTCTAAATTTCAAGTTGATAGCATTAGTAGTTCTCGAGATATCAAGGTGTGACAGACAGACAGACAGACTTAGTCTCACCATAAGGGTTCCTTTTTACCTTTTTTGTACGGAACCCTAAAAACCGGTCAAGAGCGAGTCGGACTCGCACACCGAGGGTTCCGTAAGAATATATGATGTTGATGATTTCTGAAAAACTGTGCTATTTAGAGACATAGTTTAATTTTTCCTGTAATCTTTACATACACTTCTATCACATAGAAAAATTTCTGATTTTTAACTATACAAACTTCAGAGATAGGGGGGGGGGACGGTATTTTTTTATACATTTCTGAACAAAAGTCGGAAACTATGCGACCTAAAAAATAAATGTTTGAGAATGCGCAAACACCGTTCTTTCATATAATAATAATAATAATAATACCATTTATTTCAGGCGACACAGGCCCATAGCCACACCCCACATTCCCTAGTAGCCCCACTTAAAATTTTTAAGACCGTTTTGGTCCGTTTTGCAAAAAATTTATATTTTTTATTTCTTTCTTGTTTGCAAAATAGTTTGGCAAACGTCATCTAAAACTATTCTAAATTTCAAGTTGATGGCATATGTAGTTCTTGAGATATCCAGGTGTGACAGACAAACAGACAGACTTCAGAGTCTCACCATAAGGGTAGGAACCCTAAAAACAAGATATATTTTCGTCTTCTTTTCTGTCTGTACCACAACATACACATTTGGCTGCGCGTGCGCTTCGGATTTACATAGACGTTTATCTGCTGGCTCGAGATTATTGAATTAGTTCATCGCCCCCGCGACGGCGACGGCCATGTTTGTTTGTGTGCAGCTTCGTTCCTAGGAATGTCGTGTTTTCACTGATGCTTCTTAATCTTATCCTTCCTCAACAGATATATGGTACAAACTAAGCCTCTGGTAAATCTGTCTGTCTTTTTATTTCCGCCTTATACAGGCTAATCTACATACATTATGTACTCGTACGTTCCACTTTGACAACATCCATTCTCTTCTATAAAACAATCCGGAGCTCACAAAACTTCTTCCTGTGGGTGATGGCCTTACTAACCGTAAAAGCTCAATAGTAGTCTAGTCTTTATAAGGAACTTTTTGCTGCAGTGATTTTATCATCGTAGGTGTCGAGTTTACTATTTAGAAAATTTTGCTACGTGAAACAGGCTATTTAGATGGTGTCAGATTGCTTGACAACGTGTAGTTACTTTTATTTTTTCGACTGCTAAAATGTTAGGGAAAAGATCAAGCCAACGCTTAATTTTCATATCACATTCTTATGAGTTTGTCTCATTACCTTACAGCATACACCTGTACCTCAAGTGTAAGTTTGCAAGAGAGTAAACGTAACTATTTCGTTTGCGTTAAATTGACCGATAGATCATAATGCTAAGAGTATAAGAGTGAGAATAAAAATCTTAACGCAAACGCGCTAGTTACGTTTATTCGCTTGCAAACTTACACTTGGGGTACTGAACACTAAAGTAATTCAATTATAAATAGCAAATTATTCTATATAATTATGATTATTAGCACTGATAAGGAATTCAATAGATATGCACTATCTAAACTGATGATAAGTCTGTGTACTATAAATGAATTGGGTCCCAATCTTCGGTATTACCAAGAGGTATACGTACGCCTCAGAATGTGAATCCCCGACCTCATCGTCCACATCGTCCACATCGTCCACATCGTCCACATCGTCCACATCCCGTCGATATCATTAGTGCACTCTTAACGAGGTACAATATTGTTTTAATCACCATTGCGGTTATAATTATTTGGTGGTCATATGTGTTCTCTTCAAAAAGCAATTTCAAGATGATACGAGAATTGTAAATCGATGAACTACTCGTATAATAGGCTACCAGCTTAATTTTTCAGAGGCTACTAGGATACTACTACTCAAACTCAAAGCATTTATTTTAATTAAACTATTTACAGGCACTTTTGAACTGTCGATGAGTCTAGTTAGAAATATGAAGCTAGTTGCCCATTCGAAGCTAGTTGCCCATTCGAAGCTAGTTGCCCATTCGAAAGCGTAGACATATCAATGGAAGAGTATCAATATATAATAACTACAAAAACATCAGTTAAATTTGAAAAGTTCAAATTTAACTAAACGAAAGCGATCTCTACAATTTTACTATAAAAGTAACTTTTTGATTCAAACGTTCAAAAACTATATGTAGAAATGAAACGTTTTTTTCGCCTCAGGAAAATCGTGTTTTTGTAGTTATTATAATACTTAACCGTCGATATGGAGATCAACGGGCAAGAAACTCCATGGACACTCTTTGTTACAAAAATATTATTACATATATTTAATGTTGAATTTATAACTAAATGTGAGGACGATGAAAAAAACGCGTCCATAGTACAGCAAATAGAAACAAACAAAAAAAAAAACAAGCCAAATATTAATATACAATTGTATAATACAAAGTAGATTGAATTTATATGATGCAAAGATAGTCTTACAATCTTCAGCAGCTCCAACAGTAGGTATTATCAAATGTTAATCAATTAGTTGTGAATGTGGAGCAGGACCAGCATTGAGCCAAGCATTTTTATCAGCGATGTAATCCCCCAACTTATAGTATGCCTTGCCTGCATAGTGTGCGATATAAACAAGATTTTAATTTCGTTTCATTCAGTTGAAGTACGTGAGGAGGAATGTATTGTGACATTTTAAACAGTACTCCATGAAAGATGAGTCTACTTAAGCCAATCTGAAACCTGTACCCTTATTGCGTAACACAGTTTGAATCGGAATCGGAATGATTTTGAAGTATATTGCTAATCCATTGCTTCTTATGGTAGAAAAAAATGTCTGCTCAACAACGTAAATACCGCAATGAATGTTGTTGAACTGTCAAATTGAAACCGATTCCTACTGATAGTGTGTTACGCAATTAGCCCTCTGGTTGAGCTAATAGAAACAGAGTGACAAGAGGCAAATGATAAAAGTAGGCTTGTCTTCTTATACAAAAAAATGGCCAAATCTATATTATAGTTTGTGGTAGCGGAAAAAATATATGTTATTCTTGAACATAATAGTCAGAACTTGGAGTGTTTATCAAATTAATAGCTTTAAAAATGATTTATTTAGATTTATTATTTGAATAATACTCGTAGTTGTTTTATTAATGTTTTGTTTAATAATTAATTTACTTAAAGATGTTTAGATAAAAAAAAATCTCGATACAAATTAACGGTAAACTAACCCTTTACTTTGAGTTTCAATCCAAAATATCTGTATTAAATATCAACCTACGGTTGGTATTTAATTACCAAACACGAACGACGACGACGTCGTTAACAAGAACGTCTTATTTGTATGCAGAACTTGGTTGTGTTTTTATTTTCGATTACTCAACTCATTTTTGAGTAAATAAATTATAATTGCTTCATATTTTGCAATAAATTACAAGCGTTGTGTCATTGCGCTTCTCTTTCTTTTGTACGCAGTCTGACAGTGACAGCCGTTTACCTAATGTCAGCGTCTTCATAGGAATTTATAACATCATCCACAAACTTTTGCTGAAGCGAACCACAAACCAAAACGTCAACTGTCATTTTTTGTTTTTGTTGATTTTTTCAAAAAGCGCTGAATCAATTTTGATAAAATGTATATGTATATATATTTATGTAATGTATAAATGGACCACCTCTAAAGTATGACCTACCAAACAAAAAAAGAATCATCAAAACAAATTCATAATTGGCGGAGTAATCGCGTAACAAGCATACAAAATAAAACATACAGTCGAATTGAGAACCTCTTCCTTTTTTGATGTCGGTTAAAAATAGACTCGACCGCGACGTCTGCAGACCCTCCCCAAAATAAAATGCCGTAAGACATGAATACAAGATACTATGAAAATAAGTAAATAAAATAGAATATGTCAAAGTACTTATGTAGGTAATTGGAAAGTATACAATTGTTCGAACTTAGGAGTAGGTAATAGGCATGTTTTCAACAAAGTTTATTTTCCAAAAAACTGTCCGAAAATAAATTAAATAGTGTTCGAAATTTAAATAGTGTTGTTCCAGCCTCAACTATCACTTTTCAAACAGTTCTATCTCAAGTCCGTAGAAGCACAGATTACTGGTGAACATAGATATTGTCATAATGCCAACGACCAAGGACAAATGGGGCGGGCCCATCCCTGACCCACTTCGACCCCCGCGTCTTCTATAGCCATCAGTATAAGCGAAGGCTTAATGCTGTTGACTTATTTTATAGAGGGTTGACGACAAGACATTAGGGCTGTTATGGCGTTTAGCGTTTATATTGAACTAACAACTTGGGTGGTTAATGAAAATGACAGCCATTAACTAGTTATTCACTTTATGCCTTTTACAGGTTCATCTTTCTCCCCTATTCTTTACAAGCAAGACGCTCAATGTGCCAGTAAGAAACCCTCGAAAAATACAGCTACAGCCAGTGCCACCAAGATTTAATTGAGGAAAACTCCGAGTAAAGTAATGATGGTCAGCCGCGTAAAAGCAAAGCCTGCTCAAAGGCAAAAACTACTCAAAAGAGTCCATTCACAGATTTTCGCAACAAACGGCAAGACGTTTGAAATTGACACAATTAGAAAACTGTTGATAATTCCTAGCGGGAGGAACAGCAGCGGGAAAACAAACAGTAGCGAATCGGCAGCGAACCGATCCGACACGGCGGCGGCGCGGAGCCGGCGCGATCGAGTATGACACGCCCTTAATAGAGTCTGCATTGTGCTCAGTTCAGCGCGATTTGACACGAATCGTCCGTTCTTAGGGTGTTTTTAATATCATGCGGATTTCTACACGCATGCGGGATTGCCCCGCACGCGTAACTGCTGCCCAGGTTCTCACCCCGCGTCCTTACAATAAATACTTGTATGAAAAGGACATTTGCGGGGCGATCCCGCATGCGTGATTAAATCCGCACGATATTAAAAACACCCTTACGCCGAAAGGGTGTAATGATTACCTGACCATCGCAGGTCACCTATTGACCACAACAGCTGTGGTATGAAGAATGAATAAAATAAGAAGACGTTCTCAACAAAATGCACAAACACCTATTTTAAAAACCCTTGGTTTTTTGTCATGTGTACCGACATTATCAATATTACCTGATCATCTTCACATATCGGGGATAGGTATTTAACAGGTATAGGTACTGAAGGAAGAATGTGCTCACCGAATTACTTGATTATTTTTACGACCAGAAGAAACTTAAGATGCTAATCTCATGTTGGAGGACTTTGAAAATGTAAAACACCTCTCCTAACACCAAGTAGGAAGAATTGGTAGAACTTTCTGCATCAAAAATACATTAAAGTATTAAACAATTTCCTTTTCTTTTATTCATATTCATATTCATCATTTATTGCATCCATGTAGTTTACAAGTTGTTACAAGTTTAGGTACAGGTTTCATACATGAACCCTGCTAGGGCACAGCCATATAAAAAGTTGAATGTACCACAGTGTCACAATATTAAAAGCACTGTGCTAAAAAATACTAATTTCAACATGCTTAGGTATCAGATTTCCATCACTTGTCATTTAAATAAATACTGTCATGATGAGACTGTCATTTTAAAGAGGAAATTTTAATTTTATTCCATTATCATCATTTCAGCCGAAAGACGTCCACTGCTGAACATAGGCCTCCCCCAATTGAGGGGGGGTTTGCACTAATCGCCACGCTTGGCAAAGGGGTTGGCGACTTGGCGATCGCAGTATGGTGTTAAAATGCATAGAGAAAGCTGTTGCCCATTCTCTAGTAAGCCATCAGTTAAATATAATTAAGGCTTTCGCCTAAATTTTATATCATGTTACGTTATACGTATGGAGCAATTACGTCGTTACCTAGGTAATATCATAAACCTCTATAGAATGTGAAGTACCGCAGTAAATAACAAGTGCACCTGCAGCTAAACGATTGGATTAGCTCGGTAGGTGTTATTGAGTTATTTTAAAATGCATGATGTAGGTACCGATTTGGGTTTTGAGAATGTTTTAAAAGATTTGCCAAATGGCGTATGATCATTTCGAAAGGAAAACTAGCAGCGAATTTCTACCTATCATTTGGTCAGACATTTTCAGGCTGTTTTGCAATGTCCCTCACTTAAGTATAAGTATCTACCATCAAGCGTACATTTTAATAAAAAATGTAGATACGTCCTACGTCGTTCCTTTATTACGCTTCAAATCTTTTCCTTCTACATCATCAACATACTTTTTTAGTCATTCTTCTAAAATAATATTTAGAAACAAAAAAAAAAACAGAACAAGGTCCTCCCCACATTCCTGACACGGGGTACTAATCTGAATAATTCATGTAATTCACCCCCATTGTCCCACACTGTCCCACTCATTGTCCCACATGCGCCGCTAACAAAGAACCTCTCTCGACACAGTCGGGAGTAACCGTCAACACTTGTATATACAATGCTATTAGACAATAAGTATCAATTAGTCTTTGGTAGTTAGATATAACGATGACAGTGGCCAACAGAGAATTTTTTTTTGGATTGTCCGGATATTGAAAATCCGGACAATCCAACCAATTTTTCAATCCAATCAATTAGGGTAGGTACTATGACACCATTTCAAACATTATTCTGCACCTTTAATTAACTGTTTGGTATTAACGACTACGTTGAAGACAAGGAAGTTTGGCATTAATTCCTTCTGCACATGTCCAGGGGGAGGCCTATGTCCAGCAGTGGACGTCTTTCGGCTGAAATGATGATGATGATGTGGTTTCCCTGGTACGTCATTAACGTCTAAAATATGGTAAATTCCTATTAACTGCTCCCAAATTACGAAGTTTTTTTTTTTTTACATACTTCCTTGACATAATCTTTTTTTTTTATTTGACATTGACACCTACAATTTTAATTTATACAAGGTTCTAAATTTTATAATTTTAATAATATTATAAATCGTTTTTTGTACCTAATGTTTTGTTAATGATTTTGTTAAGTACTTGGTACTTGTTGACGGGTACGGGGACCTACACTGTCCTCCCATACCTATTAACACTGTAACTTGAAAACATTGTAAAAGCCCATTATTTTTAAAAGAGTTACCGTGGAGTTTCTTGCCGGCTCTTCTCCATATGAAACGACTGATCGGAACCGTGCACCTTGCTTCTGACGTTTCATAAGTGCCCATCACGTAGGTGTATCTGAAATAAAATATTTTGATTTTGATTTTGAATAAGTCTAGCTTATAATAACGATTTTCTCTCATGTACAAAAGTGGCGATCTGTCCTATACAAACAATAAGATTTAGTCTATCCTATTTAACTTCAGGCAGGCGAATGATAATTGCAATGCTTGTAAAAACCTGCTAAGTCATAAGTACTAACATAACATAAATTTGATTAAACCTGGAACTATCATATCAGCTGTATTCAGCCCTGTCCAGCGAATTTTTTGTAAAAAAAAATATAGGTTATTATTTAAAAGGTTAAATCTGTTTTACAATTTGCGGTAAACTATAGAAGAATACGAACTTAAACCAATTGGTCGCCCCCCACAGCAAATAGCGCGATAATTTATAGCTTATAAATGCCTATAATACACTGACCAGAGTTATAGGGAATATCTATGCAAAATTTGAACAGAATCTATCCCGTAGTAAGTATTTGCGTGATGCTGGCACATACATTTAGACTAACAGACAAAGAGATAAACAGGCAAAAAGCCACATTTATCCTAAAATTGGAGAGCCTATTCCAATGGTTAGTTCAGATCGGACACGCGGGGCGTGACGACGCAGTCGTGGCGTGACAACTCATTGTAATGTTAATGCGTGTCACAGCCACCACAGCCATGTCGCTGTCACACATCGTTATGTATCCAAATGATCCGTTAACGAGCATCTAGCGTAGACATAGCGTGGTAGCGAGCGAGGATCGCATGTAGCATCCAAAATATAAATAAAATGAATAGGCTATGCATCATCGGGAGTCGGAATAGCTCAACCTAAACCGAAAACAAAAGGCCGCTATCATCATCAACATTTCAGCCCGGAGTAGTATGGCCTCCCCTTTCTTCTGCCATACTTTCCGCTATTATGAGGTTTGTCAACTGCTTACCAGTTAGTGACAACCATCTTACCAAGGTTAACTTAACTTGTGAATCAGCATTTATAAATAATAGACAACAAAAATAACTCAAACATTGAAAGATTTGTTATTTGAAACTCACGAATTCAGCCGAAAATAACATTAATTCTTACGTAATTAGTAATGATGTTATTGAATATGCATAGAAAACGGATGACTTATTATTGAGATAGCAACTTGTGTTAATGTTTAGCTAGGTGGGTACTTCGAAAGTGCGTGTACTTACGCACATAACATTAAGTAGAATCGCGTATCTTGAAGCTACCTAAAGAATCTATAAAGAATCTTTAGGTAGCTTCAAGATTCAAATTAGAAAACTATAAACTACACACTCCATGCACCGGTAACAAACCTGATCGATTACAGCGCACGACCTAAGTACCTCTGCATTTGATAAGGAAATCCAATTCCACTGAACATAATCTGAATCGTTTTGCAAATGCTTAGAGTTTCGTACAATCGGAAACGCCCCAAACATTGGCAATAATAACTCAATATGAAACGAATGATATTCATTGTCCATCCATTTAAAATATATCCAAAAAAATGGTAACTGAAGAAGCAATGAATGCAATTCTTTGCTTTTTGAGTCGCTTAAATTTTGAATGTATCCTTTCCCAGTTAGCTATTGTCGTAACTTTCACGACAATACGACATCTCTTGCTTTATGACAAATGGATGCGCGCGCGCCGCTGCTATCGATTATGTCCGGTCTAGGAGTCAGACGAACAAACAAATAAACATATTCGTTTGTTACACTTTCTCTTTATACCTCCTGCTGTTCAATGTTTGAAGATTATATTTTTTAGGAAGTTTTTTAACTGAAGTTTAACATTACATTACATAACATTTTAACATTATTGATCAGCAACACAATAAGCTGGTTTCAGACAAACGTGTAATAATTATCGTACCTAAATATTACCTGGGTCATGAATCGTCCAAATATTATTTACACCTAGCTGTATACACCCATAGTACCTATACATATATTATAATATCTGTTGTGATCAAAACTTTTAGTGTGCAACAGCATCTTCCTTGGAAGCCTGCGTGTTCAGGACTGGACGCTGAAGCTAATCTTACCTAATTTCGGGTTAGGTAAATGTCTTCAAACAAGCAAGGTGTACTGCTAAATATCTATGTAGGCGTATGTGTCTCCAGATATTAAATTTTCAACAACCTCATGTATATGCAAAAGCGTCAATTTCAATAATTATTTTGTGATATTAACATCTGCATTGATTAATCTATTAACCTTTGCAGGTGATTGATTTCGCATCCATTTGAATTGACCTTTCAACAAATGTGTAATGTCAATGCAAGTTTTTCGACACCCGACTTTGGTCTGGATTCCTTTCAAGTTTGATAGGGCAAGTAAAACTTCGAATTAACCCGTTCAGACACTATACAACATTATTTTTAGTTTATGCGAAACCTGAATGTAATTTTTACACCATCATATTTTGTCCCAAAAATATTTAAGTGTGATGGAAAATGTTATCACCATTTAATTACTCACAATACAATCGCCGTACTGTTAGGTACCTACTGCCAAATTATTATCAATGAGCGCAAGACGACCCTGGAGGCGCGGGGGCGCCGCGCGCCGTTAGCATGTTTTTGTACGGACAACCCGGTAACTTAACAACCTTATAACTTTGTGATTTTTCATGATACGGTTTTGAAATTTTGTACATAGTTTCTTTGCATAAAAATACTACACAAGTGTTTCGGGTTTCGCATATACTTACTAAAACTAATATTGTATATCCGCCCGCAGGCGTCGTAAGAATAAAATTTATATTGTGTTTCATTCACATTCTTATGTTGTGTTTTGTTTTGTGTTCAATTGTTGCAGGGTAATCTATTTAAAAAAAAAATGACCGTTTGGCTACAAAATAGTTGTTTCTATAGCATTAAGGAATTTTTGGAATTTAAAAATTAATGTTAGGTACTATTGAATGAAAATGAATAATTGATGTTAGAATAATTGTAATAATATTAATTGCATGATAATAATTACATAAATAGACGTAAGTAAATAATTTGCACGCTTGCTTGCAGGCAGAATACAAAGACTTTTAGGACATAAGATCTTTCCTAGAATTTGTATGTATTTTCTAGCAAATAAACATTTTTGATTTTGATTTTTTTTTCAATGTTCTTGAAAGCGTTAAATAATAAATCAAGAGGTCAATGACGTGATTATGAAAAAGAGAGTGAAAGACTCGTGAGGAGGCCTTTGCTGGAGAGTAGAGTTCAATCCAAGTTCAAGACTTGCCGAGTTGCCGCAGATCTAGGGATCGTTCTCGCTACAGAGTTTAATATTTCGCTAGTCAATACACAGGTGGGAATTATGAAAAACCGCGTCTAATTGTCTATTACGCCGAAGTACCTATTACTAGTTGTATACTTGTTGTTCTCTCAGCGGCTCCGCGGCCTCATGCTTGCGCTTTGGGCAAAGGAGAGTTTATGTCTTTAATAATGTCAAAATAACTGCACCGTTGATCTAGTGGTCTCAAATCGATTCCCTGGTGGACCGAGCTATATTGTATATATTTTATTTTATTTTACAGTTTTCGGAAAACTTACAGCTAAACACTTTCGCACGATTGAGAGTAATTAAAATAAGGCCAATTAAAAGTTTTCACGGATAGTAAATAAATATAGTTATAAATAACTCCTGATAAATCAGGAGTTTCTCAGTTATTTTGTTCTTTCTCAGTTCTCTTCTTCATTTTGCGTGTCGGCCCACGCACAATAAAGGGTTCCTTATTTGGGATGAATATATCCTAAAAACAAACTTAACATTGTAGGTGACCAACATGTCCTCCCATACATCGGTATACGTCACGGTCAATTCTCTAACTGCAAATGTTAGTTGGTCGACTATTACTCGTTATCTTGTAAAGCGTACGCTTTACAAAATTAAGCTAAAAGTACAGCTAAGTTAGCTGTGGTATTTTTCCTTTTAATTGTGTTACATACTGCTATAATTTTTTTTACATATCCAAAAACAACCGTTTAGCTGGCAGAGGGAGGGGGGGCACACTTGACTCTAACAAAAATTAGCACTTTAAAGCTTAATATTACGCAAACGGATCCCTGAATCGAAAAATCGGCTGACCCGCAATATTTTTGAACGACCTGCCCAACGATACCGAGAAAAAAAAAATAATATCATCCCCACTTTACGTGCAAGGAGGTCCCTAAATGTTTTGTTTTGTTATATTTTATTTTTTCATTGTCGGCGTGATTAATATGGACACCCAGCTTTCGAGTACTAAGAGTCTCTGAGCTACGTAAGCTGGGGACAGACAGACAGACGGACGGACATGGCAAAACTATGAGGGTTCCTTGTTGACTACGGAACCCATAAAACGATAGGTTTCCCAAAGAAGTCACACGCGACACTGTTTATAACGATTGTTATCCTGTTCGTTATGAGATGGTCCGGTGCAGTGACCTCCAATTAGGAGCGCATTACGTAAAGTGCAGTGAGAAGCCGGAAGCACGCGGACGCGTCGTATAATGCATTCCTACGTGCGTGGGACATAGACACAGAGTAGATATGCAAAGAAGGTTCACTTGTACCTTTTGCAACCATGCCAATTGCATTCTCCCAGAAATTCGCACTGGAAACGGTACATAAAATAAACATAAATATCCCCATCAATTAGCGAGACCTAACCGTACCCACTAGCGTGACCTGACCGTACCCACTAGCGTGACCTGACCGTACCCACTAGCGTGGCCTGACCGTACCCACTAGCGTGACCTGACCGTACCCACTAGCGTGGCCTGACCGTACCCACTAGCGTGACCTGACCGTACCCACTAGCGTGGCCTGACCGTACCCACTAGCGTGACCTGACCGTACCCACTAGCGTGACCTGACCGTACCCACTAGCGTGACCTGACCGTACCCACTAGCGTAACCTGACCGTACCCACTAGCGTGACCTGACCATACCCACTAACATGACCTGACCGTACCCACTAACATGACCTGACCGTGCCTAGGCCTCTCACGCGCTACCACAACACTACTGTACAGTGCTTGCATCGCTTCGGCTGAAATTTGCCTCGCGATCAAAACCATTCTCAACGACTGCGGTTGCCGTAGTGTAATAAGTCTCATTGTCCAAACTGAACCTTCTGTTTCTTGACATTTCGTTGTGTTGTGTACTGGCTGTGGGAAGAGATACGACTGTTACGTAGAAGGTAGTTTTCGGTAAAATAATGAGCCGGAAAGGTCACCTAGATCATTTGTGCCATCCGTATTACAAAATAATTGATTTGGAACGTCCGACTAGGCTGTAATAAATGTTGCATAAACTTATCGTCACATCATAAAAACATGCAATTGCTTATTAATATGCACAACCTAGAATTAATTATTCATTAATTAATATTATGGAAGTGGTGGATAATTAAAATTTATGTTAATTTAATGTATACTACATTAGTATGCATCACTAAAAGCGTGTTAAGTAACATAGGTATTCCAATTCTAACCAAAATAAGCAAGACATGTAGAGTTGCACAGCGTCCGCATAACAAACCTGCATCGATGGCGATACAGGCAGCGACGCAGGGTGTAGTACATTCGACAGATTATGGCAATTCGCCTTTTGAGTTTAACATACTTATTCCTTTTTCGGAAGAAAACATGGTTTCTTTGCACAATAAAATTGAATTCTGAATGTTACCAGTAGTCAACAGAACATGATTTGCTGAACAAAGTTGAAAGAGTACTTGCCGAGAAAAATGGGGCAAAAACCAGTTTTTTTAAACAATACTCCCGGTACCTACGAATGATAACTATTATTTTCGTGCTTGCTCTTTCCCATGAGCAACATCTTTAAGTCGCGTGTCAATATAAACAACTTATAAACATAAACAAATAATTTAACACACACAATAGAATCTTGTAAGTCTAACAATGTGACCACGGAATGTAACATATTGTCATTACGTACAGTTTCACTTGTCGCGCATTCATTTTCTGTGATCACAAAATAAACAATTTAATAGAATTTATGATAATGTAGGGAAACCATCGAACATGAAGTAGACAAGAGGAGAAGTTCCACTCCATACAATTCCCGGTTCTTACGGACTGGCTTGTAGGTTTCTTCAAAAGAAGTTAGTTTTGTCCGTAAGTAGGTAGAGCTCGAAGCCTTATGCTCGCAGCATGCATCGCATCAGCTGTTTGTAGAGCTCGAAGCCTTATGCTCGCAGCATGCATCGCATCAGCTGTTTGTAGAGCTCGAAGCCTTATGCTCGCAGCATGCATCGCATCAGCTGTTTGCTCGTACCATCTGTATGACAAAACCTTTATAGCTTTATTTTTATTAATTTGTTACCATAATAAATTGGGGGCTTTTTCGTAACCATTTATTTCACTATTACTGCATATGGATTTAATTTTTGGATATACGTTTATGACTATGCAGAAAAACGCAATTGGGTTAAAATTCCTCGATAGAATTAAATTCCGAAAAGACCTCTACTTTTTATATTTTTTTCTGTAATTTATAATCCTAAGTTATTTCAATGCAAATTGCATTCAAAATGTGCTTACTTAATCATTGAAAACTCTGGCTCAAAATATTTTTGATACACGTAGCTTAATTTATCTTGAAACAATTTGTATTTGGTCACTCTTGCGTTGTTTTATTTTGGTTCCAGCGCATTGTTGCGCTCTCTTTTTTCGCATGTGGAAGTAATTGTCACTTTCTTATGCCCGCCCAGTTCGCTATGATTTATTTTTTACGTATGACCTTAAGTAGAAGTTGTGCTGTTTTCAGTAGTAACAGCATCGCGTTTATTGTCATAGTAAGTAAGTCTTCTGCATCTCGTTACTCCATGTTACATGTTCGTAGGTACGGGGTCCGCATTTGGTCAAGCACGTAGTTAGGAGCGGAGCTTACCTACAGTCAGTAGTCGTGGTAATTAACTAATACACACAGATGCGTGCGCGCAGCTAATTGCTCGTCAAGATGGACTGCTAAGTGTTTAGTGGGGTGTCTCTCACAATTACACCGTACGACTCTTGACAACATAAATCAAATCAAATCAAAAATATTTTTATTTCACATAAGCGTACATGGGCACTTATGAAACGTCAGAAGCTAGGTGCACGGTTCCAATTGGTCGTTTCCTATGGAGAAGAGCCGGCAAGAAACTCCACGGCTACTCTTTAAAAAAAAAAAAATTGGCTTTTACAATATTTTCAAAGTATGAGAGGACAGCGTAGGCCCGTCAAAAGTACCAGGTAAGTACTTAACAAAATAGAAAATGGTCTACAGATCTACAGTATATTAAGCCTACAACATCCTCACATTAACAAAAAAAAACTATATAAAATATGATTAACATAATAAAAGTTAGAGCCTTGTTGAAATCAAAAAACATCGATTATGTCAAGGATGTATGTAAAAAAATAAATAACATAAACATCGCAACTTGGGAGCAGTTAATAGACATTTACATATTTTTGCCGTTAATGAAGTACCAGGGAAGCCACATGTGCAGAAGGAATTAATGCCAAACTTCCTTGTCTTCAACGTAGTCTTTAATCTTATAATATGCTTTTTTGATAAGGACACGTTTGATGTGGGTTTTGAATTTTCCATCGCTAAGTTCTGTAACAGACTTTGGCAACTTGTTATAAAAGCGGATACTGTTAATAAGAAATGACTTGCTTGTTTTAGTTAATCTAAATTTGGGTATCACAATTTCATGTTTACTACGTGTATTTATATTATGGAAATCGCTTCTTATTTTAAAAAGGCCTAAGTTTTTGCGAACATATAAAATACTTTCTAAGATATAAAGAGAAGGCAGAGTTAGTACATCAATTTCTTTGAATTTGATTCTAAGGGACTCACGAGGACCCATTCTATAGACCGCGCGGATTGCCCTCTTTTGTAAAATGAAAATTGAATCCACGTCGGCTGCCGATCCTCACAGCAAAACGCCATAAGACATAATACTGTGGAAATAAGCAAAGTATACTAACCTAGCTGTGGCTATATCTGTCAACTGCCTTATTTTTCTTACTGCATAAGCAGCTGAACTTAATCTACCTGAAAGAGCTCTAATGTGGGCACGCATAAGAACGCAAGAAGCTTTCTTCCGGGTTCGGTTCCTTTGTCGAGACAAATGCTGCGAATAGTTATTTATGATACTAGTGCGGTAAGTTGGTTTTTACAAACGAGTAAACAGTCGAGGGCTTACCGTAGTCACGAGTTTGTAAATGACAGTTGCCGCACGTGTGTAGTATCATAAATAACCATATTTAAAGTCTTTAGTAATTCTTAAAGAGGTTGTGATTATTCAAAGATATTTATAACGGATATCAAAACCGAGTATTCGTCGTGTCACGTAAATAATTTACTTCCTATTTCCTTACAAGGAGATGGTATTCTACTTTCTCGATATTGCATATTATACAAGAACGCATTTGTTATCGAATATTGCAGAGTCCAAGTGAACGCGTGTGAGCAAATGTTTGGAGCTTTCATTACACTTTCACTTCACAATCATTTTCGGAAAGATTTTGTAATAAAATTCTGAACATCAGTTAAAAGTATACGTAAGGTGTAATCTTTGAGTGTGTGGTAAAAATGCGTAAAATTGAGTACCGTATTGAACAGATAAATGTTTCAGAGCTTTCCGTCTCATCAAAGTGAGCTGTGAACTTGGTCATAAAATAAATATCGTCACTCCGTTGCGTCATTGCCATTGCTTGCCTCCTAATAACTGTAATGATTTGTTGGAAGGAGAAATTCTCGTAATCACAAGGAATTCTAAGCTTTTAATTTTGCCTCAAAAGTTACGTTAATTACTCGTAGAGTACCTTCTTTTGAGCTTTAAGCAATGAGAATAGGCAATGTAATACGTACGTGATCTGGGTCATTTAGTTCAGTAAACTTTCAAACATCCAACAAGCGTGAGAAGATAAATAATTATAGACATATCTACTTACCAGGAAATTATTATTCCATCTGATCTATCTATCTATCTCATATGGACCACGAATCCTATAAATACGAAGAACAAACAATACACGAAAGTAGTGAGATGTGTAAGTAGCTGCGGTTTTCATTTTGTGTCAATAACATAAAAGCTATCACATAAACTTATCAAGAATGTGTTTATGTCAGCCAAGAGCCGACAGCAGACCGTGATTGTAGCTTCTGAAACGACTGAAACTGAAGGTGTTAATATGACAATATTTTGGTTTCAATTGTGAGGTCATACTTACGTGTATAACGAGGTTTTATAATAATATGTTTATTGATAAAAGCAGCGGCTGCTGGTTCATATTATCGTTCTTGAGCTATTTATGACGCTATTGGGCAGTATACGACTCGTGCTCCGGCGTTGTCACAATAACTAAAGCTCCGCTTACATCCAAAGCAAAAAAAAACGGATATTATTTCTGAACGAACCTGTCAACTTCATTTCGTTTAAGACGGAGATATATGCCAGTGACCTTGAGTGGTTAGCTTGCGTGTTCTGTACTGAGCTCACGCAACGCGTCGTACGTTCAGCCAGTAATACGACTCGCCTATCAAGGAGCGCTGTCCCCAATTTGACGCATTATTAATTTATTATACACAAACCAAAAGGTATTTTAATAAAACGCGTATACTAAAAGATCAATAATTAAATTATCTTTAAATTGGTGAAGGTTTTAGAAAAATACGCTTGGTAGATTTTGCGCCATTCTCAGTTTTTTATCCGCGTTAGACATAACTTTACAAATTAATTTCACTTTGTGATATAAACATAATCTAAAATATTCACATACTAAGTTATTGAGAAAATGCTCTAATTTAACATATATTTTTTTCAAATCATTAACACTACTTGTTTAGACGTGATCTTCAGTATAAAATCATCAAAAGTCGGTTATCGTCGCCTTAAAGCACATTTCATGAACAACATAGATTACTATACAGAAGTATATTAGGGAGGGTAAACATTTAAATGGGGAGGGAGTCCCGTCTCGGACAAGGGGCTTCGTATAATTGAGATAGAACTTCACTTACAGGTAAGTTCTTTGATGGATCTGCGTCATCTGCCGTAGGTAGACATTGATAATTCAAAGTGCCTGTAATTGGTTTAATTTAAATAAATGCTTTGAGTTGGACCCTTGTACGAGTAGGTCGACTGCAGAATTCTTCATTCAAACTCAAAACTCAAACTCAAAGCATTTATTTCAATTAAACCAATTACAGGTACTTTTGAATTGTCAAAGAGTCGGTCAGTTAGTCAGAAAGTTGAAGCCCATTCCAAAACGTAGATCTCTATGGAGAAGAATAGGCAAGAAACTCCAAGGACACTCTTTTAAATCAAGATATTACAAAATCCTGGGTACATTATTATTGTCGCTTCTATATGTGAGAACAATGTAAAAATATAAATTATTTAAAAAACAATATAAAATATTACAAATAAGCCCTGGCAGATAGGAGGACCAGTCACAACTGACGGCGCCCATTCACGAGCATGACGCGTGGATCAGCACCATCCAGCTCAACCATTTTGTAGGGAACCGAATGATCCAACACACGCGCCACCATCAGCGAGACATTTAAGTGAGCATGACATACTCTTAACTGCTAAACTTTTTTAAGTCAACATACATCATAACATAATAAACGGCTCCATGGTACTCACATTTACAAAAATTGAAAAAATGCTTTTAAATTATACAAAACTATAGCTTGCAATGCATTTCAAAGATAAATAAAATTTCACTAGCAAAAAGATAAACATAATTACCTATTGAAGTATTCAACAACTAAAACTTGATTAAGTACATTTTATATAATAAATATGATTGTAATGTCAGAACATAAAAAAGGAGGGAAGCATCTCTTCCAAATATTATAATTTTAACAAGTGAGCCCAAGTGGTTGTGGAGCAGGACCAGCATTAAGCCAAGCATTTTTATCTACGATATAATCATCCAACCTATAATATGCTTGTCTACATAGTGTGCGTTTAATGCATGTTTTAAATTTCTTCTCATTTAGTTGAAGAATATCGAGTGGTATTTTATTATAACATTTTACACAATACCCCATAAAAGAAGTGTGTACTTTTGACAATCTGAAACGTGGTTGATCTAATTTGTTCCTATTTCTAGTATTAAAATTATGCCTGTCACTTATCTTACTGAAAAGATGTAGGTTTTTTCTAACATACATAATATTTTCATAAATATATTGGCAAGGTACCGTCATGATGTTAATTTCTTTAAACAGTTCCCTTAGAGAGTCGCGTCTGCGGAGGTTGTAGATGGCTCTGATAGCCCTCTTTTGCAGAACAAAGATAGAAACAATATCTGCAGCCCGTCCCCACAGCAAAATACCGTAAGACATGATGCTATGAAAGTAACTAAAATAGACCAGTTTCGCTGTATCCACGTCTGTTAATTGGCGAATTTTCCAAACAGCGTAGGCGGCTGAACTTAGCCGCCCTGCAAGTGATGTTAAGTGAGGACTTCACTGCAGCTTAGAGTCAAGCGTGATTCCCAGGAAAACTGTTTTTTCGACGAATTCTAGTATCTCTTTGTTCAATACAACGTGACATTCACTTTGTTTGTTGTTTGTTTGTTTATTTACCACTACTTCTAACATTCGGTAACGCGAATCTTATGCATTTAGTTTTCTTCTCATTTAATACCAAATTATTTACAGTAAACCAATTATGGACCATAATCATAGCGTTATTTACGTCGTCAAGCTCCTGTGCATGTCTGCTTACTTTAAAAATCAGTGATGTGTCATCAGCAAATAACACCATTTGGGGTCGGTTTTTCAGTAAATGAGGTAAATCATTTATATATACTAAAAAGAGGAACGGACCCAATATTGAGCCCTGTGCTACCCCCATTTTGACTATTAAACCCAATGAATTCACACCATTTATTTGAACTTGCTGCAATCTATCATTCAAATATGATTTTATTAAGTTAAGCGCAAGTTTACCCAGTCCGTAATGCTCAAGTTTCAAGAGCAGTGTTTCGTGATTCACGCAATCAAATGCCTTGGAAAGGTCACAAAAGATGCCTATTGCGTCTTGTGCCTCTTCCCATGCGTTAAAAATGTGTTTCAATAATGTGACACCGGCGTCAGTTGTACAACGTCCTTTGGTGAAACCATACTGTTGATCGAGTAAGATGTCATTACGATTGAAGTGATTGAGCATTTGATTTAACATTACTTTTTCAAACACCTTGCTGAAAACAGGCAAAACCGATACAGGTCTATAATTATTAGTGTCTTTGCTGTCACCGGATTTAAAAAGTGGAATAACTTTACTATACTTCATTAAATCTGGGAATATCCCTTGATCTACACACAAATTCAATATTAAAGCTAGATATGGTGCAATTGTCTCAATAATGGATTGACAAACTTTAGTAGACATGCCCCACAGATCTTCGGTAATTTTAATCTTAAGTTGCTTAAAAGTCTTTACAACGACCACAGGGTTTATATGTTTAAATTTAAATTCCACAGGGCAAGCTGAAACATTCGCTTTTAATAGATCAATAGCAAGTGAGGGAGAGGAATTTAAAGTTTCTGTAGTTGTAATTGGAATATTTGTAAAGAAAGTTGCAAATTCCTCAGCAACATTAATGTTATCGCTAACGAGACCGCGGGAAGTTTCCAGTGTGTAATCAGTATTATTCGATTCAGATAGATATAAGATGAGTGCATATTGCCACTGTATGGACATACGAATCTGTCTCAACCACATAGGAGGAATAAAACATTTGGCACACAAATATGGTAAGTACTTTAATCCTTCCCCCTTCCTACCTTTTTAGGGTTCCGTACCCAAAGGGTAAAACGGGAACCCTATTACTAAGGCTCCGCCGTCTGTCTGTCTGTCCATCTGTCACCAGGCTGTATCTCATGAACCGTGGTAGCTAGACAGTTGAAATTTTCACAGATGATGTATTTCTGTTGCCGCTATAACAAAAAATACTAAAAAATAGAATAAAATAAATATATAAGGGGGCTCCCATACAACAAACGTGATTTTTTTTGCTCGTTTTTGCTCTATATTGATAACGGCAACAGATAGACGCTTGAAATATTCACAGAATATGTAGATATATATTGACTTTAAAAATAAATAATTAAAATAAAATAAAACAAATATTTAAGGGGGGCTCCCATACAACAAACGTGTTTTGTTTGCCATTTTTATAGATAATGGTACGGAACCCTTCGTGCGCGAGTCCGACTCGCACATGGCCGGTTTTTTTTATGGTCAAGTATCTATGAGTCATAACAATTTCTTTATTAAGGCTTCTACATACCGGGGCGACTTGTCGCGCGACGCGACGCGACACAAAGGCACCGCTCGTCCCGCGATACGCGGGGCCTTTGTACCGTGTCGCGTCGCGCGACAAGTCGCCCCGGTATGTAGAAGCCTTTAGACGGTAATTTAATAGGTAACTATGGTGTGCCAACAGCAACATTTTCTGCATATCTTTTCCGTTTCAAAAACTTTTATGGATTATACGCACAGTATTACACGCAAGACGTGATGAGACCACTCACATGATAATCACAATCATTCGTCATCATCATTTTGCCTTTAACGGAGTCTCAATATGTAATCATCATGAAAACAGCCTAATCTGCGGAGCCAGCTTTCAGCCCATTACTCAGTTTTCATACACGCATTAAGGAAAGTAAAGTAAAAAACTGCAAAGGTCATGCACGCGATTTTGTAACCTAAACGTAAACATTTGGTTACACGTACTGTTGCAGAAGACCTTGTTGTGTATCATTCTGAATGTTATCAGTAAGCTATTCAAGTTTGTCGGGTTGTTGTGAGTTGCGTATTTAGTGCGTTGATCGTCGAGTGCAAGTGATCATTCTGCGCTCGAAGCTCGCTGCGGAAGGACGTGTGTTGCGCTGCTCTCGCTGTGCCCCGCTCTCCCGCTGCTGCTCTTTCGTGCTCGGTACGTTACGCTCGCGTAACGCTCTCGTAGTCGCCCCGACTACAACCGATCGTCGATTGATTAGATTGATTAATTTATTAATTAATTTAATCGAAAGACACTAGATCAAAAAAAGTGCCTTTTTCAAGGCAAGCGTTTCTTTAACAGTTTGTTCAGAGAGTAGCTTCATTAGGCCCCTTCTGGGCAAAACCACAGTTTCGTGGTCCTCGGTGGAAACCTTACGGTGTTAACGAAACCGAGTGGGGTGTTGACCCAAACGCACCCGCCGAACCCCTTCAGGGGGAGGCAGTAAATTGGACGGGTCCCAGAGTTAACCGGCCTTGGGGGATCTCCTAGTCGGCTCTGGTGGCAGTTTTCCTTCCGCAGCTACTCACCTAGTGTCTCTAGGGTGTGTCTACACCCTTCGCGCTAGACTGGAAAGGGCCCCCTTGCACAATAAGATTGGCAACGGGATCACAAGCTTAGGGCTCACCAATAGGCTACACATCCTCCCTGTCTGCACCCGACAGGGAGGGAAACACATCCCCGGGCCAATCCACCCGGGGAGCTAGGTATAGGGAACGATAGGCAGAAATTAGTGGAGACGGCTCCAAAATTCCTCCCTACTAGGAACCCCCCCATTAACCGCTATGGAGGACGCCCTTATTGTGGCGTTCTTCAGAAAGGTCCTTTTTAAGGACCCAGCCTTTTTAGAACGTTACGGAGTTCAACTCGCTGAACTAAAGAGCCAGCCTTCTGCTGGCATCGATAAGTTCAGCGATGTACTCGCGAACCAGCAGGCGGAAGAGGACTTCCAGAGTCCCTCCCCTAGTCCGATCGTGTCTATGGACACCTCCGCACCCGCGGACAATCGCGCGCCAAGTCCGTGCACGTCAGACTCCGAAGAGTCCAGTTCTTCCTCTTCGTCTTCTTCTCCCTCTGCCAAGCCAGGGGTCCTAACCTCTGGACCTGGCAAGAGGAAGAAGTCGAAGAGTAAGTCGGGCCAGGCGTCAAAGATAGTGGCGTACGAGCCTCCCTCGACCCCTATCCCTTCTGCCCCCGTGGCATCCACCTCAGTGGCCCCTACCGCGGCCCCTCCTACCGTTACTCCGTCACCGGTCCCGGCGTCTTCCACGCAAGACCAAGACGGTTTCACTCTCGTTTCTGCCTCTAAGAAGGCTTCCCGTCCTCCGCCCATTGTCATCCAGGACAAGGGTAAATGGACGGAAATTTCAAAATGGTGTGTTGATCAGCGGATCAATTTCACCAGCGCGGTCAGTACCCAACCGGGTATAAAAGTCACCGTTCCCACGGCTAACGATTTCAGGGAACTAACCAGGACACTTCGGGTGAGAGGCATCTCATACCACTCTTATACCCTCCCCGAAGAGCGTCAGACGCGTGTGGTGATCCGTAGGATCCCCAGTGAGATTGCCACCGCTGACATAAAGTCGGACTTAGAGCGACAGGCTATTCCTGTCCTCGAAGTCCACAGGATGCACCGCTCTAGAGGCGGTTCACCATACGACATGGTTCTTGTCGTATGCTCTCAGGTAGAAGGGCATCACCCTATTTTCAAGGTCGCTTCGATCTGCAGCCTCAAAGGCTTTGATATCCAGAAGCCCCATAAGTCAAGCATTATCGGACAATGCCATCGTTGCCAACTATACGGTCACGCGCAGAAGAACTGCTTCGCGAAACCCAGGTGCGTCAAGTGCCTGGGTGAGCATGGCACTTCTGAATGCTCGCGACCAAAAGACCGTGCCCTCTGCACCGAACCTCCCAGTTGCGTTCTTTGCGGCCAACAAGGCCACCCAGCCAACTACCGTGGCTGCCCTAAGGCACCAAAATCATCTTCTTCGAAGTTGACCAAGCGTTACGACGCGAGGCAACAGAGAGACAACCAGGGGGGATTCTCTTCCTCTCTGTCCCAACCTCCGCAACGACTGAGCCCTCAAAGGTCAAGTCCGTGGAACTACTTCAACCACCAGCAGGCCTTCCCTGCCTTCGGCCAATACATGGCTCCTCCCCCCCCTCAACCTCAACCCATCCCACGGTTGATGGACCCTCGCCTTCGCGCTCATAGCGTTCAGCATCACCAACAACCTACCACCGCCGGTAGAAGCGCGCCTCTCGCGCCCCCAGTGGCCCGCGTGCCAGAGCCTGCTTCCAAAGCCGCTCCCCCTCTCAACACTCGCGCGCCTCCTCAACCTGCGGCCACTCCAGTGGTCGCACAACCTAACACCTTCGATGCGTTTAATGTGATCTCGAGCACATTCAACATCTTTCTTTCGCCCCGCGCCAAGAAAATGGCCAGCGAAATAATCGTAGCCCGTAACTCCTGCGATCTATCGGAGATCCAGCGAATTTATCACGCGTATCCCGAGATCACGCAAGCCCTAGAGTCCATCGCGTATAGGAAACCATAATGTATAACACGGCCCCCGCGAGAACTAAACTCAGATCACTAAAGTTAGGCTTTTTCAATGCCAACGGCATTAGAGAACAACGCGACGAAATCGCTGTGTTCCTCCGCGACCATCGGTTAGATATTCTCTTAGTACAGGAAACTTTCCTCAAGCCTTGTCATCGAGACCCGTCAATTGCGAACTATCGCGTAGTTCGCAATGACAGGACTCGATGCCACTTGGGCGGCACCCTGATTTACTATAGGACTCCTCTCCATTGCATCCCGCTCGATGCTCCGACAACTCTCTCGTGTCTTGAAGTGTCTGCATGCAAAATAGCAATGTCAGGTCATCAACCGATTACAATAGTTTCGGCTTACATGCCGCCCACCGCGACCACGAGCGCAGACGGTCTTCAAATGCTGTCTCGCGATCTTTCGATTCTTTTCGGCCTGAGTGAATCCGTTATCGTAGCGGGTGATCTCAACGCCAAACATCCGTCCTGGAACTGTAATACCACCACGTTTCGAGGCCAACATCTGTTTGACCTCACCGCCGTTTTAAATTTCGATATCATCGGTCCGATGAATCCTACTCATTACCCCCATATCCCCAGTCAATCCCCGGACATATTGGACATAGCGCTCCTAAAGAATATCAACCTACGGTTGGATTCGATAGAGGCGATGGACGAACTGACTTCTGACCACCGGCCGGTCGTCTTAAGACTGGCCCCTCGCGACGGACTCCTTGACCCTGACCAACCCCCCCTCACGAAAGTAGTCACGGACTGGCGGAAAGTAAGCGACCGACTGAAATCCACCACATCCCCGATACTGGATTCTATCCCCGATCAGTTTGACTCGATCGCCGACACGACGGCCGCGATCGACTCACTCACGGATCACGTACAATCAGTCCTGAGCGATTGCTCGAAGCAGGTTCCGGCGATGGACCCCCATCGCCGAAAGCTGCCGGACGATGTGCGTGAACTGCTGACTGAGAAGAACGCGGCCACTCGTGCATACAGTGTCTTTCCCTGTGACGCTAACAAAGTCTTCATGCGCCAATTACAGAAATCTGTAAGGAAGCGAATGAAAGAACTGCGTGAGGCTAACTGGGACAAGATGCTGGGCGAACTAGAGCCCACTCATCTTGCCTTCTGGGAGCTTCAGAGGAAACTCAGATCCCCGCAATTACCTTCAATGCCCCCTCTGACACGACCCGACAGGACGATAGCATTCGACGACACCGACAAGGCTGAATGCCTGGCTGACACTCTCGAGACTCAGTGCTCGCCCAGCTCTCAACCAGTAGACCAAGCTCACCTCGCTGAGGTGGACGCTGAAGTCGAACGTAGGGCGAATCTCCCTCCGGTCGAAGACCCTGATTGTCCTCTGGCTCCCGTCACCCCAGACGAAGTGCACGACATTATCAAGGGTCTGAAAACCCGTAAATCTCCCGGATCAGACGGAATCACCAACAGGGTGCTCCAGCTGTTCCCCGCTCACCTGATCATGCTAATGACCACCATCTTCAATGGCGCTCTTAGCAACAACATTTTTCCTCAAGCTTGGAAAAGTGCCACGGTCATCGGTATCCCGAAGCCCGGCAAACCTAAGACCGAACCTTCCAGTTACCGAACCATCAGTCTGCTCAACGTCTTCGGCAAAGTCTATGAGAGGCTTATTTATAAGCGTCTCAGAGACTATGCCGAGACGAAGGGCCTCATCCCAAACGAACAGTTCGGGTTCAGATCCCAACATTCGTGCGTACAACAGGTCCACCGTATCGTCGAGCATGTAAGCGCTGGCTTCCAGCGCGGGCTCATGACGGGTGCTGTGTTCTTCGACATTGCGAAAGCGTTCGACAAAGTCTGGCACAACGGCTTAATATATAAGCTCTACAAACTCGGTGTGCCCGATCGTCTCGTGCTCATCTTACGAGACTTTTTGTCGGACCGCACCTTCCGCTATCGCATCGAGGGTGCGCTATCCTCCCCCCATCCGCTCCGCGCAGGCGTCCCTCAGGGCGCTGTGCTGGCACCGCTGATATTCACTATATTTACTAGTGATATCCCCAAATGTAGAAAGGCGCAGTTAGCTCTGTTCGCAGACGACACGGCCATCTACTACTCCGGCCTCAGGCAAGACAATATCGCCCGCATCCTTCAGGCCGAAGTCAACAGACTCGCGGCCTGGTTCAGGAAGTGGAGGATTGAAGTCAACCCTGATAAGAGCCAGGGGGTCCTATTCTGTAGGCCCCGGCGATCACCCGCCCTGCCCCAACCGATCACCATGTTCGGCAAGCCTATCCCTTGGGAGAAGCGAGCCAAATATCTCGGTGTGGTCTTAGACCATCACATGACGTTCGGCGAGCACATAAAACAGGTGCGCTCGCGCGCCAGTTTTGCTCTCGGCCGACTACACTCCGTACTCAACCCGCGCAGCAAGTTGTCCCTTAAGTGCAAATTGCGTATTTACACCGCGTGCATTCGACCGATCATGACTTACGCCTGCGTAGTCTTCGCTCACGCAAAGTCATATCACATTCATAAGATGCAGACGCTTCAAAACCGATTTCTCCGTAGAATTACGAAAGCTCCTTGGTTCGTTCGGAACGAACAACTTCACGTAGACCTTAAGATGCCTACCATCAAACAGTTTATGAAGCGCCTTGCAAAGCGCTTTTTCGAATCCGCGGAACGTCATCGCAACCCCTTGGTTGTGCAGGCCGCTAGTTACAGGCCTTCTGCCATTAGTCAGACTCGCCGACCGAGGCACACTCTCTTAGATCCGGATGACCCCATCACTCTCCTTCAGGAAAGCAATAGGGCCACGAGTACAGTGCACAAAATACACAAACCGACCTTCCGTCCTCGCCGCCGAGGTACCACGCGAACTTCCCGAGTAAATGGTAATAAAAGTCCTCCCCCCCGTCCCTTGAATGTCGATGCGCCAGCCGCCCGGTTAGAGGCTGAGAGCGCCGTAGCAATAAATATAATATCCCCTGATAATAATCATGATCAAAATGTTGATCCAGCCCGTCCCCAAATTGTTAGTAATTTTGTGATCCCCCAACGACGCCCTGAGCCGAGTTCCGTACCCCACAGGGGGTGCCCTTAGTGCGCTGTCGTTTAGTTTTAATATATATAATTTGCGCCCTGGCTGGAGGCTTTAAGATTAAAAACCTTAGGGCAGCCACAGGAATATCCGGTTAAGTAGCAACGACCTCTCTAGGTCTGCTACGAGATGCCATTCAAAAAAAAAAAAAAAAAGTGCAAGTGATGTGGTTTCACTTTTCAACTAATGGTGGCGACTGTTCCCTGTTCTTGTGACCTGTGACCCGCGCGTGTTACGTCTCGTTATGTAAAGGATCGGTTAAATTGTTTCCTATTATTTTAGAAACTTTGTGAATACCTTATCTATGTCATAATGAGATGAGAGTTAAATATGCATAATCAGAAATCGGCCATGACAACTCAATTAAAGACTAACCCAGACTCGCTATAACTAAGAATTTCATGAGTCAGTAGGAAAAAGGTCATTAAGATAATTATACTTATATATCGATACCTATCAAAAACACGTTTAAGCTACACGTCTATCTGACTCCTCCAGTAAGAATGCAGCCAATTTGTGGTCTTCAATTCGAATGAAAAGAACAACAGACAAATTAGTCAAGACAGGGTGGAAGTGACGTCATAATAACAACTCACCTATACTCCATTTGAAATAAGATTAGACATTTAAATAAACCTTTTTTACAGTCCGTTCACCCGATTTTGACTTCTATTTCGTTGGTGGCATGACGAATGGCAGCTGTAATAAACAGTTGGTATTGTAACCACGTTTTTACTTTTAATGCCATCCTTATGCCTATGGAATAGAAGTCAAAATCGGTTGAACGGACTGTAGACAAGTTTATTTAAATGTCTAATTTTATTTCAAATGGAGTATAGTTCTCACGAGGTATCTGTCACACACTAATGAGCGCGCGGCCGTCTCGCTGCTTATAATCCGATGCGCTCGTCCAACGACTGCATCATTAAAATGGATAGGAAAAAATGAACGCAAGAAGATTTTTAAAGAAGAAGCGTGCCAACCAGCATGCATTCCAACAGTAAATACCCCATCCCTTCTAATTACCACTTACCTACTCTATTTGCAGAGATTTCTCTATAAGCGTAAGTATTTTACTAAGCAGAAAATGCCGAGGAAGACAATGAAGAGATAATGTGCATAGAATATAAAGACTGATTGGCTGGCACATAAACAACGACAATGATCAACCGTATTCATCGCATTACCATAACAGTATCACGTAAATATAAACATCAAATTGAAAATGTCTTCATAACGGCAGCACTGCACCAGGTACCTAAAAGGGGCTGTTCCACTATCGCAAATTCGCAATCGTCCTGACAGAATTCCTCTTGATTAGAACAGAAGATAAGAGGAGATAGAAAGGATTTATAAAGATTTTATCACTGCTATTAAAAAAAAAAATTAAAAGGTGGATAACAAATGAAAAAAGGATCACCAATTCAGCATTGTTCAAACTCAAACTCAAAGCATTTATTTTAAATAAACCAATTACAGGCACTTTTGAATTGTCAAGGGGTCGGTCAGTCATAAAGATCAAGCTAGTTGCCCATTCCAAAGCTTAGTAGGTACCTATGGAGAAGAACGGGCAAGAAACTCCACGAACACTCTGTTAAATCAACATAATATGGTTACAAAATATTGGGTACATCATTCGTGTTGAAATTATGCACGTGAGAACGATGCAAAACGTCAAAACCGTCCGTATTATAAAGATTAAAAAAAACAATTAAAAAATTAAATTAACTTAAAATAAGCCATAGCCGCTAAGAGAATATGACCAGTCCGTCGACCAGTCAAGTTTCCACCTTATGTGGCACTTTACACAATTTGCAACTTGATAGTCTTGAAGTTTTCAGGGATTTTATTAACCCTAATGAATATATCTTCAAGAAGCAGCCTCGTCATCATCATCTGCCGCTTTTTCCCAACTATATTAGGGTCGTCTTCCAGTCTAACTGGATGCTGCTGAACCCTAGCAAAAAGTCAGCCTCATCATACTTAAATGTGCTGTAGTGGAGTTAGAAATATTTTCGGGCTGTCGATGTCGGCGCGGTTCTGTTGCTCTGTACCTTCAGTTTGTCTTGCAGTTGCGAAACAGCCTCTTTACCATTAACATACAATTTAGCTAAGTGGAGGATAGCCGAGTAATCTGTTACAATTGGTACTATCTGATCTAGCTCGAGATAGCACGTGTTCGAGGCAACGATTGCAATCGAACACGTTTGCTGACCTAGCGATACAATACGGTCCCACTAAATGCGCCGTGAGCTCAGTGCATTACGGACAGCAACCGGGTGCAGTCATTTCCATCATTTTCTCATTCTAGCGATAGCTTAGCCTAAACGATACCTTGTTAACTCTCTTTCTAAGCAATAAACCTTTGAAGGTTATTTGAGTGTTTAACTTAGTAGCGTAGCGAATCCCACCAGGTACCACTTAGGTCGCGCCCCTACAGCACGCGATCGGACTGCTGTACCAAACGATCACCTTACAATTTAAAACTTTGCAGGAAATTAGGGCTGGTGCCAGGCTGGCAGGCAGGTATTACATCTTACTTAAAAACTACATTATATTAGTAACATGCAGGAACCTCTGCAAACACCCTCAGAATGCTGTTGCTGCTTCCCCTCACTCAGGATATTTATGAGTGAAGTGGTAAATAAAATGTGGGTGTGTGTGTGTGATGTCCTATGCTACTGAAACGTGGTCGCTCACAATGGGCCTTATCAGAATGCTAAAAGTCACCCAAAGGGCAATGGAGAGGGCTATGCTTGGAGTTTTCAGGTACCCTTTGTGAGATTGTCAGTAACACCAAGGCATTGTTGGCGATCTTTGAGGAGCTGGGGTGGATCGAATAATAGATATTCCCACCTGTACGCAAAATACGCGCATATTGACTTGGAGTTGCGGTCACCAGTCCGTATTACCTCAAATCAAACAAATCAAAAATATTTTTATTTCACATAAGCCTACATGGGCACTTATGAAACGTCAGAAGCTAGATGACCGGTTCCAATTGGTCGTTTCCTATGGAGAAGAGCCGGCAAGACACTCCACGGTAACTCTTTAAAAAAAATTGGCTTTTACAATGTTTTAACCTAAGCTATGTCCGTGTCTGTACACCTGACAACGTATATGCAAGATTTCAGGATGATCGGTTCACTGGTTTAGGCTTGAAAAGGTAACAAACAAACAAACTTACTTTCGCATTTATAATATTAGTTAGGATTCTTCTGCAGTCAACTTATTTCGTATTGGAATTAAATAAAAATTAAATTAAATGAAAATTATATGTCTATTTGTGTAAATTTTTCTAATTTCTAATCATTATAAAAAGTAGGTAATCAAGAAACTCCTTTCTCCATTAAAAATTCCGACACACTTATTAAGCTTTGTCAACAAAAAAAAATATGTTACAAAAAATTGGATAGATCATTCATTTTGTAATTATACATGTGAGAACAATGTAGAAAGACGTGCACGTTAAAAACGTCAGTAATAGAATAAAATAATAACAATTATAATATTAAAATAGTGGTAGCTAAGAAATTACCAGTCCCTACTGACGGCGCCCGTTCACGAACATGACGCACGGATCAGCACCATTCAGCTTAACCATTTTGAAGGGAACTTAATGATCCAACACACACGCCACCATCAGCGAGATATTTGAGTGAGCATGACACACTCTCAGCCGCCAGGGCACTTTCAACTCAATCAAAGACGTACTTAGTAAATACAAAAGTCATTTTTATTCAAACTAGGCTGAGAAACAGCACTTTTTGAATGTCAAAATTACATAAGACAGTCCCCCAAAAACGCCCACCCTTCACCACTTCCTAGTGCTTTAGCTGGGAAGAAGAAGTGGCGCAACAAACTCCCCAGCAGGAGGAAATGGTAGGTGCATAGAATAGAATAGACTACTCTTGATTATGTACACCATAAAAGTTACAGATATAAATGTTGAAATATTACATAGGGTGACACAATGGGCGGCGCATAGTGCTCACACATGTGGTATGCAGTTATACAATATTAAAAGATCGAATTTATACAATATAAAGATAGTATTTACAATCTTCAGAAAGAGAATGTTGGCTTGAAAATCAGCAGAACCAAAACCGGATATATGCTCTGCGATTTATCACTTAATGGCGCGCTTCTCCCGGATTGCTCCGACTTTCGGTATCTCGGTTCACTCGTGCAAAGTGCACAGAGTTAACACTGGATTGATGAAATGGCGGCAAGTCACGGGAACAATCTGCGATTCTCGCTTTTAAAACAATGGTTAGACCTGGGCCTCAAGTCTGCTATTACAATAGTGTCAGAATGGTCGATCATTGATTTTATAATTGTTGATTTTGACAAGTTTGGTTATCTACTATTATAATGGCATCATTGTGACTTTTCAATGGTCGGCCACTGACACTACATTGAAAAAAATTGCATTTATTGGTAATCTCGTACATAATGACAAATGAATGACATATCTACTAATGGGTTTTATAATAATGGCAATACGACAATGCCATTATAATAACACAATTCTATTACGAGAACATTGACCGACCAATGATCGACCATTATGAATTTAGCAGATTACGAACATTTAGCAAAATGACAATGGCATGACAATGGGATCGTGTTGGAATGACTGAATTTATAAAAATAGCAGACTTGGGCCCCTGCTGTCTTGTATGGATCAGAATGTTGGGCCACAAAAGGGATGGACGAAAGGCAATTGCATGCAGCTGAGATGAGAATACTAAGAGGGAAATGGGGGGGGGGATATGTGGTGGTACGCCAATGGATAGAAAAAGAAATGAGTACCTACGAGGAAGTCTGAAAGTGACATCGGTGACTGAAAAGTTGTTTGGAAGTAGGTTGTCATGGTATTTTCAAGTGATGCGGAGAAATGAGGGAAATGTCGCCAGGAATGTTTTGAGTATGAATGTGGATGACCATACGAGTAGTGGAGACTAAAGAATTAAGCGATGGATGGACTGTGTGAAAGATGATATGGCTAGAAAGCGAGTGACTACCGAGGTGACCACAATAGAGAAGTGTGGAGAATGAATAACGACCTGTATTATAATTTGCTTTTGCGGCATAATTCTTCACTAACGCTGTTAATGATAACAGTTATTTAGATAATATGCCTATCCGATACATTTGATACTCGTACTAATCCCATATTTTCGGAAGTGATGTTGTTTTGGTAATTATCCCTTACATAATTAAACCTGCTGCGTAATATGGAAACTAAATAATCGAGTACATAATTCGTGTCTATTTTAAGAGCCTAACCATCACAGCACAGAAGACAATTAAAATGGTAATAATTTAATTACTGAATCTATTGAAGCGAGAACTACAGACGGAACTAACTGTAACGGCAAACTAAATAATTATTCCGAGAAATGTTAACTAAGATATCGACAAATTAACATTCTTGTGGCGAATGATTGGCTTCTCAAATACTCTCGATATAAGTACAGGTACCTAGTTAATTTGATCAAGATATTCGAATAAAAACTGGCAGAATAGTTATTAAATGATCCACTGAAGTTGATCCCAGCGAGTCACGATTCAATATCAGATACCGTTGTGGTACAGTTGCAACTGCTCTTGAAATGTATCATGCAGCTGATAAAAAAATGTTTAGGTACTACAAAAACTACTGGAACATCAGAAATTATACAATTATTGTAATGCTACTAAAATCCTGGCTAATTGGAATGGTAGCAAAACAATCATCATAGCTATAGCTATTGTAACACCAGCCTACGAACGGTTCTTCACTTCATTGCACTCAAGAATAGATGGGGTACCTCGACCCCCGAAGTCTCAACACACAAAAAGCAGCCAAGTTCAAGCGACAGTGATTTGCAGCATGTTCTGAACTCAAGCACGCTGATAGCGCACGCGAGCATGAAATTGACCGCGTGCGCATCACGTTAGTTCCGTAACCAAGGAACCACGGGCTGTGATGTCTTTACAATAATTTAGAATCACAAAATATTGAAATCTCTAGAAAAGTAGGAAAATAAAATGACAAATCAGAAAATAATTTTTATAACAATTTCTCGAAGGATGTCTCATAAACATATTTCATTGATGAGACAATCATACCTGAAAGTAAGAAATATATCAAATCCAGTAAGACACAAATCTGAATGCTGAAAAACGCAACCGACAAAGCAGCCACATAAGAAATAAACAAGTAATTAAAACCTTCAACCATATCTGACAACCCTAACCACTACTATCAAGTACCGCAATGTAGTCGACATGCAAAAACGCTCCGTGACGCTGCGCACGCGCTGCCGACGCGTCATGTACTTACGTACTACGACTACGATACCATCGACCGACTGTCGGTGCTTTTGTACGGGCCGCTTATCTGGAGGATGTTATGTGTAGAGGAAGTAGGAAGTGATGGTCAACAGATTTTTAATTTAACAAAAGACTGAAGCTGATCATGGATTTTTTTATTCTTATATCTAAGTTTCTATCGTATAGATCTCACCTCAAATGCGTAAGAACATCTGATACTCGTACAGATTTTTTTTGCAAGAGACTTAGATAAAGCTCTTGCTGGCCAGTCAATGGACTCGCCCACACGATACACATACGATAAATAATAATGATTACTGGGTACTGTATCTTTAACAACCATATCTACATTTATACAACGATGTTCACATCCAATACGTTGTAGAGTTAATATTTAAATGATTACCCTTCGCGATCGCAGACGTCTGCTAGATTTATGCTTCCTCCATAAATTAATTAATGGAAAAATACAGTGCAGTTGCCTGTTGCAAAGTGTTTCCTTAGCAGTTCCAAGAATTTACCCAAGGGCCAAAAAAATTAAAAGGGTATTTGATACACCTTTTGTTAAAACTAATTTAGGTTTACAGTCTCCAGTTAAACGAATGAGCAACGAATACAATAATACTGTGTTAAACATACCTGACATAGATATATTCAGCGACAAGCTACTGAGATTCAGAAAGAAAATCACGCTATCCTTGCCAAGTTGTTCTTAATTTTTTTGTTGTTGTTTTAAAATTTTTTTCTTAACTTTTTTTTTTGTAGCCGTCTTATTTACGTTGGTCTGTTTTAGTTTATTTTAGTTTAGTTTAGTATAAAGGCAGCAAGATATTTTAACCAATGCTATGTAGGTACGCCGTAATTGTCATGTACGTATACATTACTCCTTTAGCTGTTATTAAGTTTATTTCAAGCATAAGTTTAATGTATATGATGTGGCAGTGCTTTTTTAATAAATAAATAGAGTTATGCTGTGTGCGATGTAGATCGTCCCTGATAGGCTAAGAATTGGCAACTGCCAAATTGCTACAGTAGTTGTAGATCTTTATTTTGAATTGAGTAAACATGCCAGCCAACACAGCCTTCCGTCTTATCTGGTAAATTATAACCATGTCATACAGGTCAACCAGATAATACAGCAATACATTGTATTTTAGTTATTTTAATATGGAGATTAGATAATCTTCTTGCATACAAATATAATAGAAAGTGATGTGCGGTTAAAATAAGCGAATTACATATTGACCCGATGACAAGCATTAAACAAATAGAGGTAGATGTTGTAGAAACGGTTATAATTATGACGGAACAAACAGACATAATGATGGTCCATTCTAACGGAACTATCACAATAATAGTTATAACGTGCACTTAACTAGACGATACTAATATATGGACTCATTTACTATCACGTAACTACATTTAACTGGCAGTTTAGGTCGTTGCTTATGTCTACTGGTAAGGCAGGTTAGTGGAACAATTAGGTTAGGCAATAGTGTCCTTTAAACAGTTTTTTTTAATAAACCGTGCAAATTGAAATTAATATCGTTTTCGACTTAGGTAGGTATGCTGTGCATTGTTGCGGATGTACACACGGCTACATATCAAGCTGTATAGGATTTCTGTACAATGAGAGGTCAGCTTACCAAACCTACTTAGTTTCATTAATATTTCCCCAAAATAATTATCTTCAGCTGCAACCATTCTATCGTGTTACTGAGCCATAATTGTAAAGCTCTTCTGGATGTTACTGCTATTCATGTTCCTGATAATTTAAATAATCACATTTATTGTCCCTACGTTTCTACAAGGAACGGTTCTGTGTTGTTACTATCTAATTCGAAATAAATTAAGAAGTCACAATAACGCTAGTTTATCAAGTCTCATCACAATCCCGAACTTCTTCTTTTGTGTCGGCCCTAGCTAAATAAATACACACTAGCTAAATAAATACATATAATGAGGATATATTTCATACTAGCTGCGCCCCGCAGTTTCACCCGCGTAAGTCTCGATCCCGTGGGAATATAGGGATAAAAAGTAGCCTATATGTTAATCCAGGGTGTCAGCTACCTCGATACAAAATTTTATCAAAATTGGTCCAGCCGTTTTTACGTGAAAGAGTAACATCCATGCTTACAAACTTTCGCGTTTATATAATATTGGTAGGATGAGAGACCATTTGGTGCAATAAAAATTGCGAATCAGTAAACCTAGTAGAGGGATTTTGTGCACCGGACGTGCGTAAGTGCCTCATTCACGAAAGCCAACTCATCAGGAACTAATAAAGATTAAAGAAAACAAGAGAAAGTCCATAGTATCGGATGTTCCCGCTAACGACGTCTAAAAGCGTCGCGTGGCGGCTGCGCCCGCGCACCGCTCTTCTCTTTGAACACTTCACGGCTGTCGCTCATTATGTTAAAGATGTCAACGCTATTGTTTATGTATTTAATTCTGGGAAGAAATGAAACTTGTACATATTCATAAACACGATTCCCGATTCCGACTCTGATCAAAGTGGTTAAACAAGATTAAAAAGAGGTACTGACGCAGGTACTAATTAGAGACATGTTCAATATTGATAAGCTATCAGCCCATCTGTTTTATCAATACCTATAAGTGCACCAAGTTGTGTGTGAAGGCAATAAACTGATTAAACGATAATCACCTCTCACCCTCGCAATTTCAGCTAAACGACGAAGCTTGAAAGACTTAGATCATAGCGATGGGGATTGTTCAACAGTCAAACTGAGTGGAGAAGTGACTGCGGCTGAGTGTCTGATGGGTAGCAGTAGCAGCCACGCTAAATCGACAAGGCACCCAACTTAAATGCTTCGCTAACGTAAGCAGGCTTTAGTTGTACGTCGTACGTATAGAAACACTTGGGTAAACAAAAATCTTATTCACAGTCTTCTAATTAAATAACACATTTTTGTTAGTCATATGTTTACCGATTTGGTTAAGTACGAACAGTTTTATAAAGGAGTAATTGTAACCAAAATAAAAAATACAGTTTTGGACTAAACGTCTTTGGGAGAAATCAAAATAAAACGAAATCAGTCCGTCTGTCTACCTCTTCAAACGTTTTTTGTTACACATTTCGTAACGTAGGTGGTCCACATAAAACGTCTACTTTCTCCAGACGCAAGTGCTAAATAATCGAAAGTGCATATTCGTATCTTACCAATATCTATCTTACACCTACCTACTACGAATCGTTGCGAGTTGTTTTGAAGGCTTGTCTCTGATCGTGAGTCACGTGACACGTCCAATATTATAATATATAGTTTTGTGATAGTCATTATCATTACACATGGTAATATTATTGTGTGTGAACACAACAAAGATAAAGCGCAGAAGTCCCACGGTGGAGAGTGACTTCGCGTAGTAACGTGTAATTTAGATCAGTAGGTACCTATACAAATTACTAAGCAGACTGTTCCAACAGTCTGTTAATCTGTGAGTTCTATGGATAAATGCTTTGAATAAATAAATAATCAAAGGGATAAATGCATTTTTTTCGGCGTACTCTCCCATATTTACTCGTTACAGGCAGATCAGCTTATTACAATATCACTTTTATTGCGTGTCATTATTCTACGGTTATTACCAGAGTTTATTTTTAAACGTATCTGTTTATAAAGGAGAAAAACATCTAACGATTCTTGCCAAGTTAAGTGTCGGTGACCATACCTACTCTAACTGAAAACGGACTACTACGTCAGCTGAGTCATTCGTCCATAGCACACACATAATCCGCCTATAATGTTCCCACTGCTGGGACACAGGCCTCTTTTTGTGAGAGGGAGTGGGCCGTAGTCCACCACGCGGGCGCAGTGCGTGTTGGTACTGTCAACTTGATCATAATTATTCTCAATATTGTATGAAGTGGAGCTTCTGAATGTATCCTGCTAAGTGAACCAAGTGTATATTTCTTGTCTGGCTGTTCGATGAGTCAGCAAGCAACCAAACAGACATTACACATTGTTTACCTGAGCGAGGTATTCTTAATACACGTATTAATATTCTACTTATAATGTTCTGTATTTAAACTATTTAGTCAGAGAGCTTTCTTCACTTGTTTAATCGCAATAGTAAGGAAGTGGCCGATATTGAGTGAATTCTTGTTGATTCTTCTCAAGTAGTAGGTACGCAGTACGTATTATGTAGCATCAAACCACAAATAGAACGTCTAACCGACTATTCGACCGACTCGTCCACAAAATAAATAATTAATAAGTACCTAACTGATTTGTCTGTTTTCAAACCAAATTGCAAATTATACGACGACGTTCTGAGCTATGTTGAAACTTTTACCTAGATCATGCGAGCATTGCATAAAACAAGTAAACGATACGTATAATTAAGTTATGGAAGAGCGGAGTCTCCTAACACAGGCATATCTGCTTAAAAAGAGGCTTCAATCACTGGTTGGTAAGGTTTACTTGTAAACATAATAAACCATTTTCATTTTCATTGCGATTAATCTTCGAGTCACACATTCGGTTGAAAGAAAATTACCAAGGTTTTAGTTTGAGTTCCCTGAAAGATTTCTGGCTTTAGCAGTTACCTACTTAAAGAGATTCATCAATTACGTACGTTTGTGAAAAAGTCGTACCTAACCTATTGGACAAATGTCGTGCAAAAAGTGACTGACCGGATTACCTGCGCGGGCTGCGCGTGCCACAGTTCCACCCACAGCTATAATTGTAACTGACCACGAGTTATCTTATTTATGTGCTTAAAGAACGGTTTTTCCTTCTCCTAATGAATGCCGTCATCCACATACGCAGTAGGACCTTAATGGTTTATACCACGGTAACATCGCCTTAAACTTTGTAGGTAAGTAGTTTATAAAATGCGCTCCGGTGCATACTATAGACAGGTCACTAATTATAGCGGTATTTTTTTTATTCGGGCTAGTTTGATTTTCAATGATTACCTACTCCTTCCCTATATTGCCAAGAGAATACAGTCATTTTCACAAAATTTTACTTCGAATTGTTGATAAATAATGTTTCTCTTCCTTGTACCGGTAACATGGAAGCCGAAACCATGTCATATTTGACCATTCTCAAACATAATGAATCTGAGCACAACATAAACAGCAAAATTGATAGGAAAGCGGCAATAACGATACTTGTATGTTAAACATTGACAGTTTACCAACAACTTATTAAAATATTTTCTATACGAAAACAGCAATGAACACCAAAGCCACCGTGGCATGTGCCATTGTATTGTGAAGCCGTATTTTTTTTCCTGTAAGTGTGAATTGATTGAGTGAGCTTTGCAAACGCTATAGCTCTCGTGACTGACGGCAACGGACGCCGCCGTGACGAGAGCTCAGCGTCCGGCGCAAGCGCACGCTGGCCTTATTCGATTGTAATGTGTTACCGTTACACCACGTGGCATTAAAAGTATTTTTTTAGACGAGGAGTCTGGAGTATACGACGTAGGTAAGTTTGTATTTTTTTTAACAATCACACCAAATTTCTGGTTTTTCCGAAAGATGAATTTTGTAATCCTCCAAAGATTTACTTGAAACATTAAAAACCGGCCAAGTGCGTGTCGGACCACACACAATGAAGGATTCCGTAGTTGGGATGAATTTATCCTGAGAACAAACTTAGCATTGTAGTTGAAAAACATGTTCCCTGATACATTCCAAGTGCAAATGTAAGTTGGTCGACTATTACTCATTAACTTGTAAAGCCTACCTAGCTATGATAGTTCTTCGTTATTATATAAGCTATTGCCGTGAATTTTTTGCACGTATCCTAAAACAAGTACTTGGCTGACCTGACTCTAACACAAATGAGCACTATTTCGTAAATAGATCCCTGAATTGAAAAATGGTTTACTCGCAATATTTTTGAACGGCCTACACATAATTATGCAACCAACTAAACACATATTATAATAACAATGAATTGCTTGAATTTTATTGTTACTTAATCCCCTTCCTCTCTCCTAATTTTGCTGTTCCCGACAGGGTCCATATTGATCTTTTACTGTTTTATACTATCTATTAATACATATGGAATGCAATACAGAATTGAGAATTAAATTGAACGACACCCGACACAACGGGATAGACGAGAAAAAAACACCACCCCACTTAACAAGCTGTAGGAGCGGTACCCTAAAAAAATATTTTATGATTTTATTTACTACTTTTAATTTGTCGGCGTGATTAATATGTATACCCATGCCAAATTACAGCTTTCTGGTACAAAGAGTCTGTGCTAAGCCGGGGACAGATAGACAGACAGACAAACGGACATGACGATACTATAAGGGTTCTTTGTTGACTGTGGAACCCTAAAAACGATTTACATTCAGGCACACGGTGAATTAGTCAACAAAATCCTCCAATCATTGTGATTGACTATGACAATTTCTTCACCAACTCGCGAGGTGTCAAGAGCAGACGCGTCATGGCTGTTCAGCTGCACTCGATGCTACTAATCGATTTTCCAACCGATTCGTTAATCAATTTTATTACTTTTAATTAACTTGTTGTTTTTTTAGCTTTTGTCATGAATTTAAAAGTAAACTGTGATCTTTTCTAGGTCGATAGCTTACATATATTTGGGAAGAATATTTATTCGTTTTGGATTCATGATCAGTCTTTAATGTTCCCACTGTTGGGACCCAGGCCTCCTCTCTGTGAGAGGGAGCAGGGCCGGATTTAGGGCAGGGCAACAGGGGCTCTAGCCCGGGGCCTCCACAAAGAAGGGGCCTCCACAATTTGATTTTTTTAGATAAGAAAGAAAATCCATCCTTTCGTAGGGATGGGTCGTTGACGAAAAAAGGAGTTGGTTTTCCCGTTAACGAAACGTCAGCGTTGATTTACATTCGTCAACTAGTCGATCAACTAGTTAAATTCGTCAACGATATGATAACATGTATCGTAAACAGAATTGTTTTTATTCGACGCTGGGATGTTCAACGAGTCTCCTTGTGTATCAAAGAAAAAAATCCCAAAAGTCTGACAACCAGTCTTACCAAGGCGTATCGGATTGTGGGGGTCAGATAGGCGGTCGTTCCATGTAAATACTGATATTCAGCTGCATCCGGTTAGACTGGAAGCCGACCCAAACAAAGTTGGGGACAGGCAGGCAGATTGATTGAGTATCAAAGAAAAAAATGTTCACATTCACAAGGTACCTTTGTTGTTTTTTTTTTGTCTGTTCTAAATATATTTTTGGGACCTCCACTTCTCAGTTGCCCCAGGGCCTCCACACTTCTAAATCCGGCCCTGAGAGGGAGTCGGCCGTAATCCACCTCGCGGGCCCAGTGCGGGTTGGAGGACTTTTTGGATTAAATCTCTTGAATATGTAGGTACTTACTGCAATTTAAAGACACTATGAAAATTAAAATAGTAAAACCGTTAAGTACCTAGTTATCCGCATAGCACAGTAATGGTCTTCTTAGTAGGTAATAGTTATGTACCTATTGGTACATGATTTTGAGAATTGAAACCTGTACCCACTTAATAAGAACGAGACCACTCTCTACTACCCAACATTGTACTCGCCTTAACACAACACACTTCTTTAAATAAACGTAAATTGTTATCACGACTTTATTCAATCATTCTGTTGATTTCCACGAATCGGTGAGATTTCGACATCGGATCGATTCCCCGAACTTGATGTAAATTGATTGAGTTGGTCGTGAAAGTGACCCTGAAGACGTGCGGCACTAATACCGACGCCATGGCCGCAGTGAACACTTTCTATGATCATGATCCAGGAAATATGTCTATTAATTAATAGACTGCAACTACCTCAACTGTCTCATTGGTCTAGTGGTTGCAAGCGCCACTGCTAAGCATGAGGTCCTGGGTTCGATTCCCTGGTTGGGCAAAGTGTTATTGGGTTTTCTATCTGGAATTTCTCAGTAACAGCCCGGAGTCTGGATTTGTGCCCGGTTGATGGCAAATATGGAAATAGGCTCGCCCTCGTTTAAGGGACTCAAAACATAACTGGCGAAATGTGGGTGTACTATTAGGTACACCTCTGCCTAAGTCCGCCTTGTACATTGTTGTGTGTGAGACGTTTAAATAAATAAACAAGGCGTGATGATAAGTTATACAAAAACAGAAGGAAGTTATAATGTCTAAATGGCTGTAACCGCAAAGACAGCAGCTCTCAATACTGAACTTTACCATGTTCAACTAGCCAAGTCGTAAAAGTTAATGAAATGAGATTGACATTTAGATAGTTACTATGTTCTGATACTTAGGGTGGGAATGTCATAGATGAAGCCCCAGCAATGACATTCGCATCACATTGACATTGATAGGTATTGGAATTTGATTGAAATTAGACCACTGTCGTTATCCAATGACAGAGGTCTACTCCCAATGTCATTAATAAAGGCAATAAATACATAATACTGGTAGCTGTTTATCTCTGTATTAAGGAAACAATTGAAGCTAAAAAGGTACTTATAAGACAAAGCCTCTCGAAATTCCAGCACTATCGAGATATAAGTAGGTAGGTACCTACTAAAGATTAAGGTACTAAGGATTGTACTTTACGTGCATTTGTGGGCATGGACATTGGTCGAGTGATTCAACCTACATAGGACCTTCAACATTTACACATCCTCTATTCATCGAATGTTTCAATAAAAATAAAACTTTCAGATGAGTGCTGCAAATTGCAATACAAACGATCAATTAAAGCATGAACAGGACACATCACTAACAATAAAAGTATAAAGCGCTTGAAATTAACCCAAAGATTGCCAACAGAACATTTTGCAAAGCATTTTGAAACACAATGGACCGATTTGGAAACTTGTTAACAGTAAGACATGCAATATAGACTCATATAAATATAAAATAATAGAGAGATGTTGACCGACAGTGTAGGAACGTCAGCAACTTGCGAAATTATACTAAAGTAATGCTGATCACGGCATCTTGTCGATACAGTTATGTAAAGCGGAGGCAGAGGAATTTGCTGCCAGAGAATTCGGCCAGCCTACTTACTCTATTAAATGAAATTGCACCTTGTTTTTGGTGAATATTGAGATAATTCTGGTCTTTCGCACTTGGTCGGTTAGTTCGATGCAACGGTAAGATAAGACAGTTTTTTTAAATCGAACACTTTCTCGCCGATTGTGCAATAAAAAATAAAAACTTTAATGTTATGCAGTCGCCACAGGATTATATTATATTAAAAACTGAATATGATCCGTGGCGCCGCAGTTTCGTGATCTTTCACTTCATATAATGCTCAATATAATATTTTATTGCAATGATGCAAACGAAGGGACATTTACTTAATGGGTAGGTAAGTATACAATGTGCTTTACAAACTTGTGGTAGCAACTGAGGTAGACTAACTCTCAATGGAATCTCTCTATAGATATATCGATCAAAAGTGACCAAAAGTAGATTGGAATTGGAAGGATTTAATAAATTTTCTAACGCCAATGATACCATTTGAAAACTTGCCTAATTAGAAATTACCTGTGAATTAGACTATTTTATTTCAGAAGCGGAAGACTTTCCATCTCCTGCTGAGAGCTTGCCATGATAGTATAATATCCGAACAAGACGACTCTTCTTAACATTACAACATTCAACACTCCCACACAAATGGACAGTGATCGAGTTAGCTCAACATTCATCAATTACATACTTCCGTCCATCTCGCGCGTCAGGAAGCAATCATCCACGATCATCCACAATCATCCGTCGCTCATCTAAACGACGCTGATCATCCACCGCTCATTGTAATCACTAACGACTAATGATCATCCATCTTACTTTCTCTGGTGTAGTTAAATTAATGACCATCTTACTGAGAAGGAAATCAATCAGTACGATTGTTGATGGGATTATCTGTTAACCTATGACTGCAATTTTTTTAATTTTTCTCGTGGTATCTCATTGTTAGCTACTTTTCGTAGATATAACTTTATTGTAATTGTTTTGTTTTTAGGATTAATTTCCCATTCAAATTCGTCCAACTGTCTTATAAATGTGAATCTGTCGCCGTTGGGTGGTGCCAACCTGTGTGATAATGCCATACACTGACATCTTTCCGATTCATCTTCTCATTTGACATAGCAAGCCTTTAAAGCATAAGTCTACTGAAAGAGAAGTGCAATAGCTTAAATTCTGTTAAATTATAACCAGTTTGGTACCTACACAATTTCACAAAGCCACCGACAAAGGAACTCTAATTTAAAGTTAGGGTCGTCGGCTATATTGATGGTTATTGTCTAACCGTCCGGTTAATAAGTTGTTTCAACGATTAACTTGATCATGTTTAATGTGTACGTGTTACTATATATTACAAGCGGGTTGGCTAATGAAGGAACTGGCAACCTATTCATTAACTTTTATTGTTAGTCTGTTGTCTAAATATTGTTGTAATTATATTCTAGAACAAAAGTCCAAGTATTCATTAACTTTACACAATGAGGATACGTAGGTAATTACTTAGATATAAGTAGGCTTAATATTATTATAGTTTAAAAATAATAGTTATAAAATAATTATATATAGTTTTAAAATAATTATTGGTGAAAAGTTTAAACTATCACGTACAGTACAATAAAAACTCCCGGGAACGCCTTTGGCTGTTTCAGGTGAGTTATCTGATAGATAAAAGCCATTAATTGTGTATCATCTAATTTATTGCCGCAATATTGAGCTGTGTAGACCACACAGCTGCTGCAATAGAAACGGCAAGGCCTATTAAAAATCTTCAATCCTTAGTTTACAATCCTGCGACTACGAGTCTACTACGAGTACAACGCATCGTGGAACAAGTGTATGATTCTACAGCAATCATGTTGGTTTAACAATCACGTATTTAGCCACAAACAAAGACGGTAACAATCCACTTCAAGTTGCATAAACATAATAAATTAATTAGGTAGAATTAACGCGCGGAAGTGTGCCCAGTTCTCACGGAAGACGTCCATAATAACATACAACGTGCGAAGTCAGTCATCACTGTTGAGGGATTGCGACACTAACTTGCTATTTTGCTTCAGAATTTTGCAGTGAAGTGGTAAAATAAGTCTTTCCCAGCTTATTTTGAGGGTGGCTTTCAATCTTACAACTTGAGTGGACTATCTTTGTATGATAGCTGCTTTGACAGGTAGCAGCTGGATGAGGGTAGCCGAAGATCGAGTTCAATGGCGTGCATTTGGAGAGGGCTATGACCAGCAGTGGACTATGTAGGCTGATGATGAGTTGTGGGCCTAACTGAATATCACTACTTAACATGCAGTCAAAACCTTCGTCCTGTCTAAAAGATTTTAAGACAAGTTAATTTACTATGGCACTCCAACGACTTATTCACTATAACATAAACGGGAAACTTAGTCTCATTACCTATAGGTTTAATCTTATATTTTGTATTGTTTTTTAAATAAACAATTTAATTTTTTACATTGTTCTCACATATAGAAGCAACAAGAATAATGTACCCAGGATTTTGTAATATCTTGATTTAAAAGAGTGTCCTTGGAGTTTCTTGCCTATTCTTCTCCATAGAAATCTACGTTTTGGAATGGGCAAATAGCTTCAACTTTCTGACTAACTGACCGACTCTTTGACAATTCAAAAGTGCCTGTAATAGGTTTAATTGAAATGAATGTTTTGATTTTGGTCTTAACCATTTACTAACACAATTGTGGATGTCTTTTTGTCTGAAATAAATATAACTAGCTGTGTCCGCGACTACGTTCGTGTGCATGTCGGAAAACAATAATTTATTTATTTATTAAACATTTAGTAGACACATAACAGGTCACCCCAAGGCGTCTACAATTAAGTTACATATCGTAATATAAACGTACAGTTACAATATAATTTTGTAACATATTAACATTATTGCTTAACTACTAACTTGTGCTGAATACAGATTAGCCTATAAAAATATACGTCGATGTCATGATCTAACTTGTATGACAGTGCGTGAGGTAAACATTTGCCGCAGATATAATGTGGCGCTTAGAGGTGTACCTACTAGGTGTAGGTACCACACTCCTCTATTGAAAAGGAAGAATCTTCCGGTCTTGCCTGGTGGGATCGCTACCTGGGGTTCTCTACTACAGCCCTTTCGAATGCAGTCACTCCGTCTTCAGGGTCCATAACGGCAATGCCAAAAATGTCACTTTTATTTTTGAGAATAAATAAAAATCTAGGCGCCTGGTTGGGACTCACTATCTGTGCACCTGCGGTACTTAATAAATCGACTGCCCCCCTGGGAGTCTGCTAAAATGTTATCATGGTGAAGAAGAGTCACGCTTTAAGAGCGCTGATGAAATTTTTCCAAGAAATAAAAATAATTAGTTTATCAATATAATATTACTGTGATTTTTATTGTGTCTGCGTATCCTTTGTTGAAGATCCCTAATAAATAAATATCTTAAAAACTTGCTTTAATTATGAAAATGCTTCTCTGTAAACGATGTTCGAGTGACCCTAGAAAGATCTTCTACATGAAGTTGCCCGTGTGAAAGCAACCCATTTACTAAACCTACTTCTGTTTATGGCCGCCATTTTGGATTTTGATTTCCGGTTTTTCGGCACCGGTGCCCTCGAAAACTATGAAGATGACACCCGTAACGAAAAATAATGCACATCATTTTGACTTAGTTCTCTTTTTACTCCCGAAAACCTTAAAAATTACACCCCTGCTTTAGAATTAATACTTGATTACTATTGCAATTTGAAGTGTTTTGTTTTTGAAGTCTGTAAAAAGTTTTAAATATTTGAATTGTGGTAAGTACATCGAACAGCCAGCGACCTACGCTCCCGCTCCACATCAGCGTTATCTTTCAGGTCGTCTGAGGCTAAATGAAGTTGTATTGTTTGAATGAGTTGAATGCTTTCAACTTGAAATTTAGAATAGTTTTAGATGACGTTTGCCCAACTATTTTGCAAACAAGAAAGAAATTTAAAAAAATATATCTTTTTTGCAAAAGGGACTGAAGGGGGGGTCTTAAAAATTTGAAGTGGGGCTACGAAGCGTAGGGCATGTGGGGTATCATATGAAAGAGAGCTGTTTTTTAGGCACCATATTTTCCGACTTATGATGAAAAATGTAAAAAAAATACCGTTCCCCCCACCTCCCTTATCTCCGAAAGCATAGATAACAATCTGAAATTATTCTATGTGATAGAAGTTTATGTAAAGATTACAGGAAAAATAAAACTATGTCTCTAATTAGCACAGTTTTTCAGAAATCATCAACATCATATATACGTACGGAACCCTCGGTGCGCGAGTCCAACTCGCTCTTGACCGGTTTTTTTTTCTTAATTATATATTGGGGCTCTGATCATCGGCTGTTATTGGCAGAAGTACGAGTGCGCCTAAAATTATGTCCCAAAAGAACAAATCGCACAACAAGGTTATCCAGCCTGAATATGAGTAATTTTAAAGAAAAACAGAACCCGTATTAAACCCGTTGAAAACAACATTGTTCAGAGCATATTGTAGGTACTCGTAGGTACATCTTTCTACACGAGCAGCCTGTGGGTCTTGTTATATTGCAACGCCTTGCGTGTGCAATATAACAATGCATTCAGGGTGCTGATCAGGCTGCCCCGATTCTGCAACGCATCAGGAATGTTCGCCGAGTCGCATGTGGACTGTTTCTATTCTACTATGCGAAAACGGTGTACATCCCTGGTGCGCAGGGTTCGGGCTAGCTCCAGCGGCATCCTGAGGACATTCACGCAGAGGTTCGATTGCCAGTACCTGAACCATTGCTGTATGGTTCACATACTGAGCAATCAAGGTCGGTAATGTGTGTCTGTGTATGTGGCATTTTTAATTTTGTGTTTTTATTTATTTTTTAATGTGTGTTTTTATTTTATTTTTAATTTTTAATTTGGTAAAACATTTTGTGCTTATGATCCTTGGTGGTCGAAATAAACGTACTTATTTTATTTATTTATTATTATTAGCCTCGAATGAAACCTACACGAATCCAGATGAACAAATGCAACATCTCAAATTTCACGTTGTCAGTGTACTTGACTTTATGACTAAAAAGCCGAATATGGATATCGGATGAGGCGTGGTCTATTAAAAACTTGCGGAAGAACCTAAAAGAAGGTAGGAGCGTTGATAACTTTTAAAAAGATTATTCTAAACTTACCAAATGAATTCAGAAACAGTGCAGAAAGGATAGAAATAGATATCTAGAAAACATTTTTACTGAAATTGTACATCATGCAGGAAAGTATCAAACGACAGACCTTTTCAAAAAGGTCAGGCAAATAATGCAAAAGTTTAAGCCATCCTCTTGGGTACTTGACGACAAAAGAAAATGGCAACCCAGTACATGAAGTCGAAAAGGTCGCGGAAAGATGGAAATATTGTGAGGAGCACTGTCCAGACCATTAGAGCCGGTCATCGCAAGCAGTTGACCTCTTGACAGATCAGCATCATCTGCCGCCTTTTCCCAACTATGTTGCATTCAGCTTCCAGTCTTACCGGATGCAGCTGAATACCACGGCCCCAAGTCTGCTATTTTTATAAATTCAGTCATTATCATAATTTTGCTAAAAGTTCGTAATCTGCTAAATTCATAATGGTCGATCATTGGTCGGTCAATGTTCTCGTAATAGAATTGTGTTACTTTTATTGGCATTGTTGTATTGCCATTATTATAAAACCCATTATTAGAAATGTCATTAATTTGTCATTATGTCCGAGATTACCAATAAATGCAATTTCTTTCAATGTAGTGTCAGTGGCCGACCATTGGAAAGTCATAATGACGCCATTATAATATTATAGTAGATTACCAAACTTGTCAAAATCAACAATTATGAAATCAATGATCGACCATTCTGACACTATATAATTGTAATAGCAGACTTGACGCCCAGAACTATCAAATTGATAGATACCGAACCAAATGTACCTACTCCGCTCGGAAGTTGAAGACTCGATCAGGAAACTGAAAACAAACAAAGCTCCAGGGCCAAATCGACTCACAGGCTCACAGCGGATGCAATAAAAGATCTAGGACTGAACGGAATAATAGTTTACTTATTGTCTGTAACACTATAATTGTGGAAAACCTGGCAATGGCCATCCCACTAGGCAGTCTTCCATACTTCCTCTTTATAAAAAGGGTTCGGTGCGCAGCTGTAATAATAGTCCTAATGTCACGCTCCAGCAAGATTCTGCTGCACATCATAAACACCAGATTGCAGAGCAGGTTGGTTTTGTTAAAGGACGAGGAATCAGAGAGCAGATCTTAACCTCCGTCACGTCGTAGAAAAATGCTAAGAGTAGGTACCTACAACAATGCAATGATTGTATATTTTGTGGACTGCCAGGCTTTCGACTGCGTTAAATGTGAGAAGCTAAGCGAGGTGCTTGCTGAGACAGGAGTTTCGGCCCATCTAAAAATGTTGATTCGCAACCTATAAGAGTCAGTGTCAGTATGGCACTGAACTGTAGGTGACGTTACATCAAGTCATATCAATTTTCACTAGGGAGTCAGGCAGGGGTGCGTGATGTCACCAACAACATGGAACGTCTAATGGTAACAGGAAAGATAGAAGGCAATAGACCTCGAGGCCGAAGACCAAAAAAGTAGTCGGATAAAAGAGCTACTGGAGGTACCTATCAGCGCCGCACTCTACCAGGTAGGTAAAAATATTATTAATGAACGCTGCATTAGACGCCATTCAACAATACAGGGGCATTGGTCAAGTGATACTTATCTGCATCTCTGATGTGATTTCTAGATTGCAGTGCATCTCGAGTTTCGACGTTTCGATAGCCCCTTAGGAAGTGAATGGGTACTAATAGTGGCTTTGAGTTTTGGCTATCATGTGTCACTCCAGGGGGCCTAAAATGGACGCTTTGGCAGAATAATATTAAGACCTGCGTACAATTCGTATCCCGCAATTCATCTGTTTGACAGTTTTGTATGGAATTTCGTAAAATGGTCCACAAATTATGAATTGCTTTATTGAAGTCTAATGTCAAATAGCAGCTGTCAAACGGATGAATTGCGGGACGTATGAATTGTACGCAGATCATAATATGATTCTGCCAAAGTGTTCATTTTAGGCTACCTGCATTTCATAACCGAGTTTGAGTCTAGTTATGGATGTTGATTTGGTACCTACCTAAAAGACAGGTATCAATTAACAAGAAATTTGTTTTAAATCATAGAAAGCAAGCCAGGGGGCACCATATTCCACATGAAATGACAGATTGACCGACGACGGACAAACAGGCGCAGACGAACGTGACGCCTCCAGCTATAGTTATGTGCATAGGATACAACTATGTACTTACAGTCAATCGCCCGTCAGAGTGACCTGAACGCCCTTACTACTACGAAATAAAGGCGTTGTCAAATTCAAACGTGAACGTGCGCATGACTGTGCGAGTACGGACCTACGGGAACAACTATCGTAGTATAATCACTATGATTGCACAGCGCTTTCATAGCTGTTTCAGAACTGACTTATTCAAATCACAATGGAATATCTTTAGTTAGTGCTTGGTTTTATCGTAGAGTGAACGTTTACTCCACGACTTCCAATAAGACGCTTCCTAGCTGCTGCCAGCTGACTAACCATGCTAGGCGAAAAACCAACTTAATAGCAGACTCTGAACTGCTCTCAAACTCAAGCCGGGTGTGTCTTTCAGAATAGACATGTTCGAAGATTTTATCCTGATCATAAAGTTTCTGACTCGACATTTCATCAAATTATTAGATGACCAGCAATATTTATTTATTGATATGTTCTCATTTCGATCACACCAAGTGTGGACAGTTGATCGTTAATCTGCCAACGGTACCGACAGTTTACTGCTGAGTTGCTGGCGGCATGCTAAAATCCAATTAGAGGCGCGTGACGATCACACGAAAGTGTTCTGATCACATTCAATTACTGTGAGCTACGCATCACGGTAACTGCTGTTAACCTATATGAGACGAGACAACTGTTAAGATACGGAGATATTTAGGCAGCAATGTATAGCTTGTGTCCTTCTTCAGGTACCTATACCTTATGCAGCAAGGTTGATATCGAAGACAACGTTGGGTGGATGCCACTCCAGATAGGTAAGGCTAACGTTACGCACTTCAGATACGAGACAAACATGAACGGCCATGGGTATTGCATTGATACGATAATGTGCCAATTACGAGGGCGGCACTGAAAATTTCGGGAATCAAGAAAGTGACACAACATTACTATTTAAAAATGTATTTATTGCTTTTCGAAGTATTCTCCGCGAAATTTGACACATTTTTCCATATGATGGAACCAATCATTGAAGCAACCATTCCATTCGGAAGTTGGGGTCTCCAAAATGGCCGTTTTGTAGGCGTCCACAGCTTCTTCAGGTGAAGAAAATCATTAGGGCTTAGGTCGGGGCTGTACGGCGGATGGTCTAATAATTCTATGTTTTCTTGCTCTAAAAACTCTTTTGTTCTGTGCGCGGTGTGAGAACTCGCATTGTCGTGATGGAGGATGATGCGGCGGTTGCAGTTCTCTTTACGGAGTTCAGAAACGACCTGTGGCAAACAAATGCTAGCATACCATTCTGCATTAACCGTTCTTTGTCCCTCAAGAGGAATAGTCGTAACATGGCCGGTTTTGGAGACAAACGGGGCCACCATTTTTTTTGCAACCCTCCGTGAACGAACAATTTTTGTTGGCTTTAACTCATTTTCGAACACCCAAACTCGTGACTGGTTTTTTGTTTCGGGTTCGTACGCGTATATCCAGGATTCGTCACCTGATACAATGTTGTATACAGCATTTGAGGATCCTGCGTGGAATCTTTCGAGAGTTCTGACGCACCAAGTAACGCGAGCCGCTTTTTGCTCTTCACAGAGCGAATGCGGTATCCATCGGGAAAACAACTTTTTTACACCTAATTGTTCATGCAAGATTATTTGTATTTGACTCATACCAATGTCTAAAGTTGCCTGAATTTCGCGGTATGTCACATGTCGATCTTCCTCAATCAGCTTACGCACAGCATCAACGTTTTGTTGGGTGACTGCAGTTTTTGGACGACCTTGACGGGGATCATCACTGAGCTTGACACGTCCACGTTGAAATTCAGCCAACCAGCGATAAATTGTGGTTTTTGATGGGGCTTCATCACCAAATGCAGAAATCATCCAGTCAACACACTGTTTTTGTGTTAAACCACTTCGAAAGTCTTAATAAATCATCGCTCTTGAATTTTCTCGAGTCAATTCCATTTTCTCAACGACTAAACAAGTTTGACAAAACCTTGTGACAAGACCGAGAATCTTTTTTTAAATAAATAAATGGTATTCGATTTTTAAAACCAAGGAGTTTTCAATTAAAAAGATTTTAATATGACAGGAACAGTGGAAATATTCCATTCCCGATACTTTTAGTGCAGCCCTCGTACTATTGAATTAAAGTACTTTCAATCGGTAACTATACGTATTTTTTTTCTTTATGTATCGACTCCCTAATCTCTATAGAGCTGTCAATAGCATATCTACAGGTTTAGCACTAACCCAATTAAAGTCAATCATCGAGGGGTGAATGATCCAATTCTTGTCCGCGCCGCCTTTAATAGGATTGCTGTTGATACTATATTTTTCGTCTGACATTTTAGTGTCACGAGGCAGACTTTTTGTAATAAAATAAAATACAGACAAAACTTTATTGATTTGAAGAAAAATAAATAACGCCTACCAGTAAACTCAAAGCAATAAGTATGTTTGATTTTTGCATTGCAATTTTTGTACTAACGCCTGACGCGTTGGTAATAGTAAATTGTTTCTACTGTACCCGCTACAAAATTTTGAACAGGCGCTTACTCGATACTTGTTTTTGTTTCATCCAATAAATTTAAAATCGAATTGAAAATGTTTATTTCCATAGAATGTATGTATACAGGTAAGTTGTTACAAAAGATTGTTTCGTTCCAGGTACATTCTACCTGTTTTGGAAGCACAAATTCGTACTTAAAACAAATACGGTACAATAATTAATTGGCGACTAGGCTATTACGGCACGTAGATGTCTAGATTGACGATTGCACGGTTAGATTTTTAATGTATCAGTCCGGATTTCTTATTTGTAGGTTTGCATTTAATTAAAAACAGCATCTGTGGACTACTGGACATCCACTGATGTAGGTAGAAAATTGCTATCACAACAATATTTATTGTTCTTACCAAAATAAAACGGTTTACATTATTCTAGTAACTGAATTACTTGGTGGCGAATTTGCGACCTTGTACATTGTACCTTGACACTGTGCCAAAAAGCGGCGTCTCGCATCGACCACATAGTTGATAACTATAGCACTAGCTTTATTAAAACAAGGTTGTCGTTGTGTCAGAGTTATCAGTTTACAACTGCATTTTTCCGGTTCCCAAAAAAAGAAGTAAGTAATAGGAACTTACCTACATAATTAAATAACGATCGACCTGTTGGTTATTTAAACACAGTTTCGCAGGCAAATTCTCTTTGCAATACAAGACGGGTCTCTCATTGTCTCAACATATTTCATAGTAGGTATCTACTTAACTAAGCGGCAAGGTTTAAGTCATTATTTAATCAACCTGAAAGCATGCTCTTCCGTCTGCAGCCGAGTTGCATCAAATGCTGTAAATCACGGAGACAATGACAACACCCGATTAATTTACAGATTCTATGCAGCGAGCTTCCTTGGTTCTATCTTTACATTGATGTAACATTCAGTTATTATGGTATCTTCCTATTTACCTACCTTTTCTGCTGGTGTTTGGATTTGGTCACAGTTAACTGGATCAAATTATTTTTCCTTGACCTAGTAGCCTATTTTGACGTAGAATTAAGTAGGTACCTACTTACAAAAATGTCGAGGTAGATACTTAGTATAGAAAAGACCACCTTTCTTTATGATCCGATGCAACGGACTCAAATTTGAGAAACGTAGGTAAATAAGTAGATAACCTCAAGGTGATAGGTAGGTATCTACGCGGCAGATTTTCTTGAAGCTTAATGAAATTATAAAATACTTATTTTTAACCCGCTATATTATAAACCATCACGTTAACCGATACCCCTAAAACGGTTTTTAAGCACAGGCTGATGTTAAGAATAAGATCAGGGGGCCTAAAATGGACGATTTGGCAGAATCATAATATGATCTGCGTACAATTCATCTGTTTGACAGTTTTGTATGGAATTTCGTAACATGGTCCATTTATTATGAATGGATAAAGTGAAGTCTAATGTCAAATAGCAGCTGTCAAACAGATGAATTGTACGCAGATCATATTATGATTCTGCCAAATCGTCCATTATAGGCCCCCAGAGCAGTCGCGGTAACCAAAGGCTTTTCTCGAACACACCTGCTTTGAGTTCAGACAAAAATATTAGCATAGTGGCTAGTGATCAATATCTTACCGTATCACACCGTCTCATTGACCCAATAGTAGGTAGGTAGCAGCAATTAACGGAGCTGACCGCAATCGCCATTATATTGACATTCACTTTTTCATGTGGTTTTTGTTATATTAATTGAGTTTCTGTTTACCATGGCTTTCGTAATAGAACAATATGTTGTAAGATACTTTTACTGGTGCAGTAATAGCAAGCAAGTGCGATGTGGTGAAATGTATTTGATTCTGTAATTATGCAGATAGCTGGCGGACCATATTGAAACCACTAGATGAGATGCTTTTAGAATTCTAAAACACATAATATAACATATACATACCCGAAAGGAAAGGAGACCTTTCGCCGGTTGTTTAATTTTTTTTTTTTTAAACAACCGCCGAACGGTCTCCTGTCCCTTCGGGAATGCGTGATGTTATATTACCCGTGTGTGTGTGTAGTAGGTCCATGTGTAATACATCGTTGGATAGCTCTTTATAAACTGAGTGGAAGTTAGATACTATGGCGCCTAATTCCAAATCCTTGTCCGTTCAGTTATACTGTACCAAACCTCCTGGTTTTAGCAATACCGAAACATGGTAAGTATTTTTAGAGGTTTTATAGGTAATTCGCTGCCCTTTTGAGCATCACTAGGTATGCGTCGACATCACATGCTACCTAGTAGCCGATCATCGGTTCACCCCCCCCCCCCTCCTTTCTAAGAACGGAAATCTTGGATTTATAACGGTAAGAAATCCGTCGTTAAATAAAGCTTCTCAGTATTTCAGCTTGGCCCCGAATCCACATCTACACGAAACTTTTTTTTAAATTCATACTGCCTGGTTGGCAGCGTGTCGGGATGAGTGCTGTCTGCTGATCCGCGCTGGGCTGAAATGTGTGATGATGATGACCTTAACGGCCGCAAAATAACGGTTGTCCTTTTAATACTTCATATTTACACCATGTTACGATACCTACTATGGTATCAAAAAGTATTAAATGACGGAAAAAATGTGAGTCGATCGTTTGTATCGTGTGAGCGTGACTATGCACTGTATTTCTTACTGACTGCGGTTACAGTTTTCTTGTAGACTCTGGCTATCTGACTGCGACTAAGTATACGCACTCTGGACTCCGGTTACAGTTTTCTTTTAGAGTCTGGCTATCTGACTGCGACTAAGTATACGCACTCTGGACTCCGGTTACAGTTTTCTTGTAGAGTCTGGCTATCTGACTGCGACTAAGTATACGCACTCTGGACTCCGGTTACAGTTTTCTTGTAGACTCTGGCTATCTCTTAGATTTTGTAACTTTCGTTTGAGTAGGTAAGTAGTAGCAGAGCTTTTAGGTTTCAGCCAAGCGATTTGGATATTCCGACTTATCACACTGAACAACAAGTTATCTATTTGGGAACATTCTAAATTCGCTCACAAGGTTTTTCTGCAGCGGACATTAACACAACGGTTTAAGGGGCATGCGTAGTTCATACAAACGTAATACCACAATAATTTGTAAATCAAACATATTCTTAAGGTAGTGTAAATTATAAAATTTATTTCGATTGGATTACAGAATATATTATGTTCCCAAATATATATTTTGAAAGGACAATGATATAAAGACGAAATATGAGGAATATAAAATTTCTATAAAAAACTTATTTTTCTCATAACTCTTGTTTAAATCAGTGTCCATTCAAAATATATATTTGGGAACCTAGATTTTCTGTATTCCAATCGGAATAAAGACACACTACCTTAAGTATTTATGTTTGATTTAGTAATTATTTTGTTATTACGTTTGTATGAACTACGCATCCATCGCCTGCCTCTTAATACTTAATTATCCAGTAGAAGTTTAAATTAAAGGGAAAATGCACGGGAAGATGTACCTACACACGGCTACACATCAAGCTATACATTTCCAGTATAGGCTGATCTCGCATTGTATAGGATCTCCGTACAATGAGACGTCAGCGAATACTGGAAATGTATATGTGTACCTGCTGATTACGGGATATATTTTAATTGTATCCTAGTTTTATATCAGTTTCAAATATGTTTCTTGCATGAACTGTGCCACATACATTATTCTTTATTTTCTTTTTTCTTTCTAAATCAACGTTATACGCACACAGGGTCACATTGAATTAGCTAGCGAAACTCCGCAGACGTGATGGGTATCATTTAAACATGATGAAATAAAAAATCATTTAATATGACGTGTGTTTTTTTGGGGTCTTCTACCGCAGGTAGATTAGTCACTTGAAATATCAGTTTAAAAGTCGGTATTTTTGTGTAAAGTTCACAGACGTCATGGGTATCGATATCTAAACACGATAAAACAAAAAAAAACTGATTGTCGTAACTCATACGACGAGCAACAATATACCAGCGCTCGTTGACCCAAAAAAAAACATTAAATCTTTTATATTTTGCCGTGTTTAGATATCGATCGGTACCCAGCATGTCTGCGGAATTTCGCTAGCTAATTGAATGTGCCCTGTAGCTTGTGCCCCAGCCCACCACGGATAACATGTTTCATATTGAAATAAAAGTTGACTTTGACACCTACCTAGGTCAATTCCGCAAATAATTTTCGCGACGAATTTGCCTCCGCTACCTCAAGGCTGGTTTTAGAGACATATCGAGAATTTGACAAGAATTCAAGAGAGGTAACAAAATATTTAGACGAAATAAAACTTTTACTTCCTTACGACACCACCGGTGGTGTCGTGGGGAATGAACGATTCTAAAGATGCACGAGCATTCGGAACGGGGCCCGTTTAGATCTTCCCGATACCGAGCACTTAACTATTTACAACATTACTCATCGAACTTTATATTTTAAGAGAAAAAGCATCATAGTTTTCAGGCTTGTTTTAGAAACAAAACGAGTATTTAAGTGAAAGTTCAATAATGTTTCGACGACAAAACAGAGCACCTAGGAAATTACTTAATACAATATTCAACCTGAGATTTGATGGATTGCGTTACTGTCCAACTAATTGATTTTGAGACTATTAAAAAAACAACTTGATACAAAATTAGATATAAGTTAAAAAGACATAAGAGAAACTTATTGTAAGTTTGGGTTAATTATGCGAGTGTGAACCAAGACCCACCTCTCTGTACCCAGCGATTCATAAATATATCAATCAGATGTCTGACACAAAGTGTACGTGTGCGGTGGACCGTGGCGACGCTTGAGCAAGTCCCGGCGCGACAAAACCACGCGCGCCGCCCTCCCGCGCGACACTCACACACCGCGCTCCCGCGCGACACTCGCACTCCCGCCATGCGCCGCGCGCCTTCGCTGCTGTTGCTGCTGCTGGCAACAGTCGCAGCCAACGAGTCACCGCAAGTCATCGCAGACGAGTCCATCGACACACTCATCAGCAATGACACCATCGTCGTCGACAGCGAGAATGGCACGCTCGTGCTGCGCGATGTTAACGGTACTGTCATCGAACTGGACGGTAATCCCGAGGAAATTGTGCGGAAGAAACGGACGTTCGGAGACATAGTGTTCAGAGGACTGGCCGACGTGCTCGGGTACAATGTGGCGAGGAAGCCCCCGCAAGCTGCCTTCCCACCGCCACTAGCGCCAGTGCCCGGCATAGACGCGCCGCTGGCCGGAGCCGCGCCCGCTCCGCCGCCAGCCCCAGCACCGCCGCCGTGCGGGCAGCCCCGCGCAGCCGGCCCCCCACCCTGCAGAGCTGTGAAACCACCCCCGCCACCACCACCACCACCACCACCATCGCAGCCGAAAGCAGTGCCACCTTGCCCGAGACCGAGAGCTGTGCCGCGACCCAAACCCAAGCCTGCACCACCACCACCACCTCCATGTGCTCAGCCGCGGGCAAACCCGACCACCCCCGCCCCCTGTGCTCCTCCTCCACCACCACCACCTCCACCGCCCAAAGCCGACAACATCGAGAGGATCACCTCCAACCTCAGACTGAACTTCGACTTTAACCGTGCCCCGGTCACCCCAGCGACGCAAGCACCAGTCGCCGAGGCAGTCGCTGAGTACGAGCAAGCCGAACTCGATGATCAGGAGCAGTTTGTGCCAATCGCTATCGAACCTCGTGCGGCGAAACTGCCGCAAACCGAGCCGCGCCAGCCGCGAGTGTACGTCGACGCATTCGTTGTCAGAAACGGAATGGCGCGCCGAGTGGACACCGTCGACGCCAAACAGTTCGACGCACAACGAGCTAATAACGCCGACGAAGATTACCTGGCTTATGACGACGACACTGCGCAACAACAGCTGGACGACGATGACTACGAGGATGTGCAGGAGTCCCGCGACCGCGAAGCAGCCGTGCGACAGTTTGGTGACGCTGTTGACCAGTTCTGGCAAAATAAGAAACAGCAGAGAAGGCCGGCTCAGCAGAAGGCGCAGAGACTTCCCGCAAATCATTATCAAAACGTACATTTCGGAGATCGGGATTCAGCCGATGGTGTCCGTCGCCGCGACGAGTCCCACCAGAGTCTTCAACGCGAGCGCCTGCGGACTAACAGAATCCCGCTGCCTCTCCCTGAAATTGACGAAGATAGCGAGGTTACGACCACAACAGAAGATCCGAGGAGACCTCTGAAGCCACGTGTGTTGCCACCGACCGAGCACAACCCGAACCAAATCGACACGGTAACAGTGCGAGTGCCGCCAATATACCGCGAGAAACGACCGAGAAAGTTGCACCGGGAGCGTCCAGAACGCCCAGATAGAGATGAGGAGGAGCGTGAAGAATCCCGAGAAAGAGAGTTCAGCAGCCGCGAGCGTGAGCGAGAGCGGGAGTACGAGCAGGACGCGGACGGCGATGACAGCTCGCTGGCGCCGCAGACCGAGCGCCCCGCCAAGCGCAAACGACGGCGCAAGCAGAGCCGTAAGACGCGAGCCGTCGAGAAAGAGTACTACACCACTGGCGATTATGACTACTATGGCAAGAAGGTCCCCGTCTCTAAAGAGGAACAGTTTTACATGGAATTAACAGTACCGCCGCCAACCCTGGACGCTGATGTCGCGAGACACGAAAAGCCAGTTCATAGCGGATACTTTTTGGAGGATCATGAACGACTACGGGAAGATCCGAGTCACCGCATCCGCGACGACAGGAGCGATGATTCTGAACGCAACGATGACTCGGAGCGAGCGGACGATAAGGAGCGGTCTGTCGAAGATAAGGAGCACTCAGAAGAGGACAAGGAGAGGTCTTTGGAGGATAAAGAGAAGGCTGGCGAGGAGGACCGCGCGGATGAACGAGAGAGAACAGACAAGTTGAGCCCCAACGCGCGCGTGCGGGAGACTGGCTACCAGAACAACTACGTGCGCGCCACCAACGTGCAGGTGGACGACCCGCGCCCATCCATCGCCAACGTGAAGAGCAAACAGACCAGGCCCGGCCGGACGTGACCCGCCACACTACACACGCCATAATTGTAATTATTATTTATTGGGAAGAGTTGGTGACTCATAACGATTGTAAACAAAATATTATGGTACAATCGAAGCGGACCACATACTTGATAACGCACGCACCTTATAAAACTCTCGATGTGATAGAATTTAGCGGAGAACAGATGTGGTTCTCCTCGCTAGGTGCATGCGAAATGTCGTATGCGCGTAGTATTCGAGGTGCGATGATTTTAAGTATGTGTATCTGCGAACGATCGCTTCCTATGTGTGACAGAGGAGCGCTTGCCTGTGATGTTCTAGTTGTAATGTACCTACATGTTGAATTCGATAGTCTTGTTATTTTTATACTTAGCTTTAGCGAATTGTAATAAGTTTCTAAATAAACTGTTTCTAAATAAACTGTTTCTAAATAATCGATTTCATTACTGAGAGACCGAGTCGAATCATTGTTGGGGCGTGAAATCGCCGGGTCGGGGACCGTTGGCAAGTGGGTGAAGGTCCCGGTGCCGAGTCGAGTAGAAAACGAGTCGAAAAGGCCGTTTCAAGAGAAGTACAATGACCTAATTGATTTTCGTAAAGCTGCAAGCCTTTGTTGAGCGTTACCAACATTGCACCGACAGCCCGGGCGGCCGTGCGGCGGCTTCCGAACCATTAACATCGTAACATTTACGTCATTAATCACTTATTTGAATAAACTCATAATAAAATGGACAGGTGAAATAGAAACGCAATATGCACCTGGGGGCCTAAAATGGACGCTTTGGCAGAATAATAATATGATCTTCGTACAATTCATATTCCGCAATTCATCTGTTTGACAGTTTTCTATGGAGTTTCGTAAAATGGTCCACAAATTATGAATTCTTAGAGTGAAGTCTAATGTCAAATAGCAGTTGTCAAACGGATGAATTACGGGATGTATGAATTGTACGCAGATCATATTATGATTCTGCCAAAGCCTCCATTTTAGGCCCCTTGTTCTCGTAAGATCATTTCTCATTTCCAATAAATATTACCTAATGACTGACAGCATTACAATAGCCAAATCCTTTCATCAGAGCTCTAATAAATAGAATGACAAAGGAAATAAGTGTATAATCAGTGACAAATGGTTTTATTATCCCGTACCTGCAGTTGCTCGAGTCGGTCGGCCTAGTGTCGGCCTTGACCAGGTTTCACTAAACCACATCTACCACAAAAAAACACTCGCTGAATTAGATTTATATATAAAACAAACAAATTCTCAGTTGATTTCTTAGGTACTAACAAATACAAAAAGGTCTCAAAATCAATAAGTATTTGGTAACAAATTAAATGAAACTTACTTAATCTAGTCTTTGGCTTATTCTGTCTTTAATAATACGTACGTATATAGGTAGGTACCCATTCTGTGGGACTCTTTTGGTTCGACATATATGTTAAGGTTTCTTTACTTGAATGTAAAATTAGGCTATAATCGCCTGAATCGAAGTCGACAATAATCAATTCTTCACGAATAGGTATGTTTCTAATGTCGTATGTTTCATCTCAAGTATTGATGAAGTTAAATACATTCTACTTTCGTTTTCATTTACAACTATTCTAGATCACATTCAATCTCTTTGGCGACGCCGTTTCCCACTTCTGCTGCTGGTACAGGGTGCTGTAACAAGACATACTTACTGTGAATGAGGTGCAAGTTTTCTAAAGTGAAGTAAGTATTTAGATTTTAAAACACCCTGGCTTCTAGCCTTGTTAATTGACCAAAACATCATCAACCAGTTAAGAAACTGCAATGTCTCACTGCATTTTGGCAATAACCCAAGGCGTGTGACTGGCGACGGGAAGGTTCAACACCCGGCGTGTGAATTGAGAATTTGAAGCTGAGAACTTGTAAACCATACTCTAGCATTCTATTAATAAAATAACGCTGTTAACAAATTGGTGCGCGATGAATATCAAGTAGCTGATGTCATTAGTGAGAGTCTACTGGACCCAATCATATTCGTATGTGAACCGCGTATGATGTACACACTACACATTAACATATGCATTCGTCGTTTGATGGTGGCATGATCAGGCGGTAAGAACTAAGAAGGCTTAGCTAGCAATGGTCTAGTATTTTTTTAATCCTTACATGAAACTGTATGAACGTAGGCGAAGCAAAAGCAGTCGGTATGGAAGGAGCGTAGCAAGTGGCGTTGTATAGTTTCTGCCTACCTCCATGGGAAAAAGGCGAGAGTTTATTTATGTGTTTACACGAAACTGCATCGATTGTCATCATAAAATAAAACGTCCGAAATTACGTTTTTTTATCTGACTGCACCATTTATCCAAAACCTATGATTGCAATTACATTAAAACTTAGGGATGGTCTTCTAAGAACGTTTTTCAGTAGCAGTAGCGCGCGAAATTAAATCTTTTTTAGGTTTTTTTGCAATTTGCAAGTCAGTGCCAGGTTGTATGTTGATCAAAATATGATTCGCGACCGTAACAAATATGTAGGTATTTATAGAATTATAATTAATCATCAGAATCATCAATACAACTATATAAGTTAGAACTGGCCTAAAATGTAAAGATTTGATGAAATAATAATTCAATTGGGTGATTTCAATTTCGCGGGCTACCCTGGCGCCTTCGCCTTACGGTAGTTGCCGTAATCTCCCCATTTAAAATGATCACCCCCTGTATAGGCCCAGGCCTACATAAACAGTTTCGGTACCAACCTGGGCATGTTGCTTCCGCACGTGCTTGTTCAGGGACTGCTTGTGATGGTACCTCGAGGCGCACAGCGCGCAGGCGTGCGCGGCGGGCGGGCCGGGCGCGGCGGGCGGGCCGGGCGGACCGGCCGCGTGCGCGCGCGCGTGACGCTGCAGCGCTGCACGCGACGCGAAGCGCTTGCTGCAGCCCTGCTTCAAGCAGCTGTAACGCGCGTCCGTGTGCGTGGCCATGTGAGCCGACAACTTGTTTGTACGGAACTGCTTGCCGCATATAGGACAGATGTAGGGTAACGCACCTGGGAATGCGAATTTATGGTATCTATACTATCTTTAGCTGAAAACTTCTGACATTTTGACACTAGGATAATAAAGTCAGGATAAATATCAATGAACTGCTGTATTCTAGCAACCATGACATGGTTGCTAGAATACAGCACTATATTTAAAACCCTTGTAGGTTTTAGGGTTTTTGCTAGCAGCGATAAGCATTTAAGACTGTTCAAAAATAACACCAACAGCACCTAACTTCCTTGCCTTGCCAATTACCTGTGTGAATCCTGACGTGGTTCTGCAGAGTATTCTTGCTAGAAAACTTCTTTCCACAATCATTGCACTCAAATGGTCTCTCACCTGAAACAATGTTTTGCCCTCGGCTGTGTCAAGTAGTGCCGAGCCGAACAAGTGTGTAGGAGTGGATTGTTCAAATCATATTATTATAAAAGTAGTTATGAGTAAATATCAACCGTTATGTCCCCTCAGATGCACACTAAGGTTAGTATTAGTAGTGTAGCTCTTCCCACATCCTGGCACGGGACAGGGGCGGCGCAGGCGCGGGGCGCAGTGCCGCGCCGCCAGCCAGCGCGACACCGCGCTCGCGCCACATCTAGCGCACGACCATGAGCGCTCGCGGCTGTGGCGTTTCCTGCAGATCACAGATACCTAATCATATAAGTAGGTCGATAGTTGCACTGGCTAACTGTAAGCTCAATTCCTGTATATTTTTATTAGCAACCCTTTTTCCCTAACGAAAGGGAAAGGGTGTTACCTAGTAACTGGGGAAGGGAGATCAGAGTCGCTCCATGTTAAATACTCGTATTCAGCTACATCTAGTAACCCTGGAAACCAACCCCGACATAGTTGGGAAAAGTCTAGGTAGAACTGGTAGAAGAACCGTTTATCCCTTAGATATCAATTCAACACTAAATTTATGAATGCATTCCACAATATGCACTTAGATGGTAGGTTTTACAAAGGCATGATCATTGTAGACCCTGTGACGCACAGCAAAGTGCTGGAGTAGCAAGATCCTGTATTCCATTATACAATAGGTATTATAATACATTCAGAACAATACTGTAATTTGGCTGTTTGAAGTGTTTTTTGCCTTCCTGTAATAGGGAACAAGCACGTAATTCAAAATTTAGGCAAAAAAATAGGAATTAGTTACATAGTTTACTATTTAGTATTTTATGTTGCGTTTTTTTGGTGGAATGGAACGCATACTCAAAACGATCTTTGATATTGCCGGAACTGAGGAAAAAAATTATGTGAATAAAAATCTATTCTTTGCAAAGTGATTGAAATCTCAATAAGGTAAGTAAGTAACTGGGATTTCTGCTTGAATAAAGCACAAAAAATTATTGTATTTAGTTACAAGACTTACATGATTTGGGGCTGAAATACAGATGTAAACAAAGCAGTAGGTATTGTAGTAAATGATGTCACATCACGACCGCGACAGAAACAGATGTTTGAACTGTAGTAGAAAATTATTGGAGATTCATAATTTTTTGAGCAACAAGCAAGGTAGTTGAATTTAACTTTTAATACTTTTCTTGGGTTTATATTACTGTCCTTTAATGATTTAGTGAAAAAAAAATATTACATGCATATTCCCTATTACTGGGTGGGCCATAGAACGATTGGGAATCCCATACCTAATACGCATAAACTAGTGATACTGCCACAGAATTCACAGTACATACTTAATTTCACTTTCACATTGACGGGTGACTGTTGAATCATACATTTCTTTGATACTGCATGTGTTATTGGCAAACATGATATATTAGGTGCAGTATTAATGGCTTAGGGCCTTATACATTAAGTATAGGAAATAATTAAGTATGTTGAAATATATGTAAAGTTGATCAGATAACAATAATTAGTTTTCTGTTCATAATCTCATATGAAAAACACCAGTCAAATATTTAACAATTGACTCTCTGTAATCCTGAAATCAAATATTTAAATATTGACACTGTAATCCTCAAATCAAATATTTCAATATTGACACTGTAATCCTAAAATCAAATATTTATCAATGCCCGATTATTTTATACACAGTGGGTACTGCATAGTGTACTTATAAAAATTACTGATCGACTTTCTAGTTGCCCTAATCAAATCTAAACAAAGTTTATTTTATGAGAATAGGAAATTCCTTCAATATGTTAAACACATTGCTCTTGTACCTCAAGGTTGTCAGAACACTTGACAAACAGTTACAATGTCAAGACCAGTTGGATTGTTAAATAATTCTATAAGAGTAGCACATTTCTAGAACCTGTACAGAATAATAAGCAGACTGATAATATGAAATTATGAATATTTGTAAACTTAACACAGGAAACAAAACAGTCATACAATACAAGCATTCGGTTGACACATGTGTGCATGCAGCCCGAGGCATGTAGTAGGTCAATTATGCTTCGAAAATGAAATGAATATTGTTACATTTTATTTTACTTGATATTTCATATTATTTAATTAAATGGTACAGAGAAATCTGTGCACTCAAAATACGCACTTAGTGTGGATTTGCAGGAAACAGCTAGATTTCAATATCAACAGAGAGATATCCAGTAATCTTTGTAGGTACACACAGATGTAATTTAAAGTTGAACTTCCTGTTGAACACTTTGTGGCATTTGGGGCAGGTGTGCGTGGCGAGCGGCGTCCAGTGTCGGCAGCGTCTGCGCGACCCGCATTCCTCACAGCGAGCCTCCTCTACCCCCAACTCCTCACCACTCAACACTTGCCTAACGTTACCCTCACACTCATCCTGTATACCACCTACTTGTCTGTTTTCAAAGTGAAGAGCATTAACATCCTTCAAAATATCACCCAAGTGTTCAGCAAGTATTTGGTTCGACTTCTCACATTTTTCTAAAAAGTGTACCGTGGTCTCCAACTCCGTGAGACAGTCACCACAGATGCAAGAAGGTCCTGTATCGTTCAAATCAGCCTTTACCCCAATTTTGTTCAACTTCTCGCAAGGAGAAATGCCTTTTCGTTTACGAAACAATGAAAACACTGTATCTTGTTTTTTAAAACATATTCTACACATCGTCTCGTCACTGAATTTATCCATTAAGCAATCTCTTTTTTTGGAAAAGACGTAGAAATCAAACCCCGGGAATTCATAGGCAAATTATTATCTTTTTATTTCATAACTTGTCTATTTGAATTTGTGTTTTTACGCAAGGACAGATCAACAACAACTGTCTAGTGTATGTCAAATTGACATACACTAGACAGTTATTATCAATACCACATGTGTCACTTTTTAGGAGGGTCGTTCAGAAATCAGAAAGTATATTTTCATAATTTTGCAAGTGTTTTAACGGGACAACAAGGGAATTAACAAGAATAGAAACTTTTTTAGAAAAGTGTCCTAAGTACAGTAAATAATAAAAAACCTATAATTATCACAATAAAAACAGAACTAAATTCACACCTAATTTTAATCAAAACACTAGGTATGTTGGCAATCTGCCATTATGTTTGAACCTAACCCAAATAACATATGACCAGAAATGAAAAGCATGTACCTATTACCTAACGCAGACTTAAAACTCAAAACTGTCACATCTTTAATCCGACCGAGTAGGTAAAACCGCCTAGCTACATGTTCAACATATCCAGGCCAGGTCGGAATTGTGTCTCGTATAGAGTCAGCACAAAGGAGATAACAGTAGGTACACAGATCCCCTCCACTGTTGCAACTTACTAAAACAATGATGCCTATGTAAAATCATCTGGTACTGAGCTGTACGATGTGGGTAACTAAATGCTTCGTCGTATTCCTGAAGTTTGATTTCCATACATGAATGTATTCTCTTCAGTAGAAGTGGTCTCTATTTCTGATTGGGACCTATTTGAACTTCTGTAACTATCTGCTTCATGATGTATACAATCAAGTTACGCAAGAGTGTGTGTCGCTAGAAGGCGGCTTCGACGAGTGATCTGCGCGCGCACCGCCGCCTCCGCCGCGCCGCCCGGTGAGAGCCAAGGAAAGTGATCACGATACATTTGGTAACCGCTGGGCGTGTGCCCGCATATCGATGTTCTGGCGAAGCAGGGATGGAGTAAGATCAGCAGTGTCGATCGCCTGGTGATAAAGATGTGTCTATGACATATTAAAACGAAGAAGTGTTGTTTCTTGTGGTTGTTTCTATGACTACCTACTATGTTGTTATTCTGATAGAGACGGAGACATCAGGGAAAATAAAGAATTCTGTTATAAATGTTTTAATTACTTTATAGATTTACAACAATATAACAGGATAAGGGCTCAAAAAGGCGAGAGTAAAAATGAATTTAAGTAGGTACCTACATATTGAACCGTTAAAAAGAGAAAACTACGACACATGGCGAAAACATGCATAAGCCAGGGGGGCCTGTTATGGAATTACGTTACACAGACGGTAAAAAACCTACTAGTGACGAACTAAATATTTAGAAAAAGATGTCTTGGCACTAGCAGAATTATTTCTGATAATTTCAACGAGCGAACTAAAACAAGTGAAAAACTGTCAAACTAGCAAAGATGTCTGGGACACCCTTGAGGGTATTTACTGCAGCAAAGGTCCTGCACGGAACGCAAGACGTTACTTACTTCAGAAACTAAATATTCGCATCACCTCCACGACAGTAGCAAAACGGCGAAGCCATACATTTTTACTGATATTATTATGTAGAATTTGTGAAGTTAGGGTCGGTAGAGTTAGGCCGTGTAGATTCAGAAGCTTGGCTCTACATGAGATCTGATATCTTTTTCACAGGGCAAACCTTATGTGGTCGTCTTGGCAACATTTTACATGAAATGTTTTTGGTGGGATCCTATTGTTTCAACTGCTGCAAATACAAATATTTTGATCAAGCCAGTACGTACTGCTAATTCACAATCAAAATTTTGTTGCCGACCGAAATAGTTCGTCCCTGTACCGGCTGGTACAATTTTCTCTCGATTACGTTTTTGTACAATTTGTATGCGCGTACGCACACCTGTTACACAGGAATGACGGCAGCCACCTACGTGCTGCCTAAAACATACACAAACATTTCAAAATTCAACACTATCTGCAAGTCATAGAATTCAATATTGTGTAACGCTAAATCGGAAGAAGAATTTAGTTGCATTCGTTTTGGAACGGTCGAAAGCATAATCGCGTAAGGACAAAGTTAGCAGCTGGCACGTCCGGCTGCCTAGTGAAACCTGCACGCTGGCTACATACTAATTTGATATGTTTTAAGTTATAAGTATGGGTGGAACTGTCCGATGACAATCGGTTTCAGAGTGGTTGTCGCGCCGGCCGGCCGACCGTATCGACATGAGACTTACAATTGTAAGTATCGAAGCTTTGGAATAAAAGTGAAATGTTGTGACAGTGACAGTGATCGTGAATAAATTGTGATTAATCTAAGTGTAGCCCTTAATTAAAATGGTGCGTGGTGTATTTCAGATCGCGTTGGTGTTGTGCGCGTGCGCGTGCTTGTCGGTGGCAGATGTAGCGCATCTGAAGGCTGCCAAGGTGAAGCTGATTGGACGGCTTGTAAAGGGAAAGCACCACAAACGAGGAGTGCTGTCGGCAGTGCCGCCCTACAAGCTGGGATACGATATCCCAGTCGTAACGCACTCCGTCGTGAAACCTGTCGTAGTTTCATACCCTCCCGCAGCAGCGGTTACCAACGTGAAGGTCCCTCTCGCTCATCCTCTGAGCACTCGTTACCCTGTTCCAGTTGGGCATAAAGTCCCTGTACCTCATCCTCATTACGGTCTAAAGTTTCCTCATCACACAAAAACAGTTTTATTGCCCAAACCCGACCATCATTTCCATCACCATCATCATCATGTCCCTCCTAAGCCAGTGATACCGGCGGCTCTGCCCGCTACTGCCGTGATACCTCTACGAGAGCCTACGGTGACTGTGGCCCAACCCGTACCAGCACCTTCTCCACCGGTGCTCCTCCAACCAGCCCCCATACCTGCACCTGCACCTATCTTCCCCGCCGCTGGCCTAGCACATACTCACCTCTTTCCTCAGGAAAATACCCACCTAAGGCCAGTAGTACATGCTGCTCCAGCACCCACTCATCATCCCTATTCTCCACTTCTGCAATATGCCAACCAATTTCAGTATGTTTTGCGTCCCGGTAAAGCAGTCCAGAGTTCTTTCTTCGCTAATTACCCAAGATATCCTTTCCTGAATTACCAAAGTCAATTTTTTCCTTTGCCTCAAGCTCCCCCAGGTGTCAGTCAGGTGTTATTCGAGCGCCCTCAAGCACCTCACTTCCACCTGGGTCCACAGGCAGCTCAAGAGGGCGTGGTGTACGAGCAGCCAGGAGCTCACGTAGAACCAACGTTCCTGCACGCTCATGGAGCGATTCCGCAACATGCCGTACATCTGCAAGCTACACAGCCAAGTCTTCATCTGCAGCCAGTGCAACCAGGCGTCCATTTGTCACCTGATCTACACCTACATGCAGGTCAGCGAGAGGTCCACCTGCACTCCGCTCAGCCGGAGGTTCATTTGCAACCAGGTCAACCAGAGTATCATGTGCATCCAGGTCAGCCAGAGTATCATCTACAACCTGGTCAACCAGAATATCATCTACAACCTGGTCAACCAGAGTTTCATCTGCAACCTGATCAACCAGAATACCATTTGCAACCGGGTCAGCAAGAGGTACATCTTCACCAAGGTCAACAAGAAGTCCATCTTCACCCGGGACAGCAGGAGGTTCACCTCCACCAGGGTCAGCCTGAAGTACACCTGCAAGGTGCTCAGCCTAGCGTGCTGCAAGCCGCGCAGCCAGGAGTCCTGCCTACACAAGCAACTGTACACCTGCAGCCTACTCAGCCGACGCTTGACCAAGACGGCTGGCATCCTGTACAAACGCAACCCCATGACCTAGGGGCAGCTCAACCAGGGGGTTACTTCGGCCAAGATGGTCAATTTACACAGGGCGGCCATTTCGGTCAAGACGGTCAATTTGCTCAGGGCGCCCACTTCGGTCAAGACGGTCTATTTGCTCAGGGCGGCCACTTTGGTCAAGACGGCCAATTGGCCCATGGTGCTCACTTTGGACAAGATGGGCAATTTGGACAGAACGGCCACCACCAGTTCACACAAGAGCAAGGCACGCAAGTTTATGAGCATCACACCGGGGAGCAGCAGTACCATGACTTACAGAACCAGCTGCAGCATCACATACAACAGCAACTCGAGCATGCGCAGTACGATCTACATGTAAACAATCATCAACAACATCAGCAACCGGACCAGGAGTATGGAGTCCCGCAATTTGCGCAAGAAGGTTTTAGTCACAACGGTGGCCAAGATTTCAGTCAACCTGGGCAAAATTTTGGTCAGCAAGGTCATGATGTTAGTCAACAAGGACAGAATTTTGGTCAGCAAGGTCATGATTTTAGTCAACAAGAACAGAATTTCGGCCAGGATTTTAGCCAGACTGGTCAGAATTTCGGCCCGGACTTTAGCCAGCAGCAACCAGCTGCTGAATACGGTGTTCCCCAAGGCGCTGAGGGCCGAAGCAGCGCAGAGGGCGAGGAGGAGCCTCAGTACCACAACCACATCCCGCTGATGCTGCAGCCGCCTCTGGAGAGGCCGCTCGAACATTTCCGGTAGTTCGGTCTACCGCGTGAAGACAATGTTCTGCATTTATCAGTTACCTCGACGAGTGAATAAACGGTGTGAGTGCTCTACTGACTGTAAGGTTTCACTGTAACAACAAATAAGTTTATCTTGTAAAATTAATAGTATACCTTTAACCTAAAGGGTCGACATGTGTTAAGTCTTTCGCTCTTCAGTAAAACAAATAAAAAACTTAGAATATCTAACTGAACGCTAAAAAAAGAAAAATATATGTTACAAGTGTTACATTACAATTACAAGTCAGTAGTTAAGATGGGATCTGTCGTGAGACGGAGCTGCGATCTGTCGTTAGATTGCACTGCTCGTGTCTCAGCCGCTGTGTATATTATGTAGATAAACTTAATGTTCATGTATTGCCTAATTACGTTAAATACCTAGTTTAAGTTATTAACATAGTTGTAAGAAAGAATTATTTATTTTTTTATAAATAAAATATTTTGGGACGTTGAATTGAATTCTTGTTTGATTTGAAAAGGGCGTCGCGTCGATATGACAGGGTAACTAACCACGGACCACTGTCCCTAACGAGCAGACAGGTCAAAACTGCGTATGTCTAATTATCGCAACTGTCATCTATCAATATTTGGCAGCTACTTCACGTAGGTAAGTATTTTATTCATTTTCAAATAAATCCTGGGCTACAACTATTAATATCAACGATCATGTAACTAAAACTAATTCGCTATGGATAAGTAAAGTCCAATGCGGTTCATAAATCGTGGCTGTAGGTACAACTGCGGGAGATTGAGCTAACTATTTGGCAATAGCCAGCGGACTTATATGGTGGGTAGCTGTCAATGTGGGCCACACGTGTGTTAGGTACTGTAATGCAGGCTATTAGCACTAGAAAACTATGTCGTCTATATACGCCCGCCACGCGTCCTGCGCCCGCGCCGCCGCCGCGCCGCCGCCGCGCCGCCGCCGCCGCTCACACGCTTGCCGATTGTAACACCTGCGTAACTACGTTGAATAGCCTACACTTACGAATAGCACAAAATACATAAGAGTACCAATTACAAACATTTGAATAGGTATGCTATTTAAATAATGAATTGATTATTTGTCACAAGTAGCTTGAGGTAACGTATATTACCGAGAGGTAGGTAGGTAGTTAGATTGGCCTTGTCGGTATAGCCAGCTGTTCAAAGTCAAATTATTTATTTCAAATAGGCACTTATATGGCACTTTACAAAAAAATTGGTGAAAAGATTCTAGTATTCCCTTCCAAAAGGTATGGAGAAGAATGGGCAAGAAACTCCACCGTTACTCTTTTAACATGTTTTACAATATTTTGTATAAGTAGGTAAGTACATTAAATATATAATTATTATATGTGAAGACGATGCATCTCGAATAAAATTACTATACCAAAGTAGGTAAAAAGAATTAAGAATGAAGCAATTAGGTTAGGCATCTATTGAAGACAGGTTAATAATAGATTTGGACTCTAATATCCTACCAATCATTGTATTTATAATAATATTTGTCTCAAGACCGCACAACCGCACAACAGACTGTAAATGTGGATATTCAAAAAACGAATACTATAAGAAACCTAAACTCAAACTCAAAGCATTTATTTCAATTAAACCAATTACAGGCACTTTTGAATTGTCAAAGAGTCGGTCAGTTAGTCAGAAAGTTGAAGCTATTTGCCATTCCAAAACGTAGATCTCTATGGGGAAGAACAGGCAAGAAACTCCAAGGACACTCTTTTAAATCAAGATATTACAAAATCCTGGGTACATTATTCTTGTCGCTTCTATATGTGAGCCAATGTAAAAAAAATAATTATTTAAAAACAATACAAATATAAGATTACAAATAAGCCCTGGCAGATAGGAGATGACCAGTCGCAACTGACGGCGCCCGTTCACGAACATGACGCGTGGATCAGCACCATCCAGCTCAACCATTTTGTAGGGAACCGAATGATCCAACACGCGCCACCATCAGCGAGACATTTAAGTGAGCATGACATACTCTTAACTGCCAAACTTTTTTAAGTCAACATACATCATAACAATAAACGGCTCCATGGTACTCACATTTACAAAAATTGAAAAAATGCTTTTAAATTATACAAAACTATAGCTTGCAATAAAATTTTACTAGCAAAAGGAAAAACATTATTACCTATTATTGAAGTTTTCAACAACTAAAACTTGATTATGTACATTTTATATAATAACTATGATTATAATGTCAGAACATAAAAAAGGGGGGAAGCATCTCTTCCAAATATTATAATTTTAACAAGTGAGCCCAACTGGTTGTGGAGCAGGACCAGCATTAAGTCAAGCATTTTTATCTACGATATAATCATCCAACCTATAATATGCTTGTCTACATAGTGTGCGTTTAATGCATGTTTTAAATTTCTTCGCATTTAGTTGAAGAATACCGAGAGGTATTTTACTATAACATTTTACACAATACCCCATAAAAGGAGTGTGTACTTTTGACTGTAATGGCTTCAGGTGAACGGAGCTGACCGGCGCGTAATATCCTGCCAGGCTACACATTAGAAAGGAACGACACACGGCGAGATAACAACCGTGTGCATTAAACACAAGGCTGAAACAACGCAATTAAGTCATTTGGGCGTAATACTCACAACTGATAGTGTCAAGAGGAAAGAGTTGACAGTTTAGTTCATTCATACTAGGGCTTCCAAACAGCTTGCATAATTATGGAATTAAGTAGTCTGGGATTCCTCGATGCCCATATGCCTGTATATGCTAAGAGCATTATGCTATGCTGCATTGCCGGTTTCAGGCACTGTTCCAAACACCTACTGAATATGTTCGAACAGAAAAACGTCTACATGGAAATGAACTGGATTATTCAGTACCAGACATAATTATTATTTTTTATTGTACGTGCAGTTCAAATTAAATAACGCCCTACTCCACGTGTCTATCTATGCTAGTACCGCCACAAAAAAAGTAAACTGTTGCCAAATACAACAAGACATATCCTAACCCTAGTAAGGCATCGCAATATGCACTAACAAATAACTCTGGCTCCATGTCTGCCTGGCTCCGCGACGCCCTTTACAGGCATTTACGAGGACTACGTTTGGTAACCGTATCGCAAGACACACCTTATACGACTGTTTACAACCGAACATTCTTTATATACTCGTTTTGGCTAATTCGAAGGAACATACATAATCAGCCTATAGTGTTCCCACTGCTGGGACACAGGCCTCCTCTCTTCGAGAGGGAGTGGGACGTAATCTACCACGTGGGCCCAGTGCGGGTGCGGTAGATGTCAAGTGTCTTCGTATTTTTGGTTCTAGGACATGCCGGTTTCCTCACGATGTTTTCCTTCACAGTTTTGAGAGCAGTGACGAAGGGACATAATTATTCGATATTTTAATCATAGTACAGTACATTTCAGACCTACATGGTAGCGCAGTAGAAGTAAAAGTAAGGGAACGAAATGATACACCAGTTGTGTAGTTGAAACTGATTGCTAAAGTAAACAATAAGGCGCTTCAATCTATCTATGTACCAGCCCTACTCTCGGTAGGCAATAAGTGACACTTCAACCGACAACTTATAAAGTTATACCATCCTATTTTTGCGTATTCTCGTAAGAATTACTTCGGTTTTTGCAGGTTTCTCTATGTGAGTTACCTAATTTTAGATAGGATAGGTACCTATTAGATACTAATTAAAGCATAATATTTCGTGATAGCAGTATTTTATTGAATGACATAAAAGTAATCAACAACGGTAACCAAGCGACACGTATTAAGTATATGACACGCCTCCGCCGTGATTCCCAGGAATCAGAGGCGCCGGGAGCAGCTGGTCGAGGTGGCGCAACCATGTGCGTCCACTGTCGGTATCTATCTCATAGTGAAGGTTTCCAAGTCGACGGGTCACTGTACCAAACTCCCACTTCCTTCCTGACACAGAGTAGTTGCGAGCTTGCACTCTGCTACCGACTGCAAACTCTCTCACTCCTCCTCTTCTGTCCCTATGTAGTGCCTTGCCCGGTGGAGCTCTAATCTTGGCGGCCAATCTCGTTCTTACCTCTCTTCCAAACATAAGCATGTAGGGCGAGTCGCCTGAGATGACTGGCGTAGCCCGGAGGAGACTTGTAACCATACGGACTTTGTGCAGTATCCCACCACTCTCCCCCTCCAATTTGTGCAGTGATCTCTTAACCGTCTGGACAAATCGTTCGGCTTGTCCATTAGTTGAGGGGTGGTACGGTGCGATCGTTTTGTGTACAATGCCATTACTAGTTAAGAACGTCTGGAATTCTTGAGAGACAAATTGTCTTCCATTGTCCGACACCAAAGTGTAGGGTAATCCAAAGGTATCGAATAAGTCGTCTAATTTCTGAATACAGAATGCGCTCGTCGTAGTTTTTGTAGGAATTATTTCTACCCACTTGGAAAATGCATCTACGACAATTAGAAGTTGGTAGCCCGATATCGGGCCTGCAAAATCTATGTGTATTCTTTGCCACGGGCCAGTTGGGTCTTCCCAGTGATGCAGAGGGGCTTTTGGTGGATCATTCTGGTTTAATCGACAGGTTCTGCATGATTTAACTTTGTTGTCGATATCTTTATCAATATTCTTCCAGTATACGAAACTCCGCGCAAGAAGTTTCATTTTCAAGATCCCGACATGTCCCGCGTGAAGTTCATCTAAAATGCGTTGGCGTAGTGTATGTGGAATTATCACTCTCGTGCCTTTTAGGATGCAGTCATTCTGAAGCGTTAGTTCATTATCTTTATATCCAGATTCCCTAAGTGAAGTGCCTGAATGGAGTGTTTCGAGTAATTTCTGTAATTCTGGGTCTGCTCTTGTTTCTTTTGCTATTACATCCGGTGAAATATTAAATGTGTTTATCTGATTCAGCTGAAATATGTAATGCTGGTCATGTTTATTCTCATTAATTTTCTCAACGGGAAAACGAGAGAGGTAGTCGGCATTGGAGTGCTTTGAGGAACTTCTATATTCGATATGGTAATCAAATCCTGATAGAAAGTGAGCGTAGTGGAATAGCCTCATAGTACTCAAGGCTGGTAAGGTTTGGTGCGGGTGAAAGATTGACGTAAGAGGTTTATGATCTGTGATTAGTGTGAATTTCCGGCCGTAACAATAATGATAGAATTTCTTTAAACCCCAGAAAATAGCTGTCGCCTCTTTATCGATTTGACTATAATTCTTTTCGCTGCTGGTCAGGGATCTAGAAGCAAATGCTATTGGTCTCTCTGAGCCATCTGGTAATTTGTGACTTAGAACTGCACCAAGTCCTGTGGGTGAAGCGTCTGTGGCTAGTATAAGTGGTTTATTCTGATCGAAGTGTATTAGGATTCTTTCGCTTAATATTTCTTTTTTTATGTTCTTCAGGCTTTCTTCACATTTTGTAGACCAAGTAAATTTTGCTCCTTTCTTCAAGAGTTCATTTAAGGGGGCAGTGATGGATGCTAGATTGGGTATGAATTTATTGTAATAATTTGCTAAGCCTAGTAACGTTCTTAGTTCATTTACATTAGTTGGGCGTTGTGCATTTAAAATTGCTTTTATCTTGTCCTGATTTTTATGTAATCCTTCTTTATCTATTGTGTGTCCCAAGTAATTTATACTTCTTTTGAAGAATTGGCACTTTTCTTTATTGACACGAAGGTTGCTGTCTTTAAGTTTATGCAAAACTTGTTTCAATCTGGATAATAATTGTTCTTCTGTTGAGCCTTGTATTATTATATCATCGAAGAAGCACTTAATACCGTCGAGGCCCAGTAGTAATTGGTCCATGTATTTTTGCCAGAGACTTGGTGCTACTTTGACTCCAAACATGAGTCGGTTCACTTTAAAAGTACCTTTATGTGTACTTAATGTTTGCAAGAGGGAGCTTTCTTCGTCCATCACCATGTTTAGGTAGGCTTGCGTGATGTCTAATGTGCAGAAAAATTGTCCGCCGTTCATTTCAGCTAGAATGTCTTCAATTATTGGAATTGGGTATTTTTCGTCTTCTATCATTTTGTTTAAGGTGATTTTGTAATCGGCGCACAGTCTGATGCTTCCATTTGGTTTCACTATTGGGACGACAGGAGTACCCCAATCGGAGTGATCAATCTTTGTAATAATTCCCAGTTTTTCAAGTCGGTCAATTTCTTCATCTACTTTAGATCTTAGGGCATATGGAATTCTCCGTGGTTTAATAAAGATTGGTTGTGCATTATCTTTAAGGGTCAGGTGGCCTCGAACGTTTGGAATTTCGCCTAGGTTTGTACTGAAGACGGTGGGTTCGTACTCTTTAAGTAATTGTTCAAGTTTCGGTATTTTCTCACATGTATCAATCGATTTCATTTCGGCTAGTTTAATGTCAAACTCCTTCATCCAGCTTCTACCCAAGATGGGTTCCACGTCTTTGTTAATTACGTATAGCTTTCCATAGAACAATTGGTCTTTAAATTTGCAACGAACAAAAGTGACACCGATGGGTTCAAAAACTTCGCCTGTATAAGTTCTTAGTTTGATGCTTGTGTGAAATAGTCTTTTGCTTATGTTAAGCTTCTTATAATCCTTAAGTGAGATGGTAGAGAGTGTTGCACCAGTGTCGAATTCCATGTTTGTATTCTTTCCTTCAATTTCGATAGTTATAATGTATTTGTCTGAGATTTCACTCTTTACGAGGTGGATTTCTGCGATGCTGTCGGTACTGGCGCTGCTTGTAGAGTAATTCAGCAAGTTCGTTTCATTGCGTTTATGTCCTTGAAGGCAGACTCGGGCTAGGTGTCCTTCCTTTTGACACTTTCGGCACGTGCTTTTAATGGCCCCACATTCATTTGCTTTGTGGTCATCTTTTCCACAGCGGTAACATTTACCTTTAAGTTCTCTTATAGAAGTCGGTCTTTTAATTGAATGTGCTTTATTCGATGCGGGTTGTAGTTCATTACGGGCTTTTGAAACTATGTTGATCGTGTCCAATGGTGGTGGACGAATAGATGTAGATATGGTAGAATTTTCATTTTTTCCCATTTCCATAGTCGTGGCCGTGTGTACTAATTCTGAAAAGGACGCTGTTTGTTTTGTTTGAAGAATTTTTGTGCGAATTTCTCCATCTTTTAATCCTCGAATAAATTGTAACGATAAAAATGAATCGAGAGTGGGTTTCAGACAATGTGAGCACTTAAATTCACATTTTGACGACAGTCTTTTTAGTTCTGACGCGTAAACAGCAATCGATTCATTGGCTTGTTGTAGCCTGGATATGAAGGTGTGCTGTGAGGCCCATATGCTAGGTTTTGGATCGATGAAATTATCCAAGATATCAGTAAGTTCTTCATAGGTCTTCTTGATTGGGTCGTCGGGTGAACACAGGTCGTAAATTCTTTCATGAATTTCAGGTGGTAAAGTGGACAGCAGGGTGTAGACCTTCGTAGTGGGATCCGTGATATTGTTAAGCATCATGTAAACAGACAGTCTTTTAATAAAGTTTGTAAACGATTCGTTTGCTTGAAACGGTTGGAAATTGAGTCTAGGAGGTACTTCACGATGAGCGCTCGTGATTTCACACGCATGGTGTGTGGATGGCACGTTGGGTAACGGCTCAGGAGGTTTGAAAAATGTCTTCATCAGTCGAATCATTTTGTACGTAAATTTGTATAAATTTCGTCCACTTCGTACCTGTAATGGGTTTCAGCTTCGATGTATTCGTCTTCGGTCTCCTCCTCTATCTGTAATTGTATGTTTTGCAGTCCTTGGTAAGTATTTTGAAGTGTCAGTAATCGTGTTTCTAATTCTTCTTGTGTATATACATTTTGTTCTTCTTGAAGTACGTTATTAGTTTTTGTTAACAAGCCGCGTAGGATGGCTCGTGAACGTTTTGCTTTCTTTATATCGAACGACATCGTCGCCAGATATTAGATACTAATTAAAGCATAATATTTCGTGATAGCAGTATTTTATTGAATGACATAAAAGTAATCAACAACGGTAACCAAGCGACACGTATTAAGTATATGACAGTACCTATCTAAAATTAGGTAACTCTAGAGAAAACTGCAAAAACCGAAGTTATTCTTACGATTTACAATACACATACCTAATAAAAAGCTAGATTACGTGTTATTATGAACAATAGAATAGCAGTTGAGATCATTCTCTGGTATCAATAGTAAGGTTGGCTAATCAATATTACGCTGCGTGGAACAATGGGCCGATCGCACGAGTGACTCATTGTGCCCTATTGTGGTACCCGCTGAACTTATGCCTAGGGGTTAGGACCCGGACATAAAGGAACGTACATAACATTTAAAAAAACACATAAACCTACTTATATGGACACTTATGAAACGACAGAAGCTAGGCGCACGGTCCCAATAGGTCGTTTCCTATGGAGAAGGCCGGCAAGAAATTCCACGCTTACTCATTTAAAAATACTTAATTGACTTTTGCAATATTTAATCTTAAAAAAATATCTACATATTATGCTATTTTTTTAAATAATCTTTAGTTATGTAATAACATTAAGTAACATTTCATGGGGCAAATATACTTAAAGATTCACCATTTAATTGCATTTTAACACCATACTGCGATCACCAACCCGCCTGCCAAGCGTGGCGATTATGGCATGGCAGTCCGTTGGGGGAGGCCTATGTCCAGCAGTGGGCGTCTTTCGGCTGAAATGATGATGATGAATTAAATAGCTGATAAAATAAGATGACATTAAGGACCTCTAACAGTTATGTTACTGGACTGTACCTAATAAACGTACATACTCATACTTCTAGAAGTCAGAATAAAAGAAAATGGTTGAAAATACAAGAATCAAAGCGGTTATGAACTTTTTAACGTTTTACTTTAATTAAGATCTTAATAAAACTTCGCATACCGAGAGTGAGGTTACACTCGTACTATCACTAAAATAATTAGTATACACGGGTGGTTGTCTAAGCCCTAACTTAGCATTATGTTGAATTGTTGACGGTTGAAAGGCCAGATGAAGTAAACTTTTTGCTAATATGATTTAATCCTAAAGTTAATGGGACAATGCATTCAAAGCATGTGAGGCTATCAGTTACTAAACCGCGGCGCAACGGAAGTGTATGTATAGTGAGTGTAAAAACTTTTTATGCAGATCTAGTGGCCATTCCAGTGCACTATGGACAAAACTAGAACTAACTCGTGGAAAAACACACGTATAAGTCCTAAATAGTTAGCAAAGCGGTACGTTTTAATTAAATGTTTTCGTTTGATATGCATGTTGATACATAAATTATGTGCATATGAGTAAAGCACAGTTTCCTTGGAGGCAAAACATAACATTTCTTAAAAAGAAGCTTTAATAAAAATATATAATAATAATAAAAAAAAAATCCGTGTATAGTAAAACATTGATCAGGGGCCATAGTCCTTTTATAGTTCTAGGTAACCACTTTAGGCATCCAAACACGTATTCCATTAACTTTGTTTCCGTAACCTACAAGTACTTGTTTTTTCGTGGGGGTGGAAATCCTCATGGATGTCCTCCGCCCTGGGGTGAGCAGAGGGCTCTGTCAGACTCTTACCTACTGACAAAAACCACCCCGGTGTTCCCTCGTACACTTGCGTTGGGGGGCTGTGGGTGCGAATTTTATGGGTACTGTGTTAAATGTTACAACAAAATACCTTGTGATATATTGCAATTAAATGAAAGAAAATTTTAAACTCATATTAAAAGTACACTTTGCAAAAAAACTTATTACAAATAAGAGGATTATATCAGGACAATCTAGCAAGAGTCTAGACAAAATCAAACTGGTTGCTATTTTAATTGTATAATTTATTATTGTTATGACATTTATTTTACATTCTGTGATTACCTTAACTCATACACTGATATTATTCTTTTTAGGAAAACGTTTTATTTTATTTTTTATTTTACAATGTTATGTAATGTAATGCAAAGGTGCTCACATATTTACAAATATGTGAGCACCATGTATCTATTATATAATTAATTTACCTGTCATTGCTTCATTACTAATAAATTTTAACTATTGTGGTAAGTATAGTAATTTTATTCTAGGTGCATCGTCTTCACATATTTATTTATTTATATAGGATCTCCAACAAACGATACACATAAACAATATAAATCACAATAACAATAAAGGTTTTAGTACGTGTGCTCCTTCAATTACAGGAGACCACAACATGCACATTTAACTAGGTTTATACAGGATAAAAATAAAATAGATTAAATTAATGACGAAATTTGAGGAAATAAAATAAAATTAAAATTAATATATCATTATTGAGCATTCATATTACAATATTGTTTGGTATAATAATAATTCTTACATATTTGTTAACTATTGGAAGAAAGAAACGAAATAGTATACTTAGTTATCTTGCAATCGTTAAATTATTTTTGTATTTTGAAATGGGGAGGGTTATGTCCAGGTTAAAATGCTTTGACAACTCATTGTATTGCCTACAGATCTATAGGTATTTGTATAGGTATATAATTATATATTAATTTATATACCTATAAAAAATATTGTAAAACATTTTAAAAGAGTAACGGTGGAGTTTCTTGCCCATTCTTCTCCATACGAAGCTACCTTTTGGAAGGGGCGATTAGAATCAATTCTATTTTCTTTGTGAATTTCGACGTTCAAAAGTGCCTTATAAGTGCCTATTTGAAATAAATAATTTGACTTTGAATGCAACATCATGGGTGATGGCCTGCGCTGGGCGGGCCCCCCTCCCGTAGGGAGAGTGAGGTGTTGAACTCCCCCCGTTAAATCTTAGAGAAGCGCGCGTGGAACACTACGCGCCGCCCACTTGGGTCCGGTGGATTGAGTGACGAAGGATGGTCTCGAGTCCGTTGCCCCTGAACCCATTTAGGGGGGCTGGAAGAGGACATTGTCCGCCCTCCACCGGAAGGAGCCCTTGTGATCTCTCTTACTCTTTCTGCAGCTTACTTTTACGAAAGAACTGTTTTGCAGAAGGATATCACCGCGTCCCAAAAACTTAGGACTTTTCAAAATAAGAAGTGTTTCCATAATATAAATACACGTAGTAAACATGAAATTGTGACCCAAATTTAGATTAACTAAAACAAGCAAGTCATTTCTTGTTAACAGTATCCGCTTTTATAACAAGTTGCCGCAATCGGTTACAGAACTTAGTGATGGAAAATTCAAAACGCACATTAAACGTGCCCTTATCAAAAAAGCATATTATAAGATTAAGGACTACGTTGAAGACAAGGAAGTTTGGCATTAATTCCTTCTGTACATGTGGCCTCCCTGGTACCTCATTAACGGCAAAACTATGTAAATGTCTATTAACAGCTCCCAAATTACGAAGTTATTTTTTAATTTAATTTTATCTTTTTTTTACAAACTTCACTGACATAATGCTTTTCTTATTTGACATTATTATACCTACAATTTAAACTTCTACAAGGTTCTAACTTTTATTATTTTAATCATATTTTTTTTTTTTTGTCAATGTGAGGACGTTTTAGGTTTATTAGACTGTAGATCTGTAGACCATTTTCTATTTTGTTAAGTACCTGGTACTTTTGACGGGCCTACGCTGTCCTCTCATACCTATTAACACTGTAATTTGAAAACATTGTAAAAGCCAATTTTATTTTTTTTAAAGAGTGACCGTGGAGTTTCTTGCCGGCTCTTCTCCATAGGAAACGACCAATTGGAACCGTGCACCTAGCTTCTGACGTTTCATAAGTGCCCATGTAGGCTTATGGGAAATAAAAATATTTTTGTTTTGATTTGATTTGATCCCAGGATTCTGCACTGTCGACCATTGAACGGACTAAGGTCGACAGCGACAGGTCACTTCCCACTTCCAAAACGAGGCCACGGCGTGGCTCGCTCCATGTGACACATTCGGCTAGCGTATGCCGCGCGTCGTCTCCTCCAGACAATGGACGCAGGATGGCACCGAGCATCCAGCTCACTGTTTATGCGACACAAGTACTTGCCAAAGCAACCGTGCCCTGACAGCACTTGCGTCGCCCGTAACGTCAGGGAGCCGTGCTTCCTTTTGCGCCAATCGTCGAGCACTGGCCGGATCGCCTGGATTGTATCCGTCGGTAGGGTGCAAAAGCCTCTACCGCCATTCCACCACCATGACTTGACGGAGCTCCGACCGACGCAGCGTGATCTGTCACTGCACCAGTCTCTCGCCCTGTGTCTTGACGGGCAAAAGGCCTCCCCCCTAAGGCGCAGGTCCGGCCAATACACAAGCCGCCTCATAAGAGATCGTACGATACCCTATAATGACTCTGACGACCATCGCTCTCTGCGGTTTGCGTTTTGTAGTATAATGCGATATGGCGAGCCGTCAGGTCAGTTGTCCACACCGGCGCTCCATACAGGGCCACCGATCGCCGATCCCCACGTATAGCCGTCTACCTACAGGCGGTGCGGACCCCCTCAAATTCTGAAGCATTGTTGTACTGGACGGGCAGGACATCCAGCGATATGTTGGTGTAATTGACCCATAGGTTACTCAATTAATGTCTGAAAGCTGAACTTTATTGTGAGTGTGTTCTCTCCATCTGCTACATTCAAAATTATAGAGAAATATTTGGTCTGCTTGCATATTCTCACACCAACATAAAATTTTATCTCGCAATCTGTGTTAATGTAATTAGTAAGGTTTTAATTGAACCTTCTTTTTCTCTAAGTATTATAATTGCTGATGAAATGTACACCTACATTAATCTTCTAACAATTCCTGAAACTCCTACCATTTTGAGCCTAGGTACCTGAAGACCTGTCCATAAGCCCTTATGATCAGAGGACGAAGCGGGACCATAATAGTACATTTTGATACAAGTGGAGAATGTTTGGTTATTGTATTCGAGGCGGAATTAACACCCGAGCCGTAGGCGAGGATGTTTTTGAGCCGAGAACTGCAATAACAAATGTCCACGTGTATCAAACGACGTTTTTCAATACACTTTTAAAGAAATCAAATAAATAACTATTTTAATTAACATTGAAAATAACGAAAAATGTCATGAATTATTAGGAAACTATGATTTAATTTTCTTTTTTTCCGCGCTTTGCTTTAGCCAGGTTGAAGGAGAAGCAAAGATATACAGCCGATAAATAGCCTAATATGAAAAATAGAAAATTCTAATATTTTTGAGTTTAGAACACAAATAAATGTTAATTTCGTGATAAAAATAATCGTGGTATTCTATTTATAAACATTATTCAAATATTCCAAAAATATTAACGCAGTAAAAACGCATGTTTGCCGAGATTAAAAAAAAAACATCTCCGAATAGAGAGAACCGTCTCTGGCGTGAGACGGTGTGCATTGAACCAATTTGGACTAAGTATAGGTATAAGTTATCTGTGGCAATTTTTATTCCCGCACACGTGTTGGAAAATAAAAAATCGCACGCGTGTCAAATACATTGCATTGTGAACCTAATCGTAGTGCGATATGAACCAGTTGTCGAGGAAGTGTATTGAAAAGTTAATTAATGTGAACTGAACAATGTCACCTAGATTGTGTCTTTTTATGAATAGGAACTCTTGGTGTATATGGATGCTACATCGACATAGTTCACATTGTGTTGCATAGGCAGAGTGTTATGGACAATTTTCAAAAAGCAATGATACATCAAAGAAAAATGAAGAACCTCCGACCAGACAAGAGATACCTATTATATTTATTGTAAGTATGATAAAGTAGGCACCACGGTACAATACTTACACTTTCTTGGTACAATTTAAAGCTTTTCCTTTTCGTCTTTTTCACAAACTCTTGTCAAGCGCCTAGCAAAACTCAAACGAATACAAAAAACCAGCCAAATGCCGATCGACCCAGCCGACCACGCGCATTGAAGGGTTCCGTAGTTGGGATGAATTTATCCAAAGAACAAACTTACTTAGAAGGTGCTTAGTTGAAAAACATATATGTTCTCCCATACATTCCAACTGCAAATGTAAATTCGTACGCGCTACGGGAGATTTACCAAGTTATTTTAAGACCATAGACTTCTTATAGGTTGCAAAACGTTTTTATATTTTCTTATTTGTCTCCCAAAAGAGACCCTCATATTCAAAATTAATTTAATTACGTAACACGTGTTTGGGTACAGAAATTGATATGTGTACCAAATTGTAACTTAATCGGTCCATTAGATTCGGAGCAAATTGACTGTGACAGACGGACAGACAGACACGAGTGATCCTATATGGGTGCCACTTTTTTATTCGGACATAGAGAATTAGTATTACTGTATAATTGCATAGCACATGACGTGAGTACTATGTACTTAATATAAAGCTACCATTTACTGGGTACGTCTTTCATTGACTTGAATGTGCCCTGGCGGCTGAGAGTATGTCATGCTCACTGTAATGTCTCGCTGATGGTGGCGGGTGTGCTGGCCTTGGCTTATTTTAACTTAATTTTTGAGGTTTTTTTTTTATCTTTTTGTCACGGGCGCTTTTGACGTTTTGCATCGTCCTCACATGTTTAATTTCAACACGAATGATGTAACCAATATTTTGTAACCATAATTATGTTAATGTAAAAGCGTGTCCGTGGAGTTTCTTGCCCGTTCTTCTCCATAGGTACCTACTAAGCTTTGGAATGGGCAACTAGCTTCATCTTCATGACTGACCGACCCCTTGACAATTCAAAAGTGCCTGTAATTGGTTTATTTGAAATAAATGCTTTGAGTTTGAGTTTGGAAGCCTAAAATCTGGAATTGAATTGAATAGAATACTCTTTATTATGTACAACATATAGATTGCAGATAGGAATGGTGTGAAGTATTGTCGTTTTCATCATGTCGCACCGTTAATAGGCATAGTAACTTGTATAACTGGCATAGCACGAGACTATATTTCCACTATCTTGGTACGGGGTCTACGAGGGGCTACACTAAGCACTCAGTACTTACTGTCGTGGTACGCGGGTGGTCAGGAGTTATAAGGTGCGCAGGCGCAGGCGCAGGACTAGTGCTTGTCCAACCAACACATTGATAACATGAAGGCTGCTGTAAGTTACCGTTGTTTTTCTTTTATTTACTAAATTATAACTAAGTACGTATTTGCTTTGGAGACTCAAATAATCAGTAACGAAGTAATTCAAGTACGTAGTAAGTTTACATTGATCCAGCAATTGTGACGTTTCATCGGCATTCCGGCCAATTAGCGGGAGCTCGTTCAATCCCAGCGCTGGATACTGGATTGAACTAAAAAGTGTTTTAAAGTACATTGATCAAATATCGATCCATAAATCAGCCTAAGTTAGCAATGTGCTAACAATGCAAAAGAAACGTCATTTTTGGGGCTAATTCTGTAACTACTTGTCAAGTGTCAACTGTCATTGCACTACTGAGAAAATTACTCATTCCTGTTTTTAGAGCAAATCCTCATGTTTGGGTAATAACGCCACTTTTTAAGGTTCCGTACCAAAATGGTAAAGAGGAACCCTTATGGTGAGACTAAGTGTGTCTGTCTGTATGTTTGTCACACCTGGATATCTCAAGAGCTACTGATGCTATCAACTTGAAAATTACAATAGTTTAGATGACGTTTGCCCAACCATTTTGCAAACAAGAAAGAAATTAAAAAAGTATATCTCTTTTGCAAAAGGGACTGAAAGGGGGTCTTAAAAATTTGAAGTATGGCTACCAGGGCATGTGAAAGAGCGCTATTTGCACATTCTCAAACATTTGTTTTTTAGGCAGCATAGTTTCCGACTTTTGGTGAAAAATGTAAAAAAAATACCGTTCCCTCCCTCTTAACTCCGAAGTTTGCATAGATAATAATCTGAAATTATTCTTTGTGATATAAGTAGATGTAAAGATTACAGGAAAAATTAAAATTTGTCTCTAAATAGCACAGTTTTTCAGAAATCATCAACATCATATACATACGTACGGAAACCTCGGTGCGCGAGTCCGAATCGCTCTTGACCCGTTTCTTTTCATTAGAACTAATTCATTGAAAACCATTCTAAACACCGTCAGTTTATCTAAAAATGTATTCACGAAGTAGGTACAGTTTACTTAACTCTAAAGATTATTAAGTACTAGCTGTAGCTTAAATGAAGTCAGTTACCTAACCTATACTCGTAATTTGCTCGTAACTGCTCGAATTGACCAACTAAGTGATTGACGCGCAGTTGAACCGAACCCGGGACACGAAGCGCGACACTCGGCTCACGATCACTATCAATCGTCACGGAGAGTCACGCTCACTCACGATGCTATGCTAATGTCTGATCGATGGCAACACGATTGGGTGCCAATACTGGCAACATGGTCGGTTCACACAATTGTTTCTATTGTGAAGGAAATGTCAACGATAAACGCTGGGATCCATATCACTAGACACAAATAAACCTATTATCTAATTAAAGTTTTAACGTGAACTACACGGGAATAGCGCACATCGGAGAAAAAGTTCTGTAAGGTTGGTAGCTGGGGTGACCGCCCAGCGTCCTAGCCGGGCTGGGACGCTGGGCAGTCATGCACAATACCAACGGATCGGACGGATCTAAAAATCTATGATAATATTGCGTAGATTTTATTTATTGGATACTTAAACTTGCATTGCGTGTAGAATAGTAGAGTCTACATATCATGGTAACGATGGTCCGACGACGATGAGAATGAGTTATGTATGACAATATTGTCCAACCTTTAAAATGTCTTTCATGTTTTAGCCGTGCGTCGTCCTGCTGGTAGTGGCCCTGGTGTCGGGTGCAGAAGAGAAGAAAAACGAGAAGAGAGGCTTGCTAGGCCTCGGCTACGGGCTTGGCGGCGGCTTCGGCCACGGCGGCTACTACGGTGGCCACGGGCTCGGCGGCTACTACGGCGGCCACGGGCTCGGCCTGTACTCGCACAGCGCGCCTGTCATCAGCCATAGTGCGCCTATCATCAGCCACAGTGCGCCCATCATCAGCCACGGCTACGGGTTCGGCGGCTACGGCGGGTTAGGCCATGGTTATGGACTTGGCCATGGGGTGGTGGCCTCCGCCCCCATTGTGTCACATGGGTACTCCGCCCCCCTGCTCGGCGGACACTATAGCGCCCCGCTTTTGGGGCTCGGCCATGGCTGGCATTGAGCCTACATAATATAAGTTCGGTCTGTGAACGTGTTTGTTTAGTGCCAAATCACAAAATTTTCGTAATTGATTTGATGCAAATATTTTATCATTAAATATTTTTTTGTGTGATTTGGTGGTTTCTTTCAGTATGAGCGTGAACCTTAGATGCGTTACATTAACATACATAACAGGAATAAATAATCGGTTCACACGATTTATCTAAAAACGTAAATGAAAATGTCGATATTAGAAGGAAAACTTAGTGACAAAAACGCGATCTCTACAGTACCTATATTTTGCATACCGCTTAACAGAAAGACATAACACAGAGACACATAATAAAGAGTATTCTATTCTATTCTATTCTAACGATGAAAATAATATGCCAATAATCCCAATTAGTCTAGAAATAACAACCCATATCAAAACACACTAGATAGCTGCAGCACTCATACTGCGAAACGCTTTTTTATTAGAAACGTTTACTACGCAGCTGAGGTGACGCTAACGTTGCGATACACGCCTAGCTTGACGTTGAATCATTCGTTAATTGACCGCGATGTCCCCAATCTCACATTTCCACGAAATTATACACTTCCCTCATCAGACAAGTTATTAATGTATTCGCCGCTAGATAGGGTGTCGCAAGCGGAAGCTGCGCCGGCGCCACCCGGAAGTTGCGAAATGTGTGGTTGTGTCAACATTGGCTGAATCTAGTATGAATAGTGGTTTTGTGAATTGATTGCAAACTGTGAATGGATTAAGTGCACCGCACCGGGGTAATTGACTGTAGGTACGCCTGCGGATGTTACTCAGTGGTGGTATTAAAGGTATCAAGTCCGTGCACGCGCAGGTTCTTTCTGCTCATTTACATAAAGGCTTCTACAGACCGGCGCGACTCGCGACGCGACACAAAGGCACCGCTCGTCGCGCGACATGCGGCGCCTTTGTGTCACGTCGCGGGTCGCGCCGGTCTGTAGAAGCCTTAAAGAACCTCAAATATATAAATTAAAAATATTTTTACAAAAAGATAATAACCGACTTCCTAACTTCAATTTCGGAAGTCGGCTGTCTTTAGATCTGTATTTTAGTTTTTTGTCACAGGCAGTGTTTTTTTTATGTCTTTTTTTTATCTAAAAAGTTTTTATTTTTCACTTTTTAGTGATTCTGTTTGTAATTTATCCAAGTTACGATAGCCTAATGTCAATTGCTCAAAAAAATGTACAGTGCAAAGGCCTACTTTCTAATTTTATAAATTATTTAAAAAAAAAAAACTGTGTTGACCCCATTTTTTAGGAATCAATATAATACTTTTCCTTTCTATCACCCCACCGTAAGTTGTCATTAGAAATTCAAAAGTCTCGAATAAGTCTGTTATTGCCTAAATTTCCTGATGCCCACAGTGCACATAGATCTGGTTCTCGCGTGACATACATACTTACAGACATATTTTTCCTGCCAGGGCGCGGTTTCCATACCGCACTATCAGGTTATGTCTGACCATTTCATAATTCAGTTATATTTGTCAATAACTTAGTGACCACTAAGCCTTTTAGGGAAAAACGACAGACCGTGATTAATGTACCCTTAAAAATAGTGGTGGCTTTGTGTCCATAAAGTGTGTTATTATGCGTTCCATCAAAATCTAAATTAAAATATTTTATTTCACATATACCTACATGGGTACATAGGTATGAAACGTCAGAAGCTAGGTGCACGGTTCCTATAGATCGTTTCCTATGGAGAATAGCCGGCAAGAAAGTCCACGGTTACTCTTTTAAAAAGAAAGGGCTTTTACAATGTATAATAAATTAGAAAGGCGTAAATAAATAATATATTTAGGTTGAATAATTATTGGTATACCTCCCAAGTGTTCAATTTTGAACCGCAAAATTGTCTTATTCAAGTAAATAATAATGAATACGTTCAATGTGGCACCACATATTACACCAAGCTTGCCGTGGCCCATGGGTGCGGCTCGGTCTCCACGTTTTTCATGTGCAACTTTACCAAGGTGCGTCATGAGCATTATTTGCCCACATCACCATGAATATAATTTCAACGAAATTTTAGAATATGTTCACAGTTCTTTTTTTAAACGTGGACATCAACGTTCAAACTGTAATCATGAATACAGCACATGATTCTAGATGTAAAAGTTGTACCTATAGATGGCTATCAAAAAAAAATCTGCTGTTTCATGTAAAAGTGCAATACCTTCGCGGTCAAAATGTTTTTTAGGGTTCCGTACCTCAAAAGGCTAAACGGAACCTATATAGGATTACTCGTGTCTCTGTTTGTCCGTCTGTCACAGCCGATTTGCTCCGAATCTACTGGACTGATTTTAGTTGGAATTTGATACACATGAATTTCTGTGACCTAAACACGGACGTCTAACGTAAATAAATGGATTTTGAATATGAGGGTCACTGTTGTGAGGCTAATTAAAAAATAAAGTTTTGCAAACTGTACCGTGTTACATATCAAATGAAAGGGTTTGTTGTGAGGTCCAAAAAAAAATTTTATAATTTAATAATATATATATTAGTTTTAAAGTCATTTAAGAAAATAGATGAAAATTTAGCATTCTCAAACGTGACGTCCTAATTATCTCCAAAACTCCAGAGCCTAAAATTTTTAAATAATCCAGAAAATAGTTCATTACATATAGATTACTTACAGGTAAACTTTTAAGTCGTTAAAATAAGTTTTAAAATAACATGGTAAGTCTCTTATTATTGTGCATACAAACCTACATTAGCGATTGGAATATAATAATATGGTCCCCCATATATTCCAATCGCAAATGTAGGTTTGTGATGTTGTTGTTTTTTTTTTAGACATGTTTTTCAACTACAATGATAGGTTCGTTGTTCTTGGGATAAATTTATCCCAACTACGGAACCCTTCATTGTGCGTGGTTCGAAACGCACTTGGCCGGTTTTTTTTTTTTAATTATCGACGAAACATTTCAGCGCAGAGGGGTTCAGAATCATGTACTGAATCCATGGTAACGGTTGCTCGTTGGTGACCCTTGTACCCTGTATGTAGTTTATGCCACATAAACAGCATTCAGTTCTCTTAAGGCGACGATAACTGACTTTTAATGATTTTATACTGAAGATCACGTCTAAACGACTAGTGTCAATGATTTGAAAAAATATATGTTAATTTAGAGCATTTTCTCAATAACTTAATATGTGAATATTTTATATTACGTTTATATTACATCGTGAAATTAATTTGTATAATGTCTAACGCGGATTAAAACTGAGAATGGCGCAAAATCTACCAAGCGTATTTTTCTGAAACCTTCACCGATTTAAAGATAATTTAATTATTGATCTTTTAGTATACGCGTTTTATTAAAATATCTTTTGTTTTGTGTTTAATAAATTAATAAGGCTGAACGTACGACGCATTGCGTGAGCTCAGTACAGAAAACGCAAGCTAACCACTCAAGGTCACTGGCATATATCTGCGTCTTAAATATTTTGAGAAATAAATTGACAAACGTGACGTCCTAATTTCATATGAAACATTTTACCATTCCGCACTACGACTTAAAACAGTAATAAATAATACATATTATGAAGATTTCGTGAGAAGACAGAGCGCGCGGCGCAAACTCCACGCAGTGCGGCTTGAGGTGCTTGTCCGTGTCAATATACCTACTTCTCATGCCGCACACAACGCATACTGACATCTTCCTCGACTCGACGTCACGGATGTCAATCAGTCAATAAGCTCTTTGTTTACTTCTCGCGAAATAAATAAAAATACAAGTTTGTTTAGCAAAAGTTTATTGTGTAAATACATTTTTAAGTGCAACTTACCAGTAACAATATTTTTCAGTGGTTATGTGCTGTGTTAATTAAAATAAACTATAAAAACGTTTTATGGATCTCCAGAAATATTTTAAGTACCTGACACTCGAAGGAAAATAAACAGTGTTTTTTTTTCGTGAACGGGAAACAAGCTGTAACCAAACTTTAGTGTGTGCGCACCCTTACGCCGATACTGTGCTCAGCTTATGGTGTCTATACGTACCATACACACCGTGAAAACTGCCATAAACGTGTTTCTCAGAATAGCGCCATCTGTTGCCTTATCGGTCTACTACTTGGACTGATCGATTGCACAAATCAACAAGTTTACCATGGCTAAGTGCGGTGGTTGTGGCAAGTTTTTGGCGTCGGCAGAGGCCGCTAATTGCAATAAATGTAGGTCTTGGTACCATCGAGCGTGCGTGGGTATACAGAATATCGGCCCTTTAATGACCCCCTGGCACTGTCCTGAGTGTAATAAGAACCTGGTGAGAGACAACCAGGCCGAAACGCCGGTAAGGGCGCGTACACCAGCGCCGGCTGCGCACGAGGAAAGCCTCGTTAATTTGATGGACACCAGCCCCATAAATAGCACAGCTCTAGACGCCACACAGGAGCTCAACGTCAACCTAGACATCCTCAGGGCAGAACTAAGCATTTTTAAGGAGGAATTTTTGAAGACAGTGCGGATTGAATTCCAGCTACTCCGTGATGATCTGTCCGAGCTAAGATCTTCTGTAAACGCAACCAATGATAGGATGAGTAATCTGGAGGAGAGAGTAGCTGTGTTAGAAAATAAACACACTCAGCCCCAGGTATCGTCGGAGGTAAATGATTTGATATCACAACTGCGGAGCGATATTAATGATCGAGATCAGGAGCTGCTCGCAAATGACATACAGATCACTAACATACCGGAGACCAGTGGGGAAAACCTAATCCACACGGTGATGTTAGTGGCGTCTAAGATAGGCGTCAAAATCAAGGCGCGCGACATAGTGAGCGCCGAGCGTGTCGGAGGCAGGCGTATCAGCGCGACGCAGGCGACGGGGCCGGTGGAGACCCGCCCTCGCTTCCTCATCGTGCGTCTTGCTCGCCGCGACCTGCGTGACGAGCTGCTGGAGGGAGCGCGAGTGCGTCGCGGTATGACTACTTCAGACCTGGATTTGCCGGGCCTTGCGGCGCGTTTTTACGTAAACGAGCGCCTTACGAAGATGAATAGGGAGTTGTTTCGGTGCGCTCGTGAAGCCGGCAGTCGCCTCGGTTGGCAATTTGTATGGGCAAAACGAGGCCGTATTCTCGCCCGGTACAAAACCGGAGACGCCACTTGCCGCATCCATTGTGAGGCTGACTTACAGCGCATCTTCGGAACGGCACCGGGTAGCGGTGGAAATAACGCAATTTAAAATTACCATTTCATTTGTTTTTTTTTGTTTTGTTATACTTATTATTTGTCTATCGTATACGGTCACGTTGATTTTTAAATTAAGTTTATTTGTAGTAAGTGTCAGCATTTCAAAAGTATTATGTATAAGTTGCTACTATCTGCTATCTTTTAGATTGGTGTGTGTCTCGCGGCGCAGCTCAGTCAACTGTACGCAAACCAGTTTTTTAACACTACACATACTCGTATTTCTCTACACCTATTTATTACAAAACTACTATTTAATTTTACTAACCTATTATTAACAAAACTATTATTTACATACCAAAGCTTAAAACTTTTGTTTCCTTTTATTATATGCATTATTTATAATATATTTACAATTGGACTAATAATATTGTATGAAATTGGTATTGAAACTTCTGAATGCGCACTGATTGTATTGATTTCACTATTGATTTTGGTAAATGACGAAATTATTTTACATTATGATAATGATGGTTAAAGGAGATAAGTTTCTTAAAGTTGGTTTTCTTAATGCTGGATCATTGGGTACAGGTCACGATAACTTGATTGGCGCACTCGACAGGCATTGTTTTGATGTTATGGCCATTAACGAAACGTGGTTGAGACCGGGCGAGGAGGGGCGCGCTCCGGTGGTGCCGGGCTACCGTCTGTGTCACACGCCGCGGCCAGCGAGCGTGCGCTCGGGTCGTGGTGGGGGTGTCGGGTTTTATCTGCGGAGGGGACTGAGCGCGAGAAGTTGGACAAGCGCGGTCGATTCCAGGTTCGAATCGGTCGAACAAATGTAGCTAACGCTCTCAATGAATGACAAAAAAGTTGCAATAGGTACAGCGTACCGGCCACCATGGCTTGACCTTGTTCTTTTTCTGGACGCCATAACAGATTCGCTTAGTTCACTGGGAAATTGTGACCATTACATTTTACTATGTGATTTTAATGTTAACATGCTGGATACAAGCTGCATAAAAACAAAAAAAACTAGCGAGTTTCTGAATAGCCTCAGTCTTACTCAATTGGTCACTTCTCCTACTCACTTCACAGCCTCCAGTGAAACGCTCATCGATCTCATGTGTACCGACCTAAGAGCAAGATACACGTCAGTGGAGTCTTTTGGTTCACTTAATGGTCATTCTATCATTGTTGGTGAATTTTACGTAAAACGTGATAAGTTTAAACCATACGTAGTAAAATTTAGGCCACTTAAAAATGTATGCATGGATAGCTTTAATATGGACTTGTTACTTTTACGTCTTGAAAATATTTCCTCGTTTGACAATGTGAATGACATGGTGCATGTATTTAACTCCCATATTATTTCATTATTCGATGTTCACGCACCAATAAAAACATGTACTGTCAGGGAAAAGTCTTACCCGTGGATTACTGATACCATTAAACTCATGATGCGCTTACGGGACGATGCATTAACTTGTTCTAGGAAAACTAAATCAGATTCTAAAAAAGAATACTACAAGGAGTTAAAATCCCTTGTGTTAAGTTCTTTGTACAGCGAGAAAGTTGCTTTTTTCAAGCATAGTATAAATAATAAAATAAAGAACCCTAAACTATTATGGAAAAATCTTAAATCCACATTATCACCCTATAAACCCAGACAAGACCTTCCGTCGCATTTTACAGATCCAAATCTAATTAATAATACTTTTTTAACAGTTCCAGGTAACCCCGTTGCAAGCATGACACTTTTGACATATTTTGAGAATAATAGACATGGTGAAGCAATTTTTACAATCAATCCTGTAGAACAGAATGACATTTCTCGCATTATATCCAACCTTAAAAGTAACGCCAAGGGTTACGACAACATTACCCTTGACATGCTAAACATGATTCTGCCATACGCACTAAGTACTGTAACTGACATTGTAAACTGCTCAATAGTGACGTCAACGTTCCCAGACCAATGGAAAATAGCTTCCGTTAGGCCCTTACCAAAAAATGACAATCCAATTGAAGTAAAAGACCTACGCCCTATTAGCATTTTACCGTGTTTGTCTAAAGTGTTAGAGAGGATAGTCAGCCACCAGTTAACGCATTTTCTGGAACAAAATAACGTGTTACCGGACTTACAGTCTGGTTTCAGAAAACAGCGCAGTACTGCCACTGCCTTACTAGATGTTACTGATAACCTCTTATCAGCCCAAGATAAAGGAATGTGTTCATTGCTGGTCTTGCTAGATTTTTCCCGGGCATTTGACGCAATAAATATCCCGCTATTACTGTCGAAGCTAAATTATTATGGATTTGACTCTAGCGCTACGCAATGGTTTCGCAGCTACCTTAGTGATAGAAAACAACTTGTGGATCTACTTTTGGGTGATGGTACTGCTCTTACATCGACTCTTACTTCTATTGAGAGAGGTGTTCCGCAGGGATCTATACTAGGCCCAATTATGTTTATTTTATACTGTGCAAATATAATTAAATGTCTCCAAAGGTGCAAGTACCATATATATGCCGATGACATCCAACTATACATATCGTTTAGTCCAGATGAATACGATAGTGCCATTAAAGATCTAAACGATGACCTTCGTAGAATTGCCGCCTGGTCTGAAGAGAATTGCCTGTCGCTAAACCCAACCAAAACAAAATACATGGTATTTGGCACGAGGCAGCAACTAGCCAAACTACCCGCAACGTTTCACCTGGAGCTAATGGGCGAGCCAATTGACAGAGTCTATGAAGCGCGGAATCTTGGACTTATTATGGACAAGGATCTTCGTTTCGAAAAACATGTAGCCGACTCAGTAAGAAACTGCTTTTACCGCCTGAAAGTTCTGTACAAGATTAGGCCTTATTTGTCCGAAACACTACGGGAGCAGCTTGTAGAAACCCTGGTTTTATCTAGGCTAAACTACGCAGATACAGTGTACGGCCCGCGCCTATTGGCTCGCACAGATCGGCTCATTCAAAGGGTCCAAAACGCTTGTGCTCAGTTTTGTTATAAAATTCCTCCCAGAACTCACGTTACTCCATTTTTAAACAAACACTACACATTGAGAATGAAATCGAGACGTAAACAACACTTGGCATGCCTTCTGTTTGGTGTAGTTAAATACCAGAAACCGGACTACCTGTACGACAAGTTGAGTTGGATAGCGAGTAAACGAGAATGTGAGAGAAGGCAATGCTCGCAGCAGCTCTCGACCCAGTCACATAGGACAGCTGCGTTTAGGGGTAGCTTCCGTTATGCGGCTTCCAAAGTGTGGAATAACCTACCACCACCTATTCGGGCAATTAACACGATCGACACATTTAGAAAACGCCTACGGCAGTACCTCATGGATGCGCAACGGAAGCTAGACATGATCAATTTGAATGTTTCATTAATATAAATTATGTTAAGGTTATCTTTTACTCATCGACAACAGTCCATTATTTTTTCTTGCCATAACAGACCCATACCATTTTCTTTTTTTATTTCTTAAACACCACTCATAACTATAATTATTTTTATTGTACTTATTTCTTTTTTAAACAAAATATATCTAATGGTTTATATTATTATTTGTTACACATATCTAATTTTATTTAAATATTTACACACTATAAAACTGATTTACATCCGTAAGACGTCCTCTTAACATAAGGTCCAGTTGAAAACCAGCGTCAGGCACTAGTTGTCTGGCATTAATGCTGAACTGGGCCTATTTGGCGCAGCCGTGAGGCATTCAATACTATTTTAAGCATTTGTTCTGTTTTTGTTTTTTGTGTGAATATTGTGTGCCTTCCTGTGTCAAATAAATTTATTTTCTTTCTTTCTTTCTTTCTTTCTTTCCTACTGACATTCGGAACTTACCCATTAAACGATTTAAAATCTGTATTAAAACTAAACTTTGTAAAAAAGGGTACTATAAGATTTCTGATTATTTAGAGGACAAAAAAGCTTGGGATTGAGCTGCTCGCTCTGCTAGCCTTGTGATAAAACTTGACATTTTAATTATTATGCATGATTTTATATACATATTGACATTGCAGAATATCATGGTCTGGCAGTTTGAGTCATATAAGTGGCCTACCCAAATGTCCTTTTTTTGGTACTGTTCGTCGAGTCGTTGAGCTCCTTAAGTTTTGAGTTGAGCTGCACGATTACTGACAAATGCTTACACTGATTGGACAGGTCCGCTCAAATTTGCGTGGTTCTTTCCTTAAAAGACCATTTCAGACACGGATCTACATGGTCCTCACATGATCTGACCAAGATTATGTCTGGACTTGTTGGACCCCTGAGTTTATTTCGCCATTTCTTCTCAGGGGTAGTCAGATAGGAAATGTCGGCTACATCTAGATTTTTTTTTTTATATGACGTGTAAAAGTGATTTTAATATCCTATTTACAGAATAAACGATTTCATTTCATTTCATTTCATAATATAAATACTTCAGTGTATGTACAAACAAAGCAAGAGCGCATTCAAACCTTTCGCAACGATAAATCAATAAACACCAAACAATTACATACATTTACAAAAACAGTGCAACACTGTGCCACAATTTTTATCGTTTCTTCTATAAAGGGTTATGTCACGTGATGTCACTTGTCGTTACCTCGTGGCAGGCGGCATGCGGCAAGCAGGTCGGATTGTTCGGAATGGGCACACAAAGCTCGGTACAAAAACTCGGTCCTTTTCGATGCTAGTTGCGGCATACTACATCATATTATTATACCATGTGTCACACACTGCCCTATCTGGTTTAGAATTCTGAAATACCAATAGAAATGTTTGTAACATTGGTTGGATCGAAGTTAATTCCAACTAAAACAATAATAGTAGTACTTTATTAAATTTATTAAGAATTAAAATCAACTGTTCGTAACAATATAAACTATAAAATATACAAAACTTTATATGGTACACTGCATAAATATGAAAAACATTATTCCTACAGTCACAAATACGAATTTCAAAATACCGATTTCCGTAATTCGGAATGGTTCAACATTCCTAATTTATAACAACTCCGATTTATCATTCATCCTATTTTTATAATTCCTAAATTTCAATATTTCAAACTTTTATAATTACTAGATATTATCAAAATACCGAGTTTCAATCAATCGAATAACAAAAACTCTGACTTTGTGCTAATTCGAAATATCAAAAATACGAATTCCAATGATTAAAGTACCGATTAATTATAATTCCGAAATAAAAACGCCTTGTTAAACTGAATAGCAAGACATAATTGCTCGTCACCTAACCTAACTTAACCCAAATGATTCACCAACAATAGGAATCTGGCGCTCGGGGGCCGCTGCCGCGGCACGGTCCCGGTCGCTTCGCTCGCTTACCTTCGCGATTTAATGGTCACAGTTCTAACTTAACCTGACCCGAGTGATTCACCAACAATAGAGGGGATCAATAACACCAGATGGTACCCAACGCGAGTCCGCGTATCTCTGGTCAGTTTCCCTCACTTGCCAGTTTATTTAATTCGTCAGTGTCGTTGATTAGTCAGTTTCACTGATTGGTCAGTTTTGCGGATTAGACAGTTGCGTTAACTCGACTATTTCCAAGTTTCCAGTGTTCGCTACTTTCGTTGATTCGTCAGTTTTATTCAATTCGTCAGTATGATATTATTATGCATGTACTACAAATATTTGCACGGCTGATAAGTCGAATATAGTTAGACTAAAATTATGTTACCACGTTATTATGTAAGGACCTATATTCTCGCAAATAAATAAATTTCATTTCATTTCAAAGTACAGTCGGTGGAAAACTGCCCACACGTCTGCTAATTTAATTATGTATACATTAAGTAAAATAACATCGTGCCTCAAAGGGTTAGGCAGAGGTGCACTTAGTACACCCATATTTCACCAGATGTGTTTACGTGCCATTCAATAGGAGAAGAGCCTTTAACTGGGCCCAAAACCAGATTCCAGCCGCTACTGAAAAATGTCTTCTGAAAAAATCCAATAGGTACAACTTTATTAGACTTGAGAATCGAACCCAGACTCGGATGCACAGCAGTAACGCTTGCAATCACCAGACCAGATTTCCTTTTCCTTTTCTTATTTTTGTGTTTATGTTCTTTGTTGCGTCATGTTTACCGCAAATAAACGTATTTTCTTTCTTTCTTTCTTTCTATTTCAGTTTGTGTTAGATGTTAGAAGTTAATTATATTTTAAAACTTTTAAAATATTGTGATTTTAAAAATACAACCTTATGATTGATTTTTATTGGGTTAGGTATTCCTCACATGATCCACTTTTGTTTACTTAAACGTAAACATATCTTTTTCGTTGACTGTACTAAACTGACGAATCAACAAATCTGGCGAACACTGGAATCTGTCGAATTGACGCGACTGTCTAATCCACAAAACTGACCAATCAGCGAAACTGATTAATCAACGAAACTGATGAATAAATTGACGAGTGCGGGAAACTGACCAGACCATACGCGGACTCATTTTGTAAAAGGTGATGAGCACTTAACTTTAGGCTACTGTAGCATAAGCATAATCAGCCTGTAATGTTCCCACTGCTGGGACACAGGCCTCCTCTGATCCGCTCTTCGAGAGGGAGTGGGCTGTAAACTACCACGCGGGCCCAGTGTGGGTTGGTAGATAGGCTATTGTAACTTAGATAAATTACAAACTGATCAACAAAAATGTGAAAATAAAAAACTTTTTAAAAAATACTACAAAGTGAAAAATAACTTTGGTTCTTTTGGAAGTCGGTGGCAAAAAACTAAAATAAAGATCCAAAGGTACCGCCTTCCGAAATTAAAGTTATTTTTCACTTTGTAGTGTTTTTTATTTATCAGTAAACGTGTATTCAATTAAATTTATTTGATTCAGTAACAATTCATATTGCGTTCGAATATAATAAGCATGAAACATAAGTAATGCACATGTTATTCATGGTTAAAATGGTTTGCCGAAGTAAAGAACGGGTGATCGTGGGTGATCACACTGGTCACTAATCATACCATACTAGTGGGTTTATTTGTACTACGAGTTCCTTGGTGTTATTGCAGCTTGTTGGGACTCTCAGTTCTTCATTTTAAACTCAAACGTATCTGAATCCAGCCTTATCATTATCGATCACTTTTGTTAGTTTGTTATAACCATATGTGGATTACCACCAGTGGCGTGCAGTGGTACTCCACGGAGGGTAGGCCACGAAATACTGACAGCGAAAAAAAAAACACGCAACGTCGCTCTACATAATTATGATGACCCTCAAAGTAGTCACATTTATTTATTTATAATATTTGAAAATAAGCCTGTAAAAGTTATAAATACAAGAACTCACCACATTATTCAAGGTTCAACTCACGATTATTTTTTTTGGATTAATTCTCGTAATTTGGGTACACACCTTACACACCTACCTTTAGACACAACTTGGATCTCATCATTATACGATAATTGGGAAAACTTATTACATTTAACTTCTATCAAACACACATTTTCAGCGCACACTTCACAACTGAATACCATTTTGAAGTGATAATCACCAAGAAACAATACACAAGTAAGTAACATTTACGGTACTTTTCTGTTTCAAAACAAATTATATATAACTTAATAGGTTAAAAACAATTAGGAAGTAAGAACGCGTTATAAATTGCTTATCACGATGAAACAATATGGCGTATTTAACCTCTCAGGGACTTGCCTGTCAAACTGGATATAGTCTGTTAAGGTGCTTACCCTTAACGTCAACCCCGTTGACAGGTGACAGTTGACAGTGCTTTGACATTTATACATGCTGTCCTGTCGTATCAATAAAACAATGTTATCGATAAAACGACGTTTCAATTTCAAAATAAAAAATTGTACCAAGATTCCTCAAAAAAAACACAAAAACCGCTTTATCTTGCGAAGGAAGCGAGATAGAGCAAAAATAATACTTTTTGGGGGTCTTTAAAGGGGCTTCACTAATCAATACACATCGATCGAGAGGTTCGCAAACCTGAAAAACCTATTTCATATTTTTAAATCACATCATCGATAACATTTATCGATACGAGTGGACAGCATTTAGTTAGGGAACACACCGCAACTGTGTAGCAGCCATGAGCCAATCACAGCCCAGCTCCACTCAAAGGAGTTACGCCCATAATCTAGAAATGTGTGCCGTTCATACACACAAAATATGCATCAGTGTGCTTAAATTTATCAATGAAAAAGTCGCAAAATGAAGCAATTCGTCTTGGAGCCTATACAGTCTACTACGTACTGACTTACGCGCGTAATTACGCCACACGGGCGCGAGAAGTTGCTATAAGTGTTCTAACAGGAGTTTTAACTTTTTTTTATATATTTTGTATTATTTTATAACAAAGTTAAATAAATGCATTTTGGCTGCTAGGGCTAGGGTAGGCTAGGCCTAATTGCCTTTATGGGCGGCTCGCCCCTGATTACCACAGTACAGTAATAGTATTGTGTTGCCAGTTGATTATCTATTAAGATAACCAATTGGAAAAACAAAACTAAGTCTATTTGGGTACCGTACACGGGCGTCGCATCGTCGTCGTAGCCGCGTCGTAGCAATAGGAGACTCGTAGTAAACAACTGTAGTTTTACCTGTGAAAGACAAAACAATTGAGTTTTTCATCACATATTACGTTACCAACGTATTATCGGTATTACACCGAAATAACAAACGATCACGATGGAACAAAACATATTTAACGGTTTAGACAGTGAGTTTCATAAATCGCTGTACGTAGCATAGGAGCTAGGCTATGCTGGCCATCCTCTTTACTAATCAAACTACGATAAAGAGATCCTCTCTGTTTATTTACCTACTTTATGGCGTAATTCCGATCAATTTAGATAGTGAGTCGAGTGTAAGGTCGCGCTGACATTTGGTGGTGAGCCACAGATAGGTAAGTTAAAGGGCCTCGTCGCCCGAACAACGGCGAACGGCGCGCAGCGTGGCATTCGAAGCATCTCGATTAAGTTCAATGCTCGCTGTTATTAATTACGACGTGGATTTTTTTTATGTCAACAACGTAGACTATGCTCCTATTTTCAATGCCAATTAAATATTGTGTCATCTAATGAAATGATGTTACTAATGCTTTTCTAAACCACCTTACCTGTAGCCCGAAATAGAAGCAGGAAAGAAAAGCTCAGGTGCAGTGTCATTCATTCATATAATGTCCAAAGCCACTGTCACTGTTCCTATTTATAAAGCAGGAGACAAAACTTTGGTGTCAAATTATAGACCAATCTCATTACTTCCGAGTTTTTCAAAAATTCTAGAAAAATTAATAAATAAGAGGCTAAAACACTACCTAGAAACTTATAAACTTCTCTCAGATAATCAGTTTGGGTTCAGAGAAAAAATATCAACCGCCGACGCTCTTCACAAGCTAACTTCGTATGTGGTCGAAAACATGGACAGGGGACAGAAGTCTCTAGGTATATTCATAGACCTAGCAAAAGCCTTCGACACCGTCTCTGTACTTCTGAACAAACTCGAGACCTTAGGAATTCCCAGTTATAGAACATCTTTTGCACACAAATTTCACAATTATCTCGGTCCTAGCCTTTACAACAAAGTAAGTAAAGATCTAATATTAAAGAATCTTGAGGCAAACATGCAAAAAAAAAACGAAAACACTAGACTACAACAGCACTGAAAATCTACTATAAACATTGGTATAAACAAGGCACATAAATAATAAAGCGCACATAATAACTGTACACGTGCAGAAACAAACATTAAACATATACACATATACTATACTATACTCATACCTAAACACAAAACAACAGACAATTCCAATCATGTAACTTAGTTAATATAACTGTAAATGTACTGATTTTTGCGTATACAGTATGTAAATAATTCTAAACTTTTGTGACTCGTAACTGGAACCTTGTGGGAATCCGTTATTCTTAGGTTGAGGAAGACTATCCGCTCGTGATACAGTTTTATACTAGTACGAGGGGATAGGGCGAATCAGTCCAAAGACAACCAATCCATTAATTTATTCCACCATTTTACATTCTCTAACTGTTCACCTGCCTAAGTTGTATTGTTAAAATAACTTTAAACGATTTTTGGCTATCTTGTGTTATTATTAAGTTACTTTGTATGGTTGTCTCATATTCATGAATAAAGAAAGAAAGATTTTTATTAAAAAAAAAAAAAAAAAAGCTTTATCAAAGAAATGGTTACTTAAAAGAGCTGGAGTATCATACACTAGTAGTTGTTACTTACAAGAGCTGGAGTATCATACACTAGTAGTTGTTACTTACAAGAGCTGGAGTATCATACACTAGTAGTTGTTACTTACAAGAGCTGGAGTATCATACACTAGTAGTTGTTACTTACAAGAGCTGGAGTATCATACACTAGTAGTTGTTACTTACAAGAGCTGGAGTATCATACACTAGTACTTGTTACTTACAAGAGCTGGAGTATCATACACTAGTAGTTGTTACTTACAAGAGCTGGAGTATCATACACTAGTAGTTGTTACTTACAAGAGCTGGAGTATCATACACTAGTAATTGTTACTTACCTAGCAATTTGTAGGCATACTATAATCTGGAGTATTTGAGGTAACTTGCTTAGCTCTTGCTAATGTCAATCAAGCTTGGACATACAAAATATTTGTTATATATCAAAATATAATATTAACCACATTCTTAGTACTAAAACTGATACTGGTTGACTACTAAGCGCCTATACTACTAAGCGCCTATACAATCCGTGGTTTTTTCTTCACGAACACCAGCGTGTGTATTGCTATTTGTTTTGTAGTACTGAATCAGGCGCTGGCAGTGCGTGTGCACGATGAATTAAGCAGGCGTTTCACGCTGTACCAAAATTATTTATTTTTTATATTTGGGAAGTAAAGGAGCTTGCCTGGAGCATGTTTCTAACTGGAAATTGGTTATGGTCTGCTGAAAAACGATCTGATCTGCTCATTACGTATTTAAAATAAAGATAGGTATGTTTTGTGCAATAGGGATATGGTATCTACTTACGGGGCTGCTGCTGCAGGTGCAGAAAACCTCAAACGGCGCCAATATAACAACCTTATTGAGAGCTATATTTTTGAGCCGCTTGGCGTTGAAACACTAGGGCCGTAGGGTCCGAGTGCTCATCGAGTATTTCGGGACATCGCTAAACGTTTAGTCGACTCTTCACGTGACCTGGCTGGCCTATTTTTACGCCAAAGAATCAGCATTGCCATACAACATGGCAACGCTGTCAGCCTTTTGGAAACTTTTCCCACTGACAGCGACGCGGACGATTTTTTTGATGCCCAATGAGCTCTTCTCTTTTTTTTCCCGATATATACAAATTATATTCTGTCTTTTAGCCTGTGCTAAATAAATGTATTTTCTTTCTTTCTTTATATGTATATTACAAAATTCAATTTCTGTGTTTTTTGGGCAATGTATTCAATTCCTTCCGAGATGACAAGATCTCCATCTCACTGTGACCTATAAGTATAACATACCTAATAATTCGTAATCATATGAGATAACACGACACTTCGGAAACGGAAGGGATTCAGAAAGGCTTTGTTGACACACTTGCATAAAGAAATCGAACCGACACGTGCGAGACTATAAAATAATAGCATTACATACCCAAATAATAGTTACATCACTTGAATATCACCTTATCTACGACCGAAATCACTATGGATGTGTTCTGTTATCTTAAGAAATGGATATATTATTATCTTGTAAAATTAATGTTATCCTAAGTTTTGGTCTGTCTCTCGCTGCCTACCCTTATTCTGTTTAATGTGGAGTCGGCTGTCCCCGTCTTCCTGCTAGACGTGTCTGTTCTGGTCGTTAAGACACCGACTTGGGTTTTCTTCAGGCCGTTGTTGATTCCGGACATTCAGGTTGAGTGAAGTTCTTCCCCACATCGCAGGCTCCACTCGTACATTTTAGCAAACTGAATTTAAACCATAAGGAATAAAAACAAAGAATGTGTATCGTTACCTTTTGATCCAAACATTGCCCAAATATGGCACCATCTCAGCGGAGACGCGCCACGGTCACGCGCATATGAACTACACACCCGCTACAATAAGCTCACGACGTATTCATAACTAAGTTTATTGCTATTAACTAATGATATATGTTCGGCTAAATGATGACTGTTACGTAATGGTAGTTTTGGAGTAGTTTCGTCAGGCTGAGGGCTCAGGGCAGTCGGTGGCAGTTTCGTAACATTCAAATTAATCGGATATTGGTATATATTGTGTGTGACATCAGTTGGGCGTCAAAACTGTGCCGGGACTGTGACCACGCGCACTCGCGATGAAACTGTTTGTGAGTAAAAAACAATTTATTATAATAGTTATTTAAGAGAGAAAGAAGTAATAATGTTAAGTCACAATAACTGGTTATAACAATGTAAACAAACAGTACCTTACAATTAAACCGGAGTCTGGATTTGCGCCCGGTTGATGGCAATAGGCTCGCCCCCTATAACATCACCACACCACACACAAAGTACTATGCAGTTTAAATTGTCTTTGGTCCCTGGCCCTGACATCTAGCAATAGACAAGATTGTCGAACTTTTTATTGTTTGATTGCGGGGCTTTTGGCTACTTTGTTTGTGTGCAATTTGTGTTGTTTCATTGTAACGTGCGTTTTGTTTGTGCAGAATAAACGTTTTTTCTTTCTTTTCTTTCTTTCTTTTTAACATGGGACTTAAACATAACTGACTAAATGTGGGTGTCCTATAGGTACACCTCTGCTTATCCCTTCGGGGATTCAGGCGTGATGTTATGTTATGTAATAATTTTCAAACTAAAGCTTTGGATGTGAACAGTAAACCCAGGTGCCTGAGGTCGGTAGACAGACACTTTTCATCTTTATCTGTCTCGTCTGCGACGCATCAACATCCCTTTAGTGTCTCAAGTGTCTATAGATGGCTTTAGCCACTTCCCATTACATAAGCCTACCTTCCTGTTTCCAAAGCAAGAATTTTATATGGCCGACATCAGGAGTCTTGTATGTTTGAAACTGTTAAAAAGGCTCACAAAACACAGAGTTTAGTCTAGAAATATCTTTGAACTTTATCGTTTTATTTTTTAGATTAGGTTTAACATTTATGTGGAGATTAATAAATTATTTCATTAAACAGTTAATCCTATTGCCCAATGCATATGAATATTATTGTGATGTATTAGTGAAGCAACATTAACTTTAAATAAATCCGTTATTGCCAAATTACTATAATTTATGTTAAAACGATGGCATTGTAAAGTTATGACTCGCGGTTAGCCTCGCACCTACAAACCAGATTACTTCTATTATTTCATCAATGTATCTAAGATGCTTTATTTCACCTAGGTTTCTAATTGTTAATGTGTTTCCTACTAAAACACCGCTAACTTGGGTAGCATGAGAAATTTCTTATTATTTTTGAGCATCGTAACAAGACAATTGACAGGGAGTCAGCGTTAAATTAATCACCATATACAAAAAAAAAACGGACAATCGTATTATGGTCATTATTTTTGTTTCACAGATCTGCACAGTGCTGCTTATATCCAGCTCTACAGCTTCCCGACAGAAGCGCGGCATCTTCGGTGAGCCCGGCGGGTTGCTCAGCGGGCTCAACGGCCTGCTGTCCGGCGTCGCAGGCTCAGGACACACGCATGGTCCCCACGGGTCCCTGCATCACTCACACAGTTCTCACGGACCCTCTTCGCACTCACATGGATCTCTTAACTCAGCCCAACTTCATTCCCACGGTTCGCTATATTCCGCCCCGCTAAAACCATACGGCGCCCCAATATACTCGGAACCTCTCTACAGTCATTCTGAACCCCTGCATAGCTCACACTCTTTACACGAAGCTCCATTGCTGAGCTCACATTCATTACACGCCGAGCCGCTACATTTGCTTAGCTCTCATTCCCTCCATTCAGAGCCTTTCCACTCTGCACCCGTGCTAAGCGCACCTTCTCTCATCTATGAGCCTTTATACACACTCGCCGAGCCCCTGCATTCCCACTCTAGTCTACATTCAGCTCCGGTCTTGAGCTCATACGACCACTCCTCGTCGTTGTATTCTGCTCCTATTATTCATGGTGCACCTATACACGTGGAGCACTCCACCCCCTTGCACTCCGCTCCTCTTAGTTTGAGCCACTCACCTTCTTTAGGCTCAAGCTCATATGCTCCTCATTACTCTAGTCATTCGGCTCCCCTAAGTTTAAGTCAGTCTGCTTCCCATTATTCTAGTTATTCGCCTTCCTTGAGTTTGAGCCACTCACCTTCTTTAGGTTCAAGCTCATATGCTCCTCATTACTCTAGTTATTCGGCTCCCCTAAGTTTAAGTCAGTCTCCTTCCCATTATTCTAGTCATTCTCCTCCCCTAAGTTTAAGTCAGTCTGCTTCCCATTATTCTAGTTATTCTCCTTCCTTGAGTTTGAGCCACTCACCTTCTTTAGGTTCAAGCTCATATGCTCCTCATTACTCTAGTTATTCGGCTCCCCAAAGTTTAAGTCAGTCTCTTTCCCATTATTCTAGTCATTCTCCTTCCCTAAGTTTAAGCCACTCCGCTCCCCATTATTCTAGTCATTCTCCTTCCTTGAGTTTGAGCCACTCACCTTCTTTAGGTTCAAGCTCATATGCTCCTCATTACTCTAGTTATTCGGCTCCCCTAAGTTTAAGTCATTCTCCTTCTCATTATTCTAGTCATTCTCCTTCTTTAAGTTTGAGTCACTCACCGTCTTTGAGTTTGAGCCAATCCGCTTCTCATTATTCATCTCATAATTATCCCATAAGTTTGAGCCACTCTTCCTCCCCATGTTCGAGTCCCTCATGTTCCCTAAGTTCAAGCTACTCAGCTCCCCAGTATTCTAGTCAATCGGCACCTTTAATTATAAGCTCACCCTCATATTCAAGCCACTCATCTCCTCATTACCCAAGCCACTCCTCTTTGCTGCATTCGAGCCACTCGCCGTCCCTGCTGAGCCACGCGCCGTCATCCCACAGTCTCCACGCGTACACAAATGGGCGCCCCCACCACGGCCATGACAGTCACGGCTCACACCCCCACCACGGCCACGCGCCCGTCGTCATTAAAGTAGTTAAAGCGCCTCCTCGGTACGCGTCCGGCTGGTGGTGATGGTGTTGAACGATGATCTGAATGATAGCTTATAATAAAACATTTATAAAACGTACGTGTGTTTTATTGAATGAGATCCAGAAATAGAAAATGATGATAAGAAGAAAACCAGCTTCGGGGACAGCGGGCTTCATCGGGCATCCATATGTAACAAAAATCATTTTATCAATCTAAATATTTCCGTTAAAGTTTACGAACAAAGCTGTTGAACTAAACGTTTATCCCACTAAAGTTATGAAAGGACGAAAGACGAGTATTTTGGCAATAAGTGTGTGCTTTACTAGTCGAAAATACACAACTACTACACATACATAGTATAATATAACCAATTGTGCACAGGGGGTTATAAAACAGCCTTATTAAAAATAGCATCCTTTCCATGGGACCGCTTATACAAAGTAGATTTCCTGAAAATTTAAAAGAGCTACCCATTAAAATGTTTAAAAAACAATTAACAAAACTATTTCTGGAGAAAAGTTATTACACAATTAAAGACTTTTTAAATGACAAAACTAATATAGGAAAATGTTATTGATAAATGTACGTTGTCTTTGCAATTTCGAATGTTTTAGATTATAATAATGACATTGTTATTTATTTATTAGAGAAGTCGGTCAGTTACAGATATGAAGCTAGTTGCCCATTCCAAATAGTAGGTTCCTATGGAGAAGAACGGGCAAGAAACTTCAGGGACACACTTTTAAATTAAAATATTGATACAAAGTATTGGTTACATCATTTATATTGAAATTATACATGTGAGAACGATGCAAAACGTCAGAAGCGTCCGTGATAAAAAGATTAAAATTAAAAAAAAAACAATTCAAAACGTCAGAAGCGTCCGTGATAAAAAGATTAAAATTAAAAAAAAAACAATTCAAAACTAAAATAATTAAAAAAAAAACCGTAGCAGCCAAGAGATCCCCGAGAGTCCCAACTGACAGCGCCCGTTCATGAACATGACGCATGGATCAGCACCATTCAGCTGAACCATTTGAAGGGAGCTAAATGATCCAACACACACGCCACCATCAGCAAGACATCCGAGTGAGCATGACATACTCTCAGCCGCCAGGGCACATTCAAGTCAATGAAAGACATATTACCCGGTAAATGGTAGCTCTATTGTACTGTATAGTACTCACACCTGTGATTTGCAATTATATAATACAAAGGAGATTGAGTTTATACATATATTCTTTCATACGAGAATGGACTCCACTTTCGACATTTGGTAGATATTTGGAGTCCATAGATTTCTTAACACCGAACTAGTTTCATTTCTCTAAATAGGACCTTTACAATACACGCACTTTGCATACCGTTTCGTCTTACTCCATATACGAACCTACTATTCAAGTTTATTTTAACAAAACTCCATAAAAGATCGTTAACAGTTAGAAATCTTGCAAAGGGGGCAGTTGCGAAGTCACTTTATGCAGGTTACTTGTTAAGAGTCAAATGAACAGGTGTAATAACACTGCTGACTACAGATACATTGTAACTTATACAAGTGACATCACATTCCTTTTAGGGTTCCGTACCCAAAGGGTCCAAACGGAGCCCTATTGCTGTCACTCGCGTGTCCGTCTATCCGTCTGTCACACTGGTTTAACAGCCAAATGGTCGGAGCTACAGTCTTCAAATTATCACAGCATTAGCATCTTGTTGACCCAAAGTTATTCCATTTATCAAAAAAATATTTAAATGTTTTTAAGAGGGGCTCCCATACGGGTAAAGGGATCGAGGGACCGATCGAAGGATCGATTGGCATAAAACAAGTTTTTGTGAAAATTGCCCATTTTCCTGCTGACTGCATTTTTTTTTTCAATATCTGTGAATGCAGATTAAAATTTCTTAAGGACAGTCTCTTAAGACCGATTTCCTGTAGCTACAACGGTTAAGGTAGCTGCCCTTACTGCCCATCTAAAAAATCCACCCTGTAAATTGATAAATCTGTTTTTTTTTAATTTCGCTTATTATCCTATTACAACTAATTGGTACGGAACCCTAAATGTGGGAAGTCCGACACGCACTTGGCCGGTTTTTTGATCAGTCTTGTAAACATATGAGTGTAGAATAAAAGGTTACGCCGCTTCTGAAAAGACGATAATGCCTATAAAGACTGCTAAACAACGTTCTCTGACATTGATCTTTACATGTAACTGTGTGAAATCATATTAGCATAAGCGTGGGATTAATTTTATCGTATCAGATCGTAAATTACAGCATCTCCACGTAGACGACGATCTACAACGAAATAAATAATAATAATAGGTGCGCTACATGATCACAGCCGCACGGGACGAGCGCAGGGTAGGGTTACGAGCACTGGGTAGGGTTACGAGCACTGGGTAGGGTACGAGCACAGGGTAGGGTTACGAGCACAGGGTAGGGTTACGAGCACAGGGTAAGGTACGAGCGCAGAGTAGGGTACGAGCGCAGGGTAGGGTACGAGCGCAGGGTAGGGTACGAGCGCAGGGTAGGGTACGAGCGCAGGGTAGGGTACGAGCACAGGGTAGGGTATGCTCGCCGCGGTCCGTTCGTGGATGGGTGACCAAGCATTACATATCGAGGGTCCCGGCTGTCATTACTAAATCTTTGACAGTCGTTACGGGTACTAAGACGCCCAAAAGTATGACAACCAGTCTTACCAAGGGGGATCGTATCACCCAGTAACTGGGTTGTGAAGGTCAGATAGGCGGTCGCTCCATGTAAACGCTGGTATTCAGCTGCATCCGGTCAGACTGGAAGCCGACCCCAACACAGCTGGGAAAGACAGACAGATTGAAGGAGCATCTTTTTGTTTTTTTGGGTGGGAAATTATCAAATAACTTTCCCGCTCTGGGCTGAGCGGGAGGGCGTGTCAGACTTTTACTGACTTTAACCCACCCGTGTTTCTTCCGTTGCCTGTGTGCCAGGTCCACGATATTCCTTTTGGACAAACTCGCAACCCTGGCAGGGAAGGAGCAGCCTAAAAAGCCATATTTTTTTTAAGTAGTAGCCTAAATAATGTTATTTAAATATTTATTTTTTCTGAATTAAAACGGTTTTAAACCATTAATGTCAAATTTATGCGCGTAAATGTGTGCATCATTTAGTAAAGGACGCTACTCACCTGCTAGGTACCCCTTTTCTTGACAAGTCAACGAGATGGTTCAACACTGCTTGTATTTGAACACTTTGGCATCCATGATGTCATGTGTTAACTAGCTAATTATTCTCAGTTATAAACGACAAACCCATCCTTTAAACAAGTTGTGCGAACCATGATTACAGACAATTAACCTTTCGTCTTAACCTTAATTACTGTGTAAAACTGCATAACAATAATAGGTATAATCTGAAGTTATTTTATCCTTCATTATGAGCTTTAGAACGAAAATGTAAGATTAGGTTTTGAAATAAGTTGCTTATCATATAGGTACAAGTTTGTTCAACTAATTAGAACCTTTTATATAATGCTTTAAATTCGCCGTTTTTAAATTGGTGTAACAAGAAACTCCCTTGCGCAAAGTTCACCGAATCACAAAACATTTGGTTAAAATAATCCTAGTACGAGTAGTGCAAAGGAGGCCGCGTGTCGCAACGACGACGCGCACCGAGCGGCCACAGGACACGAAGCCCGACCAGCATCCACACAGCCTTGATATTTATTAAGATGCGGTTATTTTCACCATATTTGGCCATACGAGCCTCAGGCCGCTCTGATTTAGGATATTTATCGATACGTGCTCCACCAGAACGAGGTAATAAAACTCGATTAGACTAATATTGCATACATGCATTAATAAATCAATTTTTACATTAGTTACTGACAGATTTTGCAGCGCAAGTTAATTAGTGACGTCATTCCTCAGTAAAAAGACCCACTGATGAACATAGACCTGCTTCCAGACCAGTGAAGCTAGCTAGTCATATTCTTTACTTCGAACTTGACAACGAGTGATTGTAAGTGCGGCACTCTAATTGACATGAATCAGTACAAACAAGACCTTCGTTAGATCCCGGAATCAAATTAATCTTTTAACATTATCTGGGAATCACAGGACCTTGGTAGAGCGAACTTAAAATCTTTAGTGAGAAAACACGTACCAAATCAATGAAGGAATCTGCAAAACGTTACTAAAATAGTCTGCAATTAAATGCTCGCAAGGATCACAGAATTAGACACAGGTGGTTAACTGTTATGAAAGCGAATTACACCAATCGACAAGTAATTAGATCAAAATACCATTAAACGTGCAAGGAAATTACAACAGTCCAAAATAATATTCTCATTACCTACAGATATCGAAAAATATCAATACAAATAAAACTAGTTATAAGAATAAATCGTAATGATTAGAACCGACACGTTCCTACACACTTCATAGTAAATTGCCATAGTAAATAATTACCGCCTACCACTACATAATTACTATGTAAGTGCAGATTCGTATGTAATCATATTTACCGGCTATAACTCATCGCGAATGTGCAAGAGGTGGCGCAAAGTAAATTGGTACAGAAGTCCAACTTATCTCTACAGATACCTGCAGTAGCGGGTTTGTTTACCAACAGCACATCCATAAATACCTAAATACATATAATCAAAAATACAATAATCTACTCTCTGAAGGTTATCATAATTAGCATCCACTACTTCAAACATCGTCACAACGACCGGTCCCGTGACTCCTGCATCCAGAGAATTCGCGTGACCTTTTGTTGTCCAACTTATTGCTAGGGGGCTCACCTCGCTGCGACTTGCGGTACCTACACGGTTGACACTCCCGAACTTTTCGGCTCCATCGGGCATCTGTAGCAGGGATTGAAAATGTTCCTAAAATACCGTTATTTAGTGGTTCCGTTACTAGAATCCGAACCGGAACAGGAACCTAAATTGGAACCTTTAAGAACCATTATTTTACCGGTTCTTCTTCAAAGCGGGTCTGAACGAGTTCATACGATGCCGCTCAACTCAGGACGATAGCTCTGTGGGCAAATTTGTATTTCATTGTCAGTATGTTTTTTGGGCATGTCCTACCAAGTTCATAAGGTATTTCTGTAACATTTGATTAACTTCTTTAAAAAAAAAAAATGTATGTATGATTACAAAATAGTTATTTCCTAGGTCCCACCACACGTTGGCCATAAAGCTTCATCTCACTCTCTTAAAAAAAAAATTGTAGTGGAGTAGGATATCCTCAAAAGAAGGAATTATTATTTTAAAACGATTTTAATAACACACATTTAACATAATAACAACCTTATAACCGGTATATTGGAACCATTATTTGGAACCGGTACTTTGGAACCAGAACCAAACCGGAGCCTGAACCGGAACCGTACCGAAAAGAAGAACCTTTTTAAGAACCGAAATGAAGAACCGGAACCCAAATTCGTACCGGTTTTCAATCCCTGAATCTGTAGGTTACACAAACTTTTATGAATCCGTGTGGGGTGATGACCTCGCGATCTGTACCGCACAGTCCATTGCTCAGCCACTTCAAGTCATCATCCTCCTACCCTCATCCCAGGAGGATGACTTATTGGCATAGTAGCCGAGCCACTGGCTACATAGTAGCCGAGCCACTGGCTACATTACATGAGCCATCTTATGTTTGGATGGATCTATTTCTCCTCGTTAAAATACGCCTACGTTCTAGTATTGATGCACAAAGCTCTTAAGATGCGTCGGGTTTAACCACAGACCGCCAGGCGACCTTACTCTTACACGTTAGGATATAATTTATGAATTAAAATCTGTAATTTCCTTACTATTGATTCCGGATTTTTTGTGAAGATCTGACCACGAACTGTGTCAATATTGATACGAGTAATTGATTAAAAATGTAAAATGATGACTTTTTAATTCTTATAGTTTCGCAATGTCTGTCTGTCTGTCCACGGCTTAGCTCAGATATTCTTAGTACTCGAAAGCTGTAATTTGGCATGGGTATTCATATAAATAAATAAATCACGCCGAAAAAGTGTTAAAATAAAATCTTGAAAAAAAAATATTTTTAGGGTACCTCCCTTACACATATAGTGGGGATTATATACAACATTATTTTTAGTATATATGCGAAACCTGAATATAGTTTGTTCAGAATAAGGAACTGAATCGATTTCAATAATTTTTACACCATGTTATATTTTGTCCCAAAAATATTTAGTGTGATGGAAAATGTTATCACCATTTAATTGCTAACAATACAATCGCCGTACGGTTAGGTACCTACTGCCAAATTATTATCAATGAGCGCAAGAATACCCTGGAGGCGCGGGGGCGCTCGTTAGCATGTTTTTGTACGGACAAACCGGTAACATAATAACTTTATAACTTTGTGATTTTTAATGATACAGTTTTAGATTCTTTACATAAAAATACTAGACACGTGTTTCGGGTTTCGCATATACTAAATCAAATTGCACTCCTATCTGCTTACCACGCTTACGTTGGTTCCAACTAAGATATGGTATAATGTTTTGGCGGAATACTGCTGATAGAGAAGCTACAGCTAGCTGCTATTTTCGACATCCACGCGGGCGAAGCCGCGGTCGAAAGCTAGTGTTGTATATATTTTCTCGTCCTATGTCTATACCATGGAGTGGGGTATTTATATATATATATAAATATTACAGGTCTGTGAAAACCGTTTTTGTATTCAGGGATGCGTTTGCGTAATATCAAGCTTTAAAGTGCTATTTTTGTTTAGAGTCAAGTGTCCCGGGATGCCAGGTAAATGGTTGTTTTTGGGTAAGTGAAAAAAATCATGACAAACTCAAACTCAAAGCATTTATTTCAAATAAACCATTTACAGGCACTTTTGAATTGTCAAGGAGTCAGTCAGTTAGACATATGAAGCTATTGCCCATTCCAAAGAGTAGTAGGTTCCTATGGAGAAGGACGGGCAAGAAACTCCACGGACACTCTCTTAAATTCAAATATTGATACAAAGTATTGGATACATCATTCATGTTGAAATTATACATGTGGGAACGATGCAAAACGTCGGAAGCGTACGTGATAAAAAGATTAAAAAAAAACAATTCAAAACTAAAATAATTAAAATAAGCCGTGGCAGCTAAGAGATGATCAGTCCCAACTGACAGCGCCCGTTCACGAACATGACGCATGGATCAACACCATTCAGCTCAACCATTTTTAAGGGAGCTAAATGATCCAACACACACGCCACCATCAGCGAGACATCTAAGTGAGCATGACATACACTCAGCCGCCAGGGCAGGGCACACTCAAGTCAATTAAAAACATAATATTACCTGGTAAATGGTAGCTCTATTGTACATAGTACTCACATCTGTGCTATGCAGTAGTATAAATAACAAAATTATAAGGAAAACTATCACAGCTACGTAGGCTTTACAAGTTAACGAGTAATAGTCGACCAACTTACATTTACAGTTGGAGAATTGCCCGTGACATATCGATGTAAGGGAAAACATGTTTTTCATCTACAATGTTCTAGTTTTGGGATAAATTCATCCCAACTACGGAACCGTTCATTATGCGTAGTCCGACACGCACTTGGCCGGTTTTCAAGTTATTTAACTAATTTATGAACATTGGTGTGGACTACATTGCACTGGTCAAGTGTAAAATAGACGCAAACTTAAACTAACCTGACTTACAAAGAATAAAATAAAGTCTTGCTGAATTGATTGTCATGTAAATAGTAAGTATGAATACATTCTTGTTAGAAGAACATCGTAACAGCAACCCCCAATAACTCTTTTCCCGAACAGAGAATGGACCTCACCACCTCAAACTCGCCAGCCGCACCGGCGACCACTACACTGCACAACAACAAAAAAACGCTAGTTTAAATTAACGATCTTAATCTCGATTTCGCATGAATTTCAAGGTTATCTCAAAGTGAGGCGAGTATATAATTGGGCTCTAGATCAAAAGCAGCGGCCGTGAGAGTTCAACCGCTCAAGGTCATCACAACTGTGTCGATGTGTGGAGAAAGTGAACCATCACTTTACGTCGGTATATTTACCGCATAATGGATATGAAGTAAAACAAATAAGCTGTGGTTACCGCTGTCAACGTAAGACATCATCATTTAAATGAAAATTGAGATAAACGTTAAAAACTTTGGTTGTGAAAAATACATTAAAAAAAAACAAAAAAAAAATGCTGTAATGAGCTTTCTTTTAGATCTGGAAAAGAACAATTAATTAAGAAAATATATATGCCACTCTACCACTGGGCAAACGTCCAGCATGATGATACCTATCATGAGTTCATATAATTAGTATTTAGAACGCCACTCCTGCGCTGCTTTAAGGCTTTTATATACCGGGGCGACTTGTCGCGCGACGCGACGCGACACAAAGGCACCGCTCGTCCCGCGACACGCGGGGCCTTTGTGCCGTGTCGCGTCGCGCGACAAGTCGCGCTGGTATGTAGAAGCCTTTACTCATAATAACCGCTAAACTTAAGACACGTTTTACGCAAGCCACAGGCAGAGAAAGAATCACCTATTATTTGGAGGTCCAACCAGGCGATTCAACTTCAAACAATAGGAATTTGTCATTTACGGACTTATGATAATAAATCACATCTCATACTATGTTTTATGACAACAATTAAATTTAATGATGCATTCAAAGATTACTTTGTACGACGCGACGGTAATCAAATAAAATGAATGAACAAGCGGCATCAGTGAGCGATCGAAAATAATTGCCTATTAATCTGTTAATTTCTAGATTGTAGTTGCAAATTGTCGGGTATTGAAGTTGTAGATAAGTCAATGACATTATCTATAAATATAGGAAAGTCACCAGTCACCATCTAGAAAAGAAGATCATCTCAACAAAATGCCCAATGGCAAGCGTGTTTAACTAACAGGCAAGAGGTTGTGTGATCGAGTTCACTGAACTATTATTGATTGAACCTGTCAAAAATAATACTAGAAATATGTAACACAACTCATATGAAACTCTTTCGTGCGTCCGATTGTGTAATCAAAAGAATTCCTACAAATAATTAAAACCCAAATAAAATATAAGGACAACAAGACGTGTCCTCTCGAGCTGTTCTCATCAATAATACATACAACATAATGTACCTAAATTAAGTTGTTATGTTCGTCCGCAGTCCATTATGTAGTAAGGTTAACGGCGAAATTATGTATGGATTATAATTTGATTGTCTACCAATATTATTGCTACGTTAAGCTGCAGACAGCGCTTCCTGTTTGAACTTTCCATTGTTGCACACCTTTCCAAAGGGCGCGATCGTCGGATCTCCATTATAAAGTAGGTCGATTGTTTCTTCCTGTTTATATGTTTGCAGATCATGGCAGCTGATCTATGTATTTGTGCAACAGCTAAGTTATATTAAAAAAGGATAGGGCTATGCTAATGATTCTGTAGTTCTTTATTTATTGTAATGAATGTTTGGCCTTCTGCAATATAAGTAGCAAGTAGTTAAACAATCCGTGGCTTCCAAACTATCCAGACTTTTATAAAAAAAAATCACTCAGTGAGTGAACGAGTTGATGTTCCTTTATAAAAACATAAATAAAATTCATTGGTGAATTATTAAATTTTGTGAATTAGTAAATTAATGTTTTTTTTTTTATTATGCGAAAAATGAATCGTATTTTATCGGAAATATACATAGCTGTGGAATGTTTTTTATATATTCTGCATTATAAACAAAAACATAAATTATGATAGCTGTATTAATCGGAAACACTCATCGGATTATTTAATGCATAATTTAAGCGTAAATATCGACATTTAAAAACAAAAGCGTACAAGCGCCGAGGTCGTAGAATACAATAAATCTCCATTATGATGTATGCGAATGTCTGTCTTGCATCATTTGCAGTTGTGTCGGAGTCAGTGGCCCAGGATTACGAGCTGAATAGCTGCTCGCCTCCAAATATCAATGAGACGATTAAAGCACAGGATCCATTGAGATACAAATCTAAGATGTGATTGGTACGTAGTATATTTTCAATATTCATCGCCGGCTATCAATAGCACTGCACATAATGATTACCTAACAAAACCAGCAATGTATTCTAATCTCATCTCGGATTTGATATTAGTGATTTTTCGAACTTAGTAGGCCTGGCTACGCTCTAGGCAGAACGTCACAGAGTAAATAAATATTCCTCACGTTTTGTTTAACCGGGGTTATGAAGAACTGGTTACACTGGTGTTTAGAACAAAGTCAGCTAGTCTGTGACGCTGGTTCTGTGATGACATGGGTGTGTTTATGATATAAAAGGATGAGGATGCAACACATGCTGCATACCCAGTACGGTGTCGCAACACATGCTACAAACATGAAGCTCCTTGTAAGTCCAGTTCCATCAATTATCACAAAATGTATCACACATCTACTTAGGACATTTAACCCTCTTTTTAATTTCTTAAAGAATGTGAGGGAAGTCATGTAGACTCACCTCACATTAGCACTTATGTATTCTTTTTTATTTAAACAATTGAAAGAAAAGTGTACGTTTGTGCCTTTCATCCTTGTTCCAATATCCGCAAATAACTTCATATCACACTATGTAACAATATTGTAACAATATTCTAAACTAAACTTTTGACTGTAAACTTTTCTTTTTTTTTTTTTAATTCTGACAAATAGTCGGACTATTACTATTATTACCTGCTGCACGGCTCCAGGCTCCTATTTCAGCCAGAATTTGTTAGAACGATGTCCCTTAACGAAGCTTGCAGTAGGAGTTGACGGGTAGAAATCGTCACTTAAGGAAAAAGCGTTTCACCCCTTCCATGCGACTTTCTCTCTGTCTGTCTCTTTCTATTATATTATAATTAAAAGAGTGTTTTCGGGATTTTGTGTAAACACCTAACTCCAAAGACATTCAATTATTTGTATCTATCTTAAATGCCTTTGCCTAACTCTAACTAAATGGGAGGAATTCAAAAGATGCTACACCGACAAGAGTAAATGCAAGTAGTTATGAAGAAGAAATGACTTTACTAGTGCACATTAACATGGATTCCTAAACAATTTCTGCAGTTTATAGTTCGTAGTAGTAGAGATACTTACAATCTATATAGTACTTACTAATTCCATGAGTACACTAATCCCACGCTATTATAAAGTACTTACTAATTCCATGCTATTAAAAATTACTTATTCTATTCTCAAGCTGTCATTTCTGTCACCTATCTATCTTTAAATCATGACACCCTGGTACTATGTGTGTGTGTGTCAACGCAAGATAGTGTGTGTAATGTTTTTTTTTATGAATGCACTTGATTTCTAATGTATATTACCTATATAAAAATATTAGCTTTTTGCACTCCTCCTCCATAAATACTTTAACTGTGTCAAATTTCATACTCCTCCGTCCTTTTAATTTCCATAAAACAGAAGTACAAAGTTTTCGCTGATAATGATTCCAAGCTCCAAAACTAACATTTAAAGTAATTGTTTCACAATGTAACCGCACACAATAACTTGCCGGATTATAACGTGGCGTCAACCCTCACGATCTCTCAATGATATACACTTGCATTACAAAGACAGTGAGAGGTGACACAATTGACCAACATTCGGTGGTCCAGTGACAATGCTCACGTGTGGTTGCGCCCTGCGGATTAAAGCCCGTCACACACGGCAAGAAATGTATAGATATGTTATCAAGATTTCTTTTGTACATCTTTCCAGTAGACTCTACAAGAACTCATGCATGGGACGATGGGCATGTCATTAATATTTTTTCGTCTTTTAATTTAAACTTTGCTTGCAATACGATAGTATACATTAAAATATAGATACGAGTATACTGTCGGTTTACTTTTTTTGATACTGTAGATAGATCTCAATCTACAGTATCAAATTAAATAAATTTACCTATAGTATCTATCTCGTGACAAGAAGTAAAATGAAGGAAAATGAATCCTTACATTATCTCCTACATACGCGATACGTTGCAATAATTTAAATATGTACACGTCGGGATGTCAAATATGTACATTAATAGAGATCAATAGCTGCTGTGTGTGACAAGCTGGTTTTTATGATGCATCGGCGCATACGCCGGTGTCGTAAATTAAGGTGTTATTGTATCATACTTGCACGATAAGTTTATTAGTGCTTACGTGAGGTTACGGCGTGAAGTGTCCACTCTAATAATATATTGCTGACTTGCTGATGCGTTTGCCTGCGTATTGCAACTCGCAGTTTAAAATATTTCATGCACTAGAAACGTTTACTCTATAACACTCTTGGAAATGTATTTTAAGTGTAAAAACCGGACAAGTGCGAGTTGAACTCGTGGCGTGTTCAGGGTTCCGTAAAATGAATATGTTATCTACCATGTTTTTTTATCCCAATTACAAACTTAACATTGTAGTTGGAAAACATGTTCTCCAATACATTCCAACTGCAAATGTAAGTTTTTATGCACAATATGGAGAGATTTACCATGTTATTTTAACACCATAGACTTTTTATAGCGTAGAAACTTACATTTGCAGTTTGAATGTATGGGAGAAAATGTTTTTCAACTACAATGTTAAGTTTGTTCTTGGGATAAACTCATCCTAACTACCCGAACCCTTCATTGTGTGTGATCCGACTCGCACGTGGCCAGTTTTTTTTTAGTGACCCTCATGATCAAAATTCATTTATTTACATTTAGTTACGTCCGCGTTTGTCACTGAAATTCATATGTGTACCAAATTTCAAGTTTATCGGTCCAGTAAATGCGGAGCTAATCGGCTGTGACAAACGGGCAGACAGACAGACAAGAGTGAAGGATCACTCGTCCGTCCGCACCTCAGTATAAAAGTCCCGTTTTTGCTTTTGAGGTACGGAGCCCTGAAAACAAACAGAATGCATTTTGAAAAAAAAATACGATATACGAGCTAAAGTAACACGCAAATCAAACACGGAATTGCAATAAGGAAAAAAATAAAAGCATTAACTGTCCTACGTAAAAGGATTACTTACGATAAAAGGTTTCCGAATGCACTGGAACTGCTGAGTGCACGTCTGTTTGTGTAATATTTGTATCTAAAGTAACGCAGAGAGTTTCATATAATTCGCGAACTTTACGAGGGACGTGGCGAAACGAATGATGTTATAGCGGGCACAAGTAATTGTGTTAAAATACAGGTTTACTTGCGAGAGTGCTCATATTACAGGTGTGGCAACACTGCAGGCTCGCTGTTCTAATATAACATGCGCTTATTAGAAATACATGCAAAATTAAATTTGTGGGAGTATGAAGCTGGGCTGTGATTAGAAGTGTATGGTTGGAGCGACGTTGGCACGTGGCCGCGGACTCATTCATCAAGTTGTAGGACACTTCTGTATTGTTTGTACGATATTACGTTGTAATAGAGAGCAGAGTTCGTCTTTTTTGTTACACTACATTATCCATAGTTTTCTGTATACTTTACAGTTAGTGTGCAACGCTCTATATCTCATCAAGTTGAACTTGGAATAATAGATAAATAGAGATGTTATATCTGACAACAAATTAGATATCACCAACACCACATACTTTATAACATTCCACAATGTGTACCTACAGCTGGTAACTTAAAATGATTGGTGATCATAGTGGACCCTGTGGGGCGCAGCAACATAGTAGGAAGCTTTGAAAGCTTCGCTTATCAGCTTCCTGCCAGTCGCGAGCTTGTGCGCAAGGAGTAGCGTGGCCTGGCACACAGGCAGCGGAAGGAACACGGGTGGGTTTTAGTCAGCAAAAGTCTGACACGACCTCCCGCTCAGCCCAGAGCGGGAGAAGTTATTAGATAATTTCCCAACCAAATAAAAAAGTTTATCAATCTTCTGAACGAGATCTAATATTATTATAGACACCCTCCAAGTTTCATTTCTCTAGGACCAGCGGTTTAGGCTGTGCGTTGATACATCAGTCAGTCAGTCGGTGAGTCAGTCAGGACTTTGAATTGCTAAACAACACTAAATATTAATACATACATACATAAACTCACGCCTTCTTCCCATGGGGGTAGGCAGAAACTATAGAACTCCACCTGGCATAAATATTAATAAACAGAGAAATTCTGGTTTTTTCCTAAGTAGGTAGGCAAATAATATATTACTGAGTGCGCGCGTTGATGTCTTTTGTACGGATGAACAATACTCGACATTTTACGTTCATTGCATTGTTGTAATTGCAAATATTTCATTGTACTTCCATTACTTTTAATGAATAATGCTAAGCAGAGGCTTTAGTGTCACGTGCCATATTAATATAATTCTTCTTCTGGTTTTAGGTTTCGATCGTTGTTCTGGCAGTGGCGTTGGCGATGGCTTCAGCAGGCTACAGCAAGAGAGGGTGGTCTGGTCCGGTGGTTATCGACTCAGGCGGTGGCGGCGGTGGTGGCGGATGGAGTGGCTCCGGCTGGAGAGGCAAGAGCGGATGGTCTGGCAGCCCCGGATGGAGTGGCAGCTCCGGCTGGTCTGGTAGTTCTGGGTGGAAAAGAAGATCTTCTGGATGGACTGGTGGTTCAGGATGGACCGGCGGTTCAGGGTGGAAAGGAAAGTCCGGTTGGACTGGTGGCTCTGGATGGACCGGTGGCTCCGGATGGAAGGGGAAGTCTGGATGGAGCGGTGGATCAGGATGGAAGGGCAAGTCCGGATGGAGCGGTAGCTCCGGAGGATGGTGGTAAATAATTCTCCAAAGAAGTGAAGTGAAGTTGGATTATTTGGAAATAGCTATAACTTTCCGACATACTCATTTAATTTTAAATATAACTTTGTAAAATACTGTGATTTATTGTTGGGAGCATTAAACCGAATGTGTTCGATAAACCAAACTATCGTCTCTTGAATCTTATTATCGATATAAATGTCTTATAAAACATCAAAACCCTTGAAACACAAGCAGCTGACGTCAACATTGTAATCATTATCAATTTAAAAGATTTGGTCATAATATGTGTATGAGTTACGTTTTTGTTAAAGAATTAGTTTGTGGTACGTACTTAGCTAATCTAAAATCTATTTCTAGCTCAATGCAAGTGTCAAATCGTTTCATAAATATGTATCAACGTTTCGTAACGACTGGCTACTCGCTACTCGGACACAAACACACGTATAATTGTAGTTAATTACTAAAAGCAATCAATTAATTTGTGATGAAAGTGTTTCGTTTTAGCCAATAAGTTTAATTTAGTATTAACAACTTTTACTAAGTGATTGGGAAAGCATGTCGGTGTAGTACGTTCTAAAACGTTTTCGGCTCAAAACAGACTGCCCGCTCCACTCGGCGGTATGAGATATAACGTCAACGAGCAACGCCCTCAAGGCAACTGCAATCCGCTTCAATGTACCAGGTGAACTACAGTACCTTTAGTTACGTAAAAACAACATTTCTCCAATTATGTTTGTATGTAATGAGAGGCCAGCCCGTTTCCATTAACCGGGCGCAAATTAAAACTCCGAACAGCTATTGAAACACTAGCTAACTCTTTTCCCGTCCTGAGGATCCCAGGATCCCACATTCAGCTGCCGTGTTTGCAACCACTTGACAACAGTTTGAATTACATTTACAAATAAATAGTTAATGAACTGATTATTTATAAGATATGCAAGCTATTTGCTACTAAACGTGTCAGTAGCGCAGTTCGTAACATTTATAGAAGATAGATTATGTCTGTGTCTGTTAGAGACGATTAGTCACGTGGCCGTGCCCATGTACTGTACCCATAATTATTTGCAAAATGAACGCCCTACTTACCGCCGCGTCTTATCCCGACGCCGCGACGTGGCGAAGTCTTGCTCCCTACAATCAGCGGCCAGTTCTTAATACTCTCAGATATGTAATGTTGCATTCGATTCGTCCATTTCTCAACTATAAACGTTTGCACGGTTTGCACACAACGGTAAAACGTTTTTATTTTCCTGTAAGTTAAACATGGCAGGTCTTACTTAGTCTCGTATTTCTCTCTCTTTTACACAAGAGACTAAGTAGGTAGGTATACTTGGAGAATTCATTTTTGTGCCAACCCAAGTAACAGGACAAGCAGGCAGACGAGTTGTCGTTTGGTTGGTGTTGTCATTTTGGCGAGACCAGACAGACAAGTTGTCGTCTGGTTGGTGTCATCGTGTCGGCGAGACCAGGCAAGCAAGTTGTCGTCCGGTTGGTGTCGTCGTGTCTTCGAGATCAACGCTGAGGCTCTTTCTTTCTAATTGATGCCTAATTGAAACGTTGGCAAAAGTTGTATAATCACCACACTTGGAAGTCTGTGTCTGGTCACTTGTGCACGATGTTGCACACTTGGAAGTCTGTGTCTGGTCACTTGTGCACGATGTTGCACATGAAACGTTCTCTACGATTCAGACTTACATTAAAAACAAATATTATGTTTACGGCGGGACCCACGCCGCAGCAGTTAAACTTTGATCAGCACAGTTGCATTAGATTACGGACTGCTTTTACGAGGATTTAATTCAATTAGCAGTAAATTAACGTGAAGGTAACGAAATTATTTGAAAATTGTTTAATATAAAGCAAGTATAACTGGCGAAATGTGGGTGTACTATGAAGGCACACCTCTGCCTGACCCTCCGGGAACACACGCGTGATGTTATGTGTACTATGAAGGCACACCTCTGCCTGACCCTCCGGGAACACACGCGTGATGTTATGTGTACTATGTAGGCACACCTCTGCCTGACCCTCCGGGAACACACGCGTGATGTTATGTGTACTATGAAGGCACACCTCTGCCTGACCCTCCGGGAACACACGCGTGATGTTATGTGTACTATGAAGGCACACCTCTGCCTGACCCTCCGGGAACACACGCGTGATGTTATGTGTACTATGAAGGCACACCTCTCTGCCTGACCCTCCGGGAACACACGCGTGATGTTATGTGTACTATGAAGGCACACCTCTGCCTGACCCTCCGGGAACACACGCGTGATGTTATGTGTACTATGAAGGCATACCTCTGCCTGACCCTCCGGGAACACACGCGTGATGTTATGTGTACTATGAAGGCACACCTCTCTGCCTGACCCTCCGGGAACACACGCGTGATGTTATGTGTACTATGAAGGCACACCTCTGCCTGACCCTCCGGGAACACACGCGTGATGTTATGTGTACTATGAAGGCACACCTCTCTGCCTGACCCTCCGGGAACACACGCGTGATGTTATGTGTACTATGAAGGCACACCTCTGCCTGACCCTCCGGGAACACACGCGTGATGTTATGTGTACTATGAAGGCACACCTCTGCCTGACCCTCCGGGAACACACGCGTGATGTTATGTGTACTATGAAGGCACACCTCTGCCTGACCCTCCGGGAACACACGCGTGATGTTATGTGTACTATGAAGGCACACCTCTGCCTGACCCTCCGGGAACACACGCGTGATGTTATGTGTACTATGAAGGCACACCTCTGCCTGACCCTCCGGGAACACACGCGTGATGTGAAGGCACACTTCTGCCTGACCCTCCGGGAACACACGCGTGATGTTATGTGTTATTCGTTTACAGTTGTTGTCGTTCATACATCAAAATGTACATGACTAGTTAAACTAGGACATTAGCCCTGGTTTTAAGAACTGGTCTAGTAAGGCACAGTTCTGTTCAATTTTATTGGCGCTCAAGGACAGATTTAAACAATAAACTTATTGTAACAATTGACACAAAAAATAAAAGCGAAGATTTTCAGCCATAAGATATTTTGATTGTGAGTAACAAAAGAAGACCACCACGAGTACCTACTTTGGAGTTTCCGTTATTCCCTTATTTACTCTGCAATAATCGAAAGGACACACATAATATCACACTATCGCGCTATGAAATGGTATCAAAACTCATTATCCATGCTATTCACGAGCTTTGAGGATAATAACCGCGGGTTTAACAACCCATTAACATACGGTTACGGTTCGGAAGTTATTTACCAATACTGCTACAAAAGGACATCCAGTATTTCTCAGAATATTATTAACATTAGCTTCATCGAAATATTCAACAAATTGGCTTATAATTCGGAATCGGACATCCTTGGAATATTAACATATATTTGCAAACCAAAGAACCTAGTATTTTACCTAAGCGGACCAAATGTAATCAGCATTAATCATGACTAATTATATTCATAATCATCTAATTATACAGTAAATTTAAAAACTTATTGTATTAATTATTAAGTTTCTATCAATAGAGTTATAATCAAGATTAATTGATGTTCTGCCAATGCTCATTACTGTTGAAAGCTAATTTGGCCTGAGGTGTAAAAAAAATACTTTGGAGATTTTTAGCTATGAAGCTAAACGATAACAGCTAACACCTCTCACGTCACATGCAGGTTATGAGAACATTATTTCTATGTTGTGATCGAATGTGCAGGTAGTTTCAATAACAGGCCTAATACACAGTATACTGTCGTAATCCATAGCTGACTACAGAATAGGGCTGTTAGTTACGTCCCTATATCTACTTACAGACGGAGGAGCTAATTATTTACGTTTGTTTATCAATCCCTGCCCATGTCAGTGTGACTATAGTTACGACATGTAGTTACCGTCAGTTTGTCAGTCAGCGTCAAACACACCTGGTTAATTCGATACCCGAGGAGTGATCGCTACTCTGTGGCACCTGTAATACGACACTATGGCATATTTCGCCAGGCTGTGGTAATTACAATGAATCATAGCCGTTCTACTCTTGGTGTTGCGACATTGCAGCAAATCTAGAAGTATTGGAATAAAACCTTAGATCTTGTTGGTTCGATCATAAAACCGCCTCATTGGTTTTGTAATGTTTTTTTTTTACGCACAGGTACAAAATTATCTCCAGGACACGATTCTGCAATGGTTTCTAATAGGGCTTCAGCTAGATGGACCGACGAGTTTAAAACGGGGTCAGACTAGATCCAGTACTTCCTTGACCAGCTGTGAACTAAGTAGGTACGATTAGCCGAGTTAATTTATCATTTTATGTAGTACAGCAACTTGCCATTGTTTGACTAACTTTAAGAGCTAACAATTATAATATAATTATGTAAAATTCCACTCCCAATGATAAACAAAAACTGATGTGAATCGAGGCCACTGATTTTAATATTTATTTAAATAATATAATACAACTCGTAATTAAGTAGCCGAGGTCACACATCGATATGTACTAATACAGACACAAGTTGAGTTATGGGGTGCTTGAGCATCAGATGCAGTCTGTTTGATAGATTTATTGCTGCCATTACTTCAAACTGCACACAAACAACTGCTCTGTTAATAAAATTCTAGAAGGATTATTATTTATGTTTTCTTTCCCAATGTTTGACGTCATGAAGGTGGCTTCCAGATTCATCAGTTCCGTTTGGTGCCGGACGTAAAGAATAGCACCATCCCATTTCTTCCCGTAGGTGTCGTAAAAGGCGACTAAGGGACTTACTAGAGAATGGGCAGCAGCGTTCTCTATGCATTTTAACACCATACTGCGATCGCCAACCCGCCTGCCAAGCGTGGCGATTATGGCAAACCCCCTCCCTTTAGGGGAGACCTATGTCCAACAGTGGACGTCTTTCTTTCGGCTTCCAGATTAGCTAGATACAACTGAATACCATTGAAAGCTTATCTTTCTAGATGTGATCAATAATTTAAAGTAAGTGACTGGTAGTACTGTCAGGCTGGACCGCTGCGGTGCTCATCTAACATCTCACGTATCCTTCACCAGCTAATAAACTGTGGAATGCATGAATTATAAATATGTTCAATAATCTTAATTCGTAGCAGAACTAATAAATATTAAAAACGAGCATTTCTTAATAACAGACAATAAAGCTTCGAACGTCATTCTACGCACTTGTTCGATATAATTCTGGGTGTGGCTCTGTGTTTTGCCAAGAGCGCGTTACGCACTGATCATAAACTCATCACGACTTGTCACCATTTAATCAATTAATCTCTATGTAAGTAGGCACCTATTCATAATCAAATGCTCACTAAGTACCTGCTGTTTACAAAGCTAAACAAAACTGTTTACAAAGCTAAACAAAACAACATGATTTGTATGATAAACATATGTAAACAATGTAAACATTACATAAGTGTAGAGAGCGCTGAGGGGCGCGCGCGTGGGAGTCGTGAGCGGCGCGCGCGTGGGAGTCGTGAGCGGCGCGCGTTGCACTGTCAAGGTCATGGCTACGATGTGCTGGTGGTGGACGATACGCTGCGCTGGGATGTTTGATTGTGTAAACAAACGCTAACATGTACGAATTGTTCTAACAAAAATAACAGGTCTACAATCAGTAAAATTATTAGATCATACTCACATAATTATGTAAAACGATTTAGGTACAAAAACATTTACCATATTTTCTAAAAACCTTGAAAATAATTTTTTTTTAAACTTTGCCCCACACTAGGAATTTCTTCTGTATTGTGGGTGCGTTTACAAACATTTAAATTCACACACACAAACAGGCAAACTCGGAACAACTAGATGTAGGTCATACAAATATTTGTTCCGTGCGGGAATCGAACCCGCGACACGCAGCGCAGCAGTCAATCGCTTAACCACTGCGCCAACCATGCCGTTAAAACAGTACAGTAGTAGTGTAGTTGTTAAGACAGTACTCGTACTACGTTAAATCCGAGAATTATTATAGTCATAACCGTCACGCTTTCACTATTCTAAGTTTTAAAATAATTATCAAATAAAAAAAACTGTTTACATTAAAATTACTTATTAATCTTAAAGGGATTGTAGTGAATTATTAAGAACCTGGTTATTTTAATAAAGCACAAAAAAAATATCCGTCACGCGTAACACATTATCAGCAGGGATAATTAATACTTCCGAACCGATCAATCAATCACATCAAAATCATTTGCGTTTTACAATGTATTTAGAATGTTGATGTTCTCGAACTTAGTTCGATGTATAAGAGAGACGTTCACTCGTACAGCTTACACGAGAGGTTGCCAGCGATGGTTCGGCTGCAGCCAGTCGGAACCAAACGTTGCCCTTGAAGATTTTCCAATTAGCACATCAATTTACTAAAATATCAGTAAATACTTACTAGGTAGGTATTTGCCATTAATATAACGTCGTAAATAAAGTGAATCGTTCCATCAATTATCATTAATCATTGATTGATCGATTCGCGTTTTGCAGTTTAATGCATTTTATGTTTTATTGGCATAAAAGATAGTTAAATCTCAATTTATGTTGATTCCTATCGATCGAATTAGAAATATCTTTTGTAAATAAGAAAAACACATTAATCTGAAACTTTCTACATTAGGCTCAGAAATCTTGATAGTGAAATAATGTAGTAGCAATGATGACGTCTGACTGTGGAAAACGAAAGTCATTACTACTGATGACCGTCAATCGCCTCAAATTCTCAATGAAGACAGCTTCATTCATGCTCATAAATGATTAACGATGATGAACGGTTCTCAAACCTACACTACGCCCCTCACACTGCATCATACAGTAGGTACATAGTGATTACATTACATAAACCATCGCCGCTGTATTTACGCTGTATACACAGCACATACACGACAGGTCAAGTATTTGAACTTTAAACAAATTATACTACTTTAGGCTTACTTCAGCGGTGAAAATATGAATCTGTTTTATGTATATTAATTAATTGATGGCGTCCATAAAATGTAATGAGAGGCATGCAGTTGTGACGGTGTTGAAATAATTATTTGTCACCACATGATAAACATTTTACTCTCATAAGAAATTCAGGTAAATTGTAAGTTTAAGTGTCAGTAGGTAGATTATAAGTATTCGAGCGAGCTATTTAATTCAATAATCTCGAAATCCAAATCGTTTTATGCAAATTGTTTACAACCATTTAAATATTCTAGAACATGATATTGAAGAAGGTTAAGATCTGTTTTTGTTTGTGTCTCCATTTTAAGCCTCATTATGTCTTTAAAAACTTCTTATAAATAATATCTGCACATTATCAGGTAATCCTAAATATATATAAGTCATCTTCAAGAGAATAATATCATTGAAGTAGGTAATACATGACAACAGATACCTACCTAATAAATGATAAGTTCATAACCTCGCACAGGTCAATGATGAGGCCTTAACACTTTTAAATCTAAATCCCTTAATTACTTTTAGTTCTGTCATTGAATGCGAAATTAGTATAAAATCAGATGAAAAAAAAACACAATCATAATAGCTGGGTAAATCTCGAACGATTTTGTTTCAAATTGACACAAAACTAAATAACCAGTGACTGAATATCATCAGAGTGTCAAAACAGTTCAAACAAACTAGAACTTCTTTCTCAAAATACCGCATGTCGCAAAGATAAACGAACGTGATACAAAGAAGCGCCGCAATTGGGATTCTCTTCGAGTGGGTTCTATTTATACAAATAGTGTACATATTGGCAATCCTAATGTGAGGCAGATGAACGTATACCTAATGTGTAGACAATACCTGGGTCTCGCAGAGAGACGCGGCCCCGGCCTTGAACTGAGCCCTGACATTCGCATCACTCTCACATCGAGGCTGATCCACTAATTAGATGCATTTTAATATATTTTATGTCAAGTTCGGACAATACATAATAGATACATATTTTTACATAATTATTTAATGGGTAGATATATTTTGCGGCAACCGAAAGAACAAGAACTACTACCACGAAGTATACAGACTTTAGCGTGATACTATAGTGTCGTCTTCTTTTTCAAAATTGGAACACACATAAGTTTAGTATGACTAAAGAAAGCAGGCTTCGAAGTACGCTGGTAAGACAGGGACACTTAGCTCCTACGACAGTATGGACCCCTGGTACATTTGGTACAAATTATAGGGCTGGGCTAGATGATTATGATATGAGTGATGTACTGGTTCTTGATCTGTCTGACCTTCAGTAAAGGAAGTTGCTGTTAGAATTTTGTAATCACTTATATATATCTTAAACGAGAACTTACTACGATTATCTTTGGAGTATATATTATGTCTAAGTGGTGTAAGCAACCGATACAACGTTATTTCAAAAGGGTATGACGCATAGTGAATGGCAATAACCCGAAGTACTTATGTGTATTTAGATAATCTGTAGGTATTATGTAGGTACATTTTGTGTAATTATTTGGCAAACACAGTACATGTCACAGTGTCTTTCAGTTGTCGTTCCTTCAGCACCAACTTTTTTGGTCCTGTGATAGAAATAATGTTGTGTGCAAGTATCGATATGATTGTTCTAAACCGTAAATCTGCCTCCTACAGCTCTAGCTCCGCCAGAGTTCACGTCAGCTAGAGTTCACGTCAAACAGTCAGTTCAGCTCTAGCTCTGCCACAGTAAATAGCAAAGTAAGGAAGCACTCTCTTGGAACAAGATATTCTTCTGTTTCATTTATCAACCAGCATCCGCCCAGTTTAGTTGTGGGTCAGCGAAGGGGCCCTTAGATCACGTTTACTTTTCATTTCATTTCTCTAATCGATCGTCCACACTAGTTGGCTGTAACAAAGTAACACATTAACAAAGTAATCAGGGTAATTATTGACTCGTAATCAATGTGAACTACAATGTTACGACTTGTGATTCGCGTCAACACCGACCAACATATAGGAGCAGGCACTTAAAATATCACGTGTTTTGCAACGTGTTTAAACCTATGAGGTTGACAAACAGGACATCCACCTGCTGGGAAGTGGTTATGCTGTCTGTACGCGCCGGCGGCGCCGCGAGCCGGTGACAAGGGATTGGACCTTATAGTTGCTTACCAACCTTTGAGGTAAAGTTTAGTATCTCATGCATGCCTCAATGGCTTTCCTTACTATGTCTTTCAAACTGAAATACAGCAATCCTGATGACCAGTAGGCGTAAACAATAGACATTGTTACAATACTTTCCTGATCTTGCGGAAAAAGCTCTTGCTCTTACATAATGACCTTGGCTAGCACCAGCTTTCATTATTTCAGGAAGATACGATGTGCATCCTTTTAAAATACTCCCTTAATCGCCTTTAAGTACACCCACGTTGCCAAGACGGTGACGTAAATTAAATATCCTCTCCGTGACCTGCTCGGAATTTGGTAATAAAGCAGGGTGTCGCCTTTAGCAAACACAACTAACGAGCGGTCAATGTTGACCGACCGTCCGCGATCATCTCGCAGTATATATACACAACGTAAATAGTACGATCCGCATTAATAAACCATACTCGTTTAAATTAGCGATCCGTTGATTAGATTTCTGTACATAATCAATGTGTACATAGCACTATCTCAAACATTCAAGTGGCAAGTGTACAACGAATGTTAATCAATACAATACTTATTTGAAGTTTGTTTGTCCATAACTACACACAAATCCAACTGAATGAATACCTACCTACCTGTTTACTAATTACTTCAGTTAAGCCCGTCGATACTAATAAAGTGTAGTTAACTCTCCAATGACCATAACTTCGGTGTACTTAAAACTTTATTATACAAGTCCTGCGCAAGACTTGAATGTCGGTTTGATTTTTAAAAATAAAAAAAGTAACGGATGAAGCCCAATACTACGTTTTATTGCAGTTTAAACAGACTTAATTATAGGTTACTAGCTTTCGCCCGCGGCTTCGCCCGCGTGGATGTCGAAAAAAAACAGCTTCTCTATCAGCAGCATTCCCCCAAAACATTATACCATATCTTAGTTGGAACCAACGTAAGCGTGGTAAGCAGATAAGAGTGCAGTTTGATTTACAACTTTACGGAGGATATAGCATATAAAAACCAACTTCGTTTTGTACATACTTGTTCAATATACCTACGTGTCCATCCATTTCATGTCTAAGTCTATTTGTAAGAAATTTTGTATTGTTTATTTTTTCTACGTTTTTTTCTTAAATAATAATTGATGTATACCAACTTTTTAGTTATTCAAGGTACGCAGTAAAATTCTCCCGAAAACTATGTACCCCTTTTTCCGATTTTCAAATATTAAATTTTTTTTTTCTCTCTAAAGTATGAGCTCTGAGTTTCGAGTTAATCGGACCGCGCGTTAAGATTCTTAAATACAAACTATAAACACTCTCTAAAATCCTTTTGAGGGATAAGTTTTGAAAAACGCAAAAGTTATGACAAACTTTGTTATTTAAGACGAGGCAGTCTTAAATAACAAAGTTTGTCATAACTTCAGAGTTTCGAGTTAATCGGACCGCGCGTTAAGATTCTTAAATACAAACTATAAACACTCTCTAAAATCCTTTTGAGGGATAAGTTTTGAAAAACGCAAAAGTTATGACAAACTTTGTTATTTAAGACTGCCTCGTTAGTCTAGTGGTCACAGGCGCGACTGCTGAGCATGAGGGGTGGATTTGATTCCCAGGTCGGGCAAAGTGTTATTGGATTTTCCATTAGGAATTTCTCAATAGCAGCCCGAAGTCTGAATTTATGCCCGGTTGATGGCAATAGGCTCGCCCCCTATTACATGAGAGTTAAACAAAACTGTCGACATGTGGGTGTACTAAAGGTACACCTCTACCTAACCCTTTGGGGATTGCAGGCGTGATGCTATGTAAATAAGTACTCGGGCCAAATTTCAAGTTTACATATCAAAAGAAATAAGATTCTGTTCATACAAACTATATCGCCCCTTTTTACGCACTCAAAGGGGTAAATTGTTGAAACATCGTTTTTGACGTTTCTATTATTGGATTTATAGGTTATTAGACCAATTTTCAAGTTAATCAAGCCAAGCAGTAAAATCCTCCCTTGTAAATTGACTATCCCTTTTCAACCCATTATTAGGGGCATATTTTCAAAAAAACCTGATACAAGTTATTCTTTATTTTTTGTTTTCAGTAAAAATCCTGAGTTTCAAGTTAATCGGACCGCGCGTTAAAATTATTCCATAAAAACTTTGATATCCCCCAATCCCCCTTTAGGGGGTAGTTTAAAAAAACAATAAATGACAAACTTTATATGCCCTGGTTCAGGCTATGGTTCGGAGCGAGAGTGCATGGGAGGCCGTTACCTCCTTCTGTGAAGCAGTAATGCTCGCGAAGGAGGAGGCGGAACGCGTGAGGGAGAGGCAAGGTTCGTGCCCTCGCGCCCCTAGTCGCCGCAGAAGACGCCCCGGGAGTCGCAAGCCGTCTTCCGGCCACCGCAGGCGCGGGCTTGCGGACGGTGAGCGATGGGTAGCTCGCCGTCCGATAAGGACCAGGCCCAGGTCGACGGTGCGTTGTGTTCCACGCGCGCCTCAAAGAGATGTCAGCACCAACTGACGGGGTCCGTTAGGACCAATGCCTGCCAGGGTTGTGAGTTTGTCCGAAAGGGATATCGTGGCTCTGGCACACAGGCAACGGAAGGAACACGGGTGGGTTTTAGTCAGTAAAAGTCTGACATGCCCTCCCGCTGCGCCCAGAGCGGGAGAAGTTATTTGATAATTTCCCACTAAAAAAAAAAAAGGTGGTCAATTTTGGAAAAACTGATAAAATCTGTTATTTATTTTAGGTTTACAGTATAAATACTGAGTTTCGAGTTAATCGGACCGCGCGTTAAAATTCTTCCATACAAACTTTGTCATCCGCAAATCCCCCATTAAGGAGCAGTTAAAAAAAAACAAAAAGGTCACACTTTATAATTTACTTAAGTTAGTATTCGTGCCAAGTTTCAGGTTTATTTACTCAAGGAATAATATTTATTCCCCTTGTTCGGGGTGAACAAGGGGAATAAATCTTATTCCTTGAGTTAAAGGATGAATTTTGGAAAATCCCTTCTTAGCGGATGCCTATAGTTTCCAACAATAAGCCGAAATATTAGTGATTTTAACTTAAAAAGAACTTTCATTAAAAATAAAATTTTATCTCCTTTTTCACCCCTTAAGGGTTTAAATTCTAACAACACCGTTGTTTTAGCTTCCAACCATAAGCCTAGATAATAAATTTTGTGATTTTACTTCGAAAATTAAGAACTTTCCATACACAACATCATCCCCGTTTTTAACCCTTCGGGGGTAGAATTATCAAAAACGCTGAGACACGTATAAATTAATTTTTAATCGCCAGCCTATACACAAAATTTTAAGTTTCTAACTTCAAAACTGACGGACTTTCATATAAACTTCCATCCCCTATTGTACCCTCTTAGGGGTGGAATTTCTAAAAACCCTTTCTTAATGGATACCTAGTTATCACAAAGAACACACCCTCCAAATTTCATGTCTCTAGGATCAGCGGTTTAGGCTGTGCGTTGATATATCAGTCAGTCAGTCAGTCAGTCAGTCAGTCAGGACTTTGAATTTTATATATATAGGTTATTATATTAAACAAGATTCACTTTATAATACAACATGCTATGGCGGCCGGTCTACTATTTTATGTGACCTTTACAAGAGAAGTGTTTATCCACTTGTCAGCACAATTACCCTACAATACCGTGGGTGTCCTATGTCTCCCAGTAACCGCTACGATGACCAGTCAAAGAGAAAACTTTACACAAAATATTAAATTGTGACCAAGCAAACAATAAAATAAGAGTTCGGCTTGCAACACTGCAACTGTTTTCAGTTGGCAACCGGTCCCTAAGTGTTGTATTCGTCAGTCTCTCGTAATCGGCCCATAACCTGTCGGGGCCTACGAGGAATGAGGAGTAGCAAACAAGCGTGGAGTGGAAAAGATTGAAGACATAAGAGAGACCTGATGAAGGAGAAGTAAAGAAATCTTGGAAAGCAGTCCTTTCAGGGTGCAACCGTTGGTTGGAAGGTCATGCGAGAAGCGCCAGCAAACCTATATAATAAAACGCAGTATTTACACAATTTGAACACAATTGGTAAACAGTGGGATGTACTAATTGCAGAATATTTTGTAACCTGCTCGCCAAGGTGAACACAATATTATAGTTTAGTCGTACCCCGAGACTGTGCCACGTAACATGTACTTCTGCTGATGGAGAAGATAGCATCTTCACACCAAAGAGAGAGAGGTATGTACTCCACAATATCCCTTATATTACTACTAAGCATGTTATCCTTCCTACCATATCTTTGAAAAAGCAATAACGTATGTGAATTCCTCACTATCATCATAAATATTGAAGTTAGATTATTGTAAGTTGATCAAAATAACAGATTTTGAGACACAGCTAGATACAGCTAGACTTTACAAAAGTCACGAGTCAAGGAGGTTTTGTGTAAAACTGGTCACATTCGGGACGAATCTTGTTTGGTGCATCCATCACGTGATGCTCACCACAAATGTTTGTCATTATTATAATTAAATACTATTGTCCAAATTACTTTCTTGTCGTTTAGTTTCCGGTGCGTAGGGCGTCGCCAGCGTCGTGACGTCACAGATCTCTGCTATATATGTCGCGGCGACCTCGACCGCGCATCACTCATCACGCGACAACATGAGAGCCTTCGTGAGTATTACTAATTATCCCTAATTTCACCTCTTCACAAAATGTCGAGTAACTTCATTCATCAGATTCATAATTTTTAAATAAAAGTTTTAACAATTTAATGTCAAGGATTTTACCATGTCTCTCTCAAATCTTCTATATGTTAACGTGGCCTACCTACTTATTTAAATACGAGCTGTTGCCCGCGACTTCGTCTGCAACTGAGGATAAAAAATAGCCTACCTATATCCTTACCCAGGTCGTGGTGTATCTGTGTGCCCAATTTCATCCAGCCGTTTTTGCGTGATTGAGTAACAAACGAATAAACTCACTTTCGCATTTATAATATTAGTATTGAAATATGTTTTGTTTCATAGGGCTCAGTCATAACTAATTGACAAAAAATATTCAAAGCTTCGTGAGCTAACGTTCTTGTAATTCTCCAGCTATTACTGTGCGCCCTAGCGGCTCTGACATCTGCCACAGAGAAGCGCGTAAAGCGAAGCTTCTTCAAAGGGCTGGGCTTGGACTTACTAGGCGGCGGCTACACGGGCTACGGAAGCGGCCACGGTAACAACTATGGCAGCGGCTACAGCAAAGACTACGGCTACGGTACCAGCCAAAGCGGCTACGGAATAGCTCGGAGCAACTCGTACGGCAGCGGCACCGGCTACTACAGCAACACGGCGCCAGTCGCCGTGCCGTACACGTACCCTGCTTCGTCCGCAAACTCGTACTCGTCATCTTACCCGTCTCCCGCTGCATACCCCGCCTCGTCGTACGCCGCGTCGACCAGCTACGCCGCGCCCGCCACGCGCGTTGTCTCCGTCAGCAAGGTGGTGAACGTGCAGCGTGAGATCACTGTGCCGCAGGTCGTCAACGTGCGCAAGGTCATCAGCGAGCCCAAGATCATCACCGTCAAACAAGTGGTGCCTTCTACCGGATACTCGGGCTACGGCAGTGGGGGATCTACTGGCTACGGCAACGTGGGGTCAACCGGCTACGGCACCTTGGGGTCGACCGCCTACGGCAGCGCAGGATCTACTGGCTACTCGAACGGGTATGGGTATACTGGCGCCAACGCCGGAGCGTACTCCGGTGCCTACGCCGGGGCTTACTCGGGGGAATACGCCGGAGACTACAGCGGCTCGGGTTCAACCAGCAGCGATGACAACAGCGGCTGGTGGTGAAGTGATGAAACACGTGATAGCTATACTTTATTAAATGACTTCTGAACTAAACGTTATTGTTCCTCTTTAAAACTACTTGAAGTGCGGTTTGGCCAGTGATGTACGAAGGTAAAGTTACTGAATATTTTAATGGTCTAATTAAATATTTCCTAAACTAAGTGTTGCAACTATAAGTGAAAATAAAATAAAGGGAAATCATAATACTTTAAGCGCGGGCCACACCGCCAGCTGGCGGGCGGGCGGGCTAGGCGGGCGAACGTCGTTTCACCTCTTTACATGGTTAGTCGGTAGCTCGCGGTGTGAACCGAAGTATGTAAAGAGGTGAAACGATGTTCGCCCACCTAGCCCGCCCGCCCGCTAAGCTGGCGGTGTGGCCTGCGCTTTAGAATCTTTAATTATTATTAGCGAAATCATTGTATTGTCCTCATCTAAATCTATTAATAAACTAAATAATAAATAGTGAATTAATAAAAAAGAATTTTGACCTTTAAAGTTTACTCGTGGTGTGATAGATATATTATTTAACGTTTCGCACTGTAAAATAAGTTTTTTTTAAACAAAATGTTCAAGTTTTTGCATAATACTGTAGCGGCATCAACATCGCCACATGCGAACTACGCGTCACACTGACGACACGCAAATCCTGCGTCGCGCAAGCTTTGTTTACCGCGCAACTAGCATATATATTATACAACGTCCCGACATCAACCGTCGGTCCACTATTAGTCAGACTCGCCGACCAAGGCATACTCTCTCAGACCCAGATGACCCCATTACCCTCCGCCAGGATAGCAATAGGGCCACCAGTATAGTGCATTAATAGTAACCCCAATAATCACGATCTAAACTTTGATCTAGCCCGTCCCCAATTTGTGATCCCCCAACGACGCCGTAAGCCGAGGTCCGTACCCCACAGGGGGTGCCCTTAGTGCGCAGTCGTTTAGTTATAATATATATTTTACGCCCTGGCTGGAGGCTTTAAGCTCACACTTAAGGCAGTCACAGGAAAGTTCGGTTAAGTAGCCACGGCCTATCAAGGCCACCTACGAGACAAAATACAAAAAAAAAAAAAATTACCGTCGGGCAGTAGCCGACCAGACACAACACCCGTCTGGTCGGAGGATCCTCCCTTTTCTATAAAGCAGAGTGAACTTTACACCCTGTTCCTCATACCTCTTAAATACTATAGATAAAATATGTTTATTTTGTCAATACCTAGTCAAAAGTTGTAAGTGCAAATGTTTGCCCAGAATTCTTATCACAGATCCGGTACGTTAAGTAGCTATACGTACTTACCTAATAATTACTGAGCTTGCATGCCACGTGTGTGTGTGTCTCATGTTTTGGACAAATAATGATCTTGTAACCTCAATTTTCTTCTTTGATGACATGCATGGTCTTTTTGGTCGTACACACCTGGGGGCCTTCTCCGAAGTATCGGCTAGTATCGTTTCATAAATTCCATAGTTTCCTTTTTTGACTTTGAATCCTTACCCGACTTAAAGTCACACTTTTGACTTTGGCTGTCGTTTTGTTTTTTTTCACCATGGTCAGCCATAGTTAGCCGTCGTCAAGCAACGGCCGAACATTCGGCCGATACATCGGATTTATGTTCGGAGTAGACCCCCAGGATCCTGTTTTTGCAATCAATTCTTAATATTTAACCATTAAAGCATCTTGAACAACTCACGTTCATAACGGGTCTCTCAGAAGATCAAAAACTGTACACACAGGTATTTATTTTTACTTCAACATAAAACGGCCAAAGGCCAATTACATTAGTTAAAGACACAACACACTATATTAGTACAAAAAAATAAACAAAAGAATACAGCTACTCCACAGTCATACGCTCATCTCACAATACTCCAGACATGTTGACAAGATCTTCTTCCATTCATCCGCGAACACATCACAGTGAGGCTTAGCGTCCAAGAGAGCGTTGAGCGCAGAGAGCGTGCGAGGGACCGGAGACTGGGCTCGGGTGACGGTTCGACTCCAAGGCACGGCGAACAATCTGTGCCTCCTGCTACGGTTATAGTTCATCGGAGCAAAAAGATGGGACAGTTCGTCATGCAATTCAGGAGCATCTGTTTTTCCTTGAAGGATCTTACACATATTAATAATTTGGTCATTTTTTCTTCTAACCTCGAGAGAGTTATAACCTAAACAGCCTAAAAGAAAGTTCGAGGGATACATAAACGGATAATATCCATTCAAACGTTTATATAGATACCTAAGATAAGCGTTTTGTACCTTTTCTAAGAGTAAAGTGTACTTCTTTTCGTGCGGGTTCCAGACGCATGCACTGGACTCCAGTTTGGTACGAACCAGTACATTAAAAATAGATTTAATAGCGCTGGTGTTGCTAAAATCTTTAGCATTGCGCAGAACGAAACCTAATCGCCTAAATGAATCTTTTGCTAAAGTATATATTTTTATAGTAAGTGGGCATCGTATTGTAATCTAGTTCCGAGTATATATGGTCGTAGAGAGTTGCTACGAGTAGATAAGGTCGTAAAGAGTTGCTACGGCTTGAACATACATAAATGCTGCAGCAAATGGAATCAGCGAATGCACGCAGCTCATGATTGCGGCTTGACCAGCATGATAAACTACGTCGATGGGCGAAGATTCGACACAGAGAGAATCGAATCATCCCGTCGCATCGCATTGGAATCATTTCAGTGCGCCGAACGTGCAGAGTTGGTGACGAACATCAACGAATGAATCAATGTTCCGTTTGATCAGTTTACAATTTGGAACAATTTTCTTAGAAAATAAATAGGGAGGGACCCATGAGGGACCTGTGTGTGAGGTATAGGACTTAATACTACCAAGAGCTCGTCTAGTCAACTAGACATTTGACTCGTCGCAAAAGTTCAGGCGAAATAAGAAGATTGTTATAAAAAAAATAAAGACCTTTTATTAATCAAAACATAAATAAGCACAAATAGTTTGACTAGATCGTCTCATCACCATCCGCTGGCGTACCCACCACCGTGTAAAGAAGAGGCGGCGGCGGAGTACAGGGATCCGATAGACGAGGAGGCAGAGTGTGCGGTGTGCAGCGGCACTAGCTTCTTGACTGTGATGACCTTGGGCTTGCTGATGATCTTACGCACGTTGACGACCTGCGGCACTGTGACCTCGCGCTGCACCTGCACCACCTTCTTGACGAAGACGACGCGCGTCGCGGGCGCCGAGAAGCTTACAGCGGGTGCTGAGTAGCTTATAGCTGGGGCAGAGTAGCTGGCGGCCGAAGCTGAGTAGCTAGCAGCGGGTGCCGAATAGCTGATATGGAGCGCCGAGTAACTGGTGACGGGTGCCAAATATCTAACAGCCGGCGCGGAATAGCTTTCAATTGGAGCAGCATAACTGACGGCTGGCGCCGAGTAAGACACGGCAGGCGCCGAATAGCTCACAGCCGGCGAGGTGTAGCTGACGGATGGTGCAGAGTAGCTGACTGCCGGCGCGGAGTAGGAGCTGCTGCCCAAGCCGTGCAGTCCGTGCAGGTAGCCGCGCTTGTCGCGCACGTTGCCGGTGCTGGCCGCACACAGCAGCGCACACACTACCACCTGAAACATGTTACTGCACTGTCACACTCGCCTGCAACACTCGCATGTTACTGCACTGTCACACACACTGCCACTTGCATACTCGTCATCATCACATACTCACCAAGCTCTTCATGTTGCTGCTTGTCATGCTGCTCGCTGATGGGTCACTGATGCGTGTTGTCTTCACTACGCACATTTTATACCACACGATGTGACATTGACGTGTCCTGCCTTCTGTCCTACGATAAGCGTTGAAACTGGAGCAATATTAATATTCATCAAGTTTAAAATAGATACATTAGTATAAACTTGACTAATAAATTAGTATGCCAAACTGCCAAATCAAGGGTTACAAAATACATAATAATGTAGTGACAGGGCAAGCGAGTGCAATACGTCGCCCTGCTGTCTACGTGTCTACGAGGCGTAGCACTGATTGTGCACTAATTTAATATACCTATGTATAAAAATAAATAAGATTATCGCCCAGCTCATTGCTGATACTCGGTAGGTATGCGTGCGTTGAGAGAACCCGCTCACGACACGAACTTTGCCAATGACTTCAAATTTGCAAATTAAATTTAAGAAGACTAGCGACTGAACATGTTGTTGCTAATCTAGCTATGGTTCATATTTGTGTCACGTCATGCTCCTCAGTACAGATCATCAATATGTCCGTATTCTTACTTAGGTGGCTCTGTACAATATATGCCTCTGTGTCTGTCAAATATATGCTGTTGCTCTTTTCGTAACACATAATTTAGCACATCAATCGGAGATGAATTATGAATATTATAATATTGGTCTAGTTCCGACACATGTGTCGTAGGGCAGGACGGAGGCAAGGATACGGTAACACATCGTGCGTATATAATGTGCGTGGTGGAGACAACACGCATCAGTGATCTAGCGAGCGCCATGACAAGCAGCAACATGAAGAGCTTGGTGAGTATGTGATGATGACGAGTGTGCAAGTGGCAGTGTGTGTGACCGTGCAGTAACATGCGAGTGTTGCAGGCGAGTGTAACAGTGCAGTAACATGTTTCAGGTGGTAGTGTGTGCGCTGCTGTGTGCGGCCAGCGCCGGCAACGTGCGCGACAAGCGCGGCTACCTGCACGGATTGCACGGCTTGGGCAGCAGCTCCTACTCCGCGCCGGCAGTCAGCTACTCTGCTCCATCCGTCAGCTACACCTCGCCGGCTGTGAGCTATTCGGCGCCTGCTGTGTCCTACTCGGCGCCAGCCGTCAGTTATGCTGCTCCAATTGAAAGCTTTTCGGCGCCGGCTGTTAGATACTCGGCACCCGTCACCAGTTATTCGGCACCCCCTATCAGCTATTTGGTACCCGCTGCTAGCTACTCAGCATCAGCCGTCAGCTACTCTGCTCCAGCTATAAGCTACTCAGCACCCGCTGTAAGCTACTCGGCGCCCGCAACGCGCGTCATCTTCGTCAAGAAGGTGGTGCAGGTGCAGCGCGAGGTCACAGTGCCGCAGGTCGTCAACGTGCGTAAGATCATCAGCGAACCCAAGGTCATCATCGTCAAGAAGCTAGTGCCGCTGCACTCCGCACACTCTGCCTCCTCGTCTATCGGATCCCTGTACTCCGCCGCCGCCTCTTCCTCACACGGCGCTGGGTACGCCAGCGGATGGTGATGATGTTGTCACAATCTAGTCAAAATATTTATTCTCATTTATTAACATTATATCAATAAAAAAAAAAAAACATTTTTGTGTTTTTATTAAGTGCGAAACAATTGAATAATTATGTTTTTATGTTTTTACATGCGGTTGTATCATGATGTTTTCCTTCACTGTTTTAGACCAGTGGTGATTTGAATTTCGGAACTCCTAATGTTCATGACGCTATTTCAAGAGCCAAAAAAGATTTTAAAACTCTCTTTGAATGGTTCCAACATAATTTGCTAACCGTCAAAATCTCTAAGACATGTAACAGTAGCATAAAGCTAAAAATATAAATTCATCCGCTGCATTGGCCTCCCTGTTTGCATCGATGGCGTGAGTGATGCTAGACAAATAGCTGACCTTTTTGTAGACCATTTTAGTGTGCAGTCACCAGTAGGCCCATCGAGGTCGATGCTCAATGTTGAGACACATAAAAACCTGGGAGTTAAAATAAGTGCTAAGATGCTCTTGACGCGCTATATTGAGTGTGAAGCACACTGTGAAATACTGCATGGATCGCCGCACTCCTATTTACGCCTGTTTCCTTGATCTGAGCAAGGCTTTTAACTTGGTTTTCTACGACATTTTATGGAGAAAGGTGGAAGAGGTAAATTTGCCGCCAGAGGTGACAAATACTCTAAAATACTGGTATGGAAACCAAGTCAATAGTGTAAGATGGGCGGGTGCCCTATCTAGGCCGTATGGGTTGGAGTGTGGGGTGAGGCAGGGGGGGTTATGCTCGCCTACGCTATTCAACCTATACGTGAATGATCTGATTGGCGCGCTTAGCAGCATGCGTGTCGGGTGTCACATTGATGGCGTGTGTGTTAATAACATAAGTTACGCTGACGACATGGTGCTGCTGAGCGCGTCAATCTGCGGGCTTATGACACTCGTGGCCACTTGGGAGCAATCTTCCAGACTGCATAGTCTGGCATATAATGTTAAGAAGAGTGTGGTCATGGTCTTTGGGGCCAGGGGTAGGTACCCAGAAGCTGTACCTTCAGTAAAGTTAAGCGGTATGTCCTTGTGAGGACCAATTCAAATATCTGGGTCACTTGTTGACTACTGGCCTCAAAGATGATGAAGATATTGACAGGGAGCGGAGGGCGCTGTGTGTGAGAGCTAACATGATTGCCCGCAGATTCAGGCGTGCGGGGTAGCACCAACAGCATCCTGTAGGTAGCAAGAAGGCTAGATTGTGCGTATGTGAGTCACTACTGCAAGGTATCGGCGGGGCCTGTCACCTTGCAGCAGTGATGTCACAAATTGTTTCTGTGTTAATGTTGTACTAACATAGTTTGTAAGTATTTTATTACTAACAATATCCGCCTTATTACAAAAAAAGATTTATATTTTGACATGGCTTAAACCTTGCAGCCAGTTTTTGTAATAAGAACGTAACAGTGATTGAAATACCGTGGTTTATACAAAACTGAAAACTTAGTTCGGTAGTACCGAGTTGTCAGGTTTTGTGTTTACGAACTTTGCCATAGTCGGAATACAGTTCAAAATTCAATAATGGCTCCATGTTTTAAACCTGGGTCTAAAGATAAACCTTGTTTTGTAATAAGGGGGGATGAGTCTTGTTAGTTGAATCAAATTAAGTAATTTTCTACTGTACGACTATCACCTGACTTTAGCGCTGTATACGTTTAAACTGAACGATGTCGTTCGGTGACTGTACTCCCCATGGACAATTTAGGCAAGATTTTTTTTGGAGACTGTAGTCTCCTGGACAAGTGAGTGGTTTTTAATGGAGGTTTATGCATATTTGAACATGTCACCCCCGTAAGAATAAACATGAAAATAATTACCCGTTCACTATAGACAACATTTCATTAGAGCAAAAAACCTACGAATAGTAGCTTGGCCAAATCAAATATTGTTTACATGGAACAAGTAAATTGATTACATTAGAAATACAATTTCCTCACATATTGGATCACTCCGCATATAAGTCAATGTATACCCAAAAAACTGCGTTTAAACATTTACAATTCACTTGTCAAATCACATTAAAAATTTATTACATCTCATAAAAATGTGGGGTAGCGCCGGTATATCAAGGGCACAGGAACTGCAAAGACTGCAGAACAAGATCATAAAGACACTGTTTCGTTATCCATACTTGACACCAACGTGCAACGTACATAATGTTCAAAGAAACAAAACTGATGAATACCAAACAACTTTATATGTATACGTAAGTACATATCGAGGCGTGAAAGGCTATTTGTTTGAAGCGACATTTTGGACGATATTGAGTTATATACTCGTACTTATTCGGATTCAGCAAAATTTTCAGCGTTAGATGAGTCGGGTTTCGTACAGTTCTGAGCACTTATTTGGCGCTTATGACATTGCAATTTTATTGCATAATTCTCAAACATGATGTTTGATCACTGATTTTTTAGTACTTCATTTAAGCTGTACACAAAAATAGAGAATCAGAGCATAAGTCGTAATTCTCGTCCTAAAATTTGAGTTGAATGGCAGATAAAGCGTTTTTCGATATTGTTAACTTTAGGTGAAAAGTCCCTTCATACATTTTGCTTCCCACTACTATCACTATGCAATGTTGCTTTAACCAATTTGCCGTCAGCCAAATTCAAAAACATTTCACGGTTCAACCATTGACGAGTAAGTGTAAAAGTGTTATTGCCGGGTAAAAGTGTATGTACCAACCAACTTACAGCAATAAAATCATTTATCCCTTTTCGCTGCAACTATTTTGCACTCTGTTTGGAGCTTTAAACAGACTGAGTGTTAATTAAGTTAAATTACGAAACAAAACGTACGTAGTGTACGTAATAAACGTTTTTTTAATTAACAGAACTTTTTTATTTATTCTGACATAATAATTATTCACCCAATTTAATACTAGAATTTCTTAATATCTATCATTATTATCTTCTATCAACAACCATGTTTTATAAAATCCTTTCCAAACATGAGATATCAAACAACTCATTAAGAATATTCATTGTTGCTTAAGTCAACTTGGCTGTAATATCAAAACCCAATTGGTACTTATACAAATAGCCTATTCCTAATATGATTAACTTACGTCGATTAAATCATTTTGCTTTCTACATTTTAGTACATAAGCACTGTAAAGTCACAAACCATTTTACTGCCGCTGATTGATGACACGACTGGAAGTTGAATAATTTTTCTTTACTCTAGAAATAAGGCGATGAAGATAATGTATTAAGCGACATTTCTCTTGGAATTTATAGCAATTTTTTTATTGAATATTATGATTCCCATTAAAGTAAGAGCAGATGTTTTTTTTATAACGATTTGTTTTCTAAATTTTGAATTTTTAATTGGCTCTCCTGTAAAGTTCGTAAAATGTCGCTTCAAACAAATAGCCTTTCACCCTTCGATATGTAACACGTGCGTGGCTTGCCGTGCGCTGCTGTAGGGCGGCGGCTTTATAGTCGCACTGGATGGAGTAAGGGCCTTATCATACTAGCGAATTGCGAGCGTCCTCAAAGCGGAGCGGGCGCGTAACGAATAGGTTACGGCGCGCAACGAACACGCCGCGCATGCGCAGCGAATTCGTTGCGGACGCGCAACAAGATCGCCGTGAATACTGTCTCGTACAAACGCCAGCCCGGCCGCCCCGCCTCACTTTCTTCTTGCTCACATCCGCGACGACCTTGCTGTGCAGCCGCAGCGTGTTCGTTGCGCGCCCGTAACCTATTCGTTGCGCGCCCGTAACCTATTCGTTGCGCGCCCGCTTTGCTTTGAAGACGCTCGCAATCCGCTAGTATAATAACGCCCTAAGGGCGGTTATCATCGCGCGACTTTTTCTCACTATTAATTAGTCACCACTAATCAGTATTGAGAAAAACTCGCACTTGACCTTGCATAGATTTCAGGCACAACCAATATGTGAATTTGATTTGATGTGCTGATGATACAAGTATTCATAATAATTCCTACAAGGAAATTTAGATTATATTGTTGTCAGACACTGAGAAACAAGGCTAGTTTTACAAATAGAACATAACTATGTTGAATATACAATAGCATAATAAATCCATATTCATCAAACAAACAAAAAAAAATTTTATAACGATTTAATAATGATGTGCATAAAATAAACATAACGCCTTAAAAGCTAATCGGAGGATAACATACTTATCATAATGTAAGCTGTTCATAAAATATATGCTTATAACTCCTTTAGCATTCATTTATTATAAAACTACTCAAAACATTGAATGCTGCTTAAAAATACGCGTTTAACGATGCATAATAGGTATGCTTAAATTTGATAGACAATAAGAGAGCATTAGCCAAAACAATATTTTTTTTTTGGATTCACTCTTCTGTAAAAAAGTGTAATTTTGATTTATGGTAGTTTTGAATTGAAGCAGCGATATCTGTATATGAACATAAATTTGCAAAAATTTAAGGAAACTAACTGTTTCAGGGATTTGCTTGTCGTGCTTGTTAGAGGTAGGTACCGAGCGTGTTATGTACAACAGTACAAACTAATGCAAGCCAAAGAATCAGTCGCTTCATCTCATGTCAGGCAGTTGTAGTCTTCTTTATTCGCAACAATTTCAACTATCGAGTTTTCATCGAATAATTAAATAAATGGCTTTGCGCGGATTACAACAACATCGAAAGACTAATAATATAAATTGCTGACCATCCACACCACACTATGTTCTCAACACGATAGTTACAGAAGTGACAATCACAAAGTTAATCAGAATTGCCATCTTTGTTAAGGTCTGATTAAGACGTTAGTTAAGCTGAAGGCCACTACAATTTATGAATACGTTAAAATGGAAACATTCTTGAAATTTAGAGATCTTATCACCTGATACATCTCAGCTAAGAGATTAGAATCAATAGAATTAGCAAGCAAACCTCGTGCCATAGTTGTAACGTGGTTGTAACATACACAGATCAACCCAGGCACCCAGTTCAGCTTGAGCCTCTCGCAGTCGGGGGTGAAGTGTGATACAATCTTAAGGCTTCTACATACCGGCGTGACTAGTCGCGCGGGGCGACACGGCACAAAGGCCCCGCGTGTCGCGGGACGAGCGGTGCCTTTGTGTCGCGTCCCGTCGTGCGACAAGTCGCCCCGGTATGTAGAAGCCTTTACGATACCTTCAATGTACTGGAGTGTGCGAACGTAAATATTATGGAGGACAACAAAACCGCAATATGTAGCCACGCATAACAACCAGGCGTTACTTTGATTCTGTAGGTCAACTGGTCAGATTCTTTAATGTCAATTGATCAGATTCTGTAGGTCAACTGGTCAGATTCTGTAGGTCAACTGGTCAGTTTTTCAGTAAATTGAGATAGCAAACCATAGAAAGCATTGTGAAAATTTAATGAACGTATCCAACGAACAAATAAAAAAGTTATAATATTATCATAACAAAAACACCAATCCGACATTATTGAAATCAAAACGGATCAGCATTGCACATTTTAAGTTCGAGAAAGGACTTATCTACATAAAATTCCGGCCGAATTTTCAGGATTCTTCAAACATTGCTTAGAATTAATTAAATTATAATATATTTCACAATAGAATTTAAAACTAGTGGGCAGTATATATTCCGTGCGATGCAATAGAGCGGTCTAATGAGACCACACACGAAGGTATGTGCTAAAGAACCTGTGAGTCTGCACCTATTGATCAAACGGCAGCTGTGCCCGCCGCCGTCACCCGCCGCCGTCACCCGCCGCCGTCACCCGTCGCCGCTCACACGACGTGCTCCTAACAAATAAAAAAATCTCTGCAAACTTCGGAGATAAGGGGGGGGGGGACAATATTTTTTTTACTTATCAAAAGTCAGAAACTATGCTGGTTAAAAAAAAATGTTTAAGAATGTGCAAATAGCGTTCTTTCATAAATGATGCCCCACATGCTCTAGTAGCTCCACTTCAAACTTTTAAGATTTCAGTCCCTTTTGCAAAAAAGATAGGTATATTTTTAATAATATTAAGCATCCCTCAAATTTAAATGGTATACACAAACGCCACTCAAGCAATTCAACCCCATGATTAACCAAGCAGTCCTCAAATGTTTACATCATGGCAACATCCTGCTCAAAAATTGTTATCAGCACGTTCTCAGTTACAAAATAATTTACTTTACGTCTCGTATTCGTTTTACGCAGTCTTCTTTGAACAAATATTTTCTATAATTATTAATCAGTTGAAATATAACAACGTAATGTAAGTTTGGTTTGAATTACGATGGAAATTATGTATAATATTTACATAAATATCAAAAGAGGACGTCATAAGAAAAGAAAATTCCTTGACATGATTGTCTTAGATTGGAACGTCACACTTGACATTTTACGCGCGATTATTTAACAAGATTATTATTAACTGATTCACGATGGAGGAGAAGAAGAAACGTGGATGCAATTATACACCTGCTGAGAAAGATATGGTCTTGGACTGATAAAGTAGTAAGTACCTACATAAACAATGAAATACTGTAAGTACTTTATACTTATATAACCGCAAGAGCCGGTGCATATTGTAATAGTTTGTTATTAGACAATACATGCCTATAACATACTCGTACATATCCAGGGGTGGCCAGGACAACCGTTGTCTGTATCAAGCACTTACCCACGGAAACTTGTGACCACTTACCATCTGAAAGGCTCAGAATAAATACACGATTAATGTCTATGTACCTACAAGTACTTTTATTCCTACAAGTATAAATACGGCCAGATAATGCACGTTTACACATACTCAGCTGAACATTTCACAGATCCCAAGTTTAATTCCAAACTGTTTCATGTTTTAAATAATATGTTACATAAGTATTACAAATAAATAAATATTCCAGATATATCAAAATATAATTGAAAATAAAGAAACTGATGCCAACATAATTTTGAAGACGCGAGAGGCTTGGAATAGAGTGTGCCAACTGTATAATGCTGTCGCTGTGAGCGGCTGCAGGACATGACAACAACTCCGGCCGCGGCACTTCTATGAAAACCTCAAACAGAGGCCTAAAAAAAATATAGCCAAAGCAAATGTAGACTTGATTTTTTTATGATAAGTAATATTTCTTTTTTTACTCATTTAATTCAAAAACTGTTGGCCTCTCGTGATCCGAAAGTGAAGACAAGGACGATAGAGATATTTTTATCACTATTTGAAAAGTTTCAATAGATTTAACTTGATTTGAGGGACCTCGCGACCACTCTCAGATCTAAGGGCTGCTCAAAGCAATTTGACAGATAAATAACGTTGAGTAGCGTTCCTGTATACGACTTTTAAACTGAGTGGTGTTTGAGCATTACTTATTTTAAGTAGCACTTATATTTAAGATGATACTCAAAAAAGACGTTTAGGTATACGAAATTAAAGTTTAGGAGCTGCTCAAACGTTTAAGCAGCCCTTAAATATTTGAGTGGCGTTTCAGTATTCGGCCGAGTCTCACCATAAGTACCAAAATGGTACGGAACCCTAAAAACCAACACTTGCAGACTAATTGAGAATTCTAGATTAGTAAATCAGTTTAATGGTATAATTACTTATTGCTCACCAGTCGCGACACGATAGAGATAATTGATATTCTAAAAACCAGCCTACATAGAACGTTGCAGCGCCCGAGCTTGCTTCAATTAAAAAAATATTATGCCATGTTAGGTATACTGAAAACAATCGTAATTTTTTTTTTCTCAATATCGAAATAATGAAGTAAAAACTGCATCTAATCATATCTTTAAACCAGTGCCAGAGCGCCATCAAAACAATGCAACTTACTACGCGAACAACTGTTACTTATACTTTATAAAACATAAATAAAAATAAAATACATAATATAAACAATATTAGTTTTAGTATATGCGGAAACCGAAACACGTGTCTAGTATTTTTATGTAAAGAATTTATGTACAAAATTTTAAAACTGTATCATTAAAAATCACAAAGTTATAAGGTTGTTATGTTACCGGGTTGTCCGTACAAAAACATGCTAACGGCGCCCCCGCGCCTCCAGGGTCGTCTTGCGCTCATTGATAATAATTTGGCAGTAGGTACCTAACCGTACGGCGATTGTATTGTAAGTAATTAAATGGTGATAACATTACGAATCACACTTAAATATTTTTGGGACAAAATATTATAACATGGTGTAAAAAATATTGAAATCGATTCAGTTCCTTATTCTGAACAAACTATACTCAGGTTTCGCATATACTAAAAAAAACTTTTTACAAAAAAATAATAACCGACTACCAAAAATAACACTGCAAAGTGAAAAATAACTTTAATTTCGGAAGTCGGTGTCTTTGGATCTGTATTTGAGTTTTTTGCCACCGACTTCCGTAATTAAAGTTATTTTTCACTTTGCAGTGTTATTTTTGGTAGGCGGTTATTATTTTCTTTTTATTTAAAATTTGAGGGTTTCCCTCGATTTCCATGGGATCCCCTGATCAGATTCTGATTTGGTGGCAATGGGACCACCTCGGGAGTATACCCTTTCAAACAAAAAAAGAATTTTCAAAATCGGTTCATAATTGACGGAGTAATCGCGTAACAAACATACAAAAAAAAAAACAAAAAAAACATACAATCGAATTGAGAACCTCCTCCTTTTTGGAAGTCGGTTAAAAATAATGTTGTCTATGTATGCATAAATCGGACGGTTGAACGATCTCCGTCCGTGTCACCAGTCCGTGGTCATGACTCATGTGCACACCGGAGGGCTAGTCTGTGTTACGGAGGGCTAGTCTGTGTTACGGAGGGCTAGTCTGTGTTACGGAGGGCGTCTGTGTCACGCATGTTGTAAGACTCGTACCTAGGCACTCACACTTATGTTTCATAATCGAGAGGCAAGCTTTAGTAACAGTTACATAATGCCTTTGACTTAAAACTAACTAACCTATTCACTCCCTTTTAAGGGATGACGATGCGCAGTAGCATTCCTCTTTCGACTAGATTTACCAACAAGCATAGCTGCTCATCTAGAGGCCCTTTCAAAATTCAACACCGTGCTTTTAACGATGACATTGTGAACACCAATACTTGACAATAATGGAGTTTATAAAACCAAATTAGCACAAAAACAAAATTTATTTTAATTAATTAATTCTACAAAGACAAAACAATGTATGAAAATAATATTTTACTAATCGGTATCTATCCCGGAAAGTTTTCATTTTGGCCTGAATGAGGCCCGGAATCAATGAGACAGACCGACATGTCACTGAACCGCGGCGCGTACGAGGTGCTCTGGCATCATCCCTCTTGCAGTGCCGCGTCTGTCGAGGACGCGTTGCGTCAGCGCCGCGCGCGCCTCGTATATATACGTCGGGAGCGCTGCACACGCATCTTCGACCGATCATGACTTACGCCTGCGTAGTCTTCGCTCACGCAAAGTCATATCACATCCATAAGATGCAGACGCTTCAAAACCGATTTCTCCGTAGAATTACGAAAGCTCCTTGGTTCGTTCGGAACGAACAACTTCACGTAGACCTTAAGATGCCTACCATCAAACAGTTTATGAAGCGCCTTGCAAAGCGCTTTTTCGAATCCGCGGAACGTCATCGCAACCCCTTGGTTGTGCAGGCCGCTAGTTACAGGCCTTCTGCCATTAGTCAGACTCGCCGACCGAGGCACACTCTCTTAGATCCGGATGACCCCATCACTCTCCTTCAGGAAAGCAATAGGGCCACGAGTACAGTGCACAAATCACACAAACCGACCTTCCGTCCTCGCCGCCGAGGTACCACGCGAACTTCCCGAATAAATGGTAATAAAAGTCCTCCCCCCCGTCCCTTGAATGTCGATGCGCCAGCCGCCCGGTTAGAGGCTGAGAGCGCCGTAGCAACAAATATAATATCCCCTGATAATAATCATGATCAAAATGTTGATCCAGCCCGTCCCCAAATTGTTAGTAATTTTGTGATCCCCCAACGACGCCCTGAGCCGAGGTCCGTACCCCACAGGGGGTGCCCTTAGTGCGCTGTCGTTTAGTTTTTAATATATATAATTTGCGCCCTGGCTGGAGGCTTTAAGATTAAAAACCTTAGGGCAGCCACAGGAATATCCGGTTAAGTAGCAACGACCTCTCTAGGTCTGCTACGAGATGCCATACCTAAAAAAAAAAAAAAAAAAAAAAAAAAAAAAAGCACACGCATCACACAACAACCACCCACCACAACAACAACATGAGAACCTTCGTGAGTCAATCATATTATATATTAAAAAATAATATCCTATATTACTAATAATTCAAAGTTCACTGAAAGAGCTTCGAAAAGTTTTACAGTTTTGTGAATATACCAGACCCATGAACTTCTTGTCAGCGTTACTTGATATGGTGTTCTAATGTTTGTGTGTAATTCCAGATCGTCCTGTGCGCGCTGGTGGCGCTGGCGGCGGGTGCCGCGGTGCGCGAGAAGCGCGGCTACAGCAGTGGTTGGAGCGGTGCCAGCTTGCTCGGCTCGGGCTGGAGCGGTGGCTACTCCGGTGGCTACTCCGGCGGCTCCTCTGGCGGCTGGTCCGGTGGCTCCTCCGGCGGCTGGTCTGCACCCGCCACGAAGGTGGTCGCCATCAAAAAGGTGGTGAATGTGCAGCGCGAGGTCAGCGTGCCACAGGTCGTCCACGTGCGCAAGGTGGTCTCCGTGCCGCAGGTCATCACTGTGAAGCAAGTCGTGCCCGTCTCCGGCGGCTTCGGTGGCGGCTACGGCGGCGGATACGGCGGCGGATATGGCGGCGGATCCTACGGCGGTCACTCCGGTGGATACTCCGGCGGTCACTCCGGCGGATACTCCGGCGGTCACTCCGGCGGATACTCCGGCGGTCACTCCAGCGGTGGCTGGTGGTGATCACTCTAGTCAACAACAGTGAAAAATGTGATTTATTTAAAGTTCGTTTAATAAAAATATATTTTAATACAACACAGTGGTATCATTTTGTTTCTAGACCCAAATACTACCAGTAGATGAAAATTGGCAGCACTTAGCATCCTAATTATTTCAGTAAAGAAGTCGAATAAGGCCTCTTCAGTAAAGGAGGGTTAGTCTTTTGTATTGATAGGTACACGCTCACAGGAACCGAACCGCTTTGCAGAGCAAGAATTTAGTTGAACGCTGACCCAGTTCATGCTACCGACCTATATAATAATGATATAACTTAATTTAGTACTGCCCAACCAATACTAATATATGTTAATTATGAAAAAATCGTTTTATACTAGGAATATGTAGGTATAAATAAAATGAAATTGTTTATTCTGTAAATAAACAATTTCATATAGTTACATTTCATTTCTCCAAATTGTCCATCAAGGGCTGCAATGCTGACCGCGCTGTGTTGGCCTGAAGCTGCGTTACGCTGCGGTTTCGGCCATCATCAGCGCTCATAAAATGTAAGGATAAAAGCAACTACAAATCAGCCACGGATGTAAATATAAATGTTAGCAAGACAAAATTAATTGAATTTAACTCTTATAATATCAAACTTTTAGCTTTGTATATTCTGTACAATGGTGAAAAGGTACTCAATATTCAATATATTTACTACTTTACCATAATGTGTACTTCGGTGGTAACTATAAAATTTAGATCATTATGGACCCTGTAGGGCACAGCAAAAGGGTACGAGAGAGGAAGCCCTGTTTTAGGAGATCATTAACAATTTGTTGTTGTTGTTGTGTAAAATGTTTTAATTTACATAATTATAATCATAGTACGGAGATCGCGAAATAGATCCTTACTAACATTTTGCACTATTCTATAATATGTATTATTTAATCTGCAAAAGTACTTTAATATTTTAGATTGTTTTTGTACCTGTACTTATGGAATAAGCTTATTCATTTAAATAAATTGTTTTTTTTTAATTATTATAGCTATATTATTTATTTATTATTATTGCTATTTAATTTAATTATGATTATTTTTTTATTATTATTATATTATTTAATAATAATTACCGTATCATTAAAAAATTTTTTAGCATACATAATGTGTTTATAGTATTATATAGTAATTATTAGTATCAATTTCTATTATTATCATATTTATTATTATATTAGTAATTTGCCTATCGTATAGTATACAAATTCAATTATTATTTATGTTTATCATTTAAATATTCATCTAATGAGTAAACATTTGTTTATCAGTATTTTTTTTTAGTTTTTTTATAAATATATTTAACTCTTCTTATTCTTTATTATGTCAGGTAGTTTATTATATATTTTTATAGACATTACGTAGGGACCTGTGGAATGCATTTTTATCTTGGATGTTGGTATGTTTAACCTAGATCGGTGTCTAACGGCCGAACCCAATAACCTATATATCACCAGTTTCGGCCTACTGGAGATATAAAAATATATCTATCGATGGTTTTAACGTCCCAATAATCTATGAGACATTATGGAATCTTACCGGCCCACGCTATCTACTGTTGGGAGGGTGTATCGCCTACTACAGATATCTATTTGTATGAAAATGCGAAAGGATGCGTCCCAAATCCCAATATACGATTTGTTTGACAGGACAGTACTACAGATGGCAGATTTGGCTATTCCCTGAATTGCAGGGATAAACGTAAAGTAGCCAAGCTAAAATAAACTCTTTAGTACTTGCAATAATGATCATAGATGTTTTTTTTATTTAAAGTAATAAAAAAAAAACAAATATCTCGAAAACGGTGCGCCCTAGGCAAAAAATAACAGAAATTTAACCCCCCCCCCCCCCTTACTAACACCCCCCGTGCAAGCACCATGCCAACAGGAATGTAAGTAAAAAAAAAATACAATTTGCAAGTCAGTAACAGGTTGTATTGTTGTAATGGAACGCACGGGAGGGCGAAGTAGAGAAACCTACTTATTGTTTTCGTTAGATAGATAGCCTTTATCACTGATTGTGAGACGCCATCCGAGAATAGACATAATTATACAGTCTATCATCAATAGCGATCTGTCTTTCACTGAAAATAAGTTATTGGGTTCGGCCGTAAGTATGTACTGTGATTGGATCTCTTCGCGTTTTGTGTAGAATTAAGGTTTCTACATACCAGCGCGACTTGTCGCGCGACGCGACACGGCACAAGTCGCGCTGGTATGTAGAAGCCTTAATGCTTACGGACAAATTTACACGTTTCTAAAATGTAAATACTGGGGAGGGTAAGAATATTATGTTTTAGAAAATAGGGTTTGCAGCTGTCAGTTTGATCAATGTTTGTCAAAGTTCTAACTAGTTTCTTTTGTAAGGTAAAGAGTGGCGGTGCATGTGTACTATTGCCCCAGCGAGTTATGCCGTAGCTAAGCCATGCATTCGCATACGCATAATAGATGGTAAGGGCAGTCTGTAGATTGGTTGTCTTTTTAATTTCGCGGAGAGTGTATGAACATTTTGAAATTTTTGAACGGGTTTTTTGTTTTCCAGTTTATATGTTTATTTATTATAAGTCCAAGTAATGTGTAATAAATAAATAATGTAAATTCATTAACAGTTTCCAATTTTGAGCCGTTAAAGTTAAAATTTAAGTAGAGAGGAGCTTTTTGATAAGGGTGGTATGTCATTAATTTAGTTTTAGTATAATTCATTTCTAAATTATGTAAAGTCATCCAGTTACATGTTTTTGTGAGTGTGGAACTGAGTTTTTCTTCTATGTTTGTGTTGTTTTGACATGAAACTAATAAAGATATGTCATCCGCGAATAAAACACATGGCCCCTCTATAGTTTTTTGTAGGTCTTGATGTAAACGAGGAATAATAGGCCACCTATGACACTTCCATGGGTGTTTCCGTCTAAACCGAAATCGGCTTTCATAGACTTAGGAATTTAAATTTGCAAGTAACGGATTTTTTGCCGGATATAGATTCAATTAGTCATGACAATACAAAAACAGGGGACCGTTTGGTGCCGGACGTAAAGAATAGCACTATCCCATTTCTTCCCGTGGGTGTCGTAAAAGGCGACTAAGGGACATACTAGAGAATGGGCAGCAGCGTTCTCTATGCATTTTTAAAACCATACTGCGATCGCCAACCCGCCTGCCAAGCGTGGCGATTATGGCAAATCCCTCCCTTTTTGGGGGAGGCCTATGTCCAGCAGTGGACGTCTTTCGGGTGAAATGATGATGATATACAAAAATGATAACCGAATTAATTCTGCTCAAAAACGAAGGAATTATATTTAATTTTTTTTAATTTACGAAAAGCTTGTATGAAGTTAGTATGAAAAATCTAATTATGTCTTAAACGGAAAGTTAAACACGAACATCCTTACAGGTGATTATATTGCTAATTATTTATGATTTTTTGTCGCCAATTGGACGAAAAATATTATGCCGTTTTTTAATAAAAATCGTCAAAATATTTTTATTCATTTTTACATATGAAACGGTTCCTTTTAGTGTCTAAGTTAACAAAATTGATATGAAGTAAAAGTGATTTACTAATAATAAAGCTGAAGAGTTTACTTAAAAACTAATTTATGGAATCAATACTACCAAATAACAAAAAAACATGAAAAAATATCATTAAATATTACAAAAAAAAACAAGTGAAAAAAAAACAAAAAATACAAATTTACAAAAACATTTTTTTTTTTCACTCGTTGTCGGACTCCAATTCTGAGTCAGCATCCAGATTGGTTATATCCAAAAACTCGAACTCAGTTTCCTAAAACTGAAGTCGAGAGTTTCAGCAAAAAAGCTCTGCTTTCTCTTGGCATTTAACTTGGGAATTTGTGCACTTAGCAAAGGATCCAAAGAAACATATTTTTGCATATTTTTTTTTTTTAAACGTTGCCCCACACTAGGAATTTCTCCTGTATCGTGGGTGCGGGTTTTACAAACATTTAAACTCACATACACAAACAGCCAGACCCGGAACAACTACTTGTAGGTCATACAAATATTTGTTCCGTGCGGGAATCGAACCCGTGACACGCAGCGCAGCAGTCAATCGCTTAACCACTGCGCCAACCGTGCGGTCAACAAGCATATTTAAGATATTGGAATCTTGCCTGCTTCTTTTCCGCGAATGATGTTCCCGGACCTCCTAAAATCTTTGTTTCGAGACTCTGACGCTTCTTCCGAGAGAGTCCCAATCAAATAAAAAAAAAATCAAATCAAATCATTTATTTGCTTAATACAGGTGCATGCATAGACAGATGTTACAAATAAATATAAAGTACACTGTAACCTAACCTTTTTTTTTTTTTTTTTTGTTTACGGGGTGGAAAATCCTCATGGATGTCCTCCGCCCTGGGGCGGGCGGATGGGTCTGTCAGACTTTTACTGACTAAAAACCACCCCAGTGTTCCCCTCCCTCACTTGCACCGGGGATCTTGGGATCTGTTATTCCTTCCGCAATCCCCGGCTAAACCTAACCTAACCTAACCTAACTTAAGGTGTGCAAATATTTATATTATTGGCTATATCATTAAATAATTATTAAAATAACATCACAAAATTATTATATTCAAAAAGAAAAAAAAATCAAATAAAAGAAATAAAACAATAATAAAATAAATTCAGAACACTGCAAAAGTTGGTTTAAAAATAAAAACAAAAAATTGTCAGATCATGGACATGTCTCATCATGACTTAAAATCATATAATTAAGTTAAAATAAAAATAAAAATAATGGTCCAAATTAAAATATTGTCGATTGAAATATTGTCAAATGTCGATTAAAATTATTAAATCATGTCACACTATTTGTATTGTCATAATATTCAGTGTCAATAAATTACTCTTACTTTATAAAGCTATCTATATTTCCAATCGGCACAATATCGGTTTTCAGGATTATGTCAGCCCATGTATTAATAATTTATATACGGTTGACGATATGTAGTACCAGTCGTATAATTCCACGTACTTTGCTGCTGTTTTTCGGGCATAATCTTTAAATTTTATTACATCAGTCGATAGTATATTACGGCACTCTATTTAAATAATGGCTGTAAACTATACGCAATACATACAAATGAGTTTTAAAACTTAGTTGGTGGCTTTAACTTGTATGCGCCAAGGCCATAACTTAAAATTTATAACATCAAATAGACCGTTTGCGTTTTGTTATTGAAGAAGGATTCGTTAAAAACACTTTACTTCTTATATTTGTTTGACAACAAAACGCAAAAATACGGTAAAATTAGGTAGATTTCGAGAAATGTATAGACAAGCGATTTCTATTCTCCAGTAGAGTAAAGATAGAAACCGCCATGCTAAGCCTGCTGAGCATTGTTGATAATAAGTCAGAAGACCACCTGCTGGGACACTAGTGCGCAGTGCATGTATTGTTGCCGGGTGTCTCCAGATGGCATAATAGATATATTATGTAGTATTCCTTAAGTTGTGTTGTTTTGTATTAATATTTTTGTATATGTTTGTATATTAATGAATTATACATACTAATATATTACGCACCATACAACGGGATGTGCGGTAAATAGGTACTCTCACCTAAGTACCTGTTTTACCGCATACTTCTTTGTATAGCGCCATGCCGCCATGCGTATCCTTTAAGATTATTTTTTTAAATTTCCATAAAAAATATATAAGAATTCCACCAAGGAGTTTCACATTACGAGAATAAAAAAACTGAATTATCGAACCTCCTTGGAAGTGCTTTTGCTCAATACGTTTGTCTCACTTTAATATTAAAGAGAAAATGAGACGAAAGATGTAGTTCTAATTTTCACTACGCGCACGCGCATTTTCATATTAGAAACGACAAAGATTGTTGCGACTTTGTTTAATTACCTGGTGTACTATTTTCTCGCAAATGTGTTGATAAACGATATATGACACACGTGCGGAAATTGGTTTTCACAAACACGTCACTAAGATAAACCCTTGACTTCGGCTCGGGCTTACATCGTGTACCCGTTTGTAAAAATCAACTTACCGCACTAGTATCATAAATAACTATTTTGAAAGAAAACATACAATGTAACTATTCATTTTAAGGTTTATTTAGCTTGTTTAATTAATTAATTATGAACAGTGGGGGGGGGGGTAGCCGCACGAAGTGATCGATCAGGTTAGGCTACGCTTGCCTCGGTTTGTCTGGGGATGGGTGACCATCTTTACATACCAAGACCCCTCCGTGCCTCGGAAAGCACGTTAAGCCGTTGGTCCCGGCCCCAGTAACTGGGTTGTGGAGATCAGATAGGCAGTCACTCCGTGTAAAATACTGGTATTCAGCTGCATCCGTTTAGACTAGAAGCTGACCACATCACAGTTGGGAAAAGCCGGCAGATGATGATGAATTAATTATGAACAGTGACCAAGTGATGTCGCGTAAACGTCAGAAAATATTATATGTTTCAGGTTTTATTTGACACTTAAGTAAGACCCGCTCTTCAAACATTTTATCACTCAGTTTTCTTCTATGAGGTCTCATTACCATCCCCCCAAAAGAGAAAAGTCGCTCCACAGGGGCGGAACTCACCAAACAGGGATCCCTTGTTTGATTGTTGGATCATTCATCATGCCATCTCTCCAGCAGTTGATGATTCAAGATCATAGAATTATTTTCTTATATCTATGTTCAAGATGCTCTTGTGCAGATTTGGATACTTCTTGGTGAGACGTTGTTGGTTTCAAGTTCATACTTTTGCTGATTTGATTTGTGATGTTACTTTTGCACCTGACTATTTTTGAAACAAAACTCGACAGTAGGTTTTCAAAGAAAATTGCTGGTGGGTATAACACTCATCAGCAATGAAATTCCATACAGCTTGCTGGCGCCTATTCAAGTAGAGTGGAAGGTCGACTTTGCTCAAAGAAGGTTGTCACAATAATGAACACTCACAAGCATTGTTGAGTCAAAGTTGTTTATTCAAATTAGGCTGAAATCCACACTTTTTGAACGACAAAATTACGCAAAGCTCCCGCCCTTCACCACTTCCTAGCGCTTTAGCTGGGCAGAAGAAGTGGCGCAACAACTCCGTAGGAAAACTTAAACCATGGGACGATTTCTAGGATAATCTTCAACCCAAAAAAAATGTCAGCTGCATGGAAGTCAGAGGAATCGGTATTTATGTCAGTTGCGTAAATGTACATGATTTTACGATGGCACATCATTGAAACTATGGGTAGTTATAGAGCGAGGCCAAAAGAACGAAGACCTTTATTTTGAAGGAAAATAAAATTGCATGTTTTGTATTTGTTTGTTCAAGCTCCTGCCTGAGGGAACCCGATTTTTTTTACCAAAAACACACTGAAATATTAAGATTACATCTAATAAAGAAATCTCGATGTTTTATGAAGCCGTGGAACCATGCGAAGCAGGGGCGCGGCGCTAGTGTTGTAATAAATACAGTTTAATAATTGCTTAGCATTACGGGTTGCTATTTAAATTGAGCCTTCCTACTCTCCTATGGAAATATGCCTTGAATGGGAAATAATTTGATTTGTTTTACAAAGGTTTCCGTAACAATTAAGTACCCAAGCTAGCTTCGGCCTACCTAAACTGAACAAACTGCGAGCTAACTATAATAACTAACTAACTAAGATATATTTTCTCTTAGTTGCCATTAAATTGTTTGGAATCATTATTTATTAATTTACTATAAACACTAGCTTCTGCCCGCGACTTCGTTCGCGTGGAAGTCGTAAAACACCACAATATACTAATAACAGCTACATTTTTATAGAAAACCGCCTCGTTGGTCAATTAGTCGCAAGCGCTTCTTTTGGGCATGAGGTCCTGGGTTTGATTTTCGAGTCAGGCAAAGTGTTATTGGGTTTACCATCTGAAATTTCTCAGGTACAGTCCGAAGTCTGTATTTGTGCCCGGTTAGTGACAATTGGCTCGCCCCCTATTACATGGGACCTAAACATACCTGGCGAAATTTAAAGGCTTCTACATACCGGGGCGAACGCGACGCGACACAAAGGCACCGCTCGTCCCGCGACACGCGGGGCCTTTGTGCCGTGTCGCGTCGCGCGACAAGTCGCGCTGGTATGTAGAAGCCTTAATGTGGGTTTACTATAGGTAGGTACCTTTGCCTAACTCTTCGGGGAATTTAGACGTAATGCTATGTTAGTTTTATAAAACATATATACATACAAAAACTCACGCTTTTTCCCATGATAGTAGGCAGAAACTATAGAACGCCTCCCGCTACGCTACTTACATACTCATTTTGGTTCGTTTACGTTCATACATCTAGTCATATACGCACGCATGTTCAGAGTACTACGCAATTGACCTTTCTGAAGAATATCACCAATTAGGTCACTATATGTCCTTCTAGGGCGTTTCCTCTCACATCTGCCTTGTAAATTCCTTTTGTTAGTCGCCTTTCATTAATCCTTTCAACATGACCAAACCATCCAAGCTAAAAATAATCTTTTAAATATTTGCCCCTATATCTTTTTTTAAACCACACCGTTGCCTTATCACATAATTTTTCAGCTTTTCATTCATAGTCACGCCACACATGCTTGGAACACATTTCCACAGCTTTGATTCTATTTTCATGCTTCTTTTGCCACACCCAACATTCACTTCTATGCGTAAGCGTGGGTACCAGCACACCATTGTGAACAGCCAGTCTAGTCTTTTTGGTCATCGACTGGTTCGTTACAATCGCATGTAGAACATAATTCACTTTATTTCCCGCATTTACTCTTTATAAAACTTCCCTGTATACTACGTTTGTAATTATGGTCTCAACAGCCAAAATATACAGAGACTCAGGACAGTGACACGTGAGCAAGCGACGTATAGTTGTCCATGTGAGCAGTTACTCCTGAGATCGACTCCGCAGACGTCAGTAGTAATTTCCCATTGCTTTCGAAATTCTTCGTTTTTAGTGAATTAATGAACGCCTGCGTTCCTGCTTATACTACCTAATGTCACATAACTGATACACTGACTGATGCATTCTTACAGATTATTCCTAACGAACGACTATCACTAAAATACTATAACAGTAGATTATGCCCGCTTCTGCCCAATCTAGGGGGTCCAAACGCCTCCTGCCGGAGGCTCTACGCAGGGATCGTGCGGTCCATGGCCCTTTACGGGGCACCGGTGTGGGCGCGTTCTCTGAGGCTGCGACCAGCCCAGCGGTTGAACGCGTCCCAAAGGGTCATGGCCTTCAGGCTGGTACGGGGCTACCGCACGGTCTCCCGTGAGGCGGCGAGCCTCCTTGCCGGACTGCCACCGTGGGATCTGGAGGCAAAAGTCCTCGCGCACATTTGGGAGTGGCGCGAGGAGGTGAAACGCCGGGGTGAAACTCCGCTGCCGCGAGAAATCGTGGCACAGCGGACGGAGCTCCGGCGGGATCTCATGGCGGCATGGAGAGTGCGATTGTCGCAACCCAGCGCTGGGCACGCCACAATTGTGGCAATAAGTCCCCTCTTTGAGGAGTGGCTGGAGAGGCGCCACGGCGTCCTCACCTTCCGCCTGACGCAGGTCCTCACCGGACACGGTTGTTTCGGGAGGTTCCTGTTCAGGATAAAGCGGGAGGAAACGCCCGGGTGTCACCACTGTGTGGATCGCCCGGAGGACACGGTGGAGCATACGGTGGAGGTCTGCCCGGCTTGGGCGGAGCACCGCCGTGTCCTCACGGAGGCGATCGGCGGCGGCGATCTCTCGCGTCCAGCCCTGGTTCAGGCCATGGTTCGGAGCGAGAGTGCATGGGAGGCCGTCACCTCCTTCTGCGAAGCAGTAATGCTCGCGAAGGAAGAGGCGGAACGCGTGAGGGTGAGGCAGGGTTCGCGCCCTCACGCTCTTAGCCGCCGCAGGAGACGCCCCGGGCGTCGGGAGTCGCAAGCTGATTTCCGGCCACCGTAGGCGCGGGCCTGCGGACGGTGAGCGATGGGTAGCTCGCCGTCCGATAAGGACCAGGCCCGGGTCGACGGCGCGTTGTGTTTCACGCGCGCCTCAAAGAGATGTCAGCACCAACTGACGGGGTCCGTTAGGGCCAATGCCTGCCAGGGTTGCGAGTTTGTCCGAAAGGGATATCGTGGCCCTGGCACACAGGCAACGGAAGGAACACGGGTGGGTTTTAGTCAGTAAAAGTCTGACACGCCCTCCCGCTCAGCCCAGAGCGGGAGAAGTTATTTGATAATTTCCCACCCCAAAAAAAAAAAAAAAAAAAAGGGCCGAAAGTTTCTGAAGTGGCGACCGCGTACCCGGAAGGCCGCTCACAAAGTGGACCGATGACATTGTGAAAGCCGCAGGAATCCGCTGGATTCGGGAAGTACAGAACTGGTCGAAGTGGCAATGTTTGGCGAAGGCTAATTTCCAACAGTGGATGAAATGATGATGTGATATACTACAAATGAATGATTTTTGGACTTTTTCCTTTACTTGTGCTGTGAGACTTTGCTTTGTGCCATATGATTCTACGTCAATGGGAAGTATCCTATAGGTTTTGATTAATTTGCGAGTATCAAAATATTTCGCGTCGATGGCCGTATTTTTTTAATGTGTTTACTTAGAAGTTTGTTTTTTGAGCTCCAGGAAACCGTACAACAGGTATTTGAAATGAATTTCAACTTTATACCTCCATGCGTTCCTGAGAAAAAGGGTCTTCTTTGACAAGTAGACAGACAGACGGACGGGCGGACAACGAAGTCATCCTATAAGGGTTCCGTTTTTTCCTTTTGACGTAGGTACGGAACCCAAAAAAGTAAGTTGGAATCTCATTTCCCACGATATATGTATGGGAAAAGATTTTTGCGATTTCTGACTCATCTAGTACGCAAGCCTCAGATTCTTCTAATAGAGTTTTTGATCCTCATATGAAACAGGATCTATGTATTGGCACCAAATTAATTTTTTAATGAAAATTGTCATGCTGACTGTACATTTTAATCCAAATCTATGTCTGCAAATGAAAATGTCTCAAAAAGTTATAGATAGTCTCCTAAGACCGATTTCACGTAGCTACATCGGTTAAGATACCTTTACTGTCCCATCACAATAATCCACTCTGTTTAGTCATGATGATTGACAGCTTATCCCCATAAATCTATAGCGTGATGATAAAGTTTACAAATATTCTAACCATTTGGCTCGTCTTTTTACAATTTACTGTAAACTATAGAGGTATACAATCATAATGCAGTATTGCTCATCCCCCATAGCAAATAGCGCGATAATAATGTAGCCTACCAACTGACTAGGCTTCTATGGAATATGTATGCAAAATTTGAACAGAATCTATCCAGTAGAATTTGCGTGATGCTCTAACATACATTCATAGAGGAATACAAACATAATACAATATTGCTGTTCCCCCATGGCAAATAGCGCGATAATATATAGCCTATCAATTGACCAGGCTTCTATGGAATATGTATGCAAAATTTTAACAGAATCTATCCAGTAGAATTTGCGCGATGCTCTAACATGCATTCATAGAGGAATACAAACATAATGCAATATTGGTGATCCCCCATGGCAAATAGCGTGATAATATATATCCTATCAATTGACCAGGCTTCTATGGAATATGTATGCAAAATTTGAACAGAATCTATCCAGTAGAATTTGCGTGATGCTCTAACATACATACAGACAAACAGACAAAAATTCTAAAAATTATATTTTCGGCATTGGAATCAATCTCAGACCTCGTACCAATGGGCACGGAGGCGATCGGCGGCGACGATCTCTCGCGTCCAGCACTGGTTCAGGCCATGGTTCGGAGCGAGAGTGCATGGGAGGCCGTCACCTCCTTCTGCGAAGCAGTAATGCTCGCGAAGGAGGAGGCGGAACGCGTGAGGGAGAGGCAAGGTTCGCGCCCTCGCGCCTCTAGTCGCCGCAGGAGACGCCCCGGGCGTCGGGAGTTGCAAGCCGATTTCCGGCCACCGTAGGCGCGGGCTTGCGGACGGCGAGCGATGGGTAGCTCGCCGTCCGATAAGGACCAGGCCCGGGTCGACGGCGCGTTGTGTTCCACGCGCGCCTCAAAGAGATGTCAGCACCAACTGACAGGGTCCGTCAGGACCAATGCCTGCCAGGGTTGCGAGTTTGTCCGAAAGGGATATCGTGGCCCTGGCACACAGGCAAATAAAGGAACACGGGTGGGTTTTAGTCAGTAAAAGTTTGACACGCCCGCCCACTCCGGATGAAGTTATTTGATAACTTCCCACCCAAAAAAAAAAAAAAAAAAGACCTCGTATCAATAATTTTTTCTCAAAAATATTCAATGTACATTTTTGACTTCGCTACGATTTTATTATATGTATATAAGATAGCTTAAATCCCACAAAAAAAAACATTTTATTTATATTGACAATGTGACATGTACAGAATAATCACCGGTCTTTGTTACATCATACATGCTTTGTTTTATTTTACTTCTTCACTTTTTTGTAACAAATAATAATTTTAGTTGATGGTAACAAACAACTTATTAGCATTATAAAATTATTAAACTGGCCAACATTTGAGTTAAATTAAATAACTACCCGTAATTAAACTAATTAATTACTTAGTATGATAATTTAAGAAAGTTCTCCTAGCTTCAGAAGTCAAGATCTTGTTAGGCTCGTATGGAGTCAAGATGCGTGATCACATTAAACAAGATTTCTGTTAAAGCAAACACTTTTTTTTTCAGTGTATAGTAGCAACTACCTCAGACACCATCTAAACAATTATTGTTCGCTTATGTACCTAACATAAAAAATAAATCTGTATCCCTTGTTGTCAGATCCTTAGGGATATAATTCAAGGCCGAACCTGTCGATAAACATTCTCCTATTGCCCATATTTATATCAGCTCCAGTCCTACATTTTGCGTTGAGAAATCACAACGAAAAGCCATTTTTGTTATCTGCCCTTGAATCTCCGATCAACTAATTATTAAGGACCTATTTGGACGGGAAACTATAACACGTAAGTAAATACTTATTAACTACATCTTTACTTTTAGTTACCTGTAGACACACCTGGTTCTCTCGTAGCAAAACCGCACAATACACGTAACTGAATATAGATACTTTACGGACACTGTTGAAAGTTTAAACTGCGGTTAATCTTATGTTTTACATGCAATGAAATATCCATGATCAAAATTGAAGCTATCCATATGTATGTAAGAAGAGAAAGACATCAGTTGCAGTTAATTTATAAATTTGTACATGAATGAGGAAGTGTTATTGAATCGTTTGAGATCTCTTGCAGTGCCGCGTCTGTCGAGGACGCGTTGCGTCAGCGCCGCGCGCGCCTCGTATATATACGTCGGGAGCGCGGCAAACGCATCACACAACAACCACCAACCACAACAACAACATGAAAGCCTTCGTGAGTCAATCATATATTTTAAACATAATATCCTAAATAACTAAGAACGCAAATTTCTTAGCTCTTCTTGCGGCAGTTTGTGAAAAGTTCGATTTGTAAAGGTTTTATAGTTAACTTAGAGGCTTCTTGTCAGCATTACTTGACATGGTGTACTAATGTATTGCTTTAATTCCAGATCGTCCTGTGCGCGCTGGTGGCGCTGGCGGCGGGCGCCGCAGTGCGCGAAAAGCGCGGCTACAGCAGCGGCTGGAGTAGTGCCAGCTCACTCGGCTCGGGCTGGAGTGGCGGCTACTCCGGCGGCTCCTCCGGCGGATGGTCCGGCGGTTCCTCTGGCGGCTGGTCCGGTGGTTCCTCCGGCGGCTGGTCTGCGCCCGCCACGCAGGTGGTCGCCGTCAAGAAGGTGGTGAATGTGCAGCGCGAGGTTAGCGTGCCACAGGTCGTCCACGTGCGCAAGGTAGTCTCCGTGCCGCAGGTCATCACAGTCAAGCAAGTCGTGCCCGTCTCTAGCGGCTTCGGCGGTGGCTACGGCGGCGGATACAGCGGCGGATACTCCGGCGGGCACGCCGGCGGATACTCCGGCGGGCACTCCGGCGGATACTCCGGCGGTCACTCCAGCGGTGGATGGTGGTGAACACTCTAGTCGACGTCAGCGGAAAATGCTATTTATTTAATAAATATTTTTTTAATACAATTTTCGTTATTATGATTTCTTTCCTAATTATTATTAAAGTGAAGAAAAAAATGATACAATAAATGTAACTGAGCTTGTAATCTTTAGGTCGGTGTCTCAACATCAACGTTGAACTAAATAAGACTTAACTTTTGGACACGCATTTAATGATACACCTATTTATCTGTTGTATATCAAGATAAGATAAGATAATTTATTTGCTTAAAACAAAAAAAAATAAGAAATCATCACAGAAGAAGAAGTAATCAGATGATCGTTACTTATAGTACTTACCTACCTATTTAAATTAAATAGCTCATACAAATAAAGTTCTTTATTTTTGCGATCACATCGCGTAATGAACTTTGATCTTATAGCTCTCGAGGTTGTATTCGGAATAAGTCGACCATTATCCAAATACCTACTTACGTTAAAGGGTCGTGCAGACTGGCACGATATCGCGGGCGCGACTGACAGAGCGACCCCTGTCGCGCCCGCGTTATAGCGCCAGTCTGTACGAGCCTTAACACTTTAAAACAAACCTACACATTACAATGACACACTCATATCCAAATATTATAAATAAAATATTACTGGTAACATTTATTTTTGTCCCAAAGCCCCCGTTTACATGAGACCTAAACTTAACTGGCGAAACTGAATGTGGGTGTACTATAGCTAGGTACACTCCTGCCTGACCCTTCGGGGAATACAGACGTGCTATGTTATTGAATGTGGGTGTACTATAGCCAGGTACACTCCTGCCTAACCCTTCGGGGAATACAGACGTGCTATGTTATTGAATGTGGGTGTACTATAGCCAGGTACACTCCTGCCTAACCCTTCGGGGAATACAGACGTGCTATGTTATTGAATGTGGGTGTACTATAGCCAGGTACACTCCTGCCTAACCCTTCGGGGAATACAGACGTGCTATGTTATTTTAATAAAACAAAAATACACACATAAACTCACGCCTTCTTCCCACGGGGGTAGGCAGAAACTATAGAACGCCACCTGCTACGCAACTTACATACTTCATTTGGTTCGTTTACGATCATACATCTGGTCATACACACACGCCTGTTCCGAATACTACGCACCTGACCTTTCCGAAGAACATCACCAATTAGGTCACTTTATGTCCTCATGGCGCCCCCTCCCGGCGTTTCCACTCACATCTGCGATTGCGTAGCCACAGTTGCAATTTCCCGTTGCTTGCGAAGATTTTCGTTTTTAGTAAATTAATGAACTCCTGAGTTCCTGCATAATACTATACCTAATGTCACAAATCGGATACACTGACTGATGAATTCTTATACATTATTCATATCGAACGAATATTAGTTAAAATAACTCTGTTCAAGGCTTACTGTCAGTCGTTCTACACCAGTCAGCTCTGGTACACGTACACGAAGAGTGCTTTTAACACTCTTCATGTAGAATATAATAACGCATTTAGAGCTTTATTAAAGCTGCCCTGGCGGTGTAGTAAAAAAAAAAAATATTTAAGTAAAAAGTAAATTAAAATTATGATTTAGATTAATTACAATCGGGGAAAAATTTAGTTCTAACTGTAATGTAGACCTGCCTGAACTAGGTTTATGAAAAACCTGTGTTTCAGGCCATCGATTTACATCAAACATTTAATATGAAGACAACAATAGGTTTATTACTAAGTTAAATTAAAAAGGAGACATAATATTTGCAATGACTTAAAGAGTAACTCTTTGGGTATATTATTTTTAAAACTAGATTATGTAAGATAATATTATGTTTAAATAAATTAATATTAAAGTAGATAAAGTAGACACTATTATTAGTTTTTCCGTGTCTGCGTAATTGAGTTTTGACAAATATTCCTGTACTAGTAAGTTACACCTATTATAAGTTAAACTATAAATCTTAAGCACTCTGTTAAACTTGTTATAAAAGTAGGGCCCTAAACATAAATAAAATCGATTTGTAAAAGCATGTTTAGTCTGCGAGTTAGCACATACCAAAACTTTTCTTCTTCTATCTGAAATTACTGGGTTAAAGTAGAGTTCAGAGTGTTGGAATAAAATTTAATTAAAAACAAATAATTGACGTACTGTTAGCACCTTACATGCCATATAAAGCTGGTGTGTAGGAAATCTAAATGGACGAAAAGTAGCAACCTCTTTGGGCGCGTTCTAGATGCAGTCAAATTGATTTAGCGGCTCCACCCCAGGACGTTATGCAGTAGTTGATAATAGATTGACACAACGCCAAATAAACCTGTCTAATTAGTTTAAGGTCGGCAATGTCATTATTGGGTCAAATGACTCAAAAGAACTTACGGCAAAAGTTAATGCAGCTCTAAGTTATATTTATTCATGGTTTTCTGTAAATAAGCTAAAAATTAATAGTGCAAAGACCAAAATAATGTTATTCAAAACAACTGCTCGTAATAAAGACACCATGGAAATAAGACTAAATGAGGACAAAATTGAACTCGTGAGAGAAGCTAAATTTTTGGAAGTACATATGGATGACTCATTAAATTGGAAAAGGAACTAGCCGCTATAGATGCATCTATATCATCTGCGTGTTATGCGTTAAGAACCCTTCGAGACGAAATTGACATAAAACAATTAAAAATGGTATACTACGCGCTAATTGAGTCTAAATTAAGATATAGCATACAATTTTGGGGGAACAGCTATAATTATAACTGCCAGAGAGCTTTTGTCCTTCAGAAAAGAGCTATACGTACTATTGTCCGTATGTCACAAAGAGAGAGATGTCTGTCGCCCACATTTCTTAGATTTAAATATCCTTCCAGTACCCAGTCTCTACGTTCTAGTACTTCTGACTAATCTTAAGAAGTACCTACATACATGAATATGAGACAGATGAAGAAAGACTGGTTAGGGAGAGTACAGGTAGGAAGGATTTGAAAAATAAGATAAGTCCTCACTTCAACATTGTGAAGCATAGTTCACAATATCAAGCAGTGCAAATATTTAACAAGTTACCACTACACTTAAAAAATTTGATTTATACATCTGCATTTAAAACAAATCTTCAAGCATTCCTACTAGATAAGTGTCTCTACTCCGTTGACGAAATGTAATATTATGATTATGACCATGCGTTTTTCTCCTGTCAACTTGTGAGTCTTAAAACGACTGAAATTATTGTTTACTGTATGCTATGGACACTATTTTTAAATGATAAATGATTTTATTTCTGTAAGTAGGTTTGTACAAACACTTTTACACGTCAATCATATTTTAAAAACTAGATGAGGTCGGCGTTTCCTATCTGACTACTCTGAGAAGAAAGGCCGAAACAAACTCAGAGGTCAGGGCTTTTAAAGTCCAGACATAATCTTGGTCAGATCATGTGAAGACCATGTAGATCGGTGTCTGAAATGGTATTTTGAGGAAAGAACCACACAGGTTGAGTGGACCTGACCAGTCAGTGCACGCATTTGTCAGTAATCGTGCAGCTCTACTCAGAATTTAAGGAGCTCAACGATGCGACGATCAATACCAAAGAAAGGACATTTGGGTAGGCCACTTATATGACTCAAACTGCCAGACCATGATTAACACTAACTGAGAATAAAAGAAAGGGAAAAAAAAAATATTATGCAATAACCCACATAGTCTTCACATTCACAATAATTAAAATAATATAATACTTTACAAGTAAATATTGTCGTCATTGTGTATAAAATAATAATTAAATGTCACTGTTTATAAAATAATAAAGTTAGCAAAAACAAAAAAAAAACAATAAAAATAAACTACCTCAATATGTACAAAAATTGGAGCAGCTCAATCCCAAGCCTTTTTGTCCTCAATATAATCTTTAACGGTATAAAAGGCTTTCTGGCACAACTTACGTTTAATGAATGATTTGAATTTATTAAGGCTTAGATCTTGAACGTGGCTTGGAAGTTTATTATAAATGACTAATGTATTATGATTCCTTCTATTATTTATTTGAGTTGACATTTACTTTTTTATTCGTATTTAATTTTTAAATGATTTTGAGGTGACATTGAATTATATTGTTTTGATGTGTTATGTTGTTAATTTTTAAATTACCAATGTGTTACGTGTATTTTTTATTATCTAGAATTATATTTCAAACACAATGTAAATTGTTAAAGAATAAATTGAATTGAATTGAATTGAATGTTACGTAATTTTTTTTTAATGTATATTAGTTTACGCACTCTGGTGCATAACAAATCGATGTTTGCGGACATTCAGGTTTGTGTCAATCGTGACGCCTAGATATTTGATATGATCGGTTTTAGCTAAAGTGGGACAAGTGTATGCAATGTCAGCATAATGTAAATTACAATTGTGAGCTTGAATTTTTAGATTAGTAAGCGTTGGATTAGTGTTTCTCATTGCAAATATTAATTAGTTGGTTTTATCTGTATTTAAAGTTAAGATATTTTTATGAAGCCAATTAGACACAGTATTAAAACCATTCTGTGCTACCTCATAGACCTCGGTCATTGATTTAGCTGCGAACAGTAGAGCTGTGTCATCCGCATCATATGTGCAAAAGGGCGTAATTATGTCATCGTAATTACGCCCTTTTGGAGTGTCAAAATGCACAGGTCATTTATATAGACTAAAAACAAAGTAGGTCCCAAAATACTGCCTTGTGGGTAGTGCGACTGGCATGTTCGTTGAGAACCGAGTTACCTATTTTTACGGGCTCTTGAGGAAACTCAAGGCATCCTTCCTGACTCGACTATGTGCATGTACTAATCAAATAGTGTCTGTAATACTTTGCTGTGTGTACATGCTAAGACGCTGATGTATTTTTTATTTAATTTAATGTAAATAATTTAATTTTTATTTATTTATTTAACAGTTTATGTACACACATATATACAGACAAAAAAAAGGAACAGAAAAATACGTACAAAGGTGATGCTTATTTCTAAAGAAATCTCTTCCAGCATACCTGCGACAAGGAAAGTAGACGAAGAGATGTAGACAACGTGTGTAAGAGTGGAAGAGAAAACAATATACATAAAATCAAAATAAAAACTTACTAATATTATTACTATACTAATCACTAATTTTAAAATAAACACAATATGAGAATATACTTACATACATACTTCTAAAATAAATATCACTAAAATATATATAAGTATAAAATAATAAATACATAATATGCAACTATGATGAAGTGGAAAGATAGTGTTCTTTCACTCTTCTTTTAAAAACTGCAACGGTTTGGCAGTCCCTAATTTCTGTCGGAAGTGAATTCCACAACCGAACCGCGTGCACAGAGAAGGAGTAGGAGTAAAATTCGGTAGAGTGGGGAGGTGATTTAAGGAGATTTCTAAGATGCGACCTGCAAGGCGCATCAGAAGGACGGGCGTAATTTATATATATAATGGATTGTAATTTTTTTTTTATTTTTGTAATTTTACTATGGGTTTAGTACCTGAATTAAACGATTTTTTTTTTTTGTTAGTATAATAATATAACTGGAGTGGCGACCGCGTACCGGAAGACGTAGCGTTGGAAGGCATCCCACGAGGTGGGCCAATAACTTTGTGTGAAGGCCACAGGAATCCGCTGGATTCGGGAAGCACAGAACCGGTCGAAGTGGCGATGCTTGGGGGAGGCCTATATATGTCTAACAGTGGATGTCTTTCCGCTGAAATGAAGATGATGTGATAAAACAACAAATTAACGACTTTCGGACTTTTTCCTTTACTTATGATTCTAGGTCAACGGGAAGTACCCTATAGGTTTTGATTAATATACACCAAATGATTAGGTGGTCCTTCAAAATAATAGGGTTAATTTCAACGCTGTACAAAATTTTCTATTGATTTTTTTTATTTTTTTCTGATTCCAAATCAGCAATAAAAAAAAATACATGGGTGCACTACAACGTTTCCGCTTTATTGCGTCGACATCTTTATTTTTCGTAGACATACCTAGTTCTCTCGTAGTAAAACCGCACAATACACAACTGAATATAGATACTTTACGGATACTGTTGAAAGTTTAAACTGCGGTAAATCTTATGTTTTACAATGAAATGTCCATGTTCAAAAGTGAAGCTATCCATATGAATGTAAGAAGAGAAAGACATCAGATGCAGTTAATTTATTAATTTGTACATGAATGAGGAAGTGTTATTGAATCGTTTGAGATCTCCTGCAGTGCCGCGTCTGTCGAGGACGCGTTGCGTCAGCGCCGCGCGCGCCTCGTATATATACGTCGGGAGCGCGGCACACGCATCACACAACAACCACCCACCACAACAACAACATGAAAGCCTTCGTGAGTCAATCATATATTAAACTTAATATCCTAAATAAAAAGAACGCAAAGTTCAGTGAAAAAGCTGTTCTTGCGGCACTTTTTGAAAAGTTCGATTTGTAAAGGTTTTATTAACTTAGAGTTGTGAACAAATAAGATCCTTAAGCTTCTTGTCAGCATTACTTGACATGGTGTACTAATGTATTGCTTTAATTCCAGATCGTCCTGTGCGCGCTGGTGGCGCTGGCGGCGGGCGCCGCAGTGCGCGAAAAGCGCGGCTACAGCAGCGGCTGGAGTAGTGCCAGCTCACTCGGCTCGGGCTGGAGTGGCGGCTACTCCGGCGGCTCCTCCGGCGGATGGTCCGGCGGTTCCTCTGGCGGCTGGTCCGGTGGTTCCTCCGGCGGCTGGTCTGCGCCCTCCACGCAGGTGGTCGCCGTCAAGAAGGTGGTGAATGTGCAGCGCGAGGTCAGCGTGCCACAGGTCGTCCACGTGCGCAAGGTGGTCTCCGTGCCGCAGGTCATCACGGTCAAGCAAGTCGTGCCCGTCTCTAGCGGCTTCGGTGGTGGCTACGCCGGTGGATACGGCGGTGGATACGGCGGCGGATACAGCGGTAGATCCTCCGGCGGGCACTCCGGCGGATACTCCGGCGGGCACTCCAGCGGTGGCTGGTGGTGAACACTCTAGTCGACGTCAGCGGAAAATGTTATTTATTTAATAAATATTTTTTTAATACAATTTTCGTTATTATGATTTCTTTCCTATTTATTATTAAAGTAAAGAAAAAAATGATACAATAAATGTAACTGAACTTGTAATCGTTTAGGTCGGTGTCTCAACATCAACGTTGAACTAAATAAGACTTAACTTTTGGACACGCATTTAATGATACACCTATTTATCTGTTGTATATCAGAAGATCGTTACTTGTAGTACCTACCTATTTAAATTAAATAGGTCATAAAGTTCTTTATTTTTGCGATCTCAACGCGTAATGAACTTTGATCTTATAGCTCTCGTATAGTCGATAATAAGTCAATCATTAACCAAATACCTATTTAGGTTAAAGGCTCGTGCAGACTGGCATGAAATCGCGGGCGTGACTGACAGCGCAACCCCTGTCGCGCCCGTGTTATCGCGCCAGTCTGCACGAGCCTTAACACTTTAAAACAAACCTGCACATTACACTGACACACTCGTATCCAAATATTTTTTTTTTTTTTTTTTTCCTTATTAGTAAGAACCAAGTTCTTACTAGTTAATTGCAATCTAGCCTAAGAAGACTAATAAACAATTTAAATCTAACTTATTATGCTACGTTATAAATTATGTTAATGCTAAGAATAGTGTCCATAATTAGGTATGCACTTTTACACACGTTCGTAACACTTCCTTAGAGTCTGGTAAAATTGATAAAACACTTTGTTCATGTGTTATATAAATAGCACAACATTGTTACTATTATTGATTCACTTACACTACACTAATTCAAATGGTTTAGTTCTCTTTAGTCTACGCACTATGCCTGTGTTGTCTAACAGCTGGATTGCCTCAACATTCACGTGTCGATGGAGTCTGTGTTCGTGGGCTTCAGCAAATTTTTGTGTGATGGTGGTGACGAATTCCATGTCGAGGTCACGGTGGAGGTCATCGTTTCTTATGTACCAGGGTGCATTTACAGCAGCCCTGAGTACTTTATTTTGGAACTGTTGAATTATTTTGACGTTGGTTGGCTTAGTACAGCCCCAAAGTTGGATACCATACGTCCAAATTGGCATCAGAATATGCTTGTATATTATCAGCTTATTATGTATTGATAAACAGGATTTCCTTCCCAGTAACCAATGCAAACGTTTATAACGAATATCGAGTTCCTGTTTTTTCTTTTTGATATGGGCTTTCCAACGCAGCTTGGCGTCGAGAGTTATGCCAAGGTATTTGGCTGTATTAGCATAAGGTATTTGCATACCATTTATGTAGAGTGGGTGGTAGTCACTGTGTTTGTTTGTGAAGTTAATGTGAACTGATTTTGACTCATTCAGATTGATCTTCCACTTTTGTGTCCAGTCGTAAACTTTGTTCACAGCTAGTTGAACTTTCTCTACCGCTTCTCTGTGGCTTGATCCGGTGGCCATAATAGCAGTATCATCTGCAAAGGTCGCTATGGTGCTGTTTTCCAGCTCTGGGATGTCACAAGTGTATAACAAGTACAAAATTGGGCCAAGCACACTTCCTTGAGGCACCCCAGCTTTTATGGTTTTTAGCTCGGAATATGCGTCCTCTTGGCGTATTCTAAACATTCTTTTAGTTAAATACGACTCTAGGATATCTACAAATTCTGGTAGCATGCGTCTGAGCGTAAATATGAGACCCTCATGCCAAACTTTGTCAAAAGCTTGCGCGACGTCTAAGAACACGGTAGCACAGACTTCTTTATTTTCTAGCGTTTTTTCAATAACATTAGTTATTCTATGTACCTGGTCTAACGTTGAGTGTTTTTCTCTGAAGCCAAACTGGTGATCTGGAACTAGGTTTTTATCTTCTATTACTGGTTTTATCCGTTTTAATAACAGTTTTTCAAATAACTTTGATAGTACGGGTAACAGAGAAATGGGTCTGTATGATGATGCTTCGTGGGGAGGTTTCCCAGGCTTCGCAATCATAATGACTTCAGCAACCTTCCATGGCTCAGGTACATATTTTAAGATAAATGAAGCATTTATTAGTTTGGTCAGCTTTACTATGGCTTTGCGTGGGAGGCGTTTTAGAATTTCCCCTGTGATGAGGTCGTAACCGGGAGACTTTTTTGAGCTAATGTTGTTTTGAATTTCTCTCATTACTTCCTTAGGAGTCACAAGCTTGATTCTTTGGTTTTGTGATAAATTTACACTCTCATGTATTTCTACAGAGCTTTCGTTGGGTTGAAAGGTTTCTTCTAAATGTTGAGCAAATCGGAACGCCTTTTGGTCATTGCTTATTGCCCATTTTCCGTTGCTATCTCTGATGGGCGGTATTTGTATAATCTGCCTTTTTAGATTTCTCGTTGCTTTCCAAAGTGAGTAATCCGTTGATTTGTCATTGGTAAGCTGAAGAAGGTTGGTATTCAGAGATTCATCCTCAAATTGTAGAATTTTTCTCTTTAGTCGTTTAGTTAGGTTATTTAGTGTTGTTTTATGACGCGGGAACCTTGTTTGCTGCCACAACTTCCTTTGTTTTCTTTTCTCTGATAGTAAATCCACAATTTCTTTAGGATGGATAAATCCCTTATATTTGCGTTTTAGCTGAGGTGTATTGCTCCACGCACATTGTTGAATATTAATAATAAATTTGTTTACTTCTGAGTCAAGCTGATCTTGCGATTTTATCGGAGTTTTAAGGTCGATAATATTATCTAGATCAAGAGCAAAACTGTCCCAATCTGTGGACTTATTAACCAAGGTTAAGTGGCTTTCTTTTAATAGGATTTTTTGACTTAGCATTAGTATAATCGGAGAATGGTCAGAGTTCATAGTAAAACTTTCCTCCAAACTGATGTAATTGGTGGATATATTTTTGCAGATGAAAAAATCTATAAGATCCGGTATTTTCTGGTGGTCAGTGGGCCAGTATGTAGGTTTGCCTGTACTCATTACTTCACAATGTGTTTCTTTAACTGCACTTAAGAGCTGTCTTCCTTTAGTTGTAGTAAGTCTTGAACCCCAATGCGTATGCTTAGCATTAAAATCGCCGCCTAGGATAAATCGCTGGCCTAATAATTCAAAAAGATGTAAGTATCGCTCTTTTCTTATCATGTGCCTAGGAGGCGAGTATATGGCTGCAATGGACACTTGACAAAACTTAGTTTTAACAGATACTGCCACTGCTTGAATGTCTTCTTCTTCATATTTACACTGCACGTAGTGACTAATGTTTTCTTTAATTATAACCGCACTACCCCCCCTGGCAGAGTTGCTAGGGTGGAGGGAATTATATATCATGTATCCTCTAAATTTGATAAAAGATTGCTTTGTGAAATGCGTTTCGGAGATTAAACACACGTCTATATTTTCTGTATCTAGGACCGCCTGCAACTCATGCTGATGTTTGAGGAGTCCATTGGAGTTCCACGCCATTATTTTGAGTGTGTTATTCATTTTTGATTATTCAAGACAGCTGTTTTAGTGCTGGATTCTAGCTTCTCTAATCTCTTATCAAATGAGGTAATGCACTTCAAGATCTGGTTAATCTTATCCTCTAAGTTCAGAGGTTGAGATCCTTGTTTTGCAGCTTGTGCGTAAGTACCAATGTTGGTTACTTGCATGGCTGGTTGTTTTGCAGTTGACTGGACACTTGCTTTCTGCGCCTGTTTACCAGGGTGTGTTATAGGAGGAAACTGTTGGGTATTAGGCACCGTAGGTTTCTTTTTTAAAACTTTATTTTTCATAATTTGCATCTGTTTGGCTACTTCACACCCTCTATAATTGGCAGGGTGAGGTAGGCCGCAGTGGATACATTTTGGTTTCTCTTGCGGAGATTTGGTACAATTGGCTGTAAGATGCTTGCCAGTGCATTTCACACACCTTGGCTCTTTTTGACAATATTTATGTGTATGCCCATAAGCTTGGCATCTCTTGCATTGGGGAATGAGTGCTGGATTTTTGAGTGGATGTATTTCAATTTTACACCCTAATATGTACTTAATGCCGTAGATTTTGTTGACATCTTCATCGTTATAAAATGATAAAACGAACATGTTGAGTGGTTCTTTGGTCTTCCAGCTCAATTTACTATCTACCTTTTCTATTTTTAGGCCTTGGGTTGTTAAATCTTCCTTAATTCGATCTGGTTGGCAAGAAGAGTGCAGTTTCTTTACCACAACTCTAATTGGTCTAGCCTGCTTGTTTTCGTATGAATGCCAGTGGTAGTCTTTTTCAGACAAGAACCTAGCAATTACTCTATATGAGTCTTCTGATTTGGCGTTAACCTTCACACAATCCCCATTCATCATTTTTGCTGTAAATGATTCCGCTGGTTGGCTTTCAATTAACGAATCGTAGAACGTTTGATAGTTCTTGATTCCGTCTATTATGATTGGCGGTGGTAAGGGCACTTTTTTGACCGAAGTCACTTTCTCATTTTTTTGTTGATTGTCTTGTTGGGCGCTTCCGGGTTGTTGTTTTGGAGAGAGGGAGGTGTTAAGCTTCCTTTTCTTCCTGCTCTTGGCCCTAATCCACTCAGTCTCTTTAGCAAGGTCATCCTCGTCTGTACAGTATTCCACGTCGTTTTTTGTAGTCTGAGCAGGTTCTGTAGTCCCTTTTGTTTCTTTGATGCAGTTCAATTCTCCTTGAAGTGTCTGAACTTGTTCCTGCAGGGCATCAATTTGTACATTCAATTTACGTACCATGACTTGCAGGTTTTCTCTATCTGTTTTCTCTTGGAGATAACAGTCATATAACTGCCTTTCTAGGTCAGTTTTAATAGTAATAGACTTTTTTGTAGCCATTATTAAGTTGTAGGGCGAGTTTAACACCTATACAATAAGTTATTGTAAACACTTCATGATTTCCGCACTTGTAACTAGGTCATGACACTGACCCCGATATATTGACGTAGGTACACCGCGACGCGACGTTGTTGTGATCCGTCAGCAGAAAACTCTCGCGAAAGAGCTCGCGTATCCAAATATAATATTATAAATAAAATATTACTGGTAACATTTCTTTACCAGTCTTATAACCAATAACACTGTGGAAATCAAGCAAAGCAAGACGGAATGACCATAATGCCGTGGAAGTTGGGTAGGCCTTTGGTGTGGGATGCAACCTGTGTCGACCCTCGCGCTATGAGCTTTCCCATTATTATTTTATTCTGTTTTATTTTAAACTTGTACATACTATATATATTTTACTGTTAACATGTATATTTTAATTAAGGTTTCAATTATAATGTTCAATTACTTGCAAATAATTTAATATGTGAATATTTTAGATTATCTTTATAGCCAAGCAATAAAAGTCGTCTATAATTGATATTTATTCGCCTTTCAAATTTTTCAGCAAAATGTGTAATATTTCAATTATCACTCCCTCTCACAGAAAGGAAGCCTGTGTCCCAGCAGGGAGAACGTCATAGCATCAATATGCTATGCTAACTTACTACATTGAATTCAGTCTGAAGTAAAAACCCCAGTAGTTATGGCACAGAAACACACATTCCAGCAGATAATTCCGTTGTGAAAACATAATGCGCACGACTGCGATGGGGGTGAACCGTTTGGTCCGAGCTTCGCTGGATGGTAACTGGTAGTGGAATGTTTCTGGTATGATATCCATCTATGACCTCGGTAACAGATCAAACCTATCTGAAAAGGTTATATTCTGATACAAATATGCATTTACAAAACTTTAATCTTATTGCATGATAAATGAAGAGCGGAACTGGTTTTTGTACAGTGTGAATCAATGAACTTGACAAGTTATCAAAACACCTAATTTAATTAAAAATTACGTATCCCTCCCGTTTAAGCAAATTTAAAGAAAATTATTATCACTATATTATAAGTTAATTCTTTTAGTACTTATTTAAAATATCAAGGATAATTAATGATCGACAAATTGATGATCACATTAGTTAATTATCTTATTGAAAATGCACATAATATAACTTCATTTGTCGTTGCGTAAAGTAAGTATAATATAAGAAGAAAACTAACGGTAAAACAACTTGATCTAGAAGGGCTGGGAAGGTATGGACATACATAACGAGGAACTACATATTTCCAAAAAATGTGTAATGTATAGAAATTCAAAGTCCACAGTTAGGTAATCTGTAATCCGACAAAACACCAAATCCGTAGTATAATCATAATCATAAATCTTTATTTATCTCAACATCATTTATTACAGGCACTATATAGTTAGTAATTGCACAATATTAAATAGATAGAGGTGTCTAAGGCAGGCGGGTCCTGAGTTACAGATCACCCGGCTCTCTTAGATAAGACATGTTAATTTACAAAAACTTTTTACAAAAAAAAATAACCGACTTCCAAATAACCCATACAAAGTGAAAAATAACTTTAATTTCGGAAGTCGGTGTCTTTGAATCTGTGTTTTAGTTTTTACCACCGACACCGAAATTAAAGTTATTTTTCACTTTGTAGTGTTTTTTTGGAAGTCGGTTATTTTTTTTTGTAAAAAGTTTTTTATTTTTCACTTTTTAGTGGGTCAGTTTTTAATTTATCTAAGTTGAAATAGCCCATTGTCAACAGTTCACCACGTTTTACAAAATATTGCTTTTCCCGATGCTGGGACGTTAATTGTTGAGGAGTTCTCCTGGTAAGAACCAGGAGAACTGCCACTCACCATATGCATTGTGACGAGCATAAATTGCTTAGCAACCATATTAAAGTACCTGATCGAATCGCCCGTTCCGTTGAGGAGTTCCCTGAACTGTCCTTCGTCTTCATCATCAGACCCCTAATGACAGTCACAACCCATCTAGGTGTAAAGTTCTAATCAATACAAATTAATCAAGCTCAAACACAAGGTATCTGCTGTGAATTGTTGAGGAGTTCCCTTGACTGTCTCTCGGCTCTATCATCAGATCTACATCAGACCTTTATTAAATTTTAGTGGTTTAAAATACTTAATGAAAAAACTTACAAACGCACTAGTTGCCCCTGCAATTTTTGAAAGTTCCCCTTGTTTTCTCTGGTCTGCCATAATCAAACCCTGACTTCCGTATCATGGGACCACCTTTGAAATATCTTCTTTCCAACAAGAAAAGAATCACAAAATCGGTTCATAAACGACGAAGTTAGGCGCGAACAAACATAAAAAAAGCATATACGAGTATACGGTCGAATTGAGTAACCTCCTTTTTTAGAAGTCGGTTAATTAGAAGTCGGTTAAAAACAGTTAGAGTCAAGATATTATAGGTACAATAAAAGTCTGACATTGCAACTAAGTGTAAACAAAACCTACAAAATTAAAAGTATTATTAAAAAAAATGGATACTGATTGTTTTTGATAATCATGAAATTGGGGAAAATTGGAAATTATATTGACTGACATGTAATTTGACTGTTATCCACATAATTATAATCTGTTAGAAAGCAGTACTTACAGTTACTACTAGTTTAAAAAAATCAGAACCACTGTCTCTGTTTCTCATTCTCAGATATTTATTCAGAAGTTGTTTAGTGGATCTATTTCAATGCTTTTACGATAACCGTTTTCCACGAAAACGATTACAAAGTCATTAACTTAAAAATCTAAGTGGATATCAAAGGTAATATAAAAATGTAGTAAGAGGAAGCGTGTGCTTCTGTGGCAATACAAGCACACTCTCAAGAACAAAAATCAGTTCAAAACATTAGACACATTTTTACATAGACTTCAAAAAAATATTATTAACACAAAAATCTCGAAATAACAATTTTATTAAAACATCACATAATAAATATTTAAAAAGACATGGGCCGTAATAACCAACAGTAAAGCCTACTTTCCTAAAGAACCTATAACTGAAATAAAAACTGTCACAAAGATGGTTAGGAATCGGGTGACCAGATCTGATTTCCGGTTTTACGGGACAACTGCCTTGAAAATATGGGATCAGGTCGTTTTTTTATTAAAAATCATCATTATTTTTTTTTATTACTAAAATTTGGCATAGTCAATTAAATAACCTATACCTACTTAGCAAACTCTGACTTTTCTCGTCTCGACTAGTCTCGCCGACTGCGCCCGTGGCACGCCCCCGTGGCACGCGCCCGCGGCACGCGCCCCCGCCGCCGTGCCGTTTCCCCCTCTCTCTTCGCTCATTCGCTATCACTGTCACACTCACTCACTCTTATCCACTTCATTCGATCGAATAAGCGTTCGCGTGGATCGCGCGGTGTTCGCTGCTGTGTGCGAGAAAATAAATATTGTTCGAATAGGTATTTTTATCATTAAATGCCATTGAATCATAAAATTACGGGAAAAATGTACTGTCCCGTATTGGTTTCGCCAAATTACGGGACAATGAAAAATTCGTGCCTGAAATACAGGACAACCAGTAAAATACGGGACATCTGGTCACCCTAGTTACGAATCCTATTGAAATATCAAACTCCGTCAACGAATATTATATTAACCAAGTATCTAATTCATTCCATAGCATAACAAAAAAAAACACTGAGCTCTTTATTATAATGGAGCCAACTTTGCCGCTTGACATTATGAATCATATTAGGTATCTTAGGGATAGTGATGGAATATGCACAAAATCCATAAAAGCAGTCTCTCAGTACATAGCTCCACATCTTAGTTACATAATCAATTAAAGACAGTATTGAGAATTGTATCATCACGGAGAAGCTCAAAACCTCCATAGTTACTCGACTATACAAAAAGCAAGACAAATGTCTTATGAAAATTATAGACCTATTGCTTTGATACCTATATGTATTTACAAAAATATTTGAAAAGTCATCATAGAACTCAAACTCAAACTCAAAGCATTTATTTCAATTAAACCAATTACAGGCACTTTTGAATTGTCAAAGAGTCGGTCAGTTAGTCAGAAGTTGAAACTATTTGCCCATTCCAAAACATAGATCTCTATGGAGAAGAATAATCAAGAAACTCCAATTACACTCTTTTAAATCATTATATTACAAAATCCTGGGTACATTATTCTTGTCGCTTCTATATGTGAGAACAATGTAAAAAAATAAATTATTTAAAAACAATACAAAATATAAAAGATTACAAATAAGCCCTGGCAGATAGGAGATGACCAATCACAACTGACGGCGCCCGTTGACGAACATGACGCGTGGATCAGCACCATCCAGCTCAACCATTTTGTAGGGAACCGAATGATCCAACACACGCGCCACCATTAGTGAGACATTTAAGTGAGCATGACATATGAGAGCCATGACATAGAGCACTTTATACCTACCGAGAGAAATCAAACATTCTAGTTAACGAACAAAAAGGATTTCTTTTCTTTATTTATTTTTCTTTAAATATATAGACCTTACAAAGGCAAGACTATGTGGATTATAAGATACTATTATATAAATTAGAGAAATATGGTATAAGAGACAACATTTTGAACCTCATTGAATCTAACTTATACAACAGAAAGAAGAATTTAGAAATAATACGAATATACCCACGCTCTGGAAACGAACGAAGATGCAGATCTAGTAGTAAGATAATTAAATACGGTGTCCCACAAGGTAATGTTATAGGACCTCCACTATCCTTAACTTACCTTTAACAAAGACAAAACAACAATCCTGATCCCGATGCCGATCCGATCTGCCTAGACAAATAAAGCATCCTATGGTACTATTTGCTGACGACAGCACAGTAGTAGTAAAATGTGACGATCCTAATACATACGAAGCAGAGATAAATTTGACATTAAATAAGATAATTACTTGGCTAAATAATAATAATCTTATCATAAATCTAGAAAAGACTAAAGTAATGCACTTTTATCAAAGGATTCCTAATATAAACCTTGATATTAATGATTAAAACATAAATATAAATTAAAATAGATGGCAACTGCGAATATATTTCTTGGTACTAGTATTTTTATATGGAGCGACTGCCTATCTGACCTCCACAGCGCAGTTAGTGGGTAACACGATACCCCTACCACGATACGTCCGTGTGGTGCCGGACGTAAAGAATAGCACTAACCTACATCTTCCCGTGGGTGTCGTAAAAGGCGACTAAGGGTAACATTACTAGAGAATGGGCAGCAGCGTTCTCTATGCATTTTTATTTTTTATTTCATTTTACTGCGATTGCCAACCCGCCGGCCGAGCGTGGCGATTATGGCAACCCCCCCCTTTGGGGGAGGCCTATGTCCAGCAGTGGTCGTCTTCCGGCTGAAATGATGATGATGGCGATACCCCTTGGCTATGACTGGTTTTCAGACTGTCGGGCTTCTGACGACCCGTGATAACTGTCAAAGATCTACAAATGACAGCCGGGACCGGCTTACCGTGCTTTCATGGTCACCCATCCACGAACCAACCGCGGCAAGCGTAGCTTAACCTGATCGATCGACCCCTGTGGCTGTTATTGCATGGCCACAATCCCGTCTACGTTACTTTGCTCAATAAAAAGTCTGAATTTAGTAAAGTTCAAGCGCAAATGGCGTAATATATTAGTACAGAAAGGTACCTAACTATTGTCTCAGTGACTATTTTGATGACAGTTCTTTGACATAATAGTGTTTGTATACTTATAACATGACTATTTATGCATGATGACTCTAATAGTAATTCTGTGGACAATATCACTTTTATTTTATTTTCAAATCAATAACTTATTGACATTACAATATCGCATTTCATTAAATATTGACATTACCTATTGCATTTTATTAAATTATATATTTATATATTTTTTATATTGACATTTTTACCATAAATTAATTTACTTAATTGGCAAAAGCCTCCCATAAATGTATATTTGTACGCCAAATGATGGCAACACAGTAAGAAACTGTAATATAAAATTGTTGTTGTAACATATTGTACACTCTTGTAACCTATGTAACGCCAAATGTTACAATAAAATAATTACACAAAATTATTGATTGATTGATTGAACATGAACATTTTTAAAAGAAGAACGTCAAGCAAAGGAAGCTAGTGACATCTTACTTTAACATAGTGACTAATAATTTTTAACCGACTTCCAAAAAAACACTACAAAGTGAAAAATAACTTTAATTTCGGAAGTCGGTGTCTTTAGATATGTATTTTAGTTTTTTGCCACCGACTTCCGAAATTAAAGTTATTTTTCACTTTGTAGTGTTTTTTTTGAAGACGGTTTTTTTTTTTTTACAAAAAGTTTTTTATTTTTCACTTTTTAGTGGGTCAGTTTTTAATTTATTTAAGTTACAATAGCCTAAAGTCAACTGCTCATCACCTTTTACAAAATATTGCTTTTCCCGATGCTGGGACGGTAATTGTTGACCATCACTGCCACTCACCATATGCATTGTGACGAGCATAAATTGCTTAGCAACCATATTAAAGTAGATACCTAATCGAATCGCAACCCGTTAAATAGTTTTTATTATTTTGTTCCGGTGGCCATCTGTGGTCTCCATCATCAGTTCCACTTCACTAAATGGTGATTTTCAGGAGCAAATGCACGAGTTACTATAAAAAATACCGAAATCGCTATAGGTTTGACTACAAAATTCGAGGGTTTCCCTCGATTTCCATGAGATCCCCTCATCAGATTCTGATTTGGTGGCAATGGGACCACCTCGGGAGCATACCCTTCCAAACAAAAAAATAATTTTCAAAATCGGTACATAATTGACGGAGATATCGGTGAACAAACATAAAAAAATAAAAAAACTTATAGCCGAAAATATAACCTCCTCCTTTTTGGAAGTCGGTTAAAAACGAAATTAGATACGTGACAAGCCTTCAACTTTTGCCAGCACCTGGCAAAGTCACAGCTCTAACAATTCCAATAGGTACTTAAATATTAAACTTTTGAGAGGACTAATGTGATCATATCGATGTTTTTGATATCCTAGATACACATTCACGGGACGTTGTTCTACGGACACGAACATGTATTCGCTCTCAATAAGTTCTAGGAAAATAAAAACCTTTATAAAACGGGAAAGCATTGCTTTTATAATGAATGGTTCAAGAAGAAGAATATCTGAAAGGATTTGCCGACAAACTGCATGAATATTCTCGTGATCATGACCTATACTTAACTTGACCTTAAAAAGGGGAAGCCTATCGTAAAACACCTTTCTTTGACGACTAGATCATGTCAACAAGGAAGTGTCATAATTGAACCGCGACGAGTACGAGTCGCTCTCCGCAGAGCGCTGCGTCTGTCGAGGACGCGTTGCATCAGCGTTACGCGCGCGACGTAGGTATATATACTTCGGGAGCGCGGCACATGCATCACACAATAACCACCCACCACAATAACAACATGAAAGCCTTTGTGAGTTAACCATGTATTTGATAATAATATCCTTATTAACTAATAACGCAAAGTTCTGTGTAAAAGCTCTTCTTGCAGCATTCGCAGTGTTTCGAAAGTTTTACAGTTAGCTGAGAGTTGTGTACATAGTTACGAGATCCTTAAGCTTCTCGTCAGCATTACTTGCATGGTTTATTAATGTATGTGTGTAATTCCAGATCATCCTTTGCGCGCTGGTGGCGCTGGCAGCGGGCGCCGCAGTGCGCGAGAAGCGTGGCTACAGCAGCGGCTGGAGTGATGCCAGCTCACTCGGCTCGGGCTGGAGTGGCGGTTACTCCGGCGGCTCCTCCGGTGGATGGTCCGGCGGTTCCTCTGGCGGCTGGTCCGGTGGTTCCTCCGGCGGCTGGTCTGCGCCCGCCACGCAGGTGGTCGCCGTCAAGAAGGTGGTGAATGTGCAGCGCGAGGTCAGCGTGCCACAGGTCGTCCACGTGCGCAAGGTAGTCTCCGTGCCGCAGGTCATCACAGTCAAGCAAGTTGTGCCCGTCTCCGGCGGCTTCGGCGGTGGATATGGTGGCGGATACGGCGGCGGATCCTCCGGCGGATATTCCGGTGGATATTCTGGTGGTCACTCTAGTGGTGGCTGGTGGTAAACACAAGTAGATGTCAACGGAAAATGTTATTTATTAAATAAATATTTTTTAATACAACTTACGTTATTATGATTTATTTCATATTTATTTCAAAATTTTGTTTCATATTAGTGAATTACTGTATGATTCAATCAAAGCAACTGATCTTGTAATCTTTAGGTCGGTGTCTCAACATCAACACTGAACTTACAATAAAATTAATATTATTAAACAGACTGCAAATCATTAAACTTTTAGACACACATTAATGATACATATACCTATTCATTATCAGAAGAACGTTACTTGTAGTACCTATTTAAATGAAATAGGCCACACAAATAAAGGTCATTATTTTGGCGAACTCTACGCGTAATGAACTTTGACCTAATAAATCTCGAGGTTTTATTGAGGTAGTATTCGAAGTTCGTCGATTATTTTCCAAATACATTTAGTATTTGGAAAATAATCGACGTTAAAACTTTAAACCACATAACACTGAGGTGCACTCATTTATAAATAGGACAACTAATTCAAACCCAATAACATAATTTTTACTTATGCAAATCAAGCTAAGCAATAAATAACAGGCTTGCGCTCACGAAAATTGAGTCATCGTTCTGGTTCCGCTGTACTGCTCGTGGTAGCAACCGTTTCATCAGGCGTCGCAGCCACCTCAGTGTCAATACACTCCGCTTCATGAAACTCTTCTTCATCTTGTTTATTATTATTAGACGCACCACTTGCAACCACAGGTTCAATCCGTTCCTCCTGTATATGAATAGGAATGACTGTGGTCTTATTTCAGTACCATCTCCAGGAAAAACATTTTCCAAGAATTTAACATTTCTTGAGAATGTTATCTGACCCGTTTTTCGGCTCATCAGTATTTTCACTATATAGCCATTAGTAGTTTCACTATAGCCGATGAAAATCATTTCTGCAGTCTTCATTATCAAGCTTTTGCCGTTTCTGTTTATGTTTCAATGCATATGCTTGATAACCGAACATTTTCAAATGACTCAAGCCAATGTTCTTATCTGACCAAAGTACGTTAGGTACTTTATTCATGACAGCCTTAGTCGGGCTTCTATTACCACTTTTAAATATACCACTGTACATGTAATAACGCTTCGGCCCAATACTTTATACTAAGTTTGGCCTCACAAAGCAGTTCTTGCTTTTTTATGATAGTTCTGTTCGCCCTCTCAGCCACACCATTTTGATCAGGCGTATAAGGAATCGTCTTCTGATGCTTTATACCAGCTGATCTTAAAATCTTAGCGATGGCTTGGTTACAGAATTCTTTATCATTGTCAGATCTGAGACACTTTATCGACTTTCCTGTCTGCTTCTCCACTTCACGAAATTTATAGAGGGTTTGACTCTTATTTCTCAAGAAGTAAACATGCGTCTTACGCGTATAATCGGGTTGCCATCAAGAAGGTGGTGAACTTGCAGCGCGAGGTCAATGTACCACAGGTTGTCAACGTGCCGTAGGTCATCACAGTCAAGCAAGTCGTACCCGTCTCCGGCGGCTTTGGCGGCAGATACAGCGGCGGATACGGCGGCGGATACGGTGGCGGATACGGTAGCGGATAAGGTGGTGAATACGGCGGCGAATACAGCGGCGGATCCTCCGGTGGATACTCCGGCGGTCACTCCAGCGGTGGTTGGTGGTGAACACTCTAGTCTACGTCAATGGAAAAATTTATTTATAAAATAAATATTTTTAATTCAATTTAAGTTATTTTTATTCAAATACTATTTATTTGAAATTCAGATTCATTTCTCAACGCTGTCACATAAAAAAAATAGTTTGAATGTTCTTTGTTTTCGCAATCTTCGACGCATAGTGAATGAAGCGGCATCAACATCGCCACATGCGAACGACGCGTCACAGTGACGTCACGCAAAATCCTGCATCGTGCAAGCAGAGTTTATTGCGCGACCAGCATATATACAACATCCCGACATCCACCGTTGGGGAGTTGCCCATCAGACACAACACCCGTCTGGTCGGAGGATCCTCCCTTTTCTACAGAGGATGAGTGAACTTTACACCCTGTTCCTCATGCCTCTAAACTGGTGACCTCGACGTGATGAATGTCAAACGGGATCCTGACCACCACTAAACTGGTGACGTGAAGCCTTCGTGCAACTACTTCAGCGTGACGTCATCATCATCATCATTCCCTCAAGCTTACGAGCGGCGAGACACACAACCAGCCAGCACCCATGGCTTCAACGGGTATCCTGACTACCAGCATGCAGCGGACGCACATTCCTGTTCACCACAGCCTCATCAGTAACCTTGGCACAGCACACTGCACTTTCGGCCGGTACACAAGCAGAGAACATGATATAGTTATTCACAACGGTACGATCCGCTACCGTATCGACAACGGCACTAACCTGATTTCTGAACCGAAGGACTGGCAAAACGCTATTCACACATCCGTGTGGAAACGATCTTTTGAAAACCGATTGTAGGTGTGTTTTTGGGGAACGGTAGAAAATGGTAGTAAATAGAAAATTGTGGTAGAAAATGTAAAGTTGTACATAAATGATTTTTATTGGGTATTCCATTAAGTGCAACTATAGAATATGCATAGAGTACAGAACTATTAACCAAAAAAAGAAACAGTAAACAATGATTTTAACTTAAATAAAATTTACCTGATTTCTATTAAACTTGCTTTGTAAACTTCAACTTTGAGTTCATTTTGGTATTTGAATAATTTTTAACAAAAAAACTCTTGACTAGTTTATTAAAATGGGTGTGGGGCGAGTGTTCGCGCCTCTAGTCGCCGCAGCAGACGCCCCGGGGCATCGGGAGTTGCAAGCCGATTTCCGGCCACCGTAGGCGCGGGCTTGCGGACAGAGAGCGATGGGTAGCTCGCCGTCCGATAAGGACCAGGCCCGGGTCGACAGCGCGTTGTGTTCCACGCGCGCCTCAAAGAGATGCCCGCACCAACTGACGGGGTCCGTCAGGACCAATGCCTGCCAGGGTTGCGAGTTTGTCCGAAAGGGATATCGTGGCCCTGGCACACAGGCAAATGAAGGAACACGGGTGGGTTTTAGTCAGTAAAAGTCTGACACGACCTCCCGCAAAAAAAAAAAAAGCACTCTCGTTGCTGTCTGTGCGACTCCGCGGACTTAACATCGCCAATAATGAAACATTATACGACATTACTTAATTTGAGAAGAGCTTAATTACGAGACTTGCCTTACTCTACATTACACACCGGTGCAGTAGGATTGTAATACAAACACACACTTGTTGTATCGTATGTAGTAGGTAGTTGCGAAGTGTTGGTTGTCGCAAGTTGCAGTAATAGTCGTCGCGCATGTGTTAGTGCTATCTACCATCTAAAAATCTAAACGGTGCGAGGTCAGTTTCGACACATTTTCCTAAACGAACGATTGTTCCTTTTGTATTATCATGATGAAGTGGACACCCTAATTGCGTAACACACTATCAATCACAATCTGGTTGATTTTGAAGTACTTATATTGCTAATCCATTGCTTGATACGTTAGAAAAATGTGTCTGCTCAACAACGTAAATAACGCAATGAATGTTGTTGAACCGTCAAAATGAAACCCATTGCTATAGTGACGCCACGTAACTTGCCAAGGTGTTGGCGTCGTGAGAGTAAGTTGACGCATTTACAATTAGTGCAATGAAAAAATTATCACTTTCATTGTTTGTCATTATTCTATGGTTATAACCAGAATTTATTTTTAAACGTGTCTGTTTAAAACAAAGTTAAAGAAAGGAGAGAAACATCTAACGATTCTTGCCAAATTACGTGACTATACTGATTGTGTTTGCCGGTTTTAAGATTATTTGCTGCTTTAGTGTAAGACGAGATCATCGTAATATAACCGCGATAATTATGACTCACTGAACTGACCTACTCATTGACCGCTTTAGATCGGTATCTACGCCTGTTCGCTAAAATATATAAAACGTTTTGATTAACAAACCAATTAAAGCTACCTAATTTCTTGACCAAACATTACGGATCAATCAACTCGGCTATTAAAAAAATACTTTGAATTAGGTTAAAATTACTTACAACACCAAAAACTGGAATAAATTTAATTAATTATGAATTCTCGTTATAAATAAAAACAAACTAGAATAGCAAGAAACCATTGCTTCGAAAAAAAAATATTGGTGACTGAGTAGACATTTTATTAGTTTTTAGGGTTCCGTAGTAAACAAGGAACCCTTATAGTTTCGCCATGTCCGTCTGTCTGTCTGTCTGTCTGTCTGTCCGTCCGACCGTCTGTCCCCAGCTTAGCTCAGAGACGCTAAGTCCTAGAAAGCTGTAATTAATCACGCCAAAAAATACATAAAATAAAACCATGAAAAAGGTTTTTTTTAGGGTACCTCCCTTGCACGTAAAACGGGGATGATATTTTTTTTCCTCGTCTAATACATGGTGTGGGGTATCGTTGGATAGGCCGTTCAAAAATATTGTGGGTCTGTGAAAACATTTTTCAATTCTGAGATCCGTTTGCGTAATATTAAGCTTTAAAGTGCTATTTTTTGTTAGACTGAAGTGTGAACCCCCCTCCCCCTGGCCAGCTAAATGGTTGGTTTTGAAATTAAAAGGAAAACTATCACAGCTAAGTAGGGTTTACAAGTTAACGAGTAATCGTCGACCAACTTAAATTTGCAGTTGAAGAATTGACCGTAACGTATATCGATGTATGGGAGAGCATGTTTTTCAACTACAATGTTAAGTTTGTTTTTGGGATGAATTCATCCTAACTACGGAACCCTTCATTGTGCGTGGCCGGTTTTATTTTTTTTGTTCTAGCGTGTCATAGAGATTTAAGATACTTACTAAAATAATTGAATGTGTTTGTAGCGTGCGCTGTTCCACTCCTCTATATATAGTTTGTAGCGTGCGCTGTTCCACTCCTCTATATATAGTTTGTAGCGTGCGCTGTTCCACTCCTCTATATATAGTTTGTAGCGAGCGCTGTTCCACTCCTCTATATATAGTTTGTAGCGTGCGCTGTTCCACTCCTCTATATATAGTTTGTAGCGAGCGCTGTTCCACTCCTCTATATATAGTTTGTAGCGAGCGCTGTTCCACTCCTCTATATATAGTTTGTAGCGAGCGCTGTTCCACTCCTCTATATATAGTTTGTAGCGAGCGCTGTTCCACTCCTCTATATATAGAATAGTTAACGTCAAATGTACTCTGCGCATTTCTGATTGACTATTAGAGTATACCTAGTAAATAGTGGAGTTCCATGATCCCCACCGGACTGAGGAGTATGGGGGTGGTGCACAGCATGACGCATGTTTACCGTGAATGCCTTGCTAATTACCTACTAGCACATACGCAATGTCTACCCAAATGCTCTAAATGAGCAAAAATCTACAAAAATGAGGATCGACTGATGGAGATGATACACACAGCATCAGTATGTGCTAACCCCTCAAATTTTAAAATGTTACACTGCTACAACATTGAATTTGTTACGAATAATCTAAAGAATAGTTCAAAAAGAGTTCGTTGTTTTGACTTAGATTCGACCCATCGCATCAGCGAACGTCGTCATACTCATACGCAGTTTGACGAACTAGCCAGCGAGTCCATATGAATTGCTATGAAATTGCTATCTACTATCGTCCGAGTCACTTTATCTTTAGATGTCTGTCTAATCGATAGATGTTATAATTTGAGGGTATCCATCAGTTTTTCTTACTTACGTTTTCTTTATAAAATTAATCCATATCCTCAAGTTATAACTATAACATTTGATGAATACGTTCACTTAAAACTCAAACAAAACTTTTTATGCAGAGACGACATGACAGATCACGTGACAAAGCGTTAGTTATTTTATCATTTGTGGTAATAGGATGTCACTTGTGTAGAGACCCGTTTGTGTCAGTTGGCAAAATAAGTTTATTAAAAACAGAGTACATTTTCAAATCAAATTGTAAAATATTTATGTTTGTAGATAGTAAAATAAGATCAAAGTTATGTTAATTAACAGCAATAATAAAGATTTTAGTTTATAGTTTTAGATATTAAATATTTTAGTTATTGACCTAAATATTAAAAAAAAAAATGCATGATAAAAAGCACATTTCGTGCTTAGGATCTGAATTTCCAATATCATGCACGCTAAGCGGTATTGAAACCTCCAGTCTATGTAGACGTTGAATAAGTTTTCGTAAATGTTAACCATATTATCGCTTGTCGTTATATGCAATAATAAAAGTATTAACCTAAAAAAAACAATATTAAAAAGAGAGTTAAAAAAAATACTAACTTAAACTTATTTATTCACTATAACAAAACATTAATTATAATAAAATGTTTTTGCAAAATACATAAAACAACTTGGGCCTATCACGGATTTGAACGCACCATGTCTTTTTGAGGGGTAACCACTCAATGGAGCTGTATATACGTGGAGGTGATGGCCGTGATCGATCGCACACGATCCACGCAAACACTTACTATTATTGTTTCACAATTATTATTACTATCCCATTTATTTCATCATGATAACTGCAGCACTTTTATTTTATTTCAGAATACCTTGATATACATTCACTGCAGATACATAAATTACATGTGGTCTTGAATTTGTCGGTCTGCCAGGAAATATGCAATACTTACCTAACCAGTTTCAGATCTTAGACTGATCTTTGCAGATATCGCGATCTAAAAACAAAACAACATTATCATTATAGTGAAACCTATAAGAGAAAAGGTAGGATATTTGGTTATCACTAACAGACATCTTTGTAATTATAAAAAATTATTATTTGCAGTGGATCTATCAAAACTTTACATCCGTAAAAGTATTTTGAGCATAAGAATACAAGGAGTTCATTCCGAGCCCTGGATATCCAGCATTACACCTGATAAACATGTTCCTCGCAAGGTTTCAATCTCAACCTTGGTCGGCCGCGCCTCGAAATAAGTGCAAAAAACAATATACCTACAGAAACATAAAGAAATTAACATTTTTAGAAGATAAATCATTTGAACCAGCGAGCAGTAACTTGCGCCGCATTAACAGCGCTACGAGTGCCTGTTGCTACACGTAGGTACTGCTAACAACATAAACGAGCTACTTGTTAAATTAAAGTTTAATGTTAATATTCTTATACACGGATAGCAATTACAGCTGCATATCAGTGTGCTACAAACAGCTCGTTCTGAAGCAATAACAATGGTACCACCTCCCAAACAATAGGTGTTAGTAACATCCATACTGGCTGCTACAAAACTTACACAAACGAGGAGTGAGTGGTCAAACTCAAGCCCATTTATCTGTTAAAGCAATGGCTGAGTAAATGACTTCTGCTGAACTTTGAGTACCAGGTTCAATTTCCGCAAGTAGTAAAGGAGATCCATTTAAAAAAAATGTTTTATTTTATGGTTTTTTTTATGGTAAAAACCGGCCAAGTGCGTGTACGCACAATGAAGGGTTCCGTAGTTGGGATAAATTAATCCCAAGAACAAACTTAACATTGTAGTTGAAAAACATGTTCTCCCATACATTCCAACTGCAAATGTAAATTTGTACGCACAATATTGGGAGATTTACCAAGTTATTTTAAGACTATAAACTTCTTATAGGTTTTCCTGTTATCTAGAAGTATACTAATATACAATTTTCTGTATTTTTTTCAGATATTGACAACGGCAACAGGTAGTCGCTTGAAATATTCACAGAATATTTAGTTATATATTCACTTTAAAAATAAATAATTTAATTAAAATAAAACAAATATTTAAGGGACATACAACAGACGTGTTTTTTTTTTGCCGTTTTTGTAGATAATGGTACGGAACCCTTCGTGCGCGAGTCCGACTCAGACTTGGCCGCTTTTTAAATTGCTCTTAGGTATATTCAGAGCTTTATTTCGTGCTCAGTATAAAGTTGATTGTTTTGATGGAAAATGTCGGCAAGATCTGGATTATTTTTTGTAACATTGACTTTCGAAAAATGCATCTCAATTTTTTTTGGAATTGGCTCCATATTTATAGACAGACTACACGTTTGCTCATCAGACATTTTGATGCTACATACTTGACCGTTTATATTATTAGGTGAACAATAAAAACGCTTTTCTATTATAATAAAGGTGCTTTTCTTCACTATTTTATTTTTATGTAAGTTGTTATAGAAGTATTACACATGTATCTTTGAGTACATGTATCTTTGAGTACATGTATCTTTGAGTAAATGTATCTTTGAGTACATGTATCTTTGAGTACATGTATCTTTGAGTACAGCCAATGAATGCTTCCGGACTTGTTTTCTTTCAGAAAATTATACTTATAACCGCCACACACTAGTATCTTTTTTTTCCTTCTGCTATCTATATAAACTAACTCACTGTTTTCATTCATTTTAGTATTACTATTATAACTTTAATAACATAAGGCCAAGTCAGTACATTATACACATGTCGCCAACCTCGCGAGCCAAGTGAGTACATTATACACATGTTGCCAACCTCGCGAGCCAAGTCAGTACACAGTACATTATACACATGTTGCCAACCTCGCGAGCCAAGTCAGTACACAGTACATTATACACATGTTGCCAACCTCGCGAGCCAAGTCAGTACACAGTACATTATACTCATGTCGCCAACCTCGCGAGCCAAGTCAGTACACAGTACATTATACACATGTTGCCAACCTCGCGAGCCAAGTCAGTACACAGTACATTATACACATGTCGCCAACCTCGCGAGCCAAGTGAGTACATTATACACATGTTGCCAACCTCGCGAGCCAAGTCAGTACACAGTACATTATACACATGTTGCCAACCTCGCGAGCCAAGTCAGTACACAGTACATTATACACATGTTGCCAACCTCGCGAGCCAAGTCAGTACACAGTACATTATACACATGTCGCCAACCTCGCGAGCCAAGTCAGTACACAGTACGTTATACACATGTTGCCAACCTCGCGAGCCAAGTCAGTACACAGTACATTATACACATGTTGCCAACCTCGCGAGCCAAGTCAGTACACAGTACATTATACACATGTCGCCAACCTCGCGAGCCAAGTCAGTACACAGTACATTATACACATGTTGCCAACCTCGCGAGCCAAGTCAGTACACAGTACATTATACACATGTCGCCAACCTCGCGAGCCAAGTCAGTACACAGTACATTATACACATGTCGCCAACCTCGCGAGCCAAGTCAGTACACAGTACATTATACACATGTTGCCAACCTCGCGAACCAAGTCAGTACACAGTACATTATACACATGTCGCCAACCTCGCGAGCCAAGTCAGTACACAGTACATTATACACATGTTGCCAACCTCGCGAGCCAAGTCAGTACACAGTACATTATACACATGTCGCCAACCTCGCTTAGTCTTTACTATTACTAATTTATTTATGTATTAGAATTTCCAGCCAGTGATCTTATTAGTGCATAGTTTACAAAGTATAAAGACTTGAATAAAATTATGTAAAACTAAAACTTTTAAGAAACTTGTTTAAGCGGTTCCTAATAAAATTAGTTACAAAGCTACTGCTGTATTATGTATAAATAATTATATTGTGTTGAATTTAAAAAAATATAATCTTGTGATAAATACATCACTTTAACTAAATCTATCACTCCTTGTGATTGTACTTTGACTGTCGAAACAAAAATATGCCGAAACGAAAATCTGTTTCAACGGAAACAACTGCTGAAAAGTTCTACTTTCGTATACGATTCATATATTTTCTAACTACTATGTTCAGATCGTCTTGTGCGCGCTTGTAGCTGCGAGCGCTGCAATACGTGAGCAGCGCGGCTTCAGCTGCGGCTGGCAGTCTGGTGGCTGGCACGACCAGCCCAAGACGAAGATCATCGCGGTGAAGAAGCTGGTGCACGTGCAGCGCGAGGTCACCGTGCCGCAAGTGGTGCACGTGCGCAAGGTCATCAACGAGCCAAGGTCATCGTAGTGAAGAAAGAGGTGCCCGTCGAGCACGGCCACCACGGCTAGTGGTGAACACGATATCGAACACGATGCTATACATATTATGTGATTAAATAATTACATAAGATGTATAGCATAGAGTTGTTCTTTTTGTAAATATAAAGGGTTTTCTTACATATTTTATTTTAATTTAACTTCTGAAGAACTCATAGCTATGGCCAAAATCGGAACTACTTGCCCAAATGTTTATCAATAACGCCCCCCTATTAACGTCATTCGACCGCCAAAAGGTCCATAAAGTTTAATAGCAATATTTATTTCATTTAAAATTAATAATAAGGTCTTATCCCAAGGCTCTCTGCGTATTTTTTTGACTAAAAAGTATTATCATTTCAAAGTCAAAATCAAATTGTTTATTGTTTATTTTGAACGTCAATTGAAAATTTCTTCAAAAATCTTTTGAAAATTTTATTTTACCGTCTTGAACGCTACGAATTTGCTACGGCCTACGAGTGCTACGACTCTACTACGACGTAGCAGGACCTTGTTACACCAACTTATAGCTCTATTCTTCAATTTCACAATCGGTTTCGTAAATAATGTCGACGGTAATGTTATGACTGCGATGCTGAACAAGAAAGCTCCGCAGGATGCGTTCATTCATTTGGCACAGCTCGGCGCTTTGTCCAAATCGAACTCGAAGCTTATATCGAACAGTACCTAACGAATGAATTAGTCTATATACCTAGTGTGAGACTTCATAAGCTGCAAATACCGAAATGAGAGAAACTAAGCTTAATTTTATCGACGGAAAACATATTTAAAAATATCTACTCACTCGGATACGTACATTACTTTAGCAGGTAAGGACCTTTTTTGTCAATTATTGTAAATGCACGTGGGTTGGGTGCGGGGAGGCAGGGTAAGCCAAAAGACAATATTGTTTCATCGTGATAGATCTTTTAGTTTTAAGTTATACCGATTTGTTAACACAGGGGTCACAGCAGGCCGGGGATTGCGGAAGTAATAACAGATCCCAAGATCCCCGGTGCAAGTGTGGGAAGGGAACCCTGGGGTGGTTTTTAGTCAGTAACCACCTTATTACAAGACAAGATTTATAATTTGACATGGCATAAACCATGGAGCCAGTTTTTGTAATAAGAACGTAACAGCGATTGAAATACCGTACTTTATACAAAACTGAAAACTTAGTTCGGTACTAAGTTGTCAGTTTTGTGTTTAGGAACTTTACCATAGTCGGAATAAAGTTCGTAATTCAATAATGGCTCCATGTTTTAAACCTGAGTCTGAAGATAAACCTTGTTTTGTAATAAGGGGGTAAGAGTCTGACAGACCCCGCCGCCCACCCCAGGGCGGAGGACATCCATGAGGATTTTCCAACCCGTGAACAAAAAAAAAAAAAAAGGGTCACAGCAGCGAACAAGAACTTAAAAATACAATAAATAATTGTTTTTTTTATATTTTTTCCGTCGATAAATTAAGTTTAGGTTCCCTTTATGTGCACGTTATGAAGACATATATATATGTGCACGTTATGAAGACATATATATATGTGCACGTTATGAAGACACACTATATATATGTGCACGTTATGAAGACATATATATATGTGCACGTTATGAAGACATATATATATGTGCACGTTATGAAGACATATATATATGTGCACGTTATGAAGACATATATATATGTGCACGTTATGAAGACATATATATATGTGCACGTTATGAAGACATATATATATGTGCACGTTATGAAGACATATATATATGTGCACGTTATGAAGACATATATATATGTGCACGTTATGAAGACATATATATATGTGCACGTTATGAAGACACACTATATATATGTGCACGTTATGAAGACATATATATATGTGCACGTTATGAAGACATATATATATGTGCACGTTATGAAGACATATATATATGTGCACGTTATGAAGACATATATATATGTGCACGTTATGAAGACATATATATATGTGCACGTTATGAAGACATATATATATGTGCACGTTATGAAGACATATATATATGTGCACGTTATGAAGACATATATATATGTGCACGTTATGAAGACATATATATATGTGCACGTTATGAAGACATATATATATGTGCACGTTATGAAGACATATATATATGTGCACGTTATGAAGACATATATATATGTGCACGTTATGAAGACACACTATATATATGTGCACGTTATGAAGACATATATATATGTGCACGTTATGAAGACATATATATATGTGCACGTTATGAAGACACACTATATATATGTGCACGTTATGAAGACATATATATATGTGCACGTTATGAAGACATATATATATGTGCACGTTATGAAGACATATATATATGTGCACGTTATGAAGACATATATATATGTGCACGTTATGAAGACATATATATATGTGCACGTTATGAAGACATATATATATGTGCACGTTATGAAGACATATATATATGTGCACGTTATGAAGACATATATATATGTGCACGTTATGAAGACATATATATATGTGCACGTTATGAAGACATATATATATGTGCACGTTATGAAGACATATATATATGTGCACGTTATGAAGACATATATATATGTGCACGTTATGAAGACATATATATATGTGCACGTTATGAAGACATATATATATGTGCACGTTATGAAGACATATATATATGTGCACGTTATGAAGACACACTATATATATGTGCACGTTATGAAGACATATATATATGTGCACGTTATGAAGACATATATATATGTGCACGTTATGAAGACATATATATATGTGCACGTTATGAAGACATATATATATGTGCACGTTATGAAGACATATATATATGTGCACGTTATGAAGACATATATATATGTGCACGTTATGAAGACATATATATATGTGCACGTTATGAAGACATATATATATGTGCACGTTATGAAGACATATATATATGTGCACGTTATGAAGACATATATATATGTGCACGTTATGAAGACATATATATATGTGCACGTTATGAAGACATATATATATGTGCACGTTATGAAGACATATATATATGTGCACGTTATGAAGACATATATATATGTGCACGTTATGAAGACACACTATATATATGTGCACGTTATGAAGACATATATATATGTGCACGTTATGAAGACACACTATATATATGTGCACGTTATGAAGACACACTATATATATGTGCACGTTATGAAGACATATATATATGTGCACGTTATGAAGACATATATATATGTGCACGTTATGAAGACACACTATATATATGTGCACGTTATGAAGACATATATATATGTGCACGTTATGAAGACATATATATATGTGCACGTTATGAAGACATATATATATGTGCACGTTATGAAGACACACTATATATATGTGCACGTTATGAAGACATATATATATGTGCACGTTATGAAGACACACTATATATATGTGCACGTTATGAAGACATATATATATGTGCACGTTATGAAGACACACTATATATATGTGCACGTTATGAAGACATATATATATGTGCACGTTATGAAGACATATATATATGTGCACGTTATGAAGACATATATATATGTGCACGTTATGAAGACACACTATATATATGTGCACGTTATGAAGACATATATATATGTGCACGTTATGAAGACATATATATATGTGCACGTTATGAAGACATATATATATGTGCACGTTATGAAGACACACTATATATATGTGCACGTTATGAAGACATATATATATGTGCACGTTATGAAGACACACTATATATATGTGCACGTTATGAAGACATATATATATGTGCACGTTATGAAGACACACTATATATATGTGCACGTTATGAAGACATATATATATGTGCACGTTATGAAGACATATATATATGTGCACGTTATGAAGACATATATATATGTGCACGTTATGAAGACATATATATATGTGCACGTTATGAAGACACACTATATATATGTGCACGTTATGAAGACATATATATATGTGCACGTTATGAAGACACACTATATATATGTGCACGTTATGAAGACATATATATATGTGCACGTTATGAAGACATATATATATGTGCACGTTATGAAGACATATATATATGTGCACGTTATGAAGACACACTATATATATGTGCACGTTATGAAGACATATATATATGTGCACGTTATGAAGACATATATATATGTGCACGTTATGAAGACATATATATATGTGCACGTTATGAAGACATATATATATGTGCACGTTATGAAGACATATATATATGTGCACGTTATGAAGACACACTATATATATGTGCACGTTATGAAGACATATATATATGTGCACGTTATGAAGACACACTATATATATGTGCACGTTATGAAGACATATATATATGTGCACGTTATGAAGACATATATATATGTGCACGTTATGAAGACACACTATATATATGTGCACGTTATGAAGACATATATATATGTGCACGTTATGAAGACATATATATATGTGCACGTTATGAAGACACACTATATATATGTGCACGTTATGAAGACATATATATATGTGCACGTTATGAAGACACACTATATATATGTGCACGTTATGAAGACATATATATATGTGCACGTTATGAAGACATATATATATGTGCACGTTATGAAGACATATATATATGTGCACGTTATGAAGACATATATATATGTGCACGTTATGAAGACACACTATATATATGTGCACGTTATGAAGACATATATATATGTGCACGTTATGAAGACACACTATATATATGTGCACGTTATGAAGACATATATATATGTGCACGTTATGAAGACATATATATATGTGCACGTTATGAAGACACACTATATATATGTGCACGTTATGAAGACATATATATATGTGCACGTTATGAAGACATATATATATGTGCACGTTATGAAGACACACTATATATATGTGCACGTTATGAAGACATATATATATGTGCACGTTATGAAGACATATATATATGTGCACGTTATGAAGACATATATATATGTGCACGTTATGAAGACACACTATATATATGTGCACGTTATGAAGACATATATATATGTGCACGTTATGAAGACATATATATATGTGCACGTTATGAAGACACACTATATATATGTGCACGTTATGAAGACATATATATATGTGCACGTTATGAAGACATATATATATGTGCACGTTATGAAGACACACTATATATATGTGCACGTTATGAAGACATATATATATGTGCACGTTATGAAGACATATATATATGTGCACGTTATGAAGACATATATATATGTGCACGTTATGAAGACATATATATATGTGCACGTTATGAAGACACACTATATATATGTGCACGTTATGAAGACCCACTATATAAAGGCGCATAGGGAAGGGAAAAAGGCCTAAACTTCGAGCTCTGTTTAAGTTGGTGGTGTAAACGAGCTACTAGCGCCAATAGTACGTATCGGTGTCCGACTTCCGTATCTTCACTAGCGAGAACTTAAAGTTCATACTAACAACCGAACGAACATCGAATGCATCTCGGATTTTTGGACCCTTCGTACCCTTAGACTCTAACCTCCTTATTACAAAACAAGGTTTATCTTCAGACCCAGGTTTAAAACATGGAGCCATTATTGAATTTCGAACTTTATTCCGACTATGGTAAAGTTCTAAACACAAAACTGACAACTTAGTACCGAACTACGTTTTCAGTTTTGTATATACGAGTAGAACGGTATTTCAATCACTGTTACGTTCTTATTACAAAACCTGGCTCCATGGTTTAAGCCATGTCAAATATAAATCTTGTTTTGTAATAAGGCGGTAAGGGTACGAACCTAAAGCTCTAAGACTTAGAGCTTTAGATAAATGCTCTAAGTTCGTCCCTGCCTGAATGTACTGACTACGCGTCATGCGTTAGAAATAATTAATATGGAATAATCCTAGAATTATTTCACAACACATTCCAGCCTTAAATTGTAATATCCCAACTGGCAACTGACTGTAGATCGTACTTACGGACGATCGTTAAACAACAGAGCGCCTGTTAGCATTATTTGCTCAACAATTAGCATTGCGACGAATTGCGAATGCTTTACCTACTCTATCCATGGTGTAGTTCCCTTAATATAATAAGTAATAGTCAAATTTTAATATAGATCGAGGATTCAAATGTTCATTCATTTTAGTATGTCTGGCGTAAGTGGTCCACAACGGACGTCATTTATTGATGCAACGTTCATCATCATATATAACGCAGCGCCTTATAAAACTTCCAACGTCTTGTTGCTCTTCTTGCGAATAGTTTTAGTGTTTCTATTTAGATAGCGACGACCGCCATAATAATTGTAAACAGGAACAATGTTAATTGAAGGAGTGCTCATGTAGATATAGCCGTGGGCCCCAAACTAGGCACAGCCTGTATCTTGGTGGCCCATTAAAGATAGAAAAGACAGATTGATTTAATGACTGATTGAATTAAGGGGATAGGTATTATTTAAGTCTTCGAATTGGGTCTTCATCATCAAGCAAAACACTCTTCGAATGCAATTTCAAAGTCATTTCAGTAACTATAGAGGGTCAAAACTATAGAGGGTCAAACATAAGTTAGCGAAACACAGGCGTGATAGGTACCTATCTTTATCCAAAGACGATAAAACAAATATTCAAATTCAGTTACTGCGCTATTCATGGACATGACGAAGGCGTTTGATTTTGTAACAAAGAATCCTTCTCATAAAATTAAGTAAACTTGGAATTAGGGGCAACGTCCTGGAATTAAGTGAGAACAAAACAAATATCAAAAATAATAAACTAAAACAGAACAAACTTACTTATCGAAACAAAGATTTATAAAGTACGACGTACCGTATACAGCGTGTTACGGAAAGGGTATATATACATATCAAAGGCACGGATTCTTTTGGTGATAACAAACTATATTACATGGCAACATTTTTTGTATACCTATACCTACATAATTATAAAATTAGAAACATTTAACTAATTTAACCGGCGTGCGTAAGGTTAAAATTTGTAACAGGGAGCATAAGGTGGGTGTGCAAGCAAACCCATATGATACCACCCATGTCTTTACAGGTTAATATTAATTTTAATTATTATTTATTAATTATAGTTAATCTACAATCGTTCGAAAACTGATAGAGAGTGTAAAATTTAAACCGTAACCTTATAAATAACCTTTTTATATTGATTTAATTTAAATTTCCTAATTTTGAATTTTTTTACCGACTTCACAAAAAGGAGGAGGTTCTCAAGTCGGTATGGTAGGCACTGGAACTCCAATAAAAAACAATGTATCCTACCCGTGTTTGGTCTTATTGGAATTGTCATGACATGCACTCTGGCTATAAATGATTTTTAACCGACTACAAAAAAGTAGGAGGTTCTCAATACATATATATCTAGCCATATGTACATATAAAAGGAAACCGTGACTGATTGGTCTATCAACACAGCTCAAACCACTGAACAGATTGGCCTGAAATTTGGCACGTAGACATCCGCTAAGAAGGGGTTTTTGGAAATTTGACCTTTAAGGGTGGAAAACGGGGGGTTTTGTTTGCATGAAAAATCTTATTCCTAGGGTTAATAAACTTGAAACTTGGACGAATACTTACGTAAGTAAATTATAAAGTTTATATTTTTTTGTTAACTTATCTTCAACGGATGGGATATCAAAGCTTGTATAGAAGAATTTTAATGCGCGGTCCGATCAACTCGAAACTCAGTATTTATACTTAAGACCAAAAATGAAGAATAACTTGTATCAGGGTTTTTCGAAAATCTACCCATAACGGGGTGAAAAGGGGTAGTCAATTTTACAAGAGAGGATTTTACTACGTGGCTTGATTAACTCGAAAATTGGTATAACCTCTATGTCAAATAATGGAAAAGTCGCAAACCACTTTAAAAATTAACCTCTTTGGGGGTGTAAAGGGGGATGGATACAGTTTGTATGAAAAAAATCTTCTTTCGTTGATCTATTAACTTGAAACTTAGCCTGAATACTTCATCATCAGTCTCCTGCCCTAATCCTCATTTATTTGGGGTCGTCGTAACATGTCGAATTACACTATAGATTTAATACATACAAAAGGAAACAGTGACTGACTTACTGACTGATCTATCAACACAAAGCTCAAACCACTGAATTGATTGGGCTATTTGGCACACAGATAGTTATTATGACCTAGGTAACCGCTAAAAACAGATTTTTGAAGATTTAACCCCTTAAGGGGTGTAAAATAAAACTTCCTGTCTCTGTTGTTTTCATAGCAAGTAGTTGTATACGAATTGGTGTGGGGTAGGTACCACTAAAAAGTGAAAAATATAAAACTTTTTTACAAAAAAAACAACCGACTTCCAACAAAAACACTAAAAAGTGAAAAATAACTATAATTTCGGAAGCACATAACATAACATCACGCCTTGTTTCCTCGAAGGGTAGGGCAGAGGTGTACCTGTAGTACACCCACATTTAATATTATATTTAATTAAATTTCGGAAGTCTGTGGCCATAAACGAAAATACAAAACCAAAGACACCGACTTCCGAAATTAAATTAAATATTACCTTAACGCCGGCGCTGGCGTACTTAATAAATAATAAGTACGACATTTAGTAAATATAATATTATGACATGAGTTTTCCGCTTACTCGCCGCTCTTGTTTACACGGCTATAAAGTACCTGCAGAGTGATTTAATCGCCAGCTCAGTAATAAACAGCATGCACACAGTATCAGTTCCCACTGCCATCAATCACAGCGCGCCGGAGTTTTAACTAGCCGAGCTGTCGCTCTCGTACTGGACTGTAACGAGTGCATCGGCGCGTGATCAGCTGCTCTAATTAATGACTCCCGCGACGCTTCCTACTTCCACACGCATGCGGTGCATGTAACACAACCAAATGCTCGTATCACCAATCAAGGGTATCTGTGTTGTACTGTTTGCAGATGATATCTCTCTTATTTTTAAATTTGACGACGAAAACAGTGCACTCTTAAGGGGACGATAACCGAATTTTAATGATTTTATACTGAAGATCACGTCTAAACGAGTAATGTTAATGATTTGAATAAAATATATGATAAATTAGAGCATTTTCTCAATAACTTAATATGTAAATATTTTAGATTATGTTTATATTACATAGTAAAATTAATTTGTTAAGTTATGTCTAACGCGGATAAAAAACTGAGAATGGCGCAAAATCTACCAAGCGTATTTTTCTGAAACCTTCACCAATTTAAAGATAATTTATTTATTGATCTTTTAGTTTACGCGTTTTATTAAAATACCTTTTGTTTTGTGTATAATAAATTAATAATGCGTCAAATTGGGGACAGCGCTCCTATTCGGGCGAGTCCTATTACTGGCAGAACGTACGACGCGTTGCGTGAGCTCAGTACAGAACACGCAAGCTAACCACTCAAGGTCACTGGCATCTATCTGCGTCTTAATGGTTACAGATTGGTTTACGGCAAATAACAAGAAAACGAAATGTCTAAAGTTCACCTTACCAAATGTTAGAAATTTTGGTCTTACATCGTCTTACATAAAGAGGTACTTGAAACTGTAGACTCGGCAGTGTTTCTATATCGGGGTATAACAGTAGATGCCAAACTTCAGTGGGGACCACATTATATCAAGCCTAGTGGCAAGGCTCAGTTCGGCCGCATACGTGCTCTCAGGAAAGTAAGACAATTACACTGACGTTGATACAGCCCGATTAGTCTATTTATTTATTTTCATAGCGATATGTCCTATTGTATTCTGCTGTGGGGTAAAGCCGCTGACATTCAAAATTTACTACATACATAAAGTCACGCCTTCTTCCCATGGGGGTAGGCAGAAACTATAGAACGCCACTTGCTACGCTCCTTACATACTCTTTTTGCTCCGCCTACGTTCATACATCTAGTCATACACGCACGCCGGTTGCGAGTACTACGCACCTGACCTTTCTGAAGAACATCACCAATTTGGTAACTATATGTCCTTCTAGGGCGTTTCCCCCGGCGTTTCCACTCACCTCTGCTTTATAAATACCTTTTGTTAGTCGCCTTTCACTCATCCTCTCCACATGACCAAACCATCTAAGCATCTTCAATCTTTGTCACTACATCTTCTTTTAAACTGCACCGTTGCCTTATCACCTCATTTTTCAGCCTATCTTATATTCATAGTCATGCCAGCCATGCTTGGCAAGGATCGCATTTCCACAGCATTTATTCTACTTTCATGCTTCTTTTGCCACACCCAATATTCACTTCCATACATAAGCATAGGCACTAGCTGACCATTGTGAACAGCCAGTCGAGCTTTTTTGGGCATCGACTGATTGGTCACAATCGCATGTAGAGCACCATTCCCTTTATTTCCCGCATTTACTCTCCTTTCCACAACTTCATCAATCTTTCCATCCCTTATAAACTGACTCCCCAAATATATAAACTCACTTACTTGCTCCACACTCTTATCATTTATTTTTACATCACACACCGATACATCCTCGTCTCTTTCAAACAACATGACCTTCGTCTTATTCACATTTATATTCATCCCTTTCCTCTTATATGCTTCATCCATCCCGGTCACCATATCTTGCAACTGTTCTGCAGAAGACGCAAGTAGAACTTGATCATCTGCGTATAGAAGGCATTTGACAGGTAACTCATTCAATCTCAATCCGCACTCACTCTCTTTTAAATCTATCAGACAACTATCCATGTACAAGTTGAACAGCCACGGTGGCGCTACACAGCCCTGTCTAACACCCCTTGATGCTGAACCAGTCTGTGTATGCCCCATTTAACCTAACACAAGCACTGGAATCCTTGTATAAAGATGTCAGGGCCCGTACCAAGCTCCAGTCCACACCGTACACTGATAGTGTCGATCACATCTGAGGAATTTGCAACTTTCTTTACAAATATTCCAATTAAAACTACAGAAACTTTAAATTCCTCTCCCTCACTTGCTATTGATCTATTAATTTACTTTAATTTAGAGAAAAAATTTACATCTTTTTAGTAAAAGAGGCGAAAGACATAATTATAGTACTAGAAGTAGGGATTTATTAGCTCAACCAGGTTTCAGACTGGCAAAAGTAGACTCGTCTTTCATGGGGTACTGTTTAAAATGTTATAATATAATTCCTCCCCACATACTTCAACTGAATGAGACGAAATTCAAATCTTGTATAAAACGCACACTATGCAAGCAGGCATACTATAATTTGGGGGATTACATCGCTGATAAAAATGCTTGGCTCAATGCTGGTCCAGCTCCACAACCTCAACTAATTGATTAACATTTGAAAATACTGTTGGAGCTGCTGAAGATTTCAAAAACTATCTTTGCTTTGTATAAATTCAATCTCTTAGTATTATATAATTGCATAGAACATGTGTGAGCACTATGTACTTACTATAAAGCTACCATTTACTGAGTACTTCTTTCATTGACTTGAATGTGCAATGGCGGCTGAGAATATGTCATGCTCACTGTAATGTCTCGCTGATGGTGGCGGGTGTGTTGGATCATTTAGCTCCCTTCAAAATGGTTGAGTTGAATGGTGCTAATCCATGCGTCATGTTCGTGAACGGGCGCCATCAGTAGGGACTGGTCATCTCTTAGCGGCCTTGGCTTATTTTAATTTAAGTTTTGAATTGTTTTTTTTTTATATTTTTGTTACGGACGCCTTTGACGTTTTGCATCGTTCTCACATGTTTAATTTCAACACGAATGATGTAACCAATATTTTGTAACCATATGTTAATTTAAAAGAGTGTCCGTGGAGTTTCTTGCCCGTTCTTCTCCATAGGTACCTACTAAGCTTTGGAATGGGCAACTAGCTTCATTTTGATGACTGACCGACCCCCTTGACAATTCAAAAGTGCCTGTAATTGGTTTATTTGAAATAAATGCTTTGAGTTTTGAGTTTTTTTTTTTTTTAAAAGCGAATGTTTTAGCTTGCCCTGTGGAATTTAAATTTAAACATATAAACCATGTGGTCGTTGTAAAGACTTTTAAGCAACTTAAGATTAAAATTACCGAAGATCTGTGGGGCATGTCTACTAAAGTTTGTCAATCCATTATTGAGACAATTGCACCATATCTAGCTTTAATATTTAATTTGTGTGTAGATCAAGGGATATTCCCAGATTTAATGAAGTATACTAAAGTTATTCCACTTTTTAAATCCGGTGACAGCAAAGACACTAATAATTATAGACCTGTATCGGTTTTGCCTGTTTTCAGCAAGGTGTTTGAAAAAGTAATGTTAAATCAAATGCTCAATCACTTCAATCGTAATGACATCTTACACGATCAACAGTATGGTTTCACCAAAGGACGTTGTACAACTGACGCCGGTGTCACATTATTGAAACACATTTTTAACGCATGGGAAGAGGCACAAGACGCAATAGGCATCTTTTGTGACCTTTCCAAGGCATTTGATTGCGTGAATCACGAAACACTGCTCTTGAAACTTGAGCATTACGGACTGGGTAAACTTGCGCTTAACTTAGTAAAATCATATTTGAATGATAGATTGCAGCAAGTTCAAATAAATGGTGTGAATTCATTGGGTTTAATAGTCAAAATGGGGGTACCACAGGGCTCAATATTGGGTCCGTTCCTCTTTTTAGTATATATAAATGATTTACCTCATTTACTGAAAAACCGACCACAAATGGTGTTATTTGCTGATGACATTTTTAAAGTAAGCAGACATGCACAGGAGCTTGACGACGTAAATAACGCTATGATTATGGTCCATAATTGGTTTACTGTAAATAATTTGGTATTAAATGAGAAGAAAACTAAATGCAGAAGATTCGCGTTACCGAATGTTAGAAGTAGTGAATGTCACGTTGTATTGAACAAAGAGATACTAGAATTCGTCGAAAAAACTGTTTTCCTGGGAATCACGCTTGACTCTAAGCTGCAGTGGAGTCCTCACTTAACATCACTTGCAGGGCGGCTAAGTTCAGCCGCCTACGCTGTTTTGAAAATTCGCCAATTAACAGACGTGGATACAGCGAGACTGGTCTATTTTAGTTACTGTCATAGCATCATGTCTTACGGTATTTTGCTGTGGGGACGGGCTGCAGATATTGTTTCTATCTTTGTTCTGCAAAAGAGGCCTATCAGAGCCATCTACAACCTCCGCAGATGCGACTCTTTAAGGGAACTGTTTAAAGAAATTAACATCATGACGGTACCTTGCCAATATATTTATGAAAATATTATGTATGTTAGAAAAAACCTACATCTTTTCAGTAAGATAAGTGACAGGCATAATTTTAATACTAGAAATAGGAACAAATTAGATCAACCACGTTTCAGATTGTCAAAAGTACACACTTCTTTTATGGGGTATTGTGTAAAATGTTATAATAAAATACCACCAAACTAAATGAGAAGAAATTTAAAACATCCATTAAACGCACACTATGTAGACAAGCATATTATAGGTTGGATGATTATATCGTAGATAAAAATGCTTGGCTTAATGCTGGTCCTGCTCCACAACCACTTGGGCTCACTTGTTAAAATTATAATATTTGGAAGAGATGCTTCCCCCTTTTTTATGTTCTGACATTACAATCATATTTATTATATAAAATGTACTTAATCAAGTTTTAGTTGTTGAATACTTCAATAGGTAATTATGTTTATCTTTTTGCTAGTGAAATTTTATTTATCTTTGAAATGCATTGCAAGTTATAGTTTTGTATAATTTAAAAGCATTTTTTAAATTTTTGTAAATGTGAGTACCATGGAGCCGTTTATTATGTTATGATGTATGTTGACTTAAAAAAGTTTGGCAGTTAAGAGTATGTCATGCTCACTTAAATGTCTCGCTGATGGTGGCGCGTGTGTTGGTTCTTTCGGTTCCCTACAAAATGGTTGAGCTGGATGGTGCTGATCCACGCGTCATGCTCGTGAACGGGCGCCGTCAGTTGTGACTGGTCTTCTCCTATCTGCCAGGGCTTATTTGTAATATTTTATATTGTTTTTTAAATAATTTATATTTTTACATTGTTCTCACATATAGAAGCGACAAGAATAATGTACCCAGGATTTGGTAATATCTTGATTTAAAAGAGTGTCCTTGGAGTTTCTTGCCTATTCTTCTCCATAGAGATCTACGTTTTGGAATGGGCAAATAGCTTCAACTTTCTGACTAACTGACCGACTCTTTGACAATTCAAAAGTGCCTGTAATTGGTTTAATTGAAATAAATGCTTTGAGTTTGAGTTTTGACAGTTCTTCCCTCCACACACTATCATAGGCCTTCTCCAAGTCAACGAAAGCACAGTAGACTTTCATGTGCTTTGCCAGATATTTTTCGGCTATCCACCTTAAGGAGAAAATCTGATCCATACATCCCATTCCCTCTTTAAATCCTGCCTGCACATCCCATATTTCCTCATCTGTTATTCTTATCACTCTATTTATTAAAACCTTCGCATACAGTTTGCCGACAACACTCAAAAGACTAATGCCGCGGTAGTTTTTACACTCCTGCTGAGAGCCTCTTCCCTTATTTATTTGTTCTTCAAAAACGAGCTGTTCTAGCAATTTACCAGCTGGGTGCCAGACTTTCTCTGAGAGATGTTTTTAAAGATATTGGTATTCTCACGGTGACATCATATTTACCAACATCTTATATGTTAGGCAAAATATACACTTAAACACTAAAAACAGTGATATTCACAATATTAACACGAGAAGTAAGGACAAATTATGTGCTCCATTTCACCGGCTTCATAAGGTTCATAACTAATTTGTTGGACTTGGTATAACTTTTTATAACAAGCTACCCTCTTCTTTGTTAGATTTGCCTTTTAACACGTTCAGTGCTGGGAGCCCTCCTGGAGGGTTCACTCAAGTCGCATATGGGATACCGGGAGCACTCGCGAAGGGCTCATTTTAAATAACCATTTTTCTTAGCGAATACAGCATTATAAACTGTGAAAATAAAATCAGTTGTATAATTTGGCAAGATTTAATAGTATACTCATTAGTTTTCAAATACAAGCATTTTTATTTATATTCATATTTATTTTTTTCATTATAACTTGCTATACCTATGTATGGTGGCATGGCGTATGAGCTATACCTATGTATGGTGGCATGGCGTATGAGCTATACCTATGTATGGTGGCATGGCGTATGAGCTCTACGAAAAGTGGGTAGAGTCGAAAGTGTGCGTTTAAAGTTAAAATTAAATTCAATATTTGTTCAAAGGCATACTATTTTATCAACGACTACTTAAACTATAACAATGTTTATGTTCTTTCTCCAGAATTAGCTTACGTACTGACAGGTTAAGAGTTCATATAATTGTTTATTTTATTTGACTGTCCTTAGACAAAAAATTAAAATAAATTGACTTTTTTTTTTATTTATTAATTACATAATCTACTCAACACAATATTTTTTTATGAGCTGTATTGCAATCTGTGATCAGTTGTCGATGTCGCTAGCTAACCGCTAGCGACCTATTCTTGCCTGAACATTTGAACAACCGGCAGAAGTTCGTCATGCTCCCTTAGATGTCACTGCTTGCGGTAGCGTCGAGGGCAGGGTTGCCTCCTTCCCTCAATTTTTTTTGTTATTATTTGTGATTTCTGCTTGAGTATAGCTTTCGACGAAATGGAAATCCAACAATTATATGATTATCTTAAACAAGCAATGGAAAAAAGCTCGAAAAATATCATACTAATAGGCGACCTAAATGCAAAAGTTGGAAAACCACTGCCAGATGAAAACCTTATAATGGGTGAATTTGGTTACGGCAACAGAAATCAAAGAGAAGAAATGTTCATAGAATTCTGCTACCAATATAACCTGAAGATAATAAACACTTTTTTCAAAAAGTCTCCAAAGGACTTGACCAGTGGGACTATGGGCGCCTGCTTAGGTGGCAAAATCAATGTGCAGCAAATATTGTTTTAGTTTTGCAATTGTTGTATTTTATAGTTTACACATATAAACGTTTCACGAATGTTAAAGATCAGGAAATTGAGAAAATAAAGAAAAGTTTTCATTAAATAACTCTGCTTTTCGATATGAGATGGCGGTAGGCGTTGTGGTTAGCGAGTGAATGACTTTCTACTATTCGACACGGCATTGAGGCGCTAGGTTTTTATTTATTTTTTACCATCAAAAGGGCAAATGAGCATGTGGGTCACCTGATGTTAAGCAATCACCGCTTCCCATAGACATCCACAACACCATGGTTATTGCTAATGCGTTGCCACCCCTTTCTCTCCCCAAACCCTGGACTTCCGGTTCTCCCACTCACCATTCGAAGCGCAGCAACATATTGTATTAAGTTAGGTATCCTGAAGACGAAGGAGACTAGTCTCCACGACACAGGGAATCCTAGTGTGGAGGCTAACGCTGTTTTGAATTTGTACTGCTCTCTTGAACAATAAAGTTTATTTTATTTTTTATTTTTTTGTAAGAGCGTGGTACCTACCTTCCCTGTCGAGCCAACCCAATTACGAACTACAATCAGCTATTAATTGACTGCAACTGGGCTCTACGTGGGTCGGGAGACAAAAATAAGGCTATAATATTTGTGAAGAGATGAGGATTACACTGAATAATAAAACTATTATTTAATGAATAAATTATTTTAATATTCATAAATAAATAAAAAATATGTAGGAAAGACGGACAATATAAACAAAGTATCTACAATAATATAATTCATCATGGAAAATAATGGGTAGTAATGGGCTGTCTGCAGGAATCATATAGAAACGCAGTCCTCTGACTGACACGACTTAATAATTTGAAGGCACAGCGTGACTATCGCCGCAATTCTCTCGTCCGTACAGATGTCACCATACCATTATATGCCTAGCAATCTCTCATTTGAAAGTTGAAACAGGGGTGACAAATAAGCATCGAATGGAAGCTGAAAAATAAAAATGTTATTTTATTTTGTATACTTGGTAATTAACTATTAAAATACCTGATATATGAAATTCCATGAAATACGTCTTGAGTGTGTATACACTTGACTAATAGTCACTATCCTATCCAGCCATAGCTAGCAATAAACATAATAGATTGAGTATTCATGTGCCTGGGTCATGTAAACCACCAAATAAATGCTGCTTTGTTAAGTTTTGCTGGCTCACATATATGTAATCGAACTGCTGTGTCAGACTTTATAGCTGTCTTGTTGCTAAATAGTATTATTTCAATGTAGTATATGTAAATACCTGATTGTTCATGGGGCAAGACTAGCTTGCAGGGATACGCTTGCAGGGATACGGTTTGCGTTGCATAATATGCCTTTGAACTCGCCTTAATACACACATAATATCCATTACCGAATCGTAGAGCAAAACATATGATTCCTTTATGAATAGCCGCCATAGGTAATCGGGGTTTGAAGATGTCAGGCCGTAAAGAATAGCAATGGTCCTTAGAAATAGAACACATTATTCGCACAGTACACAACGTACGGGTAAACACAACACGCGTGAGTTGGGAACTGCAATCAAGTTATTGTACTCTTTGACTGCAATAAACCTGACGTGGTGTGAGATGTGCAAGTAGGGGGTGAATGGCGATAATAGATAATAGATTTTTTCTCGAACCTAACATACTAAAATCGAAATCAGTTGCTTTTTTTAGATAAGAACTCAACCGTAGAACGTTAATGCCGGTAAAATAAAATATTATTCGAAAATCTATTTTATTTATCATGCTTTGACTCGAATCAATTGATTTGTTGATTTTATGAAAAATACTCCTGCCTCTTTGGTCCCTACACATAATGTGTCCGCCACTAACGTCAGATGCATTGTCAAAGAAATAACACTCCTATAAAGGCAGTGATAGAAGTAATGGTGTTCCATGTTAGAATTACACACACATGTCAATAAAAACCTAACCAAACATAGAGGCGTGTCAACAAATAAAATTAATTACAAACAAATCATACATAATTACTAAAATTCACTTGATAGAACATAACTCGTTAGATAAGATAAGATTTCTTTATTTGTTAAACATTGTATACATACAAGAGCATGCAAGATATTACAGTCATCGTTTGAGTCCCATCATGTTTAGCCGTAAGTATCGGCGTACAAATATTTCCTTAGCATTAAAAATAATTAACAATAAACAAATCGAAAATTTACCTAGAACTAACAAAGTTTATAATTAGAAACTTAATAAATTAGAAATTATTTTGTTATAATGTCAAAATTCCATATTCATAAACATTTAATATTAGTGTCATATAAATTATTAGTAATTAATTAGTATTATTAGTGTCAGGAAAAAACTAAAATTATTCACTCAAAAAAAAATCCTTTTCGGTCAAAAATTCGGAGACACTATAGTATGCTTTTTGCGAAAGGAACATTTTTAATTGTTGCTTGAATGCCTTACCATTTAGCTCCTTCCAACGTTTAGGCAATATGTTATATATAGTAGGCGCCATGCAGACGATACTTTTGCGCATGAGTGCCGTTTTTGCTGGATAGACTCGAAGAATGGTCATATCCCGTCTGTTACGCGGTACAACGTCCTGTAGACGTGGAAACAAATTGGGGTTTGTTTTAACAAACATTGCGGTTTCGAGGATATACATACAAGGAAGAGATAATTATATTGTACTTTTTAAAATATGGTGTACATGTATCAACCGTTTTTAGCCCAAACATAGATCTAATGCATCTCTTTTGAGCCTTAAATGCCGTGTTAGCGTCGGTAAAATTTCCCCAAAATATGATGCCGTATCTTAGGTGAGACGCAACTAAGCCATGGTAGGCCGCAATCAGGGTATCTACATTCACAACTGCAGCTAGAGAGTGTAATGCAAATGCAGAACTACATTTTTTTTTGCAGAGTTTCTCGATTTGTGCTTTCCAGTCAAGTCTTTTGTCAATTATTAGTCCAAGGAATTTTGTAGTATTTACGATTTCAACAATTTTATTATCTATATTTATGTCCATATTTTCTATAGTCAAGCGTTGGCTAAAATGTATGATTTTAGTTTTATCTAAATTAATCATTAAATTATTATTATTTAACCATTCTATTATAGATGTCAAGGTATTGTGAATGTCAAGTTTATATTGGATCATGTCATTGCTATTACTAGAAATTGTCACCGTGCTATCATCTGCAAATAAAGTCATAGGGTGTGGAATTGATTTTGGCAAGTCATTAATGTATAGTATAAAAAAGGTGGAGGTCCTAATACACTACCTTGTGGAACACCAAAAGTAGTTTGACGTTCATCTGATAAGTATATCTCTTCCTTTTTAGTAGTTATATTAATTCTAGTGATTTCTGTTTTCTGCTTTCTATTGTCTAAATAGGATTCAATTAAATTCAGAACATTACCTCTTATGCCATAAGCGTCAAGTTTGTTTATTAAAATGTCATGATTTACATAGTCAAATGCTTGAGTCATATCGCAGAAGATAGCACATACAGGTGTTTTTTTGTCAATTTTTATCAATACAGTGTATAAAAAGTCGTAAATCGCCATATTTATAGTCTTATTTTCGCGAAATCCCTTTTGCTCATTACATAATATATATTTTTTTTCTAAGTAACCGTTTAATTCCTTTTGAATAAATTTCTCAAATATTTTCGAGAAGATAGGTATCAGAGAAATAGGCCTGTAGAATTCCATGAGCTCTCTATCTTCTTTCTTAAATAATGGCTTAACGATTGCTATCTTTAGTGCCTCAGGAAACGTACCAGCTACAACACATAGATTTATAATATGAGACAAATGGTCGCATATTTCAGATGCTTCAGCTTTTATTACTTTGGTTGATATGCCATCGTAACCCACGCTATTTGTGTTTTTTAAGGCCATAGTAATTTTCTGTGCCTGTTGTGGTGTACAGGGTGCCATAAACATCAAGTTTTTGCTGTTTAAGATGGGCCGTGTAGTTTTATCACTGGACTGGAGGGGTTGTATTCTATTAATAAAATAGTCATTAAATTGATTAGCAATTTGTTTCGCATCCGTAATTTTGACATTATTGATTTTAATTTTTAAAATATAATTTTTAGGTACATTAAATTTACCTTGATTTATTATTTGCCAGGCGGTTTTACATTTATTGTGTGATGTTTTGATTTTATGGTTATTTTGTGAACGCTGTGTCAGAGTCATAATTTTTCTAAAAAGCTTAGAGTATTCTTTAAAGCGAGTTCTATTTAATTCATTTGATTTTAATCTGTAGGTCCACAGAAGTTGTCGTTTTTTCTTACTACAGGATTTAATACCTTTAGATATCCACCTTGGCTTTGTTATTACATTTATTGTAATCATAGTCTTAGGAAAACAGAGGTTGTAGAAAAAAGAAAATATTTCATGAAATTTATTGTACGCGATGTTCGGGTCTTCCGTTTCATATACTTCGGAGAAATACATTTTGCTCATACAATATTTAAATTTAGATGTATTTTCCTTGCTGTAATTACGTCTAATAGCACCGTATTTGTCGATCGTACATATTTTATTTACCGGGCATTTTAAAATCTGGGCTGTGTGGTCTGAAAGGGCAAACTCTAACACTTCTGATTTACACCGTTTGTTATAATTAAGCGCAAAATTATCGATACATGTCTGACTTTCCGTTCGAGTAGGTTGATTTATTGCTAGTTTTAGGTTGAAGCTAAGTAGAAGGCACTCAAACTCCATCGACTGATAATTCCTTTTAAACATGTCTATATTGAAATCGCCAGCAATGACAATATTTTTATATGCATTCTTTGACAATTCGTATAAAACTGTTTCGAATTGATTAAAGAAACTATTGACATTATTACTATTTGGGATACGGTACACACATACAAAGGCAGTCTTGTACTTGGTGAGCTCAATAGCACAGCATTCAAATGTCCCTGTTATTGACATTTTTGAGATTTTAAATAACTCCTTCCATTCATGACCATTTCTAATTAGGATACATGATCCACCTCTCTTAACTTCTTTTCTACTATAGTGAGCGGCTAAGCAGTAGTTTGGTATGCTCAGCTGGTTTTCGTAGCCTTCCATCATAAAATGCTCTGTAATGCATATTACATCCACTAGTATGTTTTTTTCTGTAAGTTCAGTCAGACAAACTGTGAGCGTATCCGCCTTGTTCAACAAATCTGCTATGTTCTGGTGCAATACATGGAGATGTTTAGTGACGAAAAAGTTCACCGTGTGACAGATTATCCATACTATAGTTCATGTCAGTCGATATCATCTGGTTATTATATTTTATGTCATCAATTAAATTAATTATATCCTTAAAAATTAATCGTATTCCAGTATTATTTATGGGTGCGCCAAAGTTCACCTAAATTTTCAACTCCGATAATTGGAAATCCGAAAATGTTCTTCCTAACATTTTTTACCCTAACAATCACAATTCCTAACTACTCTGTCTCTAATGTTCATAATTCCGAAGCATTCAACTTCATAATGTCAGTAGCAATAAACATCTATTATACTTTTATTTGTTTTCCTATATTTTCTCAACATAACCATCTTTTACACTATTATTCAAAGTCATATTTTAATTTTATTTATAGCGGTGTGTACCTGCAAAGTTATTCATAGGTTAGGTTAGGTTAGAACTGTGACCAATTACGCGCGAGCCGAGCGAGCGCAGCGAGCGGTGCCGCGGCAGCGGCCGGCGAGCGCTACCTCGAAATTGGTCGCGAAATTTTTCTAAGTATTTTTTTCATAGTGCCCCAAAGACGACACTCTGACCTGAATTTCATTCATTTAAGACAAAAATCAGTGAAACGACCTTTAATCATTCTAAACAGTTGGTTTTTTAGACATAATTATCTCAGGTATAGTTATAGTTTTAGGTATAAAAGCGTTATGATAAAAAACAGTAGGAGTTTAAATATATTTAAATTAATGATATTATTAATTACAATTTTCGGAAACATGAGTGTTATGAACATCACCGGTAGCACTACAAATAGTATGAATGAAAACTTTAGGGTGAAAAATTTTAGGAAGAGTGATCATTCGGATTACAAATCATTAGGAATGGTAATTTCGGGTAAAGGACTTTAGGTGAGCCAATATGGACCCATTATTTATTGCGCCAGTCCGTCTGTTATACTCAGTGTAGCCGTAGGAGAGATTTTTATTGCTGTCTATTAGATAAGCGTATTCGTGCGTCAGTATGTCCAAGAAAAGCAAGTTATTAAATGTCTCTAATCTTGAATTGTATAAATTAGTGTAATTCTCGCATTTATATGGTGGAGCGCACAAAATAAACTTAGTATGGTTGATTTCCTGTAGTACTTGTCTGATATGCATAATAATGTCAAAGTAACTATTTGTTGTTCTGAAGACTTCTTCACCTAACATGATTATGCAGTAGTCCTCTAACGTAAAGTCGGATACTATGTCTTTTAACCCTTTTAGCAATAAGCTTACATTTCCATGAGGTGTTATGTGGTGATAGATTTTCGAACGAGTAAGCGAGTCCTCTGCAATGCTCAGAATTTTATTATTTTTATCTGTACTCAAAATACATATTTTGCATCATTTCTTAGTATTAGGGTTTGGACTTGCGTATTGGTTATTTTTAATATTAGGACAATTTTTGGTCATTTCTGTAGTCTCGTGACTTTTTTTGTTATCTGGTGTTTCGAATTGGGTTTGTTTATTGCTAGTTAATCGTTTGTTTTTCTGTTTTTTGGCACTAGATGGTCTTAATTTAGCTGGACTGTTCGTCACTTTCTTCAGTAAATCATTTTGTTTACTCAAATTATCATTTCATTGTTTGAGTTCATTGTTTTCTAATGACAATGTTTCGATTTCTGAATGAGCACTTTGAAGCTCTATGGTAAGTTTTATAACTTGTTCTCGTACCATTTTTAGTTCGTCATCCTCATCGTCTGACATCTCAGGTACACTACTGACTGTATTATTCAGATTATGTGTCATATTATCACTGTTGTTTAGGTTCGAGTCCGAGTTTGTTCTATTACGGCGAAAGGTAATGTTTTGCAAGAAATCCATTTCGGTGTTCTAAGTGTTTCTTTCTTTGCCTTTATTTAATTTTATTGGTATTTTTAGTTCCGACAACAATGACAGTACTCACAAAAAGTACTTTTCCCTGGTAGGATTGAACCCGAACCCAACGATGCGTCAGGCGAGCTCTTAACCGTTCGGCTACCGTATCAGTTAATATCAGTTAAGTATGTATGTGAAATATGCTAGTTGCATTACTAGGACTACGCTATGAATGATATGGCTGCGTTTATGTCTTCATAGATGTCGCTCTTTACAATCTCATTGTGTGGTGTGTGGTGAAAAGGGGTAGCCCTTTTCACCCCGTTATGGGTAGATTTTCGAAAAACCCTGATACAAGTTATTCTTCATTTTTGGTCTTAAGTATAAATACTGAGTTTCGAGTTGATCGGACCGCGCATTAAAATTCTTCTATACAAGCTTTGACATCCCATCCGTTGAAGATAAGTTAACAAAAAAATATAAACTTTATAATTTACTTACGTAAGTATTCGTCCAAGTTTCAAGTTTATTAACCCTAGGAATAAGATTTTTCATGCAAACAAAACCCCCCGTTTTCCACCCTTAAAGGTCAAATTTCCAAAAACCCCTTCTTAGCGGATGTCTACGTGCCAAATTTCAGGCCAATCTGTTCAGTGGTTTGAGCTGTGTTGATAGACCAATCAGTCACGGTTTCCTTTTATATGTACATATGGCTAGATATATATGTATTGAGAACCTCCTACTTTTTTGTAGTCGGTTAAAAATCATTTATAGCCAGAGTGCATGTCATGACAATTCCAATAAGACCAAACACGGGTAGGATACATTGTTTTTTAACGGAGTTCCAGTGCCTACCATCCGGCTTCATCATCAGATCAGTTTGATGGTACCATTTTGATCAGAGCTATTTATTTAAATTTGCTTCGCTTAACTATCTTAATCCAGATATCTCATCGCCACCCGTGAATTACGTATCACTGAGAAGTTCCGGTGGCCATCTGTGGCCTTCTTCATCTGTTCCACTTCAACAAATTATACTTTCTGAATGCAAATGATTGACTTGTTGATGAAAATATAAAAATTGCTATAGGTATGCCTATAATATTTGAGGAGTTCCCTCAATTACTCATGGATCCCAACATTAGAACTGGATTTTGAAAAAAATGGGACCAATCTGGAAATATATCCTTTCAATTAAAAAAATAATTTTCCAAATCGGTTCATAAACGACGGAGTTCTGAGGTAACAAACATAAAAAAAAAAAAAAAACAAAAAAAAAAAATACAGTCGACTTGAGAACCTCCTCCTTTTTGTGAAGTCGGTTAAAAATTAAATAGACTATATTACCACAAACCTTCCCAGGCCGTTCATCACTATATAGTATAAAACAAAGTCGCTTCCCGCTGTCTGTCTGTCCCTATGTATGCTTAGATCTTTAAAACTCCGCAACGGATTTTGATGCGGTTTTTTTAATAGATAGAGTGATTCAAGAGAAAGGTTTATATGTTTAAAAAATGTGTGCAGTAAAGCCGCGGGCAGCAGCTAGTAGAGAATATAAATGTTCTAAGCAATTTCAAGCACTCCAGTAACCAGTGTTTAGTTAGATCTACCTCTAATTTTGATAAAACAGCAAATAACCGGAAGAATTTCAAGAATAAACAGCTAAATTGAATCGACCACGAAAGGTTTAAAGCTCAACTCCACACCATAATATGCCAAGATAATAACGAATCAATACAAGATCGGTACAACACTTTGGTAAATTCAATATTATATGCAAACAATCAACTGTAGCAACGAAGATAATAAGACAACAAGCCATTATAACAGAAGAGATAACAGAACTTATTAACCAAAGACATTCATTGCAAAATAAAGAAAATAAATCAAGAACAGGAAATATTTTTTTAAGCCAATTGTACAGAACTATAAATAAAAAAATAGCGTTGAACATCAAAACTCATAGAATAAATACAATAGAAAAGCGTTCAAAAATCTTGACAATACGAGATATCTCATCAAAATTCATCAGGATCCAAAGTTACAAACAGGCAAGATCTACTAAAAGTAACTACAGAGAGAAAATTACAATACATTAACAAAATAAAATAAAACAAATAATAAAGTCAAGACTATGTGGAGTATAATAAACGAACGTACCAATAAAACAAACAAAAAGGGAAAAAATAACATAATACTACAAACTAACAACAATAAAACAACCTCGGAACCAAAAGAAGTCGCAAATATTTTCAACAACCTTTTTGCATCCATCGGTGAAGTCAGCCCTTCACAAACAAACGAGCTGAAAAGTATCCCCGTGCTCTCACCTACCCAAAACACTATGTTCCTTGCCCCTGTAGACCCATACAAAATAAACACTTTAATAAAAAGCCTAAAAAACAAAAACAGTCACAAAATAGACGAATTCCCACCTAGTTTACTCAGGCAATGTGCAGACGAACTCACTTTACCATTTTACAAATTAATAAACCAATCTTTCGAAGAAGTCGTTTTCCCTGATCACCTAAAAATTGCACTAGTGAAACCTAGACACAAGAAAAATAGCAAAACAGACCCTAATAATTATCGCCCAATAGCTCTTCTGCCTACAGTTTCAAAGATTTTTTTATTTCTGTGAGAAATATAAAATATTTGATGAATGCCAAAATGGCTTTCGAAGAAACAAATCCACATCTTTAGCAGTTTACAAATTTATACTAATAAATACTAAACAATACGCAATCGGTATACTGCTTGACATGACCAAAGCCTACGATAAAGTGCAATATAGAATATTATTAAATAAGCTCTACGGAGTGGGAATCCGAGCCAAATCTTATGAGTGGTTCCAATCTTACCTGGAAAACCGAGCGCTATTAGTAGAAACAGAATTCTTCGATAATAAAAAGAATGAACTTCAAAAATTTCGATCCGATAACAACGCAATATACGCCTCAATACCCCAAGGGAGCGTTGTTGGATGTTTTCTTTTTCTTAAGTACATCAATGATCTGCCAAAAACCATAAAGGAATCCGGACCATGCGTTTCGTTTGCGGATGATATTTCTATTCTTACTCCCTGTCATGATAACGTACATTTAAGTAGTACTCTTAATAATATATTTACCAAAACAATCACCTGGATGAACGAAAATAATTTGGAAATCAATTTTGCTAAAACTAAATTAATAACTTTTAACCCCTACCAAAAAAATCCTCTTTATGTAAATTTTTCTTTGAATAACCACAAAATAGAATCAGTAAATGAATTCCCACTATTAGGCTTAACTATAGATTTAAACATCAATTGGAAACCACACACACGTACAAAAAATGTAATCCAAACATTCAAAATTTCTGTACGCTTTTCGAGAAATAAAAAAGACCACAAACTTGCAAACTGCTCTGGTCACCTACTATGCAGCTCATGCATAGCTTAGCTACGGCGTAATAATGTGGGGAAATAGCAGAGACGAACCGGCGCTGTTCACAACTCAAAAAAAGTTACTTTGGATTTTATTTAATTTAAAACAAACGGATAACTGCAAACCCCATTTCAAAAAACTTTACATTCTTACTCTTCCTTCTTTATACATACTGGAAATCTGTAAACTCGCACACACACACACACCAAGACTTTTATACTAAACAACAAGACATACAAACCAGATACACACTCCGTCACAAAACACGATTAAACCTACCGACATCCCGTTTAAAAATGCAATTTTTACTAATAAATTTAAAAAAATATTACAAAATAAATTTTATTACAGTATAAATGAATATTTAATTGAAAAATCCATAGAACTGACAGAATAATATAAATGAATAATAGAAATTTTGATTAATTAATAAATAATAAAATGTTACCTTTAATTTTACTTAGAATAAGTTTTATAATTCCTCTAATAAGTCCTCTTCCTTCAAATTTTTATTTTGCTGTGCCCGACAGGGTCCACGATTAGTACAACAGTACAACTAATGTTTACTTAGCACCTAAGCACATTGTGGAATGCAATAAATGATTGAGTATTGAGTATTAGAGTAGCTACTCAATTCTACAAAGAGCTCTACTCTAAGACAAATTCAAACAGCGAGATGAACGTCTCAGAATATACACCAAATAACGACCCTGTTCCACCATTTAACGAAAATGAGTTATAAGAGTTTGCAATAAGAAAATTATCAAAACCAGACAAGAGCCCAGGCCCAGATGGCATAACAAACGAAAAGTTACAAGAGCCCAGGCCCAGATGGCATAATAAACAAAATGTTACAAGCTGGACAAGACAAATTGGTCACGCCGCTAAATAAATTATTCAACAACGTTATGCAGAAGAAAGAACTACCTAGTCAGTGGACATGCTCGGAGATTATACTATTGTAAAAAAAGGGTGATCCTACTTTGATAGCGAATTACAGACCTATAAGCCTGATGTCATGCCTTTATAACGTGTTTTCTTCAGCGTTGCTGAGAAGAACAACTGGAGTGATCGATGAGAACCAAGCAGTGGAGCCAGCAGCATTTATAAGTAACCGATCTACGGTAGCCCATACCCACACATTCCTTCCCACATCAGCCTCTACACGACCACTACAATGATTGGTCCTAACGTTTGAAACTCCTGACGGTATCACGCTAGGCAATTGGTAGCTAAGGTGCCACGAATAAGGTACCACGTCTTGACGTGGTATCATCAGCGGTGGAGGATTAGAATTATCGTTTTCAATTTAAAAAACCCTTCATTGTGCGTGTCGGAGCACGCACAATGAAGGTTTCCGTAGTTGGAATGAATTTATCCCAAAAAAAAACTTAACATTGTAGTTGAAAAAGATGTTCTCTCATCATACATCGATACACGTCACGGTTAAATCACCAACTGCAAATGTAAGTGTTATGTATGTATGTGTAACGTACCGCGGCTGCGACCCGGCTAAGCAACCCGTTCGTGTTTGCCTGTTGTCCTTCCTACCTGCATATATATGAATGGCGACGAGGTCGAATTTACGAGAGCACAATGTCTACTTTTGGTGTTTCATTCGGAATAATAACGAAGTTTGACTGCTTATCCCAAAACTGGATAAGTTACAAGTCTCGGCTACAACAATGGTTTATTGCTTACGATATTACGGACGAATCGGACAAGTTGAAGGTCAAACGGAGGGCAATACTCATAAGCGCTCTCCCGGACCTACTTATATGGTAGCGAGGGACCTGCCACTGCCTAAGAAGTTGGAAAAAAACAATTTAGAAGAAATCCCCCGCGCGGCGGCCATCTAGACCGTCATTTTGAGCCAAAGCGGCTCAGATTTGCAAATAAAATTGATTTTCTACTCGGCGGTGCAGCGACCAGACGTGTCATTGACTAGCGTGTTTGACTGTAATTGTCATTCCTACCTGCATAACTAACAGTAAGTTGGTCGACTATTACTCGTTAATTTGTAAAGCCTACATCAGTCACAAGCCGTGATAGTTTAATTTTAGTTTCGTTATTTATACTAACAACTGCCATGATTTTTTTTTTTACATATCTAAAAATAACCATTTAGCTGGCAGGGAAAAGGGACACTTGACTCTAACAAAAATTTGCTTAATATTACGCAAACGGATCTCTGAATCGAAAAATGGTTTTCACAACATTTTATTTTACCGTTTTGTCGGCGTTATTAATATGTGTGCCCATGCGAAATTACAGTTTTCTGGTACTAATAGTCTCTGAGCTAAGTCGGGGACAGACAAACGGACATGGCGAAACTATAAAGGTTCCTTGTTGACTACGGAACCCTAAAAACTGCACAACTCACACAAAGAAATAACAGTTTGTTAGTACCTACGGCCTACTCACATTCATGCCCATTTTTGCTTCGAAAAAACAAGATCAATAATGTATGCTTGAGTCAAAATCTGCTATTATCATAAAAACTTGACAATATTTGATTTATTATGAATGTCAACAAAAGGTCGATTCCAAAATGCATTAGTTCATCTATCACCAAAATGGACGAAACTTTAATATATAAATTCAGGTGAACTTGATCAAACTCAAGGCAAGTAAATAAGTATTAGGTACTAAAGACGGATTGACCTTTCAATGTTTGAGACAGATTTCCGAAATCTGATTGTCAAGGGTTGTTGATCGCCACGATATAACTAGGACGATATCCGCACTGGGATGACTGAACTAAATACAACGCTTGCTCGAAAGTAGTCGGCAGACAATGTGTGTAAGTGTTTGTGAAGTCCGCACTAGAATATAAACCATAGTTGACGAGTGCGCAACACTGCGAAAGACACGCGTGATGTGCGGAGCAACCCGCTGCACGCGAGCCTGTGCGGAGCAACCCGCGGCCGCTGCACCGCTCCGTAAGTTATTCAGCCTCATCGAGAGTGATGTCACTCACTAAACCGAATGGGTCTATTTAATTATAATAAAACATGAGTTTTCGCAACAATGGCGGCGTTTTTGCGGAATTTTGTAACCTGTCACAGTGCGTCGGTATATAACAGCGGCGCGGCTCCGGCTGAGGATCAGTAGTACCTGCTCCTCCACAACCCATACCATCACCATGAAGACTTTCGTGAGTATCTAATTATCCGTCTTCATAGGTAGAGCACTAAGTATTTCACAGATTTCTAGTCAGAAACCTGAACAATTAATTTGATAATATTTAACTGCTTATTGGCCGATATTCATATGTGTGCTTGCAATAGTGAGGTAACATATTTTAAATTGCATTGGAGTTTAAACCAAATTTCAGGAAAACAAAATCCGCCTTATTACAAAACAAGATTTATATTTGACATGGCTGGAGAGCCAGTTTTTGTAATAAGAACGTAACAGTGATTGAAATACCGTTCTTTTTACAAAACTGAAAACTTAGTTCGGTACTAAGTTGTCAGTTTTGTGTTTAGGAACTTTACCATAGTCGGAATAAAGTTCGAAATTCAATAATGGCTCCATGTTTTAAACCTGGGTCTGAAGATAAACCTTGTTTTGGAATAAGGGGGAATTAGTTTAACTTTTCAGGACTTAGCTCTGAACAAGTCGAACATTCAAATTCCCAACCGGTCCCAGCTACCTATATCTCGTGTTGTTCAGGTATGCATCGCTCTGTTGGTGGCGTGCGCGCTGGCGGCGCCCGCGCCTGAGGACGGCAAGCGCGACAAACGCTCGTACTGGGGACACGGCAGCGGGCTCGGCTACAGCGGGTACAGCGGGTACAGCGCCTACAGCCTGGACGCGCCCTTCATCAGCCACGCGCCGCTCGTGTACTCCGCACCCGCCGCCGTCATCCACGAGCCGGCCATCGTCTCTGTCAAGAAAATCGTTAGTGTACCTCAGGTAAGGCGAAATTCCTGTAAATTCGATTGTAGCTAGTGCTGTCCGTTCTTTTGTTTTTTTAATCTACACAAGACTGTGTGTTCGGGGATCATATCATTTCATGGACAAATGTCTAATTTCCTCAAACAAGCCTATAAGACTCAGTTGGCATAATGTTTATCCACATCTACAGGTGGTGTCGGTGAAGAAGATCGTGTCGCACCCGCACGTGGCCCGCGTAGCGCACTACGTGTCGGCGCCGCGCGTCTCCTACTCGTACGCGCCCTCATACTCCGCCGGCTGGTGGTGACCGCTGACCACCGACTATAGGATACTTTGTTAACAATAAATAATCTAATGTTACTCCAACCTTTTATTTAGAAGAACTCCTTACTTACTTACAAACAAATACATCATTTCTACTTCAAGATTGAATAGTATTAACTACCTGAATTGAGTTCTTCCTACGATGACGATATCTTCGCTCCCAGATCTGGTGATTCTCCTTCTTAGCGTGTCGATGGTCGAAATGTAGTTGGCCCAGAATTCGGTTACGAGTTTGGTGCCATTACTAGCGTTCATCAGGTAATGTACCGTGCACACAACAGGTAATGCACCGTGCACACAACAGGTAATGCGCCGTGCACACAACAGAGGGCTAATTGCGTAACACACAATCAGTAGGAATCTGTTTCAATTTGACGGTTCAACAACATTCATTGCGTTATTTACGTTGTTGAGCAGACATTTTTTTCTACCATAAGAAGCAATGGATTAGTAATATACTTCAAAATCATTCCGATTCCGAGTACAGGTAAACAATGTAACGTGCACACAACAGGTAATGTAACGTGCACACAACAGGTAATGTACCGTGCACAGAATAGGTAATGTACCGTGCACACAACAGGTAATGTAACGCGCACACAACAGGACACACTATAATCGTATGTGCAATAGCACCACATTTACATTACCTACAGATTTTTCTTCTCAACCTGTGCCCGGAGTCTGTTTAAAGACTTCCCGGTTGGAACTACCGAGGCCGATGCCGAGGCCAATGCCGAGGAAATTAAAAAAAAATATTGGCATGGCGGGGTAGACCTAAATACAACACAACCCAGCACACAAAACAACGTAGGTTAATACCTACCACACAGTACACTACTCACATCACATCACAATTGCAATACAACGCAATATTGCATTATTGAACAATTTTTTTATTGCTTAGCCAAGTTGCTTAGCCAAAAAGGCTCACAGACATGACTTAAGTACCTACGCACTTAATTAATTAATTAAATTTCTTTATTGGGAGTAACTCATGAGACTCATACAGTATTAGTAACAATAAAATAAACTTACAACTATGTTAGTGATACAATTACAATAACAATTACAAAACACACACAACAACTTATTCACTGCTTCAGCATTCCAGCTGAAATACTGGAGCAACGACTTACTATGGAGCAGTCCAGCCTGTCAGCAATAACTCCCAGGATGCTGTTGGAACTCACCCTGCGCACCAAGGACGCACATCTTTTACGCATTAATGCATAAAAGCAATCAACACGCAAATCCGCAAACATCCCTGATGCGCTACAGAAGCAAGGCAGCCCCATCAACACCCTGAAAGCATTATTGTACTGCACGCGAAGGGCACTGTACGATCTTTGCGTAAAATGTACCCACAGGCCACAGGTGTCCTTAAGGCTAGTGGTTAAAATATGCCCAAGGTACTTGAATGAGTGCACTCTTGACAACGGCACACCATTCATCATTACTGAAGGTACCGTTTCTGGACATTTTCCACCAGCCCCAAACACCATCACAACACTCTTTCTCACATTATACAAAAGGCCATGAGCACTGGCGTACCTCTCACACACACTCACCAGTTTCCTCAGGCCACAGACTGAGGCACTGAGCAGCACCATGTCATCTGCATAGCTAATGTTGTTGACACATATGCCATCAATATAACATCCGACTCTGGTGCTACTCAGTTCCCCCATCAACTGGTCCATGTAGAGGTTGAAGAGTGTAGGAGAAGTCAGACCCCCCTGCCTCACACCTGACTCAAGACCATATGGACTCGAGCATGCCCCGTCCCACCTCACACTATTGACCTGGATCCCGTACCAAAATTTAAAAAATTTTATTTTTCAGGTGGTAGCTTCGCATCATTAAGCTTTTTCCAGAGAGTGTCATACGAAACCAGATCAAAAGCACTAGACAGGTCGAGGAAACAAGCGTAAACCGGAGTGCTACGGCGTGTGTAGTACTCCACAGCATGCTTAAAGCCCAATATAGCACTATCGGTAGACAACCCTGGTCGAAACCCAAACTGGTTGTCATGCAATTGAACATGTCTATTTAATTGCGCATTAAGCACGCTGTCCAGTACCTTAGACACAACCGTAGCCAGTGAAATAGGTCTATAGTTATCCCTATCAGTCAATAGTCCAGTTTTATTCTTAGCTATGGGCACTACAACTGTTCTCAGCATATCTGAGGGTATATACGCATGACTCAAACAAAGGTTGTACAATAAAGCCAACACACGCGTCAAATGAGGGCCCGCATACCGAAGATGCTCGATGCTGAGCCCATCATGGCCAGGAGACTTCCCCCTTGACATTGACTGTATGATAGAAGCAATGTCTCTGGCAGTAACCCTGACTCCTAAATCCCCTTTGGGCTCAACATCGATCACCGCCTGCGACGGTCCTAACGACGACTTAACCTCAAATTTAGCTTTAAACAGTTCAACTATTCCCTGCGCATCACTCACACTGTCAACGCACACAGGCACGCCAGGCTTATGATTAAGTTTGTTTGTGTTCTTCCAAAACCCACGAAAGTCCTTATTCAAATGACTTGATGCCAGGATATCCATTTTTATCTTATCCTCATGGCTCTGGCACCACTTCAACCGAGATTTAAATATCCGTTTCGACTCGCACATATCCTCATAGTAACGGCCAGAAGTAGGCTTACCGTAGCATGACCATAACAAAAACTTATCCCCAGCAAGCCTGTGCGCGTCGGCCACATGTCTGTTCCACCCAACAACAACTTTTCGTTTACATCTCTTACTATCTCGACCAACCACCGACGATTCACATAAAGCCCCAACGATTTGCCCATACAACTATGCAACACTACAACTATGATTTGTACATACTTAAGTCATGTCTGTGAGACTTTTTCAGCAGGTTGAACGAATAGAATGGGTCGGGAAGCCGTGCCTCGGCTTAGCATTAGTCTTTCTTTAGAGCGTTCGCCAGTGGGTGGGTCGACTCATTCAATGAATCTGTTTCGGCCTTTGGGGCACGAGGATGTTGTCGTGCAAAGGGTGCCAACAAAGAAAAAAAATAGGGTCACGCTTTGACCTCACCCAACATGTTTCATTCTCACTGAAGTGTTTGATGACAAAATATTGCGAAGTGTTTGATGACAAAATATTGCCTAGGGCCTAGATAGACGAAAACGTCACCTCTTGGGCTCACAGAAACAACAAATACAGTCCTAGCACGTGTTCAGTTTATGAAAACGAAAGATTTATGCAATAATTTATAGGTACATTAATTTGATTCATGTCGCGTAGCCTGAGTAACTGTTACACATACTCGTAGTACTGATCTCACATGCATGTATAATGTAGTGACGCACAGTTGGAGGCGTCGGCGTCGGCGGCCAGTGGATCACTGGGCCGGGACACTAGACCAAGATCACGCTCTGACACCAACAAACACACGACACGTGCGCAATTTTAACAATAGGATTTCGATTTAAGTAGGAACTTAGAAGTGCCACGGAGGCTATAACTTGTGGATCTGCGCGATTTGGTAAGCATTCCGGCAAAGGTAAAGATTTAAATAGGTCAAAGGTGGTAGACAGAATGCATTGTTCCAAATAATACCAATTTAATAATATTATTTACAGTAGCTCCATTTCTCATCGATAAAACATATAGGATGCTCAGAAGAGGTATCGACTTGGCCGAAGAAGCTTTAAACCTACATTAGTAGGTATCCGTATCTAACACTGCTCGCAGCGAATCATGCACATGTCAGTCATATTTCCGCCGATCGGAACAGTATGATTTAGGAAACGGAGTAAATTATTAAATTCATCGAATCGAACAAAAAGCGTAGTCGAGGTTTTTAGCTTAGAGGTGAGTGTATAATTACACGTCTGTGTCGCACGCACCCACGCGGAAGGAAGCGCCGCCCGCCCGTGGCCGCGCGCGGCGCGCGCACACCACCTCCCCCGCGCCCCTCGCGCCAGGCACCGCTGTCAACGTTGCGCACGCGCCGGTCAATGCATAGAGCTGCAACAACCACCTCAATGTCTACTATAAATAATAATAAAATTCCGACGGATGATTCAGGAACGACGCTCAGTAAATATAATATCTTTAACAAACAGTAGGTACCTAGTATATATCGTAATCAAGATTTTAGTAATGTATCAGTATTCCATTAGTTTTGGAGTAGGTACCTAGGTAAATGCAAATCTCAAGCAGTAATGACCGTTTCCGTTTCATTAGTTGATAGTTAATTGGTGTATGTTTAACACATAGGTACCTACTTTAACTCAAATGCCGTTTGCCTACAAATGAGTATTGAGACAGACAATCAAACTATTCAGATCACTCTTAGTATTCACGACTACGAACAGCAGCTGTCCAGAGATTGCACACAATCTGTATTTCAAACAACAGCTTGTCACAGGAAGTGGGTGCAGAGTCACAGCGCGACAGCTCGTGGAAGAGTGGAGGCGCGCCGCGACCGACGTCCCGCTGAAACTGAAGGGTGGAGCGCGCCGGCGCCGCGTCAGTGTACGCGCACCTCGCCCGAGACATGGACGCACTCGTGAGTCTACTGTATTGTTTACTATAACAAGTGCACTGTGCCGACACACGATTCACACTCAATATTTTTTCGTTTCTAATTTTAAGTACAATAGGAAGTGGAACAGTGCTACCGGGTTGTAAAGGAGAAGTGCATTTAATTGACCGAATGTCAGTGGCATGCGGGCATTTGCGTCTGACGGTCACTTTAGCAGTGAGCGACCAGGCTCTGAAGCCTGACACTCGCAGGATTATCGAGTGGAGCTCGCTGGCTAAGTATACTTAGCTAGCCACCCGCGGCATTAGCTGCTCTACGTTGTCATTACGCCTAAATCTAATCTCTATACCTACTCGTCGATTTAAATATTAGGCGAGGCCTGAGGCCCAGCAGCTGTGACTGGCTGTTGAATGAAGAGTTGAGTGTGATGTTGATGATGTCTTCACTTTCAGACGCAACTGGTGCTGTTATGTGTGTGCGGGGCCGCGCTGGGCGAGCCGCTGGGTGAAGCGCTGCGCCACCACAGCCGCTACGGCGTGTACGCGGGTGACTACGCACAGTACTCGCACGACTACGAGCCATACGTGTACGCGGCTATCCCCCTGCACGCGCCAGTGCCCGTGCTCCGTGTGCTGTCTCTCGCACCGCTCGGCCGCGACCGCAAGCACACGCCATCCACACACCACCCGGTGTACGCGCGCGCGCCCCACGCCGACGAATACGCGTCGGCCACGCACTCCGACTACGAGGCCGCGTACGAGCCGCCGCAGTACGCGTCGTACGCCAGCCACTACCAGGCTCCGCAGCTGTACGCGGCGGCGTCCAACACGCCCGAGGAGTCCAGCATCCTGTACGCGCGGCCCAACCCCGCCGGCGGCTACACGTACCACAGCGCGCCCCACAAGCCAGCCGCCAAGCGCGCGCCCTCCGACGTGCCTCCCTACATCATACGCGTGCACAAGTATAGGATCGTTAAGGAACGGTAGGCATGCCATGCCGTGGAACTTATTAAATAAATTATGTTTCGTTTCTAAATAGTAATAACCGTGTAAATATACTATTAATTACTCACCTATTTATTCGTGATGGAAGTCTACTATATTAATTTAAGGCTACATTTAGTTTCGTTTGTAAAACTAAGTATTTGTAGAATGTAAGATATGTTGATAGCATTATATTAGTAGGTACTAGCACATAGTATTATTTACAAGAAAGATCACGTCTGCCCAACCCTTCGGGGAAACAAGGCTTGATGTTATGATTATGTTTATGAAGGTGGTTGTTAATTTCAATCACATCACTGAACCTCCAACTCTCTCAGTGCATATCTTTACTTTACTCAAGCTTGAAGGCTTCTACATACCGGGGCGACTTGTCGCGCGACGCGACGCGACACAAAGGCACCGCTCGTCCCGCGACACGCGGGGCCTTTGTGCCGTGTCGCGTCGCGCGACAAGTCGCGCTGGTATGTAGAAGCTTTTACTTATTCGATTCATTATTCAAGCACCATTGAAAAGTATCGAGTTTCTAGAAAGCGCAGTCTAAATACAGATAACATTATACTACCTACCTACTTCTTGTGTTTCTTTAATCAATTCGGCATTATCCTCAATGAACCTGTTAACGATGCTTATAACTCATAATTCAAAACAAACAGAACTGAACAATTTTTTTCTGTCCATGGATCATTCTTAGAATACTATAGTGGGTAATACTACCTAGTACTTAATAGCCAGCTAATTACAAAAGAAAATAGTCTGTCTACTTTTCATCCCACAGGAGAAAATAAAAAAGGTATCTACCTCTACCTTGTTTAATATTTATATACATGCTATTATAAAAGATTTACATGCTAAAAAAAGCAACCAAGCATTAAGAGGAGGCCCATTTCTATGTCAATTTGCATGAATATTCTGAAATTGATTTGTTGAGAATCCCATCTTTGGTAAATTTTAATTCATCCGTTCACAGTATACTTTAAAAAAAATCATGATCATCCACATACGTGTGTAAAAAACGACAAAAAGCCACTCGTCTGTCAAAATCGCCACCCTCAAGACCTGCAACAAACAAAAAACTCTTTTAAATTCCTCTTGAGCAGTAAGTAATTGCACAAGAATATTTTTAAGCACCCGCTGTACGGGCTAACAGATTCACTACCTTTTTTTTGCTTTTTTTGGGTGGGAAATTATCAAATAACTTCTCCCGCTCTGGAGCGGGAGGGCGTGTCAGACTTTTACTGACTAAAACCCACCCGTATTTCTTAATTTGCCTGTGTGCCTTTCGGACAAACTCGCAACCCTGGCAGGCACGGATTCACTACCTGGAAGTGACGTCATACCATACCCATTACCTGCTAAACAAAGGCAACGTCAAACAAAGTGTGTACGGGTTTAAAGTTAGTTTAAAATTACGTACCTTGCACTGGAGTGTAGTGGAATGGATGCTTTTCGATTTGACGAAGGACTTTCCACACTTTCCATATTGAAAGATCAAGATGTGATGCCACATTTCTAATGCTTCTTGTAGGGTCTTCCTTAAAAATTGCCAGCATCCTATCGTCCACTTCAACATTATGTCGCACAATATGGCCACTGGGTTCAATATAAGTGACACTGCCAGTCTCGCGTATGCGTCGGTATGTGTCTTGGAAGACTTTGCGGCCAGGTAATTGTATACCAGGAAAGCGTTCCTATTAAAGTCGTTGCGCTGCACGAGCGATACCATGGGCGGCTCCATAAGTCATCATTAAGTCCGCATATTCTTCGTTAGAGAATGTTGCCATTGTAACCACAAAAAACTCAACAAAGTTTAACAATAACACCAAAAGTTAAAAAAAACATGCACTTCACATGCTGTAAATAAAATTTACAATTTTGATCTATGTTTGCCCATTCTTTCACTAGCGCATTCCTTAACTCGTGTAAGATAACGGGAGCAGGAGAGCGTTGTCTCACGCATCTCCCGAGCTCATTCCATGCATGTTCTATGCGATTAAAGTCTGGGCTGCGAGTTGGCCACTCCATGCAGGTAATACCGACGTCTTGAATATACATATTGACCAAACGAGCAGTATGTGGTCGTGCATTATCGTGCATAAAAATGGAATTTACACCCATATTCACTAAGAAAGGACCAGCATGCTCATTTAAAACCTCTTCTATGTATCTGACAGCAGTCAGAGAACCGTTTTCTATACTATCACTGACTCCGTCTGATCTTCTGAAGATATCCCCAGCCCAAACCATTATTGATCATCCACCGAACGGCACCTTTTCTTCAAAACACGCTTGACGATACCGTTCTCCTGGTCGTCTAAATACTCTTCGTCTCCCGTCGTGCGTAAATAAACAAAATCTGGAATCATCGAAAAACATAACCTTGGACCAATCTTCATCTGTCCATCGGATGTGTTCTCGAGCAAACCGTAACCTGGCAACTCGATGTTGTCTGAGCAGTTTGGGGCCGTTTGCTGGTCTATAAGGCTTTATATCAGCTTCACGAAGACGTCGCAGAATCGTATCACCGCTCACATTGTTGTGGTGAATTTCTTGAAGACTGTTTCGGACCAGAACGGCCGTGATACGTCGATTTCTTAACATAGTGCTCACGATGAATCGGTCTTCTCGTGTAGTTGTGCAGCTTGGCCTGCCATTTCCTGGTCTCCTGATGTTCATGCCGGTCTCTTGAAATCGCTGTCGTACTCTTAGGACCGTTGATAAAGATACTCCTAGCAGTTCTACGCTTACTTCTTCCTTCTTGTACCATGGTCCGTGCACATTCTTCAGGTGTTACCGACATGATGATGCACTGAATACTCTGATCAACCCAAGGAACCATTTATAATGACAGCTAGGTTTGAAACAAAAGCAGAAAAAATATTCTTTTCCTAATTTTAAATTTTAAAATTTTTCAAAATGCATAATATTTTTTTGAATCTGTAACTTGTACAAATGAAACCTCCTTAGAGATTTAGAACAAGTATTAGTAACCTGCTTACTACATATTATTTATTCTAGCGATCTAGGTATATAATATAATTTACGGAGATATCACGGTTTTTATTAGCGACCCGGAATTTTTGCGATCCAGTGTATTTTGGTAATATATTTATATTTAGCTAATTTAACCAGAGAATCCATGTCTTTTATAAGCAGCAGTTCGGAAGTTTCGTTTTTCTTTGCAAAAATGCGACCATTTCGCACCCATATAAACTTGTAGTTCTTCTCCTTGGCCGCCATCCTCGTAGCATGGTGTAAAGTTCTGTTTTGTGGGGCTAAGGGCTCATTTACATATACAGGCTTTTTATCTCCCCCTATGCCCGTGGGCAGTGTTAAGTTTATCCGTTTGGCTTTATTAAACTTAATCATAATCACAGCAGCTAGTATTTCATCGCGAACTGCAGGAGAAGTAAGTTTAACAATTATAGATGTAGGTCGCGTTCCGTCTGGTTTTTGTTTAGCAATCCTAGTAGACATAACAATAGATATTACTTCATAATTCATTCATTAATTTCAGCCGAAAGACGTCCACTGCTGGACATAGGCCTCCCCTAAGCACCTCCACTTCGACCGGTTCTGTGCTTCCCGCATCCAGCGGATATGGAGCCTTCACAAGGAAGATATTACTTTACATAACATAATTTACAATTATTAAATTTATATAATTAACATATTTTAATGTTTATTAGATTATATAAAGTTGACTGGTACCTACTAGGTACGGTCAGCAATACGTTAAGTAAAGGGTTGTGCAGAGTGGCGTTATATCGCGGGCGCGACACTTTCCATGAAGTTTTCATAGAAATTTTGCCATTAGTGTCGCGTCCCGCGTCTGTGGGAGCCTTAGCATTTGTTAGTTTTTAGGGTTCCGTAGTAAACAAGGAACCCTTATAGTTTCGCCATGTCCGTCTGTCTGTCTGTCTGTCTGTCTGTCCGTCCGTCCGTCTGTCCCCAGCATAGCTCAGAGACGCTTAGTCCTAGAAAACTGTAATTTGGCATGGGTATACATATTAATCATGCTGAAAAAATGGTAAAATAAAATTATGAAAAACATTTTTTTTTAGGGTACCTCTCTTACACGTGAAATGGGGATGATATTTTTTTTTCTCGTCTGTTCCATGGTGTGGGGTATCGTTGGATAGGCCGTTCAAAAATATTGTGGGTTTGGCAAAACCATTTTTCAAGTAAGGGATCCGTTTGCGTAATAATAAGCTTTAAAGTGCTATTTTATGTTAGAGTCAAGTGTCGTCGTCCCCCCGCCAGCTAAATGGTTGGTTTTGGATATGTGAAAAAATTCATGGCAATAGTATATATAACGAAATTAAAAGGAAAACTATCACAGCTAAGTAGGCTTCACAAGTTAAGGAGTAATAGTCGACCAACTTAAATTTTCAGTTGGAGAATTGACCGTAACGTATATCGATGTATGGGAGAGCATGTTTTTCAACTACAATGTTAAGTTTGTTTTTGGGATAAATTCATCCCAACTACGGAACCCTTCATTGTGCGTGGTCCGACATGCACTTGGCCGGTTTTTTTTTAAATCACTTATTTGTGTTTCTACTATATGTAATCCATATTTATTCACATTGTTTGGGGTTCGATTCCCAGGTCGGGCAAAGGTTATTGGGTTTTCCCACCAGGAATTTCACATAAGGAGTCTGGATTTGTGCACGGTTGAAGGCAATAGGCTCGCGCTCGCCCCCTATTACATGGGACTTAAACATATCTGGCGAAATGTGGGTGTACTATAGGTACACCTCTGCCTAACCCTGAGGGGATTGCAAGCGTGATGTTCTATGTTATTTATTTACATTGTACACACGGCTACACATCAAGCTATACATTTCCAGTATATGCTGACCTCTCATTGTACAGAAATCCTATAAAATGCGAGATCAGCTTATGCTGGAAATGTGTAGCTTGATGTGTAGCCGTGCGTGCGTATACAACATTGAACATTCCAGTTGTACCTAATTGAAATAACTGAAAAGGGGTAATTTATTAACAACTTGTACAACGGGGAAAACGCTAAAATCGCGAATACACCTCGTGGACAAAAAGGAAGAAGAAGAAACATTTGAAAGGTAATTAGAATTTTCATAAAAATTATGACTTTAATATAATATTATTAACAAATCCATGAAATGATGAAAACCAGTGTTTCAATTAGTTAGTTTTGTTGATAAAGTTGATTAAGTGCGTAAAAGTAACAGTGTCTAACTACGTAGTAACTTTCGTTGCAGACCGTGGACCGCGTGCCGTGGCCACGCGTGCGGGAACTATAATCGCCACCCAATCACCCAAGCGCTTGTTATGCTTAATTAACTCACGCAACTGAATTAATTAATATAGGTACAATACATTCGCTGATTAGTGGTAACGTGGTTACCTTCTAGCGGAATTTAATCAAACTATGCTAATTCACATCGAAGTTCGCTAAAAGTTACATTAGAATTAAGTACATACTCGACAGGAATCTTGTAGTTGTTTGTTCCGTTTCCGATCGAAATGCTGCTCCCGCGCACAGCCTCACAAACAAAGAGTAGGTTCCTACTTCCTACCATCAAATGCTGCTCCCGCGCGCGGCCTCACAAACAAAGAGTGATCCTACTTCCTACCATGAAATGCTGCTCCCGCGCGCGGTTTAACAAACAAAGAGTGTTCCTACTTCCTACCATGAAATGCTGCTCCCACGCACGGCCTCACAAATAAAGAGTGTTCCTACTTCCTACCATAAAATGCTGCTCCCACGCACGGCCTCACAAACGGAGAGTAGGTTCCTACTTCCTACCATCAAAAGCTGCTCCCGCGCGCGGCGTCACAAATAAAGAGTGTTCCTACTTCCTACCATAAAATGCTGCCCCCACGCACAGCCTCACAAACAAAGAGTGTTCCTACTTCCTACATGAAATGCTGCTCCCACGCACGGCCTCACAAACGGAGAGTAGGTTCCTACTTCCTACCATCAAATGCTGCTCCCGCGCGTGGCCTCACAAACAAAGAGTGATCCTACTTCCTACCATAAAATGCTGCTCCCGCGCGCGGTTTCACAAACAAAGAGTGTTTCTACGTCCTACCATGAAATGCTGCTCCCGCGCGGGGTTTCACAAACAAAGAGTGTTCCTACTTCCTACCATGAAATGCTGCTCCCACGCACGGCCTCACAAACAAAGAGTAGGTTCCTACTTCTTACCATCAAATGCTGCTCTCGCGCACGGCCTCGCAAACGGAGAGTAGGTTCCTACTTCCTACCATCAAATGCTGCTACCGCGCGCGGCCTCACATACAAAGAGTGATCTTACTTCCTACCATGAAATGCTGCTCCCGCGCGCGGTTTCACAAACAAAGAGTGTTCCTACTTCCTACCATGAAATGCTGCTCCCACGCACGGCCTCACAAATAAAGAGTGTTCCTACTTCCTACCATCAAATGCTGCTCCCGCGCGCAGCCTCACAAACAAAGAGTGTTCCTACTTCCTACCATGAAATGCTGCTCCCACGCACGGCCTCACAAACAAAGAGTGTTCCTACTTCCTACCATGTAATGCTGCTCCCACGCACGGCCTCACAAACGGAGAGTAGGTTCCTACTTCCTACCATCAAAAGCTGCTCCCCCGCGCGCGGCCTCACAAACAAAGAGTGTTCCTACTTCCTACCATCAAATGCTGCTTCCACGCACGGCCTCTCAAACAAAGAGTGTTCCTACTTCCTACCATGAAATGCTGCTCCCACCCACGGCCTCACAATCAAAGAGTAGGTTTCCTACTTCCTACCATCAAATGATTAGCTTAGGTAGGTACCCGCGGTTATGGATAAAATTGTACCTAGTCAGCTTATTGCTCTTTTCATTCTGATGATGATTGTTATGACGCATGCTAAACGCTTATTTGAGAACTCCCCAGCTGCCTCGTTGAGTGTTGGTCATACACGCGACTGCTGAGCGTGAGATGTCCTAATAGCCCGTAGTCTGGATTGGTGCCCGGTTGCTGGCAATAGGCTCGTCCCCATTACATGGAACTTAAACACAGTTCTGGCAAAATGTGGGTGCACTTTTAGGTATACTTCAGTCCAAACCTTCGTGGAAGACAGAAGCCAGGCGCCGCGCGCCGCCGCCCTATGTTATGGTAACATTAACAAGAAGGCGTGCTACACACTTGTTCGGGTCGGCACAGTCGGTTCTTTTATTTTTCCTAATAATTATTATAGACCGATAATTTCGGTAGTGACAGTCTCGTGGTCCTAGCGGGTACAATCGATTGACGTGCTCCCCCGCGCGCACAAGATAAAGCGTTGGCAAAGAAGAATCTGCAGATTTTTCTGTGAATGATCTCGTGATTTACTTCCTCTGTGCCCACGACTCTGCACGTGTATAAAGTACTAACTTCTGCCCGCGACTTTCTTCGCGTGGAAGTCGTAAGAAACAAAATATACTAAATTAACCGTCAAAGTTTTATAATCCTCCCTCGGCCCCCAACCCACCGCCTCGCATCGCATCGCCCGCCCGCGCTGTTACTTCGTTTTCGCATAGCGTTCTTTTTGCATTTTTGCTAGGGTTCCAAGGGTCAAAGCGAACACGTTATGACCCATTTAACATCAGTTAAATCATAAGTCAAAAGTTGGGCTACCAAATGCAAAATATTTTTTCAAATCTGACTGGTCGTGTCAGTCGGGGCAAAAGTACGCATCTTTCTTATTTGTCTCCACTAAACCGAAACTATTAGGTACAATATTAGGAACGTTTACTTGCGCTATGTGCAGCACAATTATTAGGCTCATAAAACGCAACAAATATTCGTCGATAGATCAAATTGTCTATATTTATTTATTTATTTAATACTTTAAGCACACACATGTACAAAGTACACATAATGCCATAGGCATTTTCTACCAGCCTACCAACCCGTGTCTTTTGTATTAAGCTAAAATGTGCCTTGGTCAGGCTGCGCACCTTTGCCCCAACTTGTGGGTAAAAATACATTGTAATTTTGGTATACGAATAAGAATTATTTATTTGCAGAAAATATAGGTTCTTACCAGTTGTAAGAGTTGGTGGTTTACAGGTTGGTGGTACAGTCCATATTTTGTTTACAGGTTGGTGGTACAGTACAGTCCATATTTTGTTTACAGGTTGGTGGTACAGTCCATATTTTGTTTACAGGTTGGTGGTACAGTACAGTCCATATTTTGTTTACAGGTTGGTGGTACAGTCCATATTTTGTTTACAGGTTGGTGGTACAGTACAGTCCATATTTTGTTTACAGGTTGGTGGTACAGTCCATATTTTGTTTTCAGGTTGGTGGTACAGTCCATATTTTGTTTTCAGGTTGGTGGTACAGTACAGTCCATATTTTGTTTACAGGTTGGTGGTACAGTCCATATTTTGCCTGTTTAGGGCATGCAATTTAATTTTACATTCATACCGAATAGGTACTTATTTTACTAAGTTACGAAATATACAGAAAAATATCTATAAAAGTACGCATTTAGAAAAAAACACACATTAGGGTATAATATAAAACCGGCCAATTATACGCATCGCACGTATCTCGACCTGATCCCGAAAATGAGGATTCCAGAGCCACTTTAACCAGTCATTTCACGGAAGACCTGCCAGAAATCAGCCAAGACGAAATCAAGGCGGCTCTTAAACAGCTTAAAAATGGAAAAGCCCCAGGAGAGGATGGGATTACGACCGAGCTCCTGAAAGCGGGAGGAAGTCCTGTACTGAAAGAGCTTCGGGAGCTCTTCAGCTCTGTCCTGTTCTCTGGGAGAACTCCAGAAGCGCGGCGAAGGAGTGTGGTCATTTTGTTTTTTAAAAAAGGTGATAAAACACTTTTAAAAAACTACAGATCCATTTCGCTCCTTAGCCACGTATATAAGTTGTTTTCGAGAGTCGTTACGAATCGTCTAGCAAGACTCGACGAGTTTCAGCCACCCGGCCGGGTTTCGAGGAGGATACAGTACCATAGACCACATTCACACAGTGCGACAAAATACACAAAAGTCCGAAGAGTATAATCGGCCCCTATGTCTTGCATTTGTGGACTATGAGAAGGCTTTTGACTCTATCGAGACCTGGGGCCTTACTCCCGACAGCATCGAGTACTGAATCAATCGAATTGGATTCGAAATAAATGAAGATCCATACTCTTGAATCCGACACTAGCGCACGATCGTGCGATGGTTCGAAGCGACACTAATTTCGATCGAAAGATTCGTTAGGATCGAAAAGTTCGTACTCCACATTAATACAGGGCATGGTCGGCGTTATCGCAAGATGGCGTATGTCATGACGTCATCTATGACGTTTCACGTGACATCGTTTTAGCGCTAACGCTAATAAGGAACCAGTATATGCGCGCTAAAATCGATTACTTACAGCGATTATGGTCTAATTCGGAAAGCAGCCTAATATCACCGTGAGCGATGTCAAAAGTGACACTATGTGATAGGCCCGTTTTGACGTTTATCGTGAGTATCGAGTAACGAGTCGTATGGTTACTTCACTAGTTACGTCGATTGACCATCGCAAATGTCAAAACGGGCCTATTATTTTTTGAAAACTTTAGCGTGGCATTTTCGAAATTGTTCTTCTGGCTAAAGTCACCACCTAACCAAAGAAGAAGAAGAAATTTGCGGTGTGGTATAGTTATTATTCTAAGGGTATACACAAAGACTTGTACTGTCATCCAACCATGAGCGCGTTCAGGAGCTTTCCGAATTGTTGAAAGCTCTCAGCTGTCATAATTGTGATAAGATATTAAATTGGAACGCAAATTATTACTAGTAGGAGTGCTGTTAGCGGTTATGGCTTAATTCGGAATGTAGCCTTAGTACTCTGTGGAAGTGTGGACTAAAGTGGGTTGTAGTGATGGGTAGTTCACGGATTTTCCGTTAACGAAACGTCAACATTGATTTACGTTCATCAACTAGTTACATTCGGCAACGAGTTAACGTGCTCTAGTGTTAACTTGCAACGCTAACTGTTCATTCATTGAACGGTTTTTATTCAACGCTGGTTTTTATTCAAACTATATCAACTGGTTTCTCTCAGGGGGCACGAGCAGCGCGCACCATTCCACGTATTATATCGTCATATTTTTCTTAAAATAAATATTTAAAAAATTCTATGACATGACCGTCGCTCGCAATCTATGACGCTATTTTTTTTTTGTTTCATTTGTTCAGGTCGTTGTTTGTGTTCTCGAATTTAGTTGATTATTATAGGAGATTCTTAAACGTCGTTGACGAATTCAACTATACTTACAAATATAGCTTGATCTCTTGCGACAGCTGTCATTAAAATCACGCTTAGGAAGTCCTAAATTTCTTTTCTTTTTTTTTTTTTTTCTCCTTTGGCAATTGAGCCGATGTCGACTATTCTGCCAGCGTCATGTGGTGACGGCAACGCATCAAGGTGAGCCGTCGAACTTTGGTCTTCGTGGTAACTAACTAGATATTATGTTAGTAGCTGAAAGGACGAGACAATTTTTGTTAGTAAACATAATATATTTTATATATACATTTAAAATACTTAAAACCACAAACCGAGATATATATTTATAGTTATTATTACTACATACACCAAACTACATTTTGATTTCATTTATATTTAAAAATGTTGATAAAACTTGGATAAGTTTAGGAGAAAAGTTAGTCAAGAGGGAATGGAAGTTAATAGGAAGAGGGATTTTAATTTTGGAAAGCTTATGGTACAAGTCAAAGGATTGGGAATTTAAAGGACATGAGAAAAAGATATGATCCAGAGAACCATCATCAAGGCCGCATTCGCACAAGGAACTGTCACGAACATGGATCTTTTTCAGGAATACTGGACTGCAGCAGTGACCAAGTCTTAGTCTACACAAAGATGCAACAGTTCTCTTGGACAATTTGTGACATTTATAAAACCAAGGTTTCCGCTGGATGTCGGGTTGGATACTGGCGTAGTACGCCCCCTTATGTTTCGAACTTACCCGCCACATTGCTGACCACGAGTTGTACAGCTTGTGTTTGGTGTCATTTCGTAAGTCGTAACTTTGTATCATGTAGTGCTTCCGGTCCACCGGGTTAGATGAAGCAAATTTAGCTAGTGAGTCGGCGCACTCGTTGCCGCCTATACCCGAGAGACTCGGAAGCCAAGCTATCTCAATGCTTATACCGTTGTTCGAGCAGGTGAATAATAAGTTAAGTATATCAAAAATGATTTTACTGTGAATTTTAGATTTTAGTTGAGACGAGAATCTGAAAAAATTACTGAATTTTTAATGTTATGAGTTAAAATGAAATTTATGGCTTCTAGGATACCGATGCACTCCCCTGTAAATACCGAAGTCTCTGGCGGGCATTGGAACAAAAGGGCAATTTTAGAGTTTTGATAATATGTTGAAACACCTGTACATCCTGTTGAGGATAACTTGGATGCGTCCGTAAAAAACAAGTTCCAACCCTCCCAGTATCTCTTGATGGCCCGATCGAAGTCGCCTTTTACGTCCTGGGATGTTTTGGAGATACCAAGTCCCAAAACAATCTTTGGCCTGAACTGGACCACCTCATAAACGGAAGAAAAGACAGGAAGAGAAGGGTGTTGACAGACAGGTGAGGAGAGGTGTTTAAGCTCTCTGTACCTATTCATCAATGGAATAGATTTATTATTCCAGTAGGACGACACGTTAAGAGAGAGGTAGATTTGTTCCAAAATGGGGAGTAAAGGATGCGACGAAAGGGAGAAAACTTTTGACAGGAAGCGATCTGCTAAGTATTGTCTTCGAAGGCTAAGAGGAGGTTCTGCACATTCAACCTGGAGAGCATTTATGGGGGAGGATTTCATGGCGCCAATCACGATCCTCAGACATTTGGCCTGGACAGAAACTAGTCTACGCAGAGCGTCCTTGTTACATGGCTCAATTAGGTAACTGCAGTAATCCAACACGCTTCTGACCAGCGCATTGTATATCAGCTTTAAGGTGTATGGGTGAGCTCCCTGCCAAAGCCTTGAGGACCGAAACCGAGCGCTCACATTTTTTTATTGTGTTATCAATGTGATTCACTCCCGACAATTTGTAATCCAGGGTAACCCCAAGAAACCTGGCCTTCTCCTTAACGGGGATGGTTTGACCGTCAATACTAATGTCAACCTGCGGGATAAGGCGTCTACGGGTAAAGACAACTGCGGTACTCTTTGGAGCACTTAAAGATAACCCGTGATCCAAAAGCCATTGGTTTAATGAGGACAAACAGATATTGATGGAGTGAGCGGCGTCTTCGATGGAACTGCCACAGACCAATAATGCAATATCGTCAGCGTATTGAAGTACTTTACAGTTAAAATTTAAGCAAGAAGGAAGATCAGAGGTATAAATATTATATAAAGGGGGACTAAGTACGGATCCCTGAGGTAGGCCTCTCCAAACCGACCTCGGTTCAGAGCTATCCCCGGGAATCCTGAGTTGGACACTACGATCTGAAAAAATACTGCAAATGATCTGACGAATCCTAGCCGGGATTCTCAGCTCTTGCATTTTCTGCCTGAGAAGTGGGAGGAGGACAGAATCATAGGCAGCTGAAATGTCTAATAAAACGGCTACCACAGACTCATTCCTACTAAGGGCCAGTCGGATCCCTGATGTGAGGGTACCCACACTATCAGCAGTACCCAGACCTTTCCTAAAGCCGAATTGAGTCGTTGGGAGCAGTTTCCTGTTTTCTACAAACCATTCTAAGCGGTTTTTAATCAAATGTTCTAAGAGTTTAATAAGAATGGACGATAGAGCAATTGGTCTGTAAGAACAGTGATCACTGGGATCTTTACCAGGCTTTAATATGGGGATTACAATTTGAACCTTCCAATCAGGAGGAATATAACCGGAAGTAAAACAATAATTGACTAAGTCCAGATAATATTGTTGGGTCTTATCACCAGATTTAGTAATGAAGGAGTAAGGGAATCCATCAAATCCAGGAGCAGAATCCTTAACATGGGCGAGGACCGATTTAAGTTCACCAAAAGTAAATGGCCCATCCAGAGGATCATTTGACAACAGCTGAGAGTCCGAAGCGACACACTCGTCCATACCGGGAACATAAACTGGCGCGAGCTTGTAAAAAAACTGGTTACCCAGTTCCGCAGATAGTATGCTCCCGGAAGGGGGCTTCAAACTACTTCTGAAAGATTTCAATTTACGCCACACTGCTGACGCTGGAGTGGATGGACTCAGTGAGCCACAGTACTTCCGCCAACCTTCTCTCTTGTTATTTTTTAGTAATTTCTTGGACTTAGCCAAGACATGTTGAAAGGCAATGATATTATCCAGGTTCATGTCAGAGTTAAAATTCATTTCGGCCTCATTCCTGGCTCTGATCACGGCAGAGCAATCCCTATCCCACCATGGTGGGGATGGAATCCTGCCCGTGGGCGGTTTTTTTTAAGGGAAGCAATCATCCGCTGTAGAAGATATGGTGTTGGAAAATGACGAAAAGCATATCTGAGCAGTCTCAGCATTAATGGGCGGAAGAGAAGAGACACGTAAGTCTAAATTTTTTTGGTAGAGATCCCAATCAACTGAGTTTAGCTGGTATTTTAGCAAAGGAGGGGAGATTTTGTCAGGGATGGTTTTGGAAGGGATTTCAACCATGATGGGATAGTGATCACTCCCATAAGTCATATCCAAGCGACTCCAATTAAAAAGGCTGGCTAGACTAGATGAACAGAATGTTAGATTGACACAGCTGCTGTTCTGCCCTGGTGCAGACCTACGTGTGGCACTGCCATCATTAATTACACATAGGTTAAGTTCATCTAATATATCCACTAGGCCAATACCAAAGTTGTCACAGGTTTCTGACCCCCATCTATAATGATGGCCATTGAAATCACCTAAAACTAGTAAAGGGCCTTGTACATTACTCAGCAAACTTTTTATTGTAATAAGATCCTCAATTTGTGGGTGAGCAATATAAAAATAAAATATATTTATATCCTCAGCCTTAACAGCAACAATATTGATGTTGTCACTAACAAAGGGTAGAGGAATTGGGGAGAATGGTACTTTGTTATTGATGAACAAAGCACATCCTCCATAACCATCTGGTCTGTCATGGCGAACACCACTGAAACGCGGAATCCTGAAATTACTTTCAGAACGAAGCCACGTCTCAGCGATACCGCAGATGAAAAAAATGAAAAAAAAATGAAATAATATAATTAACAATGGATGTCAGTTTGTTGGCAACGTGGTCAGGTAGGGATTGTTTTGGGTTTGCTAATACAGTCATTAGCATACTGGATATGATATTCAGAATATTTTCAGAAGAGTTATCAGGACTGGTTGCACCTTCCCTAGGGTAGGCGCAACCGTTTTGAGAAGGGGAGAAGGAATAGTTTTGAGTGAGGGCTTGGTGAGCCTGCTTATCATAGCTAGGTGAAAGTGGGGCGTGGGATTTTGGTTTTAGGAACACCGTTTTATGATAAGATTTTGGATTTTGCGGAGGAGGACTGGTAGAATGAGAAGGACGGGCTATTGACTTAGTCTTTTCAGATACTCTCGACACTTCAGCATATGATCTTGAAACCGGAGGCAAGACCTGACTTGCTTCCGCGTATGAGACCGACTTCTCTGCCATAAGAGCTTTTATGCCCTTCTGCCGGCCCAATTCAGGACAAGCCTTATCGTTGGCGTAATGGTTGCCAGTACAGGAAATACAAAAGGCATACTCCAAGGAAACTTGGCATCCATCACCTGGGTGGTCTTGGCCACATTTAAAACAGCGGGGTTTCGAGCGACATACTGTACGTGTGTGACCATACCGACAACAATTAAAACATTGGATAGTTGGGTACATGTATCTCTCGACCGAAAGAGCAGAATAAAAACAAAATACACGTTTAGGTATAATTTGGCCGTCAAAGGTTAGAACAACCGTTTGAGTGGGTTTCCATTCTGTAACACCCAGAGAAATCACCTTACGGCTCATTCTCCTAGCCTTAATTAAAGGGCCGCATCCAGTGGGAACCTTGATGTTCTCTATAACTTCTTCCTCAGTCCATTCTATTGGAACATCTCTGACAAGACCTAAGCGAGTGATATTAAATTGGGGGATTGAGGCAATGAAATTATTTTTAGTTAGAATGGGACTGATTAAAAAACTGTTAGCATCCTGGTGAGACTTGAACTCGATTGAAACTCGGTTTCTTCCTATGCGTTTGACACTGCCTAGGAGTATGTTGCTAAAGTTATTTTGAGTCAGGAACATACCAAATTTGACAGGGTGCAGAACTGTACCTGGGGTCTGAGCATCTTTTAAGGATGCGTGTACTATATACGGGGGGTAATCTCTTATTGTATATATCTGTCTTCCAACTGTATTTTTAGCTAGCTTAGCAGGGTTGACTAAAGAAGCAGGGGGGGAAGCCGCCGATCTTTTCCTGTTTGCAGATTCAGAGTCCATTATGTTTTCTTGCACATTGTCGTCGGGGAGAGTGATCGTTAGCAGCGGAGTGTAATCAAATGGATCAGGAGGATCAGGGGGTTTGTAGCGGCATCAACATCGCCACATACGAACTACGCGTCACACTGACGTCACGCAAAATCCTGCATCGCGTAATTAGAGTTTACCGCGCGACTAGCATATATACAACGTCCCGACATCAACCGTCGGGCAGTTGCCCACCAGACACAACACCCGTCTGGTCGGAGGATCCTCCCTTTTCTATGGTGGATGAGTAAACTTTACACCCTGTTCCTCATACCACCAAAGGTTTTTTGGTATCCATAGTGGACGCCGGGTAAAATCTTTAAGACTATGTTAAAACCTACCTTACGTTAAAACACAATCACAAAGAATAATCTCGATTAAGTTTAATAAAATCAACTAAAATCGAAAAAATTCGTAACACAAACAAAGCACGTATTGCCTTCACCACTACCCACGAAGAAAAAAACCCTAAATTTCTTAATATTACAGACAAGGTACAGACCTAAAGACAGTACCTGTCAATGTCATACTTTATGGGCATGCCAACCTAATTAGTGATGAGCGATGAATCATCGTGACCACAGAGTATAAACTATCGATATTTTATTTTAATCTTTCTAAGCTATTATAACTATAACTACTCTATTGTACTAGGTAAGCCTGTGATGATAGTTATATAAATAAATAAAATTAATTTATCTTTTAATTTTATTGTATATTTTAATATCATAACATTATTTACATTTTTAGAGACGCCAGCGGTCAAGCTACCCGAAACTGTAAAATTTTCCCAATCAACCATACGCTGTAGCAATAAAGTTGAAAAACTATTAAAGAAATTTGACAGATTGTAGTAGCTTGATGGGCTGGCGTGTGTACATACTTGATCTAAAATAATAGTGAGTAAATAAAATCCAAGTTCTAGCGATTCAGAAACTGATTCAGATATGGATTTGGGGTGGACTCCTTTAAGAGAATAAATTTATTATAAATTAAAATATTCGTTTAATTTAGTAACGTTTGTAATTAAATACCCAATTATAAATGTTACATTAGCATCGATAATAGTAAGAAACGTTGATAATTTTTATCGACAATTTTCTATATTCTGGCTACCCTAGGAATGTCAGTTTGACATTATGTCGCAGGTCGCTAGTGTTTAAATAAATGGGTTCTATGGCTAGTGGATTGGATTGGATTACGAAAGGCGGCAAGACTGCAAAATTGGTTTTCCTTGAATATTAATATGATCATTTATTATTCTTATGTTTAATACTATAACTACTTAAAAGAAACTTATCTGTGACTTAACTTTTCGTAATAATAAAAAAATGCCGCGAGTGAAACTTGACTACGTCGTCAGTTTCAGCAGCGAGGATCCTGTAAGTACAACAGCCTCCGACTTTGTTTACATTTCTTTACGTGATCATCAACACAGTATCCACCACCGCTTCTGTTTGATGTTAAATATATTACTATTAAAAAGACGTCCCTAAAGTATAATCATTACATTTGATTACTTTTCTTCAAGTAAATTATTTATTTCTAATTACATTCATAGTCCAGCACTAGTATTACATGTTTCAACTTGTTTCAAGTTCCACCTAACCTTAAATCTTTATTGTTGGCGTGAGCTATTTGTGATTACCAGTCTTACTCAAAAAGTCCATTATTGCCCCAATATCCAGTTTTTAAATCTTATTCCGGTTTATAAATGCTGTGGTATCTTACATAATTCTGGTTATAATAATAATATTATGTATCTTTAATAGCATCCCCTTTCTATGACTTGTGCAGGAGCACCCCGCCAGCAACCTGCTGCAGCGGGAGGTGAGCAAGAAGAAATGGTTGTGCAGGAAAGGCGAGTCCTCCTGCTCTGTGGTGCTGCAGCTGCCCAGAACTGTCAAGGTTGGTACAGTTACCCATCTTACCTTACTGTAACTTTAAATTAGGGAACATAACTAACTAAAGATAATGAGAAGCAATTTCAAACAAGTACTTACATACTGGTTTGTATAAATAATTGAGAAGGAGATGACAATCAATAAAGGTTGTATAGCTGCCCAGGTCGCTATGTACTAGGCTGACACAACATGAGTCATCGAGTAATTGAAATATGAGTAGTGTTACACATGCAAGAAGATAGTGAGCAGATTGCAGTTGTTCTCCTTACATATTGAACATGCATACCATTACATTGACATGTAGCTGATCGTAGGAATACTATTCTGTTTTGTTTGTTGTTCAGATAACAGGAGTGCACATAGGAGCCTACCACGCGGCTCTAGTGGAGGTGCTGGTCGGGCGGGCAGAGACTTCTAGTGAACAGTTCCAGGTTACATCAGTTAATCTTTATAGTAATTAGCAGGGCTTGTTAACGTTAACAAGTAACGAAATAATAACCGTTAAGTAACGTTATTTTCGAAATGATACCTCATTAACGTTAAAAAAAATTAACGTTACTTGATAATTATATCAGTAATATATCATTAATTAACATTAACGCAAAATACTAAAGTAACATTAATTTTACCGGTAATTTAGCCAGGGCTTGTTTACGTTACCAAATAACGAAATAATAACCATTAAGAAACGTTAATTTCGAAATGATACCTCAATAACGTTAAAAAAAATTAACGTTACTTGATAACAATATCAGTAATATAACGTTAATTAACATTAACGCAAAATACTAAAGTAACGTTAATTTTAACGGTAATTTAGCTACGTTGCCGTTCCGCAGGCTTATATTTGTGCTCTCGCTTAGCATTGGATCACTTTAAATATGTTGTTGCCGCTCCGCCGCGCGCCGGCTGTCCCGCCGTCCGCGCCATAGTGAGTTGTTTTTTTTTCGAGACGCCTCCAAGTTTGAATAGTTCTTTAGATTATGCGAATAAAATGAACATGTTTGCACATTTTTGGCTGCAAAAGTACACTGTAGGCTTGTAGGGCGGCTCGATCGGAGAAGTACCACCCTCTCATAGAATATTTATTAGATAGATAGATAGATTCATTTATTTGCGTGAAATATGGTATTTTACAGATTTTATAACACATACACAATAGTTCTTCATATTCCGCCTACTAAATTCGGCATGCAAATTTTGCGACAGTTATAATAATTCTAATGTACACAATAATTACATTTCAATGTCAAAAAAATAAAAAGTACTATATCAAGAATTGTCTACCAAATGTCAAAGAAAAATAATTAAATTACAAATTGTCTATTAGCAACTTTCAAATGACAACCAAAGAAATTAAAATTACAAGTCAGTCAGCTTAATAAAATAAAATAAAAATGTCAAATTGAATGTCATGCAACTTTCCCATTTGTCCTAGAATCCATAAATTCCTTAATGGTATAAAAACAATTTTCAATAAGCCATACTCTGAGATGTTTTTTAAATAAGCCGGTTCGCAGTTCTCTAATAACCTTTGGTATATTATTGAATATCTTTACTGCCATTCGACTAGTATTTTTATGGCAGTACGCTGTTCTACATCTTGGCATTGCCAATTTTGTTGAATCCCTTGAGATTTTGCCCACCTTATAAACATTGGCGCTATCGGCTGTACTGAATAGGTGAGGATGTTTTTTTACAAATACTCCCATTTCCAGTATATATAAGCATGCCAATGTTAATAATTTATGTTTTTTTAAGATAGGTCTGCACCAAAAACAGCTCGTAAACACTTTTTTTGCACAATAAATGCCTTATTGCTGTCAGTGGAATTACCCCATAAGATTAAACCGTATCTTAGCACAGATGAGACATATCCATGATACGCCAATAGAGCGGCATTAGTGCCAACAGTTTTCCTGAGATTTCTTAGTGCAAATGCAAAGCTGTTTAGTCTATTACATATATTTTCAATATGTTTTTTCCAATTGCAATGTTTATCAATTTCTATGCCTAAAAATTTCATTATCACGTCCAATAATTTTCATTGCTTTATTTGTCATTTTGTAATTAGAAAAATTAATATATTTTGTTTTGGAAACATTCACACATAAATTATTTTGTTCAAGCCATTCTATTATAGCTTCTACGGCAGCATTTATTTTATCCTCAAATTGTTCATCTTTATTATCTTTATTTATTATCAATGAGATGTCGTCTGCAAACAACACACACTTATTCTTCGTCACTACTGGCAAATCATTTATATATAGAAGAAAAAGCAATGGCCCCAAAATACTACCTTGAGGCACGCCATATGTATTGGTCCTGTATTGAGATTTATATTTTATAACTTCTTTGTCTTTATTAACGCCTAAGATTTCAACCCGTTGTTTCCTATTGGTTAGGTAATCTTTTAGCCAATTTAACGCCTTTCCTCTTATTCCGTAACTCTCACATTTTTCTAACAGTATATCATGTTTAACAAAGTCAAAAGCTTTGCTCATGTCGAAAAATATTGCAGTGACCGGTATCTTATTATCTATATTCTCAGTAATCGATTTTATTAGATGATAACAAGCTAGTGCGGTTGACTTTCCTCTTTGAAAACCATTTTGTTCCGTACTTATTATATTGTATTTGGATATAAATGAGACAATTCGATTATACATCGCTTTTTCATATATTTTTGAAAATATAGGTATTAAGGTCACTGGGCGATAGTTGTTTAAATCATGTTTACTTTTTTTTTAAATAATGGTTTTACAACCGAGACCTTTAATTTTTTGGGTACTTTTCTTCACAGAAACATAAATTAACAAGGTGAGCTATAATAGGAGACAATATATCAGCACATGATTTTATTATGTGGGTGGAAATGTCATCATATCCCACTGCGTTGGTATTATTTAGTGATGCAATTATTTTATTGATTTCATTGGGCGTGCAAGGTTCGAGATATAAACTATTACTTACATTGCTACACTAGCAATGTAAGTAATAGTTTATATCTTTGTGATATTGTTTTTATTCCTGGCTATGTCTATATTTGTAGTATCAATGAAGTGGTTATTAAAAGCTTCCGCTATTTCTTCAGGGTTTTCTATCATAGCGCCATTCAGTTTAATGGCCTCTATACAGGCTGACTTTGAAAACATGAGACAAAATTTAAGGGTGTGTTCTACCCATCAATATGAACAACTTTTATTAAGGGACCAAATTAGAATTCGCAAAAAAAAAGTCGACCTTCCTTTATACGTACATAACCGATTGTACAATTTTCTCTATGAAGGTCGACTTTTTTTTGCGAATTCTTATTTGGTCCCATAGTAAAAGTTGTTTACATTGATGGGTAGAACACTCCCTTAAATTTTGTCGCATGTTTTCAAAGTCAGCCTGTATATTGTGCATTTGTACATTTAGGTTTATTTTTAATTAATTTCCATGTTGCGTTACATTTGTTTTTTGCTTTCAAAATAAATTTGTTAGAAGATTGTTTCCTGGACATGTTAATACACTTTTTTAATATTTTAGCGTATTTATTATAAACCAATTTATTTTCCTTAGATTTATTTTCATGATATTTTGATTTTAGATATCTTTTAGAGAGGCAAGATTTTTTTAGACCTTTAGTTAACCATCTTAAAGGAGGTGTTTGATAATTTACTTTTATTCTTTGCAAAGGGAAATTTAATTTATATAATAGGCAAAAAGTTTCATGAAAGTTGTTAAAAGCCGTATTAAGATCTATTTCATCATAAATATCTTGCCATTTCAGGCTCAAGAGACATTCTCTAAATTTTCCAATATACTCTTCGTTATAATTCCTCTTGTACATAAAACAATGCGATGGAGCAAACTTGTTCGATGATATTTTTGATGTGAATGTCAATATCTGATGATGATGTGGTCTATGCAAGAAGTATGTCGAGTCGGAGTATTTATCTTTAGAGTCATGTTGTAGTTTAAAAGTATTTCTTTTAGTGTAGCGGCATTTTTGTTAGTAGTAAGGGTATTTATGTTTAGATCTCCGACCAGAATTATTTTTTTATTTTTTCCGTCCCTTAGTTTATGCAATAGAGACTCGAGTTTATTAAAAAATATTGCAATGTTTGAATTGGGTGTCCTATAAACACATACAACAATACAGTTATAAAGTGGTATTTCTATGCCACAACACTCGAATATTTTATCTACTGCCATTTCATTACATAATTGAATTATCTTGTATCCTAAGAACTGTTTAATTAAAATACACACCCCACCCCTCTTTTCCGTATTTCGTGAGTATGAAGTTGCAAGTATGAACTCGTTAATACATATATTTAATTCATTATTATTACTAATAAATGTTTCTGAAAAACATAATATGTCTACCTCTTTATGACTGTCCTTAAACTCAGTTAAACATATTTCAATCGTAGAAAGTTTATTCAATAACCCTGCAATATTTTGGTGCAGTAGGCGTATGTTATGGTTAGGATTTTTAACCTTACTATTATGTTCTCTCCTACAACTCTCTGTGCTAATAGGAACGAAAAAACTGTTCCTTTCTTAAATTAGTACAGTTTTCTGAATTTGGATCCTCAATATTAATAGGGCAAGGGTCTGTATAGATGCAAAGATAGCACTTTAGATTATCAAAAATATTCTTCATACCATAGTTATTGAGAACTCCACGGCGCCTATAAAACATTGTCTCATCGTATGTCAGATTTAAATTCGAATCAAATAACATCGCATAGTCGTGAGTGCAAATATCATGGTGTAATAAATTACTAAATGTCTCTATTCTGGAGTAAAACAGAAGAATAGCCATCAAATTTGTAGGTCGGTAAACAGAGCAATATGTTTGTGTGTTTTATTGTCATTAATATATTCCTTAAACTAATAATTAATTTAAAGTAATTGTCAGTTTTTCTAAAATCTTTCTCACCTATAAAAATCAAACAATAGTCATTCTTTGTGTAGTTTAACAATTTTTGCTCCAGATGATTTATCAACTGTATAATTCCACAATTTGTTGATAAGTAATGAAAAATATTATGAGTTGGGAATGTACTCTGTGCTATAGCTAATACCTTATTTGTCTTATTACTACTTAGGGCCGATTTTTCAATCCTCGGATAAAAGTACCAATAGCTACCTAAAGAATAAAGTTATTAGACTCTTTATTCGTCAGATAAGTGGTTGTCAATTTTTCAATGAATATTTAACTCAAGAATAACTATATGACCGATCATCTCATCTGTTAAAGCGCTAACTTCACGGAGGTGAAACAAATATACAGAATAACTAAATGTTAGAGCGGGACGGACTATTTCTTTGAACAAGCAAACGTCAGCGTCTACCGTCAGGTCACTTTTATTACGGTACGTCCGTTAGGAGGTTCTTTGTTTGGCTTGTGGTGTATTTATTTGTGATTTTTAGTTTTGATAGATTTTTAGTTAACCAAAACAAGGGAGCGTTCAGCGAACTCTAATAATGCTGAGGTTCAACTATTTGTGAGTTTTGTCGGGACTTATAAGCAAATAATAGAAAATAAAAAGATTGACTCTGTTATAAACAAAGATAAATAATCTGCATGGAAGAAAATTGAAAGTTCTTTCAACTGGTGTGGAATCTCAATAATTGATCGCTCTTGTAACACCTTAAAGTTAAAATATGAGGGAATAAAAAAGCCACGAAAAAGAAATCCTCTGTCCAAAGACAGGAGATGTACAGAACAGGAGAAAAGGTTATAAAGTATTAGAACCTAAAAGGGCTCGAAGCACGTAATGATTGTGATACAATTATGGCTTCCTCCTTAATTGCCATGTCGTCAATATTATCTCAAATATCCAGTACACTTGTAAAGCACGAAAACTAACCTTAAACTTAAGTTATGTCAACGTCGCCGCGTCGTTTATCAATGGAATAAACGGTTATCTGGCCGTCAAAGAGCCAGATAGATTTATTCCTCAGATAAGTGAATTATTCGACGAATAAAGCTTATTTGACGATTGAACAACTGATTTTTTTGCTATCTATCGAATAAACCCTATCTGTCCGTTTATCTGAGGATTGAAAAATCGGCCCTTAGTATACAAAATCTACTCTGGTAACGTACCGATAAAGGTGGTTCTAATAAAGTACTGGTAACGCCATCTTTTGCTGGTTCTCCTCTTCAAGTTCCTTGTAAGTAGGAGTGTCACTGCAAGTTATATCCGGTAGTCTATGTAGTGTTGATATGTTACCGGTGGTGCCATCTATTATCGCTTCACTAGTTTCATTAAGCCCAAGATCTATGCAACTATTGTTTATCGCCTCATTAAATGATTGATCTAGGTTTATTGATATTCTTTTCTTTCTTTTACTTTCGCTCTTTTTACTATTTATTCCATTAATTTTTGTTTCTGAGCTGAATTTTTGTTAACTAGTGGAGTTAGCGTGAAGTTCAAAGACTTTATTATTATATATTTTATTTCTTTATTATTTTGTAAAATAATAATTTGAAGTTGCTAAGGTGTAACATTAATTTTTTATTGTTTATGTTTATTTATCGCTTTTTTGTTTTGCTGTTTTACAGAACGAATAATTAAAAATACGTTTAACGCTAAATGTATTTTCCAAACATCGTGCTTATCATCGTGCAATGAAAATGACAGCACAATGTTTTAGATTTGTTCTTACAATTAGTCACTCAGTTGATTTTTGTTATTTAAATTAATATTGGGTCCATGATTGTGATTTAGCATAGTTTTAATTATGGATGTTGATACAAGCCGGAATCCGTAAAGACTTTAGCACCGTAGACCACATACATAAGCTACTGCAGGTTATACAGAAAACCGAACAGTATAAGGGTGAATTTCAACAAGAGATTTTTATGTGTCATTTCGGTGGGACTTTTTATTTCAATGCTATCTACATATTTTTAGTGACAAATAAAACTTTAGCCTATTATATAACATTGTGCGTGAGTGGACATCAAATTTCATCAAAACTTACATAAATATTTAAGGATGAATTTTTAAGAGTCCACTGAAATGAAAAGTGTCTACCGAAATGATAAAAACTACCACCGAAATGATAGACTGTGCACCGGAATGAAATAAATCCACCGAAATTATACAGCTAAGAACAACCGTGCCGGGCAGCCAGAGTTCCATACTTTGTTAGATTTGATTTCCACAAATTTTAGATAAACACTGAGACATAATATACAGATATTACAGTTAGTATTACATATATCATTCTTTGAGGTTGCAATAACCTCAAAGAATGATATTAATGTAATGTTTATTAATATATTATATATCTTAAACACAAATATTACACAACAAATACACCCGAATAATCTAATCTAAGATACATTTAATTCCGGTGGACTGTAATTGGTATAACAGTCCACCGAATCCACTGAAATGATAACACTGAAATGATAACACTGAAATGATAAAATAGAGGTTAGTTCTACATTTAACACCGATTTAAAATTATTAAAAAAATATGAACACTACTCAAACAAAACAGTACTTACGGCGAATTTATTACACAATTTTGAAACAAATCAAAAGAATCTAGCACGTTATAACAGCCACCGAAATGAAACTATTTTTTTCCCCATATTACTGAAATGATAAACTTACTTTTTTGGCGGGAAACCGCAAGACGTTGGGACCGGTGCGTTCGCGCCGAGAGCTTGAGCCGGACTGATCCGAAGTGAGGAAAGGTGAGAAGGGCGTACCAACGCAATGTTGACATGGCTATTCTACTAAAACTTACTGTCCTCTGACATGATAACTTTTTCCAGACAAAAGTTGACTGCCTGTCAAATCCATGAGATAAACAAACAAAAATAGTTTTATTTGATCGAATATATTATAATTTAATGATAACAAAATCGATTTAAATCTATATTACGAATTTATTTGCAGGGGAAGGTATTTTATGAGCGGAATTGGGTTCAAGGTAGAGAAGTACTTACGTTGTTGAGAAAAAATATATAAAATTAAAAATCAGCACATTGCACTACCGTTCCCAGGTTTGCCGTGCATTTTTTTTGCTTGGGCAATTCACCCATAACCTGTCTCTCGGCTTAGCGTTTGTGGACTACGAGCAAGCCTTCAATTCGATCGACACATGGGCTATACTGCAGTCTCTTCAACGATGCTAGATCTAATATCGATACATCGAGGCGCTGAATTGTCTGAAGTGACCTCGAAACCTACCCTTCTCCAGCGAGGCATGGAGACGTTATCTGTATGAAACTGTTCACCGCTACACTGGAGGGTGTCTTCAAGGTTCTAGACTGGAAAGGGCTAGGCATCAACATCAATGGCGACTTGGCGAGTACATCACTCACATTTGGTTTGCCGACGATAAAGTTGTCATGGCTGAGACTTTGGAGGACCTCAGCCCAATGCTCGATAACCTCAGTAGAACTTAAAATGAACAGGGATAAGACAAAGGTCATGTCAAGCAAGCTTGGCAATTTTTCGGGCTATGTCGGTTACCTTGGTTCGCCTGCGGATCTCTTCGTTTCTGATTCGATCACATAGGGAAACTCCAAGCATAGCCCTCTCCATTGCCCTTTGGGTGGGCTTTAGCCTTCTGATAAGGCCAATTGTGAGCGACCACGTGTCAGTGCCATAGGTCATCACTGGCAACACGCACTGGTCAAAGACTTTCGTCTTGAGACACTGCGGTATGTGGGACGAGAAGATTTTGCGTAGCTTCCCGAACGCTACCCAGCCGAGTCGGATTCTACGATTGACCTCTTTCTCGAAGTTGGACCTACCTAACTGGACAGTTTGTCCGAGGTAAACATACTCGGCCACAACTTCCAGTGTAGCGTCTTCGATCTTCATGAGACTGGGTGTTACATGGGCATTTGACATGACTTTTGTCTTATCCATGTTCATTTTAAGACCCACTCTTTCAGAAGCTCTACTGAGGTCATCGAGCTTTGTACTGAGGTCTTTCATAGTCTCAGCCATGACAACTATATCGTCGGCAAACCGAAGGTGAGTGATGTACTGGCCAAATCGCCATTGATGTTGATGCCTAGCCCTTTCCAGTCTAGAACCTTGGAGACACCCTCCAGTGCAGCGGTGAACAGTTTCAGAGAGATAACGTCTCCATGCCTCACACCTCGCTGCAGAAGGGTAGGTTTCGAGGTCACTTCAGACACTTCAGCGCCTCGATGTATCGATATTCGATCCAGCATCGTTGAAGAGACTGCAGTACAGTACAGCCCATGTCTCGATCGAATCGAAGGCTTTCTCGTAGTCCACAAACGCTAAACTGATAGGCAGGTTATACTCTTCGGGTCTACTGTATAACCTGCCGCAGCGTATGTATGTGGTCTACTGTGCTAAAGCCTTTACGGAACCCGGCTTGTTCGGGAGGCTGGAAGTCGTCAACTTGCGCGCGTGATGGTTCGTAATGACTCTTGAAAATAGTTTGCTTTGTAGACTCCGTAAGTACTGAGTTGAGCTACACGATTACTGACAAATGCTTGCACTGTCCGGACAGGACCACTCAAAGCTGTGTGGTTCTTTCCTTAAAAGACAATTTCAGACACTTATCTACGTATACATGGTCCTCACATGACCTGACCAAGATTATGTCTGGATAATAAATAGAATTCGAAAACAAACTCAGGGAAGTTTATTTCGCCATTTCTTTTCAGAGATAGTCGGATAGAAAATGTCGATCTAGCTTATTTTTAACTAACTTCAGAACAGAACCGCCGTGTCCTCACAGAGGCGATCGGTGGCGGTGATCTCTCGCGTCCGGCCCTGGTTCGGAGCGAGAGTGCATTAGGCTGTCACCTCATTTTGCGAAGCAGTAATGCTAGGGAAGGAGGAGGCAGAACGCGTGAGGGAGAGGCAAGGATCGCGCCCTCGCGCTGCTAGTCACCGCAGGAGACGCCCCGGGCGTCGGGACTCGCAGGCCGATTTCCGGCCACCGTAGGCGCGGGCTTGCGGATGGTGAGCGATGGGTAGCTCGCCTTCCGATAAGAACGAGGCCCGTGTCGACGGCGCGTTGTGTTCCACGCGCGCCTCAAAGAGATGTCAGCACGAATTGACGGGGCCAATGCCTACCAGGGTTGTGAGTTTGTCCGAAAATGATAGCGTGGCCCTGGCACACATGCAAATGAAGGAACACGGGTGGGTTTTAGTCAGTAAAAGTCTGACACGCCCTCCCGGTCTGCCCAGAGCGAGCGAAGTTATTTGATAATTTCCCACCCAAAAAAAAAACAATTTTTTCATTAACGATTACGATAGTTACGACTCATTAATGAATCATTAATTACCTTGATTATGGTCTTCACTCATCCTGTTATTGAATAAATTATCAGCTATCACACTTGTCTTATCATTGACTAACGGCCGAACCCAATAACCTTTACAACATTCGTTTTTGTTTACACTAAACCCGAAAAGGGGTCATTGTACTCATCATTTTTAAACATTTTTTCTATGGGACCAACCTTGAAATCGCGAAAAAAAGTCAGCTGTTCCCTACATTTGTGTTCACTGAAATCGATAAAATGTATGGAACAGCTGATTTTTTTTTCGCGATTTCAAGTTTGGTTCCATAGAAAAAAAAAATCAAAATGATGAGTACAATGACCCCTTTTCGGGTTTACGTTAAACAAAAACTAATGTTGTATATCACCAGTTTCGGCCTACTGGAGATATAAAAATATAACTATCAATGGTTTTAACGTCCCAATAATCTATGAGACATTATGGAATCTTACCGGCCCACGCTATCTACTGATGGGAGGGTGTATCGCCTACAACAGATATCTATTTGTATGAAAATGCCAAAGTATGCGTCCCAATAAACGATTTGTTTGACAGGACAGTACTACAGATGGCAGATTTGGCTATTCCCCGAATTGCAGGGATAAACGTAAAGTAGCCAAGCTAAAATGAACTCTTTAGTACTTGCAATAATGATCATAAATGTTTTATTTTTATTTAAAGTAATAAAAAAAATTGAAATTCAAATATCTCGAAAACGGTGCGCCCTAGGCAAAAAATTACAGAAATTTAACCCCCCCCTTACTAACACCCCCCGTGCAAGCTCCATTCCAACATGAATTTAAGTTAAAAAAAAACAACATTAATGCGCTAAGGTAGCCCGCGAAATACAAATTTTATTACGTTTTTGCAATTTGCAGGTCAGTAACAGGTTGTATTTTGATTCGCGGCCATAACAAATATGGCTCTACAGAATTATATCTTAATCCAGTAACTTATTTAGAAGTAAGAAACAAAGAAGTTTTAATATAACCCTAATTACACGTTGTTTTTTAAAGTGATGTTGGTTGTAATGGCTTATTGTTTTCGTTAGATAGATAGCCTTTATCAATGATTGTGAGACGCCATCCGAGGATAGATAGTCTATCATCAATAGCGATCTGTCTTTAACTGAAAATAAGTTATTGGGTTCGGCCGTAAATCAGCTCACTATACTACCAACACTTCTCACGCGTAAGAATCAGATAAAGTTTGGATCAGCACGACATCAGCGCGGCGCAACAACGGGCGGCCTACCGCGCGCCTTGGGCAACTCTACTTCCACCATACCCGTTAAAAAGTAACGATAATTAACGATAAAATAAACGTTAAAAAATACAAGTAACGTTAATATAAATTAACGGTAAAATGTGGCATAAATAACCTTAAATCTATTACTGTTATTTTAATATTAACGTTAACTCTGTCAAATGAAGGTAACGTTATGAAAATTTTACCGTTATTCAAAGCCCTGGATTTAGCTACGTTGCCGTTCCGTAGGCTTACATTTTGTGCGCTCGCTTAGTATTGGATCACTTTAAATATGATGTTGCCGCGCGCCGGCTGTGTCGCCGTCCGCGCCATAGTGAGTTGTTTTTTTCGAGACGCCTCCAAGTTTGAATAGTTCTTTAGATTATGCGAATAAAATGAACATGTTTGATTTTTGGGTGCAAAAGTACACTGTACGCTTGTAGGGTGGCTCGATCGGAGAAGTACTACCCTCTCATTGAATATTTATTAACTAGTGGAGTTCGCGTGAAGTTCAAAGACTTTATTATATATTTCATTTCTTTATTATTTTGTAAAAAATAATAATTTGAAGTTCCTAAGATGTAACATTTATTTTTTATTATGGATGTTGATACAAGCCGGAATCCGTACAGAATTTAGCACCGTAGACCACATACAAGCTACTGCAGGTTATACAGAAAACCGAACAGTATAACCTGTCTCTCGGCTAAGCGTTTGTGGATGCATCGAGGCGCTGAAGTGACCTCGAAACCTACCCTTCTGCAGCGAGGTGTGAGGCATGGAGACGTTATCTCTCTGAAACTGTTCACCGCTGCACTGGAGGGTGTCTTCAAGGTTCTAGACTGGAAAGGGCTAGGCATCAACATCAATGGCGACTTAGCGAGTACATCACTCACCTTTGGTTTGCCGACGATAAAGTTGTCATGGGTGAGACTTTGGAGGACCTCAGCCCAATGCTCGATAACCTCAGTAGAGCTTCCGAAAGGGTGGGTCTTAAAATGAACATGGGTAAGACAAAGGTCATGTCAAATTCCGATGTAACACCTACTCTCATGAAGATCGGAGACGCTACACTCGAAGTTGTAGACGAGTTTACTTAGGACAAACTGCCCAGATAAGAAGGTCCAACTTCGAGAAAGAGGTAAATCGTCGAATGCGACACGGCTGTGTAGCGTTCGGGAGGCTACGCAATATCTTCTCGTCCCACATACCGCAGTGTATCAAGACGAAAGTCTTTGACTAGTACGTGTTGCCAGTGATGACCTATGGTACTGAAACGTGGTCGCTCACAATGGGTCTTATCAGAAGGCTAAGTCACCCATAGGGCAATGGAGAGGGCTATGCTTGGAGTTTCCCTACATGATCGAATCAGAAATGAAGAGGTCTCCTGGCAAACCAAGGTAATCAACGTAGCCCGAAGAATTGCCAAACTTAAGTGGCAGTAAGCAGGGCACATTGCTCGCAGAGCAGATGGCCGGTGGGGCCGAAAGGTTCTGGAGTGGCGACCGCGTGCCAGAAGACTTAGCCTTGAAAGACCTCCTACAAGGTGGTCCGATGACGTTGTAAAGGCCGCAGGTATCCGCTGGATGCGGGAAACACAGAACCGGTCGAAGTGGTGGTGCTTGGGGGAGACCTATATCCAGCAGTGGATGTCTTTCGGCTGAAATGATGATGATGTTGATTATATTGTTGTTGATTTGAAATATTATTAATGAATAAATTGTAAAATGGATAACATTCAAATTTTTACAGTGATTTTGGCTCGTTGTTGATTTCACGAACCAATATTGAAAACAAGACTAGTTTAACTTATTTTTAGTAGTACTACTATTGTCTATATAATTATCAACATCATCATCATTTCAGCCGTCCACTGCTGGACATAGGCCTCCCCCAAGCACCGCCACTTCGAATGGTTCTGTGCTTCTTGAGACACTGCGGTATGTGGAACGAAAAGATTTTGCGTAGCTTCCCGAACGCTGCCCAGCCGAGTCGGATTCGACGATTGACCTCTTTCTCGAAGTTGGACCTACCTAACTGGACAGTTTGTCCGAGGTAAACATACTCGGCCACAACTTCGAGTGTAGTGTCCGATATTCATGAGACTGGATGTTACATGGGCATTTGACATGACCTTTGTCTTATCCATGTTCATTTTAAGACCCACTCTTTCGGAAGCTCTACTGAGGTCATCGAGCATTGTACTGAGGTATTCCATAGTCTCAGCCATGACAACTATATCGTCGGCAAACCGAAGGTGAGTGATTTACTCGCCATTGATGTTGATGCCTAGCCCTTTCTAGTCCAGAACCTTGAAGACATCCTCCAGTGCAGCGGTGAACAGTTTCGGAGAGAAAACGTCTCCCTGCCTCACACCTCGCTGCAGAAGGATAGGTTTCGAGGTCTGGTCCTGGAGTCGGGCTGACATAGTGGCGTTTTTGTGCAGACACTTCAGCACACACAACGTCGTGGTCCACAGTCTATAAACTAGACTTCAAAAACAAACTCAGAGAAGTTTATTTCGCCATTTCTTTTTAGAGGTAGTCGGATAAAAAATGTCGATCTAGCTTATTTTTAACTTTTTTTTTATGTGACTAGTAAAAGTGATTCCGCTATCCTATTTACCGACCCGGAGGACATGGTGGAGCATACGGTGGAGGTCTGCCCGGCTTGGGCGGAGCACCGCCGTGTCCTCACAGAGGCGATTGGCGGCGGTGATCTCTCGCGTCTAATCCTGGTTCAAGTCATGGCTTGGAGCGAGAGTGCATGGGAGGCTGTCACCTCATTCTGCGAAGCAGTAATGCTAGCGAAGGAGGAGGTGGAACGCGTGAGGGAGAGACAAGGATCGCGTCCTCACGCTTCTAGTCGCCGTAGGAGACGCCCCGGGCGTCGGGAGTCACAGGCCGATTTCCGGCCACCATAGGCGCGGGCTTGCGGACGGTGAGCGATGGGTAGCTCGCCGTCCGATAAGAACCAGGCCCGTTTCGACGGCGCGTTGTGTTCCACGCGCGCCTCAAAGAGATGTCAGCACGAATTGACGGGGCCAATGCCTGCCAGGGTTGTGAGTTTGTCCTAAAATGATAGCGTGGCCCTGGCTCACACGCAAATGAAGGAACACGGGTGGGTTTAGTCAGTAAAAGTCTGACACGCCCGCCCACTCCGGAAGAAGTTATTTGATAATTTCCAAAAAAAACCCTTTTTACCGAAAAAAACAATTTCATTTCATTAACGATTACTATAGTTACGACTCATTAACGAATCATTAATTACCTTGATTATTGTCTTCACTCATCCTGATTATGAATAAATTATTATCAGCTATAACACTTGTCTTATTATTGGCTAAATCAGCTCACTATACTACCAGCAGGCTTAGCATGGCGTTTTCGATCTCTACTCTACTGTAGAATATACATCGCTTGTCTACACTTCTCGTAATCTCTTCTTCGCGAGCACGAGGACACACCTAGACTCGGGTTTCTTCGTAGACAGTGACATGTCCATAGCAACGGGGTATTCGCTAGTGGTGTGTATTACTACCCAATTTTACCGTACTTTTGCGTTTCGTTCTCAAACAAATCTATGAAGCAAAGTGTTTTTAACGAATACTTCTTCAATTACAAAACGCAAATGGCCAAGGGGGATGCGCTGAGTAGCCCGCGAAATTCAAATTTTCGAACGTTTTTTGAATTCTAAGGATTTTTCAAAGAGAGTTAGTTGTATTGCCGATTCTAATGATTATAATTCTGTAAATCAATATTTGTTACGGCCGCGAATCATATTTAAATCAACATACAACGTGTTACTGACCTGCAAATTGCAAAAAACGTAACAAAATTTGAATTTCGCGGGCTACCTTTTAAAAATATTGTTAAATGGCTGTAGCCAATGACGTATTATAGGTAATACATCATTGGCTGTGGCGCCACTAAGTTTTAAAACTCATTTGTATTGCATACACAGAGCACTATATAATATTGGTAATTGCATATAATGTACTTACAGGCATTATTTAAATAGATAGCCATAATTATACTATTTTGATAGCGTCACGCAAGAAGTATCCTTTAAGGGTACCGCAGACTGGCGGGTCGCGCTATCACGTCGCGCCTGTCTGCGGGAGCCCTTGTTTTTACTAGGTACTGTTATTGTATTGTTGTTTATCGATATTTTATTTATTAGTAGGTAAATGCTCCATTTAAAACTGAGTGTGTAAGATTTAGTCAATAAAAATAATAATCACTACATAGTAAAGGCTTCTACAGACCAGCGCGACTCGCGACGTGACACAAAGGCACCGCTCGTCGCGCGATACGCGGGGCCTTTGTGTCGCGTCGCGTGTCGCGCCAGTATGTAGAAGCCTTAATGCAACGCAAGCGAGGCCGCGGACGGCAGCTAGTACTTCATAAATAAATAATTTAGTGTTCAATGAGGAGATTTTGGCTCATAATCAGATGTTTTATATTCCCTGTGAATGTAGGTATCTAATAAATCAAAGTTAAGGGACAACATAGTGTAAAAACTTAACCCCCCCTGCCTCACCCCGCACTCCAGCTCGTACACATCCAACTGAGCCTCCGCTCGTCTGACAGTATTCCTCTGGTGGTAAAACCAGTAATGAAACAAGGATGTAATTTCATTTGGTAGTGTTGTATCACCCCGCAACTTATCCCATAGTACCTCGTATGACACTAGGTCGAACGCCTTTGACAGGTCCAAAAAACTAGCAAATACAGGAGTTTTTCGGGAAGTATAATATTGAACAGTTTGCACAGAATGGCACTTTCCGTGGATAAAACAGATTTAAAGCCAAATTGCGCGTCATGGAACTCAACGTGTTTAGCCAACTGTCCAAGACCTTGGCTACTATCGTGGCCAACGAAATAGGCCTGTAATTGGACAGGTCAGAAGCGTCCCCTGTCCTGTCCTTAATAATCGGAACTACCACTGTACGCATAAGGTCCTGTGGCAAATTATAAATTAACGGTAAAATGTGGCATAAATAACGCTAAATCTATTACCGTTATTTTAAAATTAACGTTAACTCTGTCAAATTAAGGTAACGTTATGAAAATTTTACCGGTAATTAAAGCCCTGGTAATTAGGATAGAATTTTAATAATAATTATATCCTTGACATGAAGGGCTGTACATAATTGAATTTAAGTGTCTAATTCATTTCGCGGCCGAATTCACAATAAATGGGACGCTTTTGGCAAAACAAAGCATTCGTAGAAAACCAAATAAAACCTGCGTAAATTTGAAACCAACACCCGAAATGACCACGAATATTAAAAACCCGTCTTCTTATAAGCCGGATGAAGCGAATGAAGATGCTGTGAGAAACGTAGAATTATTGGGACGAGAAGAGTAGAAGTATGTTTTTTTTTCCAAATAATTGTTGTTACACAGTAATTTTCCCACTAGTGTACGGTAACCCCAAATGTAGTCAGCGGCAACACTGGTGCATATTTTGGCATTTTTAACATACACTTATAAAAAAAGTCAATAAACACACATTTTCCTACATACTGACTGTACTTTACTTTGAATTAACCATCCTTGAGAAAGTTCTACAACTAAGACCAATCTAATTTTGAAAGACAAGCCAAAGTTTATTTCCGTTGCCAGCTGCGGCAGGCAATAATGAATGTAAAGTGGCTTATTAGATATGGCATGGAAATGATATGGTGCTGATTAGACACTTAAATTCAATTATGTACAGCCCTTCATGTCAAGGATATAATTATTATTAAAATTCTATCCTAATTACCAGGGCTTTAATTACCGGTAAAATTTTCATAACGTTACCTTAATTTGACTGAGTTAACGTTAATTTTAAAATAACGGTAATAGATTTAGCGTTATTTATGCCACATTTTACCGTTAATTTATAATTTGCCACAGGACCTTATGCGTACAGTGGTAGTTCCGATTATTAAGGACAGGACAGGGGACGCTTCTGACCTGTCCAATTACAGGCCTATTTCGTTGGCCACGATAGTAGCCAAGGTCTTGGACAGTTGGCTAAACACGTTGAGTTCCATGACGCGCAATTTGGCTTTAAATCTGTTTTATCCACGGAAAGTGCCATTCTGTGCAAACTGTTCAATATTATACTTCCCGAAAAACTCCTGTATTTGCTAGTTTTTTGGACCTGTCAAAGGCGTTCGACCTAGTGTCATACGAGGTACTATGGGATAAGTTGCGGGGTGATACAACACTACCAAATGAAATTACATCCTTGTTTCATTACTGGTTTTACCACCAGAGGAATACTGTCAGACGAGCGGAGGCTCAGTTGGATGTGTACGAGCTGGAGTGCGGGGTGAGGCAGGGGGGGTTAAGTTCACCACGCCTCTTCAATTTGTACATAAACCGGCTAATCGGTGAGCTTAGCAGCACCAAAGTTGGATGTCATATTGACAACGTTTGTTTGAATAATATTAGTTATGCGGATGACATGGTGCTACTGAGCCCATCGATCGGTGCTTTGAGGAGACTTTTGGCTATTTGTGAGTCCTATGCAGTGTCCCATGGGCTCAGGTACAATGTTAAGAAGAGCGAACTTATTCCCCCTTATTACAAAACAAGGTTTATCTTCAGACCCAGGTTTAAAACATGGAGCCATTAATGAATTTCGAACTTTATTCCGACTATGGTAAAGTTCCTAAACACAAAACTGACAACTTAGTACCGAACTAAGTTTTCAGTTTTGTATAAAGAACGGTATTTCAATCACTGTTACGTTCTTATTACAAAAACTGGCTCCATAGTTTAAGCCATGTCAAAAAATAAATCTTGTTTTGTAATAAGGCGGTATATGTTTAAAGCGAGTGCCATAAACTATTCTGATATTCCCGGAGTCTCGCTCTGTGGCACTCCTTTAGCATAGGTGACTAAGTTTAAGTACTTGGGTCATTGGGTCACTGATGATCTTAAGGACAATATGGACATAGAGAGGGGGCGCAGGTCATTGGCTGTTCGATATAACATGCTGGTTCGAAGGTTGGACTGCACGTTGGACAAATCAAGTTAAAGTCACTCTATTCAAAGCCTACTTCAGTCTTTGGACCCGTTTTACGCAGAGGACATAGAGCGATCTGCGTGTCCAATATCATAACGCGTTTAGGATACTGTTGGGGCTGTCGTGGCGTTGTAGTGCGTTCACAATGTTTGCGGAGGCTCGCACAGACGATTTTTACGCCATAATAAGAAAAAACGGTCCAAGTACGTGTCGGACCACGCACAGTGAAGGGTTCCGTAGTTAGGATGAATTCATCCCAAAAACAAACTTCACATTGTAGTTGAAAAACATGCTCTCCCATACATCTATATACGTTACGGTCAATTCTTCAACTTCAAATTTAAGTTGGTCGACGATTACTCGTTAACTTGTAAACCCAACTTAGCTGTGATAGTTTTCCTTTTAATTTCGTTATACAGGGTGTTTGGTGCATCGTGTGCCAAATTGAAATGGTCGACTGAAGGAGTCATCCGCTAGCCTTTTAGACCCTTTAACACCCCTCATGCTCTGTGGATTTTTTTTTATCGACTTTTTATTGTTTTCCAAAAAAAAGACCCAAATTTTACATTCAAATACAGATTTAAAAAAAATATAAGGCGTAGACTCTGAATTTTATTTTTATTTCGATGTGTATTGTTTATGAATACTTTTAAATACAAAATTAGTGATATTAGTCACCTAGTTCTTTTTTAATTCACTCGCAAAGGTAAAACTTAAATTAAAGCTGTACATGTTACAGCTGTTTATAAGGCTACAAAAAAAAATCAAAAGCGACCGGGATCTTCCAACTCCCTCATTAATTCTCCAGTCTATCCTCTTTCTAATGATGTGCCACATGCCATAAAAGTATTTTAACAACTTTGTGAATTCGCTAGAATTGTGAATCGAGTCACCTAAGGCTAATATTCAAAATTATGATTTAAAAAAAAATCTCTTAAATGATACCTGTCAAACCTATAAATCTGCTATCTCATTCTTATGGTTAGGTAAATTCGTGTCTCATATCTGTATCTTTCGTGGGATTTACTTGAAATAAAAAAAACAAAATTGCATTTTTAACATTTATTTAATCATTGTTACAAATCTTGCTCAAATTGTTGGCCTCTGTTGCGAATGCAGGCCCGACACCTGTTTCGTATTTCAACAGTTGTTGCACTTATAAACAGCTGTAACATGTACAGCTTTAATTTAAGTTTTACCTTTGCGAGTGAATTAAAAAAAAAACTAGGTGACTAATATCACTAATTTTGTATTTAAAAGTATTCTTAAACAATACACATCGAAATAAAATTAAAATTCAGAGTCTACGCCTTATATTTTTTTTTTTTTAATCTGTATTTGAATGTAAAATTTGGGTCTTTTTTTTGGAAAACAATAAAAAGTCGATAAAAAAAAATCCACAGAGCATGAGGGGTGTTAAGGGGTCTGAAAGGCTAGCGGATGACCCCTTCAGTCGACCATTGTAATTTGGCACACGATGCACCAAACACCCTGTATATACTACTGCCATGATTTTTTTCACATATTCGAAACCAACCATTTAGCTGGCAGGGGGGAGGGACACTCGACTCTAAAAAAAAATAGCACTTTAAAGCTTAATATTACGCAAACGGATCTCAGAATTGAAAAATGATTTTCACAAACCCACAATATTTTTGAACGGCCAATCCAACGATACTCCCGCACCATGTATTAGACGAGAGAAAAAAAATATCATCCCCGTTTTCCGTGCAAGGGAGGTACCCTAAAAAAATGTTTTTCATGGTTTTATTTTACGACTTTTTCGGCGTGATTAATTTGTACACCCATGCCAAATTACAGCTTTCTAGGACTTAGCGTCTCTGAGCTAAGCTGGGGACAGATGGACGGACGGACAGACAGACAGACGGACATGGCGAAACTATAAGGGTTCCTTGTTTACTACGGAACCCTAAAAAAGAGGAAAAAATTAAAGGAAAGGAGTATGTAAGCAGCGTAGCAAGTGGCGTTCTATAGTTTCTGCCTACCCCCATGGGAAATGGGTTCTTTCCCCACGACGCCACTGAAAACGACACCACCGGTGGTGTCGTGGGGAATGACAGAAATCACTATTCCCCGCGACACCACCGAAGTGATGTCCGCTCGGCGTGAGTTTATGTATGTAATAAGAAAAAAGACACAGCACCAACAGTCTCCAGCGTGTTCTCAGATCGGTGGGACCCCCTATGCTGTGCCACTGGGTAAGAATCCATAACAGTTGATATTTGATGTGTTTGTATTATCTCGTTATTACTAACACTAGTTATTAAGTTATTTTGTTGATACTAACACTATGGACTCCTTGTCTGAATTAAAGAATTTGAATTTTGAATAAAACAGTTGCTGTCTGTGGAGATTTCAACATTAATATTATACTGGAAAAATCTGCTACAGTAAATAAATTTATAACCTTATTAAAATCATATAATTTGTACAATACTCGTACGTTCTTTGAGCCGACTAGAATAACGAATAGCGCTACCTGTATTGACAATATTTTTACAAACTTAAGACCTTCTAGCCATTTAATTAAATGAGTTGGACTCTGATCACTGTGGCCAGTTAGTCACTTTCCCTCAGAAAATAGTCAGAACTCAAAGAAAACTTGTGAGTTTTATTCCTGTAAACAAAAGTCGCTTAGAACAATTTAAAAATAATTTAATGGAAAATCTACCGGGTTTGCCTTATCACACCGACCCAGATCAAGCTTATATTTCACTATTTAACCTCATTAAGGGCATCCATAAAAAAAATTGTCAATTGGTTGAACAAGAATAACAACGATTAAAAGTTATATGAAAGATCAAAAAAAAAAATTATGTTGGAGTTTGATATATGTTTTTTTATTTTCAAGTACCAGAATTTTTAAAAAAATGCGTAGTTAACGAGAATATTAAAATCTAGTAAAGGTCTATTCTTGATATAAATCTCGTTATAAATAAGTGAATATTATAACTGGCTAAACAATTTTTTATGTTATAACAGATAATCATATATTATTTATTTTCATTTAGCCGTTTTTTATTTTATTGTTTATTACGTGAAAAAGTTAAAACAATGTATATTTGTACGCGAACGCAACCAGCGGGTCCGTGCGCGGGCGACGGGCGGCAGTCGGCTCACAGCCTTCACACGGGGAACCCGTGTCCTGTGTTTCTTGTCGGCTTGCGATTTTCAATTGTGCGATCAACATCAATATTTGTGCGATATCGTAAATGTTATTTTTTTAATGAACAATATAGTGGGGAAAGTGTGACTTGTACATATTTTAAGTGATAGGACACATCACATTCATTAGTGACACTTTTCAATTTAGCGAAAGGACGCATATTTTTTGTTTTGATTATTATTATTGTAAAGATAAAAAAATATTAGTGACAGGACACGTTTTTATATAATCGGTGTAATAATTGTTTTCCTCTACTCAAATCAAAATATATTTTATACAAATACTTAGTACCTAAAATAGCGTTTAGTTTATTAAAAAAAATTGTGACTAAAGTAAAATATATTATGCGTGTATCAAAAGTAAAACGCTATCGGCAACAAAGGTTGGAGAAAATTAAAAACGTTCTTTAAGTAAGACATACATTACCTACCTTTTTCTTATTTCTTTAAAATGTATTAGAAAGTAATTATTATAATTTAATTTAAGTATAGGATCTCGATAACCCTTTGAATTTTCTTATACGCTAGATTGATTACGTAGAAAAATCTGGCGTCAAACAAAATCAAAATCTCGATGAAAACATTTTGGAGCGGGAATCGAAATTATTGCAATATGACGATACACGTATGCCTGTGACGAAGTAAGTAGCATAGACCGGGTGGCCACCGAGTTGTTTTTTATTATGTATAAGTACTAATCTAAAGTATTTGCTATTCTTTTATCTGTTAGTTTTTATAAATATTACTTACAAATGTCAAGAAAGCATGAAAACATAATATTCAAAACGTTACAGATAAACTTTATGACTCAAAAATACAAAATTAATACCCTGATCAAAATATTAGTCCAAGAGCTAGGTACTGAACCCTCCCGGTAGCGGTTGTCCTGTAAGGCTGGAAATTCGTTAACTGATGAGTTATAGCATGCTAAGTATAGTAACCATGACCTGGCAGGTCTCCGCCCTGCACATCAGCAACCCTGACCATTACACACTTATATTTGTAGTTCATTTCATACTAAATGTATGAAATGAACTACAAATATAAGTTTGTCATCTTTACAACAAAAAAGGTTGCCATTCAACCCTAAAGGTAATCATATCAACCCTGTAGGTAACAGTAGTATTTAAGGAATATAATAGCGGGAAGCGATTAATGAATCTGCGATTCCGAGTGACAACTGATTTATATTTTCACCTACCCACAGTACTATTATAAACATACCCTACACGTCCCCCTTTGAAACATTACTTTAATTATGGAACTATACTTAACATACACATGAGTCCACTTAGTTTAGGTTACAAATAATCTACCTATTTTAACATTCGGTTTGAAATAAAAGTAAAAACACAAAATATTGATGATCTTTCTTATATCTACTATTCCATGTACTTATGTCTAATATTCTATAATCTAAGGTTACAATGTTTTTTTTTTAACGTTAATTTACATATTAATTACTTTGCGTATTTGCCTTGGTATAAGCATTTACGCCTAAGTTTAACACTTTCTATATCAGAAATCGATAATGGGTTTACTGTCAAATTTTTGGGGCTGACAGTCGTTTTATCATCTAGTTGTTGTTGATTCTGAAGAGTTACTTCTTCACATGATGATGAAGTATTCTTTATTTTATGGTCCGGACTGGATTCAGTTACATCAATCTCAGTAATGGACTTATCAGTGCTACTTGTTATTGAATGTCTCGAATGTCGTTTTTTTAGTGGTAATAATTGATCGATGTGACGCTTCCACTCGTGTCCATCAGACACGCATACTTTGTATGTGAGTGGATCAGTCCGTGCAAGCACAGTAGCTGCTGCCCATTTGTCAGCGCGAGCACGGTAGTCTCGCGCTAGCACCTGTTTGCCGGGCTCCACATGCCGCTCGGCGCCGGGCCGCGCGCGCCCCGCTCGCTCTGCTGACGACTCCACTGCACGCTCAGTGGATGGTTTTATCATGTCCAATCGACCTCGTAATCTCCTACCGAACATAGCTATAGCTGGTGCCACCCCGGTAGTGGCGTGCTCACACTTGCGATATTGAAACAGAAATTTCGAGTGGCCAGCATCTACATCTTTGCCTTCATATATTGCTTTTTTCATTGCCCATTTGACTAATTTTACTGCATTTTCAGCCGCGCCGTTACCGGCTGGTCGATGTGCACTTGTGATTGTGTGGTTTATTAGGTTTTTATTTAAATAGTTAGTTAATTCAAACGATCTAAATGGAGGTCCCCCATCACTAATGATGTGTGTGGGCATTCCAAAACGTGCAAAAAGTTCTCTTAACTTATTTATTTGCATTAGTTCCTGACATTTTTTGAATTTCTATCCATTTACCGTGTGCATCTACCGTTACTAAATAATATTTGCCTTGAAATATAGCAAAGTCAATATTTAATCGTTGCCATGGTCGTGTGGGAAAAGCCCACGGATGCAACTGTGCACGCGCCGGCGCATCGCGCTGTTGTAGGCACGCACTGCATTCTCGACACAATGTTTCAATTTTATTGTCCAATTGTGGCCAGTAAACATAGTTTCGAGATAGATTTTTCATTTTCACAACTCCTAAGTGTCCTTCATGTAATTCCTGTAGAATTTGCTGCCTAAGTACCCTAGGAATTACCACTCTGTGATTGTATAATATACACTGTCTGTCGATAGTAAGGCTGTCCTTTCGATAGAAATAAGGCTTTTCTTCACTTCGTGTAACTACCGGTGGCCAGCCATTTATAATATAATCATAGATATTTTTAAGAACCTCGTCTTCCTGCGTTTGGGTGCAACGTCTTTTGCTCTAATAGGAATCGATTGTTCTACGTAATTAATATATGACACCGTATCCAGCCCCGTTTGCATTTTACGTTCATAAGGCAGTGGCAAGCGTGATAATGCGTCCACGTTATAATTATCTTTGGATTTTACAAATTCTATCGTGAAGTCATAGGCTGCTAACTTTGTAGCATACCTTTGTAATCTGCTTGCCGCAGTCTGCGGCAAACCGAACTTGGGACCAAAAATAAATGTCAAGGGTTTATGGTGTGTTTTAATTATAAAAGCTCGACCATACAGATATTGATGGTGTTTTAAGACTCCACTAATTATTGCCAGCGCCTCTTTATCTAATTGACTATAACCGCGTTCTGCCGAATTTAACGTTCGCGATGCAAAACATATGGGGCGTTCCTCGCCATTGGGGTATCTATGCGACAACACACTACCAATGCCGTAAGAACTACTATCCACTGCTAATACTAGTGGAAGTTCCGGGTTGTAATGTACTAATACTTTGCTACCTGAAATAGCCTTTTTAACTTGGTTAAAACTGTCGTCACAATCATACGACCAAATCCACTCTGCATTTTTCCGCAAAAGCTTTTATGTAAGGGATATAATATTGTACTTAAGTTGGAAATAAACTTTGCATAGTAGTTCACCATGCCTAGAAAAGATTTAAGCTGCGTCACATCATTTGGGCTTGGTGCGTCCACGATTGCTTTAATTTTGTTCTCATCGGGATGCAAGCCGTCTTGCATTGTCTTGTTTATCAATAACAAACCCAACATAAGTAATACTATCCTGCATAAATACGCACTTATCTAATTTTATCCTTAAACCAACCTCACGCAAGCGACTCAACAATGCTTTTAAATTATTAATATGTTCACCACTGGACGTCCCAGTACATGCTATATCGTCGATAAAAACAGCGACTCCTTTGAGTCCTTTAACCGTTTGTTCCATAAACTTTTGAAACTTTTCTGGAATACACGTAAGTCCAAATGGTGTGGGATTGTACACAAATGTTCCTATATGTGTCGCTATGGCGGTACATGCCTGAGATTCCTCCTCTAAAAATAATTGTTGATAAGCATGCGTGAGATCAATTTTAGAAAATTGTTCACCCCCACTCAGCGCTGCGAACAGCTCCTCTATTCGTGGTAGGGGGTAAGGTTCGCGCATGAGTTTCGGGTTAACCGTGACCTTGTAGTCACCACAAATTCTTATTTCTCCGTTCTCCGTGCCATAATCAGAATACTCAACTTTTCGAATTGTACCCTCAGCCTCGAGTCGTTCTAACTCCCGCTCGATGGGTTTACGTAACTCCAACGGTAACGGGGCCTGGCTTTGATAAATACAGGATTTGTATCCACTAATTTTAAAGTAATATTTTTTATACATGTTCCAAGCCCAGAAGCAAATACAGTCGGAAATTCACGTTGTAATAATTCTAGTAAATTATTTTCATTTAACTTTAATAAATATTCATCAATACTAATCTTATTTATTTTTAATTTTGTAAGCCACGACCGACCTAAAAGTGGTGGTCCACCATTTTAAACAATATACAATTTGAGATTTCCGACTGCATGTTCACCAATAACAACATGAACAGACACAAAACCGACCGGTTCTATAACTGAACCGACATAGGAATACAAAGAAATATCGTTGCTAATTATTGGTAAATCACAAAAGTTATTATTATAATAATCTAAACTTATAACTGATAACTTACTGCCAGTGTCCAGTTCGAAAGTTATCTTTCTGCCGTTCACTTGCGCCACAACCATGTACGGTTTGTCGTTAACGCCGCACACGCTTAGATTCTATAGATCACATTCCGATTCGTTATCACTACTTACGAGATAATTATTATTACGTAGCGTTGAAGTATCATGGCTTGACTCGACACTTCGCCTTTTGTTCGATTTACACATTATTTTAATGTGACCTTTCTGGCCACATATATCACACGAATAATTTTTAAATCGACACATCTCTGGACGATGGTTTCTGCCACACCTCCAACAAGCACGCGTTGAGCGCGATGTAGCCGCGCTGCCTTCGGTAGACGTGTTGCGGCTGCTCGCAGTTCCGCGCTCGGGCGGCCGGCCCGCCCGCTTTGCCGTTGCTACTTGATGCACCGCCTCAAACGTTCGCGTTCCATCTGCCGACGCGTTCACTGCGCCTGCGGCGCTTGCACCGCTGGTCTGTGAGTGTCGCTCGGCCGCCTCCAATGCCAACGCCAATTCGACGGCTTTTTTGTATGTTATCGATGGTTCCGCAAAATGCGTGCTCTCATTTCATCACTAGCCAAACCCGACACAAATTGATCGCGTAAATTTTCCTCCAGTGTAGTTTTGAAATTACATGTACTGGCCAGGTGTTTGAGTGTTTGTAGATATTCACTGAGAGGTTCACCCGTGTTCTGACGTCTTTGTCTAAAAACATGGCGTTCAGCAATTTTGGAACGTTTTGGTTCTAGATGATCACCCACAATTATTACTAATTCACGAAATGTTTTATTTTCTGGAGAGAGGGACCGGAGAGGTCGGTGGGGTAAGAAACTGTTCGACGCTCGAGGTCACTGAGACTATGGACGACCTTAATTGTGAATTTAGGAAAGTATTCACCTCAAAAACATTGCCTGTTTGTGACCGCGTTATATTTAGTGATTGGGCAACTCCAGGTATTTACAAAAGTAGGCATCTTAGTTTTTTTCCATCGACTTCCTAAATTAAGTCATATTTCACTTTTAAGTAGGTCAGTTTGCATTTCATCTAAGTTACAATAGCCTAATGCCAACTGCTCATCACCTTTTACAAAATATTCTTTTTTCCGATGCAAGGGTGTTAATTGTTGAGGAGTTTTCCTGGTAAGAATCAGGAGAACTGGAGCTGATGGTGACTTCACCATATGTATCGTGATGAGCATAAATTGCTTGGCAACCATGTTAAAGTGCCTAATCGAATCGCAACCCGTGAAAAATTTATTATTACGTAGTTCTGGTGGCAATCTGTGGTCTTCATCATCTGTTACATTTCACCAAATGGTGCTGTCCGAATACAAATGCATGAGTTACTATAAAATGTACCCAAATCGCTATAGGAGTGCCTATAGAATTTGAGGATTTCCTTCGATTTCCATAGGATCCTCTCATCAGATTTTGAGTTGGTGACAATGGAGAGCATACCCTTTCAAACCAAAAAATAACTTCCAAAATCGGTGAAATCGGTGAACATACATTAAAAAAAAACCGGCCAAGTGTGTGTCAGACTACGCACAATGCTGTGTAGAATTCGTCTTGTTTGTGCACACAGCGTGAGAGTGATACTGTGTGTGACATAGCATTGTTTCCACAGGTGTTGGTGCCAAGCAGCGTGTTTATTTCGCGCGAAGAGTCGCGGCGTGACGCGCCGGTGGTGCGCGTGCGCTCGTTCGGTGCCGACGCGCTCGCTGCGCCCGCGCGCGAGCAGCGCTGGGACCGCGTGCGCCTCATGTGCTCCCAGCCGCACAACAAGCACTGCCAGGTACGGCGCGCTCAGTGTGGCACTTAAGGGAGCTACGTCTTCCATTTATCGTTGTATTAAAAATTTTGTGGGGTCCTAAAAATAAAATAAAGAATAAATGATATACTGATACTAATATAATATAAACAAACAATAATGTAGCTAAAAAAAATATTATTAAGTAAATAAAAAAAATAAACAATATGAGCAAATCAAAATGAGTAAAAATCATTATTTACTCATGGGTCTTCCAACCGGGTTACAGCGCGGTCGACATATTGAAGAATAAAGTATAATAGCAATACAGGGTGTTTGGTGCATCGTGTGCCAAATTGAAATGGTCGACTGAAGGAGTCATCCGCTAGCCTTTTAGACCCTTTAACACCCCTCATGCTCTGTGGATTTTTTTTTATCGACTTTTTATTGTTTTCCAAAAAAAAGACCCAAATTTTACATTCAAATACAGATTAAAAAAAAAATATAAGGCGTAGACGTTTGGGCAGGAGTGATTGGGAATCAGGTAATTTGACCGCATTACCTGCCCGATAATCTCAATGGCGAAGACTACCTGGAATTCCTACAAAATGACCTGCCCGAATTAGTGACCGATGTGCCCGTATTTAATGAACGTGTGCCCATTGTATTTCAAAATGACGGCTGTCCCGCGCATTGGCGATTGACTGTGAGGGAATATCTCGACAATGTGTTCCCCAATGCATGGATTGGACGCGATGGCCCTATTCCATGGCCGCCACGTTCCCCAGATCTAACTCCGTTAGACTTTTATGTCTGGGGACGTGCCAAAGAGTTGGTATATGCCACGGAGGTTCCAACTAGGGAGGTATCAACGCATAGAAGCGGCATTCAATACTATTAAGGAGGAAATACGACTTCGTACAACAACTGTTGAAATACGAAACAGGTGTCGGGCCTGCATTCGCAACAGAGGCCAACAATTTGAGCAAGATTTGTAACAATGATTAAATAAATGTTAAAAATGCAATTTTGTTTTTTTTATTTCAAGTAAATCCCACGAAAGATACAGATATGAGACACGAATTTACCTAACCATAAGAATGAGATAGCAGATTTATAGGTTTGACAGGTATCATTTAAGAGATTTTTTTTTAAATCATAATTTTGAATATTAGCCTTAGGTGACTCGATTCACAATTCTAGCGAATTCACAAAGTTGTTAAAATACTTTTATGGCATGTGGCACATCATTAGAAAGAGGATACACTGGAGAATTAATGAGGGAGTTGGAATATCCCGGTCGCTTTTGTTTTTTTTTTTTGTAGCCTTATAAATAGCTGTAACATGTACAGCTTTAATTTAAGTTTTACCTTTGCGAGTGAATTAAAAAAGAACTAGGTGACTAATATCACTAATTTTGTATTTAAAAGTATTCTTAAACAATACACATCGAAATAAAATTAAAATTCAGAGTCTACGCCTTATATTTTTTTTTAAATCTGTATTTGAATGTAAAATTTGGGTCTTTTTTTTGGAAAACAATAAAAAGTCGATAAAAAAAATCCACAGAGCATGAGGGGTGTTAAGGGGTCTGAAAGGCTAGCGGATGACCCCTTCAGTCGACCATTTTAATTTGGCACACGATGCACCAAACACCCTGTATATTCATTAGGCAATCGACATTGTTGTTGATAGCCTACGTTAGTGGATCTGTACAAGGACATCACTAACTCGTCGCAAGATACAGCGCCCGTACTACGCGATGCATCCGCATAAACAAAGTATCGTTTTGTGATGTTTACACTGATTGTCCAGTCAGTTGACGACATATTTAGGTAGTGGTTAAGAAGCAATGTATTTCATGCAAAGATAGTACAGTCGCTGTGATATATGAAAACAAGAGTGACAAGCAAGGAATATTTTACGATTTGATGTTTTTCATGATTTTAAAGACAAATATAATCAAAAACTTTTACATAAATATGTTATGTGATTCTATGATTTTTAAAGTACTTAGTTTGACTTCGGTTTTTACAAGAAACCAATGAACAACACGGCATTCGTATATGTTGTCACGACCGCGGTCAAAAGCGCACTAGTTCGCAGATACGACCATTTGCCTGGTACATGAGCGTTGCGATCATGTCGCGCGGACACAGCCACGCCCCCCTGTCACTTCTCCTGTTTTTTATATTTCTATGGTTGATGCTGATTGATACACTGATTACTGATTGATATGTTTTTATTGCTCAAAGTATGATTGCATGATAGATGAGTGCACGCGGTATGATTGCTTTTCGTGTACTAAGTTGGCCGGCCTGGCGCAAGTAAAATGCTGACATATTGATATGAAAACTGTGCTGTGCTTGCACTGTACATGCTCCAGGCCCGGAGAAGCTAAGGGTGCACGGGTGATATGAATGTGATGAGTTCAAAGCGATAAAACATAATTTCCTATAAAATAACTTAAATAGTACTACATTGATCTGTATTGACTTCCAAAACGTGGTGACGGCTCCTTGTCAACTATGCGTGTGCTGTTGTCAACCGTAACGAAGGTCTGTGACGGTCTTCTTGCAGCTGCCGCGTAGTGCACGTTTGGTTCCTGATGAGCCTGTTTAACCGTGTACCTGTGCGCTCGCAGCCATCGCCACCAAAAGACGAGAGTGCAGATGATGATCACTGCAATCACCGTATTTAAGGCGATGTAGTGGTGGATGTCGTGGGGTGATACTTGATCTGTTATAGCCTCAACCTCCTTCGCTCTGGCATTATTGATGGTGAGACTGCTGTCATCCAAGTACTTTTGCCGTTTGAGTCTCTTCGGTGTCATTCAGTGTGGCAGTTGATGGTATTTTAGAGGCATGAGGAACAGGGTGTAAAGTTCACTCATACTCTATTGAAAAGGGAGGATACTCCGACCAGACGGGTGTTGTGTCTGGTGGACAACTGCCCGACGGTTGATGTCGGGACGTTGTATATATGCTAGTTGCGCGGTAAACTCTGCTTGCGCGATGCAGGATTTTGCGTGACGTCAGTGTGACGCGTAGTTCGCATGTGGCGATGTTGATGTCGCTACAATAATATAGTCAGATTGATGACATGATTTATAGACGGAATCTCTATATCCAGACGGACGTACCCATCCATCATTTCCTGGATGTAGTTCCGTTATTCTTCCCATAGCCCACTTTCCTGATGGTAACTGTACGTCGTGTATGATGACAATATCGTTAATCTTTAAGTTTTTGTACGATTGCCGCCATTTGCTACGCACTGACAATTGACTTAAATTCTCCGCTCTCCACCTTTTCCATAAATCATCCATAATTTTTTGGGTGAGTTGCCACCTCGTTCGTAAATCTTTTTCCATTTCGATGAATGAGTTACAGAATTACAGACATAATTGAAGGTAAATGCGAAGAAGTACGTATTTCCCAACAAATATCATCATCATCATCATTTCAGCCGAAAGACGTCCACTGCTGGACATAGGCCTCCCCCAAAAAGGGGGGGATTTGCCATAATCGCCACGCTTGGCTATGCATTTTTAAAACCATACTGCGATCGCCAACAAATATAATTTACAGAAATTATGTCGTAGTTATAGAAATATGTTCAAGAATAACTACAGTTTTTTTTTAAACTGTATTCTTGAACATATTTCTCAGAACTTGGTTGTTACCAAAACACGTTTATAAAAAAAACTCGATGCAAATTAACGGTAAACTGCCTTTAATTTGAGTTTCAATCCAAAATATCTGTATTAAATATGAACGTACGGTTGGTATTTAATTAATAACAAAAACGTCTTATTCGTATGCAAAACCTGGTTGTTTTTTATTTACGATTACTCGACTCTTTTTTGAGTAAATAGATAATTGCTTCATATTTTACAATAAATTACAAGCATTGTGTCATCGCGCTTCTCTTTCTTTTGTATGCAGCCTGACAGTGACCGCGGTTTAGCTGTTGTCAGCGTCGTAAGTGATGATCTAGTTTGCTCTCATAAGTTGTTTCATCTTAATAACTGGGCGTCTAGTTCGGGCTATCGTTCGTGCACATCGACGAGGCAGAGGGCGCCGCGCCGCCGCGCCTGCTGGCGCTCGACACCTTCTCGTCCGACGAGGACGACTTCAAGCCGGGCGAGCTGTTCGCCAAGCACCTGCAGAACACCAGTGGAGAGGTCCAGACGAACACTAGCAGTAATACTGGTAGAATACATACTTTCATTTATAGACTAGCTGACCCGACAGACGAGACGTTGTCCTGTCCTGCAGCGTGGAGCTTTGGTAGTGACATTAATTTAACACAGTATACGGTTTCACCTTTAATTTTGTATGAAAATATTTTAATTTCATTCAACGTTTTTTTTATTGATTTATTTAAAAAAATCTGAAATAGCATTTTGGAGGAACCTGTACATAAATAACTGTTAAAACGAATAACGTGCATGGAGTAGGCGAATTGGAAGGAAGAAGAGAGCTTTTTTATTTAGTTTATTTGAACATTTTTATTTTTGAATTTATAATTATTTTATCTTATTAAGTATATTGTTTTATGATAACTGGCCATTAGCCCTACCCGTCTGTTGAATTAATGTCGCCATTGTGGCGGCACGTTGTCTAGAAGATAGTTTTAAGAGATACAAGTCTGAAACAGCTTATGACGGGTCGCAGTGCCTTTTAAAACACTGTCTTCTTATCAGCGACGCTGCTATCGTCGACAAAGTGGTTTTTTTGTGATACGAACAAGCCGATTCAGCGCACTGGTTTTTTCAGGTGCACAAATAAGACAAGCAACATCACAAGCTCTGAAAAATATATCCGAGTCGTCAACGAAGCTTCTGAAGACTCCGATCAGCAAGCCTGCCGCATCGCGCGCGCACTCGCCGCCCGCCGCCCGCAGCTCGCGCGCGCGCCCCGAGCTGCTGTACTCGCGCCGCGACGCCGAGCCGCACGCGCGCATCGACCGCGTGCTCAGCCGCCACGAGCGCGACAAGGAACACGGTCACACGAACAAAACCACCACACACGACAACACAGACATACATAACAATACTAATCAAAAAACAAAAGATGACTCTAGAACGAAGGACGACGCCAAAATAAAAAATGAGACTAAAACAAAAGACGAGTCCAAAAGGAAAAACAAAAGTGACTCTCCGCCGAGACCGCAGGGCAATCATAACAAGCCAACAAGTGACCAAAACAAAGAAATGAGGAAACGCAGGCGCTCCAGCAGTCAGGAGCAGCCCATACAGGGTAAGTCATTGAGGATCTTACACACATGGAGATACTAATACATTTGACTTATGATATGACCAGCCAGCTTTAAACTTTCAAGTAACTTGTTGTATTTTTATGGTGCAATCAGTTGCGGAATGGGCGACATTTTGACATACATGTTTTGAACCTTTTCTTCTATTTTGAAACTATGAAGACAAAACAGGTATTATTATGTTGGAGTAAACAGCAATGAGATGAAGAAGCAGTCCTTATGATTCCGTGAAAAAACGAGAATATCCCCCTAAATCGGTAAGAATATTGAGCATACCTTCTTATTTCTGGCACCTGAGCGCGCCGTTAGTACTTTACCGACCTTTTTGTTGTCAAGCTTCATTGCAGTCTTCATCATCGGCAAGCTCCATGTTTCATTGCTGTGTTTTCTCCAACTTACCTGTTTTGTCTTAATGCAAAAAGTCATACTTATTATCATCATCATCATCATTATTTCAGCCGAAAGACGTCCACTGCTGGACATAGGTCTCCCCTGACATTGGGGGGGTGGGTTGCCATAATCGCCACGCTTGGCAGGTGTGTTGGCGATCGCAGTATGATGTTAAAATGCATAGAGAACGCTGCTGCCCATTCTCTAGTAAGTCCCTTAGTCGCCTTTTACGACACCCACATGCAAATTGTTAAATTAACCAAAAAAAATAATTTATAAACAATTCTTTGTTGAACTTTCATGTATCAAGCTCTTAAGCTCTAACATGGGAAAACTAAATAAGTAATATACAGGGTGACAGGGTAATTCGACCTATTCCTTGAAAGGGAATACTAGAGGTCATTAGCAACAAATTAAGTCCAGTTGACTAGGGGTCAAAACTGGATGGTTTCCGAGCTGTGACGGTTCTTCTATTTTTTTGAAATTTTCTGACTTGGTACCAAAAATAATTAATTATAAAAAATCTACTGAACCCTAAACATTTAATTGATAGTTTTCTGATAGCTGAAAAGGGAGTGAACATTAAAAAAAATATGCTTGCCCAAAACTTACATAACTTCAGAAATAAAAGGTCTTTAGTATCAATAATGCCGAATAAGATTTCCGTATCTTCCTTATTACGCGAAACCGACCGCGAGTATCCTACCGACTGCGTCAATTACGTTCGGCTGCAGTCGAGGATGCAAAGAAAACCGATATGCCCTAGTAGCCCCACTTCAAATTTTTAAGTCCCTTTTGCAAAAAAGATATATTTTTTTAATTTCTTTCTTGATTGTAAAATAGTTGGGCAAACGTCATCTAAAACTATTATAAATTTCAAGTTGATAGCATTAGTAGTTCTTGATATCTCAAGAACTACTAATGCTATCAACTTGAAGTTGTTCTTTTTGTATTGCAAAAAGCTTGAATCTGTAAATAAATGTAGCTGAGGCAATGGAGAACTCCTATTCCCAGCTTACCTGGCACAAGCTAGTCCTACAGCACCGGGTGTGTGTGCAGGGCTGGCGCCGGGCCCGGTGAGCGCGGCCCCGCACACGCTGCTGCGCGGCGCGGTGCTGGTGCTGAGCGGCTACGAGAACCCGCGCCGGGCGGCCGTGCGGGACCTGGCGCTGGCGCTGGGAGCCCGCGTGCAGCGCGACTGGGGGCCCGAGGCCACGCATCTCATGTAAGTGTTGAGTACCCTCCTGTCCCATGTTACTGTGTGCTGGTGCTGGGCGGCTAAGAGCACAGCGAGATTTAATATAAAACGTATATACAACCTGTTTTTTTTGATATCCCATAACTCTAGGGTTATATTCTGTAGGTAAAAATAATACTAAAACTCCTAGAATAGGTGGTCCAAAAATGCATCGTTTCGGAGATATCATCAATCATAATTAAATTAGGTCAAAAATTGTCACCAGTATGACGAATCTTTACTTTTGCGAGGTTGCCAAACTTCGCAGTAGTGTAGTAAAATAAAATATGTAGGTATGTTGGTATCGGGGCTTCCCGGCGGCAGCTAGTGAAGGGAAAGCTACCTTGTCGACGTTGTCATATTTCACGTAAGGGTGTTTTACATTAATAATCGTGACTTTGCCGAATTATTTTGTATGAAAAAGGAAAAAAATAAAAATAACGAAGGATTGGAACATAACTCATATGCCAGTTGATTCTTTGATATGGCCTCAATCATACCCTAGAGTTATGGTATATAAAAAAAAACACGTTGTATACAGGGTGGATTTGAGATGGGGCAGTAAGGGCAGCTATCTTAACCGTTGTAGCTACAGGAAAACGGTCTGAGGAGACTGTCCCTAACTTTTTGAGAAATTTTAATCTGCATTCACAGATTTTGAAAAAAATGTACAGTCAGCAGGAAAATGGGCAGTTTTCACAAAAACTTGTTTTTATGCCAATCGATACTGTTTCTTATAAGGATCAAAAACCTCTATTGGACCAACTGAGGTTTGAGTACTAGAAAAGTCAGAAATCGCAAACAACTTTTCCAATACATTTCGTAGGAAATGAGACTCCAACTTACTTTTTTTTAACATCCTTATACTGGCCGCTACAAAAAAGACTGATCGAAAAACAAATATTTTTTTTTTTTAGTTATAATACCCAAAGTAAAAGTTATTGAACTTTTACTTTGGGTATTATAATTAAAAAAATTGAAAACTTGAAACTCGAACTCATATAGAAATTTTACTTTTGCTCTAAGATATGAGGTGTTCAAAATGGTAGCCGTTTTGACGTAGGCACAGGTTTACTCTCTTTACTACAGAGTGGGTAGCAGCTGATAATGTGCTAGGGTTAATTCCATAGAGAATCGTGGTAAGTGAATCTTTCAGTTCCTGAACATTGTCGTATTTTCTTTTTATAAAGTTCATTTTTTAAACAGCCGCACTAAAAAAATCAAGAGGTGTGAGATCAGGACTGCGAGGTGGCCACAGTATAAGACCATATGTTCCTATCCACTGCCTTGTGAATTGCCGGTTTAAATTAGAACGGGTATGGCGGCTGTTGTGTGGCGGAGCGCCATCTTGTTGGAAATACACTTTCTGCGATTCCGACAGCGGCTATTCATCTAACAGGATTAGTAATTACCTTTCTAGTTGGCACTCGACGCATCGGGTAATTGATCTTGTACCACTCCAATGCACCTGACTGGTTTTTATTATTTAAACTTAAACTATTTATTTCAATTAAACCTATTAGAGGCACTTTTGAATTGTCAAAAATTCGATCAGTTAGTCAGAAAGTTGAAGCTATTTGCCCATTCCAAAACGTAGATCTCTATGGAGAAGAATAGGCAAGAAACTCCAAGGACACTCTTTTAAATCAAGATATTACAAAATCCTGGGTACATTATTCTTGTTGCTTCTATATGTGAGAACAATGTAAAAAAAATAATTGTTTATTTAAAAAACAATTCAAAACATAAGATTAAAATATTACAAATAAGCCCTGGCAGTTAAGAGAAGACCAGTCTCAACTGACGGCGCCCGTTAACGAACACGACGCGTGGATCAGCACCATCCAACTCAACCATTTTGTAGGGAACCGAATGATCCAACACGCGCGCCACCATCAGCGAGCCATTTATGTGAGTACATTACATACATTTCAGATTAAATTACATACATAAACTCACGCCTTCTTCCCATGGGGGTAGGCAGAAACTATAGAACGCCACTTGCTACGCCAGATTAAATTAATTAATAAATAAAAAAGCATGTCATTTTAAAATGATTCCCTTAAAAAATCATTCACATCATAATATGCTATACTGGCTAAAAAATATTCTAATGACCTTTTAAATGCTTCTACGCTTAGCTCTTTCCAGCTATTGGAAAGCTTATTGTAAATAAGAATTTAATTGGTGTTGTTACCACAAGTTTTCCAACATTGCCTTACGTTGCGTCGTCGTACGTCGGGGTTTGTTCTGTCCCAACCATCTGTCTTTATAATGATTTATTCCTATCTTATTTATGTTGTCGATGTCGTAGAGTTCTTTTTGATTCTGGTATAAATCAGTTGACGTCATGTTGCTTATGTTGTTTTTCTTGTTGACTTCAAGATGAACTCTTCTGTTCCGAGCGTGGACTGTTGCTCCACACTCCTGGTGCTTTGTGTTGTGCAACCTTTCCCCTCTACGATATGCGCCCTGTCAATTGATTACTGGAGCGACTCGCTTCTGAGAGGCCAGTCCAATCGATTCGTGACCGTAAAAGGTGTAAATCACACATAACTAAGTTGCTTGAAATACCATATTATGTTGGGGCGTAACTCCCAACAGTAAAAATGTTATGTTGATGTTGTGTATTCGGAATTGGGATTTTATGTTGAACGAGTAAACAACCGATTAGTATAAAGGTTTTATTGCTACTAAAAATTTAACAAATTGCAACGTTTCACTGTAAGTAGGACAAGTTAGTTACATGTACAGCGTAGCTCGTACAGTTCCATATTTTCCTTTTGAGATACGGAACTCTAAAAAAAAATATTCTTACCTAAAATAATGTATTATAAAATCCAGCCCAGTGACGTGACGTTGTAATTTGTACAGTTGCGCGTTCCCCAACACGCCAAAGCTGCGCTTGGTCCGCGCGGCCGGCGGCGCCAGCGTGCCGGCCGCGCGCGCCGCCTGGCTGCAGCACGTCAGTCGGCGCCGGCGCCTGCTGCCGTGGCGCTGGTTCGCCACGGAGCAGGCGCAGCGCGTGCAGCCCGCGCCCGAACTGCTGCTGGACGACGACGACCCGCAGCCGGACACCCGCCACACGCACCGGGATCCTGATACTGGCAAGTTTTCTAATCCCATCCTCCCTATCCAATACATAGTTTATTTATTTAAAATAGGTATGCCAACAGTATATCACACCTCCGCTCAAATAGCGTCATATATCGAGAAAAAGGCCTTTAAAATAAATTCTAAATTATTTTTTTTACTTTACGGATTTTAATTTAAAAACTATACATTTTTTACTTAAGACACTATTTGAGCGAAGGTGCGATATATATTTTACATTAATTCATAGAAGTTATAGGTATACATTATTTTATACACTGTTACATTTTGATCGTTTTAATTCCTTGGACGGGTGGTTTGACTTACCAAAATACTATTCATACACAACCTTAAACAGTATTGTAGAATTTTTTCAAATTTAAAAAAATGGAAGTGATAACGAATCGTACGTATCGTGTCGTACGTATTATCTTTTTATTTTCTTTTTTCTATTTTGTCGTTAATTAATGTATGTTCCTGAATCTTAATAATTTAAATCGCATTGTTAAATTACCTTTTATTAATAAATTAAATGTTATTATGAGATATTTGTACACCATATGTAATGGTAGAATGTAATTGGTCTGCGATATTCTTATGTTCTTGATTTGTACCTACATTCTAGCAAATAAATTATTTTGAATTTGTAATATTCGCAAAATTCATGAAACCAGTAGTAGCGCCACGAGTTAGTTACCTATGTCGCGTCGTACGCCGTGTGCGCACCTAATACCTACCCTCCGCCCGCTGTAGGTATCAACTTGGTTATTGACTCGCTCAGCTGATGTTCTTGAAAATAAATAAAATTAATCCAAAAATTCCTTAATACTTTTACGGGCTTAGGACCGTCATAATTGCTTTGAATGAATGAATGAATTCTTTATTTGCCAGAATATAGGTACATTGTATATGGTAAATTTGTTATATGGTTTCACTATATTCGACTTTCTAGTCGTGCAAATTTTTAAATAGACATAGTCAAAGCTTTAAAAAAAAAATATTATATCAAATTTCTGTCTTCCTACATTAATAACACAAAAAATAATATTAACATTAACAATAATATAAAATACAAAATAATAAAATAATCACTAATAAAGTATACAATTAAATATTTTTTTTGTCTTCTTACATTATTAACACAACAAGAAAATTAACATTAACAATAATAAAAAATAACAAAATAATCACTATATCAAAAGGATTTCAAATTCATAAAGTCATCTATGGAATAAAAACATCTGTCGCACAGCCAATTAAATAAGGCTCTACTGAATTCTAATTCATTTAGTTTTCTCATTTTTTCCGGTAGCTTGTTGTATAGCTTAACCGCCATACTGTAGCAGTTCGTGTCGCAAAGTTTTAGTCGATTTCGAGGGACTATCAGAGGCTTTTGTGCTACCTTTCTTTTTAAAGGAGCTTTTTCATCCTTTTCAAAAAGCGAAGGGTGATTTCTAACAAACTTACACATTTCTAGAATGTATAAGGATGGGAGTGTAAGCAGTTTTTTGTTAGTAAACACGGGTCGGCAGGAGTCGGTCCATTTAAGGTTATAGATCGATCTGAGGCATTTCTTCTGAACTATAAATGCTCTTTGGGAGTCCGTGGAGTTTCCCCAGACGATTATCCCATATCTCAGTACAGAGCACACGTGGCTGTGGTACACAATTAGAGCTGTTTCTACATTCGTTAACTGTTTTATTTTCCGTAGCGCGTATATAAATTTATTTAATTTCTTACACACCATGTCTACATGTGATTTCCAGTTGCAGTAATTATCAAAATGTATTCCTAAGAATTTTATAGTATTTACTTTTTCAATTCTGTCATTATTATATTTTATTTGTGTGTCAAATGTGTCGGTTATTTTTTTTTTGTTATTATTATTTGTGCAAAATGTCATAAATTTAGTTTTATTTGTAAATTATTTAGGTTTAACCAGTCATGTACATCGTTTAGAGCTTTATTTGTGACATTTATTGTAAAAATAGTATCGGCGAAATCGCAGTCCCTTGAGGTACGCCACATTTGTTAACTAGGTACTTAGATCTATACGTTACGTAGGTGTTAGTCTTACGGCAAATTTTCACGATCTCCGTGCATTGCTTTCGACCTTAGGTAGCTATCAAACCAATTGTAGGCTGGGCCTCTTATACCGTAATTTTCTAGTTTATTTAATAGTTTGTCAAGAGATATCATGTCGAAGGCTTTACTCATGTCCAGAAATACACCTATTAGAATCTTTTTTGTATCTATTGCACTAAGGATTTCTTTTATTAATTTAAAACTTGCCAAAGTAGTAGATTTATTTTTAATAAAACCGTTCTGTTGTTGACATATTATATCATTTTTATCAAAAAACTTTACCAGTCTTGTACTCATTACTTTCTCGAATATCTTGGAGATAATCGGAATCAATGTGATTGGCCTGTAGTTTCCTGCTTCAGATTTCGGACCCTTTTTATGCAGTGGTTTAACTACGGAGAATTTAAGTGCTTCAGGAAAAATACCGTTTTCCATAGACAGATTTATTAAATGAGTCAATGGTTTTAATATAGAAAATATAGTTCGTTTTAATATTTTTGTTGTAATATGATCATACCCAGCTGAATTTGTATTCCGTAATTCCATTGCAATTCTATATACTTCTACCGAATCCACTGGTTCCAGGTAAATAGAGCTGGCTAACGTTCTTCCAGTTATTGTTTGGTCTGCAGGGTGGTCATTAATTACCGGATTTACAACATTTATGTAATAATTATTGAAATATGTGGCAATTTCGTCGCCATTTAAAAGCATTTGATTCCCGTTCGAAATTTCTTTGATTTCATTCGTTCGGTTGGTTTCTTTGAGTCTTTCGTTAACTATTCTCCATGTGGCTTTACATTTGTTTTCGGCTTTTTCTATATATTTTTTATTATTACTATTTTGAGTACTTTATACATATTTTCTCAAAATTTTACCATATGTTTCGTATTTTCGTTTGTTTTGACTATTTTTATTTTTGTAGTATTCATATTGTAGTTTTCGTTTTGTCACAAAAGATTTTTTTAGGCCCTTTGTAATCCATTTTGGGTTATAGGAGTTTTGATTAATTTTGATTTTTATTTGAGGAAAACAAGTTAAAATAAAGGCAGACCTCGTCATGGAACAGTTTAAACGCCTTATTAACGTCTGTTTCTAGGAAAATCTCCGAGAAAGATAGGTTGCCAAGGTAGTAACAAAACTTATCAATATATTCCTTGCATAGGTCTCTTTTATATACAAACCAATGCTTTTGATAATTACTATCTGATTTTATTTTTATTTTTATTGTCAATGTTTGACCAGTGTTATGGTCTGATAGTCCCAGTTCATGTACTTCTCCTTTATCATCTTTGATGTCACTAATTATGTTGTCAATACAGGTATTTTGTCGAGTTGGTTTGTTTATATGACATTTAAAGTTGTAATTGAGTAAAATATTTATAAATTCATTTTTAGACTGTGTATTATTTAATATGTCAATATTGAAATCACCACATAAAATGGTTTTGTAATTATCTTTATTATGTAGTCTGTTTAATAATATTTGAAGCTTTCTAAAAAATATATTTATGTCCGAATTTGGCGTTCTGTACACACACAGCAAATTAATGCCGTATTTTTGTATTCGTATACCGCATATTTCGAAATGTTTTTCTAATGTCATATTTTTTAGCCATTCAATAGATTCATATTCGATCCCTTGTCTTATTAATATGCAAGCGCCACCACGTTTCTGGTCTTTCCTAGAAAAACTACTTACTAATTTAAATGCTTTTATTTTCAAATTTCCCTCGTCACCCGATTTTATAAAAGTTTCAGTTAAAGTTATAAAATCAATAAAAATGCTTTTATCTCGAAGTAGATTTATTGCTATTTCAATATCTTCAGCCTTGTTTATGGCACCAGCAATATTTTGGTGAAATATTACATGATTAACTGGTTTAGCCACGAAAAAATGCTCCGTTAGCTATTTCATTGACAGCAATGTTTTCCTGGGGAGCTTTGCTTAAATTGTATTGTTCAGAATTATCATTAGTTTGCGTACTTTGGTTTTGGGTACGAGCTTCCGGTGTAAAAGTCTTATTAATGTTGCTGTTTTTATTATACGATAAGAATGTTTTGTCATAGTCTAGCTGGTCTAACACTAAATTTATTTTACGACATAACGATGACATGTTATAGTATTTTGAAATGAATGAACAATCCTTACTCTGGCTACAAATAAGATACAACATTTCGTTCAATTTAAATTCGATGCAGATGTTTTTATTCACACTTAAGATGATAACGGGACATTTAACTGATTTTAGGAATAGAACTAGTTCTGTAGTCATTTTTAAAGTATTGATGTCATTTTGTCCTATAGATATAATTAATTTGTCTTCAGAGGTAATGTCGAAAAGCTGCATACTAGTCAATATATCCTCCGTGGTAGCATTTGGTTTAACAATAGACATGAAACGATAATGGTTATGCGGGTTGTAGAATCTGGATTTGTACAGCTGTGTTTCTAGTCCACTGCATTGTCTTCCTCCTATTATAAATGCCCTTTTTTCACGCCTGTGGGTAGGTTTCCTTTTTTTAGTTGCCATCCCATTGTTTATCTGTGTTTGTCGCGGGCGCGGGTGGTAACACTACGTCATTTTGAAGTTTAGCACATATCTTTGGTTCTTGTTCCGACGAAGTGTTGGCCTGTAGAACATTTGTTTTTTTTTGGCACTGTCGAGTAATCGGATCATTTTTCACATGAGGGGTTATTTCTTCTCCCTGTTTCATAGATGTAAATGTACTTGTTTTGTTTTGGCTTATAGGAGAGATATGAAAACTGTCAGTGAGGCGACGTCGCGCATTCTTTTTGGTGCTAACTAACAAGTTGTAACTCGAAGTTAATGGGCTTCTACATAATTGTTTTAGAACGCTCAGTTCTTGGTTAACATTTTTTAGCTTTTTGCCTAGCTGCCTAGGTTTCGAGACATAATGCCATTTAAAGAATTATTATTATTATTTTTGTTTTTAAATTACTACCTGGTATTTTCAGAATCTCACGGGTGTGAACCATGGTGAGATACTAATTATTATTCTAAGAAGGTAAATTGCTCTGTACTGCAGTGAAATTGTTATCCAAGTCTAGTTGTAAAAAAAATCTTACTATGCGGCAAGTGTTTACTACGGCAGCTTTCTGAAGTGTTAAGTATGTGTATATGGACAAATCTATCCTAGATAGATTTAGTGCATTAAAACTATTGAATATTTGTGTCGGGATAACACCTGTTGTTGATGTTACTATTGGGACTATAGTGTATTTATTCATTTTCCAAACTCTGGTAATGTCCTCTTGCAATTCTGTATACTTCCTGATTTTGTCGGTGATAGGTTTTTGTATGTTATTAGTATTTGGGACTGCTATATCTATTATAAATGTGTCGTGTTTGTTTACTTTATCAACTAGTGTTATATCAGGTCTGATGTTATATATGGTGCGGTCCGTAATTATAGTGCGGTCATAGAATATTTTGTAGAATTGGTTTTCTAAAACAGTTCTAGGCGTATACTTGTAATAAGGTGTGTGGATCTTGCATGAGTTTAAGTTTAGTTGCGATTTTTGGTGTATGATATTAACATGCTGATGATGTCTATGCGTGTAGTCGTTTTGGATTAGTGTGATACAAGCTCCTGTGTTAAGTTGTATTGTTTCAGGTTTGCTGTGACATTTTCTAAATAAATCATTTCTTACTGTACTATCTTTTATTATGTATTTTCTATATTTTTTTGTATTTATGACTTGATCTTGAATGGCTAACATAAACCCTTCTGTTTCAGGAAACAGCTCACTTAACTCTAGCCATTTATTAGAAGCCTCTTTATCTGTGTATGTTTGGTGTAAATCGTTGCGATGTCTTCCATGTAGCTCTTTTTGCCTCCACTTCCTGTGTATCTCTTCTATATGTCTCGCTTTATCTATTGTCTCAATATTGCTATCAGCGCTAAGGTTCAGTGGTGTATACTGTTTGTCTATCTCTATAATTGTTTTGTGTAATTGACTGTTGTTAGGGTTCCGTAGCCAAATGGCAAAAAACGGAACCCTTATGGATTCGTCATGTCTGTCCGTGATCATCGAAGATCTTTTTCGCCCTTTTTATCGACGAGTTGGGAGTATTTTATAGCAATAAAACAACACCACGTACTCAGAACGGAGACATTTATTTATAATATTCGAGGTCTCTTATACTTTGCGTGGTAACGAAACCATAGCGCGAATTTAAACCGGCCAACGCCATCTATCGAGACATCAGGTAAACTTTCGTACAAAATTGGTTTAGATTTTAGAAAATACAATATTATAACGTTAACATTCCGCCCACCAAGGACCTAGTCCTTTCAAGCCGCCCACCATGACATAATCGTGACTAAATATATGGACAACTTCAGCGTTTTACTAAAGTCCTTGGTGTTCGGAGACCACAATGTTCATATTATCTTAACATAAATACCATAAACAAATAGTTCAGATTTTTCAACAGCATAACATATTCAATGTGCTTACTTTTACATTTCTAAAATTAGTATCTGAGTGGACTGTATATTTATAACATAACAAAATAAAAATTAAAAAGAAAACAATAAAAATACACGTTTATCATTCATCGTTGACAGGCAGAATGCATAGCTTAGAAGTTGGACGTTTGACTCGGGAGTCCTTACACTGAAGGGTAACTACGCGCACTAAATTATCCTTGCCAGGGTGTAATTAGACTAACTTCCCGTATAACCACTTAGCAGGTGGTAAATTGTCTTCTTTTATGAGGACAATATCACCAACCTTCGGATCGCGCGTACGTTTAGCCCACTTGTGTCGTTGAAAAAACATAGTTAAATACTCCTGAGACCAACGTTTCCAGAAAGATTGAACCATTCTTTGTGTCAATTGCCAACGTCTCAAGCTACTGACTGTCACATGCTCATAATTATAATCTGGTACTGTTACCAGTGGCTGACCGACCAAGAAATGTCCTGGAGTCAATGGGTTTGGATCTGACGAGTCCACACTAGACTGATATAGGTCTGGAATTCAGACACGCCTCAATTTGGGATAAGACAGTACTCAGCTCTTCAAAAGTCAGTGTCGATTCGCCAATCACTCGTTTGAGGTGATGCTTGGTGCTTTTGATCCCAGCCTCCCATATACCTCCAAAGTTAGGAGAATGAGGCGGGATGAAATGCCATTCAGTTCCATTATTTGCCAATATAGGCGCAATTTCTAGGGGAAGAGATGCGCATTCATCGCGAAACATTGCTTTAAGCTCTTTTGATGCCCCTACAAAGTTGGTGCCATTGTCACTGTAAAGGTGACTACAATGACCCCGTCTAGCAGCAAAACGTTTAAATGTAGCCAGAAAGCCTTGAGAGGTCAGATCAGAGACCGCCTCTATATGCACAGCGCGGGTTGCCATGCATACGAACAGGCATACGTAGCCTTTGTAGGACTTATGTCCACGACCCCTTGCTGTTCTTATTTGAATCGGTCCCGCGTAGTCGACACCTGAATGGAGAAAAGGCTTACTTGGAGTCACTCTGCATGATGGTAACTGACCCATCAATTGAGTTTTTGTTACGGCTGCATGACGAATACACGGCACGCATTCGCGGATGTGGGCCTTGATCAAATTCTTTCCACGAATAACCCAATATTTTGACCGAAGAAAATTGTGTGTTAATTGGGGTCCGCCATGCAGTACACGTTCATGAGCATCAGCTATGAGTAATCGTGTCAAATGGGATTGATGAGGAACTATACAGGGATGCTTCATATCATCACTTAGTTGCGAATTTTGGATTCTACCCCCTACTCTCATCAAGTTCTTATCATCCAAGTAAGGATTCAAAGAAGACAAACCGCTGCTTTTGCTGACGTCTCTTCCGGCTTGTATTGCCTTTATTTCTGTATCAAACCAAACCCCTTGACTTTGCTTGAGACAGCAATGCATGGTGTCCGAAATCTCCGAAGCTTCAAGGTAAGGTGGCAACTTTGTCCGTGATTCTCTGGCAATCTTTATTTTCAGGAATCGTCTGCAATAAGAGTCCTGATCAACTTACGGAACGATGAAAATCTGGACCACATCTGTTCAATCGGGTGAACGTCTATCTGTGCTGCATGAACCTTGACAGATTTTAGTTCCAGTTTAGTCATTATAGCCTTAGGTCTACAGTATTCTATGGTATCCTCAAGCAACCACGACGGTCTATGTTTCCAAAGTGAGTCGTCTAACAAAGATGTGGATGTTGTACCCCTCGAAGCAATGTCAGCTGGATTGTTTTTTGTATCGATATAATGATATTGAGTAGAATCAAGGCCATTAAGGATTTCAGACGTCCGGTTTGCGACGAAGGTTTTCCATCTACTTGGGTGATCGCTCAACCAAGCCAGCACGACCGTTGATTCAGTCCAAGCATGTAAATTGGATTTTTGGACATTCAAGACATAAGCCACTTCTAAAAGTAATTTGGTAACTAAAACTGCGCCACATAGTTCCAGTCGTGGTATGGAAATTTGTTTAATTGGAGACACCTTCGTTTTTGCAGTTACCAGATTACAGTGGACTCGACCTGCAGCATCGATGACTCTGATGTAAACAACCGCGGCATATGCTACGCTTGACGCATCAGAAAAACCATGCAGTTCAACCTTTTCATCGTCGGTTTTTCTTTTCAGCCACCTCGGAATTCGGAAGTTGTTGAGTATATGCAACCCACTACGATAACACTGCCACTCTGTTAAAAGATCCTCAGGCAGTTTGTCATCCCAATCCAAACCAGCGATCCATAGTTTTTGGATGAAGATTTTAGCGGTAATTATACATGGTGCAATCCAACCTAGCGGATCATATAAACGTGATATCTCTGATATAACTGTTCTTTTAGTTTCAGATGCAGACGGCGGCAACGACGACGGTGTTGAAAAGGGTAAGTTTACAGTATAATGGAATTCATCGGAATTGTGATTCCAGGTAAGTCCTAGAATTCTAGTAGTTTCATCTTCCTTTATTTCCAGATCTCTTCCAGTATCCAGCCTTATCTGTTTTAGCAACTCTTCTTTGTTACTTGTCCATTTTTGCAAAATGAAGCCTGTTTTATTCAATAGTTAATTAAACTCATGATAGATTTTTACAGCTTCTTCATCTGTCTGACAACCTGTCATTAGGTCATCCATGTAAAAATCTGTCCTAACCTTACTAGCAGCGCATGGATACGATTGACCTTCATCGCTAGCGGTTTGCTGCAATGCCTTGACTGCCAGGTAAGGTGCACTAGATGCTCCAAATGTAACTCAAAAGCCTGTATTCTTTTATATCAGAATGAACGTCATCTCGCCATAAAATCCTTTGAAATTCCACGTGATCATCTGCTATTTTAACTTGGTGATACATTTTTATGATATCGGCTGCCAAGCATACTGGATGCTGTCGCCACCGCATAACTGTATGACGGAAATCAGCCTGTAAGGCTGGCCCTACCATTAAGGTGTCATTTAAGGAAACACCATCGGATCCCTTGGATGACGCATCAATACCAATCTTAATTTTGTGGTCGACTTGTCTTCGCGGACTACAGCATGATGCGGTAAGTAAACAGCGCCAATCTTATTTTTGTCTTTTTCATTAGAAATCTCTTCCATATGACCTAGTGATAAATATTCCTTTATTACCGATGTATATTGTCCTTTAAGCTCGCTATTTTTTGCTAGCTTCAGTTCAAGACTGTATAATCTTTTTAACGCTATTTCCTTTGTGTTGCAGGGCGTTTTACTGGATTGAAAAGGCAGTTTTACAATGTAGCGACCATCTGCATCCCTACATGTGGAAGCAGCAAAGTAATCTTCACATGCTTGCTCTTCAGGGCTAAGAATTGACTTTTCAGAGCATGTTGGCTCTGCCTCTAGTTCCCAAAACTTTTTTAGGATTTCATTTTCATTTTCTTCTTAGCGTGCATGCTTAGAATTACATTGTGACAAGACATCCATCTTCATCGCTGACTTCTCCCGATATGATCCAACCGAGGTAAGTATCTTGAGCCATTGTTTTACCCTTAGGGTCCTTGATTAAGCCTTCTTTTAAGACTTTAGTATAGACTCCCGATCCTAACAAAATGTCAATTTTATTAGGCTCATTGAAATTTGGATCAGCCAAAGCCGTACTATTAAGCTCTGGCCAATCCACCAACGTAAATTTCCTTTCAGGTAACATTGAAGTGACCTTACTCAGCACATAAGCTTTTATTTGAAGGGTGAAGTCAGGATCCCGTAACGATTGAATGTTAAGTCGAACCATAAATTTTGACGTTAGATCGCTCTGACCTCCCCCTACACCTGAGATAGACGTTTTAATTGCTATCTTTTTTAGCTTCAATAACTGAACCGCAGATTCCGTAATAAAGGAAGCTTGTGAACCCTGGTCCAACAGGGCTCTCAAAACTTGTGGATACCCATTTTTCGATCTAGCCTTAATAACGGCTGTAGCCAGCATGACTTGACTATGAATACTTTTTGCGAAATGGGTTGAAATATGAGGTTCAGCCGTGGTCTCGTCCTTTGGCGGTTCCTTTTGCAATGGAGACACAGAACTGCTCGCCTGTGCTTCTGAATCAGTTTGTAGATGCAAGAGAGTATGATGCTTTCTGTTGCACATTTTACATTTGGTATTGACTCGACAACTAATATTAAGATGACTTGAGCGAAGGCAATTAAAACACAAACCACGAGATTTAACTATTTGACGACGCTGATCGATGGTCTCCTGTGCAAACTTTTTACAATTACACAAGAGATGGTCCTCGGAACAATGTGGACAGGATATTTTTGAAGCAACGAGAAATGCTTTAGTACTACCTTTAGACTTGCTACTTTGAGTCTAAATTCGGAGTTTAAATTCGTTGACCTCGCTCCGCTCAGCTCAGCTTCGTCGACCTCGCTCCGCTCAGCTCAGCTTCGTCGACCTCGCTCCGCTCAGCTCAGCTTCGTTGACCTCGCTCCGCTCAGCTCAGCTTCGTCGACCACGCTCGCTTACTTAGGTCAACTCCAAACTTGCACCAATTCGATCAACTAATTGCTTTTTAACTCTCGACTTCGACACCAGAGGGCACTTTTAGCTTTTTCAAAAACCGTTCCGGATCGTAGGACCTTATGATCATCGAAGATCTTTTTCGCCCTTTTTATCGTTTTTTTTTTTTTTTTTAATGGCATCTCGTAGCAGACCTAGAGAGGTCGTTGCTACTTAACCGGATATTCCTGTGGCTGCCCTAAGGTTTTTAATCTTAAAGCCTCCAGCCAGGGCGCAAATTATATATATTAAAACTAAACGACAGCGCACTAAGGGCACCCCCTGTGGGGTACGGACCTCGGCTCAGGGCGTCGTTGGGGGATCACAAAATTAGTAACAATTTGGGGACGGGCTGGATCAACATTTTGATCATGATTATTATCAGGGGATATTATATTTATTGCTACGGCGCTCTCAGCCTCTAACCGGGCGGCTGGCGCATCGACATTCAAGGGACGGGGGGGAGGACTTTTATTACCATTTACTCGGGAAGTTCGCGTGGTACCTCGGCGGCGAGGACGGAAGGTCGGTTTGTGTATTTTGTGCACTGTACACGTGGCCCTATTGCTTTCCTGAAGGAGAGTGACGGGGTCATCCGGATCTAAGAGAGTATGCCTCGGTCGGCGAGTCTGACTAATGGCAGAAGGCCTGTAACTAGCGGCCTGCACAACCAAGGGGTTGCGATGATGTTCCGCGGATTCGAAAAAGCGCTTTGCAAGGCGCTTCATAAACTGTTTGATGGTAGGCATCTTAAGGTCTACGTGAAGTTGTTCGTTCCGAACGAACCAAGGAGCCTTCGTAATTCTGCGGAGAAATCGGTTTTGAAGCGTCTGCATCTTATGAATGTGATATGACTTTGCGTGAGCGAAGACTACGCAGGCGTAAGTCATGATCGGTCGAATGCACGCGGTGTAAATACGCAATTTGCACTTAAGGGACAACTTGCTGTGCGGGTTGAGTACGGAGTGTAGTCGGCCGAGAGCAAAACTGGCGCGCGAGCGCACCTGTTTTATGTGCTCGCCGAACGTCATGTGATGGTCTAAGACCACACCGAGATATTTGGCTCGCTTCTCCCAAGGGATAGGCTTGCCGAACATGGTGATCGGTTGGGGGGCCCTTTTTATCGACGAGTTGGGAGTATTTTATAGCAATAAAACAACACCACGTACTCAGAACGGAGACATTTATTTATAATATTCGAGGTCTCTTATACTTTGCGTGGTAACGAAACCATAGCGCGAATTTAAACCGGCCAACGCCATCTATCGAGACATCAGGTAAACTTTCGTACAAAATTGGTTTAGATTTTAGAAAATACAATAATATAACGTTAACAGTCCGTCCGTATGCCACTTTTTTCCGAAACTACAGGAAAAGTTTTTATCCACTGCGCAAATTTTGACAAATTAAACTTAAACGAGTATTATTAAACATGTATTTTTTATTTTGATACGTCTTAGTACAAAAAACAAAAAATATCAAACTCAAAAAAACTCAAACTCAAAGCATTTATTTCAATTAAACCATTGACAGGCACTTTTGAATTGTCAAGAAGTCGGTCAGTTACAAATATGAAGCTAGTTGCCCATTCCAAATAGTAGGTTCCTATGGAGAAGAACGGGCAAGAAACTCCACGGACACTCTTTTAAATTAAAATATTGGTACAAAATATTGGTTACATCATTCATATTGAAGTTAAAGATGTGAGAACGATGCAATACGTCAAAAGCGTCCGTGATAAAAAGATAACAATTCAAAACTAAAATAATTAAAAATAAGCCGTGGCAGCTAAGAGATGACCAGTCCCAACTGACAGCGCCCGTTCACGAACATGACGCATGGATCAGCACCATTCAGCTCAACCATTTTGAAGGGAGCTAAATGATCCAACACACACGCCACCATCAGCGAGACATCTGAGTGAGCATGACATACTCTCAGCCGCCAGGGTCTCGTATCGTTAACGAAAGATGTTTACTTTAAAAGTGGTTGTATGGCTACCCGGCGGTGCGCGGCGAAGCGGAACGCGCGAAAGTACCTACCTATCAGCTGTGCGCTAGCTCGATTCGCCGGCGTAGGTATTTACGTGGGTTACAATGTACTGATCGCTAATTTTATCAGGTTCGAACTAGACTTTTTTATGTTTAGGCCGTGACCTGTAGTTATTTGAAGAGTAATTCCAATTTTTCCTTCATACTTTAATGGGCTTAGGATGGCTTCTTCGATTTCGATCGCCAGTCAGGGTCTGCCAGACCTTCGGGCATGATTCGGGGTTCTGAACTGTCCGTGATCAAGCAGCCTTTGAGTGGTCGCTAAAATGGTCCTTTCATTAGGGACCGCGGGGTTAAGGATTCCATGGGCTCGCATTCGAGGTATGCTCTCCGTCGCATACATTCTGCGAGCAGCTCGCAAACTTTTATCACTCAGTACATACACTCGCACCATCTCGTAAAACTCGCGGTTACTGAAGTCCGACATCGTGACCGGTAGCACGGCACACGTGCGGCGGCGGCGGCGCGGCGCTTGCGCGGGGAATCGATTAGACGCGACGTCACACGACAGCGCGTGCGATGAGCGAACTGTCGGCCACAGCGCCCGGCGCGCCCTGCCGCCCGGGAGGGGTTTAACCCCCGTGCAACACCGCCGCTTGCGCCGGCCGCCGCGCGCGCCCATTCATATTATTACGAATAGATTATGTCCATATTTTGCTGATTTAAAGTAGACTAAAAAATTTAAAAAAAGTATTGAATAAATAATGGAAATGTGTTCTATTACTGATATTGAACCACCAAAAAAAATTTGCTCACTGGTTAAAAACTTTTCCTGTATAAGAACTATACTGTTGAAAATTGGTATGTAGATGTATTCTGTGAACCGCATTAAGATTTTCACACAAACATAGGAAAAAAACAATAAATTTTGGGGATTCCCCATACTTAGAAATGAAACTCGATTTTTTTTTTTCATCAAATTCATACGTGTGGTGTATCTATGGATAGGTCTTCAAAAATAATATTGAGGTTTCTAATATCATTTTTTTCTAAACTGAATAGTTTGCGCGAGAGACACTTCCAAAGTGGTAAAATGTGTCCCCCCCTGTAACTTCTAAAATAAGAGAATAATAAAATTAAAAAAATATATGATGTACATTACCATGTAAACTTCCACCGAAAATTGGTTTGAACGAGATCTAGTAAGTAGTTTTTTTTATGGATAATGATACGGAACCCTTCGTGCGAGAGTCGGACTCGCACTTGGCCGGTTTTTTTTTCTTACGCCTGAAAAATTGTTTTAAGCTTAAGACTTTTTTATGAAAATGTGATATTGATGAAGAGATGGTGATACAGATGTATTTTGATTAGTCCCCTGCCACCTTCTTTTCTGGACATTATAACTCTTTCTATTGCTGATATGGGATGGTGATATCTGTGTTGTGTCGGTGTGGGTCTTGTTTTTACTTCGAGAGCATGTTCGAAAGAATAAGTAAGTATAGGAACCGCGTATGTATTTATGGATTTGAATAAATGTTTACTAGATAGGTGCATTTTGCATAACGAATGTATTCTACTATTGTATTCTTTTTAGGGTTCCGTAGTAAACAAGGAACCCTTATAGTTTCGCCATGTCCGTCTGTCTGTCTGTCTGTCTGTCTGTCTGTCTGTCTGTCTGTCTGTCCGTCCGTCCGTCCGTCTGTCCCCATCTTAGCTCAGAGACGCTTAGTCCTAGAAAACTGTAATTTGGCATGGGTATACATATTAATCATGCCGAAAAAATGGTAAAATAAAATTATGAAAAACATTTTTTTTTGGGTACCTCCCTTACACGTGAAATGGGGATGATATTTTTTTTTCTCGTCTATTCCATGGTGTGGGGTATCGTTGGATAGGCCGTTCAAAAATATTGTGGGTTTGACATAACCATTTTTCAATTAAGGGATCCGTTTGCGTAATATTAAGCTTTAAAGAGCTAGTTTTTGTTAGAGTCAAGTGTACCCCCCCCTGCCAGCTAAATGGTTGGTTTTGTATATGTGAAAAAATTTATGGCAATAGTATATATAACGAAATTAAAAGGAAAACTATCACAGCTAAGTAGGCTTCACAAGTTAACGAGTAATAGTCGACCAACTTAAATTTGCAGTTGGAGAATTGACCGTAACGTATATCGATGTATGGGAGAGCATGTTTTTCAACTACAATGTTAAGTTTGTTTTTGGGATAAATTCATCCCAACTACGGAACCCTTCATTGTGCGTGGTCCGACATGCACTTGGCCGGTTTTTTTAGTTTATCCATAATAGTCTTATGTTCTAACAATGTTGCCTGATTGTAACCTAAATATTTATAAAGTTCTTCGTCTTTCATCGCTACTATTACTTCTTCGGTGTCTGATGAGTAGTTTCCTTCTATAATCTTACCTTTCTCTATATTTAGTTTCCGGCATTTATCTAGTCCAAAATACATTCATATGTCTTTCGAAAATGTTGTTGTTATGTTTAATAAAACATGTAAATCTGTATTTTTATTAGCATATAGTTTTAAGTCATCCATATATAGCAAACGTGTAATTTGGTGCATTATCGACCTACCGTTCTTAATATCAAAGCCTAATTTCGATTCTATTAATGCTCGGGACAGTGGATTCAGGGCTAGACAAAACCACAGAGGGCTTTATGAGTCCCCTTGGAAAATACCCTTTTTAATCGCTATTTCATCTACGGATAAGTTAGTTTTCCAGACTACAATGGGGTCTATAGTGTTAGTAACAAAAAAGGTTAGTCCATGTTAGTACTTAATAACTAAAACAAATCGGGTGCGGTTTGCAAGCGCCCACACTAGCGGACTGTCTGCCCGGGCGGCTATCGATTGCACGATAGTGTTGGGACTACCACGCAGCCTAAGGAGTAGCGAGGCAGATTTCTTACGCCACAGAGCATCGAAGCCGTCAGTGCGTGCGTTTGCAAACATTGCCGAGGCACTACAAAAGCGCGGCAATCGCAACAATACGCAGAGCATTGTAAGTTTTTTGGGTATATGTGAACCACAGGGCTCCCGAGTACATAACAGTGTTGTGCAGTATGCCTTAAAAAGGGTTATTTTAATTGCGTCTGTACATCGAGAAAATCTGCGGGCCAACATATTCGCCCTAACTGAAAATGCTCTGCGTTCCCTCTCTAGATCCATATCACCATTATGCGCCTGCTAGTTAAGGCGTATTTTAAAATGTGGAATCAAAATTATTTACAACGATTTGAAAAGAAAAAGATTCTAGTTACTAATTAGGTACACGTTTTAATAAACATAGTTCTGTTACAAACCTAATGGAGAGTGTGGAAGGGTGTTGTGGCGCAGCCTGGGAGAGGCCTATGACCATCCGTGGACTGCTGTAGGCTGAGTTGATTGATTTATTGACAAACCTAATAATTAATCACCTCTGAATTATTTATCAATTAGGGCTAAACTTCACGATCGTGTAAAATTGCACCTTGGCAACGAACTCCAGGTTGGAGTACACGTAATTACGATATGTTATTACTTTCGTGAGTAAAGGATCGTAAACAACCATACGCCGATGACGTCTTAGAGAAACTGAATTGTTTACATCTACAGCGGTGCTGCCCTTAGCGCGCGGGGTGCGCGGGGCGCGTGTCTTTTGCATTGCCAATCAAATGGGGTTTGGGGCAGAGGTTGGTCTAGCATTGGCTAATTTTTGTAAGTCCACGTGGACTGTGCTTACGCGTCATTTGTGAAATGGTTCGTAAGTGTTGTTCACTTTGAATGTTATCTACCACACACACACACATATATCGTATGGTACGAAATGAGTTTCGAATGGTTCCTACAAATGGTTTGCATTGTTTTTTCACTTATGCGAGAATATATTCCAGTTTATAAGAAAAATTAATTTAATTTTTTCTTTACAAATTGATAGCGTTTCATGCACCGGATCAACCCTCCATGAGATTAAAACGAACAAAATGTAATAGTATAAAGAACAATTTACAGGTGTACACATTAACATACTTACTAAATTAAAGCAACACCATCTAAAATTATAAATAAAAATAAAAAAGGATTTACAAACAAAACAGCTTTGACTTAGGTAAGTCTAAAAATAGCGAGGATGTTTTTGTTTTTATTTAATAGGTAATTCTGAGCATTACCGATGTTTGGCAATGGGTGTAAATTACCTGAAATAAACTATTTAACTTTCTAATTTAGGATTTAAAATACACATTGCAGACGGCGACACGGACGACGAAATACAAAAAGTGCTCCAAGCTCAAAATAAACGACGGGTCACTGGGTCAAAGACAAACCATGACACCCACAGATGTGACGACAGTCCCGTAGCCACTACGAGTGACGTGACGCGGACTGTGACTCGCGATACGGAGGACGAGGTGTCGACGGACGAAGAGGGCGCAGGCCCCGCGCGCGGCCCCGCGGCGCTGGGCCCCGCGCTGCCGGACTTCTTCGCCGGCCTCACGTTCGCCGTGACGGCGGCGCCGGGGCGGGCGCGGCAGCTGGCGCGCTACGTGCGCGCGTACGGCGGGCTCGTGCTCCAGGTGAGGACGTACAGCCCACCGGCTTTATTTGCGTACCAATTTTTCTGAGAAACAAAATGTGTAGGATACAGTATTATCATGCAAGTAGTATGAACGTACGTATCCTGCTAGCTTGGGCCGAAGGCCAATTTTTATCAGGTATTAGGTAGGGGTACATAACACTCACTTATTGCTCACTTTTCGTAAAGTCATAGTGCTGATTTTTATGTAGATCTTACAGAATATTCTTTATCATCAATTTATCCTAAATTGGCTATAAGTACCTATAACAAAAGTACTAGCCGCTGGACCAATAATTATGAACGCAAATAATGTTCTCATTTTTAAATTTTGAAAACATGCACATTTTTTGATTTCCCGCATATCCTTTGGTTACTTTCCTCTGCGTTTTTTTTTTTTCAGTCTAAAGCGCATAGGTAATTATTTTAAAACCGCGCGCACGCCGCCGCCGCCGGTACGAACACTACGGCACGGACGTTTCTGACGAACGTCACCAATAAGGTCACATCATGGCCAAATTAATTTAGCTAGCGAAACTCAACAGACGTGATAGGTATCGATATCTAAACATGATCAAACACAATAATATACCTATTGATTGATTAGTATCGAAGTTAATGTTGGCAAAAAAAGGCTTGGAAGTAGAATAAATGCTGTGGAAATGTGTTCCTTGCAAAGCATTTGTGGTGTGACTATAAATGATAGCCAGAAAAATTATGTGACAAGGTAACGGTGTGGCAAAAGAAGATGTAGTAAAAAATAAATAAAAGAGTGCTTAGATGGTTTGGTCATATTGCATGATGTGTTTTTGAGATTATAGAACGCAGGTAGTGGAATATACTACATAATTATGTATATACTTGGAATATCAGTTTAAAAATAGTACATTACAGGCAGTGGCCTGCAACAGGGGCATTGATAGACGAACGTGAAAATGTGGGCCGAAGCGAAGCCGAGGCACTCATACGTGAGTCCATCAATGCCTGGTTGCGGCCAAGGGTTGTAAGTATAGTACTTTTCTCAAATAATGCGCGGAAATTCAAACAAAGTAAATTATTTATAAATTCCAGATTCAATGACGAACAACGATAATTTTTCACGTGCCAATGCGTTCATTTGTTTTTTTATTTTGTCAATAAACAGCATTCTATTTGCAAGCCAGTTCGAAATTTAATTAAAACCTTTGATAAGTTCTCCTTGGTTGCCATGTTGCGGAGTAAAAGATCGTTAATTTTTTTTTAATTACACGATAGTTATGAGTTTAGTATGTAATTTATTTGGCCGCTAAACCACGACACATAATAAGGATTTTCATACAACTTTTGGCGGCCGCTGCTCGCATGTATTGTATTTGGCCAATACAGCAATTTCGATTCATCTCGAAGAAGGTTGTCAAAATAATACTAGAATTTCCAAGCATGTTTGAGAACAACGATTTTTTTGTGTTAACTTCACAGATGTGGTGGGTATTGATAATTTAACCGAAAAAAAAAATACAGATTTTCTCAATTCATTTTTCACGTAACAATACTACCAACTGTCATTGTAACAACACTATACACTACCAGCTGTCATTGACCCAAAAAAAAACTCACATCTGCGTTGTAAATACCTTTAATTATTTTATTTTTATTGAAAAGGAACTACAAACAGCTACAATATAAAACATAGAAACAAGACATACACAAAACCTATACACAATATTGCAGCCCACAACGCCGTTCACAGATTAGTTAAAGGATACTTATCAGTGAAAATAATCGCTAGGGTTACAAACACAAAAACTATTTTTACGGCCTGCCACGGGCACCGCTGCGGCAGTGTGCAGCCCTCGGGCAGGAGCGTTCGACCGCGACCAGTATGCACCGAGAGTCCGAGAGCGAAATGTTTATCAAAGTTATCTTGATATTGTTGGTTCAAGACATAATATTTGGAAAAGATTGTGGGGTACATGATTTGAATAAGAATCGGGGTATACTTAGATGGAGAATTCCTATTTGTATTTCTCCCCACAATCTTTTCGCTACGTGTTTATATTTATCGCCGTACTGCCCGTACTGACACACATTAGTTAAAACGTTTCCTTTATTTCTAACAATATTATATAAATACATGGGTTTTACGTACTGACGTCTATTTTTCAAGTGTTGCAAGCAATCTTGGTATGGCAAATAATACCTACCCATAGCATCTCTATTGCATAGTACGCAGAAATGTATTATACAGGGTTACAGGGAAAGTCGTACTGAATATTAAAGGATGTTATTATTCAGGTCATTTCCGATGAATTTCATTCTGAAATAAAATGTCCGAAACTTAACCGTTATGGAGATATTAAATTTTAAAGATTATTTTTAAAATCCTTTATTTTTTGGCTTTTAGTCGTTTTCTTTGGGATTAGAGCTCCTAGAGTCGGTTTTTTTGATGTATCTAGTTAGAGGACATCTCCATTAATAAAAATGATCAACAGAAACTGAACCTACTACTAACAGCTTAAAAAAACTGCTCGACAACGGTTAGCATTATGAATTTTCTAATAGAGTGTTCTTCACTTTAACAGGCTTTTATTAAAAAAAATTGTATGGAACTTATTCTGCGAATAACTTTACAAAGTTCTACGTCTCTTTAGCTATTCAAAAAGGTATATCATCTACTAGGTTTGTTCATAAAATCTTAAAATAATGTTATTAGAATAGGCCCATCTGGTAGTACAACATAACAGAATTTCGATACAAAAGAATCCGGCTTACTACAATATAAACTTTTAAACAATGAAAAAAGGTTTGGGTAGACATTGTTTGTGCCCGGGAGACGTGCGGTGACAGGTATTTATGTCATTTTGAATGTCTGAATTGTCAAATCGTGGATCGTGGTGTTTGTTTAGTCTGCTCATGCGATTCTTCCATGGTAGATGTGTTATCCGTGCCCTCCGATTCCCCAAACTAAAAATGTACCCTCTCCTAACTTAACCCTTTGACCGCCAAGGACGCAATAAAGCGTCATTGAATAACTTGCCTCATACGCCAATGACGCCTTAAAACGTCAATATCTCTCGCATTTTCGACTAACAAAAAAACACGTTTAATGTTGAGTTTTAGCATTGCTTATGGATACAATGGTTAATCTCACTCCCGATCTGTATATTTATGCAAAAAGTAATAAGAGAAACTGTCTAATTATGTACGAAACACACCAAAATATTTTCTTCAATAAACGATCATTTAGAGCTCCTTCCTGAACGCCAGTGACGTATAAAAGCGTCACGTAGTGTTGTGACTACCCACGAAATAATTAAAATTCTACCCAGTAAGTAGGTAGGTTAAAAAAATGTTATGGACCTATGTACGATCATAATTGTTTTTTCGTTAGTCGGTACCTAACGAATGATTGTATTTTTGGTGTGTGTAGGTTATTGTCGCCACTAATTGCATATTTTTTCACTACTTTGATTAAGCAATATGGATACAAACAAAGGTGAGTAAATAATTATTTCCTTTTTCTTCAAATTCATTATAATATGATAAAATAAACAAGGTTTTTTCCATTAAAACTTAACGTAGGTTTACCACTATACTGATCAGATGTATTAATGATCATCTAAATAAAAGTAATGCCGACGTTTTGACGAAGAATATTATGTGTATATACTACCACTAAGTAGTTAAAATATAGCGATATTATTTTGAACGAAGCTGACGTTATCGATCTCTAGGCAACGTGGCGGATGGATGACAATTAATTGCCTTATTTATTTTCCAACTTTTAGTACACAGGGCAACCAAAACTAACTAGGGCATGAAGGGAAACTATATTCAATTTTGAATATAGCAAGTTTTACTGTTTGGAACTCTTTTTAAAGAAAAACAGTATTCAACTATGTCTATAACAAAAGCTTTGAAAACTCTTGTCTAACACTATGTGGTTCTTTTTTTTTCAGATTTAAAGCGTGGAAGAGAGCAGTCACCTAGCATCTTATCAGGAAATATTCGACAAAAAAAATGTCATGAAAAGATTGAGATAGCAAAACCCCAAGTTCGGAATGTGTTAATCATCAAGACAATGATAAGAGAAACTTGTTTTTTTCTCAACTATTAAATGAAGAGTTGATTTACATAAAACCATGTATACGTACGCGATGTTATATAAAAATGTTAAATTTTTTACAAACGGCCAAAAACTCTCATTTTGATGAAATAGATTTAACGGCGGATACTCAATAAAAATTATACTGTGGATTTATTGTTATTATTACTATAAAAAAGCATGCATGTAAATCCCGATCCCGGCTGATATGAATACTGAATTAACAATCATAAAAATAATATCGATAACGTCCTGCACGGCACTATTCCTCGCAGAATTGTATCTACTGCAATCGCCATTGACGATTTAAAGCGTCCGCTTATGACATCATAGGCGTTTGTGCAGTTATTTGTAGTGTTGGGATGTGTGGGTAGTATAAAACATATTTTTATAGATATACCCTCGAAGAGGAAAATAATATGTCTTCAATAAGTGACTCGTTGATAGTGTCATTAAGTACGTTTTGTGTTAAACTCTACTGCAATATTGTACATTTACTGAAAAATATGGATACTGATGAGCTTCTTCGTATTTTGGAAGGTGTCGATGATGTTGGGATTATCTATGAATCTGCCTCAGATAGAGAAATTGACGAAGAATTAGAGGTGAGTATTTTCCAAGCTCGTTATCTATGGCCTAACCTTACCTAATTATATTCGATATTCTTAGCTTAATTTTTTTTTTTAAGGCGGCGTTACAAACTCCGGAAAATGTTTTTGATGAAACTCAGAATCTTCCAAGTTCAGGCACAAGTTCGACAAATTCTTTACAATGGTCAAGTCAACCATTAACAATTGAGAAACCTACTTTTGATATTTTTTGTAGTGGTCTTTCACCGTCATTGAACATAACATCTTCGACTAGTGAATTGGAGATTTTTGAAAAGCTTGTGGACGAAGAGTTGGTTAAAAAAATTGTGTATTATACTAATCGTTATCATCGTTACTTTATTCTTAACACAGACATAAGGAACCATTCGAGACTGCAGGCTTGGCACGACGTGACCGTGTCAGAAATATACATGTTTTTGGCAATTACAATGTTAATGGCAAGGAACAGCCGCTTAACAATTGAAGAACATTGGTCGACAAACCCATTATTGAACTCGCCAATTTACGGTACTTTAATGAGCAGGAATAGATATACGACGATACTAGGTATGTTGAATTTTTCTGAGTCAAGGCAGAGGCAGGCAAATGATCCAATATTAACAAAAATAAGTACAGTCATAGATGATGCGAGACAAAAATTTCAAAACTCGTTAATACCGTTCCAAAAGTTGTGTATAGACGAAAGTATTGTGCCATTTAAAGGAAGATTAATCTTCAAGCAATATCTACCGAAAAAACGGAATCGATTCGGGATTAAACTGTTTGTTTTATGTGATGTTGAAACCAAAATCATATTAGATTTCATTGTATACACTGGTAATGAAACCGAAATAATACGCAATACGGATTTAGGTGTTACTGGATCTATAGTTCTTACTTTATTACAAAAATATTACTTAACAAATAGAATAATATATATGGATAATTGGTACAGCAGCCCCAAATTATTTAATTTTTTATTGGATCAAAATATTGGCGCATGTGGGTCTGTACGAAAAAACCGAAAAGAAATGCCAAAATTTAGAAAACTTAAGAAGGGAGAAAGGGATGTTAAATTCAGTAACAACGTGATGGCTTTAAAATGGCACGATAAAAAAGATGTTTACATGATTAGCACCATCCATAAAGACGAAATGGGCCCTAGTAACAAAATCGACCATTCTACTGGTTTGCCGAAAATGAAACCGGAATGCGTTTTGGATTACAATAAAAATATGGGAATAGTTGACACAAATGACATGATGTTAAGTTCGTTACACACTATAAGAAAAGTAACGAAATGGTACAAGAAACTATTTTTCCACGTGATTGACTTGCATTTACTGAATTCTTACTATTTCTGCAAAGTTTTAAGACATGACGATAGCTCTTGTTTCGCGAAATACCAATTGACGGTAATTTCTCAAATTATTATAAAATACGGCGGGGACAAATGTCTTCCTATTACAGCGCGAGCTCTTGTTCAACCAATGCGTCTATTAGGAAATGCTGCTCGCCATATGCCCGCATATTTACCAGCATCAAAAAAACTGCGGTGTAAATTGTGTTGTCGTCTATATAGAAAGAGGCGGGAAACACGATTTTGGTGTGAAGTGTGCAAAGTTCCTCTATGTGTCATATGTTTTCGTACATATCATGAGAAATCTAACATCGGTGGTTGAATCATTTCGCCTGTGTTACTATTCAAGATATGTTAATAGGTGAGCAGCTTTGAAAGTTTAATAAAACAATTATATTTGCATAATACGTATTGTTTTACTATTTTCGCTTACCTACTATATTCTTTTATTACAAACCAAAAAGAAAGAAAGAAAATACGTTTATGTGCGGCAAAAACGACGCAATAAAAAAAAAAAAAAGTACACGATAATAACAAGTTAAGGGAAAATATATGCGTCACATCCACGCAAAACGGCCATCGCTCAGCTGAATACCAAACCAACCAAATCGTATTTAATAAGAATATCGATAACAATCTAACATCACTATTTCTTTCATTATTGTATGGCAAAAATTCTCTTTTCCAACGCCATCGACGCTTTAAAGCGTCGGCTAGTGATGGAAAAATATGCATAATAGTGTTATTTGTAGTTGTGACTTTCTTGTTATAAAATCAATATTTATGCGGATATCTTCACTCATATTTTTTTCGTTAATAAGTAAAGTGCTTTATTATATAACTAAAACAGAATTGTGTATGTATAATGTCAATCGAAAATATTATTTTTCATAACATGTCCCATCACTAGTGAATAGAATTACAATTTGGGTGTACAATATGGCGTGGCGTGCCAGTATAAATTTTTGTCCAGACTTGTGGCGGTCAAAGGGTTAACTGTTATTTGGGCAATTTTTTGCCTATTTAATAGCAAGTGTTATACCTTTTTGAATAGCTAAAGAGACGTAGAACTTTGTAAAGTTATTCGCAGAATAAGTTCCATACATTTTTTTTTATTAAAAGCCTGTTAAAGTTAAGAACACTCTATTAGAAAATTCATAATGCTAACCGTTGTCGAGCAGTTTTTTAAGCTGTTAGTAGTAGGTTCAGTTTCTGTTGATCATTTTTATTAATGGACATGTCCTCTAAAGAAAGAAAGAATAAAGTTTATTTGGACACAGTTCATGAAACACACAATACAAACAATAAAAATAAAATATAACCCTTCCTTGGCAGTCACCAAGCTTGCGGCAGCTTGTGGCTTGGGGCTCTAACTAGATACATCAAAAAAACCGACTCTAGGAGCTCTAATCCCAAAGAAAACGACTAAAAGCCAAAAAATAAAGGATTTTTAAAAATAATCTTTAAAATTTAATATCTCCTTAACGGTTAAGTTTCGGACATTTTATTTCAGAATGAAATTCATCGGAAATGACCTGAATAATAACATCCTTTAATATTCAGTACGACTTTCCCTGTAACCCTGTATATTGAACACACTTAATCATTTCAATGTACTTTTTTGGGTTCCGTACCTCAAAAGGAAAAAAATGGAACCCGTATTTATAAGATCACCCGTGTGTCTGTCTGTCTGTCACAGCCGATTTGCTCAAAATCTACTGGGCCGATTAATTTGAAATTTGATACACAGATGAATGTCTGTGACTCAAACAAGAACGTGTAACGTAAATAAATTAATTTTGAAAGTGGGGTTCATTTTTGGGGGAAAATTAGGAAATTTAAAAAAATAAGTTTTGTAAATTGTACCGCACGTCATGTCAATATCATAGGACTGCCATGAGCATTTCAAATCAATTTTTATAATTTTAAAATAATCTTTTTTTAAGATATTAAAATTAAAAAAAGAAAATGATGAAAATTCCCGGTAAATCACTCAATATTGTGCGTGTGCGCAACATTTGAGTTAGAATGTAGGGAACATGTTTTCAACTACAATGTTAAGTTGGTTCTTGGGATCCCAACAACCGAACCCTTCATTGTGTTTTTTATAGTATGGACTCCAGACACATTACAAATCCGTAGTTTTTTATTTTTTTAATACAAAAAGAGCGGCTTTTTCGCTCATGCGATTATGCCGCCCTGGGCCCTAATTCAATATGACCACTTAACAATTCCTTACTTCGAAATCACGTCAATTCCATAGCTAATCACTGATAACGAAGTCACATTTGGATGAACAAGTTATAAGCACGGAAGTTTACACCCAAATAGCTAATCACTGATAACGAAGTCACATTTGGTTAACAAGTTATAAGCACGGAAGTTTACACCCAAATAGCCTTATGGTTTTTTGTCATAAATAAAATAAAATAAAAAACGATACTTTGGGAATTATTGATGTTCAAAATTAAGTTATTTGAGGGATAGGCAGGAATATGCGGGACACGTATCACATCGATATTTCACGAGGTCTGGAGTAAGTCAAGGGCTTCCTTATGATGGGTAAACGACCTGCCAGAAGTAGTCCAAGACGCAAATTGTTTGTTGTTTGCCGACGACCTCAAATTGTCCCTCGCGGTAAAAAGCATTAATGACTGTGTCAGGCTACAAGGGGACATTGATAGGGTAGTGAGCTGGAGCAAAGAAAATCTCTTGCAGTTTAATAGCTCGAAGTGTGTGACCATCACTTATTCTCGCGCACACAATCCTATCCTACCATATTGACGGGTTACCTATGGCACGGGTCACAGAAGTCAAGGACTTAGGAGTAGGTTTTAACACTGGTTTGAATTTTCGTGATCACATCATGCGTAGCTGCAAAAGAGCGTATAAAAATTTAGGTTTCATGCTTCGTACGGTCCGAGGGTTCACGAATGTGAAAGCTATTATAGCATTATATAATGCATTGGTAAGGAGCCAGCTAGAATGTAATGCAGTCATCTGAGCTCCGCATGAAGCTAAATATAGTCTCATGCTGGAGAGGGTGCAAAATAAATTTATTAGATATTTATATAAATGTTATTAATATATAACATTTATATAAATATCTATAGGGAATATTAGTTACGAACTTACGATACAGAATTGAGGCCCTGGTTGGTTTAACTAAATCATACTATTTAATATTATATTTAACTTATCCTCAACACTACTCTATCACACACATTTTGTTACATACTCAGAAAATAAGTAACGTCTGGGGGCCCTGGGATCTTGTTCTATACTTAAACAAGTCCACCGCCCACATGATCGTCACTACCGTCTATCGTATACTATCCCAAAGACATTAAATATCCCAGGTGCCCTACAACTATACCTCGTACACTCATACTCTTCAAACCGGAATACCGGATAGGTAGCGCGGTGGTACTTGCACAGGAAACTCCTTCACAAAGAGCTCTTAGTACGCCCAATAGTCATCATCATCATCAGCCCATAACAGACCACTGCTGGACATAGGCCTCTCCAATTGCACACCATTCAACTCGATTCCCGGCAACTCTCATCCAGCTGCCACCAGCCACCCTGCTCGTATCGTCGCTCCACCTAGCCTGAGGGCGTCCTACCTTACGTTTGCCGATCGCGGTCTCCACTCAAGAACACGTCTACCCCAACGGTCATCGGTTCTACGGCTAATATGGCCGGCCCATTGCCACTTCAGCTTGCTTATTCTGTGGGCTATGTCGATAACTTTGGTTCTCTGCCGGATCACCTCGTTCCGGATTCGATCCCTCAGAGACTCCAAGCATAGCCCGTTCCATAGCTCGCTGAGCGACCTTGAATTTATTGGACCAGCCGTACCGCGAGTGTCCGGCTCCTTAAGTCATAACAGGCCCAATAGTAACCCATTACAATGTATATGCGTTGTCGTAGATGTCCGAGGTGGCCCAGGGCAGCGAGGTGGACTACGTCGTGTGCGGCCGCGGGGCGGACACGCGCCACGTGGCGGGCGCGCGCCACGTGTCGGCCGCGTGGCTGGCCCGCTGCCACGACGCACAGGCGCGGCTGCCGCACGAGCATACACTGACGAATATTTCATAAAAACTTGTCGAAAACAATGTTCCATTTTTTTTTTTACCAAACAAACATCCTAAAAAAACATGGCATGCGTGAGCCCGCGCGGCGTGGCGTGCGTGAGAATAAAAAAAGTTATTTCAAAAAACATTAACTGAAAAGATGGAAACAAGATGAAAAGAAAACGAGTATCCTTTGTGTAGCAAAAATAAACAAATGCAGTCGGAGGCAAATTTGAAGGCGTTCGTAACATCTTCGACGCCTCCGAGGCTCCGACTGCATTTATTTCTTGTTGGTACTTTAAGGATACTCGTTTTCTTTTCATCGTGTTTCCATCTTTTCAGTTCATGTTTTTGCAGTCGGGTTTTTTGTTTTTTTTAAATAACTTTTTTTTAATTTTGTGTTGGGCAATGCCTTGTCATCCATACAACAGGTCTGTAGTGACACAGTACGTACCTGGCACACCAGAATACCAGCTACATACCACTGAACCTGATACCTTACCACGTTTTTAACATTCCGTAAAGAAACATTGAAGCAGTCGTCTTGAAAAAGACGGTTTTTAAGAAACACGAGAGTAAACACCGATGCGGCACGAGCATCATCACAATGCCGCACCCACACGGTCCGCTTAGTAAGCGCAAGCCGAGCAAGCAGAAGCGCCAGCACACCGTATGTGCACTGCACGCTGGAGCCACAGCGGGACACGCGGGCGCGTGGCGTGCGACACGGCCGGCAGGCAGTCTCCCTTCACTTGACGACGGCGCCCGGCACAAAGGATCACACGTAACACTACTCATATTGATGCCTTCGCGGCTAGTGGCGCGCTCCACACAGCGACCGCGCGGCTCGCCGGTGGCGCATCGCTATTGGTCAAATGATATGTAAATAGTAACAGGCCATGCCTAAGGAATCAGATATTAATATTGTATATACTAGCTGTACCCGCGCGGTTTCACTCGCGTGTTTCATACATTGGTGTTTATGAGATTTAGTGTGAAAGTTAATGTTCCAAGCGAACAGACCGAGTGCACTTCGGAACTCGCGCATTTAGGGTTCCGTACCAAATGTAGAAGTTATAAATTGTATAAGCTTAGTTAATCCATACGCAAAATTAAATTTGTTATAATAGTTAAATTAGGAAATTCTCAAAATGTTTCAAGTTTATTTGTTGGTAAACATAATAATAAAGTAGCATAATATTTTAAATTTTTCTAGTTCCTACGTCGGGAAGTAGATTTACACAATCGCTTACAGAGAAAATACAATATTATAACTTAAAATATATGAAGCTTAGTGGGTTGGTTACTGGTACTACTAACACAAATTATATTACAATTTCGTAGGTATAAGTTTTAGTAACTGGGGTAGTTGTAAATAATGTGGACGACGTCGTATGCGCATCGTCACTGCGGGTAGGTGAGCATAAAGGCTTCTACATACCGGAGCGACTTGTCGCGCGTCGCGACGCGACACAAAGGCACCGCTCGTCCCGCGACACGCGGGGCCTTTGTGCCGTGTCGCGTCGCGCGACAAGTCGCGCTGGTATGTAGAAGCCTTAATACAAAGGTTTACTAAGGCCCATGACACAATGATTGTTTCACTGCGCTTATAGTAATTAGATGTAATTCAACTTGGTAATAAAATATTGGAAAAGAAGCTGACTTTGGGGGCCTCTTATAAATTTGTTTTCCATTGCTTTAAAGATAAAATCTTAATCTACTTCCAACTAGCAAAAAGTGGTTTTTAAACTATCCTAGAACCATCATTTATCGAAGACTCTATGAGACATATCCGCATATGAGTCTCGAAAAGGGCCCACTTTATAAGTCTAATTTTACTTATAACGTATTTATATTAGACCACTGAAATGCCATACACGCGTATATATTGCTCCTGTAATTGAGTTACGACCTGAGGTAGTGTACACGGCGCGCTTTTTTTTACGTGGTTTCCCCGTGAGGCCTATTCCACGGTCTATTGTAGTCTTGTTTAATAAAACAATGTTGTTTAAATATAATTTTAACGTATTAGGTAAATCATAATTCTTAATTTGCTATATGCTTATTATTCTAACGTAAATTAGAGACTTTTTTTTGGTGGGAAATTATCATATAACTTCTCCCGCTCTAGGCGGAGCGAGGGGGCGTGTCAGACTTTTGCTGACTAAAACCCACCCGTGTTCCTTTCGTTGCCTGTGTGCCAGGGCCACGATATCCCTTTCGGACAAACTCGCAACCCTGGCAGGTATTGGTACAAACGGACTCCGTCAGTTGGTGCTGACATCTCTTTGAGGCGCGCGTGGAACACAACGCGCCGTCGACTGCGCTATTCACAACGGTACGATTCGCTACCGTATCGACAACAACGGCACTTTTTCGATAACCTGATTTCTGAACCGAAGGACTGGCAACACGCTATTCACACATCCGTGTGGAAAGGATTTTTTGAAAACCGATTGTAGGTGTGTTTATGGGGAACGGTAGAAAATGGTAGTAAATAGAAAATTGTTAGAAAATTTAAAGATGTACTGTATGATTTTTATTGGGTGCAAGTATAGAATATGCATCGAGTAACTATTAACCAAAAAAAGAAACACTAAACAATGATTTTAACTTTAATAAAATTTACCTGATTTCTATTAAACTTGTTTTGTAAACTTCAACTTTCGAGTTCATTTTGGTACCTAGGTATTTGAATAACTGAACAAAAAAACTCCGACTAGTTTTTTTAAAATGGGTGGGTGGATGGATATTTTATCAGTGTGTAACAATTACTATTTCTTGTTAATTGCTCATTTTCATATTCTAAAACGTAGTTAAAAATGCATATTTGCAGACAAGATTGTCACGGGAGCAGCGACAGGTGCTCATTGCATTCATGCAAGGGCATTTTAAGGGCGATGCGCTAAGGTAGCTCGCGAAATTTTCATTACAACTCGGTAATAATTAATATTTGTAATGTTTGTAAGAATAATTTAATAGGTAAATATAATACAAAGTCTATTCATTTATATAACTGAATTCTTATTTCATTCAACACTCCTATTATTCATTTACCTATTTCAATAATACTTATCCTCTTTCACTCGCTCATAACACTAGAGCGGCTGTTTTGTAGTCGGCTTGTCATTGATTCGCTTCACTACGTTCGTTGTAGCCGCTGCAGTACAAAAAATATAATTCGTAAGTCGCAACCCTAATAAGTACGCGGTGACGTCGAGAACGGCCATGATTGAAACGGTTAAACTAAAAGAAGCGCTCTCGCGTAGTAACACGGTTTATTTTTGCATGAAAGCTTTGCGGGAAATGGGCTGTCGGCTATTATCGCTGTAGGTGCACAGTAGCGAGCTAGACTGTGCTTTATGTGTACGCGGCTAGAGTTTTTATCTATTGCTTATTCTGTGTCCATAGTAAGCGATAGACCCTCCCATCGATAGATAACGTGGGCCGGTAAGATTCCTTAATCTCTGATAGATATTGGGACGTTAAAATCAGAGGATAGGTTTTTTCTATCTCCAGTACGCCAAAATTGGTGATAGATACGTTATTGGGTTATGCCATAAGTGGAGAATTCATAACCTTTCTGCGTAAATGTACCTTCTGAAGCATGCGACCGTAAAGATCTCTGCACACAGCAGGCGCGGCGAACGGGGCGCGGCGTGGCGCTGAGCAGTTATAATGTACTAGATATATATAATAGAGACCTTTAAGCTCTTACGTAATGTACATTACAACTGCTCAGCGTCCCATCCCGTCCCGTCCCGCCGCGCCGCGCCTTGTGTGCTCTCACGGGCGATGGCTCTCTATCTACAACAACTAAACTAAAGCTAAGCTGAGATGAAGGTCGTTTCGCAAAATAGAAATGTTGATGGTAAGTTATTTATTGATGGGTATCATGTAATATATTGTATGCAGTAGTGCTAGTAGCACGTGGCGGTGCAGTTACTGCGCCGTCAGCAGCGTGAGCTTCTCGTTGAGCTGCAGCTGCGTCTTGATGAGCTGCGCCAGCGTCACCACCTGCGACAAACGTACTGTAGTGCATGCGTATGTTACACTCAAAACCGAAGAGAAACGCGTTTTCCGTTAAACATAGGTTTTTAGGGAACGCTTTAGTTATATCTAGATTCAATAAAAAAACTGATTATTTTAAAGATCACAAAAGAAAAACCAACCTAATAGGTTTGTACGTGAATGTAAGTTGTGAGCAGGTACCCGGCACGTAACTTGGCAAGGATTTGGCGTAGTGGGGGTAAGTTCGCGCATTGTACACTTAGTGCAACAAAAAATGGTCACTTTTATTGCTTGTCATTATTCTATGGTTATTGCCAGATTTTCTTTTAAACATGCCTGTTTAGAAGAAAGTTAAAGACATTTATTATAAATAAAAATATTGTAATAAATTGTCGTTAACAATCATATGCAGTCGTCATCACTATTGCTAGCAGAGTGTCTTCGTATTCTATGCCTCCAACCACCTTTGCATTTCCGCTTTATTGGCATGCGAGGTAGGCGCAGGGTCAAATTGTTTACTATGATATGATGCGTTGTCAATTAGTAAAACCACATTTGGCGTAAGATTCGATGTAAAAATTCTAAACAAAACAATAACTAAAATTCGTAACAAAAACAAAGGGTAGAATTTCAGTGTACGCAAGTGTATTCAGGAGCGAACGGAACGTGGACGCGTTGCGAGAGACAAGGGTCGACTGACCAAACAACCGCGCGCTCGGAACGATGCTACCTCGTTCCCCGCGTCCCGCTTGTTAACCAAAGGGACCTGAAAAACGAATTCTGCGCATCTAACGACTCTTACCAAGTTATATGCTGGGTACTGTATCAGTGTTGACCGTGACATAAACAGATCAGTCAGTTGCGAGGTAAAAACTTTACCGTAAGGCCTAACTAGAAACTTGAAGGCAGATCGAGAGGGCTATATACCTTACTGGTTATCCTTTAATTAAAGACCAATAGTCCTGCAATCCAGTAGACACCAACAAGTAATTAAGTGGACTGTTCTGGCTGATAGAAGCAGGTACAGTCCACTAGCTGCTACTCATCGGCCTCTCCGGGAGTTGCAGGACAACAGCCGGGTGTCTGCCCATCGCCTCGTCGGGAATGGCTTACCATGAGCAGGTCCTTGACGCTGGAGGCGAAGGCGGCGGAGAAGGAGTCGGCGGCCAGGCTGGGCACGGCCTGCACCAGCTGCAGCAGCGCGCGCCCGGCCGCGTCGTGCCGCGCCGCGCGCGCGCCCAGCACCTCCTCCACGTACGCCAGCACCTGCACGCACACCACCGCCTTCAGCTGTAGAGTCTTCTCTCAAAGAAATAGGACGAACTTGTGGCTGTTGCTACTACTGTAACGCAATGTGCTGTAGCGTACTACAAAATTATCTTTGCATTAAAAATAACAAACAAATTAAAAAGATATGGAGAAAGAAAAGATGGTGGAGGACGAAAATCCAATGCAGAACCAGATAATTGAATATTTTCAAAACCCGACTGCGACCCGCTACTGCGAAAAGCTGCGAGTGTAGCGCGAACCCTTTGTCGCGCGACAAAAAATCGACTCCGATCGGAGAACGACACGAAGGCGCGAAGCCATCTACACTCTTGTTTCACGGCTTTCGCAGGCGTTCGCGCCGTAGTGTGGAGCTTCACGTCCCCGTCACCCGCGTGGACCATGCGACTGCCACCAACGAGGAGGTCGGCCTCTAGTGCGGTACCTGGTCCAGCAGGCCGGACAGCTTGGCCGCGGCCTCCGCGACCTGCGCCAGGTCCGGCATGGGCTGCACCTGCCGCGAGCGCCCGCCGCCGCCCATCGTCTTTTGGCACAGGTTCAATCCTACGATCTGCAATCATCAAAAAGGACGCTTACTTTTTGTCAGTCATAAGATGCTAAATTGGATGCACACACAAAATACCTTCAAACTGATATTTTAACAATAATTATATTTTTAGCCCCTTTTGTGATGGTAAGCAACACGTGGCATTCTGTCACCTCAGGCTCGTAGCAGGTGAGGCCCACGTCGATGGGCGTGAACATGCAGCCCTGCTTGCCGCGCGGCACGCCCAGCGCCACGCACACGTAGGCGCGCAGGCCCATGCGCGCGCCGCCCAGCGACGTGTCCAGCGTCACGTGCACCGGCGCGCGGCACTCGCGCGAGTAGTACTCGTGGATCACCGACGAGTGGTTCGTCACTTCGTTGCCTGTGGCCCACCAGCCTGGAAACAGTTCGCAAATATTACTCAAAAATGGAGCTCATGCAAGCTTCACATTTAAACAAAAATGTTATGAATATTAATTTTCTAAAATCAATAATAAAAACATAAAAACTTTTTATTCAAAGAACAAAATGTGTTTCTTTGAATAACAAGTTTCTGTGAAACACATTTTGTTCTTACTTTGTAAATACAAATGTTTCAGTTCTGTTTTTTTACAAAATGAATCACTGAAGGGTACTAATTATTTGGATACTTAGGACAGCTGTAGCCTGCCCCCTGTTTCGGCGCTCACAGTGGTCCTTCAAAGTCGATTTTCTCCAAAGTACCAATTTTGTTACTACTAAGATACGAATTTTGTTGTTAGAGTAATATTTAGCACATATTGAGTACTAATTATTGACCAAATATGAAAGCGATTGGCGTCGGTGGTAGCTCGTCACTGACATTCGTTTCGGATACCCCTGGGCGAGGAATCTAATTTATTTTTATGATGTTGCTATTGGACCACCCATAAAAGTATGAATGTATTTATGCAACTTACTATGTATGGTGTCTGTTTGTGTTAAATATTTTTATTTGTCATATAGGTATTTGTTTATTGTGTCGTATGCTTTCTAAATTCTTAATTGCTTGAACTTATTTATAAAAATGTTGTATTTCTGGTTTCATCTTTCATTGCATAGTTTATTAAATATTTTACAGGGCATTACGTAGGAGCTATTTGATCATAGTTTCATGACTTTCATGCGCGAATCGGGTAACATTAACATGTGTTATCAAAGTACAACGGAATGGAATAATGCACCTAGCCTCTGATGTTTCATAATTTTTAATAAAATTACGTTTATACTTACACGCTTTGACGTGGAACTCAAACTCAAAGCATTTATTTCAAATAAACCTATTATAGGCACTTTTGAATTGTCAAGGGGTCAGTCAGTCAGATGAAGCTAGTTGCCCATTCCAAAGCGTAGTAGGTTCCTATGGAGAAGAACGGGCAAGAAACTCCACGGACACTCTTTTAAATCAAAATATTGTTACATAGTATTGATTACATAATTTATGTTGAAATTATACATGTGAGAAAGACGTGCACGTTAAAAGCGTCCGTAATAAAAATATAAAAAACAACTAAAATACTAAGTTAAAATAAGCCGTGGCAGCTAAGAAATGACCAGTCCCTACTGACGGCGCCCGTTCACGAACATGACGCATGGATCAGCACCATTTAGCTCAACCATTTTGAAGGGAACTTAATGATCCAACACATACGCCACCATCAGCTAGACATTTTAGTGAGCATGACACTCTCAGCCGCACATTCAAGTCAATAAAAGACGTACTCAGAAAATGGTAGGTACATAGTGCTCACACATGTGCTATGCAATTATACAATACTAATAGATTGAATTTATACAATATAAAGATAGTATTTACAATCTTCAGCCGCTCCAACAATAGATTTGAATGCTATTCAATTAGTTTATGCGCCCTTGTGGAGCAGGACCAGCGTTAAGCCAAGCATTTTTGTCAGCAATGTAATCCCCCAACTTATAATATGCTTGGCTACATAGTGTGCTTTTATAAAAGATTTAAATTTCGTTTCATTTAGTTGGACTATGTGGGGAGGTATTTTATTGTAGCATTTTAAACAGTACCCCATGAAGGATGAGTCTACTTTAGCCAGTCTGAAACCTGGTTGAACTAATTCATCCCTATTTCTAGTCCCATAATTGTGTCTTTCACCTCTTTTACTGAAACTATTTAAATTTTTTCTTACGTACATGATGTTTTCATAGATATATTGACAAGGTACCGTCATGATGTTGATATCTTTAAACAGTTCCCTTAGAGAATCGCGCTTGCGGAGGCCATATATTGCTCTGATGGCTCTTTTCTGCAGAATAAAAATAGCCCGTCCCCATAGTAAAATACCGTAGGACGTAATACTATGAAAGTAACTGAAATAGACTAGCCTCGCGGTATCTACATTAGTGAATTGACGGATTTTTCTCACAGCATACGCTGCTGAACTTAGCCGTCCTGCAAGAGATGTTAAATGAGGACCCCATTGCAGCCTTGAGTCGAGCGTGATCCCAAGGAAAACAGTTTTATCGACGAATTCCAGTTTCTCTTTATTCAATACTATGTCACAATCACTACTTTTAACATTCGGTAAAGCAAATCTTATGCATTTAGTTTTTTTCCCATTTAATACTAAATTATTAGCAGTGTACCAATTTTGGACCTGCAGTAGGGCGTTATTTACGTCGTCAAGATTTGATGCCCGTCTATTTATCTTAAAGATTAAGGAAGTGTCGTCAGCAAATAACACCATTTGTGGTTGGTTTTTGAATAAATGGGGAAGATCATTAATATATACTAAAAAGAGGAAAGGACCCAATATTGAGCCTTGTGGAACACCCATTTTTACTTTTAAACCGAGTGAATTGAGACCATTTATTTGAACTTGCTGTTGTCTATCATTTAAATAAGATTTTACTAAACTCAGCGCAAGTTTACCTAGTCCGTAATGCTCAAGTTTCAAGAGTAAGGTTTCATGATTTACGCAGTCAAATGCCTTGGAGAGGTCACAAAAGATTCCTATGGCATCTTGGGCCTCCTCCCACGCTGTAAATATGTGTTTTAATAAGGTGACACCGGCGTCAGTCGTACAACGTCCCCTGGTGAAACCATATTGCTGATCGTGTAAGATTTGGTTGGTGTTAAAATGATTAAGCATCTGATTCAGCATTACCTTTTCGAACACCTTGCTGAATACCGGCAACACGGATACTGGTCTATAATTGTTGGTGTCTTTACTGTCCCCAGATTTAAAAAGTGGTATAACCTTACTGTATTTCATTAAATCTGGGAAGACACCTTGATCCACACACAAATTAAATATTATAGCTAAGTATGGTGCTACAGTCTCGATTATGGATGTACAAACTTTGATTGATAATCCCCATAGAACTTCGGTCAATTTGATTTTTATTTGCCGAAAAGCTTTAATAACTATCATAGGGTTTATATGTTTAAATTAAAATTCAACCGGGGAGTTTGGAACGTTCGCTCTTAATAAATCAATTGAGACATCGGGTGAGGAATTTAAGGCTTCCGTCGTTTTAGACGGTATATTAGTGAAGAAATGTACGACTTCTTGAGCTACTTCTAAGTTTGAGCTAATGGCACCACGTGAAGTCTCCAATGTGTAATCAGTGTTTCGTACTTTATTCCTATTTGTTTCATTATTTATAACTTTCCAAACTGTTTGTTTTTATTTTATTTTCTGTCGATTTGATCTTGTTGCTAATGTGCAGGGCTTTAGCTATCTTACAGGTATTCCTAAAAATTTTGGAATAAGTAGCAACATACTTACTGAATGTTTCAGTGTTAATGTAAGGCTTAAGGCCATACAGCTCGAACAGTCTTTCCCTGCTTATCCTAATACCTCTAGTTGCCCAGTCACTAAATATAAAATTAGGGCAAATATTTTTTGTTTTCTTTTCAAAAGTTTTATTGAATTCAGTGTGCACTACTGAAAAGAAATTCTCATACAATTTATTTGCATCGTCCATATTAAGGCCCAGAACATTTAACTTATTATTTAGGCCACAATTAAATCTATTTAATTTGCCAGTTGTTATTGGTCTAAATTGTATTTGCACTTTTTGCAAAGGCGTTTTAAACTTAAAAGTTACCGTTTGTCCACAATGATCAGACGGTAAATAATTTACGATAGCTTTATGTAAATATTCACAATCGCAGAAGACATTATCGATACAAGTAGCAGAAGTTGGAGTTACTCTAGTTGGTTCCCTGAAAACATTGTATAAATTAAACGATTTAAAAAGGCTTAATAATCTAGTGCTATTTAAATTATTTTCCAGAATATTGGTATTAAAATCTCCACAAATAACTGTGGCTTTGTTACTGGATGCAAGTTTCGCTAAAACATCTTCCATTATTGACTCAAATAAAGAAAAGTTCTGATAACTAGGGGGTCTGTACACACACACTACAACATGCTTATTCAGCTCAACACAGGACAGTTCGATGCAATGTTCAACCGATAAATCAACTATATCATTACGTTGCTTAGATTTTAAACAATTTTTTATCAAGATTAGAGAACCTCCACGCAGCATCGATTTACGGTGAAAACAACTGCCCACGATATAGTTCTCATAATTAATTAACATTTGGTAATCCTTTAACCTTTTGAACGCCAATGTCGGCTATAGCCGACATGAGCAAGCGTGCCCTGTGCGCCAACGACGGCTATACTCGACAAAAAACAGGTCGCAGAAAAATACAAAATAAACCTATTAAATCATTACTTTTATGTATTTTATTGATACACCTTGAAAGCTGAATGTCTAAACATTATTTAGTTGCATACAGTAAACAAAAATGCATATTCCTCATTTAAATATTTGATGATAAAAAGTAAAATAATTTATGGTTAAAAAAGTAAGTCCCATGACGCCAATGTCGTGCAGAGCCGACTGCTAGTGATGTAGTATCATGTTGACGTATATTATATTCTTAAATTAATTTAGGTAACTTAAGGTATTGTAATATTTGTCATTACAGTTTTTATTGTTCTAACAAAATATAAACGATTGTAAGCACTGAGAAAAAAGTAGTTTTACTATATTAAAAACTGAAACATAGTTGCGTAAATACATTTTCGATATTCCCTTATCGCCAATCATGCGCATCCCTAGCAAGCTCTCGATAAGCAGTCCCCTCTGCGCCATTGTCGGCAGAAGTCGACTGACTCGTGACGTCGTAAGCGTATAAAGTGAATTTTAGTGCGGGAAATATGGAACAACAAGAAGTATTTACCACTGAACAATTATTACGTATCTTGGAAGGTACTGAAGACGATGAGTTTTCTGAATCTTTAGATGAAGATGATTTAGAGGTAAGTTAATTTTAATTTAAAGTTATGTTTTGCTTTACATGTAAGTATGTACATACTTAATTGGTTATTATATTCTAAAGAGTGCTCTCTTATTTCGCCTACTCGCTTACATTTTGTAAGGGTAACAGTAAAAGTGCCGGCCGCTGCGCTGCCACTTCGGTGTGAATCTGCCGTGTTTCATAAATCAGAAACAATTATGAATAGTTTACATAAATATGCATTTGTAGTTACTAACAAATGAAATGAAACACCATAGATGTCTACAATTTATTTAATTTAACAAACTTTTACAAAATGAGCATACCTAATAATAATATTTTATGTTGACTTACAATATTACCTACAATAACAAGTAATAAATCCCTATTGTATCACGCATGAGCTTCGACGCGAGTTTGCCGGCAAACATGTTCCTACTTGTCGAACCTAACTTAAAAAAAATTGAAAATTGTTTATTTGCATTATGCTAATCAGTCTTGTAAGAATCAAATAGTAACAATACAAAATTATTTGGGAACTTAATCATGAAATAATAATTAAAAACAAATAATCAAACCTTTTGATTGATTGAATCAAACCTTAATTAACCTTAATCAAAATTTAATCAATTTTCTTGTACCGTATATTTAATGGTAAAGGATTTTCATCTTCGTCAGAAGGACATTCTGGTATGAAATCAACACTTTCGGATAAATCGGAATCACCCCGGTATATTCTGATTAAATTAATTATTTGCGCGTACAAATTAGTACGCCTATCTTCTGGTACTCTTTCCATTTCAAATGCGATTAATCTGGAGAAATTTTCGTTCCTCTCATCTGAAGGGCGTTGATTATAGAAGTCCACTCTGGACAATGCGCCTGGTTCAAATAATATATTGTTTTTGTTACGAGCCACGTAAGGCTCATTGACTGTTTGTGTGGCTACTTCTTTTTTTATTGTATCTTCTTTGCAACGAAGCTTTATATACCCAGATAGTATCGACGGAGATCCTGATCGTTTTTGTGACATTGTTTTAATCCTGAAATTAAACAAATGATTCAGATAATAAATGATTATAATAAGTAAATAAATGATAATAGTACTTGATTATACTTACCTACTTGTTATATTTATTGTCAGTGTGAAATCAAACTAATATAAGTACAATATATTTATTTTGCCAAATTATTTAACTGCGACACACAAATATAACTTCACGCAGACGAAATTTTATAAATAATATTCGGCGAATTGTCATTAGCTGGTTTCAGTATTACCAGATTAGATTTTTAATTTACCATCAATTCATATAAAATACAGTATACAAAAATATACAATTAAATACAGTAGACTATAGAAAAATTACTATCAGGATTTTTTGAAATACTTTTTTAGATATTTAGGTGAATTTTTATTTATTATAAATGTTTGATTTTAAACGATTAAACAAACAAACTTCCTAAATTTATATGGTTGTGTTATTTGATCACAAATATTTAATTAGTGGTTTATGCGTTACAGCCGACGATTGCTGGTCACCAAGAACTGTCTGATGAAACGCCCTCAACTTCTGGACATGATCGTCATTACAGAAATCGTGAGACAGAACAGTTTAAGTGGACTACAGAAGGACGGCCACCAGAAGTTGCCGCTTTTGATGACTTTTCATCTGGATTGCATTTTACTCCCTCTGAAAATTTTACTGAACTCGACGTGTTTCAACATTTTATGGACAATGATTTTATGTCATTCATTGTCGAAATGACAAATAAATTTCACAACAATTTTCTGTTGAAAGTAGACTTACGAATGCATTCACGCCTGCATAGATGGTATGATGTTACAGTCCCAGAAATGCAATGTTTTTTAACAATTATGATGCTGATGACCCGAAATCGTCATTTGACTATTGAAGAACATTGGTCGACAGATATTTTATTAAATGCCCCCATTTTTTCTAAATTAATGTCACGAAATAGATTTTGCATGATTTTAGGCATGCTACATTTTTCCCGGCCAAATGAAGAAAATTCAATTCTTTCTAAAATAGAAGCATGTGTCGCTCACGCGAGAGGAAAATTTAAAAGTATCATTACGCCGTATAGAGATGTGTGTATAGATGAAAGTATTGTTCCTTTCAAGGGCCGTTTAACAATTAAACAATACTTACCAAAAAAAAGAAATAGATTTGGGGTAAAATTATTTGTTTTATGCGATGTACATTCCGGTTTAATAATAGACTTTATAGTTTACTGTGGTGCAGCTACAGATATTGACGATCCAGCAAATTTAGGCGTTGGGGGAGCCGTTGTATCGTCTTTACTGAAAGACTTTTTTGGCTCAAACCGTCATTTGTATGTAGATAATTGGTACACAAGTCCACTATTATTTAAATATTTATATGATAACAACATTTATGCTTGCGGTACTGTAAAACAAAATAGAAAGTTTATGGCTAATTTAAGCAGAAAACTAAATCTACATGAAATGGAAACGCAGTATTCTGGATCCCTTATGGCATGTAAATGGAGGGACAAAAAATATATATACATGTTATCAACCATTCATGATAATTCCATGGAACCATCAGCTAGAATAAATAGAAAAACGGGTTTACCAGTCATGAAACCTAAAGCTGTTTTAGACTACTCTAAAAATATGGGTAGTGTTGATACTGCAGACATGTTGTTATCGTCACTTCAGTGCATACGAAAAACAGTAAAATGGTACAAAAAACTATTCTTTCATATATTTGATATGCACCTTTTAAATGCATTTTTTTGTTTTAAAATGATAAAAGGTATACCGAATTTAGCATTTGCCGACTTCCAACTGAGCCTAATTCGGCAAATGATAGATTGTTACAACACTGCTAACGTTTTAGAAAGACCCATAAGAACTGGACGAGGTTTTAACAATCCCCTTAGCATATTACCCGGCAATGCAAAAGACCACATGCCTACTCGCATAGCAAAACATCAAAGATGTAAGTTCTGTGCAATAAAAAAAAAACGAAAGGAGACTCGCTACTGGTGTAAAATATGTAACGTTTATCTTTGTGCTGCACCATGTTTCGAAAAATATCACAATAAATAGATATTTTATTGTTGTATAACATGTTGATTTTTAACAAAATATGTGATTTTAATGTTGATCTGTGATATTTAAAATTATCTATATACAATTGTTGATTATTATAAGAATATTATTATTTTTCTGTGTCATTTTATCGTTACAAGACTGACTATTGAGTACCTATGATAATTAATATAACTGACATTTGTATGTTTTGAATTTTTATAGATTTTTACGAGATTTAGGACTAATTAAAAAAATGGTTTAGTAAATTTTATTTTCAGTATTTCATTTTAAGAGATATTTCTATTATTGCAACACTATTACACTATACCTAATTATGTACTATTGTTGATATTTTATAAGTATTTTTAGTGAGTTTTGTAGTTTTTGAACACTGATCAGTGAGCATTTATAATTGTTGATTGTTGATCCTTTAATGTTTAATTAGGTTAGATACGAGAAACTAAATAATGTATCTATTTTAAGAATATAAATATCGTTATACTTAAAAATCGTTACGTATATACTACGCAATTTCATACGAAAATTTTGATTTATTTTATACATATAATTAATCTGATTAGTGAGAATATTAGAAAGTTCCTGTTATAAAAATTGTTGCTATGTAATAATATCACGTGATAATATTATTCATAAGTGACATGTAAGTAATATGATCTCAAAGTAATTATTAATAATATAACTCAATAATTAAACTAAATGATTGGTAAATAAATAGTTTTATTTGCATTCAATCCATTAACAACCCAAATTGTTGCAATAAGTGTAAATTTCAAGAATAATAAAAACAAACTACTGTGGCCTTTGAATTTAATTAGATACTAACATCGATAAACTGTATGACACTATGGTACAACTCTAATGTACATGCAACGATGTCTTATAAAAGACTCGTCGACGGCGCCAATGTCGGCTATTCCCGACAGTGAGGTACATCAGTACGGAGAATAGTGCTGTACCTAGAGTTATTTTCATTTTAACTGTTGTGTGTCTTAATCATTGTTTTTATGTTATTAACAACTTCGGAACTACTTGAGTGGAACGTTGTAAAATATTTAATATTGGAATGTTCTTTTTAACATATTAATGATCGACCATTTATCTGGCAAGTATTGATAAAAAAAATAATAATAATGGGTATCGATATAATGTTGAAATCCCTATTTTTTTGTAGGTATTTAATTAAGATTTTCGGGCTTGGCGTACAGGGCATAGGAATACCGATATGGCGTGGCGGTGAAAAGGTTAACCAATGTTCAGTAAAACAAACAATGTCAAACTTAGTTTTTTCTAAAAACATTTCGATTTCTAATAATTTGGAAGAAATACCTTGAATATTTTGATGAAATAATTTCAAGGCATTCTGCTGACCTCCTATCTGATAGTTACTTATTTTAGAGCAAGAAGACACCTTGTTGCTGTTATGTAAAAGAATATTCTTACTGGTACCTTCTGTTGTCTTACAAACTAGTTTAAATGACTATCCGGAGTTAAGCCCAAGACCTCAGTGTCGTCACTAGACAGTGAGCTCATAGTGAGCGAGGAACATGGAGCCTCCTTCGTACAATTAGTATAAATATTTATAGCATTTGAGCTACATTTATTCAGGCTTACCACTTTATTATTAGTATTATTACTAACCATTGTGGTGTTAATAACACAAGACTTTGACATACTACTTATGTCTGAGTTTATATAAAAAGCTAATAGCCTTGCTATTATGTGTCTAAAACTAACAGGCAGATAAACAGTATCCCTAGTCGATTTTAATTTTTCCACAAAACAGTTGGTGTCAAAATACACAAACTTGTCACTATAATGACTAACTAAGAAGTGCATATGCTTATTAAGCATATGGATATAATTGTTTTGCCTATTTGTCAATTTTTCAAAATATGGGAAAGCACACAATATTATTTTACTACAATTTAACTTTAACAACTCAGTTACCCAGTCGGTGATTTCTTCTTTTTTGACTTTAGAACTATTTCCTACAAATACAGTAATGTTGGTTTTGGTATTATATACATTTCCTGTTACTGCTGTCATTATTCTTTTGTAGGTTGACCCTGGCATACAATAATTTTGAGTAGAATAACACAGCTTGTTACTAATTAATTTACCTAAACCTCTTCCTATACTATCTGAGAACTGAATGTCATGACTACTGAAAGATGGACAACTACCAATCTCAGGCTGTACCACTTGAGATAGAACTGTGGACTTGTGAACACCGACCCATTTTAATATAAGTGCTCATTTAGGTTTATGTGTATATTTTTAATTTCATAGAAACTAATTACAACATACCAACAATGTTCTCTGACGCGTTGACTCGCCTGTTCAGCTCATACACGTCCATGGCATAGTTGAGCTCAGCCTCCACCTGGTCGGCATGTTCCTTGTGTGGCACACAGAAGCAGTTCGTCACTTCCACGATTCCCTTGTCGCAGGTGCCTATGCATCATATAAACATAACCTCAAAACGATATTAAACACTTGTAAATTTTACATAATTGAATACCGAAATGATTGTATTTGATCTAAATCATGCTGTTTTAATACACGCAGGTTCGAAATCCCTAGTCAGAATATTCATTAATCTACAGCTCGTCAGAATGTATCACCAATGAACACATGACAGAGGGCAACGGTACAAAGCTAGGATTTCGTATAGACATTGTTTTCTATATCCAGTAAAGTGGATGTATAATCAATACTTACCCAACAAGGTACCAATAACTCTGTGTGAGTCTGCATTTCGGCGCTCATAGGCGTCTACAATTTGAAATAATACTACGGGATGAATCTTGACACTTAAGTTGAGCGCCATGTTGATTTAGCAAAGGTTTATTTTTAACTGCGTTCCATAGCTAATAATTTCAAGCTGTCAATTTAAAACTAAATAGCATGGAAAAAAAGATATCTTTAGAATCATTCAGCAGTGAAAGTAGTACGGAAAACGCGGTAAAGTCTGTCCCACCACCACGGTCACAAAAAGCAATCACGGACGCAAACGCGGCGCTACAGAATTGCAGATTAAGTAGTAGGTACTGACGGAATCATAAATCTGTTATTCATTGATTTATCTACACTAAACGTCTCATGCTTATAAAAAGTTTCTGAAACAGGGCCAACACATACCTGTGTATGTGTTGGCCCTGTTTCAGAAACTTTTTTGGATTGCCAACATTTTAAGGCTTCTACATACCAGCGCGACTTGTCGCGCGACGCGACACGACACAAAGGCCCCGCGTGTCGCGGGACGAGCGGTGCCTTTGTGTCGCGTCGCGTCGCGCGACAAGTCGCCCCGGTATGTAGAAGCCTTTAACTGTCAGTTCAGTTTATTAGAATCATTGACCTACAAAGTACAAACATATTCCTACCAAGTTCCTACCTCTACCTAAAACGATCACCGACTTTTAATGATTTTATACTGAAGATCACGTCTAAACGAGTACCTAGTGTTAATGATTTGAAAACAATATATGATAAATTAGAGCATTTTCTCAATAATGTCATATGTGAATATTTTAGATTACCTATGTATATTACATAGTAAAATTAATTTCTAAAGTTATGTCTAATGCGGATAAAAAACTGAGAATGGAGCAAAATCTACCAAGCGTATTTTTCTGAAACCTTCACCAATTTAAAGATAATTTCAATATTGATCTTTTAGTAAACGCGTTTTATTAAAATGCCTTTTGTTTTGTGTATAATAAATTATGAATGCGTCAAATTGGGGACTGCGCTCCTTGATGGACGAGTTCTATTACTGGCTGAACGTACGACGCGTTGAGTGAGCTCAGTACAGGGGGCCTAAAAAGGCCGCTTTGTCAGAATCATATTAGGATAATATTATGAATCATATTAAAATTCGTAAAACGGTCACAAATTGACAATTCATAGTATGATCTGCGTACAATTCATAACCCGCAATTCATCTGTTTGACAGTTTTGTATGGAGATTCGTAAAATGGTCCACTTATTATGAATTGCTTTCATGAAGTTTAATGCCTAATAAAAACAAACATACCAATAGACAATAATTCTATTGAGTCTATGGTGGTGGGGCGTAGATTTAGAATAATATGGGCGTAGAGCTCGAGCATGACTGACAGATTGATCTCGAAAAGGTTCAGTTTCAACTTCAAGAAGTTTTCCTACCTCAATGGTTTCAAGAGACCGACAACATGGCGGGCACAGACAGCACAGAATTTGTAGTCTGTGGTTGACAGACAATGAGACAACCCATTGAGGTAGGAATACTATGGAGAGGGCATATTCTACTAAATGAAGAATAGTTAGACAAATATCTATCATATCGACACAGTCATGTCAAAAAGCGCTTTGTTTCTTTCTAACTCATCAAGAGCTACATATGAAAAAAGAGATATCTATATGTTTGTCAAGGACTAAATTTGGCAACACTTCTGTGTGACGTCAAAATCTGTTTATGCGTGACCGGTGGCCATGTTTAGTGCCAAGTTTTGTGGTACAAAAATCTGCTACGTGCTGTCAAAAGGTTGCTTGCTTTCTCTCTCGCACTCGCAGTAACAACCCTACAATAGGCGGCCATTTTAAGTGCTCGATTTTTGTAGGTAGTCACGCTAATTTTGTAGGTATGGCAAGTCCATAGGTTTATATGTCAATGAGACAACCCAACCCACAAAGTACATTAAATGTAATACATGAATACACACAAAATTTGCCCCACCCAACCCACATGCCCACGTCCCACACCCACAACCTGTGTACTTGTCAGTGTTGCCAGATTGGGGGTAAACCCCCAAATTCGGGGTTTATTTAAAGATTTGGGGGGACAATATTTTCGGGGGGACTTTCGGAGGGAAAAAATTTGGGGAATTGGGGGCTTTTATTATCAAAACTATAATCCAAAAAAGCTTTCTTATAAAAATTTTAAAATAATTATAATATCAAAACGCGATCAAACCACTAATTATGCAGCCTGTATCTACCTAATGTATATGTAATTATACTCAATCTGCGAAAGCGCACGAACGAAAGCACGATGTTATCAGAGTGGCTCCGAAGTTGTTTCAAGTAGGCTCCCCGCCCCGCTTCGTTTGATATACAAACAGACCTTACCGTCAATTCAATATGTTAAAATGTCATAGCTATTCACTTACGCAATTGTTGAAAGAGCCATAACCCAAGTTGCAATAGTTAAGGACAAACTTCGAAACAGATTGGCCATCCACAATGCCAATTCCATAATAAGAATAAGATACTTAACTTGATAGAAGGATGTGTTCAATTTAAGCCAAGTCCAATGATGTTACAGATTCAGAAAAAATGTACCGTGAAGATACTGACGTAATGGAAGTTATTGCTGAAATAGTGTAAAATTAATGTTGTTATTACATTATAGTATAAAATTGTACTAAATAAATGTTTTGCTCCTTGTGGGGTTTTTTTTCTTAAAAACCTGAATTTTGGGGGGATTTTGGTTAAAATATGGGGGGACCGCGACGCGCTCATCTGGCAACACTGGTACTTGTGCTGTGCTGTTGACATTTTATTTGACTACAAAACAAGTTTATGAACGTGAGTTTAATCTTCGCTATGTAATAATTGCATTTTGGTGTACTTAACTAGTTTAAATTTAGTTTTCATTACGGTCGGGTGATACTTCTGAATAAAGGCGTTCTGTGCTGTGATATTATAACATTTTTTAATATTGAAGTAAGATTAAGCAGCAGGGGTTGGGCACACGAAGGGGTGATTAGTTACGAAAGAGGGGTGTTAAGCCATGATTATGATAGGGCTGCCGCCTGCCACAAACTTTAAGCACCGTTGGTAGGTTCAATTTCAGTTCATTTTTCAATTTCATTTACATATAGTAGAATAATATTTTAATTCTATGAAAAACTAAACTATGGCAGATCTACGATTTGTTTCTAATCACCCCTCAGGCGTTTCTATTGTCGCCTGATGGGAGGTAAATAGAAATCACTTAGATTTTGTGGTTTTTCTTACTATCTAAGTATAAACATAACCGAATTGAAATGAATATTTAAATTTTATATCAGTAGTTTGGCCTAAGACTCAATATGTGCTCATACAAAAATGGGTATCAATCCTGCAACATTACGAAAATCGTTACAAAAGATCAAACACATAACTATTCACCCTATTCGACAGTAATCATCAATTTAATTTATTTATTTATATCAGCAGTGTCAATGTTATTGATGTTGTTAGTATTATTATAATAAAATTCTTAACTTGTATTAATATTTGCCACCTTACCTTGCATGCATTTTTTTATAATTCATATGTACAGTCATTTGAGCAAATCTGAATCTGAGGGGTATCAACATCTTTTATGGTTATCTGGTGGAAGGTATATGAGCTTAATCATTCAAATTTACTATCTGTTCTGTTATATTTATAGTATTGTTGCCACAAAGTATACCAGATTGTTGCTCAATAATAAATTATGATAAAATACTTTAGTTTTATTGGACTTATTGCTGACTGTATCCATCTACCTATAGGTAGATTTAGCTCTTAATAATAAACTGAGTAAGTAAATATTAATTAGGTCTAATAAATAAAGTTATTATTGCTGCACTTTTCAATTATAATTTATATTTCTAGGATCTACAAGCTACATGACAAAACTCATTATAATAGTAGTACCCATTCCAATGAGACATTACATTAGTGTATCTTATAATCTTATACTCAGTTTTAAACCACAGCACATTTTTAAAATGTACTGGTAACATGGTAAATATGTATAATAGAATCACAAATGCTTTTGCTTTCACAGAGTACCTATTATTGTTCAATTATTAACACATTCCCATAATTGGGTGAACACACCAGTAAGTAATAATATCAAAACAAGTACTATAGATAAATCTATTCCATCAATATATTCAACTAGAACAAAAAGGAAAGCTTATAGCCAGTAGATAAGTTTTACATGTATTAAGAACAAACTCTTGGAAGTTTTATGTCTAAGTATTTACAAATAAATATCACCCTTAGGTTATTTGTCACCAGCTCCTGGTATTGTGGTGTGTATACGGATACCATGCATCTCGGCAATCTCACTCTTCAAGGTTTCAGTTACCAGACGGTGTTGTTTGACTCGAGATAAACCCATAAATTCCTTAGCTTCCACATTCACCTGAAAACGTAGATTAATGGAGTAGGCAGAGTTCAAATATGTAGCACATTAGTGAAATTAGTAGTGATGCCAAGTTTTGTGTGGCCAATCCTAACATACTTGGGACAAAAAGAAATGATAATGAGTAGGTACAGCTTTATTGTGCTCCTTGCTGTCAATAACTGACTAGCTCGCCGAAGACTGTATACCTCAAACATGGCGCCACATCCTCCCGAGATGTCCTCGACGCTGACATATGTGATGCCGGGAAGCGAGCGCTTTAGTGTCTCCGACAGCTGCTGCTCCTTGGACGCGCTGTTCCGCTCGAACGCGCTACCGCCGCCGTCCGCCGCGCTGCCCACCCGCGCCTTCCGCGGCTGACAACATAAACACATCAGCGGCAGACACAATCAAACTTGAAGTATTTCAAGTTCTATCAAAAGTTGTAAGCAACACGGGGTAACCCCCCGGTACAACAGCGCTTACCAGCTGATTTCTGATAGGTTCCAATATCTTAGCCAAGTTACGAAACATTTTGTGGTCTAAGATTTTTTTTTTTACGAATACTTAATAATTTTAGAAATGAATATTTTGAACGAACAATTTTATTATTTTATAATTTCGTATTAGGTGCAACACATTCCGTTTATTAGGACAGATTAATTTTGACGTAGAGTTATTTTTTTTTCATTAAGCTCTTCTTCCTGCTAATTTCAGAAGTAACTTAACACAACCGTATCTTAGAAGAAAACTAAAAATAAATGATGCATTTATAAGTTCCCTATTCGGAAGAGAACAAGAGCAGACATCAAGGCAAAAGGCAAGGCAGATCAGCCATCAAAATCAAAAACATCAAAAATACGTCATTGTCAAAAACGAAAAAAAAACTTTTGTCTATTGTGAATTTTAGATGAAGCTGTCAGTATAATTTATTAGAATGTACTCTGTGGATGAAGCTGACATGCGCTAGTCAAATCAAAAAGTCATAATATTGTATTCTAGTCTTTTACATCTATTATTATCTTAGAATAATAATTAAAGCAAATATTATACATTTACGCTACACTTATCACATTTAGTGTTGTCTGATTGTTAAATCGTTATTACCACGGAGCGCTGTATTGATAAAGAGCGCCATCTCGAGGGATTTTTGTGCCAATCTGTCACGAGTAGCGCCATCTAGAAATCTTGCCCCTTATCTAACCATACTATAATTAAATTAAGGAAGTCTTGGTTTTGGTAAGCATGTCTGCCAACTGATTGGTTGTACTTATTCTCTTTACAAGTATTTCTCCATCAAGTACCTTTTCTCGCACAAAGAAATTTCTTATATGTTTAGTTCGCTTGTGGAATTCGGGGTTTTGTGCCAAGCGAATTGCAGCTTCATTGTCAACTAGAAGCGTTGGGAAAACTTTCAGCTCTGTGAGATTGGTAAATATTCTCTGCAACCAAATTAACTCTCTTGTAGCTTTACTTGCTGCAACGATTTCGGCTTCTGTTGTTGAAATTGCCACCGATGCTTGTCTTTGGCTTAACCACGATACAGCTCCTCCAGCGTACAAACATATAACGCCAGTAGTTGATCGACCGGTTTGCTGATCTCCGCCGTGGTCAGTATCACTATACTCGTAGCCAATAATGAAGTCATTGGAGTGGTCCGACTTTGTTGTACTTTATACCAAAAGAAGTCGTTCTTTTCAAGTATCTAAAAATCTTCTTGACCATCTGCCAATCTGGTTTATCAGGATTTTCGAGTTTTCTAGATGCCAAGCTGACTGCATAAGCAATATCAGGACAAGTTCCAACCATAAGATATGCTAAGGCACCTACAGCTTCTCGATATGGAAAATATTTTCTTTCACCATCCACTTTCCCTGTCTCAAAGGTTGAAATCACAGATTCCTTTTGAACTGGAGTTGAAAGGGGGTTACAGTCCATCAAGTCAAATCTCTTCAGAATCTTCTTTGTATAAGATTCCTGTTTAATCGTTATAGATCCATCTGTATCTCGTTCAATCTCTAAACCAAGGTAATAAGATGCAGGTTTTGTAGTTATTTTCAGCTTCTTCCTTAACTCATTCAGAAAAGCTTCTGTTACTTCTGCGTCTGTAGCAGCTACTAGACCGTCATCAACATATAATGTTATGAGTAGTTTCTTTCCTTTGATTTCCTTGACAAACAAACAGTTGTCGGCGTCACTCTGTTTGAAGTCTAAATCCAAAAGAATCTCAGCAAAACAAGAATTCCAACAACGTGGCGCTTGGCGGTCCATATAAACTTCGTTTCAGTTTCCATACTTTTGTTGAACCATCATTGAAACCGTCAGGTTGCTCCATATAGATCTCTTCTTTAAGTTTTCCATATAAGAACGCTGTTGAAACATCAAACTGTGTCAGGACCAATCTTTCTTTAGCTGCAATACTTATTAGGGCTCTGATTGTTCCCATCCTTGCAACTGGACTAAATGTTTGGTCATAGTAGACACCTAACCTCTGCTTGAATCCCTTCACCACCAGGCGTGCTTTGTATTTGTCTGTTGTTCCATCAGGATTTCTTTTAATTCTGAAGACCCACTTTGAGGGAAGCGCCTTTCTATTTGGTGGTAGTTCACTTAAAGTCCACACATCATTATCTCGTAGAGAGTTAATTTCACTCTTCATGGCTTGTAGCCAGTGTTCACTATCTTTAGCTTGAACAGCATCTTTGAACGTATCAGGGAAATACTCTACTAGACAGACAAAGTCCTCATACTTTTTAGGGGGCCGCAGAGTATTTCTGTCCCATAATTTGTATCTTGGCTCATTAACAACGATCGTTTCTTCAGGATCTGTCTTCAGCATCAAAGAAATTGTCTTGTCTTTGTAGATCGTCAGGCATGTCTCTATCTGCCTCTAGATTATGATCTTCATTATCTGAATGTTGATCTTCAGGGGGCCTAAAATGGATGCTTTCGCAGAATCATATTATGATCTGCGTACAATTCATATCCCGCAATTCATCTGTTTGACAGTTGTTTAGGGAGTTTCGTAAAATGGTCCACAAATTAAGAATTAATATAGTGAAGTCTAATGTTAAATAGCAGCTGTCAAACAGATGAATTGTGGGCTGTATGAATTGCACGCATGATTCTGCCAAAGCGTCCATTTTAGGTTCCCAGTTATTTCTTCCTGAAAAAAGCTGTTGTCTCCCCCTCTAACTCAGGATCCACCGCCTCTATATCATGATCTCTGGACCTGTTGTAATTCTAGGACTTACCTCGGTGTTTCAACTCGACACCTCGCAGTGGCACAGAATATATAAGTTTACGTTATGATTGATTTTAAGGAATTATTATGCAACAAGCTAACGGACGAATAATTTTAGCTCTCTACACTTTTTCATATAAGTATTGTCAAAGTTCTGAAATCAACGAGTTGTAGTTAGGCAACCATTCTATATATTTCTTTTTGTTAATGGGTAGCTACAAACTCTAACATGTGTGTGGATCAAGAAGTCTTTCCGGATTTAATGAAATACAGTAAGGTTTAAATCCGGGGACAGTAAAGACACCAAAAGTATCCGTGTTGCCAGTATTCAGCAAGGTGTTCGAAAATGTAATACTCAATCAGATGTTTAAGCATTTTTAACACAAACCAAATCTTACACGATCCCAGCCATATGGATTCACCAAAAGGACGTCGTACGACTGATGCCGGTGTCACCATACTATAACATTCATATTTACAGCGTTGGAGGAGGAAAGATGTCATAGAAATCTTTTAAGACCTCTCCAAGGCATTTGACTGCGTAAATCACGAAACCTTACTCTTGAAACTTGGGCATTACCGCCCTCCCCGCGTCCCTCATCGTTGGGACGCCGATGAATATTATTACGTCCACAGGTCGAGCTTACTCGGCTGCCGTTATTGCAGCTCCTGCAAAACATCAGTGGCAACCTACATATACGAGGGGTTCCCAGGGGCCTCCCGAACTAGTTCGAAGCACATTACCGCCGGTAACAAGCCAAGGACAAGGACACGTATGAAGCCTTCTTCATCGGCCTGCCGATGAAGAAGGCTTCATACGTGTAGACAGGGCCGGATTTAGAGGTGTGGAGGCCCTGGGGCAACTAAGAAGTGGTGGTCCCAAAAATATATTTATAACAGACCAAAAAAAAACAACAAAGGTACCTTGTGAATGTGAACATTTTTTTCTTTTGACACACAATCAATCTGCCTGCCTTTCCGCAACTATGTTTGGGTCTGCTTCCAGTCTAACCGGATGCAGCAGAATACCAGTATTTACATGGAACGACCGCCTATCTGACCCCCACAATACGATACCCCTTGGTAAGACTGGTTGTCAGACTTTTGGGATTTTTTTCTTTGATACACAAGGATACTCGTTGAACGTCCCAGCGTCGAATAAAAACAATTCAATGAATGAACTGTTTTCGATACATGTTATCTCGTTGACGAATTTAACTAGTTGATCGACTAGTTGACGAATGTAAATCAATGCCGACGTTTCGTTAACGGAAAAACCAACTCGTTTTTTCGTCAAAGACCCATCCCTACGAAAGGATGGATTTTCTTTCTTATCATGTAAATCAAATTGTGGAGGCCCCGGGATAAGCCCCTGTTGCCCTGCCCTAAATCCGGCCCTGCGTGTAGAGAAGAAGAAGAAGAAGAAGCCTGCTTGTCACAATCAGTGCGAACATGTTGCTGCGTCCCGCTATTCCAGGGCCAGATTTAGGGCAGGGCAACAGGGGCTCTAGCCCTGGGCCTGCACAAAGAAGGGGCCTCCACAATTTGATTTTTTATATAAATCCTTTGTGTATCAAAGAAAAAAATCCCAGAAGTCTGACAACCAGCCTATAGTCTTACCAAGGGGTATCGTATTGTGGGTGTCAGATAGGAGTCGCTCCATGTAAATACTGGTATTCAGCTGCATCCGGTTAGATTGGAAGCCAACCCCAACATAGTTGGGAAAAGGCAGGCAGATTTATTGTGTATCAAAGAAAAAAATGTGCACGTTCACAAGGTTCCTTTTTAAGTTGTTTTTTTTTGTCCGTTCTAAATACATTTTTGGGACCTCCACTTCTTAGTTTCCCCAGGGCCTCCACACCTTTAAATCCGGTCCTGCGCTATTCCATCGACGCAGCTGGTGCGTTTCGCGTTTGCATCACTCCACGAAGGCAGAGGAGATCGTGGAGTAGGTACATACTTAATGGTTAAAACCAAGTTCATCTTAAGAGTCGAGAAGTTGGAGTCGCGCCACAAAATTAACTTTAAATCTTTTGTAGTGCGTTCCGACTCATCACCTGAAGAGACCTTCATGAAGAAAGAATTTTGGCCAAAGGGTGTCGTGTATCGGCGTTTTCGCGGAAGCGTATGTGACACCTCGACTCAGCGCAATAAGTCGCCGACCCAGCGTAAGACTTCGTTAATGTTTTTAATACATATGTAATAGTTAATGCCTGTTAATAAAGCATTATTATTATTACGGACTAGGTAAACTGTAGGTAAGTCTACGGTCCCTTGATGCTCTAAAAAATTGTGAACTCCTTAGTCAACGCAATCAAAAATACGGCCATATATGCGACATATTTTGATATTTACTTACAAATAAATCAAAACCTATGACGATTATTTCCCGTTGTTCTAGAACTGGCAAGAAGCAAGGTCTCATAGCACAATTAAAGGAAAAAGTACTAAAACCATTAATTTCGTAATTGTAGTTTTTTTTGTAGCTTCTTTTGTTGCGAATACAAACTTTTTGTAGTTCGAAAACCTTCCTTCATTTGTGCGTGGTCCGACATGCACTTGGCCGGTTTTTGTCAGTGTCAACATTATTGACTAATGTCAAGTGTCAGTGTCACAGACTGACAGTTGAGCTGTTCATCAAGTCTCTTCCTGCTTGTTTGTTGGTGATACAGTCAAAAACACGTGTGATTTTTATTTCAAGAAAAAGCAATTAATTTAAAATGCCCCCATTCAGAAACGCACTCCTTAAAAGAAAAGCTGGATCTGAAGAGTCCAAACAAAATGGTTCGGTAAAAGCTTCTGACGAGGTAAGGTTTATAATTTTAAAGATTTTGCATTGTTGCACCACGCTTTCTACACCGGCTTGCTTATTAATTATCATTTGAATGAAGTATCTGTTGGGATTAATTACCACCGCTACCACCATTGTGGTTTGGACCACTTTTTCATTTTTAGGATATTTTTGTTAAAACGGGACTAATCGTCGGCTTATTGCAAGAACTCATTAACTGCAAAAAATCACTAAATACGTTTTTATCTTTATTGGACTCCTTTTGACACATTCTACAAAATGCAACAACTCACTAATTTCTATCCAGTCAATTTTAGGCGTTACGGCCTTGCCATAAAATCCATAACTGCAACTTTGGAACTCAGGCATTTACAAAGAATCACTAAGCTGCACTAGTTATTTTTATTAAATGCTTAGAATTAGGTTCGTTAAAGTTAATTATTTGCATTCTCATAATCGATCTATCACCACTATATCAGGCTTAATGGCGATAATAGTCCTGTCAGTGATGATAGACCGATCCCAGTACAACATGACATGGTCTTTTTCGAGAACTAGGTCGGGCACATACTTGTAATACGGTACCTCAGAATCCACAAGTTTATATTTCAACCAGAGATAATATGTCTGATGGACTCACCCGGACGGTGGCATGCCCGACACATGTCAAACGTCCCATCCTTCATAATATGTCTCCGGTAGTTATTCGTCAAGATAACTTCGTCCATAATTACACAGACAAAACCTTCGGTTTCCCCGAAAAAGTCACCAAAACGTAGCCAGGATACGGACGCTAAAAAACCTACACCTGGCTCATGAAGAGCCCGATAGAAGCGCCCGTGAAGCTCCTTGCCTTGCCATATCTCCTTGCGGTCATCGGTAGTAAGTATTACAGGTTTGCGCCAGTTCTCTTTAGCCATGGAAAGTGGGGTGAGCCCCTTGTCCACTGCGACCACAACACGGTGCATACCCAGTTCGGTTTAAAAAAAATATTCCCTGAGACTGTACACCTCGTGGTTGTGGTGGGTCTTCGCATTTAAAAAGCCTCGATCCCTGAACTTCTGCGGGATATACAGTCTCATCACCGATGATCGTGGATGATGGTTTCATCCAGTTTGCGGTCAGCAGTGTACGGACCCTCTTATCCAGGGCGTCCAGTTTGGTCTGAGTCCATTTGAGTATGCCAAAAGAGTATATCAAGACCCAACCGTTGCAGGCGCGCACTTTGTTTTCGTTCGAAAGAAGACTAATAAATACCTTTATCAGGCGATCAAAGAAGTGCTGCTTCAGCGATTGCTTCATGTCAGCAACGTTGATCCCTAACGCTTCTTACATACCCAAATACTTATAGCTTTTGGATGAGCAGAGGGATCTAAGGTGTATGGAATCCGAGAGTTGAGTTTCCTCGGATTCCACAATCTCCCCTCGCTTTACATGCATGTTTTAATACTAGCACTGTTTTCATTAGAATACTGGTTATCCCTTTTTTTAAATAAACGTTTGATTTAGTTTCGTTGTTTTTTTTACAATTAAAGAAATAATTAATTGACATACCGAGCAGACTTAAAGTAGCCAGAAGTCATTAACTTTTATTTTTTGTTAAAAAAAAATACATAACTTTATAGGACTAGCAACTCTCACTTGTTTTTATTAATATACATATTAAGCTAATTGAAAACATTTAATTTTTCACCACCGTAATTATATTTAGGATAATATGGGCAAATCAACATAACCACTAGCTAATTCGAACTAAAATACCGTTTATCTCAGAATAGTGAATATGTCACATAATGACTTCTTGCAATAAGCCGACGAAATTGTTTTGAGGTATGTGTGTGTCTAGTGCCATTACTTTATCTCAAGTGTTGTAATAAATGGATGTCAAAAGATACTGTCATGTGAGCTATTATTATGTTTTTACAGGATGGATCAGAAGGTGAAGAGTTATTGACTGGAGAGCTGGATGCTGCGGATGATGCAACTGACTCCGAGCATGAAGAAGAGGCTGGATCTGCTTCTGATCATGAACAAGATGTATTGCAATATTTATTGTTTTAAACATTAAATTCTGTAATTTTATTTTTTGAAAATGGCGTTGACTTCTTAAATTCTATTTTTTTTAAGTAGATTTTTACTTTTTTTAAAGTTTATTTTATTTTTCTGTTATGAGTGGCATAAAAAATACTTAGACAGTAACAGCTTATAGCTATCGGTAAGAGAGTACTCAGGATAATATTCTTAGGAAAACAAAATTGGCACCAATATTGCCCAATATATAAAAAAAAAACTGTTGAGAATTTTCTTTTTTTCTCGAAAAAGGTTATAAACAGATAAATAATTATAAACATTTAAAACATCTAGTCAAATAATAAAGGGGGTCGTTAATTTCCATAGGAAGTCCTGTTTGATGACAGTGGGGACTCCACTTTTGGAGATGACGACCAAGCAGACATTGCTTCAGAAGGATCATCAGTAAGTGCTTACGCTTTTTCTCATATGCTGTGCATATTTGTGTTCACATTTAATAAAGGCTCCTCTACTTATAATGTATGTTCGAGTGTCACTACAATAATTTGTTACCTTTTGTTGTGGTGACCTATGAATTAAAACGATTGGCTTCAGGATCTCACAGATTCAGAGGCTGATGATGAGTCTGAGGAGGATGATGACGATGACAGTGACAAGCAGGAGAGCAGTGATGATGATGAAGCAAGTGTGGACAGTGGGGCAGAGTCAGGAGTTACTCACACACACTCTGGAGCCAGTGACTCAGAAACAGAGAAACCTGCCGAGGAGACGAAACAGAAAGCTTCCAAGAACACAAAACAGAAACCTGTTGAGGAAATAAAACAGAAAACAAAAGCCAAGCAAGACAAAACAAAAAGTAAAACTGATGCCAGTATAGATCGCCTAGCAGACACTATTAGGAAAGCGAGTGTAAATATACAACCTGTAGGACAAAAAGGTAAGTCTGAATGTTCTTATTACTTCTTTTACTGTGTCACTTAGGCCCGTATTAATAAACGTTCCCCAATGACGTACTCAAATGCGTATTTATTTGATACGACATTATTACGATATCGGCATCTCAAGATCATACTAATTAATAAACACATGAAAACAGTATCTCAGTTATCAAAATCAGCTCCTCAAGGAGCTGTACTTAATTAACGATTATGCCACAGTGACCGAAATTTAGAATGGCATTCATTACATTTCATTCTTGATAAGTCGTAAGATTGATTGAAATACTTTTATTTTGTTAAAACTAGAAGAACACTATTATTAGATTAGATAATTTTATTGGATTTACAAGATACCTACTTTTAAAGTTTATTTATTAAACTTTATGCAAAACTCAAACTCAAAGCATTTATTTCAATTAAACCATTGAAAGTAGTGACTGAATAAATTGTTAATTGTATTTACCTACAATATTGACGTATCTATCTAGTTAGGTTACTCAACTGAAATGATGCTGTAGCATAAAACCTTAAAGTTAATAGGACGGCTATTTCTGGGGAAATTGGAAGACCTCTGTTACGTATTTCAGCAATGAGTCTTTTATTAATGTTACTACAACACTGACTCTTGAACAAATCTGAATCGTTTTATCGGTAATTCGAAAGGATTCGAGGCATCCCTTATATAGATTTTTGGTAAAAGATATCGCAAAGGCCATAAAATATCGTCATAGTACTCTATTTCATCATAATAATTAATTTCACCATGGATCATGGACGTAAATACGTCACTCAAAATATTTTCAACCTCCATATTTCGCGCCACTAATCAGACCTCAAGTCACGGCGTGCTACACTCAGATCTAAGCATCTCGAGTACACACACCTATTGTATACTTAAGTGTCGATTTTGTTTATTAATCAGTCCATCACTCGGCTGATAACGAAAACTACAGCCGTAACTTGAGTACATCAATTATTATGTTTATTATTACGATCATGACCTCAAGACTGTTATCAAGTGCGAGCTCTGGGGCTGGGTAACGTTTATTAATACGGGCCTTAAAGCCCAAGTTGTCAGTGACAAGAAGTGTGTGAATTGTGTGCGCAGACGAGTACGAGTCGGGCGACACGTCGGACGAGGAGGACCGGCGCAACACCGTGGGCGCCGTGCCCATGTGGTGGTACCGCGAGTACCCGCACGTGGGCTACGACCTCGACGCGCGCCGCCTGCTGCGCCCGCCGCAGCGCGACCAGATCGACGAGTTCCTCAAGTAACCTTCGCGCCCGCCGTATTATTATCTGTGACCTGCCAGGTGGACCCTCCTAACCATCAATTGTTTTCTTTGTAGGAAATGCGAAGACCCCGACTTCTGGCGCACAGTGCGTGACCCCAGCACGGGACAGGACGTGGTGCTGAGCAAGCAGGACCTGGAGCTCATCCACAGACTGCGCGAGGGTCACGTGCCCGACGCCGCACACGATGACTATCAGGTACCTAAATAAAACACGGGTAATGGTTAGGCCGGCTAAAATGTGATAAAATAAAACGGAACTTACGTAAAGTTCCGTTTTACCTTTCAAGGCACAGAACCTTTTAAAAATGACAAAAGACATCACTGAAATAGAATTAGTATTAAATCAGAAAAATCCAAAAAAAATATCATTTGTAGTTCTTGTCCCAACAACTGCATACCAGACTTAAATCATGTCACAGTTCAACTGCTTACATGTTTTGTTCACGGCATTGATCCCTCGCCACATGTCCACATTCTGGGCACAGCCGGAAGATGCTAGACTTGTGAGCGCATAGCTGAGCGTCTGTTTGTGGCAGCCGTGGGTGGAGTGGTTCTCGCGCGAGGTGCTGGCCACGCCGCTGCGCGCCTTCCCGGAGCACAAGCGCTCCTTCCTGCCGTCGCGCTCCGAGCAGCGCCAGGTCGCGCGCATCGTGCACGCGCTCAAGATGGGCTGGACCAAGACCCGCAAGCAGATCGCCGACGAGCGGCGGAAGAGGAGGGTGAGAGCGACTGCCTGGTCACTGCGAGTATTCGTATTTGCGGAACTGTGATTCTAAGCCAGAACATTGCAGGAGAAGAACTTCTACAACCTGTGGGGCTCGGCCACCAGCGAGGAAGAGGCGCGCCAGCGAGGCATCCACAAGCACATCCCCGCGCCGCGCCGCGCGCTGCCGACGCACGCCGAGAGCTACAACCCGCCGCCCGAGTACCTGCTGGACGCTAAGGAGGTACTGTTCCCACTGCATGCAGCTTTCCGAAATACGAACGCGCGGTGATGACATCTAAATCTGTTACACACCGTTTCCTCCACTAGGTACCTGCGGCAGCAAAAGACACGCAAGCTCAACTAGCTCAACATAGCTGCGTAACAGTGCTTTGTATTTTGTACAAAAACATTCTATAATAAGTATAAGATACATTTAAATAATATTGGTATTCTTCTTGTTAGCTGGAGGTGTTAAGATCGCTTGAAGCGGATTGGATTGGAGTCTCAATCCCAGAAACGTAGTTTTGTTTTGACATTACAAACTTAATGTTTTCAATGGATTATCTTTCTACTTTGTTTTGCAATTTCTATTACAAAAAAATCACGAAAAGAAACCAACTAGTACCTAAATAAAGTTACCTAGGTAGGTTGGGTACCTTTTCTCTAATATTAGTTATGTTTTAGCATTTTGTTAAAATCTATTCTGTTCTAGACATATAATAAATAGATCTAGAACAGAATAGATTTTAACTAAATGTAATCTGTAGACGAGGTGTTTAGTTCTGTACATTGAACATTAGACATAGGTAGCTCGTGAGCGAGTGATACAAAAGAGATACTATTTTCGATTGACGTCGCTCTCGCTCACTCACTAGCTCAGTTTGCTCACTCGCTATTCACTAGCTCAGTACTTCAGCGACACAGCGATGACCGCTCGATGAGGCCCGATGTCGGCCTGTGACTTCGGGCCTCTTCGAGCGGCTCATTCGGCTCGCTTCGTTCATTCGTTCTATCCAACAATAGCTCTCCGGCACAATACGTCATTGTGAACTTATCATACGACATACATCACTGTAAATCTTTCTTTATGATCATTGACATAAAGTAGAAAATACTTTGGCACATTATAAAAAGGAACCGCATTGTATATTTTTTTTCGTGTTGTTTACGTAAAGTCTTAGGAGTCATAAAATTAAACAAACATAATTAAGTAAGTTAAAGTTAGTACTTTTTCGGTTGTTTTGACGAAATGACATGCATGCATGCATGCCGATGTTATTTATCGATATCCGTAATTCCGTAGTAAGTACTCGTAATTCGCATATCGCTACGCGTGTTAATGAGCTAAAAGACCGTTACAATAAACAAAGAGTCGAAACTTCCAAAGAGCTATTGACTACATATTGAGCGAGCCGAGACGTATCATTCGACGCGCGTGAGGCGTGAGTCAAATGAGCTAACAGTCGGTGGCTGAGTCACTGAGCTATAGAACTATAGAAGAGCTAGTGAGTAACAAAGAGTGCAAACTTCCAACGAGCCGAGCCGTCTCCTTAACTCGCGCGCGGCGTTAGTCAAATGGGCTAACAGTAGGCGTCAGTCACTGAGCTATAGATGAGCTAGTGAGCTAGAAGAGTGATATAGCTCTTTAGAGTGAAAGAGCTAATCGCTCTTTTTCTGTTCAGTGAGTTACATCGCCGTACAAGCCCTAAACAAAAATACAAAACCAAAGACACCGACTTCCACCGTGTCTTTGGTTTTGTATTTTTGTTTAGGGCCACCGACTTCCGAAATTAAATTAAATATAATATTTAAATGTGGGTGTACACAGGTACACCTCTGCCCAACCCTTCGAGGAAACAAGGCGTGATGTTATGTTATGTGCTTCCGAAGTTAAAGTTATTTTTCACTTTTTAGTGTTTTTGTTGGAAGTCGGTTGTTTTTTTTGTAAAAAAGATTTTTTTATATTTCCAGGTTTACAAAATTATAGATGAACAGCTCTATGCAATTCCAAAAAAACTTTTAAGTGGCTAATGACAATCTGAGACCGGAATAGGTAACCCGGCAGAGAAACAACTTCATACAAACACGCAATGTTAGGTGTACAGCGACTAAGGTCAGCAGTACAAAACTTGGAAGCTTTGCGTCTGTGGCGGATAGTCAGTGGTGCGACGTTCGTACTAATTCGGAAACGAGAACATTACGGAAACGTATCAATTTAATCACCGCGCCGCTCGCTGCCTCCAAACTAGTACCGCTATTGATTAAGAATGTGATTTCAGTTGAAAGAGTGGAACAAGCTGAGCGAGACGCCGTGGAAGCGCAAGTACACGTTCCTGCCGACGCGCCACGCCAGCCTGCGCGCCGTGCCGGCCTACGAGCGGTTCGCGCGCGAGCGCTTCCTGCGCTGCCTGGACCTGTACCTGGCGCCGCGCGCCGTCAAGATGCGGGTACGTACCCGCACGACCGGCGGCTCATTACATCTACTTAATACTAATCCTAAATTCATTGTGCTTTTATCATTTCTAACGCGACGATATTATCGTGGACGTCCACGCCACGGCATCACTATTATGTAATAACACAGGGAAGCAAAATGCATGGAAATATATATGAAGACGCTTTTAAATTTCCGTCCACGATAATGTATCAGTGCACGTATTTCCATTATTTATGGACGTGGACGGGGGCGTCCACGACAATATCGTCGCGTTACAAATTGTAAAAGCGCACATTCACTGACATACAGAGGACAGCCTGAACCGCTGTCTATGGCATTATAATTAAATGGTAAATTTTCCAATATTGTAGGTACAAAGTTAAATTTGCAGTTGCAATGTATGGGGCAACATGTTTTTCAAGAACAGTGTTAAGTTTGTTCTTGGAATAAATGAATCCCAACTATGGAACCCTTCATTGTGCGTAGTCCGACACGCACTTGGCCGTTTTCGTTTGTGATTACTTATCCCCAAAGGGTCCTGAAGATCAGAAGTTGCCCATGGGCAACTCTGTCGTCCACATACGGCTAGTAAAAATATAACATTTTATGTATTTTTTATTTTATTTGATTAATTTTAAGAAAACTTACAGCTAATACATTCGAGTAGTCAGAAGTAATATGTAGAAGAAAGCCAATTACAAGTTTCCACTTATATAAACTTATGTATGAAATTGACAAAACGGTACAAACAGCGTTAAAGTTAAATATACAAACAACTGAAGAGAATAAACAAAAATAAAATACATTACGCAACTAACGCAACAGTGTTACTCTTCAAAGAAAAAGTTACTTAACTTTTTTTTTAATTTCTGGACACTATTTGTGAATAAATCAAGCTCAACATCCTGGCACTTAATTCCGGCCATATTGAACACTCGACGTGCTCTATAAAATATATGTAATTTGCCTGTAGACAGTTTTCACAATAGGTATCTGTTTGCGATGAAACAAAGGATTTATATTTTGTGTAGTTTGGGTTGTACTTCAATGAAATATAGAAGCACATTAAAAAGGTATATTACTTTTCTACAATGGTTGTAATACTCGTAGTTGAAACGTAGGTTCTTAGGTTAGGTTGTGCAAGAAGGAAGTGGAGAGCGTTGCGGTGCGGTGGTGCGGGCCCGTCGCTACTGATGCGTCCGTGGTTACGTTGGGCTTGCTTACTCGATTAGGGCGCGAACAGTAACAAAAGAATAACAATTTTACAACTAATTTTACAGCAGTGTTACTTTCTATGAATCTAACAGATTAGATACCCGATTAGTAACTCAGTGCACAATAATAAATTCAGATTGGTACGAAACCGATCATACCCCATACTAGTTATAAACTGTATTACTCTATTATTAATAAGCCGATTTGAGAGAAAATAACAGAATTGTCCGAGTTTGTTTTGCTTGTATAAGTGGCATATAGCGCTTTTTGGTAGCCGTTACAAAACAATTGGACACTATCGCGTCGACACTGATTTATTTTAGAAACAGATTTTGGTCGGTGTGTCGGCTTAGTTCCGTCTATGACAAAAAATGGGGAACAGTCGACACAGTAACATTTAGCTTTAAAGTTACGTTGCTGTGTTGTAACATTGTTCTTAATCTCCAACCACTTCTCAGAAATCATTCGTTCTGCGACGTGAAGTTTCAAAAAAAAGTCAAGTCAAGTTTTAATAAAATTATAATAAGAAGAAAACATCACCCATCACTGTTTTGTCAACCCAAGTTTTAATTTGTATATAAATTGGTTTTTATTGTTCAAATACAAATGGGAAAAGAAATTCACTGTAATTTGTTGAAATGGTTTGAAATGTATCAATGCACCACCAATATAATTGTTATTTAACCTGTGTAGTACAATGTAAACAATACTTTTAACTAACACATTTTTACATTCCCAGAAGTTGGAAGCTTTAGCTTAAATAGATTTAATACTATCTACAAATATGTTATGGAACCAAAAATAAACAATAAAATTGGTAAATAATAAAAAGTATATTTTTATTTAAAGAAAATATTCTAGTCACAACTGGTCAGGAAGTTGACTGTGTCGACATGAAAACAGGGGGTCTTCTCCGAACATATGGTCGATACTTCGGATTAACGCTTCGGAGTAGTCCCCCAGAAGTAGTTATAAAAAATTACCGAATTCATAAAATGGCTTATTGTTTCCAGCGATGCTCAAACATTCGGAGGCATTAATATATCAAAATGTTTACTATACATTTTGGCGTTTTTAATAGACTTTTATTTATTTATTAAAACTTTATGCACAAGTAAAAAATACTCTGTACAAAGGCGGACTTAATGCCTGAGGCATTTTCTACCAGTCAACCTTAGGGTGATGCAGAGACAAAACATGGTAGGTGCAACGTACGGGATAGATAGCTCGGAAATAACTATAAAATACAAGCATAAATACAAATACATAGATAGATCCATAGATACATACATACTATACCAAAATAAACTTTATCAGGAGAAATAACGACCGGTAGCGAAGAAAACGACCCCAGCAGATCACCGCTGGGATGTTTCGGCCAACTTCTGACGAATATGTTCACGTGCCTTCACTTTAAAAGATAACCGGCTGGTTGCCGCCCTGATGTTCAGAGGAAGCGCATTCCAAAGAAAGACCGCCTGGACAAAGAAAGAAGAATGAATGAAGCCAGAACGGTGCGAAGGACATCGTAGAAGACGAGTGTTGGTGGAACGAAGATTTTTACTATGGGCAGAGCATAAGTATTTAATTTGGGAAGTCCGGTAGGGTTTGTAAAGGAGAGGGTAGGTTGAGGAGAAATGGGTTTGTCGAGAATAGAGAACAACATAGTAACATAGACAGAGCCCTCAACTCTGCGCTGACGAATGGGTAACCATTTCAAAAGCAGTCGGTGCGCAGATGCATCGTCATACTTACGAAGATTTAAAATGAATCGAATGCAGTTATTGATAAGGCGGTCAAGTTTATTGAGAAGATCTGCATTCAGGTCATAGTAACACACATCACCATAGTCAATCGTGGGAAATATTAGGGACTGTACAAACATTGCCTTTATGTGTGATGGGAGAAGATTTTTTAACCGATAAAGTGACCGCTAGTTCCGGTGACTTATTGACTTACAGTCGTGACCTGCTTTCGCCAGTCAAGACAATTGTCGACATGCAGACCAAGATTCTTAATATCGGAGCTAAACGGGATGACTGAATTGTCGAAGATTACAGGTGGCACAGTTAAGCCATTCAGCTTCCTCATACTGTAGAGGCGCCCTACTATGATAGTCTGACACTTGGTCGGGTTAAGCGCTATCCCAAATCGATCAGACCAGTTTTTAACGACATCTAAATCCCGGTTTAGCTCCTCAATCGCATCGAATATGTTGTTAACACTTACCCGACAGTAAAGCTGCAAATCGTCAGGATAAAGATGATACGCAGTCCGAAGCTCGGTAGTAATGTGGTTAATAAAAAAAAACAACCGACTTCCAACAAAAACAATAAAAAGTGAAAAATAACTTTAATTTCGGAAGCACATAACATAAAATCACGCCTTGTTTCCTCGAAGGGTAGGGCAGAGGTGTACCTGTAGTACAGCCACATTTTAATTTAATTTCGGAAGTCGGTGTCTTTGGTTTTGTATTTTCGTTTATGGCCACCGACTTCCGAAATTTAATTAAAATGTGGGTGTACTACAGGTACACCTCTGCCCTACCCTTCGAGGAAACAAGGCGTGATTTTATGTTATGTGCTTCCGAAATTAAAGTTATTTTTCACTTTTTATTGTTTTTGTTGGAAGTCGGTTGTTTTTTTTGTAAAAAAGTTTTTTATTTTTCACTTTTTAGTGGTAACTACGAGTACCCCACACCAATTCGTATACTACTACTTGCTATGAAAACAACAGAGACAGGAAGTTTTATTTTACACCCCTTAAGGGGTTAAATCTTCAAAAATCTGTTTTTAGCGGTTACCTACGTCATAATAACTATCTGTGTGCCGAATAGCCCAATCAATTCAGTGATTTGAGCTTTGTGTTGATAGATCAGTCAGTAAGTCAGTCACTGTTTCCTTTTGTATGTATTAAATCTATAGTGTAATTCGACATGATACGACGACTCCAAATAAATTGGGATTAGGGCAGGAGACTGATGATGAAGTATCCAGGCTAAGTTTCAAGTTAATAGATCAACGAAAGAAGATTTTTTTCATACAAACTGTATCCATCCCCCTTTACACCCCCAAAGAGGTTAATTTTTAAAGTGGTTTGCGACTTTTCCATTATTTGACATAGAGGTTATACCAAATTTTCGAGTTAATCAAGCCACGTAGTAAAATCCTCTCTTGTAAAATTGACTTCCCCTTTTCACCCCGTTATGGGTAGATTTTCGAAAAACCCTGATACAAATTATTCTTCATTTTTGGTCTTAAGTATAAATACTGAGTTTCGAGTTGATCGGACCGCGCGTTAAAATTCTTCTATACAAGCTTTGACATCCCATCCGTTGAAGTTAAGTTAAGAAAAAAATATAAACTTTATAATTTACTTACGTAAGTATTCGTCCAAGTTTCAAGTTTATTAACCCTAGGAATAAGATTTTTCATGCAAACAAAACCCCCCGTTTTCCACCCTTAGAGGTCAAATTTCCAAAAATCCCTTAGCGGATGTCTACGTGCCAAATTTCAGGCCAATCTGTTCAGTGGTTTGAGCTGTGTTGATAGACCAACCAGTCACGGTTTCCTTTTATATGTACATATGGCTAGATATATATATATATTGAGAACCTCCTCCTTTTTTGTAGTCGGTTAAAAATCATTTATAGCCAGAGTGCATCTCATGACAATTCCAATAAGACCAAACACGGGTAGGATACATTGTTTTTTAACGGAGTTCCAGTGCCTACCTTCCGGATCCATCATCAGATCAGTTTGATGGTACCATTTTGATCAGAACTATTTATTTAAATTTGCTTCACTTAACTATCTTAATCCAGATATCTCATCGCCACCCGTGAATTACGTATCACTGAGAAGTTCCGGTGGCCATCTGTGGCCTTCTTCATCTGTTCCACTTCACCAAATTATACTTTCTGAATGCAAATGATTGACTTGTTGATGAAAATATAATAATTGCTATAGGTATGACTATAATGTTTGAGGAGTTCCCTCAATTACTCATGGATCCCAACATCAGAACTGGATTTTGAAAAAAATGGGGCCAATCTGGAAGTATATCCTTTCAATTAAAAAAATAATTTTCCAAATCGGTTCATAAACGACGGAGTTCTGAGGTAAAAACATTAAAAAAAAAAAAATACAGACGACTTGAGAACCTCCTCCTTTTTGTGAAGTCGGTTAAAAATGGAGAATAAAAGAGGAGATAAAATACCGCCTTGCGGGACGCCAGCTGCAAGATCACACCAACTCGACGAAGACTCCAGCATAAACAGACTGCTATCGCCCCTGAACATATGAGGAAAACCATTCCAATACCTCCGGTGAGACCGTAAGATAGGAAAGGATGGATAAAAGGATTTCGTGACTAACTGTATTAAAAGCTTTGGAAAAGTCAATTAACACTAAGGCCCGTGTTTATAGAGCGTTACTCAGTACTTTAGCATTAGTTAAGACTAGATTCAAGCCATTGGATTGATTGCTCGCTTGAACGCTCTATAAATGCGTGCCTAAGAGCGTAACTTTAGTGTCTTCCATTTCTCGCCTTATATCATCGGTCATTTTAAGGAGTGCTGAAACGGTACTGTGCCCGGGCCTGAAACCGGAGGAGTTTATCAAGAGCCGTCACGATCATATGGCGGCTGATATTATCGCAGCCCACGGCTTTGGATTTAATGGATATGATAATCATTTTGATCTCTCCCGGGTCGACTGGGGTGAAGTGAAAGGGGTTGATATTGGGCGCGTCAGACCACTGCTTTTACTGTCTTTTGGTAAGATTTTTATTAAATCCGTGTTTGAATTGTCTCGCAATATAGTAAGTAATTCCTTTACGGCATTTGGAAGAATCTGGTACTTTAATGTCCATTGCTGAATTTGGTCTCTTATATTTATAGAATGTATTTCGCTGTCAAAATCAGACGATTCATAGCCAAGTGCATGTGCGTCTCCTTCTTCAGCTTCTGCTGCGAAACAGCTGTTATCCAGCCCTCACTGACAACATATATATTAGGAGAGGTCACAACTGCATCTAATTGCACGTTTGACACTTCGGAACTTGGTCCACCGGTACTAGGCAGTTTGGAACTAAATTTTTCGGCACCGGGCATTTCAAAACTCTTTTCTTAATTTTGAAATCATGAAGACGTTGCATTTGGTGTGTGACCTGGAAGATAAGCTGTAGATCAATGCTGCAGTTATACAACATTAATAAATCTATTCTGATGGTACTGTAAACATGTATAATTATTTTTAACAAATTCCGTCTGTATTTTGGTAGCATAATTGAAATGCGCATGTTGGCCCGGATTGCCGGTTTAAACCTGTCCAGGATTGACGATAATTTAAATTTTTCGCTTCGAGTTAAAACAAATTTTCGATGAACCAGTTTTTTGATATTTATCAAAAAAAACAAATAGTCTTGCATTTACACGTTGAATGAATTATGTTGAATAATTTGGATAACTAAAAAGCAATCAAATATGATTGCATGCATGCATATTTAAACGATATTTGATTCCGCTATAAATAAATAATGAAGTTGTTTTAATTATAACTTACATATTAAAACTAAAGTAACCAAGTTAAGTTATTGACACCTATAATATGTTTTAAATCTATTGCAGACCTAAGTCATTAAAACTCTTTATTTAATTTTAAGCAATACATTTTTTTGCTTATAGCAAATCAAAAGTATGTGAGATGGAATCGTTTCGGTTTATTACTCATTTTCAACTGCAATTATTTGATCACTTGTGGAAAAAGTTTGAGAAGCAGTACGTCTTATGATGAATTTTTTCATCAAATTTTAGCAATAAATTGTTCAGTAACAATGACATAACATTACGACACCTCGTTTAAATATAAATTTTAAGATATTATTCTAGTAACATGGTGACCACACCGCTACTACACATATTTTACTCGATTGTACGCATGTCACAAACTGAACACTAACTGCCTTATTACAAAACAAGATTTATATTTTGACATGGCTTAAACCATGGAGCTAGTTTTTGTAATAAGAACGTAACAGTGATTGAAATAGCGTTCTTTATACAAAACTGAAAACTTAGTTCGGTAAGTACTAAGTTGTCAGTTTTTTGTTTAGGAACTTTACCATAGTCGGAATAAAGTTCGAAATTCAATAATTGCTCCATGGTTTAACCCTGGGTCTGAAGATAAACCTTGTTTTAAATAAGGGGGAAAGTGTTTAAAAAATGTTTACACAAATGATTACGTAACGTGTGAACACAAACACTACATATAGTTACTGAAATGTTTTCCGGTCAAATTGTGTGCGAACTGTTACCACACATAGAGACCAAAACCCCACAGTCACCATGTTCCGTAGCAGTTACGAAACTGCGGCTATTTGTTAACTGCTTTGAAGATTCTGTGGCCGGAAAGTGCTACATGGGTACTACAACCTCGTCGATTGTCCTGCAGCTGACAATCGGGCCCGACGACCTGGTGCCGACGCTGCCGTCGCCGCGCGACCTGCAGCCCTTCCCCACGGCCGAGGTGCTGCAGCTGCGCGGCCACGCGGGCCTGGTGCGCAGCGCGGACTTCGACCCGGCCGGCCAGTACATCGTGTCCGGCGGAGACGACGGCACCGTCAGAGGTAACTGGGCATCCGGTGGGGATGATGCCCGTAGGTCGCTCGGCTCGTACACGTGTTGTGTTCCCGCAGTGTGGGAGACCGCGTCGGGGCGTTGCCTGCGCACGCTGACGCTGGAGGGCCCCGTGTCGCGCGTGGCGTGGGGCCCCGCGCCCGGCCTCAGCCTCGTGGCCGCGGCGGCCGGGCCCCGCCTGCACCTGCTGAACCCGGGCGCCGACATCGGCGCGCTCCGCGTGGCCGCGCGCACCGACGAGCTGCTGGAGGAGCCGCCGCCGCAGCACGACGTGCAGGGTATGTACTGCTGAACCCGGCGCGACATGTTACGATCCTTGTACAACATGTCCCAGAATTAACGCACAACCTCTTAAGGGGTCAATGTACTCATCATTATGAACAACTTTTACTGTGGGACCAAACCGGAAATCGCGAAAAAAAATCAGCTGTTCCCTACATTTTGACGAGTTATTCGAACATAAATAACAATAATAATAATAAAACATTTACCATTAACCAATAATAATAAATCATTACCTTACAAACTAACATATATAAAGTATAAAACAAAAACTCATGAACTATTTTAGTGGCACTTCGCTTCACTAGCTTGTCCTTGTGCTGTCCTTGTCCTGTGGCACTTGTCCGCGGAAGCGACGAAACACCACGTCCTGCGGCCAAAAGTCTTCCTCCATGACGACGGGCAGAAAACAATTCGGTACTCGCACCACGAACGCCTTGAAGTTGACGTTGCGGTGCGACTCCACGTACTCCACGATGTCCTCCGCCCTAGTGGTGTAGTGTAGGCGGGAGATGTACACCGGTGTGTTCGGCTTAGCGGCACGCCAAGCTCATTTCGGGCTCCTTAGGAGCTTTGCCGCAGCGGATCTTGTTAATTCGTAATCGGCACTTCCTCCTTTGCACTGTCACGAAACCCTCATCATCAGCCCTATTCGGTGCCTTTTCTGGCATAGGCTTCTTACTTGGAGCGCCTGGGGCACTCGCAGTGACGCCAGCGAAATCCTTTTGCAAGGGTTTCGCCAGGGCTGCGGCCACTGGCAGCGGGACGGGGTGAGGGGCTCGCGCGTGGCGCTCCGCAAGCTCAGCAAACGATGGATACACTGGCGACGAAACTGCTAACGCGGAAATTGACGACGATACGTCGTGGCCGGCTCCGCGACACATGTTTACATTAGACGCATCGACTAATGACCTAGTTTCCGCCAGACTGTTGCGCAACTCGCTAAATTCTTTGCGCAAATCGGAGAGTGTTTTGGGATGCATCTAATTTCGCAAGAACATCCGCGAAACGGGCCTTCAGTAAGACAATGTCCTTCAGAAGACTGGTTACATCAACGTGGTCGAAGGTGACGGGTGAAAGCTTGCGAAGCTCCTTCGCCACAATCGTTACGTCTTGCAGGCTTCTCTTAGTCCCGTCACGCCGGCGGAACACCATCTGGTCGCTCTTGTTAAGCACACTAAATAACAACAGCTTGGCAGCAGCTATGTCATCCTCGCTGAAGTTCGTTGCGCAGATCTGGACAGCGGACACCTCGTCCATCACATCCAGCTTCTGCTGCAGGAACGCCAGCAGCTCATTCACCACAAGTTCATTGCTCATGGCAAGTAAATTACGAGCGACAGCTTGCGCCGCGCTAGGCAATACACAGAATATGCAAACACGTCCGCATCTGACCGCGGCAAAGGCGAGACTCAAAAACCACTACAAATGTCTCGACTATAAATGACAGCACGGTTGGCGCAGTGGTTAAGCTATTGACTCTGACGTTTCGGCTTGGTAAGGAGCAAGGAAGGGAGCTCATTGACGAGCTCATTCCCTTTCTCCAGAGACACCGACGGCGGAATAGAATCCGTGCTGAATTAAAGGTTTGTATGTGAAGGTACCTAACTTGGCACTCCGATCGAAAACCATGACCCCCTTATTACAAAACAAGGTTTATCTTGAGACCCAGGTTTAAAACATGGCGCCATTATTGAATTTCGAACTTTATTCCGACTATGGTAAAGTTCCTAAACACAAAACTAACAACTTAGTACCGAACTAAGTTTTTAGTTTTGTAAAAAGAACGGTATTTCAATCACTGTTACGTTCTTATTACAAAAACTGGCTCCATAGTTTAAGCCATGTCAAAATATAAATATTGTTTTGTAATAAGGCGGTGAGTGTTTGTAACAAAACCCAGCAAAATATTAGCTCTGCTAGCCTTGTGATAAAACTTGACATTTTAATTATTATGCATGATTTTATATACATATTGACATTGCAGAATATTGTATAAAATTTTACATGAATGTTTACTTTGAAAAGTATTATATTTACTGCTTTAATTTATTGTGAATGTGAGCACTATGTGGGTCATTTTTTTTTTCTTTAAATGTTTTCCTTTCTTTTATCAGTTAAGTTTTAATGATGGTCTGACATTTTGAGCGCTTTATGCGGCCTACCCAAATGTCCTTTTTTTGGTACTGTTCGTCGAGTCGTTGAGCTCCTTAAGTTTTGAGTTGAGCTGCACGATTACTGACAAATGCTTACACTGATTGGACAGGTCCGCTCAAATTTGCGTGGTTCTTTCCTCAAAAGACCATTTCAGACACGGATCTACATGGTCATCACATGATCTGACCAAGATTATGTCTGGACTTTAAAAGAGACTTTGACCCCTGAGTTTGTTTCGCCATTTCTTCTCAGGGGTAGTCAGATAGGAAATGTCGGCTACATCTAGATTTTTTTTTTTATATGACGTGTAAAAGTGATTTTAATATCCTATTTACAGAATAAACGATTTCATTTCATTTCATTAAAAAAAAACATTCTTAAAATGTTTTAAGTGTCGGTTGATCGCTCAGCTCAATCCTTAGGGGCATAGAAGTTAACCGTTTTTATTGCAGCACCTTTTTAATCTAGTTCATAGAAACTATTTAGGGATTTGAGACGCATGGCTCTACGACGCACCGTTTCCGTGATAAGGGCCCCCGATTTTATTTTATTTAAAACAATCTGTATTTCCAAAATGGTAGCTCGGATAAAAATCCAGTTTAAAACTATGAGATGATGTAAAAATTCACGAAAAATAGTTTTTTTTTTTCAATAAATAAATAATTATTCGCTTCCAATCCGTGGCAATGTAAATTGAGCCTCAGCGTGCGTACTGACCGAACCGGTATAAACCGGTTTCTCTCCGTACGCGATGTAGCCGCCACCTCCAGTGTGCACGTATCATAGACATGGGTCGTACTTGCAAAATCGAGTACCAAGGACACCGTGTTTGAATGAATTCTCGATTAAAAACTTGCAGTGGACCCGCGCACGGCGTCGTGCGTCTCGTGGCAGCGCGTGTCGCCGGAGCAGTGGGCGCGCGGCGAGCGCCTGCGCGTGGCGCACTTCCGCGCGCTGACGCACGTGGCGTGGCACGCGCGCGGCGACTACGTGTGCGTGACGCTGGGCGACGCGGCGTCGCGCGCCGTGCTGGTGCACCAGCTGTCGCGGCGGCGCTCGCAGCTGCCCTTCTCGCGCAACAAGGGGCTCGTGCAGTGCGCGCTGTTCCACCCCACCAGGCCGCTCATCTTCGTCGCCGTGAGTCCCCACCGGACCGATGCTGGAGTCCAGTTAGCAGCTCGCCCGCAGACTAACGTGCCCCTCTCGTGCGCAGACGCAGCGCGTGGTGCGCGTGTACGACCTGGTGAAGCAGGAGCTGGTGCGCAAGCTGCTGACGGGCGCGCAGTGGATCAGCCACATGGCCGTGCACCCCGCCGGAGACAACCTGCTCGTCGCTTCCTACGACAGGAAGTGTATATGGTAAGTGCGCGGAATAAGAATGACATAGACAAATTCAGGCCTATTTCTTCTTACCTGCATTTAGCAAACTCATTTGAGGGTTTATGCAAACCAAGTCGTTCCTTCTCTTGTTGGAAGGTACTGGGTCAAAAGAAGTGCAGTGTGCTCGTGTAGTACTATACTTAGCATGAATAATTGCCGTTCTGTTAGCACATTACATGCTATGTAAAGCTGGTGCGTAAGAAATCTAAAATGGCGATAAGTAGCAACCTTTAGAACTACTAATAGCATAATCAGCCTAAAATGTTCCAACTGCTGGGACACCAGACCTCCTGTCTTCGAGAAGGAGTGGGCTGTAATCCACCACGCGGGCACAGTGCGGGTTGGTAGATGTCACACGTCTTCGAATTGTCGGTTCTAGGACATGCCGGTTTCGTCACGACGTTTTCTTTCACCGTTTTACAAGCAGTGGTGATGAAATGATCTACACAAAGTAAAGCGCCTGCCTGGGTCCGAACCCATGACCTGCAACTCGTAAGGCGGGCCGTTATCCCTGGGCCACCACTGCACTCACAAATGCATGGCTGAAAAAGAAATGTACCGCGCAGCTAATGTGGGTAACCTCTCCGTGCACGTGCTCCGTGCCAACGTGGCAGTGGGTGGTCGACTATAACTGATGATAACCTGATTTTTATTACAATAGGCACGAGGACCAATTAATTTAAGGTGAGAACAATACAAATGGGCATTAACTTAAAGTAAAAATACATTATAATTAAAAAAATTCACAATATACATAATTATTTAAGACATGTGTGGGGTAGCTCGGCTAGGGGGCTTAGAATATTTTGAAAATTTGAAATTGTATTATCAAATCAAATCAAAAATATTTTTATTTCACATAAGCCTACATGGGCACTTATGAAACGTCAAAAGCTAGGTGCACGGTTACAATTGGTCGTTTCATATGGAGAAGAGCCGGCAAGAAACTCCACGGTTACTCTTTTAAAAAAAAAATTGGCTTTTACAATATTTTCAAAGTATGAGAGCACAGCGTAGGCCCGTCAAAAGTACCAGGTACTTAACAAAATAGAAAATGGTCTACATATCTACAGTGTATTAAGCCTACAACGCCCACATTAACAAAAAAACGATATAAAATATGATTAAAATAATAAAAGTTAGAGCCTTGTTGAAATCAAAAAACATCGATTATGTCAAGGAAGTATGTACAAAATAAATAACATAAACATCGCAACTTGGAAGCAGTTAATAGACATTTACATATTTTTGCCGTTAATGAGGTACCAGGGAAGCCACATGTGCAGAAGGAATTAATGCCAAACTTCCTTGTCTTCAACGTAGTCTTTAATCTTATAATATGCTTTTTTGATAAGGACACGTTTGATGTGGGTTTTGAATTTTCCATCGCTAAGTTCTGTAACAGACTTTGGCAACTTGTTATAAAAGCGGATACTGTTAATAAGAAATGACTTGCTTGTTTTAGTTAATCTAAATTTGAGTATCACAATTTCATGTTTACTACGTGTATTTATGTTATGGAAATCGCTTCTTATTTTAAAAAGGCCTAAGTTTTTGCGAACATATAAAACACTTTCTAAGATATAAAGAGAAGGCAGAGTTAGTACATCAATTTCTTTGAATTTGTTTCTCAGGGACTCACGAGGACCCATTCTATAGACCGCGCGGATTGCCCTCTTTTGTAAAATAAAAATTGAATCCACGTCGGCTGCCGATCCCCACAGCAAAACGCCATAAGACATAATACTGTGGAAATAAGCAAAGTATACTAACCTAGCTGTGGCTATATCTGTCAACTGCCTTATTTTTCTTACTGCATAAGCAGCTGAACTTAGTCTACCTGAAAGAGCTCTAATGTGGGCACCCCATTGCAATTTGGAATCTAGAGTAATTCCTAGAAATACAGTTTCCGTAATAGCATCTAGTTTCTTGCCATCAAGTTTTAAATTTAGACCCACTTGGGGTACATTTGGTAATGAGAACTTAAGACATTTTGTTTTGTTCGCATTAAGTAAAAGATTATTAGCTGCGAACCATTTCGAAAGAACAGCTAGACTATCGTTGACGTGTATGACATCCGAATCTTTTCTATCTATTTTAAAAATAAGAGAAGGGTCATCAGCGAATAGAATTATATCTGATAAGTTAGCCATCATGTAAGGAAGATCATTTATATAAACTAGAAATAGGAAAGGGCCAAGAATTGAACCTTGAGGCACGCCTATCTTTACTAGAGATCCAGAGGACGTCACCCCGTTAACGTTTACTTTTTGCTGCCTGTTTGATAGATAGGAAAGAACAAGATCAGCAGCTAGTCCACGAACTCCGTAGTGGTGTAATTTACAGATCAGTGTATTGTGGTCAACGCAGTCAAACGCTTTTGAGAGGTCACAGAAAATGCCAATGGCGTCCTGGGATTTCTCCCAGGATTCCAAAATGTGACTGATGAGTTTCACTCCTGCGTCAGTCATCGACCTACCTTTCGTGAAACCAAACTGACGACTATGTAAAATCCCATTTGAATTAAAATGTGACATCTGGTCTAGCATTATTTTTTCGTATATTTTGCTCAATGCTGGTAGCACAGATATAGGCCTATAATTAGAGGGATCACTCTTACTACCCGATTTGAAAATTGGTACTACTTTAATATGTTTCATTAAATCAGGAAACGTACCGCTGTCTAAACATTGATTAAATATGCCAGTTAGGACAGGGGCTATTGTGTCAATTATATCTCCAAGAACCTTAACGGAAATCCCCCATAAGTCTTCAGTGTTCTTTATGTTAAGACTTTTTAACCGAATTCCGAAAAGGAGGAGGTTCTCAATTCGTCTGTATGTTTTTTTTTTTTTTGTATGTTTGTTACGCCATTACTCCGTCAATTATGAACCGATTTTGAAAATTCTTTTTTTGTTTGAAAGGGTATACTCCCGAGGTGGTCCCATTGCCACCAAATCAGAATCTGATGAGGGAATCCCATGGTAATCGAGGGAAACCCTCAAATTTTATATGCAAACTTATAGCGCTTTGGGAACTTTTTATAGTAACTCGTGCATTTGCTCTCGGAAAGCACCATTTGGTGAAGTGGAACTGATGAAGGAGACCACAGATGGCCACCGGAACAATAAAATAATGAGTACCTATTTAACGGGTTGCGATTAAGCAATTTATGCTCGTCACTATGCATATGGTGAGTGGCAGTTCTCCTGGTTCTTAGCAGGAGAACTCCTCAACAATCAACGTCCCAGCATCGGGAAAAGCAATATTTTATAAAAGGTGATGAGCAGTTAACATTAGGCTATTGTAATTTAGATAAAATCAAAACTGAGCCACTAACAAGTGAAAAATAAAAAACTTTTTACAAAAAAATAGTAATCGACTACCAAAAATAACACTACAAAATGAAAAATAACTTTAATTTCGGAAGTCGGTGTCTTTGGATCTGTATTTGTGTTTTTTGCCACCGACTTCCGAAAATTACAATTTTTTAGTAAAAAGTTTTCTTTTAATCGTGACAATAGAAATGGGCTTGAATTCAAAACTTGGAATGTCCTTAGAGTAGTTTTCTTTGAGAAGAGATTCAGCTAATAAAGATGATATCAGAACAAGATGGCGACGTTAGTTACGATTAGTGATTGCAATAATTCAGATAATTTTCAGACCGGCCGGATCCGACCGGATTCCCATTGATCCAGCCGGATCGGACCGGATCCGGCCGAATTGATCAAATCAGGATGATATTCGCTTTTCGGTTCAAAATTAACTGTTAGTAAGTTAATCAAGTGTCATTATACTTAACATAGGTGGTTTATAAAAAATAAAACATATATATAAAATCAACTTTATTTCCAATCCAATGTTTAGTACATTACTGCCGCGGTCTATAATGACTACTTTGCTGGTCGCGCTGATGATGGCCGACAGCGCAGCTCCAGGCCGACACAGCGCGGTCAGCGTGCAGCACTTGTTGGACGAGCTGAGATAAAGGCCGAGGCCGTAGGTCGAGGCCTTTACAGCGAGGACAGCAAGGGCTGCAATGATGGCCAAGCTGGAAGGCCTAGAGCGTAGCTAGGCTAGCTCGAGGCAATCATAGCGTGACCAGCGAAGCAGTCATAGTGGGCCAAGGCTTGTACAGTGCTTTACTCAAAAATGCAAGTACCTAATCTAAATAAAACCAGCAAGTAATTTCAATAAAATATATATTAATTAACTAGAAATTTAGTTAAAATGACAATTATGAAAAGTACAGTTACTAAAATTCAACACCGACTTTCACGGTTTGATATTACTAATAGTTTGCGATAATTTTAATGCGGTGTTTGACTGCTGTATTATTAGTTCATTTATTTCATAATTTTTTTCTTCATGTTCTTGAGCAGATGTTGAAGCTTCCTGGAACTCGTAAGACGTTGTTCGTTTTAAGTTTATACTTTGACCGATTTTTTGTGTAATTCTGTTTTTATTCTCCACCGAATCTTCTATATAGCTCTCAGCAACTCGATCGGATTTCCATCCTCCATGCCTTTTTAGTGTAATAAGATTGGCCCCAGTATCGGCAAGAATAGTGGCCGATGAACGCCGGAAACAATGACCTGTAAATTGTTCCGGATGGGGCAGTTCTAAGTATGTAGAAATTATTTTGGGCATTTGAGCAATTTTATGCCTCCCAATCACTTGTTTGGTGCATTTGAAGTTTTTATAATTAAAAAAAAAATCGGTCCGTTTTTACGGCAACTGGACGTAGTGCGTAATATTTTTGCACCACTGCAAATGAGGCGTCACGAACAACGAAAGTACGATCAATCTTCGTTTTTGTATCTCGCAACGTAATTATCATTACGTTGATGTGAGTTTCAATGTCATTAACGGTGATATTGGTAATTTCGATGCATCGACATGCACCGTAAATGCCAAAAATAAGAACCACCTGTAACAATAACAAGTATTAATTATGAGAACGTTTACAGTACAAATTTAGGTTTTTAGATATAAATACTTACTTTCACCGCTAAGTACTCAGAGTCGGGGGCTTCATTTATAAACTTTTCTACATTTTGTGATATTTTAGCATACTCGTTAAATTGTGGTAATGTTTAATGTTCAAATTGTGCTTTATCAGAACCATGCATTTTAACATTGAATAGGTATTCCAGAGAGACGAAGGCTTCATTTTGTTGGAAAGATCATTGAAATACGCAAGAAAAACATTTTCGGATAAAGATTTAGATTTCCTACTGATTTTCCACTGCACAAATTTTTCATATAGTTGTATATGCAAGCCAATGATTTCAAAAGGAAGGATACGCCCATCAGAACATTTTACTTACAACTTTTTCATACAAGCAAAAAGTAGCCATCTGTGACAACTCACATGAACTACGTGAGTGTCACGTTGCATAGGTCGACGACGTAACCTTGTACGTACGACATGTACGTGCGTAAATGTTATTTTAATCACATTTTATCGGAAATAAGTTAACCACTGAGGCGTCCATACTTTGACAGAAAACGTAATAAAACAAATTAATCTCGATCAGCTTTATTTGAAATTGAAAACAATTTAATAATAATTATTATTAATTTATTAATTATTAAATAAAACACAAATAAAAAATGACGTCCGTACAAGGTTACTTCGTTACCGTCGCGGGCGCTGCCGGCAGCGCGTGACATGGCCGCCATTGTGGATTACGAATGTGGATTCAAATGTGTTTATTGAATAATTTTATTGGAACAAAGGCAATTTAAGGTTACTTATCGATGTTATGATATCCCATGTTCCTTTTTAACCTTTGTATTATAATTTTTGCGGCCTTTTACTACGCAACTAGGCATTTTAATGACTGAACTGTACTGATTAACTCCTCCGCGCGTGGACCGCGTTCGACTGAGTGGCATTGGCCCTAAACTGTCATTTTAGGGCCAGCGCGCTGGTGCCATTTCGTCGCGCGGTTAGCCTGGTCCTTACTATCTATGTCAATGATGCAAGCTTATATTTTTCCTTTGAGTTTCGCGGTATTAAATTTTCAACCACTAATTTAGCTTCATCTTTAATGTCTGGCGGTGTTAAACACATTGAATCGGTAGAATTTTCGCTTTGGTAGCTCATTTTTAGCAAAAAAGTCACTAAATAAAAATAAAATTTTCGCTGAACCGCGCTTTTGTTACTTCTTTGTTTTTTTTTTTTAACAATGGTAGTTGGAACTATACAGCCAAATATGGAATAAAATATTTTTGTACCTATCTCTATAAATACAAACAGCTGTGTTATAAATAAAATCTTTTTGCATTTGATTTTTTAAAACGTTGAAACGTCTTTTTTTTTTCTGGCAATGTCTTGCCGGCCTGTTAGAGCGACCAGCAAAACTTTGCCGGCCGCTCCTTGAAACAGAACGGCAAGGTCGACTTTGCTCAAACAAGGTTGTCAAAATAATGACCACATTACATACATTTTTGAGTAAAACATTATACAACGAGCAAACAATTAAAATCTAGTAGTGTAGGTAACTAGTAACATTTCCACGATGTAACAAGTAGCTCAGTCTTCCTAGATTTCACTTTCACAGATAGATTAATTATTTTAGTAAGTAACTTTATAAAATCTAATATAATTAACCTTACGTAATTTACTGGGATGAGATCACAATAATTATTAAAGTATTTGAGAATGCTAACAAACAAGTCTTATATTTATGTCAGACACCATCATGATTTGATGAATCTGTTTAAGGAATGGCACAATTATCACAATAATGATTTTGTATTATAATTACAACTCTACGTCGAGTCAATGAGCTGATCGCTGGACTCAGCAGTAAACGGGTTGGTTGTTGGATTGACAACGTTTGCGTCAACAACTTCACCTACGCGGATGATATGGTGCTGCTGGGTCCAACAGCTGGCTCCACAAGGGAGCTGTTGCAATATTGTGAAAGGTACGCTGCTGGCCATGGTCTGGTTTACGATTGTAAGAAGAGCCTTTTCATGATCTTTACGGCCCCCGGTAGGAAGCAGTCATACGAGCCAGTTATCACCTTCAATGGCCAGCCCTTACATAGGGTAAAACTTACAAAGTACCTAGGGCATTACGTAACGGAGGACCTTAAATATCATGAAGATATCGAACGGGAGCGCCCGGGCTCTTGCTGTGAGAAGCAATATGCTGGTTCGCAGGTTTGCTTGTTGTAGTAAGGAAGTTAAGATAACGTTGTTTAAGGCATACTGCCAGACCTTCTACACGAGCAGCCAGTGGGCCAGCTACACACGGAAAACAATGGACGCCTTGAGGGTCCAATACAATAACAGCTTCAGAATGCTTTTGGGGCTGCCGCGATTTTGTAGTGCCTCTGGCATGTTCGCTCAGGCGCGTGTTCACGACTTGCACGGAATGGTGAGGAGAAAAACGGCGTCGCTATTAGAGAGAATGCGGTCTAGCCCTAATGGCATTCTGAAGATGCTAGTGGACAAATTTAACTCGCCGATGATGAATCATTTTATGCAGGTGTTGGTTAGGAGGAGTGATTCACTACATGCGGTGAATGTAATGAATGTGTAAATATTTATATAATTTTTTCTGTAAACTTTTTTTTTTCTGCATTTTGTTTTTGTTAATTTGTAACACACTAATATAGCTTTTATAGCACTGTGTGACCTAAACCCGCACTTAGGTCACGCTTCTCCGTGACTTAAGTAGTCCATTTTTACACCGTGCGAAAATAAATCTACTTATTTCACAGTTCTTTGACACTTAGAAATGCACAACACAAAAATGAGTCAAAAGAGGGTTAGTTTAGCATTTCGCCTAAAAACAGTTTCATGATGTAGAAAAGTGACCACTTCTAGATTTAGTTTTCAATTAGTAATATTTTCTAAAGCCAGTTTGTTGTTGTGGATTACCATATTTTTTCAGTATTAACACTGTGATTTTAATATGAACTACTCAGGTGATGGCATTGTCCCTGAAGCAATTAGAGAAATGGCCAAAAACATATAACATTGAATTTGTTACCTAATAAATCTAAAAGATTGTATAAATTAACAGCATAATTACAACGCATTTAAGAAATGGCGTAAAGAGAATAAAACAAATTCTTTTTGCGAAGATGTCTTACTGGCGTTCTTTGGTCAACTCTCAAAAAAGTACGCACTTTCAAGTTTATGCGCTACCTACTCAATGTTGAAATGCACACCAAACCACCAGGATCAAATTGATATTAGCCGTTATAATCAGTTGACAACGTTCTTGAAAAATAATTGTGGGTGATATCGACCAAAGAAGTCACTAGTTTTTTCAAAAGACAATATTTCCAAGTTCCTCAACGAAGCACCTGATGATGTACACTTTCGTGAAAACGTAAATACGAATTCAACATTAAGGCTCGTACAGACTGGTGCGATATCGCGGGCGCGACAGGCAGCGACAAAGAAATTGTGCTACTAGTGTCGCGTCGCGCCCACGATATCGCGCAAGTCTGCACGAGCCTTTATATTATACATACTTTAAATTTGCGAAAAATGTATCTATACCTATTGTCATGTACCTACGTTGCTAAACGTTCGTGTTTAAAAAAAAATGTATATTGTAATTAAATCTTTTCAATAAATTTAAAAGATGGCGGGTTTATGTCACACGAGCTATAAAATAGTATACGATACTTGTGACTTAAATAAGTCTATTAATGCACGGCGTTTAGCGCCCGAGCGCAAATGGACTACTTAAGTCACACTAATCGTAATGTACTATTAATCATATCTGAAAAATGAAGCAAGGAATTATAATTATTATTTAGTTTAATCAACTTAGGATAAATAATTATTTTAAATAGAATTTTAAGTAATTTATATATTATAAGAAAATCAATTTTGATTTTGAAAAAAAAAAATTGGAACGTAGAAAATAAATAGTGTTAATATAGTCGGCGGCCGAAAAAGCCCTTTCAGTAGTAGGTGACGCGATGCGGGGGAGCGGCGGTACTGGCGCAGCGTAGGGGGGCGGGGCGCCTCGCACGCATGAACACAACAATAACGCACATGCTAACGTGTGGGTACAACAACAACGCACATGCTAACGTGTGGGTACAACAACAACGCACATGCTAACGTGTGGGTACAACAACAACGCACATGCTAACGTGTGGGTACAACAACAACGCACATGCTAACGTGTGGGTGGGCTGCGCAGGTTCGACCTGGAGCTGTCGTCCAAGCCGTACCAGACGCTGCGCCTGCACGGCGGCGCGGTGCGCGGCGTGGCCTTCCACCGGCGCTACCCGCTGTTCGCGTCCGCCGGCGACGACGACAACATCGTCGTGTCGCACGGAATGGTCTACAAGTAAGTGCAACCATCTCATCTCACACGAGCAGGCCCACATTCTCGACACATACATACATTTTTAGGGTACCGTATCTCAAAAGGACAAAACGGAACCCTTATAGGATCTCTCGTGTGTCTGTCTGTCTGTAATAGAAAGGGCTTGTTGTAAGGATTTCAGACATTTTTTTTTTTTTTTTTTAAATATATTATATACTTTTTATTTACGAAAATTGATGAATTACCACCACTGACTAAAATTTTGAAAAAAATACAGAAAATAGTTCTTTACTTATAGATAGGAAAACCTATGAGAAGTCTATGATCTTAAAATAACATGGTAAAGCTCTCAATATTGTGCATACAAACTTACATTTGCAGTTGAAATGTATGAGGGTACACTGTAGAAAAATTTGGGATGGGAGAATTGTATTATTCCTCATATGGAGCAACTCACTTATTAGTAAAGCAGCTCTCTACAAGTTATCTAATTGTAGAATGTCGCGGCTTTTAACTCTTAAGTCTGCTGAAATAATCCTGCAAATCAAAGTCAAAGTCAAATTATTTATTTCAAATAGGCACATAAATGGCACTTTTGAACGTAAAAATTTACAAAAAAATAGAATTGTTTCTAGTCGCCTCTTCCAAAAGGTAGCTTCGTATGGAGAAGAATGAGCAAGAAACTCCACCGTTACTCTTAAAATGGTTTACAATATTTTGTATAAGTAGGTACAGTACATTCAATATATCATTATTATATGTGAAGACGATGAACCTCGAATAAAATGACTATACCACAGTTACTGTAGGTAAACAGAATTATGATTGAAGCAATGACAAATAAATGAATGAAGTGATAGATACATGGTGCTCACATATTAAGTGATAGATACATGGTGCTCACATACTTACAAATATTGTACAATAAGTATATCAGTGTGTGAGTTAAGGTAATCACAGAATCTAAAATAAATAAATTTCATAAAAATAACAAACTATACAATTTTATTAAAATAGCAACCAGTTTTATTTTGTCTAGACTCTAGATTATCCTATGGAGCTGGACCAGTATGTTTCCAAGCATTCTTGTCTTGGATATAAATAATCCTCTAGTTTGTAATAATTATGCTTGTTTACAAAGTGTACTTTTATTATGAGTTTTTAATTTTCTTTCATTTACTTAATTGCAATATAATTATCACAAGGTATTTTGTTGTAACATTTAACACCCCCCATAAAATCTAATTGTGAGTTGAGCGGCATACCTACTTGTTGACAAAAAATATATTTCACAAATCCTAACCAAAAAGATCGATCGCGTATAAAGTTTTACAAAATGCCGTTATCGACAAATAAAATCGAAGTGCCTGTTTGTAATGTCAAAATTACAAACAAACACTTCGATTTTATTTTTATATACAGGCTTACATTTTAATGGTTGTTTTCCCGCAGTGAAATGATTTTGTATTGGTAGTACAATGAATTTATAAAAAAAATAATATTAATAAATGCCAGATTTACAATTGTGAAAAACAAACCTCGAAAGCGACCTAGAACCAATGTACACATTTAGCGCTAAAGGCCGACAGCGCCCGGCGGGCGAGTGCGACACGCGGTCGTATACCCTTGCGCTACAGCTGATAACTACCTACTCCTGAGTTAACGAAATACATAAAATACTTACCCAAAAGTTATTCCAATGTTCGCTTCATACTTTCACGGGCTGAAATATTCCAATGTTCGCTTCATACTTTCACGGGCTGACATAAAATAAATACTTTTTCAACACATTTGCTCAAAAAGTGCGTGTACGAAGCCTGTATACACATTGTTCGAAAGTTGAAAATTATGCACCATACAGCGGAACGGGCGGTAAAATAGGTACTCTCACCTAAGTAAATGTTTTACCGCCCCCTTCGTTGTATAGCGCCGTGCGTATCCTTTACGGTTTTTTTTTATTACCATAAAAATTATATAAGAATTCCACCAAGGAGTTTCAAATTACGAGAATAAATAAGCTGACTGATCGAACCTCCTTGTATGCGCTTTTGCTCAATACGTTTATCTCACTTTATTATTAATGAGAAAATGGGACGAAAGATGAACCTAGTACTAATGTGCACGTGGCGCCTTTTGCAAATTCGCGCCATTTTATTATTAGAAATGGCAAAGATTGTTGCGACTTTCCGACTGTTATTTACAAAATAATAATATGAGTTCAAGCGAGGAATCCGATATTAATATGGAATCAGCACCAGAGGGTCTACTCCGAAGCGTTATTCCGAAGTATCGGCCCAATATTCGGCCGTTTTATAACTTCTATAGTTTCCTTTTTTGACATTGAATCCTTACCCGACTTAAAGTCACATGTTTGACTTTGGCTTATCTCTTTGCCTGTCGTTTTTTTGTTTTTTTTCGCCGTAGTCAGCCATAGTTAGCCGTCGTCAAGCAACGGCCGAACATTCGGCCGATACTTCGGATTTATGTTCGGAGTAGACCCCCTGATATCTTGAATGAGCCGCCAAAATCGTGAGTGTTATTTAATGATTTACAATCATTTTATATCATGGAAGACTCGAAGAAATACTCAATCATTCTCTTAAAATGTTTTGATGGCTTATTTATTACCTATTGTACTGTTTTCTTGCAAATGTGTTGAAAAACGTTGTATGACACACGCGCGGAAATTGGTATTTACAAACTCGTGACTATGGTAAGTAATTACATTCGTCTACTCGTTTGTAAAAACCAACTTACCGCACTAATCTATCTTCTATATGTATATATAAAATTCAAAGTCCTGACTGACTGACTGATATATCAACGCACAGCCTAAACCGCTGGTCCTAGAGACATGAAATTTGGAGGGTGTGTTCTTTGTAAAGAGTAGGTATCCACTAAGAAAGGGTTTTTCGAAATTCTACCCCTAAGCGGGTGAAATAGGGGACGGAAATTTATATGAAAGTCCGTCAGTTTTGAAGTTAGGATCTTCAAATTTGGTGTATAGGCTGACGATTGAAAATTAATTTATACGTGTCTCAGCGTTTTTGATAATTCCACCCCCAAAGGGTTAAAAATGGGGATTAAGTTGTGTATCAAAGTAATTACTAATTTTCGAAGTAAAAAACACTAAATATATTATTATTATCTGGTTATGGTTGGAAGCTAATGCAACGGTGTTGTTAGAATTTCAACCATTAAGGGGTGAAAAAGGGGAACAAATTTTATTTTTAATGAAAGTTCTTTTTAAGTTAAAATCACTAATATTTCGGCTTATGGTTGGAAACTATAGGCATATATATACTATACTATAGGCGGATATAGGCATCCGCTAAGAAAGGATTTTTCGAAATTCGACCTTTAAGGGGTGAAAAAGGGGAATAAATCTTATTCCTTGAGTTAATAAATCTGAAACTTGGCACGAATACTAACCTAAGTAAATTATAAAGTGTGACATTTTTTTTAACTACTCCTTAATGGGGGATTTGCGGATGACAAAGTTTGTATGGAAGAATTTTAACGCGCGGTCCGATTAACTCGAAACTCAGTATTTATACTGTAAACCAAAAATAAGTTTTTCGATTTTTACCACATTTTTTTTTTTTTTGGGAAATTATCAAATAATTTCTCCCACTCTGGGCGGAGCGTGAGGGCGTGTCCGACTTTTAATGACTAAACCCACCAACACGGGTGGGTTTTAGTCAGTAAAAGTCTGACACGCCGTCCGTTGCCTGTGTGCCAGGGCCACGATATCCCTTTCGGACAAACTCGCAACCCTGGCAGGTATTGGTACAAACGGACTCCGTCAGTTGGTGCTGACATCTCTTTGAGGCGCGCGTGGAACACAACGCGCCGTCGACCCGGGCCTGGTCCTTATGGGACGGCGAGCTACCCATCGCAAACCGTCCGCAAGCCCGCGCCTACGGTGGCCGAAAGACGGCTTGCGACTCCTGACGCCCGGGGCGTCTCCTGCGGCGACTAGGGGCGCGAGGGCGCGAACCTTGCCTCTCCCTCACGCGTTCCGCCTCCTCCTTCGCGAGCATTACTGCTTCACAGAAGGAGGTGACGGCTTCCCATGCGCTCTCGCTCCGAACCATAGCCTGAACCAGGGCCGGACGCGAGAGATCGCCGCCGCCGATAGCCTCCGTGAGGACACGGCGGTGCTCCGCCCAAGCCGGGCCGGTGTCCGGTGAGGGCCTGCGTCAGGCGGAAGGTGAGGACGCCGTGGCGTCTCTCTAGCCACTCCTCAAAGAGTGCCCAGCGCTGGGTTGCGACAATCGCACTCTCCATGCCGCCATTAGATCCCGCCGGAGCTCCGTCCGCTGTGCCGTGATTTCTCGCGGCAGCGGAGTTTCACCACAGCGTTTCGCCTCCTCGCGCCACTGTGTGATGTGCGCGAGTACTTTTGCCTCCAGGGGGCCAACCACCATCTTTTACGAAACAATATTATTTCCAGAGAGTTTTGTTTCAAGCTTATAAAAACATTACTCATATTCGTACCATGATCTTCATCGCACAATATTGTTTTATTCCTGCTTAGAGCTGGGAAAGAACGAACGATTTATAAGATTTGTTTATAATAGAAAAGAAACAACGCTATATGGATTGTATAGCGCTGTCCCTTTCATACGTTGGTCCGAATCGCTGTTACGAAGTACTTGAAGCCGAGGCTTCGAAGCTAAATATTATTATATTTTTAATTATTAAGATTACTTTGCATTAAATTATAAGTTTTATGACAAATTTCCATGAAATTGACACAAATATTAAAAGATTTTGCTTTCAAAACTGAGAAAAACAATTGAAGAAATTAAAAATAGCTACGGCTAAGATGTGACATAATAAGAATCGGAACAAAATGTGATGTGTGTAATTTTCAAATATCAGAATGAAATTTGAAACTTGATGTCCGTCGATGTAGCGATATTTTTGTTTTCAAGTGGTTGAACTCATTTTATTTTATTTGCTTATGATCTAACTGGCTACAAAGTCGACATGGTTACTCAGTGAATAAGTTTTATGTTATGTATGCAGTGTTATGTTTTGTCGAACATAGTTCGAAACAATATGTGGTCAGACTCAGTGATTAATGTTTGCAGCTGAAGAGTTAATCGGGTTTCCTGACAGCAGCTAAAGATACTCTGGCAATTTTTAATTTCAAACAGAGGTATCGCTACTGCTAACAATACAAGCCAAGGAGTACTCACGAAGAAAGTGGAAAGATATTGCGGAAATCTTGAACTCGCAAGGTGATGCGCTCATAAAGATTGGGCAGGCTGGACTAAAGTAACTACCTGCTTGTAACTTTTTATTTTGTCAATTTAAATTAAGTATGTTTAATACTTATATGAATATTAAATTGAACAATATTTTTCTGCGTTATTAGCTTCCAAAATCTCTAGATACACAATTCATTCGGTAAGTTTACGTAAATAAATACATTTTACTTACTATACAGAACACGAAAATGTTTAAAAAATATATAAATTTGCAAAACAATAATATATCCGTCGAGTCCGAGGAACTTTTTTAAGATTGCTAAATTTGACGTAAAAACAATATTGCTAGTTGTCAAAAGTCACGTCGTGGTACGAATTGAATGAACTTTTAAAGCTGACGTCACCAAAACCGCTAAGAAAATAACATTGTTTTATTATTATAGTAAGCTTATTTTAAGGACGTCATGGTACGAAAATTCAAAGTAAGATTATAATAATACTGTTATAAGAGTTGGTGGTAGGCCCCCTGATCCCACGGCGGCATGCGGCAGTCCGGCAAGGCGGCTCGCCGCCTCACGGGAGACCGTGCGGTAATGACCCCTAAGGATACCTATTACAAAACGGTGAAAAGGGGTAGTCATATTTACAAGGGAGGATTCTACTGTGTGGCTTGATTAACCCCAAATTATGACGTGGGCATCAGCTAAGAAGGGGTTTTTGGAAATTCAACCTTTAAGGGGGTGAAGGGGGAATAAAAGATTTTTTTTTTTTTTTGTATGAAAAATCTTATTCCTTGAGTTAATAAACCTGAAACTTGGCACGAATACTAACCTAAGTAAAGCATAAAGTTAAGTATTTTTTTGTTTTTTTAAACTACCCCCTAAAGGGGGATTGGGGGATATCAACGTTTTTATGGAATAATTTTAACGCGCGGTCCGATTAACTTGAAACTCAGGATTTATACTGAAAACAAAAAATAAAAATTAACTTGTATCAGGCTTTTTTGAAAATCTGCCCCTAATAATGGGGTGAAAAGGGATAGTAAATTTACAAGGGAGGATTTTACTGCATGGCTTGATTAACTTGAAATTTGGTATATAACCTATAAGTCCAATAATAGAAACGTCAAAAACGATGTTTCAACAATTTACACCTTTGAGTGCGTAAAAAGGGGCGATATAGTTTGTATGAACAGAATCTTATTTCTTTTGATATATAAACTTGCAAGTTGACCCGAGTACTTTACATAGCATCACGCCTGCAATCCCCAAAGGGTTAGGTAGAGGTGTACCTTTAGGACACCCACATTTCGACAGTTTTGTTTAAGTCCCATGTAATAGGGGACGAGTCTATTGCCATCAACCGGGCATAACTCCAGACTTCGGGCTGCTACTGAGAAATATCCTAATGGAAAATCCAATAACACTTTGCCCGACCTGGGAACCAAACCCACCCCTCATGCTCAGCAGTCGCGCCTGTGACCACTAGACTAACGAGGCAGTCATTGCTTAAATAACAAAGTTTGTCATAACTTTTGCGTTTTTCAAAACTATACCCCTCAAAAGGATTTTAGGGAGTGTTATAGTTTGTATTTAAGAATCTTAACGCGCGGTCCGATTAACTCGAAACTCAGAGCTCATACTTTTGACAGAAAACTTTTACATAGTTTTCGGGAGAATTTTACTGCGTATCTTGAATAACTCAAAAGTTGCTATATAATACATTAATTATTATTTAAGAAAAAAAACGTAGAAAAATTAACAAAACAATTTTTTTTTACAAATAGACTTAGACATGAAATGGAGGAAGACACGTAGGTATAATGAACAAGTATGTACAAAACGGAGTTGGTATTTATATGCTATATCCTCCGTAAAGTTGTAAATCAAACTGCACTCCTATCTGCTTACCACGCTTACGTTGTTGGTTCCAACTAAGATATGGTATAATGTTTTGGGGGAATGCTGCTGATAGATAGCTGTTTTTTTTTCAACACCTACGCGGGCGAAACCGCGGGCGAAAGCTAGTATCATATATAACTATTTTACCTACAACTTACTGAACACGAAAGTGAAAAACAAGTTAAATAACTATTACACCAAATCATTTTCTGAGTTAGACAATGAAGTTTTTACGGATTTTACGGCGTATTTAGAATGATTTTAATTAACTAACCTACTTTTAAATGTTCACTATTTACTAAGGTACGAGTAGGTACTTACGCTTCCCGGTAACAAGCCACTGCGTTTAGTACACACGGCTACACATCAAGTTATACATTTCCAGTATAAGCTGATCTCGCTTGGTATAGGATTTCCGTACAGTACGAGATCAGCGTAATATCCGTAAACAATCGAACACGTTTTAATAGATTGACTTTCAGTTTTAATAAAGTGAGACACTTTAACGCTTTTGTCACATCTTACGATAAACAACGTCAAACGTGGGCAAACCTAGCCGCAGCCATACGCTTATGCGTATTTCGACGAGGATCCCGTTCGAAGTACTCGATGATCTCCGCGTCTTCCAGCTCTGGCGAATGTGCGGCTGATCGACCTCTGCCTTATGCAAGCGCTGGTGTCTCGAACTGCGATTGTCCGGGCCTGTGAGACTTGGGGGTTCAGAGTCCCGAGAAGACGGAGCGACTCCAAGTGTTGCGGCTCCGAGAAAAGTTGCCAGGCAGCGTGGGTGTTATAATCAGCCCTAGCGTACAGTTGCACCATAGACGTACTCCAAATTCGAATAATTGTAATGTCGATTCATTTTGCAAATAACGCATTGCGTGTACGACGGTCGCGGGACAACTGAGCGTGCCAGCGGTGCGGGGCGGGGTTGCGTGGTGAGGCGCTCGCCGCGTGCGGGCTAGATTATGCCGTATCACTATGCGCGACAGCTTATTTTGCTCTGAACATTTAAGAATCAACAGCGCGCGGCGGCGGCACGATCGTGCGGTTTGAGACTTCAAGTAATACCTACGTTATGTGTACTACTATTGTTTCTCACGCTTTCTAGTTGATGCATACTTTTTAATTATTTGAAAACAATTATTTATTTTATTTTATAAGTTTCAACTCTATGAATCGATAGTACTACTGAGGGCAAATTGATCTGCCGCGGGAAAACAACCATTAACATTTCAGCGTTTATAAATGAATGTCGATAAAAAGCCAGCATGTGACTCCCTCTCCCCCGCAGCGACCTGCTGCAGAACCCGCTGCTGGTGCCGCTGAAGCAGCTGCGGGCGGGCGCGCGCGCGCAGGGCCTGTGCGTGCTGGAGCTGCGCTGGCACCCGGCGCAGCCCTGGCTGCTGGCCGCCGGCGCCGACGCCACGCTGCGCCTGTACGCGTGACGTGTCCGAAATTAAACGACTACATTATTTTACCGCTGTTCTTTTATTTTACACTAGCTTTTTTTTTGGGTGGCGTGTCATACTTTTACTGACTAAAACCCACCCGTGTTCCTTCAGTTGCCTGTGTGCCAGGGCCACGATATCCCTTTCGGAAAAACTCGTAACCCTGGCAAGCATTGACCCTAACGGACCCCTTCAGTACGTGCTGATATCTCTTTGAGGCGCAAGTGGAACACAACGCGCTGTCGACTCGGGCCTGGTCCTTATTTATTTATTTATTTAAACTTCTCGCACACAATAAGGTACAAAGGCGGACTTAATGCCTTAGGCATTCTCTACCAGTCAACCAAGGGTGGTGAAGAGATAAGATGGCGGGTGCTCTGATGGAGAGAAAATAATAATTTTAAAAAATATTAAATTCTAACCTATTTATATTACTATTAATAAAATAGGTGCTCAAGTACATAAATAGATTATAAACATATAATACATATACATACGTACATATATACTATAACATATCCCTATATTATATATAAATATAATACATACAATGGTCCTTATCGGACGGCGAGCTACCTATCGCTCACCGTCCACAAGCCCGTGCCTACGGTGGCCGGGAATCAGCCTGCGAAGCCCGGGGCGTCTCCTGCGGCAACTAGGGACGTGAGGGCGCGAATTTTGCCTCTCCCTCACGCGTTCCACCTCCTCCTTCGCGAGCATTACTGCTTCGCAGAAGGAGGTGACGGCCTCCCATGCACTCTCGCTCCGAACCATGGCCTGCACCAGGGCCGAACGCGAAGATCGCCGCCGCCGATCGCCTCCGTGAGGACCCGGCGGTGCTCCGCCCAAGCCGGGCAGACCGCCACCGTATGCTCCACCGTGTCCTCCGGGCAATCCACACAATGGTTACACCCAGGAGTTTCCTCCCGCTTTATCCTGAACAGGAACCTCCCGAAAGAACCGTGTCCGGTTAGGACCTGCGTCAGGCGGAAGGTGAGGACACCGTGGCAAACTTACCTACAAGCCTGGCCTGCAGTCTCAACGTACATAGCGACGCTGTCGCAAACTACTTTTGTATCCAATTTTGTTTCATGTAGCAATTTCAAGTTGTAATAATATGTTAGAAAAAAATGTAACTTGCCTCTCTAACTCTAACTGCGCTCTCGCGATTTTGGCGGCCCGAACCCATGGAGGTGGAGTAGATTCTATAAATATTAGTATCGGACTCCTCGCTTGATCACGTATTATTATTTTGTTTGTAATTAACAGTCGGAAAGTCGCTTGTTGCGTCTTTGACGTTTCTAATATGAAAATTGCGCGAATTTGCAAATAGCGCTACGTGCGCGTGGGCAAAATTAGTGCTACATCTTTCGTCTCATTTTCTCTAGTTAATCTTCTTCTTCTCGTAATAAAGTGAGAAAAACGTATTGAGCAAAAGCGCTTCCAAGGAGGTTCGATCATTCTTATCTCGTAATGCGGAACTCCTTGAAGATGGAATTCTTATACATTTTTTTTAAAATAAAATAAAAACCGTAAAGGATACGCACGGCGCTATACAACGAAGGATGCGGCATACTTCGTTGTATATCGCCGTGCGTATCCTTCACCGTTTTTTTTAAGCCCATAATAAAATAAGAATTCCACCAAGGAGTTCCGCATTACGAGAATAAAAAAGCTGAATGATCGAACCTCCTTGAAAGCGCTTAGCTCAATACGTCTACCCTTAGAATAATAACTAATTAGCGTTTACCTCACTTTATAGAGAAAATGAGACGAAAGATGTAGTACGGATTTGCCGGTACGAAGCGAGGAATCCGATATTAATAAGGAATCTACTCCACCTGATATCTTGAATGAGGCGCAAATTGCAGAAAATTGTCTCTTGCCACCGAAATCGCGAGACCGCTATTTAATGATTTCAAAAATAATTTTATGACATGGAAGACTCGAAGAAATTCTCAGTCATTCTCTGAAAATATTTTGATGGCTTATATTTCATTACCTATTGTATTGTTTTCTCGCAAATGTGTTGAAAAACGTATGACACACGAGCGGAAATTGGTATTTACAAACTCGTGACTATGGCAAGTAATTACATTCGTCTACTCGTTTGTAAAAAGTTAAAAACCAACTTACCGCACTAGTACCTATCACAAATAACTATTTTGAGCAAATGTGTTGAAAAGTATTTTGTAATCTTTGATACTTCTAAAGTCTACTTCCTCTTGACTTTCGTAACTTTTAGCCATTACGAGGCTCCAGGTCGCAGGTCTTTGCGAGGCCCTTGTGTAAAGTATGTGAATTTTGAAAGTAGTAATTTCTGATGATTAATAAGAAATTAAATTAATAAACAAATCAATTATGAGGATTCAAATTTAAGTTAATATTTATTTTTACACCAAACTTATTTTATTGTTTTAACTGAGTCATCATTTCAGCCAAAAGACTTCCTCTGCTGGACATAAGCCTCCCCCAAAGTGGGGGAGGGGTTGCCATAATCGCCACGCCAAGCAGGCGGGTTGGCATTCGCAGTATGGTGTTAAAATGCATAGAGAACGCTGCTGCCCATTAGAGCCCTTGGTCGCCTTTGACACCCACGGGAAGAAATAGGATTGTGCTATTCTGTACGTCCGGCACCACACGGAACTGAGTAATACCTAAGAATGAAATATAGTTTTTATAGATTTTTGTTATCTCGGGTTGTTGCGCGAGGCCCTGGGGCCTTATTATGAACTCTTATTTCCAGGCAGTTTACGGCGTAAACAGAACTGCCTTGCAATTTCGTATTATGAACTCGTCAAACAAGCCAGTCAGCGGTCACATGACACCCTGGCCGACTTCTGCCCGACAGTTGCCGGGCAAAACCGTATAAGGAACGTTCGTTAGACATTTATTTTCGTATTGTTGGCAACATTGCACTTGGAGCGCCATCTGACGGATGACGACACCAACGAAGGCAGTTTCATGTTGCTGAGGTCCTTGGAGTGGGGACACCAGAGGCTTTATAACTGCGAAGCACAAGCGGAGCGCTCTCTTACGCTTTCGGATTTTGGATAGTTTACTACCATCATACTCGCTACCATTGATTATTATTTTCTTTTACACGTACTTGTATTGTGAAATAAATAATAAACCAGTTGATTATTAGCCGTCTCCAATTTATTTAAATAAAGTAAAGAAAAACCCTACATCAGAAGTGACAAACAACTTCCACGCCATGGGTAAACAAAAGCGAGGTAGCAGTAGTAAGCGTTCCAAGCGAAAACGTGCTCGCTCCACCTCTTCTTCAAGCTCCAGCGCCAGGACGCCTTCGCCGCCACCAAGGCGGAAGGATAAGGTATCTCATAATTACACCGAAACCGTGAGTAATACAAGTTCTATCACTTGAACAATTTCATACCAGATTTTGATCCAATAAAAGATGATATAGACACCTGGCTTAGCATCATTCAATCTTACGCAAATACTTTTTCATGGTCTGATAAAATGATTCGCTATCAAGCTTTGAATAAATTAAAAGGATCTGCTAAAGTATGGTACGATTCATTATTACGTACAGAAAAGCAGTGGCCTGCATGGAAATGGGTCGACTGGAGGTTAAAATTGTCTGGTAGTTTCCAAATACGTAGAAATATGTTCGATCTTTTAAAAGAAATCATAGATAAAAAACCTATCGAAAATCAATCCCTGTATGAATTTTATTTTGAGCAAAAATGCAAGATAGATCGTTTATGTTTGAATTTTTCTGAACAGGATGTTATTTCAATTATAGTAGGAAACATAGGTGATCAAAATATCGGTGCGTCTATAGAAGCTATTAATTTTAAAACCAGTGATGATTTAGCTAGTTATTTACACAGTCGTGTTTGCAAGAAAAATTTAAGACAAGAAAGTAGTTCACGGGACATACAAGTTAAATCAACAACGCATAGTCAATCAACATCCGTAAATCGAACTCCTGTATCCGCAAACTCAACCGTTACAACCCAACCGTCCTCCTCCAGTGTTGGCCAAGATTTTAGTCGAAAAATAATTAAATGTTATAATTGTGGGGGTAACCACAAAAGGAACCAATGCGATGCAAATAAATGCGAATATTGTGGGAAGAGAGGGCACGTAGAATCGAGTTGTTACCATAAGAAAAATTCAACAAAACCTGTAGTGAAACCAGAACAAGAAACTAAATTTATTTGTACAAATCCACGCAATAAGTTTATTAAAAACGTTATATTATTAAATAAGTGTTACGAAGCATTTATTGATACAGGTAGTAGTTGCTCGTTAATATCCGAATCTCTAGCGGATAAAATTTCTTTGCCATGTATCGCACTACCCTCACCTGTCATTTTACAAGGATTTTCAAAACAAACTTATAAATACGTAAATAAAAAGGTTACGGTTAGTCTTATTTTAGATTCTATCTATTTGAGTGATATAGATATGTACGTTTTGGATGATATGGTGGGTTGCGATATATTGATTGGAAGAAATGTAACTGAACGATCTGATTTACTGTACTCGCGTGTAGGCGACCAATTTAAATTTCAATGCGCGACTAAACTTACAGAATTTTGTAATAATATAGCCGCTATAGATTTAGATACATGTGCACACCAAAATGAATTATTGGCTTTGTTCAATCGATACAGTGATTGTGTTGCTTCAAGTATAAAAGAACTTGGAAAAGTTAACAATTACGAAATGATAATTAACTTATCTAGTTCACAACCAGTCCATTGCAGACCCTTTAGAACTTCGTATTCGGATAGGCAGACAATTAGGGAAATAGTAAAGGAATTAGTAGAAAATAAAATTGTACGAGATAGTAATTCCCCTTATGCCAGCCCTGCCCTTTTAGTTGATAAAAAAAATGGCGAAAAAAGGCTCTGCATTGACTATAGGATGTTAAATAAAATTACAATCAAGGATAAATACCCTATGCCCCGGATTGAAGATTTATTAGATAGGCTTCAAGGACATAAGTGTTTTACAAGTCTAGACTTAAAAAGTGGGTATTATCAGATTTTACTACATAAAGTTCTATAGATAAAACAGCTTTCATTACAGAAGACGGGCACTATGAGTTTTTAAGACTTCCGTTCGGTTTGGCAAACGCTCCGTCATGTTTTCAACAGATGATGAACAAAGTACTTGGGAATTTGAGATTTGGCAATGTTATTATTTATTTGGATGACGTTTATCTCGTTACTGAAACAGTAACAGAAAATATCAGGTTATTAGAACAGGTATTACAGGTATTTAGGACGAACGGGTTGACATTAAATCTAAAAAAGTGCCACTTCTTTAAAAACGAAATAAATTTTTTAGGCTATAAAATTAAACCAGGGTACATTATGCCTAATGAATCAAAATTAGAAGCGGTTAGGAATTTTCCAATACCCAAAACTGTTCATCAGCTTCGACAGTTTTTAGGGCTAATTAGTTATTTTCGTAAGTTCATACGACATTGCGCCGTCTTATCAGCACCACTTACAAAACTGTTGAAGAAAGATGCCGTCTGGGTATGGGATGATGTACAAAATCGGGCATTCCATATTTTAAGAGACAAATTAACCTCTGAAAGCATTTTGGCCATTTTTGACCCCAATAAAGACAAGGTTCTGTATACAGACGCAAGTAGGGATGGTATCGCCGGTATACTTACCCAGATCGATGATGAGGGCGAAAAGGTCGTACATTACTATAGTAGGCAAACTAAAGAAGATGAAAAAAAATATCATTCCTTTGAATTAGAATTGTTAGCAGTTGTATGTAGTCTTCAAAAATTCCGATTGTACTTGTTAGGTAAACAATTCCAAATTATTACTGACTGTAGTGCGGTTAGGTACGCCTTAACTAAAAAGGATATTATCCCGCGAATAGCGCGTTGGGTCTTATCGACTCAAGAGTTCTCATTTGAAATAGTTCATAGGGAAGGATCCCGGATGCAGCACGTAGATGCCTTGAGCCGCAATCCCGTGCCATCCGGTGAAAAATCGGAATCTGAGATAATTATGTCAATTACAGAGGCAGATTGGTTGTTGACAGTACAGGTACAGGACTCAGAGATAGTGAGAATAAGAAATATATTGGCATCAGGAGAGGCCGACGAGCATAAAGATATCTTTAACAATTTTGAACTTTTAGGCGGAAAAGTTTATAGGAGAACTAGTCAGGGACGTAGATGGGTTGTGCCAAAAAAATGTATTTGGCAAATCATAAAATGTAATCACGATGATTTGGGCCATTTTTCAGTAGACAAGTGTGTCGAGCGTATACGTACACGATATTGGTTTCGACGTCTGCGTTATATTGTAAAAAAGTATATTAAAAATTGCTTGAACTGTATATATTTTAAAAATAAGGGAGGTCCAAAACAGGGACAACTGTACCCTCTGCCAAAATATGCACAACCTTTCCACACCCTCCATCTTGACCATTTAGGACCGTTCGTAACAACAAGAAACAAAAACAAATATTTACTGGTAATTGTAGATTCGTTTACAAAATTCATATTTATAAGTGCTGTACGTAAAACTAATGCGATTGGAGTGATTAATGAATTAGAGCGTTTATCTAAAATATTTGGAAATCCTAAAAGAATAATTAGTGATGCAGGTTCTTGTTTCACTTCAAGTCAATTTTCTCAGTACTGTTTAAATAGAAATATTAGGTTACATATCGTAGCGACAGGAGTACCGCGTGCTAACGGACAGGCGGAACGATTTAACAAAACTATTTTGGAAGCCTTAAAAACTATGGGTGCGGATACTAACGATGATAGGTGGGATGAGTGTATTAAGGCATTACAGCAGGGACTTAATAGTACGATACATAAAACTACTCAAGCAGTTCCTAGTGAGGTAATGTTCGGATATAGGTTACGTATGGATAGTGATAGTCTCGCCCCAGATCTTGATAGCGAAGCATTGGTAGACGTGTCAAAGTTGCGCGAAATGGTGGACGAAAATATTAAAGCTAGTGCAGAGGATCAAAAGAAAAGATTTGACAAAACGCGAATCAAAGCCACACGGTATACAGAAGGGGACTTGGTATTGGTCAAAATACAAAGTCAAAGTAATGATGGTCAAAGTCGAAAACTATTGCCGGCATTCAAAGGACCTTTTCAAATAAAGAAAGTCCTGGAGAATGATAGATACGAGATATCAGATTTAAGAGGTAGTCAAAGAAGCTCTAAAATGTATAATGGAGTAGCCGCAGCAGAAAATATGAGGCCGTGGATTAATATTGATGATTGGAGTATGGAATGAATATAATTATAGCAAAAAAAAAAAAAAAAAACAACCGTGTTGGCAAGGTATTTATATAAAACTGTTTATTAATAATCTCTTTAATATTCCTTGAATAGTACGTAAAATTAATTTCCCTTTTGAGTTAGCGAGCCTAGATAGAATACTGTACCTATAATAATTAATGTGTACCGCATTAATAGTTGTATTGCACATTATGTTGAAATGTAATAATGCTTTGCTGTGTGTCTACAAGGTCTACTTGGTACGCTTGAGTGAGTGAAATACTCTTCAGGTGCAAGTGACATGTCGGCTATATGTAAACCTGGTCTCCTAAGTGTGGCAAAGTCCCTTTGGGTGCAGAAAGAGGCATTGCAATGCATGAATTAAATAAGTGCGCAGTACTTCTGGTGTCCTTTCTGAATGATTTTAATTATTTGTATTTTTACATGGACATATTTTGATTTCAGTATCCTATCCAGACTCGTGAGGTGCCTGGGGCAGGCACCATGCAGCATGGCCGTGTTGGCAACATTGCACTTGGAGCGCCATCTGACGGATGACGACACCAACGAAGGCAGTTTCATGTTGCTGAGGTCCTTGGAGTGGGGACACCAGAGGCTTTATAACTGCGAAGCACAAGCGGAGCGCTCTCTTACGCTTTCGGATTTTGGATAGTTTACTACCATCATACTCGCTACCATTGATTATTATTTTCTTTTACACGTACTTGTATTGTGAAATAAATAATAAACCAGTTGATTATTAGCCGTCTCCAATTTATTTAAATAAAGTAAAGAAAAACCCTACAGTATTAGAACTGTCAAAAAGTAACCTCACAATCCAATTTACGCTGCTTCAGATGAGCTTTTATTGAATTGTTTTGGGTATTGGCGTAAATATTCGTGATATATAGGTAAATAAAAAAAGAAAATATGACTGACGAATATGTAGGTACCTACTGTTTGAGTTCCTGGAAAGTGACTTTTCTCATCAAAACAGTGAACAAAAGAAGACGACTTCGAATGCGTTCGACATAGACGATGTGCAATTTATTCAACAATAAGTCTAGGTAGGTACTGAATCTTTGTGAGGAGCTGACACCTCACATGTGGGGGCCTACAAAATCCACGGATTTATCAGTGGAGACTAAGGTCTACACATATCATAATTATGCACTTTACTTTATTACCTATAACATGTTAAAAACTGAATACTTTTTAATTAAAAACACTCATTATCAGTTACGCCAATTTTTTATGACATGTATTTAATGCGGCAACTACGTAAAATGAATATAGGTTTAAAAAAAAAATAGAGTGGCTACCATATATAATGGGTTGGCAGCTAATAAGGAGTATCGTAATAAGTAATAGGTAGCATATTAATATATCAGTAATAAGCTCCGTTTTAATTTAAACTAGCATCAAGTTTTTCTTTTGGGAACAGAATTAATATATAAGCGGAAACTTAATGGCGAAAATAAAATAGAAAATGGGCATTCATAAATAATATATTATTATTGTCTTATTAGGGCAGGTTTAGATTTTCTATATAATCTAGTCGTTTCTGGCACTCGCCGGCCGCTACCGCGGCACCGCTCGCTTCGCTCGCTCGGCTCGTGCGTAAGAAGTCACAGTTTTAACCTAACCATTAAAAAAAAAAAATAACCTACTCTAACTAGACTGGTAATATATTATCTTTGCCACCCTACTAACATTATTAGTCGCCAAGTCATTATTTATAGCTCCTCGCCTAATATTTTATTTGACTGGTATAGTTTATTTGCTACCTAAACGCAGCTGCTAGTTTTTAGTTTTTATAACACCTATAATTTTGAACCTTACATAATATAATAGTCGCGAAAATATTTAATCGCTGGCAAGTTATTTTATTTGTTGCAAACATTTAGTCGACTTTTAAGTTATTAGTCACTCGGAAAATAATAAGCTATTTTTTATTTATACCCAAACCTAAGACGACCCACTGACCAATCTTGCGAATGGAAATATTAAACAAACAATACGATATTGTTCCTAATAATTTGTGAAACAAAAATAATGAAGTGGTCGATTTCCCGCTGACCTTCAAGTGGAATACGTTCGGAAACTTTATCACGCGTTACAACTTACAAACACAGAAAATAATATAATGAATTATTAAAGCACAATATACATTGCTTTCATATTTACATCTACTTTTATACTAGATTAATATATATTTATTATTTTTATCATAAAATACGTCATTTAAATAAAACCGTAACTTACCGATGGATATTTAATTGTGTTTCTGAACGTTATGTCAGAGAATTTCAAGCCAGCCACAGACAAACTACCCAGCGTGAAGTCGGTTGGAATTAGGAATGTCATAATACGATATCTAACCAGCCAGTGAAATGAATTGCCTGGAACTTGCCTGGTTTTTTTAAAGTTCGTAATAGGCCCCCTGGGCGGTTGCCCTGTTCGCCACCCCCTAAGGCCGCCACTGTCCGTAAGTGTATAATCTATGGACTTCCGGTCTGGTCTGTCATGTCGAGATTAGCTAGGCTAAGCTGTATATAATAAATTGATAGTTATTAAACGAATCATTTAATTAAAAGCATTCAAGTTCTCAAATAAGCGCATCGATTACAGCGCAATTCGGAATGCGCCCCAATAACCGACGAATGTTCGTAGCTCGTAGATGTTAGATAAAAACTTTGTGGAACACCAAGTTACAAGTCTTCAGGTTTCTAAAAGATAGCTCATGGTTTCGACGAAATATCGTGTTTTTTTTCGAGAGCTCTCTTTCACAGTTTTGTATTTAACATCGATGATAAACAAAAAAACTTGAGTCCGCGTATTTTTGCAGTCTACAGCTGCGCAACGGGGCATAGTAAATAATTATGCGTAAAAGAAATCGCTTGTTTACAAAAAAAAATGTCTGTAAAGATGGGTGGTGTATACCATAAATAGTTTCAAAACAAAAACTAGGTATTGACGTATTACCTAAAATATTGTATTGGCTTCCACATTAACTACTTAAATAATGCGTGAAACTATTTATTGGCTTGCTAAGTGAGAACGAATTACTGAGTACCTACTAGCGACAACACCCGATTGATGCCCGATACGGTCCGTCTCTCAGTCGGTCCGACTCTTCAGCTCTGTCTTGTTCTCTGGGAGAACTCCAGAAGCGTGGCGAAGGAGTGTGGTAGTTCTGTTTTTTAAAAAAGGTGATAAAACACTTTTGAAAAATTACAGACCTATTTCACTCCTTAGCCACGTATATAAGTTGTTTTCGAGAGTCGTTACGAATCGTCTAGCGAGAAGACTCGACGAGTTTCAGCCACCGGAGCAGGCTGGGTTTCGAGGAGGATACAGTACCATAGACCACATCCACACAGTGCGACAAATTATACAAAAGTCCGAAGAGTATAATCGGCCCCTATGTCTTGCATTTGTGGACTATGAGAAGGCTTTTGACTCTATCGAAACCTGGTATGTTTTGGAGTCTCTGCAGCGATGCCAAGTCGACTGGCGATACATCCAAGTGCTGAGATGTCTTTATGACAACGCGACTATGACCGTCCAAACTCAGGATCGGCAAACTGAGCATATCCCCCTGCGTCGAGGGGTGAGACAAGGGGACGTAATTTCCCCGAAATTGTTCTCTAACGCATTGGAGGATGTGTTTAAGACGCTAAACTGGGAAGGACGGGGCATCAACATCAACGGCGAGTACATCTCACACTTGAGATTTTCAGATGACATCGTCATAATGGCTGAATCGCTGCATGACTTGCAGCAGATGCTGGACGGCCTAGTTGATTCTTCTGTACGCATTGGTCTCCGGATGAACTTGGACAAAACCAAGGTTATGTTCAACGAACACGTCACTCCGGGACCGATTGCTGTTAATGGCGGTGCTCTCGAGGTTGTTCGAGAATACGTTTACCTCGGGCAAACTTTGCAATTTGGTAAAAACAACTTTGAGAGGGAGGTTAACAGAAGAATTCAGCTGGGCTGGGCAGCATTTGGGAAGCTTCGTCGAGTCTTCTCGCCGCGTATTCCACAGAGCCTAAAGACGAAGGTCTTCAACCAGTGCGTCCTACCTGTTATGACTTACGAAGCCGAAACGTGGACACTCACGGTACGGCTGGTCCATAAATTCAAAGTCGCTCAGCGAGCTATGGAACGGGCTATGCTTGGAGTCTCTCTGAGGGATCGAATCCGGAACGAAGTGATCCGGCAGAGAACCAAAGTTGTCGACATAGCCCACAGAATAAGCAAGCTGAAGTGGCAATGGGCCGGCCATATTAGCCGTAGAACCGATGACCGTTGGGGTAGACGTGTTCTTGAGTGGAGACCACGAATTGGCAAATGTAAGGTAGGACGCCCTCAGGCTAGGTGGAGCGACGATCTTCGCAGGGTGGCTGGTGGCAGCTGGATGAGAGTTGCCGAGAATCGAGCTGAATGGCGTGCAATTGGAGAGGCCTATGTCCAGCAGTGGACTGCTATGGGCTGATGATGATGATGATGATGACGGTCCGTAGTGTGGTCCGCGAGCGGATCAAGCCAAGCGCTGCCGATATACTTAATACGAACTGGAACTAAAGTCCAATTTGTATATGAAGTATGAAGGTAAGTTCATCTAAGTACCTACTCAAAAATGCTTAGTACTTACAACTTATTTTTAATACCGACCAAACGTTCAAATATTGAACCCGAGCTCAGTATCACTAAAATAAAGTTACATAAAAAAAAAAAATTGTTTCAAAACCATTCCAATATTTAAAGCAAACTCGGTGCTTGGTCTCTCCAATACCACAGAATAAGTAATAGTACTAGCCAATACATAGGTATTGTAATAAATAGTTTCAAAACCTGGTAGGTATTGGTAATCATACCAATAAATAGTTTCGATATTACAAATTCACGTACCGACCTAGGTATACTCATGAAGGTTTAGTATCTATAATTAATAATTATGCTTCTTGGGCATACCTAACCTAGGATTTCTGTGCCTAGGATAGTGACAGCTAGCTGCCAAACTCAGACGTTGGGTATGGATAGCTGTTGACAACAGCTATCCAACGTCTGTTGGCAACAGCCTGTTGTGACATCTGATGTGAGCAACTTTTTCTAGGAATTTCTCCTGTATTGTGGGTGCGTTTACAAACATTTAAATTCACATTCACAAACAGCCAGACCCGGAACAACTACTTGTAGGTCATACAAATATTTGTTCCGTACGGGAATAGAACCCGCGACACGCAGCGCAGCAGTCAATCGCTTAACTAACTGCGCCAACCGTGTCGGCAACTGGCACTAAAGAGCCTCATTGTTTTGTAAAAATATGTCATTTGGTTGAAATGTATTCTAAAATCAAGATGGCGCCATTATTTCTTTTTCTTCTATGATTTTTACCACGCGCCAAAATAACTTTGTTACGTTGTACCTACACTAATTAGAAATATTCTAAAGTAACGTTTGAAAATAAACAGGTACAATAGTTAAAAACAAAAATAATAGTTTTTTTTTATTGGTAACTTTTCACCACTACCATTTGACACACACTAGGGATGTCGAAGGTGTCAAAAAATATGGATATAATATATTGAGTCGATATTTTTAAAAGTATTGATTTCGCTTTCGATTTAAGCAATTTTTTTTTAAATTATAGCTGTTTTGTAGGAATTTTAAAAAGGATGACGCCGACGTTCTGAACTTCAACAAATAAGATTATTGTATGAAGTCAACTCAACTGTTGAAGACAAGTTCTTTGTTAGACGAGTGCTGGCGTGGATGCTGTATTTTTTCGTTTTGTTCAAACTAGGGTGATTTTTTATAGGTGTTATAAACAACATTAGTTTTTGTTTACCCTAAACCCGAAAGGGGGGTCATTGTACTCATAATTTTGAAATTTTTTTTCTATGGGACCAACCTTGAAATCGCGAAACAAAAATCAGCTGTTCCATACATTTGTGTTGACTTAAATCGACAAAATGTATGGAACAGCTGATTTTTTTTTGAAAAACTAATGTTGTATAGTGTGTGAAACGTTTTGGATCCTCGTTCAAAAAATATCGATATCTCGATATTTTTCGACGAGCCTAACACAAACAAACTCAAATCTCAAACTCAACTGTGAAAAACTTCAACTTGACAGCTTGAAGAGCTTGACAACAATGACAACAGCCACAGCCAGTTTGAGACTTTGAGTTGAGTTGAGTTGTGTGTTGGAAAGTGGTTCTTAAAATATAAATTACGAAATACCAATCTTCTTCCTCCGATTGTTTTGTTAGCGTCCTAAACGAAGATAATTTTATATTATTACTTGAAAGTGATTTACATTAATATTGATCTGGAATTTAGGTAATAAATTGAAATGAATCTTTAAACTCTCAAAATCACGAGCTGAGTGCAGTGAACGACGTTATTTTTGTTTCGTTAGATCGTTGATACCGGACGTAGTCAAATACGGCATTTGGGTGCTGAATTTCAACTAGATTTTAGAACATTTATTTAGTAATTAGAACAAGCAATTCAAAAAGAAAGTTTGAATACGTGAAGAGAATTCGTCGAATGGTGTAATGGTGTTTCTGAGGAGTGCGTGATACAACAGCAGCGATGTCGGGAGCGACGACGCCGACGGCGACAGAGGCGCCGGCGGCGCTGGACGACCGCGATGTGGAGCCGCGCACGCCCATGAAACGCCTCGGCTCTACCAGGAAACTGGCCGCCTTCAACAGTGAGTACCAAACTACTTGAAACTACCAACGTCAGACGAGCAACCAGCACTCTTATGCTTACCCTACGGCCTCTGTAACCTGACGTGCCAGGTTTAATACTCAATAAATGTATATATATTTTTATATTTATAATAACAAGGACAATGCTCTCTTAAACATGCCATTTATTTAAGTCAGACATAATTATAATGAATGATTTTCCTTATTTCATTACTGAATGTAACATCATTGTTGCTGACCATTCTTGTGTCATTGTTTGCTTTCACCCACAAAACATTTATAATTATAATTTCTGGGCTTTTCAAAAGACCTTGTGTAAAGGATTCTACATACACTAAAAACTATGGCCCTATTTATACGATACTAGCTTTCGCCCGCGGCTTCGCCCGCGTGGATGTCGAAAAAAAAACAACTTCTCTATCTGCAGCATTCCCCCAAAACAGTATACCATATCTTAGTTGGAACCAACGTAAGCGTGGTAAGCAGATAGGAGTGCAGTTTGATTTACAACTTTACGGAGGATATAGACAGCATATAACTTCGTTTTGTACATACTTGTTCAATATACGTGTTCTCCATTACATGTCTAAGTCTATTTGTAAGAAATTTTGTATTGTGTCCTAGTAGCCCCACTTAAAATTTTTAAGACCCCTTTTCAGTCCCTTTTGCAAAAAAGATATATTTTTCTTAGTTTCTTTCTAGCTTGCAAAATAGTTGGGCAAACCTCATCTAAAACTATTCTAAATTTCAAGTTGATAGCATTAGTAGTTCTTGAGATATCCAGGTGTGACAGACAGACAGACAGACTTAGTCTCACCATAAGGGTTCCTTTTTACCATTTTGGTACGGAACACAAAAAAAACGGCCAAGTGCGTGTCGGACCACGCACAATCAAGGGTTCCGTAGTTGGGATGAATTTATCCCAAGAACAAACTAAACATTGTAGTTGAAAAACATGATGCCCATACATTCCAACTGCAAATGTAAGTTTGTACGCACAATATTGAGTGATTTACCATGTTATTTTAAGACCACAGACTTCTTATAGGTTTTCCTGTAATCTATGAGTAAAGAACTATTTTCTGTATTTTTATCAAAATTTTGAGGCTCAGTAGTTTCAGAGATAAGAGGCCCCCCCTCTTATCTCTGAAACTACTGAGCCTCAAAATTTGGTATGGTAATGGTAATTTTTCATCTATTTTCTTAAATCATTTCAAAAGTATGTATTTTAAAATTATAAAATAAATATGTGTAAAATCCTTAAAACAAGCCCTTTCATTTGATATGTCACACGGTACAGTCAGCAAAACTTTAATTTTAAATTTTCTAATTTGCCCCTCAAAAGAGACCTCCATATTCAAAATTAATTTATTTACGTAACACGACCGTGTTTGGGTCACAGAAGTTCATATGTCTACCAAATTTCAACTTAATCGGTCTAGTAGATTCGGAGCAAATCAGCTGTGACAGACGGACAGACAGACAAAAGTGATCCTATAAGGTTCCTTTTTTCCTTTTGAGGTACGGAACCCTAAAAAACAGTGAAAATAATGTTATAACAACAATAATCACTTTGCCTGACCTGGGGATTGAACCCAGGACCTCGTATTCAGCAGTACAGCTGGCAACCACTACACAAATGAGGCAGTCAGCTTGTGAGCATCGGTTTATTTTCAAACAATGCTGTGATACTGCTTTATGCAACAATCACTCATTATGTATGAGTAGGTATCCAGTGCTTATACATATTACATAGTAGTAATTGGTTAGTAAATCAGTGTCAACCAATCTTAACTTTCAAATTGTTCTGTGGTGATCCAAGAACAAACTTTTTTTTTTTTTTTTTTTTTTTCCTTATTAGTAAGAACCAAGTTCTTACTAGTTAATTGCAATCTAGCCTAAGAAGACTAATAAACAATTTAAATCTAACTTATTATGCTACGTTATAAATTATGTTAATGCTAAGAATAGTGTCCATAATTAGGTATGCACTTTTACACACGTTCGTAACACTTCCTTAGAGTCTGGTAAAATTGATAAAACACTTTGTTCATGTGTTATATAAACAACTATGTTATACAAACTTTTATGTATTTTTTTTTTATGTCTGTTCCTCAATATTTTTTGGGCAACTAAGGATCGCTTTTGTAAATACTTTTTTTAATTGGTAGAGGAAGCTTGCACAGTGGTCCCATTTAGATTGTAATAAACTTTACTTGCATAGTTTTTGAGTTAGCTTCAATAATGGATGGACAGGTGGATGATGTTATAATAACTTCCTGTCACTGTTTTATGGGTTAACATATTAGGTAGTGGTATTCGAATTTGTGTGGGGTAGGTACCACAACTAAAAAGTAAAAAAAAAAACTTTAAAAAATAACAACATAGTGAAAAATAAGAACTTTTTGAAAGTGGCATTTTTTTAGTTTTAGTAGTTATTACGTAATTATGTATCAATCAGCGCGCGATTTAGGCATTAACTTACGGTGTTTGCAATTATCCAATGACCTCAAGACATAGTTGACATTAAGCTTGGAATACACATGCTACTAATAAGCATGCTTGTTTGCTACTAGATACAGATAGCATGCTATTAATGAGCATGCTACATGCTTAATAATAGCATGCTATCAGTGCCTGTCCTCTTTTTAACCGAATTCCAAAAAGGAGGAGGTTATAGTTGTCAATTATGGACCGATTTTGAAAATATTTTTTTTGTTTGAAAGGGTATGCTCCCGAGGTGGTCCCATTGTCACCAAATCAGAATGTGATGAGGGGATCCCATGGAAATCGAGAGAAATCCTCAAATTTTATAGGCACACCTATATCAACTTTAGTATATTTTTTGGTGAAGTGGAACTGATGACCACTCAGATAGCCACCGGAACTACTTTTTTATAATTATTTTATGGGTTGCGATGTGATTAGAGACTTTAATATGGTGACTAAGCAATTTATGCTCGTCACAATGCATATGGTGAAGTCACCATCAGTTCCAGTTCTTCTGGTTCTTACCAGGAGAACTCCTCAACTATTAACGCCCCTGCATTGGGAAAAGCAATATTTTGTAAAAGGTGATGAGCAGTTGACTAGTCTATTGAAAAATAAAAACTTTTTCGGGCAACAAACTAAAATAGATCCAAAGACAGACTTCCGAAATTAAGGTTATTTTTCACTTTGTATTTAGTGTTTTTTTTTTTGTAAAAAGTTTTCGTATTACTTACAATGTTAGTTGAATGAGGTTGAATGCTACTAAGTAGCATGCTTTTGTACTACTAGGTAGCATGCTAAGTGTGTTCCACGCTTTAATCATAAAATATTCGCGTAGCAAGTGCCATCCTAAACTTAGTTTCAATTGAATTCCATGCGCACGACGGCACGATTCATAGGTTTGCCGTCCTGTTTTTTTTTTTTTGGGTGGGAAATTCCAAATAACTACTGCCGCTCTGGGCTGAGCGGGAGGACGTGTGATATCCCTTTCGGACAAACTCGCAACCCTGGCAGGAGGTGTGCCGTCCTAAACTAAGTTTCAGTTGAACTTGCGCTGAGTTTAGTAAAATCTTATTTAAATGATAGACAACAGCAAGTTCAAATAAATGGTCTCAATTCACTCGGTTTAAAAGTAAAAATGGGTGTTCCACAAGGCTCAATATTGGGTCCTTTCCTCTTTTTAGTATATATTAATGATCTTCCCCATTTATTCAAAAACCAACCACAAATGGTGTTATTTGCTGACGACACTTCCTTAATCTTTAAGATAAATAGACGGGCATCAAATCTTGACGACGTAAATAACGCCCTACTGCAGGTCCAAAATTGGTTCACTGCTAATAATTTAGTATTAAATGGGAAAAAAACTAAATGCATAAGATTTGCTTTACCGAATGTTAAAAGTAGTGATTGTGACATAGTATTGAATAAAGAGAAACTGGAATTCGTCGATAAAACTGTTTTCCTTGGGATCACGCTCGACTCAAGGCTGCAATGGGGTCCTCATTTAACATCTCTTGCAGGACGGCTAAGTTCAGCAGCGTATGCTGTGAGAAAAATCCGTCAATTCACTAATGTAGATACCGCGAGGCTAGTCTATTTCAGTTACTTTCATAGTATTATGTCTTACGGTATTTTACTATGGGGACGGGCTATTTTTATTCTGCAGAAAAGAGCCATCAGAGCAATATATGGCCTCCGCAGGCGCGATTCTCTAAGGGAACTGTTTAAAGATATCAACATCATGACGGTACCTTGTCAATATATCTATGAAAACATCATGTACGTAAGAAAAAATTTAAATAGTTTCAGTAAAAGAGGTGAAAGACACAATTATGGGACTAGAAATAGGGATGAATTAGTTCAACCAGGTTTCAGACTGGCTAAAGTAGACTCATCCTTCATGGGGTACTGTTTAAAATGCTACAATAAAATACCTCCCCACATAGTCCAACTAAATGAAACGAAATTTAAATCTTTTATAAAACGCACACTATGTAGCCAAGCATATTATAAGTTGGGGGATTACATTGCTGACAAAAATGCTTGGCTTAACGCTGGTCCTGCTCCACAAGGGCGCATAAACTAATTGAATAGCATTCAAATCTATTGTTGGAGCGGCTGAAGATTGTAAATACTATCTTTATATTGTATAAATTCAATCTATTAGTATTGTATAATTGCATAGCACATGTGTGAGCACTATGTACCTACCATTTTCTGAGTACGTCTTTTATTGACTTGAATGTGCCATGGCGGCTGAGAGTGTCATGCTCACTAAAATGTCTAAATGATGGTGGCGTATGTGTTGGATCATTAAGTTCCCTTCAAAATGGTTGAGCTAAATGGTGCTGATCCATGCGTCATGTTCGTGAACGGGCGCCGTCAGTAGGGACTGGTCATTTCTTAGCTGCCACGGCTTATTTTAACTTAGTATTTTAGTTGTTTTTTATATTTTTATTACGGACGCTTTTAACGTGCACGTCTTTCTACATTGTTCTCACATTATAATTTCAACATAAATTATGTAACCAATACTATGTAACAATATTTTGATTTAAAAGAGTGTCCGTGGAGTTTCTTGCCCGTTCTTCTGCATAGGAACCTACTACGCTTTGGAATGGGCAACTAGCTTCATCTGACTGACTGACCCCTTGACAATTCAAAAGTGCCTATAATAGGTTTATTTGAAATAAATGCTTTGAGTTTGAGTTGAATTCCATACGCACGATTTATGGGTATAGTACCTATGCGTCAACTTAATGGTGGCTCTGAAGGGCGCTACTCATTGTGCAGTACTGCACCCCTCACCCCTGCTGACACATGCATTTGTTACTGCGCAGTAACCGCCTCTGGTTCCGAGCCGCCATGAAGGTTGAATCGGCCTGTACGGACTACGGGCGACTTACGACAACCCCATTTATTATTTATTTATTTATTTAAACTTCTCGCACACAATAAGGTACCAAGGCGGACTTAATGCCTTAGGCATTCTCTACCAGTCAACCAAGGGTGGTGAAGAGATAAGATGGCGGGTGCTCTGATGGAGAGAAAATAATAATATTAAAAAATATTAAATTCTAACCTATTTATACCCATTCTAATGCATGTTAGCTGTTTGTCAGCATGAGGCGTTCAAACGCCGAAAAAAAGCATGATGTTATCAAGATCATGTATACCTATCCGTATTCGTATTAACACAACGGTTGTTGTATGTCGAAAATCTGTGTGTAGATATTATAGAAACGTTTGAAAAACGCACCGTGGTTTTTTCAACTCTCGGCGCTGGTCAGGGCATTGAACACCCAACACCCAGTGTGAGATAACAAATGGTCGCGTTAAGGCTTCTTAACGCGAGACAGACCGGCGCGACTCGCGAAGCGACACAAAGGCACCGCTCGTCAAGCGACACGCGGGGCCTTTGTGTCGCGCTGGTCTGTAGAAGCCTTTAATCATCGCCTGTGCTTACAAGGGCTTCAGCTTGCTGAGGTCGCTCCGTGGGTGGATGGGTGACCATCTGACCATCCATTACCCCTCCGTGCCTCGGAATGCACGTTAAGCTGTCGGTCCCGGCTGTCAGTAGTCGTTACGGGAACAGTCCTTTCCCAGTTTTTTTATTGTCGTCGCTATAAGGTAAAATAAATGTGAAAGGTCTAGTCAGAAGCCCGATAGTTTGACAACCAGTGTAACGTACCAAGCAGTACCGCGTTAGTAACTGGGTTGTGAAGGTCAGATAGGCGGTCGCTCCATGCAACACACTGATACTCAGCTGCATCCGGGCAGACTGGAAGCCGACTCCAGCATAGTTCGGACACAGCGAGGCAGACGATGATCACAAACTGGCGCTGCGCGGTGGAGTGAATGGCGAAGTTTAATGAGCGGCCATTGTCTCAAGAGGCAGCCTTACATTACCGTCGTGAGGAGCATTTCCTCTGCAGCGGTTGGGATAATGATGTAATGCGGCACATGATGCTGTGCCGTCACGCGAGCGTTCATTGGCGACTTCCTTCGGCCGGCTGCAGTCGCCGGCACCCACGCAACATTTGCTGGCTTCACCTCGTGCTCAGAACGATGTTTTAAATACGTTTAGCGCTAAACGCAGTTAGGTAGGCTTCGCCGTTTCGCTACCGTCGTGGAGGTAATGCGAATATTTAGTTTCTGAAGTAAGTAACGAAACAGCCAAGCCATACATTTTCACTGATATGTAGAATTTGTGAAGTTAGGGTCGGTAGAGTTAGGCCGTGTAGATTCAGAAGCTTGGCTCTACATGAGATCTGATATCTTTTTCACAGGGCAAACCTTAGGTGGTCGTCTTGGCAACATTTTACATGAAATGTTTTTGGTGGGATTTCAGTTCTTTTTGTAAGTTGCTAGGCAGTCTTTTTAGTGTTTATTTTTTTTTGGGGTGTATTTCTTGCACATCAGCAGTACCGGTTTTCATCGCCCATTCTCTGTCTTTGCCTTTTTTCTTTGTTGGTTTACTGATTACCATAAGCGATAAATCAGGGCGATATTTCTCTCTTAAGCGATTATATTCAACTATAGCTGACTGTTGTGCTTTAATACTAGCAAAGTCTATATATTTCGGCTTTCTAGCACTTCAGGAAGTAGCCAAACATTTTGATGATCATCAGTGTGTCAGTGACGAAATCGGTGTATATCCGTAAAACCTAAAGTATTCGAGCTATTCTATTGAGACTTTGTATGTTTAATTAGTCTATTATTGACATCATATCCTGAGAATATGAACTATCTGGTATATCGGAAACCAACTCTATGAGGGTTCAAAAAAACGACGAAACACTTCGAGAAAAGGTAGGTAGTGCCCTTGCGCTTCGCTTGGCTCTTCTTGGCGGGGGCACTACCGTGCCCCCAGATATATATTTTTTAAGCCTTAAACGAACATAGATATTACCTACTGATATTTAAATTTGACCAACGGCAGGTTATGGTGCAAAAACACCAGCACCCTAATTACGCAACACTGTTTGAATCGGAATGATTTTGAAGTATATTGCTAATTCATTGCTTCAAATGTGAGAAAAAAAAATCTGCTCAACAGCGTAAATAACGCAATGAATGTTGTTGAACTGTCAAATTGAAATCGATTCCTACTGATAGTGTGGTACGCAATTAGCCCACAGAGCTTCTGCGTAATCTGACAGGAGTCTGTCACGTTTTTGTTCGCGAGTGTACATTTCCTGCCTCTGAGAAAAGTCGCTCAGAATAAACGCAGCTTCTCTATAAGGCGGTATAAAACTGCAACGCGGCGATAATAACCGAATTACTTTATTATCACCGAATGTTCGGCCGAAGTTCGTATTCGGTTCAAACCATGTTCGTCCCATGATTCATTTAGGCGATTAGGTTTCGTTCTGCGCAATGCTAAAGATTTTAGCAACACCAGCGCTATTAAATCTATTTTTAATGTACTGGTTCGTACCAAACTGGAGTCCAGTGCATGCGTCTGGAACCCGCACGAAAAGAAGTACACTTTACTCTTAGAAAAGGTACAAAAGGCTTATCTTAGGTATATATAAACGTTTGAATGGATATTATCCTTTTATGTATCCCTCGAACTTTCTTTTAGGCTGTTTAGGTTATAACTCTCTAGAGGTTAGAAGAAAAAATGACCAAATTATTAATATGTGTAAGATCCTTCAAGGAAAAACAGATGCTCCTGAATTGCATGACGAACTGTCCCATCTTTTTGCTCCGATGAACTATAACCGTAGCAGGAGGCACAGATTGTTCGCCGTGCCTTGGAGTCGAACCGTCGCTCGAGCCCAGTCTCCTGTCCCTCGCACGCTCTCTGCGCTCAACGCTCTCTTGGACGCTAAGCCTCACTGTGATGTGTTCGCGGATGAATGGAAGAAGATCTTGTCAACATGTCTGGAGTATTGTGAGATGAGCGTATAACTGTGGAGTAGCTGTATTCTTTTGTTTTTTTTTGTACTAATATAGTGTGTTGTGTCTTTAACTAATGTAATTGGCCTTTGGCCGTTTTATGTTAAAGTAAAAAAAATAAAATAAATAAATAGTGTAAAGATGAAAAGTACAAAAACTCCAGTGCAACAATATGTTGTTATTTTGTTGTCAGCGACGTCTTCCTCGTAGATTTGTAACGAGCACTTGTCAGCGACGTCTTCCTCGTAGATTTGTAACGAGCACTAGTCAGCGACGTCTTCCTCGTAGATTTGTAACGAGCACTTGTCAGCGACGTCTTCCTCGTAGATTTCGGACACAAACAAACTTTCATCCCTTATTTTAGTACTTTTGGGGTAGAATTTTCGAATATACTTTCTTAATGGTACTTATAACACACATTAGAAAGCTACCCTCCTTTCATGTTTTGAGCTGAGGTTCAGATGTTTTCATTGTTTTGGCTCTGTGTTGGTGAATCAATTAGGGCATCTCGGTGGGGAATGTAGTTACTAAATCGATATTTATTTGGGCGTCCAAGCTAAAAGAGTCCAGGGCCTCAAGTCTGCAATTACAATAGTGTCAGAATGGTCGATCATTGATTTCATAATTGTTGATTTTGAAAAGTTTGGTAATCTACTATTATAATGGCGTAATTATGACTTTCCAATGGTCGGCCACTGACACTACATTGAAAGAAATTTCATTTATGGGTAATCTCGTACATAATGACAAATGAATGACATTTCTACTAATGGGTTTTATAATAATGGAAATGTTACCCGCCAAACCCGATTTCAGGACAAACTAGTTTAGCCTAGGCTAAACTAGTTCTTCCTATACGCGATAGGATTAACTAGTATAGCCTAGGCTAAACTAGTATAGCCTAGGCTAAACTAGTTTGTCCTAAGCCCGATAGGATAAACCAGTTTAGCCTAGGTCGAATCGTTTGATATACCACTCAAAAGACATAAAACCTATTTAGTCTAATATGATAAATGTGCAAGCAAGCATGCAGCAGGCATGTTTTCTGTCACGGCTCCGGCGCTGCAGGGCTCCAGCGGTCCCATGCGAGCTTATCGTCACAGATGTGTTTCACGCTCACCACCGAGGCTTCGGCTTGCTGGCCGGCTCTGCCGGCCAGCCTCAGCCGCGGTGGGAAGCGTTGAAACCACCTGCTCCTCAGCTCGCGGGCCGCCTCGCTCCTACGCGCCTACGCGATTTTAAATAACACTCTAGGGGTAGGGCAGACAAGACTACGTGGAGTCGGTTTTGCTGCGATTCGTTTCGGTCACGCCGCTCCCGCAGCACGCTCAATCAGATTTCAGATTAGAACGTACCAGTTTATCCTAAAGCATGTAAATTCTAACTAGGATAAATCGATTCGACCTAGGCTAAACTGGTTTATCCTATCGGGCTTAGGACAAACTAGTTTAGCCTAGGCTATACTAGTTAATCCTATCGCGTATAGGAAGAACTAGTTTAGCCTAGGCTAAACTAGTTTGTTCTGAAATCGGGTTTGGCCGGTAACAGAAATACGACAATGCCATTATAATAACACAATTCTATAACGAGAACATTGACCGACCAATGATCGACCATGACGATGAATTTAGCAGATTACGAACTTTTAGCAAAATGACAATGGCATGACAATGGGATCGTGTTGGAATGACTGAATTTATAAAAATAGCAGTCTTGGGCCCCAGTTCTCGGCATTTAGTTTCCGAGATAAAGGTACGCAGTTTTGTAAAGTTGTGTGAACAAAATTGCATTTCGCGATTTTAATTGATTATTCATTAATGCTCAATTATCTACAAGTTCATTTATAGTAAATTACTCTATATGATGTTTCTAAGTACCGGAAAATTTACGAGAAAAGTTTAGTAAAAAGGTACCACTGGTCAAATTTGAAAGTGCTTTTTCTCAAATCAAGCTTTTTCAGTTTCAACTTTCAACTATAAATGTCTGATAAAAAAAAAATTGTGCCAGTTATTAAATATTTTTTTAATCCTTATTATCATTGACTATTCTAGGTCCTAGTTGTTAACTCGATTCCCCATTACTGGACCCTTATTGCTTAGACGCCCACATATTTTACTATTTACGGTTCGATTGAATCAATGTCAGCGATTGGTTTGCTAATTTGCTAATGCTATAATTAAGTCGCGAGCTCGGAACCCGTTCTGAACAGATATCTGAAATCCTAGGCATATTGGGTTAGCGTACAGGAGAAAATAGAGTTGTATGCAGGTACCTACACTACCTACGAGCACTTGGTACACCCACACTACCTACGACTATTTGTTATTTTTGTGCTCGTGATTATTTATTGTAGATGTGTTTTGTGTAATGTTAACCTGCTCGAGTTTATGTTTTCCTAAGCACGTGTTTCTGTGACGAATAAAATTATTTTTCTTTCTTTCTTTTTTTTTCATATCTGAATAAATACAGGTTAAAGAAACTGCGTGCCATAGCTTAGCGGTAGGTTCAGTATCGATAAAGGAACCCAGGAAAAAAAGAAAGGAAAGATTAACCTTATTTATTTAGTAGCTGGTCTACTAACTTACAATAGCAATCGTTTAGAATTAAAAATATTTTATTTATGGTAGGTGGGTATTATGACGTAGGCATCTGCTAAAAACGGATTTATGAACATTTAACCCTTAAAGGGGTGCAACGGGGGTTCAAAATTTGTATGAAAAAATAATATAAGATAGATGTATTAATTCGTAAATTCGTAGAATTACTTCTGTCAAGAAATAAATAAAACGTGTTTCATGCTTTTTCAAAAACAACTCATTCAGAGGTTGAAAAGAGTAGATAGTCTACAAATCATCATGGGTATAATTTTTAAGGTTTGTCGGCGGGACGTTAATCACGTAAATGTCATCAATTTTGAAATGCAACACACTTGAACAACAAAAAAATTCTAAAAATTCCCAATTTATAATTGTTTTGTAATTGTTTTGTATTCATCAAAATAACTAAATTAGCTTCCATACAAATGTACAGATGCCGTTAATAGTATTTTAAAATCCGGTGGTAAATAGGCGCTTCAACCTGTATCACACACGACTGACCATCAACTCCAGGTGGACCAAAGGTGCTCAAAAGCTGCAGGTGGTGGTGGTACAATTAGCGTCAGTACCACGAATTCCTTTAATTCCGAATGACCTTCTGTTCGAATTCAAATGATTACAGTTTCCCCTCAAAATCTGCTTTGCAATGACTTTATGCAAGTCTTAAGGGCCAACACAATTTTTTTCGGGAATAGACTTGACGTCGCCGTCGACGCCCGTGTGAGAAACAGTTTTCTCGACTGTTTCTCACACGGGCGTCAGCTCGCCCAGTAGTTTGGTGGTTTTGGCACCAATTTTAGTGAAAAATATTGTCTGTTTAAAGAAGTTTTGTAAATCATATTTTTTCTATAAATATAACTAGAATCTTTGAATCTAAAATTAAAAGGCTAAAACTAAAACATCAATCCAAATAAATGTTGGCGCGAGCGAAGCCGCGGGCAAAAACTAGTAAATAAATAAAAAAACACATAGTAGAACCGAGCTCAAAATCAAATTTCACAATATTTTTATTTCACATAAGCCTACATGGGCACTTATGAAACGTCAGAAGCGACCTAGCTTCTCAGCAACAGCTGGTAGCCAGTACATGTTGACTTTTCTTGGGAAGAAACATAATATGTTCCCGAATTAAAACAAAATCTCTAACAAAATTGTTAGTATCAAAATACAATAAACGGTCACTATGGCGACATGTCAAAATATCCATTAGGTTATTTAAACTATAAATGTAATTATTTTCTTCCACATGCAAATGATCTGAATATGGTAATGCACATGATATTAATTTACCTAATTTTAATTTAAGTAGGGTGTCGACACCATTAACTATGTCCCACTTACACTCAGTTGCAGAAAGCTCACCATTAACACTTCATTACATAAAGCAGCATTATTGCTAATGAATTCATTACTTTAATGAAGTTGCACAAACAAATTTTAGATAGCATTAGACATTTTTAATGCCACTTTAGTTAAAGAAGACTTTAAACAATATTGCCAGGAACAAATTACCATATTGAACGAAAAGAGTGAACATTTGCGTTCTGTTATTAACCGTACGTACAAGTACACCACAATTTTAGCATAAATTATAGTAAATGTAGTTGATTTATGTGTATTCAGTGTACTCTGTGGTTTAATGTAGTTTAAATAATCTGGTTTAAGGGGGATGCGGTAAGGTAGCCCGCGAAATTCAAATTTACCAACGTTTTTTGCAATTTTTATGCTTCTGATTCATATTCTAATGATTATAATTCTGTAAAGCCATATTGGTTATGGCCGTGAATCATAATCAGAGCAACATACGTGTTACTGACCTGCATATTGCAAAAAACGTAATAAAATTTGAATTTTGCGGGCTACCTTAGCGCATCCCCCATACACTCAGTTGCAGAAAGCTCACCATTAACACTTCATTACATAAAGCAACATTATCGCTAATGAATTCATTACTTTAATGAAGTTGCACAAACAAATTTTAGATAGCATTAGACATTTTTAATGCCACTTTAGTTAAAGAAGACTTTAAACAATATTGCCAGGAACAAATTACCATATTGAACGAAAAGAGTGAACATTTGCGTTCTGTTATTATCCGTACGTACAAGTACACCACAATTTTAGCATAAAATAAAGTAAATGTAGTTGATTTATGTGTATTCAGTGTACTCTGTGGTTTAATGTAGTTTAAATAATCTGGTTTAAGGGGGATGCGCTAAGGTAGCCCGCGAAATTCAAATTTACCAACGTTTTTTGCAATTTTTATACTTCTGATTCATATTCTAATGATTATAATTCTGTAAAGCCATATTGGTTATGGCCGCGAATCATAGTTAGATCGTGATACGTGTTACTGACCTGCAAATTGCAAAAACCGTAATAAAATTTGAATTTTGCGGGCTACCTTAGCGCATCCCCCTTAATCTAATAATTTTAACATGTGTGCAGTCTAGAGCTCCTGCCACACGTGGAAATCCATCAATTTCATAAAAACCTTCTGCAACTCTACGTAGTTCCGTCCGGTCTGGCATTTTAATATAGAGGTGGCTTAATTTTGCTAGCTCACGGGATACTTTTTGTATAAACAAACTGACAAACAACCCGACCCAACCTGTTTCCGACAAACTTTTGATTTATTTATGTTTATTAAATCACCCAATACCTACTTGCTGGAAAGATCCTGTGGCGAAAAATCTCAAACAGATTATAAGCTGTGTCAGGCCATTAATGGATTTATTTCTTTGCGTCACTGGTTCTAAATCTTAATCAAATACGTTACAAATTTGAAGAACTGCCTCCTTGGAAATTCTATACCTTACACGAAACTCTTTTCCATCATGTTTTAAAAATGAATTCACTCGGTCTGGGATTCGACGGCGAGGTAAATCTACTAAATAAGAATCAGATAATGATGAAAGACTGGTTAAACACATCTTTCAATTACAGAAATGCATTCAAGTACCGTAGAAAACACTAATGTTGCTCTTAATGGATGCTTTTCGGCCCATTAAAATTAAAAAATCTGAAATGTCAAACTTAAAGTTCACCACTTGCTAATGGGCGCTAATGAAGTTACGTGCAACGTAAAAGTGTTTAAAATGGCCGGTTTCATTAGGTTTGACATTTCATTAGTTAAATTTAATGGAGCATTAAAATAAAATAAAAAATGGTTTTGTGCAATGATTTAATGCTACATTAGTGTTTAATGTAGTCTTTAAAATTTAAAGATCGTTTCTGCAACTGAGTGTTAATCTAATAATTTTAACATGTGTGCAGTCTAGAGCTCCTGCCACACGTGGAAATCCATCAATTTCATAAAAACCTGCAACTCTACGTAGTTCCGTCTGGTCTGGCATTTTAATAAAGAGGTGGCTTAATTTTGCTAGCTCACGGGATACTTTTTGTATAAACAAACTGACAAACAACCCGACCCAACCTGTTTCCGACAAACTGTTGATTTATTTATGTTTATTAAATCACCCAATACCTACTTGCTGGAAAGATCCAGTGGCGAAAAATCTCAAACATATTAAAAGCTGTGTCAGGCCATTAATGGATTTATTTCTTTGCGTCACTGGTTCTAAATCTTAATCAAATAGGTTACAAATTTGAAGAACTGCCTCCTTGGAAATTCTATACCTTACACGAAACTCTTTTCCATCATGTTTTAAAAATGAATTCACTCGGTCTGGGATTCGACGGCGAGGTAAATCTACTAAATAAGAATCAGATAATGACGAAAGACTGGTTAAAGACATCTTTCAATTACAGAAATGCATTCAAGTACCGTAGAAAACACTAATGTTGCTCTTAATGGATGCTTTTCGGCCCATTAAAATTAAAAAATCTGAAATGTCAAACTTAAAGTTCACCACCTGCTAATGGGCGCTAATGAAGTTACGTGCAACGTAAAAGTGTTTAAAATGGCCGGTTTCATTAGGTTTGACATTTCATTAGTTAAATTTAATGGAGCATTAAAATAAAATAAAAAATGGTTTTGTGCAATGATTTAATGCTACATTAGTGTTTAATGTAGTCTTTAAAATTTAAAGATCGTTTCTGCAACTGAATGTTAGTTAAGCTCAGACTGTTTCCAATTAAAAGAACTGCAGTAGTCTGTTCGTTCATTTTTGTATGTTTTATTTTATGAACAAGCTCATTAAAAAAAACGCGGCAAGCATCAAATCCTTTGATGTTTGCCGCCTCACTCTTTGATAATCGCCGCCACTCGGCTTGCTCGATCAAATTCTTTGAGGTTTGCCGCCTCACGGGCGACACATCAAAAGATTTATTGCTTCTTAATTATTCTAAACTATTTATTCCAGATTATTCCTTCATTTTGCCTATATAAGTGGGTGGATGGCCCGAACGTTAGTTCAGCTCTATTTGAGCTACCGAGGTGATAACTTGGACAAGCGATATCCTAGCGAACTGCTCGAGCCGTCAACATGCTTTGTGACTTTGTGTGCATCTTGAGTGGTTACTAACTATACTTTGTTATTAAGTGTATTGAACGAAACGTAAACAAAAATGATGTCTGGTGGAAAGAAACGAAAAGTAGACACAGAGGGTCGCCAGTTTCAAGAAAAATGGACTGAAGAATTCTTTTTTATCTTGCACAATGGTAAGCCTAATTGTTTGCTGTGTAATTAATCCATTTCAGTAATGAAATAATTCAATATAAAGAGGCATTATTCAACTAAGCATGCTACGTTGCACTCACTGACAGGACAATTAAGAACAGACAAAATCCAGAAGCTTACCGCAACAAATGTTTCATAAACAAAGAACACCACTAGATAATGTTGTGAAAGCTAGTTTTATAGTTAGCTCAAAATTGGCAAAGGCATTAAAACCATTTGCCGAAGGAGAATTTATCAAGGAGTGTATGTTAGAAGTTTGCAGTATTTTGTGTCCCGAATAGAAAATGAATTTGAAAAAATTTGTTTGTCAAGACGAACTGTTGTTCGACGTATATAAATGATGGCTAATGATATAAAAACAACATTGACTGACCGTATGGCTGGTTTTGAATCATTTTCCATAGCATTAGACGAGAGCACCGATTTGTCTGACACAGCTCAACTGGCTATATTTATTCGAGGTGTTGATAAGGAGTTCACTGTTACTGAGGAATTGCTTGCTTTACAGCCGCTGAAAAAAAAAATATCCTCTCCTGTAGTGGTTCCTACCACTACAGGAGAGGATATTTTTAGTGAAGTTCAAAAGGTATTCACAAGTTTTGGCTTGCCATGGTCAAAATTAATTGGAGTATGCACTGATGGTGCACCCGTGCACCTTCTATGGTCGGCTTACGTAAAGGTTTCATCGGAATTTTGAATGAAAAAGCAACAGAATTAAATGTGCAAAAAGATGATTTGATAGTCCTTCATTGCATTATCCACCAACAGAACTTGTGTTCTAAGTCCATTCGACTCCAGAATGTTATGAATGTGGTAGTAAAAACCGTCAACTTTATTCGATCCCGAGGGCGTTTTTGGATGAAATATCAGCTGAATATAACGACGTAACATAATATTGTGAAGTCAGATGGCTGAGCAAAGGAAAAATGTTGAAACGGTTTTGCGAGCTTAGAAATGAGATAGCAGACTTTATGAAAATAAAAGATAAACCACTATCTGAATTAAGTGACCCAAAATGGATATGTGACTTAGCATTTCTGGTCGATCTTACAGGCTATTTGAATGATTTAAATTTGAAACTTCAAAAACAAGGACAGTTAGTAAATGATTTGGACATCCATTTGAAAGCATTTCAGATCAAACTACGCTTGTGGGAGTCACAGATGCTGTCTGGTAATAGTTATCATTTCAAAACGCTCTCTGCGAATGAAAATATTGCTTATGCTCAATATGCTGAAGAACTCAAGGTACTGTCGGAACAATTTTCGAACAGATTTAGCGACTTCAAAAACATGGAAGACTGTTTCAGTTTATTTGCTACTCCTACAAAATGTAATGTACAAAATGCTCCAATACACTTACAAATGGAGTTGATCGAGATTCAAGAAAACTCACTCCAAATCCAAATTTGAAGACGTAGAGTTGTGCGATTTCTACAAAAAATACCTAGAAGAAGACAATTTTCCGCAGCTTAGAAAATTCGCAAGAAGATTGATTTGTGCGTTTGGCAGTACTTATAAATGCGAACAGTTCTTTTCATTGATGAAAGTTAATAAATCAACACATCGTACAAGACTGACTGACGATCATTTGGAAAATTCTTTACGTTTTTGTATCAGTGGAATTAATACAAATATCGATGGATTAGTTTCCCAAATTCAAGCTCAAGTGTCTCATTGCTTTCGGTGTATTTAAATTTCGTAGTTTGTAACAATTGCAAATTTAACGATTTAATTATAATGTTCCATTTTTTTAAATTTTATTTTGTTATTTTAATAAATTGTACTATAATAACATTGTCGTATTATTTCATGTCTAATATCTATCGCAAAAAATATTATCACTACTTAAAAATGCACTAAGTACTTTAAACGCGGCCCGCGAACGTATTTGCACGCTAAAGTTTGGCCCTCAACATGTCAAAGGTTGCCCATACCTGTTTTAAACTAACAGTAATGTTAAAAATCCATTAACCGGTCATCGTCATCGTCAAATATGTTCATAATGTTCTACAGAGATCTATGGCCTATTATATATTTCCGAACAAAGTTCACACAAATGCAGTGACATTAAGGCGAGTATCGTGTGATGCGCCGTGCCCGCTGATAGCAGTACATATATTATGTATATCGCAGCCGTGGTACCTACTCATCCTCGCCACATGTGGTGCGCAACTGCTGTTTCGTCGTTACTGATTTTAAACGAACCACGAACACTTCCTACTAAGCTTACTATGTGAACGCGACAAACTGCACGACTGACTGTTTTATAAATTCTTTATTTTTAGGCAGGTACCTACAGTAGTTATTGCGCAGTCACAAAAAGGGTTATGTTTTTGCAAGCTTTTACTATTGCCACGTATCTAAGCATGAAGGCGTTGCATACGCAGTGGGGACACAAACAGGAGTCTGGTACTAGACAGTCTAGTCTAGATGCTAGACTCCCACTACATGGCGCCCAACCACAGAGTACATTTTTCATAGCGCCCAACACCCAAACTCCCAACGCAACGATTATAAATAAAGCCACTACAGCTTCCTAAAAGGCCAGCGCACATCAGCGGATGGCGATGTAGAGTTTTTTTAATTTACCATCGTAAATTCGTACGTATCGTAATGGTAACAAGATATAGATTCCAAAACTCTGAGACCGACGACGGAGCATCAAAGGGGATTTCTCTACGGTATTGCAGAGCGCGATGGACGATACCGCGGCGGGATGCGACGATATGCGGCGGGACACAACAGGTTGCGACGGCATTCTACATAAATGTCTATTAACTGTTCCCAAAGTCCCAAATTACGATGTTTATTTTTTATCCTTTTTTAGGGTTCCGTAGTACCTAAACAAGGAATCCTTATAGTTTCGCCATGTCCGTCTGTCTGTCTGTTTGTCTATCTGCCTGTCTGTCTGTCCTTCCGTCCGTCTGTCCCCGGCTTAACTCAGAGACACTAACACTCAGTTGCAGAAACGATCTTTAAATTTTAAAGACTACATTAAACACTAATGTAGCATTAAATCATTGCACAAAACCATTTTATATTTTATTTTAATGCTCCATTAAATTTAACTAATGAAATGTCAAACCTAATGAAACCGGCCATTTTAAACACTTTTACGTTGCACGTAACTTCATTAGCGCCCATTAGCAGGTGGTGAACTTTAAGTTTGACATTTCAGATTTTTTAATTTTAATGGGCCGAAAAGCATCCATTAAGAGCAACATTAGTGTTTTCTACGGTACTTGAATGCATTTCTGTAATTGAAAGATGTCTTTAACCAGTCTTTCGTCATTATCTGATTCTTATTTAGTAGATTTACCTCGCCGTCGAATCCCAGACCGAGTGATTTCATTTTGAAAACATGATGGAAAAGAGTTTCGTGTAAAGTATAAAATTTCCAAGGAGGCAGTTCTTCAAATTTGTAACCTATTTGATTAAGATTTAGAACCAGTGACGCAAAGAAATAAATCCATTAATGGCCTGACACAGCTTTTAATATGTTTGAGATTTTTCGCCACTGGATCTTTTCAGCAAGTAGGTATTGGGTGATTTAATAAACATAAATAAATCAACAATTTGTCGGAAACAGGTTGGGTCGGGTTGTTTGTCAGTTTGTTTATACAAAAAGTATCCCGTGAGCTAGCAAAATTAAGCCACCTCTATATTAAAATGCCAGACCGGACGGAACTACGTAGAGTTGCAGAAGGTTTTTATGAAATTGATGGATTTCCACGTGTGGCAGGAGCTCTAGACTGCACACATGTTAAAATTATTAGCTTAAGGGGGATACGCTAAGGTAGCCCGCAAAATTCAAATTTTATTACGTTTTTTGCAATTTGCAGGTCAGTAACACGTATGTTGATCTAATTATGATTCGCGGCCATAACCAATATGGCTTTACAGAATTATAATCATTAGAATATGAATCAGAAGTATAAAAATTGCAAAAAACGTTGGTAAATTTGAATTTCGCGGGCTACCTTAGCGCATCCCCCTTAAACCAGATTATTTAAACTACATTAAACCACAGAGTACACTGAATACACATAAATCAACTGCATTTACTTTATTTTATGCTAAAATTGTGGTGTACTTGTACGTACGGATAATAACAGAACGCAAATGTTCACTCTTTTCGTTCAATATGGTAATTTGTTCCTGGCAATATTGTTTAAAGTCTTCTTTAACTAAAGTGGCATTAAAAATGTCTAATGCTATCTAAAATTTGTTTGTGCAACTTCATTATAGTAATGAATTCATTAGCGATAATGTTGCTTTATGTAATGAAGTGTTAATGGTGAGCTTTCTGCAACTGAGTGTAAGTCCTAGAAAGCTGTAATTTGTCATGGGTGTACATATTAATCACGCCGAAAAAGTCGTGAAATAAAACCATGTAAAACATTTTTTTTTAGGGTACCTCCCGGATCTCAGAATTGAAAAATGTTTTTCACAGACCCACAATATTTTTGAACGGCCTATACAACGATACCCCACACCATGTATTAGATGAGAAAAAAAAATCATCCCCGTTTTACGTGCAAGGGAGGTACTCCCTTGCACGTAAAACGGGGATGATATTTCCTCCCTTGCACGTAAAACGTTCGCGTAATATTCGTAAGATCCGTTTGCGTAATATTAAGCTACGCGCTAGCTGCGTGCTATTTTTTGTTAGAGTCAAGTGTCCCCCCCCCCCCTGCCAGCTAAATGGTTGGTTTTGGTTATGTGAAAAAATTCATGGCAGTAATATATGTATAATGAAATTAAAAGGAAACCTATCACAGCTAAGTAGGGTTTACAAGTTAACGAGTAATCGTCGACCAACTTAAATTTGCAGTTGAAGAATTGACCGTAACGTATATAGATATATGGCAGAGCATGTTTTTCAACTACAATGTTATGTATGTTTTTGGGATGAATTCATCTTAAACTACGGAACCCTTCATTGTTAAAAGAGTAACTGTGGAGTTTCTCGCCGGCTCTTCTCAACAACGGCCTACAGCCTACAACGTAACATTTTCAAGCCTATACCTACTTGTAGTTCGCTGTTTATTCAGAGACGGTGGCGGGCGGTGCCTACATGGGCTCTTTGAAACGTCAGAAGCTAGGTGCATGGTTCCAATTGGTCGTTTCGTATGGAGAAAAGCCGGCAAGAAACTCCACGGTTACTCTATTAAAAATAATTGGCTTTTACAATGTTTCAAATTACCGTGTTAATAATAGGTATGAGAGGACATGAGTCCATGAGGCCCGTCAAAAGTACCAGGTACTTAACAAAATAGAAAATGGTCTACAAATCTACAGTCTATTAAATCCTACAACGTCCTCACATTAACAAAACAACAATATAAAATAATTAAAGTTAAAACCTTGTTGAAATTAAAATGAAATAAACAAAAATGACAAATTTTATAAGAAAAAGATTTTGTCAGTGAAGTTTGTAAAAAAATAAAATAAGGACGTTTGATGTGTGTTTTGAATTTTCCATCACTAAGTTCTGCAACCGACTCTCGCAACTTGTTATAAAATCGGATACTGTTTATAAGAAATGACTTCCTTGATTTAGTTAATCTAAATTTGGGTATCACAATTTCATGTTTACTACGTGTATTTATATTAAGGAAATCGCTTCTTATTTTGAAAAGGCCTAAGTTTTTGCTAACATATAAAATATTTTCTAAGATATAAAGAGAAGGCAGAGTTAGTACATCAATTTCTTTGAATTTGTTTCTAAGGGACTCACGAGGACCGATTCGCCCTATGACATAATACTGTGGAAATAAGCAAAGTATGCTAACCTAGCTGTGGCTATATCTGTCAACTGCCTTATTTTTCTTACTGCATATGCAGCTGAACTTAATCTACCTAAAAGAGCTCTAATGTGGGCACCCCACTGCAATTTAGAATCTAGAGTAATTCCTAGAAATATAGTTTCTGTAATAGCATCTAGTTTCTTGCCATCAAGTTTTAAATTTAGACCTATTTGCGGTACATTTGGTAATGAAAACTTTAGACAGTTTGTTTTGTTCGCATTAAGTAAGAGATTATTAACTGCGAACCATTTCGAAAGAACAGCCAGACTATCGTTGACGTGTAAGACATCCGTATCTTTTCTATCAATTTAAAAAATAAGACAAGTGTCATCAGCGAATAGAATTATATCTGATATAAACTAGAAATAGGAAAGGGCCAAGAATTGAACCTTGAGGCACGCCCATCTTTACTAGAGATCCCGAGGACGTTACCCCGTTAACGTTTACTTTTGCTGCCTGTTTGATAGAAACGAAAGAACAAGATCAGCAGCTTGTCCACGAATTCTGTAGTGGTGTAATTTACAGATCAGTGTATTGTTGTCAACGCAGTCAAACGCTTTTGAGAGGTCACAGAAAATGCCAATGGCATCCTGGGATTTCTTCCAGGATTCCAAAATGTGACTGATGGGTTTCACTCCTGCGTCCTGTGACTATGTAAAATCCCATTTGAATTAAAATGCGACATCTGGTCTAGCATGATTGTTTCATTATTTTACTCAATGCTGGTAGCACAGATATATGTCTATAATTAGAGGGATGACACTTACTTCCCGATTTGAAAATGGCATTACTTTACTGTGTTTAATTAAATTAGGAAATATAGTGTCTAAACATAGTGTCTAAACATTGATTAAATATGTCTGTTAGGACAGGGACTATTGTGTCAATGATATCTCCAAGAACCTTAACGGAAATCCCCCATAAGTCTTCAGTGTTTTTTTATGTTAAGACTTTTGAATGCTTTTTTAATTGTGACGATAGAAATGGGTTTGAATTCAAAACTTGGAATGTCCTTAGAGAAGTTATCTTTGAGAAGTGATTCAGCTAATAAAGATGATGAGGGACGAGATTTCGTAACCTCTATTGGGATGTTGGTAAAGACATTTTCTAGTGTCTCAGCAACTTTTAACTTATCCGAAATGGTTTCATTATGAATTTTTAAAGACAATTCATTCTGATCTCGCTGTTTTGTGTTTACACAGCTTTTATTATTAGAAATAATAAGTTTGTTACTAATTAATTTAGATTTAGCTTGAGCACAGACTCTTTTGAATATCGTAGAATAGTTTCTGACATAATTATGAAGGGCTTGATCAGTTGTCAATGATTTCTCGTAGTACAAGTTATATAAAATATCTCTGCTTTTTCTAATGCTAGCAGTGGCCCATTCATTAAATGGTTTAGAATTGATTGTAACTTTTTTACAGGACAAGCTTTATTGAATTTTTGGCATACTGTAGAAAATAATGTACCGTAGTTTATATTGGGGTCTTGTGAATCAAAACTAGCTGTTGAAAGATTGCTAAGAACATTATTATTAAACATTCTCAATGTATTTTTAGTGAGAGGTCTCAATTCAATGATTTAATCTGTGTGTAACTTTTATCTAAGTCAAATGATACAAGTTGACCAGTATGGTCAGACCTGACGCCACTCATTAAAGATGAGTCTTTTATTTTACAATTAGTAAATACATTATCTATGCATGAAGCTGAGGTTGCTGTTATTCTAGTCGCTTCATTAAATAATGAATGATTTGAACAATGATATAAGCTTACATTTATCTGGTTAATTAACTAATAGATCAATATTTAGGTCACCACAAACAAAAGCTAATTCATTATCTTTAAAAAGTTTGCTTAATATTTCTTCCATAATTATTAAAAATGATGACAAGTTTGACGCTGGGGGTCTATAAACACTTAAGAAAGTATGGCCGTCAACCTCCGCACATGCTACCTCACATAAGCGATCAACAGAACAGGCAGTGATATCCTTCCTTTCCTTAAGTTTGATAGTGTGTTTGGTTCATAGTGTAAGAGGATCATCGATTTGAGAATGATCATTGTGTTCTGAATACGTGAATATTTTGGGACTCTTCAGGGAAAATCGACGAAATGTCCATGACGCGATCTTTTAATGACGTGACGTTAACACAACAGGCATTATCTGCGCTGATTGCTTTTGTGGCCACCTTCTAACAACCTCGAATTTCTAGTTCAACTTAGTAACTAGTCTAGGAAGTGAGAATTAAAACTTATTACGAGTACGCCATTATTATTGTGTACAGGTAATATAATATAAGTATGCTAATTAGTTCGGTTAAAATGAATTGATAATAAGTAGCCTCTTAAAATGGAGGACAGCCATTACAATACGATATAATGGCCGCGCGTCAGCGCAGCATTTGAATAAATCGCACTGCTATTGTATTTGAATAAATCGCACTGCTATTGTTTTTGACCGAAGTTGTTAGCCTTTTCAGTACAGTGTGATTAATAGCCTGGACTTCCCTATAGATTAGAACTTACAAAGACTGCCCATTTTAATTTTTAGAGACGCTATTCGAACAAGGATATTTATGTTAAAATAATTAACTTCTCTGCATTTGACTGTTGACTGAAGGCTCAAAAAAATATCGTTTTCCCTGGCTTCAGTGGAAATTATTCGACTGCTTGGCAATATCAAAACGTAATGAATGAAGTAGTTCGTGATGTAGCACTAACTGTTGGAGTGTTGATCGATATAGCACGCGGAGCTTACGGCCGCTGATACATTTTTATGTCAGGTTAGTTTCCGAACTCTGAACATAAATTTGATGATTTTGCTAATTAGATGACTGTTCTCGAATCGTCATGCATCAGTCAGTCTTTTTTACATTGTATAAAACCAGAATGCTTAAGATGCGCTAAAGATCGTGTTTGGGCGCAGTCCTTGGTGTCGTGCTATGTGTGAATCAGAGGCGGGCGGCGCCGGCGCTATATTTAGCATCCACCGCCTGCCGCCAGCCCGCCAGCCCGCCGCGGCGGAGCCGTCTGCTGCTGCCCTCTGCCCACAGTGAAGCAACACTAGTCTGTGCGTACGCCGCCCGGCAACGCAGCACAGAGGGCGTGAAGCGGGACTCCCAGCTTAAAGTTACCACACTATTGTACAATACAAAATAAGTAAGAAGTAGAGCAGTTTAAGCAGTCCCAGTGTTCGGTATAATAAGCTTTTAAAAACGACACGCAAATGAAACACGGCTATCCTTTTTAGTTTGGTTCGCAAACGATTGTAACTAACTGTCCGAAGTCCTTACAGGCCCTAATTACAAGTGGTCCTTCTGTTCGTTGTCCCCAATGTGGGAACGAGTCATCGAGTGCGACGCTCGGCCACTCGGGACAGTCTGGAGTTCGGGACCCGGCGCGGTGCGGCGGCGCGGCACCCTCGGCAGTCGCCCTGTACTTAATGAACTAGCCAGTAATCGGCCGGCTTATAGCACGCAACCGAACAATGATACTATTCTAATGTTATTTAAACTACGACGTCGTTATAAATTACTTCAACGTGCAACGTATCGTTTTAAATCTTGTTTTGTTTTTGTGATGGTTTTGATCTCTTTGTGCAGAACGCCAACTCAATTAGTATAGTAAGCGCGAGTAGCCTAATTTGTTCATTATTAGCATTGATTTGTTTATTGATCGCAAAAATAATTAGCTATTAATACAGGATGGACTTTTGAGATGGGTCTGTAAGGGCAGCTACCTTAACCGTTGTAGCTACAGGAAAACAGACTGATAAATCGTAATAAACTTTTCCCATACATTTCGTAGGAAGAGACTCGAACGTGCATTTTTTACCATCGATAAACTGGCCGCTACAAAATAAAAAACAATAACTTCTACTTTGGGCTATTACTTACTTATTCTGTACTTTGGGTATTATTTACCTTAAAATTAAAAACTTGAAACTTTACATTTGGACTCACCTAGAAATTTTACATTTGTGGGTACCAGCTGATAATGAGCTAGGACTAGAAAATCCTGGTAAGTAAATCCTTGAGTTCCTGAACACTGTCGTATTTCTAAAGTTTAAAAAATCAAGCGGCCATATATGTATAGAGGATAGGACCATAATGTTTGTATCGACTGCCTTGTGAATTGTCGGTTCAAATTAGAACGGGTATGGCGGCTGTTGCGCAGAATTTCAGAAATTACAAGCAACCAAGCATCAGACTATCTCCCCCTTATTACAAAACAAGGTTTATCTACAGACCCAGGTTTAAAACATGGAGCCATTATTGAATTTCGAACTTTATTCCGAATATGGTAAAGTTCCTAAACACAAAACTTACAACTTAGTACCGAACTAAGTTTTCAGTTTTGTATAAAGAACGGTAGGTATTTCGATCACTGTTACGTTCTTATTACAAAACTGGCTCCATGGTTTAAGGCGGTACCCCGACCAAGAAACCTTGAGCATTCGTGCCCTCTTTGCCGCACCCCACCTCTACAATACTTCGTAAAACATTGCTAGCGCCACCTGGCGAACAACTAACGAATGTAACAATCACTGACCTTAGAATTCACAGACAGGGCATTCGATATTTTTTTGGAACGAAGTTATAAAGCGCTGTTTGCGGTAGAAGTTAACTAGTAAAAATCGTCACGCGAAAAAGCGTTGATACTTATATGCCCCCTCGATGCGACTTCTTTCGAATTCACACTGAATTTCGTCAAATGAAATCAAAGATGGCGGCTGCAAAAATTTTCCAATGTTTCGTCATGGGTATCGATTTCTTAATATTTGAGTAATAAAGCCGACAGTGAGGTCAAAATGAAAATCCAAGATGGCGGCTGCGAAAATTTTCTAGTTTTCGTCATGGGTGTCGTTTTTAGAGTATTTGAGGGTAATAAAGCCGACAGTGAGGTCAAAATGCAAATCCAAGATGGCGGCTGCGAAAATTTTCTAGTTTTCGTCATGGGTGTCGTTTTTAGAGTATTTGAGGGTAATAAAGCCGACCGTGAGGTCAAAATGTAAATCCAAGATGGCGGCTGCAAAATTTTTCTAGTTTTCGTCATGGGTGTCGTTTTTAGAGTATTTGAGGGTAATAAAGCCGACAGTGAGGTCAAAATGCAAATCCAAGATGGCGGCTGCGAAAATTTTCTAGTTTTCGTCATGGGTGTCGTTTTTAGAGTATTTGAGGGTAATAAAGCCGACCGTGAGGTCAAAATGTAAATCCAAGATGGCGGCTGCAAAAATTTTCTAGTTTTCGTCATGGGTGTCGTTTTTAGAGTATTTGAGGGTAATAAAGCCGACAGTGAAGTCAAAATGCAAATCCAAGATGGCGGCTGCAAAAATTTTCTAGTTTTCGTCATGGGTGTCGTTTTTAGAGTATTTGAGGGAAATAAAGCCAACAGTGAGGTCAAAATGAAAATCTAAGATGGCAGCTGCGAAAATTGAAAAAAATTTCGTCATGTGCCTCATTTCCATGATTTTTGTGGACGCTAAGTGTGCCTCATGGTACTCTATCAGAAACATAATGCGGTGTTTATTTTTTAGATTGAAGGTTAGTTACCTGTTATTCAGACAGTGATAAAAGTATAAAAATAATAAAAAAACAACAAAGTCATATTATCATTTATTTTAGAGTAGGCAGGCATATACAAATTATTATTAAGGTAACTTTTTCTAGTTTACATATCCCTAAAATCTAAATAACGTGTACATGTAGGCATGTTAAGGTCAGAAGGTTCGTCACTTTCAGCAGAAAGTGACTGTGAGTTACGAACTCTCCTATCTAAATCAGGTGAGTTACCTGATTTAGATAGGAGAACTCTATCTAAATCAGGTAACTCAATGTCTTCATTTAATTGAGGATCAATATTTTCTCTACCTTTTTTTTTGCTTGTTATTGCCTCTTCAATGTAGGAAGGATTTCTTATAGTCATACCTCGAGGGTAGCGGGGGTCGACTAATTCTGGCAACAAACAATCTACGTAAAATGATGTAAGCTTTTTTTTCATTTTCTCCTTCCAGAATGTATCATCTTTAACAATGTATTCCGTTTTCAGCGGAGAGTTTTCATTTGACCAAACTGCAAATATGCACTTTGATCGTTTAGTAATGTGTAGTTGACCCTGCACTTGATAATACCATTGGTGGTTTTTATTGATTTCCAGCCCTTTTTTTGTGACTTTCCAAAAGGTCACTTTCCTTTTTTTGATTGCTTCGTCTAAACCTAATTTGAATGCCGTTATCGGGCATTTAATTTCAACGATTGTATCTTTGCTACATAGGCCATCCGGAGTGGCTCCTAAAAATGGCAATTCTTCGTCAATGAATAGACCACAAGGATCAATTTTAATTTTTTCTTGCTTCTCTAATTGCTCGATAGCAATTTTTTCATTGTCCTTGCCATGTTTTATTGACGACACATGGTCAATGTTACTTTTGTACAATACATTTTTTATAAAGTTATGACAACTTGTGTCACTTCTCCGTGTGATAACTTTTCCAAAGTTGGAAGCGGTTAACAGTGACCTACGCAATTCAAGCCATTCGCTGCATTCGCTTTGTAAAACTGTTGTCCGTTCGATCAAATTTCGTTCCTCATTAGTTTTTTTTAAATTTTCAATGAAATTGTCTTTAAGTTTATTAAAAACATCGATAGGCATATCGGGTTTTGTGCAGTCTTGACCATAATTGTGGTCCTGTTTCGACTTTTCTGAGAACATGGCTCGTTTTTTTGGTTTTCTATTTTGTATTCTTTTCGCATTTTTATTTATCCGTTTGTTTTCTAGCCGTTTTATTTTGCCTCGAGGGCTGTGTCCTTTATTCATTGATTTATATAGCCTAGAAATCGTTTTTTTTTCATTAAATGCTACGGCAGCGGCATGACATCTGGTTTGATAGGAATTTTTTAAAGAAAAATTTATTCTCTTGCCACCAACCAACTTAGCTACCACGCTATTAAATCGTTCAACCACGTTGCTATCCACGTCATACATGAGACTGCGAGCATGTCCTGCTACGTTTTGGATGATAAAACATATTTTTTGCCACAAAGGGCTTAAAATAAAATCATTTGGCAAGTCCGTTTTGCCGATATTATCACAGAAGTATGATCGGCACTTAGTGTGGTCACCGAAGCCATGGAGGTGGCTAATTAATAGGTCGTCAAACAGAAGTTGTACATCAGAGTTAAATTTATGTTTTTTAATTAATTTGCAAATTATAAATCTTGTTTTTAGTATAGCTCTTTTTGTAATGAATTTTCGGTATTTTATGTTATATTTAGTATCTGTGGTGAGTGCTTGTAATTTATTGCACAAATTTCTTAAGATGTGGTTCCGGCACTCTATTTTTTCAACAGTGAGGTCAGGATACGGCCTAGCCTGTAATATTTTTGAGTAGGTGCTAGCATCACCATCGGATATGAGTTTTCCGTAAATTAAATTATACATTCTAATGGATTCTTTAAATCCTTCCACAATTATTTCACTCTCCATGTTTGTGGATGGACCACTGTAATTTTTGAAACATTTGTGTTCTGAAGGATCAGCATTGTTGTTTTCTGCACGGGTACAGATGCAACAGTATTTATTTTTAATACCTAAAAATAGAATTTCTCCTGTATGTTTGCCAATAATGGCAACTGCGCCCGAAAGAGCATTGTAATTCTTTTTATAACTACGTTTGGACCAGCAACCATCAGCAACGACATCTATTATGGGAATTCCATCTTTGTTCACCCTGCCATTAGAAATTGCGAATAGTTTTTCTCTTTCTGCAGCCTGATTCATAGATTCTACTAAAACATCTTCCCATTTCCTACTGACAAGGTCATGGTTCTCTGAATACGTCTTTTCAGATAACAACGGGAGGTTGATTGCAGACATAAGTTCATCCAGCTGTGAATGCCCCCCACCTATTGCAATAGTACCTGCGACAGCGCACGTATTAATACTTAGGTAGTTGTCACTGCAGTTGTCTCCATTAATTACAAACTTTTGATTGCAAAGCCGACATTTAAATGTAAATTTTGACTGTAGACCAATTAGGGTTTCAGCTACGAGGTCAAGTTCTGTGAAGCTACATCCAAGTGGTCCATGGTTTGAAATGCGTTTTAATTCAGAAAGGAAGTGGCTGACATCAATAATTCTTCTGTTTATATTTTTTTCGTAAGTTTCTGGTTCCTTTTCATACGAAACTTGTAACTAAAAAAAAAAACAAGTTTTATTATGTAGTACCCAAAAGTAGAAACTGTTATTTATTTTCAAACATAAATGCCCTTTCAAACTTTTATTTTTATTGAAGTTCAAAACACACGTGGAAGGTATCAGAAATTTACCTCTTCAATGTTTTTATTGGTTTCTTCAGTGTTTTCAGCTTCTGTCAAGTCTCTTGTAAAGTCTTCTCGTAAACTGCAAAAGAAAAATATTTTGCATAATGATGGCAGTTTTTGAAGTTTCGGGTGACTATATGTGACAGGGATAAGATATACTTGCAAAATACCAGGGCTTGTAAGTACGGGTACGTATGTAAAAATACCGGGGTGGAAAACCAGGTTTTAAAATACTTGAAAATATTTGGTAGCATTAAGTCTCGTTGGCAGCCGCCATCTTGGATTTTCATTTTGACCTCACTATTGGGTTTAGCTCGCTCAAATACAATGAAAGCGACACCCGTGACGAAAATTTTTAAAATATTCGCAGCCGCCATCTTGGATTTGAATTTGACCTCACTATCGGCTTTACCACACCTTCCTCAAGAATTGGGCTATCTAGCGCTAAAAGAATTTTTAAAATCTGACTGGTAGTTCTGGTGGTTACCCCCCTAACAAACAACCAAATTTTACCTCTTTATAATACAGTATGTTAACTAACAGAGGGCGTTCCCGTTAACCCGCAATAGTGGTGTCCATTCATGCTAGTAAAAATATTGAAAGAGAAAAAAAAAAAAAAAAAAAAATTTATTTGTACGTATATGTAACACTCTGTACACGCTCACTTGTCTTTTAGCTTGGAAAGACAAGTGCGACAAGTACGCGTGTACAGAGTGTTAGTTTTACGTATGAAATTAATATTTTTCGTGAATATTTTATGATAAAAAAATAAAAAAAGTTTTTTTTTTTTCGATTTAAATATTTTTTCTGGCATGTATGGACGCTATACTATTGCGGGTTAACGAGAACGCCCTCTGTTAGTTAACATACTGTATATTGGGTGACTGGTAATTAGTGACTTAAACACGTGACTTTACTCATCATTATGAACAACTTTTACTATGGGGACAAACCTGAAATCGCGGAAAAAAGTCAGCTGTTCCCTACATTTATGTTCGCAAAATTCGTCAAAATGTATGGAACAGCAGATTTTTTTTTTTGCGATTTCATGTTTGGTCTCATAGTAAAAGTTGTTCATAATGATGAGTAAAGTCACGTGTTTAAGTATCGGTCACTAATTACCAGTCGCCCTATACGTATAATGTGTCTTATTTGTACAGAAGTGAGGATAATTGGCGCGAACTAATCTAAAAGAAGTTGAGGCGATTAGCTAAAGTTACGAATAAACATAATGTTTACGCAATTAAGTACCTACACAGATTGCGGTTCATTTTCTTGACGCACTCGGGCAGCTTCGGACCGAGCGGGTACTTCGGGCACGGGCACCGAACTCGCAACCAGCGCGGCAGCGCCTGCCCGCGCCGCCGAACGCCGCCGAACGCCGCGAGCCGGCTACCAGAGATACTTGTATAGGAAATCGATCCTTGTTGCTATATAAATAAGGAGCATAATCGCTTTTGCAACATTTTTTTTTTTTTTAATCAAAGTATTTTTTTGAATCTAAGTATTTTTTTGAATCAAAGTATTTTTTTGAATCAAAGTTTTTTTTTAATCAAAGTATTTTTATGAATCAAAGTATTTTTTTGAAAATATGATTGTGCTCCTTATTTGTATGTAGACATGAATGGATTTCTTATGCGAGTATTCCTGGTGTATTCCAGTTCTCAGCCAGCGCCCGACTAGCAAATAGGTACTTTCACAATTGCTAGTATTTCCCGCCCACACAGAGGGTGTGTAATAGGAATGTGCTACTTTTTATGAAATGAAAGTTCTGTTTTTATCGCCAATTAAAATTAGTACGACATGTAATAAAATTGTACTTTAGCATGCTAAAAAGGAAATTTACCCTGTAAACACTACGTAACCGAGAAAAGGATTATATTATCTAATACTTACTCATTATTGCTTATTTTCATCGGTTGTATATTCGAAATTTCCATTAGAGGTGCATCACTTTGGTTATCTTGTAACCTAAAAAATATTATTTATTTTAAAAACAATAAATCTCAAATAAATAAAATCAATACATAACAAGCACAGAACCACGTAAGTACTGAATCAATGTGAATGTTCATGTCTGTAGTTTCATAACTCTATGGCACACGCATGATAACGAAGATTTGCGCGAAGATTAATTTTTATTTGTTGATAAAATATTATATGTCAATGATGAGATTTGTGATTTTACTCACACCTTAGAACAGTACTTATTAGGTTTATAGTAGGTAGGTACATACCCGCTATCAACGAAATTTTGTTGAGAATGTGTAGATGTTGTTGGTGTTACGTCATAACTATTTTGTCCTTTTCTTTTAGCCCAGCTACAAAAAAAAAAAAGATAAATAAATTGCATTGTTTTTAATAAAAATATATTTTATAGTCATTTAAAATATACGATACTTAGATAAATAAATAATTTCACTGTTATTTAGAATAATACTATGAGACAGCTTACCGAACTTCATTTATCTTAGCCATTATTGCACGTCTTTGTCGCACAACATTCTTGCACTTTGGCATTTTGATTGTTTACACAACAGTAGCGTCCTTTCGCAAAATTAAATAGTTCTAAATACACACACAAAGCGTCCTTTCGCAGTAAATAACACAATAAATAACTAACACAAAAATCTATTACCAAAACAAACGTCAATAACAAACTATAAACAGACTATTATCTACTGATAATGTGACGAGTCACGTGATCGACGTGGTGACAAGCGATACGTGTTTCACCCTCGAGCCCTTGCGGCAGACTGAATCCCGATATGGGGCGCATGAGTTACAGTAGTGAATACGCCCAGATTTTGGAATAAAATCTTTATAAAATCTAAATTTGGTATTTTGAAAAAAAAAAAACGTTGTAAATGTTCGTTATTAAATTGCCTATCCATCAGTGTCAGTAGCAAAATTAAATAATGTTTACTTTACGAGTAGATTCATTTTATCAATCATTATTTCACATTTTTAAGGTTTCGTTGGAAGCAGATTAATTAAACGTATACATATGTAAAAAAAAAAAACGATCCGTTTGGACTCAAGATTATGTAGAAATTTAATGTATTTTTATTAGTTGATATTTCTTTTTAAATAACAAGTAGTTAGCTCCTAAAAACTGTGCAAAAAACGGCTAGCGCGGGGTTTTGGTCAGGGAGCCGCCTTAAGCCATGTCAAAATATAAATCTTGTTTTGTAATAAGGCGGTCTGTGTTCAAAGCAAGTTCAATTATGAATTATGACGCGTATTCATTCGAAATTCGAAGTTTATTTTTTTTGTTTATTTTTGGCCAGTCTTCATAGTAGCGGTCCATCTATAGAAACAGGATCAATTGGCATAAAAAAAGATTTTGTGAATATTGCCCATTATCCTGCTGACTGTATTTTTTTTTTTAATCTGTGAATGCCGATCATAATTTCTCATAAAGTTACGGACAGTCTCCCGTTTTCATATAGCTACAACGGTTAGGGTAGCTGCCCTTACTGCCCCATCTCAAAAATCCATTCTGTATATGTTTAGGCCACTCGCGTGCAACTTCCAAGAGCTCATAAAGTTTTATGTGTAGGTACTGTACGTGTACCTACTCTGTTACTTCGCCATCTTTATTATTACGTACATCTGATTGGCGCAAGCGCAACACAAGCAATCGTAGGTGATTTCTGTCTCAGACAAATAGATGTCGTATTGTTGTTTTGATTTCCTCCTCACTGGAACATAAGTATCTAAATCAATATGTAATTATTTATTAGATACTTACAGCGAATTATTCACGCCTGCAAGTGGACGGCTCTGCGGCGGCGGATGGATGTCTCTTCACTCTATGGTAAGCTAAGCACTAAGCAGCCCTTGGTTCATTCATAATGAATAAACTATAAGATAATGGTATTTTTAGGGTTCCCTACCTCAAAAGGAAAATTGGAACCCTTATAGGATCACTCGTGTCTGCCTGTCTATCACAGCATTCACAGCCAATTTAATCGGAATCTACTGGACCGATTAAGTTGTTTGTCAAAGTCAAATTATTTATTTCAAATAGGCACATAAAAGGCACTTTTGAACGTCACGAATTACCAAAAAAAAATAGAATTAATTCTAGTTGCCCCTTCCAAAAGGTAGTTTCGTATGGAGAAGAATGGGGAAGAAACTCCACCGTTACTCTTTTAAAAATGTTTCACAATATTTTGTTTATGTACATTAATTATATGATTATATGTGAAGACGATGTACCTAGAATAAAATTACTATACCACAATAGGTAAAAAGAATTAAAAATAAAACAATGAAAAATAACTTGATCGATTGTAATGTATCTCGTTGGTAAATATAAATATATAAACTTAATTATGAGATAGATATGTCGGGATAGGTTCAGACATCAGAAGTAATACTCAGATAAGGCAATACAGAAATATATTTCAATCGAACAATCAGTTATTTTAAATCGAGAGAATATAGAAATTAAATATAATTAATTAAATAACTAATAATGGTAGTGGCGGTCACATAGGGCAGTACTGACTGTCAGGGACAGTGGTCCATGCACCCACCGCAATAAGGATAGTACTAATTTGTCGGAGACAGCGTTCCATATCCAATAACCGGGCAGTACTGACTGTCGAGAGACAGTGGTCCGTGCACCAAGACGCATCCGTTCAAAATGCGTACCGACTCAACAGCGTAGCTCCTTATAAAGGCGATCCGCTAGTGGGGGGTAACGTTACAATATTTCATTCAATTGACTTCAAGTGTTTTAAGTCAAATGACCGATAGAATGAATGATTGTCTGTGGTGCACGTTCCACTAGCGCCATCTAGTCGCCGCCTCTCGCAGCTGTTAAACAATATGGCTTCCGTCACGGCCATTCTGATAAATCACTCGTCCTCGAGTGCATGAATTCATCCAAAAAATGAAAAAAGGACTTTCATTAATTCTCATCATCATCATCGTTACATATCAAAATACCAAATATCACTGGTCTAGGTATTTCTTTACAACAGAAAACCTCTACAGTTCAAACATGCTGGTCTAAATCGTCACCCACTAAAGCAGGTGAGATTCCTGTAGCTCACAAAGCGCTGGGCTAGGTTATCAACCCACAAAAGCAGGTGAAACCCCTTCAGCTACATATTTGCTAGTCTAAATCGACAAAGCGCTGGACTAGGTCATCAACCCACACAAGCAGGTGAGACCCTACTAGCTACAACTGGGCTAGGTCACCACACACAACTCTTGCAACCCCTACGGTATAAACCAGTACTAGTACATTTAGTCATCCAGCAAGAGACCTTGTTCCGGTACTGGGTTATACAGAACAGAATTACAGGATTCAGAATTAATAGTTACTGTTTGTGAACCAATCGATAATGTTTTTTTTGGATTCTAAGACACGACTGGCATTTAAGTTTTGAGAACTATCTCTTTAAAATTTAAAATCCGTTTTAATTTCCAAGCAATTTGAAACTAAAAGTTGGAACTATCTAGTTTTGAGACTACCGAGACCAAGCACAATGATTCCATATTAAAATAATAGGTATCTCATTCATGGTCAGTAACACACACACTATTCCCCACGGGAATACCGAGTCAACCCTTGACTCTATGGTCTTTGCTTCTAGGCAAAACCCGATTATACAACCCAGAGCTACCGCCTACCGCGTACCCATGGACTACTCATTGAGCACTACGATACTCTGTTGTAGTCTCCGACCCAATGAACCAAAAACATGTTACATAAACTAAAGTGATGTCAACTCATCTATTTCATCTACAATCTCAATTGGTACTTGACATCGGGCATCTTCCGAACACGGTCATGAGCGTTTGTAAGTACGCTTGTTAACTAGAGATTTTTAAAACATACCGATCGCCATCTAACACTTCAACAATTTGAAAGGGCCTCTGTACTTCACGTCAAGCTTAGTTTGATTACGCTCCTTGTTCGTTCTGGCTACAGGATTTCACCCACACACAAGCGGAGAACTGGTGGACCTCGACACCGGGCTGCAGGCAATCCAGGGAAGCCATGCCATCCCTAGATGGCAGGCTAACCAGGCGCTTGCTACGCCCGGTCAGGAACGGCCTACGCCCAGTGACGGGGACCATCACGGAACACTGATCACTTAAACAAACAATTCCACACAATATGTATAACGCACAGCCCTCTGTGTAGGGCTTACATGGAGGCTGAAGAAACCGTTTCGCATGTGCTCTTTGACTGCACAGGCGTCACCCTGATCCGAGCAGAAACCCTCGGGTCACTTAGATCCTTCACAGATATCCTATGCAGTCCAGAAGACCTAATCAGCTTCTGGAGGTAGGTGGGCTGGTTGGAATAACACGCACAATGGTCCACATGAAGGACGAAGTGCGGAAACCAAACCCTCTAACATAGAACGCTTCTCGTTCTCAATAAGCACGAATTCCCCGACAGAGAACTTACTCACGCTTGCCATTGTACTATTAAAACGACTTTCATCATAACGCGTGGACTTTTCAACGCCTTCAGATGCCAATCTCCTAATGTCATCAAGGTCTTGTCATCATTGTCGTAAGCCATTAAATGAAGTGAACATCTGATTTGTCAGAATTAAATAAAGTCAAAATTTGACAGAACCTCATCATAACTCAAACTATTCTAAACTAAATCTACACATACAATATAAATTATTAATGTCTAAAGAAATCAGTAAGTAGATTTGCTATCTCGGGAGAAGGCTGCGCCAAAACTTTAACATATCTACCAATATCATATTCATTACCTTTTGCCACACTCAACAATGATTCTCTTTCCTTCTTAGTCTTAGTACACTTTTTATGTAGATGGTGAACATCTTCAACCGATCTGTATGTTTCATAATTGGGATTTACTTTGTTCATCAAATAACCAAACTTGCGGGATGGGACCAGAGCGTAATCTATGAAACAGAACAATATGATACCTATTCATTTCCTTGATAGCAAACCACGGTATACGAGGAGGCTGATACTGTATAGTTTTATACCAAATACCCTTTTCCCTACTTGGTTCGTCAAAGTACTCTTTAAACCTAACTCTTTATTTCATTTTGAATTAAACTAGAGTACCATATTACTATAAATCAGTGAAAAATCAGAAGAAAATTAACATGTTATCAATAATCAGGAAATTCAAAGTCGTAGTCAAAGATCTGACTACACATTTATCGCGCATCTCGCAAAAGACAAAATCAAACTAAACATGTGAGAGCAATTCATAAATCAGCCTTAGACCATAACAAAACACAAAGTAGGAATCTTATCCGTGGCCTGTGGCTTTTCACTAAGCCCGTTCAACAAACCCCATGTTTGTTTCACAGAATTCACCTGAATTCCGAGTCCCACGGACTCTATGGTCACTACAAGACCCGACCTCCACTAGAGCCACCCGCGCACCGCGCATCCACGGACTACTATAAGCAGATACCGACTTCTAATGGACTGCGGCTATGAAATGGCTACTGGTACGGTTCGGCCAGCTGAACCAAGTTCACCACTATCACTCAACTCAACGTCTTCTACTTCAAATGGCTATCATGCACGTACTTGTAAATACGCTTGAAATTGAATGCTCTCAATTTGTAGCGATCACCGTCAAGAACCTCTATGACCTCAAACGGTCCCTTAAATTTTGAATCTAATATTCGAATACCGAGTTGTACGAGTAAATAACTCGCACATCACTTGAACAGTTCAAACATTCGAACAAGGCTGAAGAAGTATTCGAATACTAAAAATTATCGAACATTTACAATCCCTACCTCCAACTCACTAGTGTTAACACGTGTTGTCGGAAAACCGTTACTAAAAAAGTCCAGAGTATAATTCTAAGATGTTTACAACGTCACGTCTTCTATCAACTGGTAAAATCAAATTTGGTCATCTCCAAAATAAACGAAAATATTTTTAAAAAACAAAAGTCTTTTATCGCTTGTCATTTACAAAAGTAGTCAAATCCACTTAAATTAAGGCAAAAACCGGTTACCACCGATATCTAACTCAGTCAAATCCTTCGAAGTTTATTAACAAATTTAGTCAAATCCTTTCAGTCAATCAGGAGCGAGACGTCAAATCCTTTCAGCCAATCAGGAGCGCGAGATTATTTTAACTGACAGAGGTTTAAAATGACCATCTTTCTCAGTGTTGGTAACGAGTTGACTCTGTACTTATTTCGTGCCGAATTTTACTTGATTTACTACGTTAAAATGGATAATGTGAACATTTTAGTCAAAGAAACAACCCCTCAGTTATCACGAAAAAGAAAACGACAAGAATCCAATCGACACAATTAATTATTGCCGTAGTCTGAATAGCTTTACACACGTTTATAGTTCTAGGCAAAATTAATTCGGTTTCTGCCTGACACAGCAATTGAAAAGTATTATTGATATTTTTATTGCCTATACCTACTAAAGGTACCACATCATTTACTCTTCTACCTCTAAATTTACAAGTAATTCTCTCCTTCATTAAATACGATGTGTGCGGACGCGTCACGGTCGAATGAGACTAATGGACTTAGTGTACAGGCGGTAGATGACAAACTTCCGATGATTTTAGAAATTAAGGCGTCCATGCCGTTACTAAACAAAAGCATCTGGTCTTGCATGATATTGGAAGCTGAGTCTCCAGAAGTGGGGTGGTCTTCGTATCCCACTTCTGATGTCGGGATAGGTTCAGACATCAGAAGTAATACTCAGATATGGCAATACAGAAATATATTTCAATCAAACAATCAGTTATTTTAAATCGAGAGAATATAGAAATTAAATATAATTAATTAAATAACTAATAATGGTAGTGGCGGTCACATAGGGCAGTACTGACTGTCAGGGACAGTGGTCCATGCATCCACCGCAATAAGGATAGTACTAATTTGTCGGAGACAGCGTTCCATATCCAATAACCGGGCAGTACTGACTGTCGAGAGACAGTGGTCCGTGCACCAAGACGCATCCGTTCAAAATGCGTACCGACTCAACAGCGTAGCTCCTTTTAAAGGCGATCCGCTAGTGGGGGGTAACGTTACAATATTTCATTCAATTGACTTCAAGTGTTTTAAGTCAAATGACCGATAGAATGAATGATTGTCTGTGGTGCACGTTCCACTAGCGCCATCTAGTCGCCGCCTCTCGCAGCGGTTAAACAATATGGCTTCCGTCAGATACATGGTGCTCACATATTTACAAACATCGTAAAAATATTTGCTTTCCTAAAAATAAGAAAAAAAATAATAAGTCAGTGTGTGTTTAGGTAATCACAGAATTTAAAATCAATGTCATTAAAATAACAGATTAAAATAGCAACCAGTTTGATTTTGTCTACACTCTAGATTGTCCTATGGAGCTGGACCAGCATGTTTCCAAGCATTCCTATCTTGGATATAATCCTCTAACTTGTAATATGCTTGTTTACAAAGTGTACGTGTAGTGTAGTGTAAGTGTAGTGTGTAGTGTGTAATATGTGTTTTAAATTTTCTTTCATTTCATTGCAATATATCACAAGGTATCTTGTTGTAACATTTAACACAGTACCCCATAAAAGATGTATGTACTTTAGATAATCTGAAAAATGGTTGATCTATTTTATCTTTATTTCTAGTATTATAATTATGTCTATCACTTATCTTTTTAAAAATATTTAGATTTTTCTTTACATACATAATATTTTCATAAATGAACTGGCAAGGTACCGTCATAATATTAATCCTTTTAAATAGTTCCCTAAGAGATTCCCGGCGACGCACGTAGATTATAAATTGCTCTGACAGCTTTCTTTTGCAAAATAAAGATGAACTCAACGTCAGCAGCCTGACCCCACAGTAAAATGCCATATGACATAATGCTGTGGAAGTAGCTAAAATAAACCAAATGCGCGGTGTGTACATCTGTTAACTGTCTTATCTTTCTAACAGCATAAGCGGCGGAGCTAGCCGCCCCGCAAGAGAGGTTATATGTGGTCCCCATTGTAGTTTCTTCAATATGATATCACATTCGCTACTTCTAAGATTAGGTAATTTAAATCTAATACATTTGTTTTTTTTTTCATAGTACCAAATTATTGCCCGTAAACCAATCTTGAACCTGAAGAATAGAGTAATTCACATCGTCAAGATTTTGTGATCGTCGGTCTATTTTAAAGATCAATGATGTGTCATCAGCAAATAACACCATCTTCGGTTGATTTTGGAGTAATTGGGGTAAATCATTTATGTAAACTAAAAAGAGGAATGTACCAATATTGAACCTTGAGGAACGCCCATTGCCATTTCAGACCCTAATGAGTTTACACCGTTTACTTGAACTTTAACCTTTCTATCTTTTAGATTTGATCTTAGTAAACAAAGAGCTGTATTCCTAATCCCACAGTGCTCTAGCTTCAGCAGAAGTGTCTCATGGTTTACGCAATCGAACGCCTTAGAGAGGTCACAAAAGATTCCAATGGCATCTTGTAGGAAGCACGGCAAGCAGGCGCAAAAAATGTTCTTTATTAGGGTAACACCGCGGCGTCAGTGGTACAACGCCCTTTAGTAAAACCGTACTGTTGATACGTCATGAAAGATGGAATTTTTATTAAAGTGACGTAACATTTGATTGAGCATCAACTTTTCAAGCACCTTACTGAGAACTGGCAGAATTGACAGAGGCCTATAATTATTGGGTTCTTTACTATCACCGGATTTGAACAATGGAAATACTTTACTGTGTTTCATGAGATCCGGAAAGACTCCTTGGTCCACACAGGTGTTAAATATGAAAGCTAAATAGGGCGCAATGGTTTCTATGATAGATCTACAGACTTTTACAGACATCCCCCAGAGATCCTCTGTTGATTTCATTTTAAGATCTTTAAAAGCTTTTATAACAGCCTCGGGGTTTGTATGCTGAAACCTAAACTCCATAGGGCAAGCCTTTACATTCTTTGTAAGTAAGGCAGCAGGGAGCGCGGGTGAGGAATTTAAAGTTTCAGTGGTTTTAAGAGGAATATTAGCAAAAAAGTTTTCAAATTCCTGAGCTATTCTACATCTGAGGTGATGGGGCCATGTGCAGTCAGTAAACTAAATTCAGTATTACGCTGTTTTTTCCTACCTGTTTCATTATTTATTATTTGCCAGGTAGTTTTTATTTTATCATCAGCTGATTTTTTATTATTTAGAGCTTTAGCTATTTTGCACACACTTTTAAAAGTTTTAGAATATTTTGCAAACATACTGATGAAAGCTTGTATTATTCATATGTTGCTTTAGGCCATAAAGTTCAAAAATTATTTGGTACACATGAATTTCTGTGACCCAGACACAGACGGGTATCGTAAATAAATAAATTTTAAATAGGAGCGCTAGAGAATTTTTTTTTAGTATCGTGTGACATATCAAATGACTTGCCATTCCGCCCTTATAACCGAAACTACAAATCCTAAAAAAAAAAAAAACAGAATATACCTAGTTCTTTACTTATAATTATACTGTATTACAGGCAAGATGTCTATGGTCTTAAAACAGCATGGTAAATCTCTCAATATTGTGCGTACACACTTATATTTGCAGTTGGAATGTATGAGGGAACATGTTTTTCAACTACAATGTTTAGTTTGTAAAATTCATCCCAACTACGGAACCCTTCATTGTGCGTGGTACGCCCGACACGCACTTGGCCGGTTATTTTTGAAAAAAATGACAACATTACGATCGACCTTGTAAGTTGCGCACTATCTTCGGTATGAATTAGTTCTTGGAAGTAATACGAAATGTGTAATGAATTCAAAAGCGTTATGGTGTTAGGAAGACGCGACGCGGCTAGCGATGGCGTAAACAATCGATGCGTGCTCGCAGCTCGGGCTTCCGGCGCGCGCGCCTCGTCGCAAGCTAATGAGCGGCGCGCGGCGCTCGCATACTCCCGCACTGCTGCCATGCTGGTGCGATTCTCTTACTGCTATTAGTGCTAGGAGCATTGCTGTCACGCACTATTACGCACTTTGACTTTTGATTTTGTGTCTTAGGCCCGTATTACAGAATCTAACTAAAGACTCAAGATGACTTAAAACTAGTTTCAACCAATCAAGTGACTTTAAGGTAGTTTTACGATACCTATTAGTACTATTACTTATTCTGTGCCTATGCTTGAGTGTTGACTCTCGGGCTTTAGAGAGGCCAAGAAGTAGTCAAGTCAAGTACTTATAAGTAGCCATTCGCATTGTGTCGAAAACTGTGCACCTGCGCATAGAGCATGTGGGGTGCTCATTTATAGCACGTAGGTCATACTACCACGCCCTATACGGGACGTCGGAAGTCGCCCAGTATAAATTCTGCAGTTAAGAATAACTGCAGAATGTGGGTGAAACCGCGGGACGCAGCTAGTACTCGTAGAGACGGCACGGTTGGCGCAGTGGTTAAGCGATTGACTGCTGCGCTGCGTGTCGCGGGTTCGATTCCCGCACGGAACAAATATTTGTACTTATTGACCTACAAGTAGTTGTTCCGGATCTGGCTGTTTGTGTATGTGAAATTAAATGTTTGTAAATGCACCCACAATACAGGAGAAATTCCTAGTGTGGGGTAAAGTTTTCTAAAAAAAAAAAAAAAACTATTACCTGCGTCCCGCGGTTTCACCCACATAAGTCTATAGTCCTATGTCCTAATCTAGGCCATGGTCTACCCATGTGCCAAATTTCATACAAATCCGTTCAGCCGAGGTAGCGTGAAAGCGTAACAAACAAATAAACTCGCTTTAGCATTTATAATAGTTAGGATAGGAAAGGTTTTGCATGTGAGCAAAGATTGGCCCAAGAATGCTGCTGTGACATAAATACCCCATTGTCAATGTATTCAGCTGGGGTGCGTTTGGTCATGTGATAACTAATGGGACTTCTCTGACTGGCGTTTGCCAAATTCTTAAGCAAAATGGGAATTTAGAGACTCGAATGCCTTGGATAAGTACAAGAATGCTGCTACGCACTTTTTTTTCACCCAAATCGCTAACTTCGCCTTCTGATATAAGAAAGAAGATAGGCCTCTCTGATAGAGCATCCTCGCTACTGATGCCACATTCAAATATTTCACAAGTCTTGTTTAAACTTAAAGTGCGCCTGAAGATCTTCGACAAAGCCAAAGTTTACCAGTATCGGTGAAGATGCTTTTTATTCTTCGTCGTGTTGATGGCACGACAAATTGATTTTTGATGACTAAAACGTCCACTTTCACGGCATCGTCGGTGGCAGAGGTCGCTATGGCTGAATCGTCGGTGGCAGCGCAGAGGTAGCTATGGCTGCATCGTCGGTGGCAGCGCAGCGGCCGCTATGGCTGCATCGTCGGTGGCAGCGCAGAGGTCGCTATGTCTGCATCGTCGGTGGCAGCGCAGCGGCCGCTATGGCTGCATCGTCGCTGGCAGCGCAGAGGTCCCTTTGGCTGTATCGTCGGTGGCAGCGCAGAGGTCGCTAGGGCTGCATCGCCGGTGGCAGCGCAGAGGTCGCTATGGCTGCATCGTCGGTGGCAGCGCAGCGGCCGCTATGGCTGCATCGTCGCTGGCAGCGCAGAGGTCCCTTTGGCTGTATCGTCGGTGGCAGCGCAGAGGTCGCTATGGCTGCATCGCCGGTGGCAGCGCAGAGGTCGCTATGGCTGCATCGTCGGTGGCAGCGCAGAGGCCGCTATGGCTGCATCGTCGGTGGCAGCGCAGAGGTCGCTATGGCTGTATCGTCGGTGGCAGCGCAGAGGTCGCTATGGCTGCATCGTCGGTGGCAGTGCAGAGTTCGCTATGGCTGCATCGTCGGTGGCAGAGCAGAGGTCGCTATGGCTGCATCGTCGGTGGCAGCGCAGAGGTCCCTATCGCTGCATTGTCGGTGGCAGCGCAGAGGTCGCTATGGCTGCATCGTCGGTGGCAGCGCAGAGGTCGCTATGGCTGCATTTTTTTGGTACACAGAGGTGAAGATTCTACCACTTAGGGGATTACCTGCTTCATAGTTCATGCATGTAACTAAGTATTATAAAATCTTGAAGAATTTATTTAACGTCCGATTCAATTCAGATTTGACCGGACTAATAAGGATTCCATCCTCCGGGATCTTTTATGTGATTCCTTGACAAAAGTTTCACTCCGACTCCTTGAGCTACTGAAGCTACAGTATTTAGCATTTTCTCATAGTGCATATGTGGTGGCTGTTTTACTGTCCGTTAGCTACTTAGTTCAATTAACGCAGTCAATGCCTAGGCCTTCTTAAGAAAACAGACGAAAATTAACCATTCCATCTCCGGACATACTGAGCCTAAAATGTTGAAAAAAAATAATGCAGAAAATAGTTCTTTGTCCGACACGCACTTGGCCGGTTTTTTTGAATGACAATGAACGTATCCGACAAACTAGAAATCAAACAAAAGTAAAATAAAAATAAACAACACGTTCTCAAATCAAATATGCCTCTAATAAATAATTTCCTTTAAATGGAACTCCACGTAATGAATGCATGTAAGCTAGCTTACCAACCATTTGAAGCACCTGGTATCGCATGTAATCAGCTGTGTGGTAGTTCCACGCTGGCTGAGCGTGCTTTGTGTCGGTGAGCGGCGCGGGTTGCGACCGGTTCGTGGCGCCCCGCACCCACTCCCACGCCGCGCCCTGTAGCCGGCTCAGCGGCCGCCGCCGCCCGCCGGCCACTTGCAAGGAGTAGAGAACTAGCGACAGTTGTGTGCGTGGCGAACGTGTTGCGACGGCTACGGACCCCCTGGCAGATGGTTTACGCACCGGTTCCTAAATGCAGATGTGCAATTTTGCTAGCGAACATTTAAGAGACCTTTTTAGGGTTCCGTACCCAAAGGGTAAAACAGGAACCCTATTACTAAGGCTCCGCCGTCTGTCTGTCTGTCTGTCCGTCCGTCTGGCTGTCCGTCTGTCACCAAGCTGTATCTCATGAACCGTGATAGCTAGACAGTTGAAATTTTCACAGATGATGTATTTCTGTTGCCGCTATAATAACAAATACTAAAAAATATAATAAAATAAATATTTATGGGCTCCCATACAACAAACGTGTTTTTGTTGCTCGTTTTTGCTCTATATTGATAACGGCATCAGGTAGACACTTGAAATATTCACAGAATATTTAGTTATACAGGCTGTTTGGTGCATCGTGTGCCAAATTGAAATGTTCGACTGAAGGAGTCATCCGCTAGCCTTTTAGACCCTTTAACACCCCTCATGCTCTGTGGATTGTTTTTTATCGACTTTTTATTGTTTTCCAAAAAAAAGACCCAAATTTTACATTCAAATACAGATTTAAAAAAAAATATAAGGCGTAGACTCTGAATTTTATTTTTATTTCGATGTGTATTGTTTAAGAATACTTTTAAATACAAAATTAGTGATATTAGTCACCTAGTTCTTTTTTAATTCACTCGCAAAGTCGCAAAGGTAAAACTTAAATTAAAGCTGTACATGTTACAGCTGTTTATAAGGCTACAAAAAAAAATCAAAAGCGACCGGGATCTTCCAACTCCCTCATTAATTCTCGTCTATCCTCTTTCTAATGATGTGCCACATGCCATAAAAGTATTTTAACAACTTTGTGAATTCGCTAGAATTGTGAATCGAGTCACCTAAGGCTAATATTCAAAATTATGATTTAAAAAAAAATCTCTTAAATGATACCTGTCAAACCTATAAATCTGCTATCTCATTCTTATGGTTAGGTAAATTCGTGTCTCATATCTGTATCTTTCGTGGGATTTACTTGAAATAAAAAAACAAAATTGCATTTTTAACATTTATTTAATCATTGTTACAAATCTTGCTCAAATTGTTGGCCTCTGTTGCGAATGCAGGCCCGACACCTGTTTCGTATTTCAACAGTTGTTGTACGAAGTCGTATTTCCTCCTTAATAGTATTGAATGCCGCTTCTATGCGTTGGACTAATACCTCCCTAGTTGGAACCTCCGTGGCATATACCAACTCTTTGGCACGTCCCCAGACATAAAAGTCTAACAGAGTTAGATCTGGGGAACGTGGCGGCCATGGAATAGGGCCATCGCGTCCAATCCATGCATTGGGGAACACATTGTCGAGATATTCCCTCAAAGTCAATCGCCAATGCGCGGGACAGCCGTCATTTTGAAATACAATGGGCACACGTTCATTAAATACGGGCACATCGGTCACTAATTCGGGCAGGTCATTTTGTAGGAATTCCAGGTAGTCTTCGCCATTGAGATTATCGGGCAGGTAATGCGGTCAAATTACCTGATTCCCAATCACTCCTGCCCAAACGTTTACACTAAACCTTCTTTGAGAAGATTTCTGTCTTTTAACACGTGGGTTTTGCGTTTTCGTTGTCCAGTGGTGCAAATTGTGTAAATTGAGGATCCCATCCTTGGTAAATTTGGATTCATCCGTCCACAGTATTCTTTTAAAAAAATCAGGATCATCCACATCCGTGTGTAAAAGAAACCGACAAAAAGCCACTCGTCTCTCAAAGTCGCCACCCTCAAGACCTGCAACAAACAAAAAACTCTTTTAAATTTCTCTTGGGCAATAAGTAATTGCACAAGAAAGGACCCGCTGTTCGTGCTAATAGATTCACTACCTGGAAGTGACGCCATACCATACCCATTACCTGCTAAACAAAGGCAAGGTCAAACAAAGCTTGCACGGGTTTAAAGTTAGTTTAAAATTACGTACCTTGCACCGGAGTGTAGTGGAATGGATGCTTTTTGTTTTGACGAAGTACTTTCCACACTTTCCATATTGAAATATCAAGATGTGATGCCACATTTCTAATGCTTCTTGTAGGGTCTTCCTCAAAAAGTGCCAGTATTCTCTCGTCTACTTCAACATTATGTCGCACAATATGGCCCCTTGGTTCATTAAAAGTAACACTGCCAGTCTCGCGTATGCGTCGGTATGTGTCTTGGAAGACTCTGCGGCCAGGTAATCGTCTACCAGGAAAGCGTTCCTGGTAAAGTCGTTGCGCTGCACGAGCGACGCCATTAGCGGCTCCGTAAGCCATCATGATGTCCGCATATTCTTCGTTAGAGAATGTCGCCATTGCAATAACAAAAAACTCAAAGTTTAACAATAACAACAAAAATTAAACAAATGTAACAAGAACCAGCAAAACTTAACGATAACAAAGTAATAAAAGAATCGCGGAGTATGGTGAACTAGCACACACGTTAGGTAGCAGAGGCAGTCATGTCTCGACTAAAAAAATGGCGGGTCGGGCGGCGCGATTTGTTCAAACCGATTTAAGGTATGCAAGAAAGAGATAGAAGATAGATTTTACTGTGAAAGAGTGAGAAAACAAATTTTACCTCTTTCTCAAGTAACAGTTCCGCAATAAATATTTTTTCATTAGAATTTGGAATGTAGTTTTATGTGACTTGATTCACAATTCTAGCGAATTCACAAAGTTGTTAAAATACTTTTATGGCATGTGGCACATCATTAGAAAGAGGATAGACTGGAGAATTAATGAGGGAGTTGGAAGATCCCGGTCGCTTTTGGTTTTTTTTTTGTAGCCTTATAAATAGCTGTAACATGTACAGCTTTAATTTAAGTTTTACCTTTGCGAGTGAATTAAAAAAAAAACTAGGTGACTAATATCACTAATTTTGTATTTAAAAGTATTCTTAAACAATACACATCGAAATAAAATTAAAATTCAGAGTCTACGCCTTATATTTTTTTTTAAATCTGTATTTGAATGTAAAATTTGGGTCTTTTTTTTGGAAAACAATAAAAAGTCGATAAAAAAAAATCCACAGAGCATGAGGGGTGTTAAGGGGTCTGAAAGGCTAGCGGATGACCCCTTCAGTCGACCATTTTAATTTGGCACACGATGCACCAAACACCCTGTATATTCACTTTAAAAATAAATGGTTAAATTAAAATAAAACAAATATTTAAGGGGGGGCTCCCATACAACAGACATGAGTTTTTTGGTGTTTTTATAGATAATGGTACGATCAATTTTATAAGAGATGTGTTGTAAGCACTCCATGGACCTAATCCACGCATGCAGTGGACAAAATTCAAGCCAAATGAAAATTCATGGTTGACATTGTATTTTTGTCATGCAATTGGTATTTTTTTATGATAAAACGAAAATCGACTGTATCTCAGAAAGTGCAACATTGGGGCACCAAGTTAGTGTCTTGGGACAAAATGTGGCACTTAGATAGATACCAATTTTATTTCACGGTGATCTGAAATATAATTAATAACAGAGTAGTGTTCCTTACACACCACACGTATTAACATCGCATTTTTAGAGATAAAATATATATATATTTTTAAATTGGATTATTATCTCAGCGTTGGCAAGTGGCAACACACAGCGTTGACATCGCAAGAAAAAATTCGCTCTCATCAAATTGTTAATTTCTATTATGTTTACAGTGCTCTTTACTAAAATGATGATCTTTGACAAAGTTTTTCTAATATACTTACCCACAACAGATACCTAATACAAGGTAGACGGCAATTAAATAGTAAGGTAATTTTTGTAATGGGGATCTTATTAATTGAAGAGCATATTAGGCTTTGTTTTATAAAAGACGGCAAGCATAAGCATATGAATTTAGATACCTAAAGTAACCGTCATGAGAAGCTATAAATACATAAAATTGCAAATTATACAACTATCAACTTTAAACTCAAGAAATCTAAGTTGATTTATGAATGAAGAAATTATCGCTAAACGTCATAAAATAATTTTAGTTGCAATGGAAACTGAACCATACGCAATTTCAGTTAAAGTTTTAAATCCCAAAGTATGAAATTTATCTCGTCTCATGGCGTTGACTTTAGTTGGTTATCATCATTAGTTAGTTGCCCAATTATTTTAAGTAATCAGTGTAGGTACTGTTTAATTTTTGTCTTTTATTTCTATTGATTGAAATATAATATTTTACTAATAAATATTATTTTATTTTATTACGCAAGCAAAGTCACAAGTCATTCATAGTATAATTTATTAACTAAAATGTGCCGAAACAAGAATATGCCGAAAACGGAATATGTCCAAAAAGGAAGGTGCCGAAAAAGGAATCAATCGTTATAAATCGTTGCGCATTACGATATTTCTAATCTCGTTATGGTAAAACGACTGAACCTAACTTCGGTTTATTTAGATGGCGCATGGCGTCACTGAGAAATGGCTTCACAGTTTTTCTGACATTTCTTCGCATAGCCTCTTTATAGTAAGTATCATAAATCTCTTTGTTTTTGATAAAGGAATACGATAGCATTTTAAAAAAGTCGATTGCGATTTCACAATCTGCCTACGTCCAACATCTTCTGTGGAGACCATCCACTGTGCGCCGGCTGCACCCCCGGGCCCCGCTGCAATGATTATTGGATCGGGATAAAGGTTGCGTCTCTACTGCACCATCTCATTACGAAAAATGCTTTCATAACAGCTAGAAGTTAATATTACATTGTGAGATGGTCGATGTCGTCTTGTGCATTGTTTATTGCTCGTTTCTGTTTTTTATGTATGACTCCTCAGATTAGTATGACTCATACAAAATTGAAATTGTCAGTCAATAAGTTAGGTAGTTAGTCGTTAGGTCTTGGAGTTACTAATTCCGGGAGCAAGTTTAGACACTACTTCGCGTGTTGCTGGTGTCAAAAAGTTATCAATTCGGTACTTATTTATTTTAAATCATGTAACGTGATGTGGTCGGGTGTTAGTGAACCGCGCAGAGGTCACGTTGGTGTCGTGACGTAGGAGGGTGCAAGCCGGCGGGAGCGGGGCTGTGCGCGGGAGGGGGCGGCCGGGGCGCATCCCGCGGAGGCTGTGCGCCGGCCCGGGGCCGCCACTCCGCCAGTCGACCGCCGGCGGGCGCGAGCCGCGTCTGCGATGTTCCATTGTATAGTACAGCCGCGCCATGACTGGGGCCCGCCCGATCTCGCCAATGCCTTCCCCGGTACGACCGCCGGGGCCGGAGCCGCGCGCGCCTCACCGCAAGCACTCCGAATACTCCGTTGCAAAGTCTCTTCGTGTTAAATGCCAATAACTAAATTATAACTGTGCTTACTAGAAATAAATAACTTGTGGTTTTTACCGGAGTGGAGAAGCGGCGGCGGCGCGGCGGGCGGCTTCTCCGCGGCTCACGTTAAACTGTGTTATTGTTGTCGTTGCATTGTGTCGGATGCGTGAGAAGGCGGCTCGTACGCTGTACGATGTCTCAAAGTATGAGTGAGACGCTCGGTAGCTGCCCTTGGCAGAGATGTTGATAATGTTTTGTGTTATATACTGTATATTTTTTGTGGTTCAACCAGAGCTCGTTACAATGCAAAGCATAACGCAGGCAGGTGTGATTACGAACTGTATAATAGAAGGCAGGTAGCTATCTACAGCCAGACGTTGACATTTAACTTAATGAACTTAATCTGAAAGATTGCAAAACAGCATAATTTTTATTAGAATTTTGTAAAGCTTGATTTATTGTTTGGCAAACCGTGCAGTCGAGTGCAACATGCACTAACGGCGGTGTCAGTCGGGAGGGCGTGGGGCTGGTCCCCTCGCACGGCGCGGAGTGCGACCCTCGCCCGCAGCCGTCACCGCGTCCGCACACACAGCACACATCACTAACGATACCGCGATACATTCGTTTTTTTTTTGTTTGCTTCTTGCCTTCGCAGAAAGTAATCGCTGTGACTTGATCGTGTTTCTATAATCTGAGATCGTGAGCTTATGCTTGTGAGTGACGTGAGCTCTATGTGACACGAGTCAACCGCTTCGACCCTTTGTACGCTAGGTACACCAAGGAACTCAGTTTCTTTGTTATGGAGAAGATATTCAGTCGTTTGCTAAATCTGGTGAATCTTTACTTTTGGTCATTAACTTAAATACTTATTCTCGGGAATACCTACGTAGTAAACTCAAAATTAAGCCTTCAGAAATATCTGAACCAACGCTGTTGACTGTTTACACGAAGCAGTTATAAATAAACTAGTTATCTTCACGTGCTCTGACGTCGCGCGTCGCTTCACGCTTGTCAACCAGTACGGTCTCTCTGACGTCGCGCGTCGCTTCACGCTTGTCAACCAGTACGGTCTCTCCCGCTCCCGTGTGCCTGCACTACTCGCAGGTCTGTTGATGTCCGTCATGTTTGTGTTAGGTCTTCCTTCCTAAGGCTGCTTTCAATGTTCGCGAACAACTTTAAAAATGAAGGATGGAATGTCCAATAGTCGATTGATAGGCAAAGTAATGGATAGAGCAGGAAGAGATATTCCTAACCAGGATAAATAACTTCCGGCCCCCCTTGTAACCAAAATAAAACGTGGGATGAAAGCAAACATGTTGCTAGAAACCACTAACCACATTCCAATCAAGGAAACAAAAGTTAGCATTGGTAATAATATTACGCAGACGGATCCCTGAATCGAAAGATGGTTTTCACAACTCTGCAATATTTTTGAACGGCCAATGATACCCCACACTATGGAATATACGAGAATAAAAATATCACCCTCACTTTACGTACAGGGGACATAACAAAAAAAAACCGGTCAAGAGCGAGTCGGACTCGCGCACCGAGGGTTCCGTACGTATACAGGGTGGATTTTTGAGATGGGGCAGTAAGGGCAGCTACCTTAACCGTTGTAGCTACAGGAAAACGGTCTTAGGAGACTGTCCTTAACTTTTTGAGAAATTTTTATTTGCATTCACAGATTTTGAAAAAAAATTACAGTCAGCAGGAAAATGGGCAGTTTTCACAAAAACTTTTGTTTATGCCAATCGATTCTGTTTCTTATAAGGATCAAAAATCTCTATTGGACCAACTGAGGCTTGAGTACTAGAAAAGTCAGAAATCGCAAAAAACTTTTCCCATAAATTTCGTAGGAAATGAGACTCCTAGTTAGTTTTGTATGATGGACTGCTACAATGAAGACTGGCCGAAAATAACCAAAAAAAAAAAAAACTTTGAATTGCGAACCAATACGCGTCATAATTTAATTTGCTTTGAAAACACAATCTTGATGGTTTGTTGCTTAGTTGCTTGCTTGTTGCTTGTAATTTCTGAAATTGTGACAAAAATGACCTCATTTAATTTAGAACGCTACTTGTTAGAAGCTTATTCTTTAAATAATAAAAACCCGTCAGGTGCATTGGAGTGGTACCTACAAGATCAATTACCCGGTGCGTCGAGTGCCAACTAGAAAGATAATTACAAATCTTGTAAATAATCAAGGCACCCTAAACTCCGACATTTATAATAACGTAATAATTAAAGTAAACCTGTGCCTACGTCAAAACGGCTACCATTTTGAACACCTCTTATCTTAGAGCAAAAGTAAAATTTCTAGGTGAGTCTAAATGTAAAGTTTCAAGTTTTTAATTTTAAGGTAAAATGTGTGTAGCGGCCAGTTTATCGATGGTAAAAAAATTAAGTTGGAGTCTCATTTCCTACGAAATGTATGGGAAAAGTTTTTTTTGCGATTTCTGACTTTTCTAGTACTCAAACCTCAGTTGGTCCAATAGAGGTTTTTGATCATTATCTGAAACAGGATCGATTGGCATAAAAAAAAGTTTTTGTGAAAACTGCCCATTTTCCTGCTGACTGTAAATTTTTTTCAAAATCTGTGAATGCAGATCAAAATTTCTCAAAAAGTTAAGGACAGTCTCATAAGAACGTTTTCCTGTAGCTACAACGGTTAAGGTAGCTGCCCTTACTGCCCCATCTCAAAAATCCACTCTGTATATGATGTTGATGATTTCTGAAATACTGTGCTATTTAGAGACATCGTTTTATTTTTCATAGTAATCTTTACATAAACTTCTATCACATAGAATAATTTCAAACTTTTATATTCTATGCAAACTTCGGAGATAAGGGGGGGGGCGGTATTTTTTTTATTTTTCATCAAAAGTGGGAAACTATGCTGCCTAAAAAAAATGTTTGAGATTGTGCAAACAGCGCGCTTTCATAATATGATACCCCACATGTCCTAGTAGTCCCACTTAAAATTTTTAAGACCCACTTTCAGTCCCTTTTGCAAAACAGATATATTTTTTAAAATTTCTTTCTTGTTTGCAAAATAGTTGGGCAAACGTCATCTAAAACTATTCTAAATTTCATGTTGATAGCATTAGTAGTTCTTGAGATATCCAGGTGTGACAGACAGACAGACTTAGTCTCACCATAAGGGTTCCTTTTTACCATTTTGTTACGGAACCCTAAAAATTGTCTAGATTTTATGTTACCGGTTGGTTGACATTTTATTACCATATAAAAAAATTACCAAATCGCGGAAAAGGTAATCGGTTGGGGCCAGGTCCGGCCAGCGGGCTCAGCATGGCATTTTCTATCTCTACTCTACTGTAGAATAGAAATCGCTTGTCTACACTTCTGAAATCTTTTCTTCCCAGAATGCGCTAAGGTAGCCCGCGAAATTAAAAGTTTCTTACGTTTTTTGCAAGAATCAGCATTACAACTGTCCAAGTTCAAAAAATCTACCTTAATAGTACTTATTTCTTTCCCATCTTCGCTGAAGTTTTTCTATAGGTATAAACACTTAAATAAAAAGCGCGATTTGAACCCAACATGTTAATTTCAGCCTATTTTATGATAAAAGTAAAAGAACACCGCCTTAAAGAAAAAACAACTAACGAATCTTTGTCTAGGTTATTTTATATGTAGACTATTTCGGAAGAAAGGTTTCTATCCCAAACTGTCGAAATCGGAGAATAATCATACGTCGTGCTCGATGTTGTAGACAGTTGTCTAGGGTAGAGAAGACAAGGCTCTTCACATTTGATTTTGTAATCGCCGTGCTAAAGACAGTAGAAAACTTTCTGTTGTCTACACAGAAACGTAATTTTTGTCTATTATTCCGCCGCCGATAGCTTCCGTGAGGCCACGGTGGTGCTCCGCCCAAGCCGGGCAGACCTCCACCGTGTCCTCCGGACGATCCACACTGTGGTAACACACCCGGGCGTTTCCTCCCGCTTTATCATGAACAGGAACCTCCCAACAACCGTGTCCGGTGAGGACCTGCGTCAGACGGAAAGAGAAGACGCCGTGGCGCCTCTATAGCCACTCCTCAAAGAGGGGACTTATCGCAATAGTGGCGTGCCCAGCGCTGGGTTGCGACGATCGCACTCTCCATGACGCCATGACATCCCGCCGGAGCTCTGTCCGGTGCCGCAAGTTTGTTCTTGGGATCAATTCATCCCAACTACGGAACCCTAAATAAATATTCACATCCATTAAACATCTTTCGACCTTATGTGCTGTGAATCGCATGTTTATGGTAACAATTTGACTTTGACAGCGCCTTTATTTCTTATCAGTAGCGCGTTTCATAAGTTAATTGTAATGCTGAGCATGAGTTGTGTTGAGGTTGACGGACAGGCTTCGGGGTTGAACGTAACACTGCAGTTCTTTCTCGAGTCGCATCCTTTTAGTAGTAGGTCGGTACTTGGGGCTCATTCCAACGGCAACTGCCAATAGCATTCTTCTGTGACTGCCACACGGGGCCTTTTATTTGAATACTATTTATACTGGCAATGCCAATAACAGCCGGTCTGTTCAGTAAGAATCTCACCGTGAAGACTTAGGTGAAGTAAGCTGTCGTTCCACCTGATGCTAGGATCTCCACCCGATGTTGTGAGTTGGGTGAGGTTGTCGAGCTGTATATTGATTGTGGTGTGTGACGACATTGGCAGACATCCGCATGCAGCTGTCGGAGCAGACGCGCGTGCTGGAGGCGCGCGCCGAGGCCACGGCGGGCGTGGCGGGCGAGCTGCACGACTACTGCCGCCGCCGCGCCGACGCCGAGCACGAGTACGCGCGTGCGTTGGACAAGCTCGCGCGCGCTGCGCACCAGCGGCACAAGGACCAGAAGCATAAGTCAGTGACCGTACCCATAGCGCGCAAATGTACTACTACTCAAATCATACACATCTGGTGGCTCGCGGCCAGCCGAGTGAGAACATTAGCATGCTAAACAACATGGAACAAAAACACTGTCCGAGCCGTGAGGATGTTAGTCATCGTGCTAAGAGTCTATTTATGTGGCCATTATCAAATACACCGCAGTTTTATTTGTATGGGGAATTTTCCTGTAGGTCGACACCCGCTAAACGACGGCCGTGCGGGCCATAACTTATAATCTATCTCGTAAAAATATAACCCTTTGATAATACATATTATTGCAGTACCTATGTGCCTTTTTCGGATCGGACGGGGTTTGTGTTACATGCAGAATAATACCTACGAAAGGACCAGAAGTCATAGATTTTTTCTTTCGAGTAATTTTTATTACAATAAACTATAATGTCTTTTAAAGTGTCTATCGACACTTTATAATTAATTATCTTGCATTGTAATTATATAAAAAAACAAATAAACAAAAAATAAATAAAAAAAAAGCAAAAAAATAAATCATTCATTAATTCCGCAGACGCGAGCAGTGGTCGCTGACGGGCGCGTACGCATGCTGGCAGGCGGCGCTGGACAACACGCGCGCGCTGTCCCGCGACCACGCGGCGCTGGCCGACCTGTACGGCGGGCCGCTCGCCACGCGTCTGCAGCGCGCCGCCGACGACGCGCTGCGCCTGCACCGCAAGTGTCGCGATATTGGTACGTCATTACATGTGCGAAGTTAACTGCCGCGTTGGTCTCGTGGCTGCTGAGAGTTGGGTCGTGGGTTCGATTCCCAGGTCGGGGAAAGTGTTATTGGGTTTTTCCATTAGGAATTTCTCAATAACAGCCTGGAGTTGGGAAGTTGGAGGTGTGATGCCCTTGGAAAGCACGTCCCCGCCGTGTCCTCACTATATGGTACTGCACACAGTGGCCGAGCGCCACGAGGAGGTCGGCGCGGCGCTGGCGGAGGCGGCGGGCGCGGGCAAGGCGCACGCGGCGGCGGCGGCCGAGTGGCGCGCGGCGGCGCTGAAGCTGCGCCACGCCTACGACCAGCGCCAGCGCGTCGTGGCCGCGGACCCGCCGAGGCACAAGAAGCTCAAAGCGCTCGACAAGGAGCTCGATAAGGTAACGTCCTACTTACTTGTCTTCGATCCCGAGTGCCACGTCGGCCATATTTTTTTTAAGGAGCGAAGGGACTTACGTGGTTTTCGAGAGAGCTAATGCTGAACTGGAGGTTAAAATTAAAATTCATAATCACGATTATCTTTCTATTTTTAAGGGAGTACCTTTTGGGGGTGATGATTAAAAAAAAAACCCCGGCCAAGTGCGGACCGCGCACAATGAAGGGTTCTGTAGTTGTGATGAATTTATCCCAAAACAAACTTAACATTGTCGTTGAAATACATGTTCTTCCATACATCGCTATACGCCACGGTCAATTTTACAAGTTTTTTGTCGCATAAATCGCTATATTTTTTATTGCGTTAATTTAGAAGCTTGATTTTTTTAGTGCTCCAAGGGACCGTAGACCAGGGACCGAAACAGGTATGATCAATACCGGTATTTTTCTGTTACAACCGGTAACCGAAATAAAGCTTACCTCTATCTTACACGTGCCGTCGGCATTAATCAAAGGGCGCACATCACCTGTGTGTGAGTCGATCCACGCGCCGACCTATCACGGCCGTGGCTTTTGGTGACCGGTGTTAAAACGGTAATCTAAATAGAGGTAACATATTTCTTCTTCCTATGGTTACCCAGATAGCGGTAACCTTAATCGTAGAGGTAACCGAAATTCTTCAATACCTATACCGTAATTTATAAAGGTTTTCGGTCCCTGCCGTAGACCTACACGTATTTAATATTAATTTCAACTTGATACCTCTAGGCGTTCCTGAAGAAAGGGTCTTGACAGCTCAGATTATAGAAAGAAGCAGATAGACCGCGCGGAACACCGAGAGTGCGGCCAACAAACCAAATACAAATTCAAAAGCGAATACACTCTCGAGTCAGTATAGCACGAAGCGTCGCATCGTTAGTACCTACGTCACGGCCTCTAACAGATAATTTCTGAATAATGCCGTTTTGTATTTTTAACCGACTTCCAAAAAGGAGGAGGTTATATGTTCGGCTGAATGTTATTTTTTTTATTTATGTTTGTTCACCTATATCTCCGTTAATGATGAACCGATTTCGAAAATTATTTTTTTGTTTGAAAGGGTATGCTCCCGAGGTGGTCCAAATCAGAATCTGATGAGAGGATCTCATGGAAATCGAGGGAAAACCTCGAATTTTATAGGCAAACCTATAGCGATTTGGGTATTTTTTATAGTAACTCGTGCATTTACTCCCGAAAATCACCATTTGGTGAAGTGAAACTGATGATGGAGACCACAGATGGCCACCGGAACAACATAATAATAAGTATTTAACGGGTTGCGATTCGATTAGGTACTTTAATATGGTTGCTAAGCAATTTATTCTTGTCACAATGCAAATGGTGAGTGGCAGTTCTCCTGGTTCTTATCAGGAGAACTCCTCAACAATTAACGTCCCAGCATCGGGAAAAGCAATATTTTGTAAAAGGTGATGAGCAGACTTAAGGCTATTGTAACCTAGATAAATTAAAAACTGACTCACTAAAAAGCGAAAAAAAAAAAAAAAACTTTTTGTAAAAAAAAAATAACCGACTTCCAAAAAAACACTACAAAGTGAAAAATAACTTTAATTTCGGAAGTCGGTGTCTTTGGATCTGTATTTTAGTTTTTTGTCACAGACTTCCGAAATTAAAGTTATTTTTCACTTTGTAGTGCTTTTTTTGAAGACGTTTTTTTTTTTTTTACAAAAAGTTTTTTATTTTTCACTTTTTTTTAAACATTGTAAAAACTGTTTCTAAAAACAAAAGAAAGAAGATGGAGTTTCTTTCATAGTTAAAATAATGATTAATCGTCTATTTGGATTTATTTTACGTGTTTATTGTTAGTGACATCTTGAAACACAAAACCTTAACAAAAATCATTCGGTGTTGCTAGTTTATATTGAAACATTTACCGCTAAGTTAGGAAATAAGTATAGTAGTAGAGTGTCGATTTACAAAAATATTTATTTCGTTCTTTTCTGGTTGGTATGTACGTATATAAATAAATAAGTATGTATGTCATGTATGTCTTCGTAAGTGTAACTACTTAATGGATTTTATAATACTTATTACATCAGTCGATTTGCTATAATATATTTTCTTTTTCATTAAAAAAAAAAAAAAATAGACACTTTAATTAAGAACACCAATTTAAACACACTACTACTTTAAACACAATTAAAACACAATCACATATTGTCACTCTCAAATATCGCTCAGTTGCTTTCGCTTGTCTCGTTTTCCAAAATAAACTAACTCCGTCGCGGCCCATACCGGCCTTATATAGGGCCCCGGATAGTTCCCGAAACATCTAGAATAGTCGAGTACATACCGGCCCCGACTGACCGGGTGTCGATAGTTCTAGAATCGAACTTTCTCGAAGCATCTTGACTCTATTAGTTTCGCTACTTGATACTAGATGGCGCTAGTAGTAGGCTTTTTAGTTGTGCGCGCAACAATATGATCAAACGAACTTCATAAGCGAAGTTCGATCAATATTATATGAGTCGCTTCATTCGAAGGTATATTATAACCAGGTAGGCCTTTTAATCTACAAGACAACATGCACACTTTAAGAGATTTATGAAAATCGATATAAGTATCGACTTTTTACGATTAAGTCGATTCTATACTTACCATAACCACACCACTAGTCAAGCTGTCATTCTTTTAGAGATAACATAGACTATGCAAAACTTTATCACCGGGATTGGGTTGGGAGGGAACCTATATCTTCGAATGAAGCGACTCATATAATATTGATCGAACATCGCTTATGAAGTTCGTTTGATCATATATTATATTTCTTCGCTTCATTCTTCAGATATATTATAACCAGGGAGATGTTCAGAGAACAGTTTTGTGTTTGATAATTAAAACAAATATTTTGTAAGAATAAAATGGTTTTAATCAATATAAACATAATAAATATTAAGAATAAGTATTTAACTAAACGTGTATTTATTTCTAATACTTACTTAATAATAATTTGTAGGTACATAATATCTTTAAGATTAGTCTCAAAACTGTAATATATTAGTTACTCGGTAACTTGACCATGGAAGATCGCTTGAGCAAAGTTATCGTCGTCTAATTGGACGATGATAATATTGGGCAAAACCCTTAGACGCATCAGTCCCTCCCGCGGCTTTTGTTATAGAGTCGACGGAGACCCCGGCCGCGGCGGCTGCGGACGTGGCGGCGCGCGGCGTGGCGCGTGCTGTGCGCGCCACGCCGCCACGTCCACGCCGCCACGTCCACGCCGCCACGTCCACGCCGCTCTCGCTCAACATCTGCTTATTGACTGTGCTGATGCGCCCTTGTAGGGGCGCTTCACAGTGATTAAGAGATTGGATACATTAGCAGGCCGGTCTTTGTCTGTGACGTGGAGATAATCTTCGAGAGCGGTCGCGGGGCAGATGCGAAGGTTTTCTCTAAAGTACGGCAGGAATAAGGTCTGTTGATCACGACCAGCCGCGGATGTTTTTATAATATCTTTGATGGCTATGTTTATACCGTTTGATCCTACTGTTATATTTTCAAGCTTTATCAACGATAGTGTTTGAACGCGTTGGGCAGTACTTAAAGCTAATAAAATTACCACTTTTTTCGTTATTTTTTCTCTACTAAGGGTTCTATTGGGGTACAAATTAGAAACATAATTCAGAACGATCTGTGGGTCCCATGTAGTGCAGTGTAGCGGCATCAACACCGCCACATGCGAACTACGCGTCACATTGACGTCACGCAAATCCTGCATCACGCAAGCAGAGTTTACCACGCAACTAGCATATATACAACGTCCCGACATCAACCGTCGGGCAGTTGCCCACCAGACACAACACCCGTCTGGTCGGAGGATCCTCCCTTTTCTATGGTGGATGAGTGAACTTTACACCCTGTTCCTCATTCCACCAAAGCAGTACTTAGGGAAGCTAGGTTTTAATTTAAACGCTCCTTTGAGCAGTCGTTTAATTCGGTCGTCAGATCCGATATTACCGCCTATTATAAGGGATAACGGATCTGTGACTATTTAGAGTTCCGTACGAACTTCCCTTAACAAACTGTTCACTTAAAACGCGTAATACTATCGGGACAGAGCAATCAAAAAAGTAATAATAATTTTTTACGAAATATTGCCACCACAATTTGAACGACACGTTATATTGCTGCATCGTGTTCTTTGACAATGACGCCAGCATCAGGTCCAGGGCTAATTCGGGGACGCCGCGCAGCGAGAACGCCTGCCTGAGAGTACTGCGGCACCCAGGATAAGGGGATTTCTGTAACATGATACGATATGATGTTCGTTAGGGTATATCCAAATAATATCGGAAACTATTGTTTTCATTAATTGTGGATGGCCAAAAAGGAAAGACTAGGATACCGGTGGCACTTTCCTGTGTGATTTTGTGAAGACACTTAAGAATAAGTGGGAAAGCGGGAAAAGCATAAAAGAACTTATTGTTCCAGAGCGCTGTAAATGCATCTATGGAAAGAGCATCAGGATCCTTTCTCCATGACATATCCTGACATTTGGCATTGGCCCGAGAGGCAAATAGGTCGATTTCAGGTTTACCGAGACTTTTTGATATTAGTTCAAAGGCTAAGACGGAAAGTTCACATTCCGTGTCGGGATTTCGCCTTCGAGACTCTTCATCTGCTTCGTAATTTGCCTTGGTATTAATGTACGAAGCAAATAACCACATGTTTCTCTCTTCAGACCATTGCCAAATTTGTCTAGAAAGATTATTTAAATGGGGGAATTGGATTCCACCCATCCGATTCACGTAGCTGATGGCTGTTGTGTTATCAACACGCAGTAAAACAGAACAATTCGATTTTTTACTTGCGAAATACTTTAAGGCTAAGAAAACAGCCAACAACTCTAGGAAGTTGATGTGTTGTTCCAGTTCACTATTTTTCCAACCTCCATGAGCTCGTTCGTTGTTACACACCGCTCCCCAGCCGGTACGTGAAGCGTCCGTATAAACTTCTAATTTGAAGTTAGGTGTTTTTATAGTGTTTTTAGAATTAAGCACATTCCTTTGCCACCAACTTAAGTCATCTAGAATTACAGGGTGAGGCTTGAACTGTCTTTCAAAGCTAGGACATTTTTGTAAGGCTAGAAATTTTTGCCTTTCAACATTTTTTGTATAGCCAACCATATTTGACCGTGGGACACGCGGCTATCAAAACTCCTATTAACTGAGCAAATTCTCTGACTGAGCACTGAGGCAATTCTGAGAATTTTTCAACTAGGTCTACAATTTTTTGTTGTTTGTCAGATGGCAAAGAAATTAATTGATTTACTGAATCAAACTTAAATCCCAGGTATTTACAGGTTTGTTTAGGCACAAGAGAGCTCTTTTCGTAATTCACTACGAACCCGAGACACTCTAAAAGGTTTAAGGTAGCTTTAACGTTTTTTAGGCATTCTTGATAATCATCACCGATACAAAGGATATCGTCGAGAAAAACAACATTTTAGAAGCCTTGATACCGCAAATGGGAAACCACTTCTTTCATGATCTTAGTAAAGTCCCTTGGAGCTACTGAAAGGCCATACGGCATACAATTTAACTCGTAGGTTGAGTTTGAGTTCTCATTAACGAATTGGAATCTTAAACATTTGCGATCAGATTTACGAATTGTTTTAAGGAAATATGCTTCTTTCAAATCTATAGTAGCCATAAAGCCATGAGTAGGTAATAATTTAGATGCCGTTCGGTAGTCTTCCATTTTGAAGTGTAATTTTGAAACAAAATGATTAAGTTTTTTAAATTTAAAATAAATCTTTTATCACAATTAAATTTTAAGGCTAAAAATGTTTTGGAAATAAACTGGTGCTTACTAGGTTTGCAAGGGCTTCTCGCACCTAATTTTAACAATTTTTGTATAGCTAAAAACATATCGACCTTTCAGTCGCTGACATTGAAACGTAAGGTACATGAGTTTGTGTTACGTTAAAATCAAACGGTATAGGAAAACCATTACGTATCCAATATAAAATTACAGAATTAGATGTAATTTTGAGCCAACAATCATAAAAATGATATATTCTACCAGCGTGTTGTACCTGAGCTATTGGCGCATCGCAGGTGCCCTCGACTTGTTCGCAGCGACCGAGCTCGACGTCAGCTGAGTTGGAAAACGACGGCCCGTGGTGCTGTTCGCCCTGTGCGGACCCCCCCCCCCGTTTCTGTAGGAACCGCGAGGGGCCTGACCAGTTTCCCTGGTAGGTACCTGGTTGTCGATATTGATACTGGGGACGTGAGTTAGACGTCGTTGGTTCTGTCACGGGGGTACCCTTTTGACTTCTTGGACCTTCTTTAATCGACATGCCTTGCTTCTCGATTGTTTTGGAAGCTTTTATTTTTTCCCCTAATTTGTTGCCATATAACGTTTCGTCCCTTTCACAGTCCTGAACGACGTTTAGAAATGGTTTGGCTAATGCGTAATTGATGACGCTAATTCGCGATTGTGTTTCCTGATAATGAAGATCACTCAGGATACGACATCCATCGCTCATAATCCTTATTGCTTCAATTTTATTGTCGCTCGTAAGCATTATTCTCAAAGCTTTATTGATGGCTGAGACGCCAACCCCCAATTGCTGCTGCTCAGTTTCCTTCCTCTTGTCTCTATGACGAGATGCTTCAGATATAGCCGCTGAAACTTCGTTATTCAGCTTGGGTGCTTGAAGCAGAGAGCAGTTTTCAGGCACTAGATAATCTTTAAACAACTTATCTTTTGCTTCCTTTGATAATCCCTTCTTGAGGATAGGTTCCCATCGCTGAGCTAAGCTGTGATGAATTTTATCACCAAACTTTGGAGTGTTATCGGATTCTTCTCCGAGTGCTATCAATAGCTCTGGATCAAGCTCTGGGCAGGTACTATCTTCCTGACTAGGAGTGGATGCTTCCGCGGTCGGCATGGGAACGTCGTCAGGGATATCTTTAGGTGCACCTTCAATCGCCATCAGATTTTCTTCAACGTTGGCGCCGGGAGCGGAACGTAAGGATTCGTTATCGTCTGAAATGTATAAGACTTAACTTTGAATTCCACCTTTTTCTTCTTTGTGTTAACTCGCGGTTAACCGCTAGAATTATGGATAAAATAGCTAGGTTTCATTCTTGTGGGGCATCATTTAGTTTGTAATAATTATGTGCATAATAGTACAGCCATCGTGTTAACTCTCGGTTAACCGCCAGGCGAGACTATCCCATGTGTTCAAAAAATCATAGCCTTCGTGTTAACTCACGGTTAACCGCCGGGCAAAAAACCGTACTAAATGAATAGCACATAAGCACCATAAACATAATAGGTAACACAATGTAACAATACGCCTGTAATCCTCACGGGATTAGGTGGCGCCATAAAATAATTTATAATTGAGGGTAGTTGTAAGTACAATACATACCGGAATCAGATGAAGATTCAATTATAATTCTACGACGTTTACGTCTTCGTTTATCTTCCAGCTTCTTGATTTTACGTCGATAGTCTTTAATTTCTTGAGAGTATTCTCGTTTTTTCGGCATTTTTAAAGACTAGTGAGCGCGAGGCGCGAGTGTGCTTGCTGTCGTGCACGAAAAAAGAATGACAGCTTGACTAGTGGTGTGGTTATGGCCAGTATAGAATCGACTTAATCGTAAAAAGTCGATACTTATTTGGTGGTATGAGGAACAGGGTGTAAAGTTCACTCATCCACCATAGAAAAGGGAGGATCCTCCGACCAGACGGGTGTTGTGTCTGGTGGGCAACTGCCCGACGGTTGATGTCGGGACGTTGTATATATGCTAGTTGCGTAGTAAACTCTGATTGCGGGATGCAGGATTCGCGTGACGTCAGTGTGACGCGTTGTTCGTATGTGGCGATGTTGATGCCGCTACATCACTCCCCTCCGGAGACCGGAGGTCGATAGTGGGCTGAGTCGTGTATCTTGCGATACTTGCCAGTGCCAGTTGAGGGTTCCAGTGAGTCGGAACCTGGTGCCGCATAGTTCTCGGTGAGTCGGAACTGTCTGCGGTGATTCCCCAGTGAGTCGGGGTGGCGCTGCGGTATGCTCCAGTGCGTCGGATGTAGTACAGCGCCGGGTTGTGGCTGGCTGCTGGCATCGACCAGGAGAGGCATGTTCTCTGCTTGTGGACCGGCCGAAAGTGCTGTGCCAAGGTTGCTGATGAGGCTGTGGGTGATGACCAGGAATGCGCGTCCGCTGCATGCTGGTGGTCAGGATACCCGATGAAGCCGTGGGTGCTGGCTGGCTGTGTGACTCGCCGCTCGAAAGCTTGAGGAAGTGATGATGATGATGACAATGATGACGTCAAGCTGAAGTAGTTGCACGAAGGCTGCGCTGACGTTCATACTCGGGGTCACCAGTTTGGTGGAATGAGGAACAGGGTGTAAATTCACTCATCCACCATAGAAAAGGGAGGATCCTCCGACCAGACGGGTGTCGTGTCTGGTGGGCAACTGCCCGACGGTTGATGTCGGGACGTTGTATATATGCTAGTTGCGTAGTAAACTCTGATTGCGGGATGCAGGATTCGCGTGACGTCAGTGTGACGCGTTGTTCGTATGTGGCGATGTTGATGCCGCTACACTTATATTGATTTTCATAAATCTCTTAAAGTGTGCATTAAAGTGTGCATGTTGTCTTGTAGATTAAAAGGACTACCTGGTTATAATATATCTGAAGAATGAAGCGAAGAAATATAATTATCATGGGCTATAAGACGTCACGATAAAGAAAATATAGCTATCAAAAACAATAAAATATTGGTGTCTCAAAATAAAAATATCGCAAATGTATCGTTTATTAGCACGATGCATTTGCGATATATTTTGTTGTTAATTTGACGTACGTATAATGTTAATTTAAAAAAAAAACTGATTTAAGAAAAAAACACTTTCACTTTTTAGTGTTTTTGTACAAACCTACTTACAGAAATAAATCATTTATCATTTATAAGGGTTCAGTGTTTTCCTTTTGAGGTACGGAACCCTACAAATGATCTAAATTCAAGATTACGGCGATAACAATTGTGAGTTTCTAGGTATAAAACATTTCCATGCCGAAAATTTTAGTAAACTCTTACCAAATTTATCTTGACTTTCCCCAACAATGTAAATGAATCTTGAATGTTACTGACTTGTGTTGCGTCCCCAGCGGCGCGCGCGGCACGGCGCGGCGCGCGCGCGGGCGCTGCGGGCGCGCGCCGACTACGTGCTCAGCCTCGACGCCGCCAACGCCACGCTGCAGCGCTACTACCTGGACGACATCGCCGACATCATACTGGTAACGGTGCACGCGACTGCCGCCGCGAGCTGCTCCCGACTAGGAAAACATTCTAATTTCATTTTGCTACGTAACATGTAATTGCATTCCCTTTGTTACCCGACTACCAAGGAAGGGTTATGTTTTTTTAATTATACGAAAACTTTATGTTTTGGCAGGTTGATTGAGAGAAATAACCTAAAAAACCAAAACACAAGAAAAACGGATACAATTGTTACGTGGCAAAGTGTTATTTGATTTTCTTAGTAACAGCCCGGAGTTTGGAATGTCCATGTGATGCCCCGTGGTTCCTGCGTCCTGCTCCCTGCGTCCTGCTCCCTGCGTCCTGCTCCCTGCGCCCTCCTCCCCGCGTCCTGCTCCCTGCGTCCTGCTCCCTGCGTCCTCCTCCCCGCGTCCTGCTCCCTGCGTCCTGCTCCCTGCGTCCTGCTCCCCGCGTCCTGCTCCCTGCGTCCACCTGTGTCTGCGCACACACGCATGCACTATAATATCTCACGCACCGAAGGATTATTATTTTTATGGCCTTGTTAGAAGAGGCTGTAAAACCTAAACTGATATAGATATTTATCTAATTAGTCTTGTCAGTATTTATTAGAAAGCTAGATGTTTATTCGCAAAACTAGGCCTTCATGGAAAAGAAGGACAAGAAACTCCATGGAAACAGTATTAAAGTATTCTATCAACATATTTCTTACATTTCCATAAATTATCGTTATCTCAAAACAGTTAATTCTTCTTTCGATCATTACTCGGATTAATAGCAATATTATAACAAAGGAAAAGAACATGAATATTCCATTATACATTTTAACACATTAGCAATATTGGCAATAATCTACCTTACACAACAACATAGCATTAATTGAGGTATAAAATCAAATTACTTAACTTACGTGACACCTGGTCGATCTAGCCCACACAACAACGGCACTAGAACCAACCAACTGACTATCATCTGCCGGTTTTCCAACACACTTGTGTGCGGTAAACTGCGGCTGAAAAACTTAATAGACACTGACTTCTCACGGCATGGGAAGTCGCCACGCGCTGCCGGAGCAGGCCCTCCCGGGCGCGGCTCATTTGATGCGCCTGTCTGACCTCCACCCAACGCTCCTTCCTTTCACGTGATCACAAGATTCAACAACGATATGATTTTTTTAAATTTATTTACGAGTATTAAGTTCGGACAACAATATGGTCCAATTGTTAGTAAAATACCATATCACTAGTGTTAGTAGTACACAAAACAAAAATAACAACAGCTGATGACTGCGGCAGGATGTGCAGAGAACGATAAAGCAAGCAGGAATATGCTACCTGACCATTCTCCCCACATAGTGCCTCAGAACTGGGCTGTGAGGGCTCTCCACCACTGTTTTCAGGATGCTATTGTCACTGACCCGCGTTCTACGCATCAATGATGCGACTTTTTTTGCGAATCACTGCATGGAAGCCATTAGTTCGGTTCTGAGCAAACATCTCCGATGCGCTACAGAAATGGGGCAGTTTCAACAGCATCCTTAAAACATTGCTAAATTGGATGCGTAAAACATCTAGCGATCTTTTGATGTAGCTGACCCATAGACTCCCCGCATACAGACCTTGACAAAACGCCTTGAACAGGGTGATTTTGATTTGGTCCGCACAACGAGAGAATCTACGGGCCAACATGTTCCCTCGGACCGCCAGTGTCCTACGTTTCCTTGCGATGTCTGCATTATCTTTAAGGTCGTCGGTAAGTATGTGCCCTAAGTACTTAAATTGGTGGACTTTATTTATGCTCATACCATTTAGATAAAAACTAGGTTCATAATTAGGGCACCTACCGGCGCGCGGCGGCCCTAAAGACCGTGTATTCACACTTACGGACATTGTACACAAGGCCGTGCAAGGCGGCACACTCCTCGCAGACAATCAACATTTCTCTGATAGATCCCTCAGTCGGGCCCAGAAGTACCATGTCGCCCGCGTAGCTGATGCTGTTAATACTAACACTACCAACCCGGCAGCCGACACGCATACCACTGAGCCCGACTATGAGATAGCAACAAACAATATTTGAATATTATATCAATCTCAAAATGAATGATCTAACGCTCTACATTTTGAGCTAACGTGGTGGGCGCCCGCAGTGCATGGAGGTGGGCTTCGAGGCGGGCGTGGGGCGCGCGCTGCGCACGGCGGGCGCGGCCGAGGAGGCGCGCGCGCGCGCGGCCGGCGCGGCGGCGGGCGGGCTGCGCGCGGCCGCGGGCGCGCTGGACGCGGCCGCGGGGCGCGCGCGCCTGCTGGCCGCGCACGCCGCGCCCTTCGCGCCGCCGCGCGCGCTGCCCTTCGTGGGCGCCGCGCCCGCCGCCGCCGACGCCGAGCTGCGCGACCTGCTGGCCGACGCGGCCGACGCGCGCGACGACGCGGCCGAGCGCGTGGCGCAGGAGCTGGCGCAGCGCCTGGCGCAGCTGGAGGCGGGCGCGCGCGAGCTGCGCGCCGAGTGCCGCGAGAACGCCAAGACGCTGGACGCCGCCGAGAGCGAGCTCGTCAAGCAGGTGCGCGACTGACGACGCGATCATGATCACGGGACTAGTTCCTCCCGTAGAATCCGCTCGCGACGCTTATGGCTCGTTCTAGTATTAATAAATTATCAATTTATCATAACTAATAACCGTGGATACCATGTTGGATTATTTTTGATTTGTAGCCATTTCTTTGTTTATGGAATAAACATTAGGTATATTATGTATTCAGATGGAGGGCAGCGACTCCATGTGGGACGTGAGCGGCCTGTTCGGCGCGGGCGGCGCGGGCGCGGCCGGCGTGCCGCCCGGGCCGCCGCCCGTGCCCGACGACCAGGAGGACTACTACCTCGCGGTCAGTACTCGCTCCCTCCGGGACACGTGACGTCTGTTCCAAAATTTGCAGTCTATCTCAGTAGTCTAATAATTGGACTTTTAAAAAACCTACAGAATTTACGTAACAGTTTTTAATGTAAAACATCTATACAGGAAAAGTTTTTAACCAGTGCGCAAATTTTTTTTGGTGGTTCAATATCAGTAACAGAACACATTTCCATTATTTATTCAATACATTTTTTAAATTTTTTATCCTACTTTAAATCAGCAAAATATGGACACAATCTATTCGTAATAATATGAACGCGCGCGGCGGCCGGCGCAAGCGGCGGTGTTGCACGGGGGTTAAACCCCTCCCGGGCGGCAGGGCGCGCCGGGCGCTGTGGCCGACAGTTCGCTCATCGCACGCGCTGTCGTGTGACGTCGCGTCTAATCGATTCCCCGCGCAAGCGCCGCGCCGCCGCCGCCGCACGTGTGCCGTGCTACCGGTCACGATGTCGGACTTCAGTAACCGCGAGTTTTACGAGATGGTGCGAGTGTATGTACTGAGTGATAAAAGTTTGCGAGCTGCTCGCAGAATGTATGCGACGGAGAGCATACCTCGAATGCGAGCCCATGGAATCCTTAACCCCGCGGTCCCTAATGAAAGGACCATTTTAGCGACCACTCAAAGGCTGCTTGATCACGGACAGTTCAGAACCCCGAATCATGCCCGAAGGTCTGGCAGACCCTGACTGGCGATCGAAATCGAAGAAGCCATCCTAAGCCCATTAAAGTATGAAGGAAAAATTGGAATTACTCTTCAAATAACTACAGGTCACGGCCTAAACATAAAAAAGTCTAGTTCGAACCTGATAAAATTAGCGATCAGTACATTGTAACCCACGTAAATACCTACGCCGGCGAATCGAGCTAGCGCACAGCTGATAGGTAGGTACTTTCGCGCGTTCCGCTTCGCCGCGCGCCGCCGGGTAGCCATACAACCACTTTTAAAGTAAACATCTTTCGTTAACGATATTTTTTGTTTTTTATACTAAGACGTATCAAAATAAAAAATATATGTTTAATAAAACTCGTTTAAGTTTAACTTGTCAAAATTTGCGCAGTGGATAAAAACTTTTCCTGTAGACACACGTAAAACTGTTTGCTGGCGGGGCGACGCATGCCACGTGGTATCTTGTTCATCGCCAGTATCAAAGTGCATCGATCACGTGTGAGCTGTCGCGTTACAGAAGTTCCGGTCGTACGTAGCGTGCGCGGGGCGCCTGGCGCGCCTGGAGAGCAAGAGCGCGGCCGTGCGCGGGCGCCTGCTGGCGGGCGCGCCGGGCGGGCCCCCGGGCGGGCCCCCGGGCGCGGGCCCCTCGCCGCCCTCGCCGCCGCGCCGGGCCGCCGCGCGCCTGCGGCGGGGCCAGTTCGCGGGCCCGCTGGCGCTGCGCCTGCCGCGCGTGCTGACGTCGTGCGTGCGCGTCATCGCGCGCTACGGGCGGCGCCACCAGGGCGTGTTCCGCGTGTCGGGCTCGCAGGTGGAGATGCAGGCCCTGCGCGCCGCCTTCGAGCGCGGCGAGGACCCGCTGGCGGCCGTGCGCGACGCGTCGGACATCAACTCCGTGTGCGGCCTGCTGAAGCTGTACCTGCGCGAGGTCAGTGCCGTGCTTTCGTTCTCACGATCCGGTGATAGTAAAGAACTCTACGATCGTAGACCTTTGTCGATTCTGCCAGCTCTCAGTGAGGCGTTTGATTGCGTTAACCGTTAGACGCTTCTACTGAACCTGGAGCACTGTGGAAGTAGAAAGATAATTCAACGACGTACTCATTAGGGTTTGAAATGACAACGGACATTCCTCAAGGTTCATAAGTACAATTTTTCTCCTAAATCATCTTTAATCTTAGTAGCAACAGTTACTTACCTGCCTGACCTGTATTCTGGTGCCCTTTCAGTGAGCTCGAGTCCTGTTTGGTACTCGTAATTCATGGTTTTTACATACTTTTCGGTCGAAAAACACGTTTTTTTACCAAAACATAAAATGTTTGTTCGTAATATAATCCACTAATTACATAGGTCGCTAGCCCGCGTGGAGACGCGTCTTTTGCCACCTCCCACCTAAACGAATCCAAACACTACATATGTGCTATTTTTTTTTCTCAAGAGTTTACTATTGCGTTGGATATCCTGCCTGCAGCATCAGCTCATCGTGTTGCCACCATAGGATTGTATGTAGAATTAAATACTCATCAAAACGAATCCAAACACTACATATCTGCTATATTGTTTCCATGACTGTACTAGTGTGCTGGATATCCTGGCTGCAGCATCAGACCAAGAATTCCATAATCTTGCATAGTTATAATTATAGCATACATGGGGGTTTCAAATTTTAGTTCATACATATATTATGTTTGAAAGTAAAGTAAATACCGGTAAATATGTAGTATCGATTGGCAGGAGGAGGGGAATGGGAGGAGGGGTGAGGGAAGGGGGGTGTTTCTCCTTTCCCCTGGCATTACTCGCATGAAAAGGTAACGCACCGTTCTTGAGAAACACAAATTACTGTAACCTAACCTCAAAACTCTTTAAAGTTGCTTAAAAGGCGTAATTGGGCTCAATTGTTTAAAAAGAAATAACCACGAAGGGAAATAATAAAGAGCGGCGCTTTGCGGGGTCCCTATTTCTGAATGGTTTAAAAAAAAACCTAAACACGAAGCAGAAAAAAAACCAAATCCCCTTCGAACCTAACCTGTCCGAGTCGGGGTGCCCCAAGTCCCGAGCTCGCTTCGAACCGAACCTGTCCGAGTCGGGGTGCCCCAAGTCCCGAGCTCGCTTCGAACCGAACCTGTCCGAGTCGGGGTGCCCCAAGTCCCGAGCTCGCTTAGCTCGCTCTTGCATGCTAAGCTCTCCTAGTAACAGTAGTAACATTGCCTGTTGTACACAATTACACATATCAGTGGAGGTACACTAACTTTCTTCTGAGCAGGATTTCTAGGTTGTTACAAAAACAAAACAACAAATATTCAATGAACATTCATACATTTTTCCTTTCATCCATAATAATTTACAACTGTAATTAGTTCCTGAAAAGGTTCACTTTTATTTCTTTCTACATCTCTTATCCACAGATATTCATAAATTAAACCAATCGTTATTGTCATTTTGTAGATTATTGTAAAACTAGCTTCTGCCCGCAACTTCGTTCGCGTGGAAGTCGTAAGGCACCACAATATGCAAAAATAGCAACCACATTTTTATACAAAACTGCCTCGTTGGTCTATTGGTCGCAAGTGCTACAGTTGGGAATGAGGTCCTGGGTACGATTTCCGGGTCAGGCAAAGTGATATAGGGTTTTCCGTCTGGAATTTCTCAGTTAAAGTCCGAAGTCTGAATTTGTGCCCGGTTAGTGGCAATAGGCTCGCCTCGTATTCCATGGGAACTAAACATAACTGGCGAAATTGAATGTGGGTGTACTATAGGTAGGTACACCTCTGCCTAACCCTTTGGGGAATACAGACGTAATGCTATGTTATTTTTATAAAATATAAATACACACTTAAACTCACGCCTACTTCCCACGGGGGTAGGCAGAAACTATAGAACGCCACCTGCTACGCTACTTACATACTCCTTTTGATTCGTTTACGTTCATACATCTGGTCACCTGCGCACCTGTCCTTTCTGAAGAACATCACCAATTAGGTCACTATATTATGTCCTTCTAGGGGTTTCCACTCACATCTTCCTTGTAAATACCTTTTGTTAGTCGCCTTTCATTCATCCTTTCAACATGACCAAACCATATTCTATGTTAGCAGGCCTATGTCCCACAGTGGATGTCTTTCGGCTGAAATGATGATGATTTGATAAAACTACTAATTAACGATTTTCAGACGTTTTCCTTCACTTGTGCTGTGAGACTTTGCTTTTTGTCGAATTTTATGATTCTAGGTCAACGGGATGTACCTTATAGGATTTGATTAATTTGCGAGTATCAAAATATGTCACATAAATGGCCGTATTTTTTAATGCGTTTACTTAGAAGTTGGTTTTTTTTTAACTCCAGGGAACCGTAGACCGTATTTGAAATTAATTTAAACTTGATACCTCCACGCGTTCCCGAGAAAAAGGAACTGTCAGACAGATAGACAGTCGGATAACGAAGTGAGGTAAATAAAGATACGGAACCCTAAAATGTAAGATGGAGTCTCACTTGTTGAGCCTTCCAAAAGTTAAACTCCAATCTTCATGGCAGGAACAATGGAATATTACTGGAAGAAAAAAGGGGAGGTTTTACTATGCAGCACAACCAGTCATAAAAACAAAACCTTGGTTCCACGGTTACAAAAAAGTCTCCAAAACAGTTATATCCGTTCTTTGTCGTATTCGTCTAGGTTTTAGTTGTACTCCCGTTTTTTTGCGCAAAATCCGTGTTCGGGACTCCTCTCTCTGCGAGTGCGGGTTGGAGGAGGGCACCCTGGACCACATCTTCTTCGAATGCTCGAACAACGTTCCACTTTTAGATTTATATAGTCGCCTCCCTAAATTTAAGATCCCTCTTCCGACTAATTTTTCCTCCTTACTAACATATTCCTCTCCAGATCTGCTTGTGGCGCTGATGACCTTCATCCGTCACAATAACATAAAGTTATGAAGTATTCCGTTTGTGTGGGTGTGGTATGCGTATATTTTATGTTTTAACAATTATAATTTATTTATTTATTTTTTGTTTGTTTCAGTCCCATACTAATCCAACAAGATCTACATTGTATTCAACTGTATCAATCGAAGAGTTTTATTAGTTTTTTTAACACCTAATTGTTGTTTTAATTTAATATTTTTTTTACAATACACACTTGATTTCTCAACTCACTTTAGAAATTGGCAGAATAGTCGACACCGGCTTTGCTTGCCATTCAACAAAAATAGAATAGAATAGAGGTAAATAAAGATACGGAACCCTAAAATGTAAGTTGGAGTCTCATTTCCCACGATATGTATGGGAAAAGGTTTTTGCGATTTCTGACTCATCTAGTACTCAAACCTCAGTTGGTCTGATAGAGTTTTTTGATCCTCATATGAAACAGAATCTATTGGAACCAAAAAAAATGTTGTAATGACAATTTCCCAGGGGTGATGGGGTAGTAAGGTACCCCTTACTGCCCCATCACAAAAATTCACCCTGTGTAAGCCATGATGATTAAAAGCTTAGCTCCATAAAGATATAGCGTGATGGTAAAATCTGTATCTGCATTGTTCTAACCGTTCGGCTCGTCTTTTATCAATTTACTGTAAACTATAGAGGAATACAAACATAATGCAATATTGCTCTTCCCCCATAGCAAATAGCGTGATAATATAAAGCCCACAGACTGCCCAGACTTATGGAAATATCTATGAAAAATTTGAACAGAAACTATCTGGTGGAATTTGCGTGATGCTGGAACATGCATTCATAGAGGAACACAAACATAGTTCAATATTGCTCATCCCTCATAGCAAATAGCGTGATAATATATAGCCTATCAATTGACCAGGCATACGTATAGGGAATATCTCTGCAAAATTTGAACAGAATCTGTTCAGTAGAATTTGCGTGATGCTCTAACATACATACAGACAAACAGACAAAAATTCTAAAAATTATCTTTTTGGCATTGGAATCGATCCCAGACCTTATTGCAATTACTTTTTTTCAAAAATATTCAATGTACAATTTTGACTTCGCTACGATTTTATTATATGTCCTGGCCTGGCACACAGTTGTACAGTTTTTGTTTTAATGTTCCACGAACAATATACTGAGGCAGATTTGGTTGTCAATCGCCTATTTTAACTTTTCGTTTTCGCTTTTTATCTGATTTGAGGTTAGGAACATTTTTTATTAATTTCTCGAAAAATATGCACTACCTTTTAATAAGAGTGGTAGCGTTATAATCCGGGACTCCAACCCCTACTAGTTTTAACCACTAGATCCAACCCGTAAATACCCATTATGCGTCTAAGATCTCTACCGCAGCTAACAAAAAAGTGGATAACCTTGAAACGGCTGAACCGATTTTGATAATGAACCACCGCTAGAAAACACAAGCAAATCGTTTCATCCGTTTAAGAATTACGGTGCCACAGACAACATACACACACCTACACACACACACACACACACCTACACCTTCACCTACACACACAAACACACACACACACAAACCCACACACACACCTACACACATACATAGCGGTCAAACTTATCACAATTTGGTTGTGTACCTTGTATTTTCTCACCTAGGCTTTTGCTGATAATAACAAAATAGTTTCACTAATTCGACTGAGTGATCTGGCGCGGGTGAAAGTGTGTGCAACTGTGTTGGGGGTTTCTTTCGTTTTAGTTCTATTCGTGATTTTGTTGATTGCTTCCCAGAGTTCTTTACTATTTTGGCCGGCGTTTTTTTTATCTCGTTCTGTTCGTGTTAATTTTTATTTATTTTTAAAGAGTTACAGAAGTTTCTGTAGCGAGTGTATATGATACTAATAGGGTAGTGTCATCTGGAGACGATTTTACTCTTTTGTGCATGTTATCTGTATGCGTCATACAGCGGAGAGGTCCTGGTGTGATCCATGACTTTATAATTCTTTTGCGGTTAGGTGTTTTGACACTTTGGGTGTTTCGCTCTATGATCTGCTTAATGGAATATAAGAGGAATTCTGCTGCCGTGTTAGGATCCTGCATTTCATATATCTTATTTAAATCGAGAGTCTAGGTCTGAAGATAGTTCATCGTAATTTAATCGCGTAATTGTGTTGGAGGTGCTTGATCGTTGTGTTACTTTGTGTAAAAAGAGAATCACTGTTTCGTGGTCGGTAAGAGCAGAATGCGCTACTAGTGCATGAGCCGATAATTTGGTCTTTAGTATTATGTGGTCTAAGCAATTTCCCGGTCTGGTAGGGAGCGAATTAGCTGGGAGATGACCAAAAGTAGCTAGTAATAATGTATTTATTATTTTCTCATCACAAATGTTGGTTTGGACAGAAGGTGCTTAATCAAAAAAAATAGGGTTAACATTTGTGAGAGACTGGTGCCCGAAAAAGGCATAAAATACCTGTGTTACGGGTCACCAGGCCCCCCAATACTTAAATATGAACATACTAATTTAGATTAATAATTAACAAAGTAAGTATGTGATGAAGTTAACTTAAATTCTAGGTACAATTAAATATAAAGAAAGAAAAGAAAAATTATCTGACTGGACATACATATTATATGTGATTTAAGTTTGTGTGTGTGTGTGACTGAGTGAGTGTGTGTGTGTGTGTGTGTATGTGTGTGTGTATGTGTGACTGAGTGAGTGTGTGTGTGACTGAGTGAGTGTGTGTGTGTGTGTCTGTGTGAGTGTGTGTGTGTGTGTGATAGTGTACATCTGTAAAGGAGATATAAATTTAGTGAAGAGGGATCAGAAGACTCTCAGTAGCCTGATAATTGAGAGTTTTAAGCCACATACAATTAATTTAAAATTCGATCTAATCATGGGGTATATTGAGAGTGTTGTATTGATTTTATTATACAAATATCCTCCAAGAAAACAGTAAAACCTTTGTGAGAGAATGGTGCGAAAGAATTTAGTAGGACAGACAGTACCTTTCCTTCGCTTATCTTTGTTGAGATTAGGATCATATTTTATTTCTGTATGTTTTTTGCGTATTATTGTGAATATGAAGGTCTGCCTGACTGTTAGAATATCCCAACGTTTATACAACTCAGCAGTTGGATAACGAAAAGGGAGCCCAGCTCCAACCTTGAGTACGGCTCTCTGTGCTATTTCAACTTCCAGAAGGTGCACTTTTCCTGATCCTCCCCAAGAGTTTATGCAATAGTTGGCTATTGACTGGCAGAGTGCTGAATAAACCGTTTTGGTAGTCTTAAAATCCGCCACATGTCTTAGTGTCTTAAAAAATGAATCTTCAGCTTACGAATCTCAGTGACGAGAATGTCAAAGTGAGGCTTAAAAGTTAGTGTCTGATCGATATACACTCCAAGGTATCTAATAACGTCCGTTCTCTGTAGGGGTGGACAAGGGCACGAAGAAGGGGTCAAGTTGGTACAAGTCGTCGTGTGAGCAGTAATATTGAGTGTTGTGGGTGGCAGAAGATTTCTCCTAGGTGCAAAGGCAATATACTTGGTTTTTGATACATTTAGCGTCATAACGGGTTTTCATCTTTTCAGACATTTGCTGGCCTGATTGTCTGACGTGCTCATAGATGTCATTCATTTTGTTCCGCAAGTCATTCGCATAATCGGTAATACTGCGTGGGGCATCAGGTGGTATTCCGGTGATCAGGTCTGCAGGCAGCCGTAATTCCCTTCCAAAATTTGCGAAAGCTGGTGTCACCGATAGATGTACTTTCGTGAACAGCACTTCGATATGACAACAAAAACGGTTGTATGTGTTTGTCCCAATCTCGTTGCCGATTTTCCACAACTTTTGCCAGGTATCGCTCCAATGTCTGATTAAATCGCTCCACCATTCCATCCGATTGTGGGTGGTAAGAAGTTGTTCTCGTTTTATGAGTACCCATTACTCGGCAAGTTTCCTGAAATATTTGGGACTCAAAATTCCTTCTCTGATCGCTCTGAATTTCCAAGGGTACTCCAAAACGGCAGAAGACTTCATGAACCAGTTTATCTGCAACTGTTGAAGCTTCTTGGTTTGGAATGGCGAAGACTTCCGGCCACTTAGTGAAGTAATCCATCACAACCATGAAATACTTGTTACCACTTTCACTCTCCGGAAATGGCCCGCAACGTCAAGGGCTATCCTTTCCCATGGTGCACCCACATTGTACAATTTCAATGCACCTCTACTACGAATCTGAGGTCCCTTTACAGCTGCACAACTTGTACATTTGCGACACCAGTCCTCGACATCGTCCCGACAGTGGACCCAGTAAAACCGCTCTCGTATCTTCAGTAGAGTCCGTTTTACTCCCAGATGACCTCCTGAACAACCATTATGGTACAGCTGTAGAACGTCCGGTACTTGAGCTTTAGGGACAACCATTTGCAAGAAAGCTGTCTCCCCGAGCATTTTCCCATTTACGGCACAGGACTCCATCCTGAATCGCCAAGCTGTCCCATTGGGCCCAATAGCTTTTTGTGATCGAACTCATCGCTGAGACGTCGCTCCACCTGGGCTTGGGAGCTCTGGCCTTTATCCACTCCAGAATCGGCTTGATGTCCGAATCTTCCTGCTGTGTACGTTGTAGGCTTTCCTTCCACTCGTTGCTGAGGTCTGTCCTGAGCATTCTCACAGGTACCACTTCCTTACCCTCTTGCCTAGTACAATGCCTGCAGTCTTCAGGACAAGGTCTTCTTGACAATGCATCCGCGTTGCCATGAGATTTCCCGCTGCGATGATCGACCACAAAGTCGTATTCCTGCAGTAGCTCAATCCATCTCGCAACTTGTCCTTCTGGATTTTTGAACTGCAATAGCCATTTCAGTGCAGCATGGTCAGTTCGTAAGTGGAATTTCCGCCCCAGAAGATATTTGCTAAAATGCTGCAATGACTTTACCACAGCAAGCAATTCCCGTCTCGTGACACAATAGTTCCTTTCCGGCTTTGACAACGACTTGTTGAAGTACGCTATCACAACTTCTTGATCACCATTCCCTTGAGACAGCACACCACCAAGTCCTATGTCACTTGCGTCTGTGTCAACTATAAATTCCTTGCCTGTATCAGGATACCCCAAAATAGGTGTTTTGCACAGTCGGTCCTTTAACTCCTGGAATGCGATGTCGCAACTTTCATCCCAGCAGAAATGTCGCTTCTCCTCGGTTAGCTTGTGCAGGGGTTTGGCTATATCCGCAAAGTTCTTAACGAATCGCCGATAATAAGAGCACAAACTCAAAAATGCTCTGACCTGCGTCTTGTCCTTCTGAACTGGCCAATCCTTGACTGCGGCGATTTTCTCTGGATCCATGCGGATACCTTCTTCCGACACTACATACCCCAAAAAGCTAACTTGCCGTTTGAATAGTGAACACTTCCTTGGACTCAACTTCAGGTTGGAACTCTGGATCTTCATAAGCACGCGATCCAGGTTTTGAAGATGTTCTTCAAACGTACGGCCTACGATGATGATGTCATCCAAGTAGACCAGGCAGGCATCGCCAATTAACCCGGTTAGTAAAAGTTCCATCAGTCTTTCAAACGTTGCCGGAGCGTTGCACAATCCAAATGGCATAACTTTAAATTGCCACAGACCCTTTCCTGTCGAGAATGCTGTTTTCTCCTTGTCCTTAGGGTCAATCTCAACTTGCCAGTAGCCACTTTTAAGGTCCAGCGTGCTAAACCACTTAACTCCAGCAAGCATGTCCAGCGTGTCATCTATTCTTGGCAAAGGATAGCTGTCCTTCTTCGTGACATCATTCAGACGACGATAGTCAACACAAAACTGCAGCAACAGCACAATCAACTTAACCTAAAACACCTTATCATTCTAACATTAATATTTTAAAACAAAAAATGCCAGTTTGTACAGTATCCTAGCTTGTTCCGACAAAGGACAAGCCAGGATAGCATTACACTCTCCAATATTGCACTTATTTGTTGGACCAAGTAAATTAAATCGCAAAGCTTCATTCCGCACACATTCCATCAAAACATGTTGCACATCTTCGACCACTCCACATTCTTCACAGTTGCGTGATGCAACCTTTTTCATGAGGAACCCAAACTTTTTTGATGGAATGTGACCGGAACGAAGTCGTAGTGCCATAACTAAATCTCTTCTGCTAAGCAGATTAGATCTATCCAGTTATTCACCGGGAGTTGTGGTTGGATGGTCTTGTACCAAATTCCCTTTTCTGTTGACCTCTGGTTAAAATATTCACTCCACAAATCTATACACTGCAGTTTAATTAGTCTTATATAATCTGTATGTAAAGGAGGAACATTCATACAAATTCCATCTGACACGGCTTGGTTGGCCAAAACATCTACTCTTTCGTTATCCTGAATCCTTACATGAGACGGGATCCACTGTAAAACTACCGAAATTGACTTTTGAACTAACTTAAATATAGACTCCAAAATCATGTAGGCTATCGGTACCCCTCGCACGGACGAAGTGCACCGAGCCAAGTGTTGCAACGAACTCTTCGAATCTGATAGAATGACAAATTTATCATGATTAATTGAGTTAATATAAGAAAGAGCCTCTGCAATTGCAATTAACGCCACGTGCATAATGGATATATCAGAGTCTATAGCAAGTCTGACATTTGCATTTAAAAGAAATAAGACCACGTAAAGTTGTCAACATAAATATTATACTTAATTTCATAAAAAGAGAAGGAGGTAGGTAAGTTTACGCTCACAAAGATTTCCTTAAGTTCCCTTGGGAGTAGCACAGTAGTCTCCTGGCTCAGCCTGGTGTGACGTTGACCGCGGCGGGTGTGCCACGCTGCAGACGCCACGGATAGTGACGGTCGGGGGATGTTCTCGCCAGATCCGAAGCCCAGCTCGACGTGCGGCGCGGGTAAAATATGTACCCGGCGCGGAGCTGGAGTATTGCCGGAAATGCCGCCAGATGATGGCCCGGTAAAATATGGCCGGATGCCACCGATATTTAGCGATCGGTTGGATGGTAAGCCGGAGTTGTTAGCCGGAACTTTGGATGGTAGCCGGAACTAAAGATGTTAAGCCGGAACTTTGGACCTTGGAACATAACGTCCAGCGTGTCACAAGATGACCTATATTGGTCAGCTCCGCAGATTGCGACACCAAGCATAAGCAAAGCGAGATGTAGTATTGTGCTAATGAAGGTGGTGTGTGGATGACGCAATCAGTACGGAGTTAACAAAATGGTAGTGAGAAGCTCGACATGACTTGTACATTTTGAGTAAGATAAAATATACAAAATATGCAGCACAGAGCAGTAGGCAAAAAGGTTGCATGGTAAATATGAAATGCGGAAGGCGTAATGAGCTAGACAAATGTAGCAAATAGGTACATGCCCTAAGATAACCAAATAGGTACATGCCCTAAGATAACCAAAATAGGTAGGAACACACAATATAAAAGCGACATTGTTCAACACTTACCCAATATGGGGCTTACACTGAGTTTAACGACTCATGACTATAATTATGTATAATCCTGACAAAACGAGAACCGTGGCTGAGGGACGGGCGCACGTGTATGAATGTCGCGGCGCGAATGCGTGCGCCCTTCAAGTCAGCGGAGGACGGTCTGATTGTCACCGGCGCCGTATGCGACACCAGGGCTCCACTCCAGCCTGGCGGGGATCCGCGAGGAGAGATAGAGAGAGGGGGTCGCTTACCGGGCGAGTTGTCATGTGTAAACCAAGGTCACGCGCATTACGTTGAATATTCGCGTTGGCAATTTGGTTTTTAAAAGTAAGCAAATAAAATGCTTAAATGAAGCTTAATCTACTGATATATCTTATTTTTATGTATTTATATTTAAATTTAAAAAAAAACTGGAACGTTACACTGTGCCAGCCACCTTTTTAAGGTCGTCGGTCCATCTAGCTGGGGGGCGTCCCACACTACGCTTGCCGATACGCGGTCTCCACTCCAGGACTCGTCTGCTCCACCGGCCATCGCACATGCACGATCTACGCGGTCAAAAGTCCCAATATCCAAATAACAAAAACATTAACAAAAACGAGTTCCACGAACAGAGGACGAACCAGGGAACAATACCCATCCTCGATTTACTTGCCACCACACACCCCGCGCGCGTAGCGTCAGTCAGAATTCGACCATTTCACCTAGTGTACATAATCTGTTCTCGGCGCTTTTCTAAACCTAAACTTTGAAAGTGTATTTTTATATTTTCAAGTTGACCTTACGAATTGAAAGTGATGGATTCTGATAGAGCAGGTAAGAGACTTACAAACTACATTAATAAAGTTATGATCAACTAATAAACAACATTGTTTTTTTTTATAATGTATGAACTCATTTCCCTATCGTGATTTCCTTTAATATTTTTTCTTTGCTAGTGTGTATGTTTGTGTATCGGGATAGATCGGGCTATGGATATAATTATAGGTTATTATTTGAACATTTTTCTTATATGTACTATCAAAAGTTATTATTTTAAGTTATTATTTTAATTATTTGGGTCGGTATATTTGTAAACATTCAGACACAATGTAAATTGTTATTGAATAAAATGAAAAAAAAAAAAAAAACTTCTCCGGAAACGTCCGGATAGATTCACTTTTAGGGGATTAAAGATATTGAGCAATAAAATTTATATAATGCGATTTTTGCTAGCGACTTTTTTACATAGTGTACGTTTGTTTTATGATCACAGGGTGCGTCAGGAGTAAGGATTGTGACCTGACAATACTTGTTTGACCGCACGAAGAAAGAAAATTTGCTTAATTTAGATGCAAAATTAAATCATCTAAAAGATGATCTCGTGAATGAAGAGATCATGTGAAGATTACAATGAACACCAAATTGTTAATTTGAAACGTAGTTTTGCCCATTTCAAATCAGAACTCCTCAAACAAAGGTGGACCAAAGAAGAAAATTTATCATTATATTTATTATAAAGAAGAAAATGTTCTAAAATACAACCGGTCATGGCTGGAAGGTACGTTTCAAATCCCTGTTGTTGAGACCTCACAAAAAACACCAGGTCGACCACCCAAATCCTTCGAAGAGGCAAGTGAGACGAGCAAAAGGCGACTGAGGAACTTCGTTCTGGTTTAGAAAAGGAGATATACACGCTGCGCAAGTAGAGCTGGGACAATCTCGGTAAAAGAGATGCATCAAATTAATGTCCTTAAGGATATCACCAGTACTCCGACATGAGCAACTACCTAAATATTTATGAAGAAAATAATAAAAAAAACAAAAATATTTAAGAAAACATAAAATTAAAAAAAATTAAGAAAATAATTGAAAAATCATCAGAGAGCGATGAAGAAAGTATTACAGACACTAATCATTTTTATTTTTTTCCTCTAATCTATGTACCTACCTAAGGTTTTGTGAATATATTGTTTTTTAAAAAAATATCAATTTTTTTCTTATTTGCGTTGTTTATATAACAAATAAGCATCAAAACAATTTTGGCCCCGTAGATCGTGCAAATACCAGTATGTGCATCGGTCCTTCGACAAACATGTTCAGCACACCGCCATTTCAGCTTGCTTACTCTCTTGCAGGCTATGTCGGTAACTCCGGTTCTCTTCCGGATAACTTCATTTCTGATTTTATTCTTCAGAGAAACTCCGAGCATAGCCCGCTCCATAGCACGCTGAGTGACCTTGAATTTGTGGACCAGCCCGACAGTGTCTACGTTTCGGCACCGTATGTCATAACGGGCAGGACGCACTGGTTGAAGACCTTAGTCTTCAAACACGCAACTCGTTGTCAGCGTACAGCGTGAGCGTATATAGTGTCCTGCGTCGTGGGGATGTCATCGGTTAACGTGAGTAGCACAGCGGCGAGACACAACTGCCCTACGGTACCGTGCCGCTATCTGACAAGACACAGCTGCCCTGCGGTACCGTGCCTCTATCTGACGAGAAACAACTGCCCTGCGGTACCGTGCCGCTATGCGACGAGATACAACTGCCCTGCGGGACCGTGCCGCTATCTGACAAGAAACAACTGCCCTGCGGTACCGTGCCGCTATCTGACAAGAAACAACTGCCCTGCGGTACCGTGCCGCTATCTGACAAGAAACAACTGCCCTGCGGTACCGTGCCGCTATCTGACTAGAAACAATTGCCCTGCGGTACCGCGCCGCTATCTGACGAGAAACAACTGCCCTGCGGTACCTTGCCGCTATCTGACGAGAAACAACTGCCCTGCGGTACCGTGCCGCTATCTGACGAGAAACAACTGCCCTGCGGTACCGTGCCGCTATCTGACTAGAAACAATTGCCCTGCGGTACCGTGCCGCTATCTGACGAGAAACAACTGCCCTGCGGTACCGTGCCGCTATTTGACGCTCCGTCGACCACCACCATAAAAGTCCTGTGGGAAAGGAAGAAGGAGACCACCCTTATGACGCGCTTGGGGTGCGTCGGATTTCGTCAGTTTAAATAGCAGACCGGGGCGTGCCAAACACGATCAAATGCTTTTTGCATGTCGAGCATAAAGTAAGAGTGCGAGCGTAATAAAGTGCATATTTATATTTTAAAAAAAAACAATTAAAATTAATAGAGTCAAGTGTCCAGCGAAAAAAATCACGGAGTAGTATATAACAACGAATTTAAAAGCTAAACTATCACAGCTAAGTAGACTTTGAAAGTTAACGAGTAATAGTCGACCAACTTAAATTTGCAGTTGGAATGTATGGGAGAAGATATTTTTCCACTAAAATAAGTAAAAGTTAAGTTAAGTTTGTTCTTGGTATAAATTTATCCCAACTGTGCGTAGTCCGACACGCACTTGGCCGGCTTTTTCTGTAGCTACAACGATTAAGGCTGTAGCTACAGAATAACGCCCTTACTGCCCCGTCTCAAAAATCCACCCTGAATACAAAGCAAGTATGGAGTTCCTTGTCCCTCGTCCTCCACACTACGCTGCCTGCAGGTGCGGCCGCCGCTGCTGCCGCCGCAGCTGCAGGAGCGCCTGCTGCGCGTGGCGGCGCTGCCCGACGACGCGGCCTTCGTGCGGCGCATGCGCGACACGCTGGCCGCGCTGCCGCCGCCCGCCGTCATCGTGCTGCGCTACCTGTTCGCCTTCCTCGCGCAGTACGTACCCGCACGCACACGCACACACGCACACGCACACGCACACACACACACGCACACACACACACGACGCGGCCTTCGTGCGGCGCATGCGCGACACGCTGGCCGCGCTGCCGCCGCCCGCCGTCATCGTGCTGCGCTACCTGTTCGCCTTCCTCGCGCAGTACGTACACGCACATTGTGCTATTTTGTTATTCAAAACCACATCTTTATGTACCTATTTTACCTTTTAAAGGGCTGCTGTGTCCCACAATTCTTGTTAAATCTATTCTTTTTTACAAACATGAAATCTTACACATATTATTGTCATCCCCTTTACAAATTACTCTTGGAACTTATAACTTGTACTATTAACGCTGAAAAACTTGCGGCAGTGTCGTCACTCTCCTGAAACGGCGATACTCAAGATCATATACCATCTACTAAAAAAAAAAAAATGTTTGCAAAATAAAGGTCTATTCTGCTCTGCTCACTCCCGAACATCACCTAGCCTCCTTTATCATTATCTTACGACGGAACATTTCCTCTCCTTAACAGAATTGCTTCCGCCTGTGACATTCATCTAAAGACGCTTCAGCCCCGTACCTGTCCAGATACCGGCTGAAGAACTTGGTCCCGTTCCTGTTTCCTTATCCCGTTCCTGTTTTCCCGAGCCCGAGTCGCTGATGACCGGATTCCTTTCAACAAATTTTGTAAACTTAGAATTGAACTTGTGACCTACGACTGGCCCTCTGGCCAATCGTAACGTACAGCGCAGGAGAGTCCTGGCTCACGTAGTGACGTGTTGCAGCCTGGCGGAGTACAGCGAGCACAACCTGATGGACGCGTGGAACCTGGCCATCTGCCTGGGGCCCACGCTGCTGGCCGCGTGGGGCGAGGGCGGCGCGCAGGTGACGGCGCAGAACCTCGTCAACGAGCTGGTGAAGCGCATCATCCTGCACCACGAGGACGTGTTCCCGCAGGACCTGGCGCCCTACGCGCTCTACACCCGCTTCAGGTCAGCACGAATCTATTCATTCATATTTTTAACCGACTACCAAAAAGGAGGAGGACTGTCGAGTAGTTTTATACTTTTAGTTTGGTACTTTAATGATGTGTTTCTGTCTTTAACTAATGTAATTGGCCTTGGCCGTTTTATGTTAAAGTAAAATAAATAAATAAATAGCGATTCGGGTATTTTTTACTCACGCAGTTGCACTCGAAAAGCACCATTTGGTGAATTGGAACTGATGATGAAGACCACAGATGGCATCTGGATCTACTTAATAATAAGCATTTCACGGTTTCGATTCGATTAGGAACTTTATTATGGTTGCTAAGCAATTTATGCTCGTCACAATGCATATGGTGAAGTCACCATGAGTTACAGTTCTCCTGGTTCTTATCAGGAGAACTTCTCAACAATGAACGCCCTTGCATCGAGAAAAGCAATATTATGAAAAAGGTGATGAGCAGTTAACATTAGGCAATTGTAACTTAGATATATTTACTAAATGACCCACTAAAACGTGAAAAATAAAAAACTTTATACAAAAAAAAAATCAAACAACTTCCAAAAAAAAAAACACTACCAAGTGAAAAGGAAGTCGGTGGCAAAAAACTAAAGTAATTTTTCACTTTGTAGTGTTTTTAATTCTTGTTACTTCGAAAACGTCGGACTTTCGTACAAAGTTTCATCCCTTATTTCAGCCCTTAGGAAAGAACAAAATCAAAATCAAACACCTTTTATTAACACTAGGCTTAGAATGAGGTCTTTTTGATCTTTAACTATTACATAAAGGCGCGCACAGACTGGCGCGATATCGCGGGCGCGACCAGGGTGCCGCTGACTGCTGTGCTGCTGGACAGTTTGTTGCGCCACTTTTTCTTCCCAGCAAAGCACTAGGAAGTGGTGAAGGGTGGGCGTTTTTGGAGGACTGTCTCAAGTAATTTTTGACGTTCGAAAAGTGCTGATTCTCAGCCTAGTTTGAATAAATGACTTTTGATTGGAGTTTCATTTTGGTCGCGATTACTGTCGCGTCCGTGAGATCGCGCCAGTTTGCACGTGCCTTAAGACAGCACCCAAAATGACCGCCTGTTAGGGATGATAAACGGCCAGCATATTAGTAGTACTGCTACTTGGCTACGTACTTATGATTTATTTTACAATTATTTGGCTAACGCCGAAGGATACACCCTTTTATGCTACGTACTGATGCTTCAAGTATGAAGTACCTACTCTTTTTATTTTAAAGGTTTTCTAACCAAAATGTTATTATAATAATGGTGTTAGTACTACTAACAACCATGAAGAACGTAAGAAATCAGCCAATCCTCAGTTGGTTGTTTTTTTATCGTAAAAAGTCTGTCGGCTTGCCCTAATTTTGACCCCTAGGCACGCCACTGAATACGGTGACACAACTGTTTCCAGTATCCTTCGACCGCGCCGAGTTCAACTAACATCTGCCTCTAATTATAAAGAACTTCACACTTACCACCCGTATCAGTCACACGGGTACCCATCACCACTGTCTAGTATTTTAACTGGGTAGAAAAAATTGTGTAACAAACTCTCCAGAACATTCCCCGGTCGGCACTCTGTGTTCGTATGGTTCACATTAAGGGTGCGTTTTCGTCAATTTCTTATCTTATTGTGAGAAAGCTCTGTCTAACTATAAAACTTTTTGTAAAAAAAAATAACCGACTTCCAAAAAAACACTACAAAGTGATAAATAACTTTAATTTCGGAAGTCGGTGTCTTTGGATCTGTATTTTAGTTTTTTGCCACCGACTTCCGAAATTAAAGTTATTTTTCACTTTGTAGTGTTTTTTTGGAAGTCGGTTATTTTTTTTACCAAAAAGTTTTTTCTTTTTGAAATGAAAATGAAATGAAATAAAATGAAATTTTTAATTTATCTAAGTTACAATAGCTTAAAGTCTTCAAAAAACTGCTCATCACCTTTTACAAAATATTGCTTTTCCCGTTGCTGGGACGTTAATTGTTGAGGAGTTCTCCTGGTAAGAACCAGGAGAACTGCCGCTCACCATATGCATTGTGACAAAGCTCTCGAAAATGTAGCTTATTTCGCCGTTGATTTACATAATGAAGATATTGTATAATTGTAAAATAAAATTTTGACTTTTATCATAAGGATAAATAAAACGCCTATTCAGACCTTAGGCAAATAAAAGCTGGAGTACCACAAGGGAGTGTACTTGGTCCGGTCCTGTACCTACTATACACCTGCGATATTCCTGAGCTAGAAAATAATTTCATTGCAACCTTTGCTGACGACACAGCTATCATGGCTGTTGGAAATAGCCACGAGGAAGCTGTGTAAAAGTTCAAGAGTCCATAAATCGTATATATGAGTGGACTACAACATGGCGTATCAAACTGAATGAAAGCAAGTCTATCCACATTGACTTCAACAACAAAAAGCCAAAATACTTCCCGGTATTCGTCAATAATCAACAAATACCATACGCGAATACTGCTAAGTATCTCGGCATGACCCTGGATGCAAAACTGCGCTGGAAAGAGCATGTCAAAAAGAAAAGAGCAGAATTGGATATTCGGTACAAAAAAATGTATTGGCTACTTGGTAGACAGTCGCCATTGTCAATACCTAACAAATTGTTGTTATATAAACAAATTTTAAAGCCTGTATGGACCTACGGTATCCAGCTGTGGGGCTGCACCAGTCAAAGCAATCGTCAAATCATACAACGTTTTCAAAACAAAGTACTAAGGGATATAGTCAACGCGCCCTGGTACATTAGAAACAGCGACCTCCACCGGGACCTCAAGATGGATGTCATAAACATAGTTATACAAAAATATGCAGAAGCTCATGAACACAGACTTCATCATCACGTGAATGTCGAGGCGATCCAACTCCTTGACAACACTGATTTAGTTCGAAGACTAAATAGGGTAAAACCTATACCGTCTTATTCCAAAACACGATCTAAATTTAGTACTAGGATAATTACTAGGTTTGCCACCATGACTAAATAAAACGTTATTATAAAATGAAGTTTATCACTAGTTCATGAACTAGCTATGGTATTAAAGATAGTCCGCCGAGACCCCTAGTTTTTCTATGGACTAACTTCGGTACTAATTTATTTGAGGTTAGCGTTTATTGTTATTGTGTGGCTTTTTATTTACAAATCGACTTGATGGATTTGGAAGATTTTGATAATTATGCTGGAGACGTCTCGGCGATCTTACAGACATCGTTATACGTAGTACGACGTAATATTTCCTATAATAATATGAACATTCGCGTTAGGCAGTCTAAATAAGATGATACAAAGCATTGCTTACCTAATATTAATTAAAAATCCATGTTTTGGTCAGTGGGTCGTCTTAGGGTTTTACTAAGTTTATCTTCAACGGTTTAACCAGACACAACTCACGAACAAACCACATATTATCAACAGTACCTAATACTAAGATTTATTATTTATGGACGGACGCAACATAAACATTCATCTCAAATTACGAGTGCCGCGCCGTACCTATGTAATTCACTTCACTTCACGCTAGAGGTGTTAAAAAATATGATAACTTAAATATAAAAAGCACGTCAAAAGTACAAGTTGTGCTTGTTCAATATATTGTAACCTAAACAAAGAACGATTTATGACATATTTTTGTATTGATTAATAATTATTTATGCATTTCAAGTGTTATTATAATATCAATATTTAGAGAAACGAAACGTTGCTTCAAATAGATGCAGAATGAACGAATGAAAGAATGCCATTTTTGTTTCTTATCTGTGGAACCATGAACCTTCTTTGGTACTAACTGATCCTCGAAAAGTCTTCGTTTTGTAATAAGAACACGTTTTGAGCCTGATATTAACTTGAATATCGTAACAATCCTAGACCTTGTGGTCTTGATATAAAACAGTACTTAAGCATTTTTTTGTAATAAGACGGTTTAAGTTAGTTTAGTGCAGTGTAAGTGAACTTAAACTGTAGTGCCAGTGCTGACTTTTATAAAGAACACGTGAATCAAGCGTCTTCGCCTTAACTTATAGTGAATAAGAAAGACGTTATTGGACGATTTCTTAACTTTATAGTTACTTAGCAGTTTAAGTTATATTTAAATTACTTATTAGCTAATAGGCTAGATTGTAATGTGAATAAATTATCACCAGTTATGTTACTTTATAAAAAAAAAAAAAAAAGTCATAAGGGTAGCTGAAGCCCAGTGTGTGCTTTTTAGGGTTCCGTAGTAAACAAGGAACCCTTATAGTTTCGCCATGTCCGTCTGTCTGTCTGTCTGTCTGTCTGTCTATCTGTCTGTCTGTCTGTCTGTCTGTCTGTCTGTCTGTCTGTCTGTCTGTCCGTCCGTCCGTCCGTCTGTCGCCAGCTTAGCTCAGAGACGCTTAGTCCTCGAAAGCTGTAATTTGGCAAGGGTATACATATTAATCATGCCAAAAAAATGGTAAAATAAAATTATGAAAAACATTTTTTTTTAGGGTACCTCCCTTACACGTGAAATGGGGATCGTATTTTTTTTTCTCGTCTATTCCATGGTGTGGGGTATCGTTGGATAGGCCGTTCAAAAATATTGTGGGTTTGGCAAAACCATTTTTCAATTAAGGGATCCGTTTGCGTAATATTAGGCTTTAAAGTGCTAGTTTTTGTTAGAGTCAAGTGTCCCCCCCCCTGCCAGCTAAATGGTTGGTTTTGGATATGTGAAAAAATTCATGGCAATAGTATATATAACGAAATTAAAAGGAAAACTATCACAGCTAAGTAGGCTTCACAAGTTAACGAGTAATAGTCGACCAACTTAAATTGACCGTAACGTATATCAATGTATGGGAGAGCATGTTTTTCAACTACAATGTTAAGTTTGTTTTTGGGATAAATTCATCCCAACTACGGAACCCTTCATTGTGCGTGGTCCGACATGCACTTGTCCGGTTTTTTTTACATTTCTTGTTAAGGTATGTTAAATAATAGAAAAAAAAAAAACATTATCGAAGGGGTTTTTTAAAAAAATATAGGTTTTTGCAACATTATTTTCTGAGACTATTTGTAACTTTTTTATAGTTCTTTTTGCTACCTTTTTGAGTTATACATGTCTGTGTACATACAATAATTTTAATAAAAATATATAAATGTATGTTATTATATTGAAGAAAAATATTCCTAACTAAACCAGACACGATATCGTCAATTTTGTGTGAAGAGGCAACGGAAATTATTTTTTAACAATATTTTTAGCAATCAGAAGGGAAAACAATAATAAAAAGACAATTTCAAACAACCTAAAGCTAATTTAATTCAAAATACACTTAATTTCAACAATACTTCGTGTAATCACCAAAATTCGAGCAATCATAAACAGCCGTTAATATTCAAAACAAAATTATTCAAACAATAACGGAAAACCACTAAAAATAAAATATGGAACGAACTTACTGTAAAGTAGCGTAGGTACAGACAACCTTACCGTTCGACGACTGAGCAACGAATGGCCCGCATTTTTTTTTTTTTTTTTGTGTATGGCATCTCGTAGCAGACCTAGAGAGGCCGTTGCTACTTAACCGGATATTCCTGTGGCTGCCCTAAGGTTTTTAAGCTTAAAGCCTCCAGCCAGGGCGTAAAATATATTTATTAAAACTAAACGACAGCGCACTAAGGGCACCCCCTGTGGGGTACGGACCTCGGCTTAGGGCGTCGTTGGGGGATCACAAAATTAGTAGTTTGGGGACGGGCTGGATCAACATTTAGATCATAATTATTATCAGGGGATACTATATTTATTGCTGCAGCGCTCCCAGCCTCTAACCGGACGGCGGTCCGCGCTCTTTAGCAGACCTAGAGAGGTCGTTGCTACTTAACCGGATATTCCTGTGGCTGCCCTAAGGTTTTTAATCTTAAAGCCTCCAGCCAGGGCGCAAATTATATATATTAAAACTAAACGACAGCGCACTAAGGGCACCCCCTGTGGGGTACGGACCTCGGCTTAGGGCGTCGTTGGGGGATCACAAAATTAGTAACAATTTGGAGACGGGCTGGATCAACATTTTGATCATGATTATTATCAGGGGATATTATATTTATTGCTACGGCGCTCTCAGCCTCTAACCGGGCGGCTGGCGCATCGACATTCAAGGGACGGGGCGAGGACTTTTATTACCATTTACTCGGGAAGTTCGCGTGGTACCTCGGCGGCGAGGACGGAAGGTCGGTTTGTGTATTTTGTGCACTGTACTCGTGGCCCTATTGCTTTCCTGAAGGAGAGTGACGGGGTCATCCGGATCTAAGAGAGTGTGCCTCGGTCGGCGAGTCTGACTAATGGCAGAAGGCCTGTAACTAGCGGCCTGCACAACCAAGGGGTTGCGATGACGTTCCGCGGATTCGAAAAAGCGCTTTGCAAGGCGCTTCATAAACTGTTTGATGGTAGGCATCTTAAGGTCTACGTGAAGTTGTTCGTTCCGAACGAACCAAGGAGCCTTCGTAATTCTACGGAGAAATCGGTTTTGAAGCGTCTGCATCTTATGGATGTGATACGACTTTGCGTGAGCGAAGACTACGCAGGCGTAAGTCATGATCGGTCGAATGCACGCGGTGTAAATACGCAATTTGCACTTAAGGGACAACTTGCTGCGCGGGTTGAGTACGGCGTGTAGTCGGCCGAGAGCAAAACTGGCGCGCGAGCGCACCTGTTTTATGTGCTCGCCGAACGTCATGTGATGGTCTAAGACCACACCGAGATATTTGGCTCGCTTCTCCCAAGGGATAGGCTTGCCGAACATGGTGATCGGTTGGGGGAGGGCGGGTGATCGCCGGGGCCTAAAGAATAGGACCCCCTGGCTCTTATCAGGGTTGACTTCGATCCTCCACTTCCTGAACCAGGCCGCGAGTCTGTTGACTTCGGCCTGAAGGATGCGGGCGATATTGTCTTGCCTGAGGCCGGAGTAGTAGATGGCCGTGTCGTCTGCGAACAGAGCTAACTGCGCCTTTCTACATTTGGGGATATCACTAGTGAATATAGTGAATATCAGCGGTGCCAGCACAGCGCCCTGAGGGACGCCTGCGCGGAGCGGATGGGGGGAGGATAGCGCACCCTCGATGCGATAGCGGAAGGTGCGGTCCGACAAAAAGTCTCGTAAGATGAGCACGAGACGATCGGGCACACCGAGTTTGTAGAGCTTATATATTAAGCCGTTGTGCCAGACTTTGTCGAACGCTTTCGCAATGTCGAAGAACACAGCACCCGTCATGAGCCCACGCTGGAAGCCAGCGCTTATATGCTCGACGATACGGTGGACCTGTTGTACGCACGAATGTTGGGATCTGAACCCGAACTGTTCGTTTGGGATGAGGCCCTTCGTCTTGGCATAGTCTCTGAGACGCTTATAAATAAGCCTCTCATAGACTTTGCCGAAGACGTTGAGCAGACTGATGGGTCGGTAACTGGAAGGTTCGGTCTTAGGTTTGCCGGGCTTCGGGATACCGATGACCGTGGCATTTTTCCAAGCTTGAGGAAAAATGTTGTTGCTAAGAGCGCCATTGAAGATGGTGGTCATTAGCATGATCAGGTGAGCGGGGAACAGCTGGAGCACCCTGTTGGTGATTCCGTCTGATCCGGGAGATTTACGGGTTTTCAGACCCTTGATAATGTCGTGCACTTCGTCTGGGGTGACGGGAGCCAGAGGACAATCAGGGTCTTCGACCGGAGGGAAGCCCGCGCTCGATTGAGCGCTCGCTTTTATAAGAATCGGCGAGTGGGGTACTCGCTACCAAAAAATAAGTTCGGCTTATAATATTATAAACCAACATTTTTTTCGTATACAAATTTGCTACCATTTGGAGATGAAGGAGTAAGCTATAAGTGACAATTATTAGTGACATTTGGTTTAGTGCAATTATGCCGCTAAATGCACCTGCAAAGTATTGTCAGATTTACGAATGCGTCCTTAAATGCGTTTGAACTTGTTGTGTGACGACAGTGAGGACGAGGGCGACGGCGACGGGGACGGCGACGCAGACGCTGGCGCCGAGGGAGACGCGGGCAGCGCCTACAGCGCGCCTAGCGCGCCCAGCGCGCCCAGTGCGCCCAGCGCGCCCAGCGACGGCAGCGCGGCGCCCGCGCCCGGCCCGGACGAGCCGGACGCGCCCGACGATCTGTCGCTCTACGACATCGACGACGACGACACCGGTAACCCGTCCGAGCATGCCCGTTCTGACCGCGCGACACACTACCTCTTTTTATTGCGCGAGTGTTTTTTCGTGGCGATATTCAATTTCGGGGGTTTATGAGTCCACGGGGCGGTTCCGATACTACATAGTTTGCTTTGTTTTTCTAAGTATTACATTATTGCAAAAGCCGTGAAATAGGCAATTGCAGGTTGAGTACGAGACAGGCAATTGCCATTTCCGCCGAGGCATAAATAGTGCTTTTCTCAAAAGAATGCAGGGAAAGTAAATTATTTATAAATTCCATATTCAATGACGAACAACGATATTTTTTCACGCGCCAATGTGTTCATTTGTTTTTTTCAACAGCTTTCTATTTGCAAGCCTGTTCGAAATAATTTAAATAAAACCTTTGATATGTTATTACCTTGGTTGCCATGTTTCGGAGTAAAAGAGTATTTAATAACCCCAGCACGCCGTTTCATACAACTTTACTGGAGCGTTGAATGTTCCATATTCAAAAAACGCTCCTGCAATGGATTTGATTTTCTTTGACCGTAAATTCGATACTTCGCGTGTTCTTTTTTCGACAATAATGACAATATTTCCATGCATGTTTGAGAAAATAACATTTAATAAGAAAGCACCTTTCAACTATGTAAACGAAATATGATACAGCGTGTGTCGCTTAACGTTACTCACATCTCTTTTTAAATCGTATCGTATTAATGAGTGTGTTTACTGTTCAGACTACATCAGTGACGACGACGGTGAGAGTGGAGACTGGGGGGAGCGCGACTCCGGGGAATACCGCAGGTGAGCCGCAGCTGCATCCGAGCAGCGCGGGCAGTGCAGCGTGAGCAGTGCAGCGCGGGCACTGCAGCGCGGGCAGTGCAGCGTGAGCAGTGCAGCGCGGGCACTGCAGCGCGGGCAGTGCAGCGTGAGCAGTGCAGCGCGGGCACTGCAGCGCGGGCAGTGCAGCGTGAGCAGTGCAGCGCGGGCACTGCAGCGCGGGCAGTGCAGCGTGAGCAGTGCAGCGCGGGCACTGCAGCGCGGGCAGTGCAGCGTGAGCAGTGCAGCGCGGGCACTGCAGCGCGGGCACTGCAGCGCGGGCAGTGCAGCGCGGGCAGTGCAGCGCGGGCACTGCAGCGCGGGCAGTGCAGCGTGAGCAGTGCAGCGCGGGCACTGCAGCGCGGGCACTGCAGCGCGGGCAGTGCAGCGCGGGCAGTGCAGCGCGGGCACTGCAGCGCGGGCAGTGCAGCGTGAGCAGTGCAGCGCGGGCACTGCAGCGCGGGCAGTGCAGCGTGAGCAGTGCAGCGCGGGCACTGCAGCGCGGGCAGTGCAGCGTGAGCAGTGCAGCGCGGGCACTGCAGCGCGGGCAGTGCAGCGTGAGCAGTGCAGCGCGGGCAGTGCAGCGTGAGCAGTGCAGCGCGGGCACTGCAGCGCGGGCAGTGCAGCGTGAGCAGTGCAGCGCGGGCACTGCAGCGCGGGCAGTGCAGCGTGAGCAGTGCAGCGCGGGCACTGCAGCGCGGGCAGTGCAGCGTGAGCAGTGCAGCGCGGGCAGTGCAGCGCGGGCAGTGCAGCGAGTAACGCGTGTGTGTTGTTGCAGGTCGGACAGCGCCGAGCGGCCCGCCGCGCCCACGCAGGTACCGCTGCAGACGCGCGTGTGACGTCACGCGAGCCCCGCTGCGCCTACGCTCGCGACTGTCTGTTGTTCGCGGACACTCGATATTGAATGTGGTGCTTGATACCGATATTACATCGGTGTATCGATGTGATAGTTCTGGTTCTTTTCAGTGTTTTCTGTTGAAAAAATATTTAAGCATCCATAAATTACGAATATGTTCGAACACGCAGACAGGCGTGGTCGAGGTCTTAATTTACATGTTTATTTTTATGTACTTGCTTAGAAATCGAATATTGAATTGCATGCTGAAATATGTCACAGTCCTAAGGAACTGTATTATAATTGTATTGTATGTGGTGTGCGGGCCGACGCTTGCGGAGCTTTTGATGTCGTTCAGTTGAGATGCCGTCTGACGCGCTCCGCTCCGCGTGCGGTCGTAGTGGGCGGCTGTGACACGACCGCGAGGTTTCATTGGATCAGCCCGCGCCAGACGGGATCTTGATTCAACAGAATAATATATTTCCGCACTAGTGTGATTGCATGACGCTTGGTCTTATTTTTATGTTATATGTAAGTATCGTCCTTTAGGGCTCGACGGTCGTGGGCTCGGTGCGACACCCGCGAGGCGCGCGTGAGTGTAGCGCGTGAGAGAGTCCCGCGTGAGAGCGTCGCGCATGTCAGAGTCGCGCGTGAGAGTGTTGCGCGTGTGAGCGTCGCGCGTGTAAAAGTCGCGCGTGTGAGCGTCGCGCATGTAAGAGTCGCGCGTGAGAGAGTCGCGCGTGTGAGCGTCGTGCATGTGAATGTCGCGCGTGAGAGCGTCGGGCGTGAGAGCGTCGCGCATTTGACAGTCGCGCGTGTGAGCGTCGCGCATGTGAGAGTCGCGTGTGAGCGTCGCGCATGTGGCAGTCGCGCGTGTGAGACCCGCGCCTGTAAGCATTGCGCATGTGAGAGTCGCGCGTGTGAACGTCGCGCATGTGAGAGTCGCGCGTGTGAGCGTTGCGCATGTGAGAAATGAAATGAAATTGTGTATTCTGTAAATAGGATGTCGGAATCACTTTTACACTTTTTTTTTTTTATTTAATGGTTCACAAATCGGGCAATACAATATTACTTAGATATACAAGACAAACTTAAAGAGACACATCACAATGCATGCCCTAAAATAGTGAACACAGCATGCACAATGTATGAGCTAGTTCAAAGTAAATAACTATAAATAAGCTTATAAATAATATGCAGCCAATGCCATTGGACTAATTATTATTATTCGAATGGTTGCACTGGCTCATCCTAATTTTAATTTTGGCTGATGCTAAGGTTCCGGAGAAAATATCAAATTGCTGTCTCACACCGTTGTAGCTGGAAAACATTCTATAAAATGGAGCATGTTGTTTTATATTTGTTCTGCAATGAGGCAGCACAAATGTGCGCCTATTGCATAAACGACTGCTCTGGCGTGGAACAGCAAGTTGAATTCTCTCCAGCAAACCTTCACAATCTACGTGGGCATTGATCAACTTAAATAAGTATACAATATCCACAGCTTTTTTTCTAGAGCATAAAGCGGTCATATTGAAGTATTCCAACTTTGATCCATACGATTTGAGGTTATTACGTTGATTATTAACATAATATAGTTGGTATAGAAAGCGTTTTTGAACTCGCTCCAATTTACGAGAGTCATAACGTAGCGAGTGTGAAAGTCGCGCGCGTGTGAGAGTCGCGCGTGGAGCGTTGCGCATGTGAGAGTCGCGCGTGTGAGCGTTGCGCATGTGACAGTTGTGCGTGTGAGAGTCGCGCGTGAGAGCGTCACGCGTGAGAGCGTCGCGCGTGAGAGCGTCGGGCATGTGAGAGTCGTGCGTGAGAGCGTCACGCGTGTGAGAGTCGCGCGTGAGAGCGTCGCGCGTGAGAGCGTCGGGCATGTGAGAGTCGCGCGTGAGAGCGTCGGGCATGTGAGAGTCGTGCGTGAGAGCGTCGGGCATGTGAGAGTCGCGCGTGAGAGCGTCGGGCATGTGAGAGTCGCGCGTGAGAGCGTCGGGCATGTGAGAGTCGTGCGTGAGAGCGTCGGGCATGTGAGAGTCGCGCGTGAGAGCGTCGGGCATGTGAGAGTCGTGCGTGAGAGCGTCGGGCATGTGAGAGTCGTGCGTGAGAGCGTCACGCGTGTGAGAGTCGCGCGTGAGAGCGTCGCGCGTGAGAGCGTCGGGCATGTGAGAGTCGCGCGTGAGAGCGTCGGGCATGTGAGAGTCGCGCGTGAGAGCGTCGGGCATGTGAGAGTCGTGCGTGAGAGCGTCGGGCATGTGAGAGTCGCGCGTGCGCCCCAGCCCGCTGCGACTCCGCTGTGGCCTCTCTCACTTAGTATTATTGCACACATGGACGCTGAATACTGATTTATTTGCTTATTTAGTTCAAGTGTCCTTCTGACCTCTGGCGTGTTGCTGTTTGTCTGCTCAAGTGAAATAAATCAAATAGCATACACTATTTATAGACATTCTATAGACATAGGTCTCCACATCAGAACGATTATTTCGTAATAGTTACCCGTTAGGGAAATGTTTCGTGGTTCTAGCAGTGCTAGAATCGCCATGTTATTACAAATCTGATGATTGTCGTATGAAAGTTGTAATAACAGTTCAATATCCGCAACATTCGGGACAACTTGTTCACAAACTTGTGGCCGCACAATTTGTTCACAAACTTGTGGCCGCACAATTTGTTCACAAACTTGTGGCCGCACAATTTGTTCACAAACTTGTGGCCGCACAATTTATTGTCGCTGTTTTGAAGACTGAACTTAGTAGTAGAGTAGGCAGGCTGCGCAAGTGCCTCAAGGTAGCAGCACACTTGTAACACCCGGCGCCATCCCACGCTTGCTTATTGGCCAAATGACGAAAATAGCTCAACGAGATGAAATGTGGCCATTGTGTATAGCTTCATTGATCTCGCGTGATGCGGGGTGTTATAAGACTGTTTCCGCCCTTTACAGTTGCCGACTAATCTATCCGTATACTATAATTATTAGTTATATGTAAGTGTATGTAGTATGCTATGCGGTGGGCGGTGGGCGGTGCCTGTATATGTAAATAAATAAAGTTTTTCACTTGCATGTGTGTGTTTGATTTTTTTTAACCGCCACTTTGCCGCGACGCGCCACAGAGTACTCATGCCTTCCTCGCACTCAGTCGGTACTGTACTGTACCGTATCCAGTCGCGTCGTGCGTACTCTGTGGCATCTGTGTGAAAACAGGCCTCGCACAGCAGACGGCCCCGGTTGTGCTGAAATTTTATTTGTTCATTTTATATGTAATGTTTCCTCTGTAAACCTCAAACAAATCTGCTGTAACGTTTCCTCTGTAAACCTCAAACAAATCTGCTGTAACGTTCGCACGTTTCCTGTTGCTGTAAGCGTCTACTACGCTTCCAACAGAGCATGCGCAAACATTTGACCCACATTCACTGGACTATTGTTGGCGGTTAGCATTATCTTTGAACATTAGCTTTTTCGGGTTTCGTAGTCAATATGTTTCTATGTATCTGGCCCACCTAAGCCACAGCAACAAGGCCAATGTAGACTGTTGGCTTATTGAATGTACTTCTCTAATCTAACGAAAGTATTCAATGTACCTCACTAAGATAGGAATGGCATTTAATTTCGGTTTCTATCCACCGGGGCCCTCCGTTATTCTATTGCTTAGAGACTTGAAAATTTTACTGGAGATGCTCCTTCCAATGTACTTTTCAAGTTATTCATTTATTTTCAAAAACCTTAGATAGTATAGCAGAAATTACATTCGTAAGTTTTTTTCTATCCAGCGGGGCCCTTTTTATCCTTAATATTTACAAGTGAAAATCGCACGCCAAATTAAAGCATTTTCAATGTACTTTCAGGGATTAATGCATTTTTGTGATAAACGTCTTATTTTACGGTGAAAATGAATCTGTTAACTTATGAAGTTTTGTTAACAAAAAGTAAGGTCAGCATGACAACGTTTCTTAAAGTAGATAAATATTAATACGGAACATACTTGCATTTTGACATAGTATATTTTTTCATAATATCGAAACTATTGTTTCACATAAACTACGTTTTACGGCATGTTTTTTTTATTTATTTGGTGAGCTTTTGCTTTAGTATCCAGTTCGTCATGAGTGTCATGACATTCCCAATTGCCATTTTGACGTGAACAGTTGGCTTTGTAATGGCCAATTTCACCATTACCGGACAGTATTGAATTATAGATACTTATTAACTTGTAATTTTCTTTATTCAAACTCAAACTCAACTCAAAGCATTTATTTCAATTAAACCATTGACAGGCACTTTTGAATTGTCAAGAAGTCGGTCAGTTACAAATATGAAGCTAGTTGCCCATTCCAAATAGTAGGTTCCTATGGAGAAGAACGGGCAAGAAACTCCACGGACACTCTTTTAAATTAAAATATTGGTACAAAATATTGGTTACATCATTCATATTGAAGTTAAAGATGTGAGAACGATGCAATACGTCAAAAGCGTCCGTGATAAAAAGATAACAATTCAAAACTAAAATAATTAAATAAGCCGTGGCAGCTAAGAGATGACCAGTCCCAACTGACAGCGCCCGTTCACGAACATGACGCATGGATCAGCACCATTCAGCTCAACCATTTTGAAGGGAGCTAAATGATCCAACACACACGCCACCATCAGCGAGACATCTGAGTGAGCATGACATACTCTCAGCCGCCAGGGTACATTTAAGTCAATGAAAGACATAATTACCCGGTAAATGGTAGCTCTATTGCACATAGTACTCACACCTGTGATATGCAATTATATAATACAAAGGATATTCGAGTTTATACAATGAAAAGATAGTCTTCCAATCTTCATCAGCTCCAACAGTATTTTCAAATGTTAATAAATTAGTTGTAGTTGTGGAGCTGGACCAGCATTGAGCCAAGCATTTCTATCAGCGATGTAATCCCCCAACCTATAATATGCCTGCTTGCATAGTGTGCGTTTTATACAAGATTTGAATTTCGTCTCATTCAGTTGAAGTATGACGGGAGGGATTTTATTATAACATTTTAAACAGTTCCCCATGAAAGATAAGTCTACTTTTGCCAGTCTGAAACCTGGTTGAGCTAATAGATCCCTACTTCTAGTACTATAATTATGTCTTTCGCCTCTTTTACTAAAAAGATGTAAATTTTTTCTTACGTACATGATGTTTTCATAGATATATTGACAAGGCACCGTCATGATGTTAATATCCTTAAACAGTTCCCTAAGAGAATCGCGCCTGCGGAGATTATATATGGCTCTGATGGCTCTTTTCTGCAGAATAAAAATAGACTCGATGTCTGCAGCCCGTCCCCAAAGTAAAATACCGTAAGACATGATACTATGAAAGTAACTAAAATAGACTAGCCTCGCGGTATCTAAATCAGTAAATTGATGGATTTTTCTGACAGCATATGCTGCTGAACTTAGCCGTCCTGCAAGAGATGTTAAATGAGGACCCCATTGAAGCCTAGAGTCGAGCGTGATCCCCAGGAAAACAGTTTTATCGACGAATTCTAGTTTCTCTTGATTCAATACTATCTCATAATCACTACTTTTTACATTTGGTAAAGAAAATCGTATGCACTTCGTTTTTTTTCCATTTAATACTAAATTATTGGCAGTGAACCAATTTTGGACCTGCAGTAAGGCGTTATTTACGTCATCAAAATTTGTAGCACGTCTATCTACCTTAAAAATCAAAGAAGTATCGTCAGCAAATAACACCATTTGTGGTTGATTATTTAATAAATGGAGTAGATCATTAATATACACTAAAAAGAGGAAAGGACCCAATATCGAGCCTTGAGGAACACCCATTTTTACTTTTAAACCGAGTGAATTGATACCATTTATTTGAACTAGCTGTTGTCTATCGTTTAAATAAGATTTTACTAAACTAAGCGCAAGTTTTCCAAGTCCGTAATGCTCAAGTTTCAATAGCAAGGTTTCGTGATCGACGCAATCAAATGCCTTGGAAAGGTCACAAAAGATTCCTATGGCATCTTGGGCCTCTTCCCACGCGTTAAAAATGTGTCTTAATAAGGTTACACCGGCGTCAGTCGTACAACGTCCTTTGGTGAAACCATACTGTTGATCGTGAAGGATTTTATTCGAGTTGAAATGATTGAGCATTTGATTAAGCATTACCTTTTCAAACACCTTGCTGAAAACCGGCAACACGGATACGGGTCTATAATTATTTGTGTCTTTACTGTCCCCGGATTTGAAAAGTGGTATTACTTTACTGTATTTCATTAAATCCGGGAAGACTCCTTGATCCACACACAAATTAAATATTAAGGCTAAGTAAGGCGCAATAGTCTCAATTATGGACGTACAGACTTTAATGGACATTCCCCAAAGATCTTCGGACAATTTGATCTTGATTTGCCTAAAAGCTTTTAATACTATTATTGGGTTAATATGCTTACAGTTAAATTCAATAGAGCAGGCTGAAACGTTCGCCCTTACAGAGTCAAAAGCGAGCGAGGGCGAGGAATTTAAAGTTTCTGTAGTTTTCAGTGGGATACTGGTAAAGAAATTTACAAATTCTTGAGCAATTTCTTTGCTATCGCAAATGAGACCACATGACGTCTCCAGTGCGTAATCAGAATCATGCTTTTTGTTCCTATTGTTTCATTATTGATAATTTTCCAAACCGTTTTAATTTTATTGTCTGCTGACTTAACCTTGTTGCTAATGTATAAGCTTTAGCTGCCTTGCAAGTGTTTTTAAAAGTTCTGGAGTAAGTAGCAACATATTTATTAAAAGTTTCCGTGTTTATATAAGGCTTATGGCCATACAGCTCGAAAAGTCTTTCCCTACTTTTTCTGAGTCCTTTAGTTGCCCAGTCACTAAATAAAAACCTAGGGCTGATAGTTTTAGTGTTCTTTTTAAAATAATTATTGAACTCGGTTTGGACTACCGAAAAGAATTCTTTATACAAAATGTCAACACTGTTCATTGAAAGGTCCATAACACCTAACTTACAAATTAAAGTGCTTTATTTAAATTAACAGATGTTATTGGTCTGAATTGTATCTGCACTTTTTGTATTGGTATGTTGGACTCAAAAGTTACGGTTTGACCACTGTGATCAGAAGGGAGATAATTAATAATAGCTTTATCTGAATAGTCGCAGCAACAAAAAACATTATCAATACATGTAGCAGTAGTCGTAGTTATTCGAGTTGGTTCTACAAACACATTTGACAAATTGAATGATTTAAACAGATTTAACAATCTACTGGTATTTGAATTATTTTCTAAAATATTATGATTCAGAAACAAATGTTTTGGAACATCCGACAAATCAATCGCATTGGTGCCATTAATATCGAATGCTACCATATTCTGTAATTCGTATAAAATTAAAATTTCAGTATTTTGGGTAATTTATAGTAACAAAAACAGTAAATTGAATTTACAAAACGAATGCGGCAAGAAGTGCGGTAATAATAATTACTTTGGACTTCTTGGCGGGAAAGTGAAGCGTCATGTTCAGCAGTTTGTTTAATTTTCCAAAATTAGTGTTTAGCCGAATATTAATGTGTAATAATGGTGGATTATTAACCATTAAGTGTTTGTGAACGTGCATTAGTGTAGGCAAATGAAACAAAACGGTGCAACTTCGCTTCAAGTTCTCTCAAGAAGTCCGCGTGAGGACTCAGTAAAGTGCCACATCTTTACTGAAACTCAAGGGGAGTGGGCGGGGATATCATCATCATGCATTTATAATTCATTTCATCAATATTTTAAACAAGAACTAAAACTTGACATTGGCTAAATGCACAAACCGTGCGAAGCCAGAAGGAAAAAGAAAAAAAAAAAAAAAAATTACTTTAAGGTTTTTTTTTACGCATATTTGACTTTTTTTTTTCAGTCTTGATCCTTATTATGCCTATTACGTACCTTTTTGTGAATTCTATGTTGATTAAAATATTTGGGTGTAAAAATTATCCTTTATAAATGAATAAAAAAAAAAAATATTATTATTTTTGAAATTTATTTTATTTTCTCGGCTTTGGTTTCAAATACCTGGTCCTGTATAGCAAGCATAAACCCTTCAGTTTCCAGGAAGAGTTCGCCTCGATTTAACCACGCGTTCGACGCCTCTTTGTCGACATTTATGTGGCATAAGTCTTGGCGATGTCGTCCATGTAGAGATTTCTGGGTCCATTCTAAAAGCTTAATTTTGTCGTCGATTATTTTCTCATTTCTCTGTTCAGATGTATCTTTTAAATTTAGGGGTGTTAAGTGTTGGTCGTTGTGTGTTATGATTTTGTGAAGAATAGAAGTTTCGCTTTTTGAAATAAAGAATTGTCTAAGTGCTTTTATTTGTCTGTTGTGTAGGTTTAAGATGTCAATTAGTCCTCTACCTCCTTCTTTCCGTGGCAGTGTTAATCTCTGCTGACAGGATCGTGGATGGTGTTTGCGGAATTTGGTCATTGTGGTATTCATTTTTCGTTGAAGGTTTTTCAGATCGGTTTTGGTCCAACTGAATAATCAGTTGGACCAAAACCGATCTGAAAAACCCAAAAGAATATGTGAGAACCGGTATAGCAAAGGTGTTAATCGCTTTGATAGTATTTCTAGAATATAGTTGCGTTTTCAGAATTGTATTTAGTCTGTGTTGAAATTGTAGGGTTCATTTTTGTTTAGTTTCTATAGAGTGTATCTGTCGTGATTGTGTGTAGCCTAGGTATTTATAACTATCTTGTTCCTCTAATGGTTCTATCTATTCTCCTGTTCCTAAAGTGTATTGGTGTTGGTAACTCTGTCCTGCTCTAATTGAATTTATTTTACATTTACCTATGCCGAATTCCATTTTAATAATCGTTTGAGAATTGTTCTGTTAAGTTTGCTAATTCATAGAGTTGAGTCTCACTTTTGGCGTATAGTTTAATATCATCCATGTACAGACGCCAGCACATCAAGCTACTACAATCTGTCAAATTTCTTTAATAGGTTTTCAACTTTATCCCTACGGCATATAGTTCAAGGTTGATTGAGGAAATTTGACAGTTTCGGGTAGCTTGACCTGCTGGCGTCTGTACAACAGATGGTTTAATTCTATTTGTTGAACCTCAGAATGACCTTTGGTTGTTGTATTTTTTAATGGGATTCCTAAAGTAGTTGCGTTTAGTATATTAGATAGGGGATTTAGGGCAAGACAGAACCACAGTGGGCTTAAAGCATCTCCCTGACAGATCCCTCTTTGAATTTTTATTGGGCTGGTGTCTACTGTTTTAGTAGGGGAAGTTAGCCTAAGTACAGTGGTCCAGGTAGTCATCATGGCCTTCAGGAATGTTACTATTGTTGGGTGTATTTTGTATATCTCTAAGATTTTTACAAGCCACGAATGGGGAACAGAGTCGTAAGCTTTTTTGTAGTCAATATACATGCTAAACAGATCGGTTTTCATTTTTTGAGTTTTTTTAAGAATTACTGAGTCTATGATCAATTGTTCCTTGCAGCCTTGGCTAAATTTCCGACATCCCTTCTGTTGTTCAGTTAAGATGTTATTGGTGTTAATGTGTTGATATATTAATTCAGATAAACAAGACGTGATAATTTTGTACAGGGTCTGCAAGCATGTTTTAGGTCGATATTTTGCTGGGTTAGAGAGGTCATTACGATCTTTAGGTATCATAAAAGTTGTACCTGAAGTTACGTAGGATGGTATTGTTTTAGGGTCCTGGATGAATGTATTTATGTGATTATATAGAAAACTATGCATTGATGTAAATTTTTTGTACCAATAACTATGAATGTTATCTGAACCGGGTGCTTTCCAGTTATGTAAACGAGAAAATATTATTATTAATTTTAACTTATTGACAAAAGCATCTAATTTGTATTTGCTTTCGTCAACAAGTTACCATTAATTTAGGTAACAAATAATTTATTTTTAATTTGTTTTTTATTTTGCTGTTTGGCGGTTTTCAGTGTCATAGCACAGTTTAATTGGCAAAAGATACCTACCTACTTAGAAGCAAGTGCATCTGCTCTCATGTCGTAAAATTCTAGATATGAAACCAAAAATATAGTACCTCAATGACAGACTTGAGACTTGCCACTAAAATTTAATAGTATTTTTTTATCACATTTTTCTTGACAAAAGAATTCTTCAAAATAACCTTTTTCCCAGTAAAATACAAGTCTACCAATGATTTCTCAATTCATAGGTTTTAGTGTTTTTTGCCGTTGACAATCAAAATAACTTAATAGTGATTCTGATAATATTATAGTGCAATAAGAATAATTTATAACATGAATTTCATACTTAGATAAAAACAGAAATTATAAAAAACCATTGTTTTCTGCATTTGGTCAAGTCCAAAATGTTAGAATTATGTGCAAATTAGATTCGCTCAACCGCTGATTTTACATTATCTATGGCTATAATGGCGGCGCGTCATCGTAACAGCTGATTGGCTGCTGTGGTGCGTACCCCTGCTGTAGAATGTTGTATTTGGGCGCCTTATTTACGATAGGAAATCATATTTTTTGATGAATTTGTATGACTTTAGACAAAGTGGTGTATGAAACTCATGCACATAACTAGGTAAGTATTAAAACACTCGTGTGATACTTCAAACTCGTGTATTAATAACACGTGTCATGTAGATATTAGTTCCATAAACTACTATTTTGCTGACCCTACATGCAATTTGCTTTCAATAGGTAAATTTATTTTTTACTTAGCCAGCTTACCATCAGCCAGTTGATGCCATCTTTAGGACACAGACCTGGCCGATGCATTAACTGAAACTCACAATTTGACGGAGCTCGCGCATAGGTAAATTTTCTGAAATAAGTTTATTATTCAAAAATACAAGTTATGTACCTCTCTCATCTAAAAAACCGCATTAATCCCCGTGAGTACATTGGAAATGCTTTAATTTGGCGTGCGATTTACACTTGTAAATATAAAGGATAAAAAGGGCCCCGCTGGATAGAAAAAACTTACGAAAATAATTTCTGGTATACTATCCAAGGTTTTTGAAAATAAATGAATACCTATCTTGAAAAGTACATTGGAAGGAGTATCTCCAATAACATTTTCGAGTCTCTAAGCAATAGAATAACGGAGGGCCCCGCTGGATAGAAACCGATATTAAATGCCATTCCTGTCTTAGTGGCGCAGGTACATTGAATATTTTTGTTAGATTAGAGAAGTACATTCAATAAGCTAACAATCTACATTGGCTTCGTTGCTGTGGCTCAGGTGGGCCAGCTAGATAGAAACATATTCGTAGTCAACAAGGAACACTTATAGTTTCGCCATGTCCGTCTGTCTGTCTATCCCGAGAGTATTAGTACTATAAACCTGTAATTTGGCATGGGTATACATATTAATCACGCTGAGAAAGTGTTCAAGTAAAATATTGATTGTAGGGGTAAATATTCCTTGTACGTAAAGTGGGGATGATTTTTTTTTTCGGTTATCCCATAGTGTGGGGTATCAATGGCTGTTCAAAAATATTGCAGAGTTGTGAAAACCATTTTTCGATTCAGGGATCCGTTTGCGTAATATTCAGCTATAAAATCAAATACGTACGTCGACAGTACCTTGGAGCTAAAAAAAAAATACTTCTAAGTCAACGGCCAAGACCGAGTCGGACTCGCCCACCGAGGGTTCCGTACGTATATAATAATATGATGTTGATGATTTCTGAAAAACTGTGCTATTTAGGGTGTGATTTATTTAAATTCATCCCAACTACGGAACCCTTCATTGTGCGTGGTCCGACACGCACTTGGCCGGTTTTTCTTTGACATCAGAGAGTTAAGTTATCTTTAAACCCGTTGTCTTGTCGCACTGACGCCACTTTTTTTGTAGGGATTGAATGTTTTAATTTATCGACTACCGAAAAGTCGATAGTATTGTACATATCTAAGTCTCTCTTATACTGACAATGAGTCAAAGACAATAAAAAATAATGGGATGAATAAAAGTTGATGTCTGTTAGATAATGACTGTTTATCATATCATAGCCAAAGTCGAAAGATTTATTTGCAAAACTAAGTGTACATTTTGGTGTTATTTTATATCAATAGGTGCTTACAACTTAGCGGCCTTCTGCAGCTGTTCCACAATTATTACAATAAACTATACAATTCTACATCGCCAGTGAAAATATGGGGTTTAGGTAAATTCTTGTTATTGCATCCCGTAAGACCAACGAGGTTATCTACTTTAATCAAGAAGTTTTATTATCTACATTATATTGAGAATTGAGATTGAGAGAGATTTGAAAGGCAAAAAATCAATTGCATTGTTACATAATATAAAGTGCAGTCGTTATACAGTCGATACATTCAAACATTCAATCCGTTACTGTTGCCTGACTAGAACAGTGTCTGGTCGGTCATTCATTGCATAAATATACCTAACTATTGTGTATTGACTTCCATAATGATGTAGGTAGACATATTATGACAGAGTACCTACAGAGTAGGTTTTGATTACATGTGACCGCCTCGCGCAGTTCCGCGCAGCGTCTTAGTAAGGGCCTATGCACACCACATTTTTTAAACGCGTCGTCGACGCGCGATTGTAGCGATACAGACGCGATACGCACGCAAGTCAGTCTATTCTGTAGGATAAAAGCGCGCCATCGACGCACGTTTCTAGAACGCGCGTTTAAAAAACGTGGTGTCCCATAAAGAGAATAATATAAAGAAATAATGTGTAACAAGGAGATTGAAGATGTCGATGTGCAGGTGGAGGTTCCCGTGGAGGAGCAGCCGGGCGGCGCCGCGCCCTCCACGTCCGCGCCCTGCAGGTAACAAGCGCCCCCGCGCCCCCGCGCCCCCGGCCCCCGCCCGGCCCGCCCTCACCGCCTCCCCCTTGCAGGCGCCTGGCCGAGAGCACGCCGGACCTGGTGCTGGACCTGCCAGCGCGCGCCGCGCCCGCCGACGCCGCCGACACGTTCCTGCACAACCACGACACGCTGCGCAAGCGGCCGCGCCGGCCCGACGAGCCGGGCGCGCCCGGCCCGGCCGCACCCGGCCCGCCCGGCCCGGCCGCGCCCGACCCGGCGCACGGCAGCCCGGTGCCGGCCCGCAACACGGCCCGCGTGGCCGCCAAGTTCGCGGAGCTGACGCTGACGGGCGGCTCGCTCAAGCCCGCGCTGGCCGCCAAGCCCGCGCTGCTGCGCCGGCCCACGCCGCACCCGCAGCACGCGCGCCCCGCCGCCCCGCCCGACCCCGCCGGCCCAGCGCCCGACCCCGACCCCGCCTGCTAGCCGCGGAGCCGGCCGTGCCCGCCCGTCTCGTTATCTCTGATGAATCTCGTTCCAAGGATGTCAAGTTGTCATCGTAGCTGTAGGCTGAGATCGGTCCCTTCTGCTCTTCGCATATCCGCGGGTCGTGCTGGGCGAGCGGGCCGGGCGAGGGACTGAGTGACGGTGACACCACACGATGTATACTAGAGAGTGCTCCTCGCGTGCGCGGCCGAGGGAGCGCGATACGTTTGTAAGAACATAATCTTAATCTATGTCATTATTTTTTATACGTACCGCGGAAGAAACGAAAGTGACCGTCACGTCAGTGCTTTCACCGAACCGCAGTTTATGGACGTGCTATAAGTAGTAGTAGTGACATAGCTAGAAGGTCGATACGTATTTTTGGAAGTAATGTTAGGCGTCGAATGTTGAAGGCGCATGTAGTGTCCTCGCGCGTCGTCTTTCGATCTTGTTGGGTATTTATAACTTTGGGAACACTTTTATTGTCCTTTGTTCCGACCTTGAAACGGGACATTTACATCACAACAGTAACTGCAGTGAAATACATCCTTTGAGATAGATACCTATACTCCATTTGAATTAAGATTAGAAATTTAATTAAACCTTTTTTACAGTCCGTTCAACCGATTTTGACTTCTATTGCGTTGGTGGCATGACAAATGGCAGCTGTAATAAACAGTTGGTATTGTAAACACGTTTTTACTTTTAATGCCATCCTTATGCCTACGGAATAGAAGTCAAAATTGGTTGAACGGACTGTATAAATGTTTTATTTAATTTTTTAATCTTATTTCTAATGAAGTATAGTTGTGTAGACAGATGATGATGAGTAGTTGTGACGGTCGCTGCGGCGTTCTTCCGCGGCGCATTATACATTGTACCCTGTCGAATGTGCTGTATCTACACCTTATGATAACCAACCTCGTACTCAATAAACCAGTATTACACATTAAACGTGTTCTTTACTAACCTCAACCTAAATGTAATAGGTAGGTAGTATCGTTGCGATGGCGATGTTCGAACGTCCGAGAAAAGCAGAAAAAAAATCTACCCTTTTTTTGTTTTTGGGTGGGAAATTATCAAATAACTTCTCCCGCTCTGGGCTGAGCGGGAGGGTGTGTCAGACTTTTACTGACTAAAACCCGTGTTCCTTCCGCTGCCTGTGTGCCGGGGTCACGATATCTCTTTCGGACAAACTCGCAACCCTGGCAGGCATTGGCCCTAAAGGACCCCGTCAGTTGGTGCTGACATCTCTTTGAGGCGCGCGTGAAACACAACGCGCCGTCGACACGGGCCTGGTCCTTATCGGACGGCGAGCTACCCACCGCTCACCGTCCGCAGGCCCGCGCCTACGGTGGCCGGAAATCAGCTTGCGACTCCCGACGCCCGGGGCGTCTCCTGCGGCGGCTAAGGGCGTGAGGGCGCGAACCCTGCCTCACCCTCATGCGTTCCGCCTCCTCCTTCGCAAGCATTACTGCTTCGCAGAAGGAGGTGACGGCCTCCCATGCACTCTCGCTCCGAACCATGGAGTCTACAGTTTCAAGCACCTCTTTATCTGTCTTAGATAAATTCTAAATATTAAATTTGTAAAAATGATTGAAATCGATTCAGTTCCTTATTCTGAACAAACTATATTCAGGTTTCGCTTAAAACTAAAAATAATGTTGTCTACGCAATCTTCACGAATCTTCACTTGTTTATTCAAGTATAACGCACACGAGACACGGAGCAGCGCTCGCGGCGCTTTTCAAACACACACCAAACCGCCATCTTTCCTTCTTCAAAATGTTGCGACGAGATTGCGTAGCGTGGCGCCACTTGGTGTAGCCCTCTTGTTCACAAGCGAACGAAAACGTATGTACAGGAATGGTATAGACGATAGGCAGTTACAAACCAACTTGATCTATCAATTAATTTGCCAACACAACCACTCCCACGTCCAAGTCCGAAGCCCTTGTATCAACCTAAAAAAAATAAATTGTAGCCGACGGGCATAGGGTTCGGGGCCTCTGAATGAAAGTACTTGCGTATTTTAATCACTGCCTTTAATCTCGACCCAAAGTTACACGTATTAGGCAACATACAATGAGAATACAAGAAAATCTACTAGAGGTCTAAGATGGCCGGCACTTTACGAGTGCGGCCTGAAACACGTCGCGTCACACAGGAGTCGGAACTGCACTGTCCTGCGAGAGGCGCCTGCTCAACAGTGGCGCTAGAACTCTAGAAGTCGGACGCGCGGGAATAATAGTGGCGCGTGATTGGTTGTCAACAGTGGCGCCCACCTTTCTAATACTTCCGCGATCATTAGATTGGATGTTACTAACAGTGCGGCCAACGTCATCTATAGTCTTATGGTCGTGGGGTTGCCGCGCTACATACTCTTCCTCTAGATCACGATTACGCCCTCGATCGTGGTCTAGCCCTACATTAATAGCAACAGGAGTGGGTTGCAAACGAGGTCGGCCTCGCTTTTTCCTAGGTTCCAGTGGCTGAGTGCACTTATTTTCTCGGCCTCGAAAAGGCGTGAGTTGATCATACCATTAGCATGTCGGTGACGCGCACCCATACAATTTTCCCCTAACAAAAATCACTCAACGCGCTTAGAGAATAAAAAATAAAAATCTATACATTTTAACTCATAATCGTTTATTATTCTTAAACAACACTTGTACAGTAGCAATCAGACTTTTGTGAATATAAAATAATAATAATCTGCAGGTTCTCAGTTAGTTAGGAAACGCTCAGCCAGGAATATACTACTCTCTAACGAGAGATGCTCAGTCTCTCAGTCGAGCCGGCAACAATCTCTTGCGGCACGCGTTGTGCCGACCAGTGTCGGCACTCGATGCCGCGGGGTTTACATACGCGGCAACGCGGGAAATTTCAAAATGCGAGTTACACTCTCCCCCTCTAAGTTAGGATCGCGTCCCGAGTCCAACTTGGGACTTAATCCACGGTCGCGCGGTCTCCCTCTACGTCTTTTCGTCATAACCGGAGCTGCTGTATCTAACGGAGTGGTTAAAAGAGTTAAATCTGTGCTATGGTTCCCTATCACGTTATTCGAGAGATCGGAAAGAACAAAGGTCGCAGGGCTAGTGATCTGCCTAACGCGATAAGGACCATCCCGTCTAGGCATGAATTTCCATGTAATACCTTTTTTTTTTTTAAACGTTGCCCCATCTAGGAATTTCTCCTGTATCGTGGGTGCGTTTACAAACATTAAAACTCACATACACAAACAGCCAGACCAGGAACAACTACTTGTAGGTCATACCAATATTTGTTCCGTGCGGGAATCGAACCCGCGACACGCAGCGCAGCAGTCAATCGCTTAACCACTGCGCCAACTGTGCCGTCTATTTCTTTTGATGCGTTACTCAGATTGTGAGACTTCAGCAGAACTAAATCACCTACACGAATCTTTGGTTCTTTCTGGCGAGAGCCATCAGCTACGTTTTTGCGAAAATCCTGATACTTCTCCACACGTTCCCTAATTTCAGAAAGAGGTGAAATGAACGACCACAACTAGGGTGTGACTCTAGGAACGAAGTTTTCTTTGTCTAGGATACTGCAGAGATCTTGATACTGCAGAGATCTCGATTAACATCGAACGGGGTTCACAACTCTCATGCGAATGTTAAATATGCAGGAGTATTTCCTGTGGTGGAGCATACCGCGCTATTCATGGCAAACCTAACATTTGCCAAGTGCTGAGGCCAATCGGTGTGGGTTGTCTGAACTAACATGGACAGCTGTACCTTAAGGTCCCGATTCTTCCGCTCCGCGGGATTGGCCTCTGGATGGTATAACTGTATGAGCTCCTGCTCGTCGCCCATCAGGTGCATGCACTGCAACCATGCACACTCTCAACATCTTTTTCGTCAATATAGAACCCGGCCCTAATAACCCATAAGCAAAGCGTATCGAAGCGCGTCACCGACATGCTAATGTTAACACTTTATCAGTAATAACTGTATCATAGTTGTAAGTTTTCGCTTCTGTCAGCAGTCCCCATGACTGCTGACAGAAGTTTTATTATTTAGGGAGCAAATGGTATGGATGTGATGGATACGAGGCGAGTGTGAGTGAGTGAACATGAGGCGAGTGTGAGTCAGTGAACATGCGTGAAAGTTCGGAGAGCCTCAGTTCATACGGCCATGATTCATCGGCCGTATTGACCCACAGTCCTCTCAAATTCAAATTAGTTTCCAGTCTTCGTTTACCTCTGACAGCAACCCAAGCACAACAGCAAACGTATTGCAACGAAAAATAAAGATCACTGTGAATTTGACAGCGATGCAAAATAAAGATAACTGTGAATTTGACAGCGATGCAAAATAAAGATCGCTGTGAATTTGACAGCGATGCAAAATCATTTAAAATAACTGCTAAAGGACTGTTGTAGGTTGGTCCCTACTCCGGCCTTTCAGTTATTTTACCAGATTTGTTTCTATCTTAAAGAGACTGTCGACTGTCCGAGTGCGTGGACTAAGCGAATCCAAAGAGAATACATTATTAAGAAAGTAAACGATTTGAGGGTACCTACCCGGTGTAGGTACTTAATGTCAGTGCCGCCTGTAACGACCACCCTCGCGGCATGGTATGCCATAGATTTCACAGACCGGACACCCGCCGTTCGACACGTCCTACTTTTGTGGCGTGATATTCCTGCAAGATCTTGGTGCAATGACAGCTCACATCAAGCTCTCTTCTCCTAAGTTTTCACGGTGAGATTTTACAGAATAGGCATCCTATGGGTATCCATAGCATGATGATAAAACAATGAAGTATTCGGTGGGATTCGTAACTTTATTAATATTTTGTACATATTATCATCGAACAAGCATAAATTTACATTTAACAGTTAGCTACTAATTTGATCCAATACGCCATTTCTTTTATGGCAAACAAGTGTAGACGTAGCGGCAGCACGCGGCGCGGGGCGGTGCGGCGCGGCGCTGCGGGCCCGCACCTGTGGGAGAAACAATCGGTAACAAAAGCGCGTGAATGTCTTGACATCTCTTAGGGTAGACAGGTTACAACACAGAACTGATGGGTTCTGACTGCCCCGTTGGTATCGTGGCGACTGCTGGGCGTAGGGTCCTGGGTACTATTCCCAGGTCGGACAGTGTTATTAGGTTTTTCTATTAGGAACTTCTCTGGAGCAACCCGGAGTTTGTAAGTTGGCGGTGTCCGACCCATTGGACTATGAGAGTGAGGGAAGAGGGTACACGTGTATTTGTGCACACACTTGTCTTGTGCACTCTATTAAATATAATTATCTCCTTCCTCTTCCCCTCGGACCGCCACAAGGTGTAGACGTGCACTAGATTCTTAACAATATATTTAAAAAGTTAAAAAACAGATTTAAAGTAAGTTTAAACTCAGTGAAATAATAAGATAGCATAAAACGCGGGAGGTGTTCGGTGCAGATCGCCGCGCGTGAGTACCGCTCAAGATACTACTCAATAGTCCTGTCGCCTTGGTACACAAGACTGTGACAACTGATCAACGTACGCGCAGGTGGGATTACCAAATTGGGTCACGCCCACTAATTACCGCCCGCTCAAGGTCGTCAACCACACAAGGCTAAGCGCCGCCCCACTAAATTGTCATTGATAGCTTGACCTGCGCTCGCACCTAGTTGTGTCTATACGAATATTAGCATAGTCCATTTAACTCGGCCCCGATAGCTAATTAACGCTTTGTACTCATCACAGCCTAGTACTCTAAACGGGTAAAATTAACAAATCTCTCTCTGATACAAATATCAGCGTAATGGTGGACGCGACTGCCCCTAATTTTGTGTCTTCGCGTAACAAGAGAGTAAGGGAAGAAGATCTACCAGAGGAGTTTTCAAAATTTAGGAAAGAAATCAAAGAAATGCTTTCGTCATTTATCTCAACTCAACAAAATGAATTCAAAATAATTAAGGATATTCAGCTAACGAATTCATTGAAACTGCCATCACTAACCTATCTCGCCAAAACGAAGAGTTCTGTAAGAAAATAGAATCTCTTGAGTTACAAGGAAAAAATGACCGTGAGTACATTGCCGTATTAGAGGATAAGATCGAAGATCTAGGTACAAAGAAGCAGTAAAAAAACCTGCATCGAGATAAAGAACGTCCCTAAAAAGCATCAAGAAAATAACATTGACTTAATAAATATGATCACGAATTTAGGTAAACACTTAATTAAGCCTCGAGATGGTCTCACGCGACCTCAAAGACATTTATCGACTGCCTAGTAGGAAAGAGGGTATTACGAACACTCCCATAATTGTTGAACTGAACTCCACTATGTTGAAAACTAATCTACTAGTATCTTAAGGCTTGAGTCATATAACATTAAAAACACTAGTAAACTTCAGGCGAAACATCTTGGAATAACAAGCAACGCGGAGGTAAAGGCGCCCGACTATTTTTCTTGGCTCGAGACCTGGCTAAAACTAAGCAATACAAATTTTGCTGGACTGCTTTTGGACGTATTTTAGACATGGAGAAGGATGAGAATGCTCGTGCGATTGTTATAAAAACTGAAGCACAGGTACACCATTTAATGCAAGAAGCATGACTAATTTGTTCTGTTATTAGATTATTCTTCTTTTTTTTTAATCTTTATTTATTTACGGGGTTTTTTCTGTAAAGCATGTCACCCCGATGATTACATACAATTAAATAACAATTTCTGACATTACCGACAGACAATTGACCCTAGATAAATTTAATGCAATAGCCCCACAAATCAAAATTTTAGAAAAAAGCTCACTGCACCTCCTAGGTTCCCCAATTTTCGAAGACAGCTTTTCTCCTTTCATCAGCGAAAAAATCAAAAACTTCAACGAAATTTCGGACAGACTATCCAAAATTAATTTACATTCGGCATTCACCCTGATTAGATACTGTTGTTTTGGCCCAAATTTTATATATTTGCTACGTTCTTCCCCTTTATGGAAGCAACCACATCTCTTGGAAAAAATTGACCAAATTATTCGCAGCACACTTACATCCATTTTAAATGTGGCCTTGGATGACCGAGCGTGGCTTCAAGCCACACTACCCATTCGTTTTGGTGGCCTCGGCATCCGCAAAATTACCAGTATTAGCTTACCGGCGTTCCTGTCCTCTGTCCACAGCACTGAAAAGTTGACCCGGAATATTTTAGCCCCCTCCCTGGTTGACTCTGAAGTGCCGTGCTTGACCGATGCGGTGAACGTCTGGAAAGCGGCTTGCCCGGATACAGATCGGCCCGCAAACCCATCTTCCCAGAGACAGTGGGATGAGCCGCTCTGCAGGTTGGTACGGAATAATCTTATCAATACGTCTACCAATACTGCTGAGCGTGCCCGCCTGCTGGCTGTGGGTGAGTGGGAGTCGGGCCTCTGGCTTCAAGCACTACCGTCTCCCAACACAGGCACTATGTTGGGTGACACCACCTTCCGGCTCGCTACTTGTCTGCGTCTGGGCGCTCCTTGCGGGGCTCCGCATCGCTGCCAGTGCGGAGAAGCTGTCGACTGCCTTGGACATCATGGCCTATCTTGCAGTAAGAGCGCAGGCCGGATAGCACGGCACGCCAGCATTAATGACATCATCCGTCGTGCTCTTGTCACCGTCGGGGTGCCAGCTGTTTTAGAACCCAATGGCTTAGCACGCGACGATGGGAAGAGACCAGACGGAATGACCATAATGCCTTGGAAGTTAGGTCGGCCTTTGGTGTGGGATGCAACATGTGTCGACACCCTTGCGCCATCCCATCTTCCTAGCACGGCAAGCTGTGCTGGGGCGGCTGCTGCAGGTGCAGAAAACCTCAAACGGCGAAAATATTCCAATCTTATTGGGAGCTATATGTTCGAGCCGTTTGGGGTTGAAACACTAGGGCCATGGGGTCCGAGTGCCCGCTTGGTTTTTCAGGATATCGCCAAGCGGTTGGTCGACTCTTCACGTGACCAGAGGGCTGGTCTATTTTTCGGACAAAGAATCAGCATCGCCATACAACGTGGCAATGCTGCCAGCCTTCTGGGCACCTTTCCTGTTGACAGCGATGCGGACGAATTTTTTGATGCCCTATGATTCTATCCCCCACCTTTTTTTTTTTTTTTTTTACATGTACATATAGTATTATGTTAAGTCTGTTAGCGTTTATCTTATATATTATTATTTTAAGTCGGTTAGTTTTTATATGATGTAAATATTTTATTACTGAGTTATTGAATAATAATTTTAATTAAATAACATAATATACGTAACTTATATACTTACTAAACTAGGATAGTTTAGTAACCGCAACCTTATAACCGTAATCTATATATATAAAAGAGAAGTCCACTCACTGACCACTCATCACGAAATCTCGGAAACTACTGGGCCGTGAGGTCTAAAATTTGGCACAAGCACTCTCTATGGGGTGCAGGCGCGCACTAAGAAAGGATTTTTATAAATTCGCACCTTAAGCGGTTGAAAAGGGGTGTCAAAGTTTGTATGAAAGTCCTATGTTTTTAAAGTTAGGGACATGAATGTTGGCCTGATTGTTCCTTTCGACTTCTAGGTGCTCACTAAGAAAGGATTTTACGAAATTCGGTGCTTAAGGGTGAAAATAAGGGATTTTAATGTTTGTATGAAAAATGTACCAAATGCAGTTAAGATCCAAATTGAATCTTACGGCAACGAGTTATTGCATACTTTACATTGAAATTAGAATTCGGAGGCCGATAAAGATCTAAATTGAATTTTACGACAACGCGTTAATGCATATTTTACATTGAAATAAGAATTTTTGGAAGTTTCTTGAGGTTTATAGTTAGTTTTTTTCTAGGTGGCCAGTATGTTTCAGTGCAGGCGTGATAACGTTCTAAAGTTTTTATGCCAGTTCTAGGTGGCCAGTATTATTCAGTATGCAGGCATCTGCTAAAAGATAATCAAATGAGGTTCTAATTGGTATTCAGGTAATTTGAACGTTGCATTTATAGCATTAAAGTCGAGAATGCCAAGGGGAAAACTTCACAATGTTTAACCTTAATCGCGGCTTGCAAGCCGATTGTATCAAAAAACGAAGTCATGTATCAATCACTGAATACAAACCTAAGCGATACACGTTCAAGCTATAGTTACCGAAATTTCTGTTCTGCGATATTTTGTTATTACTTACTACTAATTTGCTTTGAAATATTTTTCATCGTCGTTGGTTTTCGTTTTTGTTTGTTTCGCTTCCTAATTTTAAATTGGAGGATAATAAATGTGTTTTTACCTATTGCCGGGTTGGAATTTTGTTAGTTCTATTTCTTTGCAAATTACTTATTGTGTAGGTATTTCACACTGTGGTATTACTATAATAGTTTTTAGTATTACACAGCGGCTCCGACGCAGAATGTCCACTTCTCAAAATGTGCACTGGTCGCAAAATGTCCTTTTCTCAGAATGTCTCTTTCGCAAAATGTCTCTTTCGCAGAATGTCCACTTCGCAAAATGTCCCTTTCGCATATTGTCCCCTTTTTATTTCTGACATCCTTTAATCATAATTCAATTCATTTTAACAATTAACTTTCACACATCATGTTTGACGTGTGTTTATTTGTATCGATATGGGTGTAAGCAAAAAAAAAAAAAATAGTACAAATCACATTTAGTATACGTCCTGTATTAACGCGTCGGTGCCAGCCTTCCAAAGCATTCGTTGTTCGATGGCGTTGGAAAGCACAACTCAACAACGTGGTAGACATTTTGGGGTACCACTGTTTTTCGAAATACTTTCTAAAACGGTGCATTTCAGAACTATTCGGCGCCTGGTTTATAATATAACACCCAATGATTTCAAAAGGAAGGATACGCCCATCAGAACATTTTACTTACACCTTTTACATACAAGCAAAAAGTAGCGCCATCTGTGACAACTCATATGAACTACGTGAGTGTCACGTTGCATAGGTCGACGACGTAACCTTGTATGTACGACATGTACGTGCGTAAATGTTATTTTAATCACATTTTATCGGAAATAAGTTAACCACTGAGGCGTCCATACTTTGACAGAAAACGTAATAAAACAAATTAATCTCGATCAGCTTTATTTGAAATTGAAAACAATTTATTATTAATTATTAAATAAAACACAAATAAAAAATGACGTCCGTACAAGGTTACTTCGTTACCGTCGCGGGCGCTGCCGGCAGCGCGTGACATGGCCGCCATTGTGGATTTCGAATGTGGATTCAAATGTGTTTATTGAATAGTTTTATTGCAACAAAGGCAATTTAAGTTACTTATCGATGTTATGATATCCCATGTTCCTTTTTAACCTTTGTATGATAATTTTTGCGGCCTTTTACTACGCAACTAGGCATTTTTATGACAGAACTGTACTGATTAACACCTCCGCGCGTGGACCGAGTTCGACTGAGTCGCATTGGCCCTAAACTGTCATTTTAGGGCCAACGCGCTGGTGCCATTTCGTCGCGCGGTTAGCCTGGTCCTTACTATCTATGTCAATGATAACACCAAAACCAAGTCTGTACATGTTTGTCTTTAAGTTGAAAAAGGAAAGTAAATACTGGGATAGGGTAATAAGGAACAGTCTTTTTAAAAATGAAAAATGTGCAGCACAATAGAAGAAAACATGACATTTATTTGGATAAAAAATATAAGGCATTATTGGTTCAATTAGAACGAAATAATTTTACATTCCCACAATTTATCAAAAAAGTAATATTTTTACAGTTAACGGTTCGTAGGTAGGTTCTTATTTTTTTATTGCGAGTTAGTAAAAATTAAGTTGGTAAAATAATTACTTTAAATCAAGCGATTATGCAAAGAAATAAATGTGATTTGTACTATATTTTTTTTTTTTGCTTACACCCATATCGATACAAATAAACACACGTCAAACATGATGTGTGAAAGCTAATTGCTAAAATGAATTGAATTATGATTAAAGGATGTCAGAAATAAAAAGGGGACAATATGCGAAAGGGACATTTTGCGAAGTGGACATTCTGCGAAAGAGACATTTTGCGAAAGAGACATTCTGAGAAAAGGACATTTTGCGACCAGTGGACATTTTGAGAAGTGGACATTCTGCGTCGGAGCCGTCGTTCTTACTAGAAAAAGTGTCCTTGAATACCTACGTTCGTATTTTAATTTTATTGCTTAGCATCTTTGGTTTAGGCTGGTGTTGTAAGGGTTGAAAAAAGGCGGGAGAACTATTCCCATTTTAAATGGATGTCAGCACCAACTGACGGGGTCCGAAGGGGCCAATGCCTGCCAGGGTTATGAGCCTGTCCGAAAGGGATATCGTTGCCCTGGCACACACAGGCATTTGAAGGAACATGGGTGGGTTTTAGTCAGTAAAAGTCTGACACGCATCAAAATGACCTTCATTGAAATTTCCTGAGAATCAGAGTATTTTTACTCCCTGTTGTGCGTCCCCAAAACCAACAATAAAAATACCATCTTGAAACACCTGGAACTCAAATGGGAATAGTTCTCCCGCTGCCATGAGTTCACAGGTGGTTCCGTAGGTGCCATTACAAGACATTTCAGCGACGTATTCACGCTTTGAACCATAAACAGCTCCTCCTGACCGATCCTGGGTGAAAGGTTGGAATATTTCCCAGTTTTTAGACACGTGGCGCACAATGCTGTCTCGAATTTGAGAAGACAATGACATGGCCACGTTACTGTTCACCAAATAGGAGAGAGATGAAAATAAGCATGCGCCATCGCCAGGGATATTTACTATTTGGCAAAGAATTTGCATGCCACAATTGTGGCGATAAGTCCCCTCTATGAGGAGTGGCTAGAGAGGCGCCACGGCTTCCTCACCTTCCGCCTGACGCACGTCCTCACCGGACACGATTGTTTCGGGAGGTTCCTATTCAGAATAAAACGGGAAGAAACGCCCGGGTGTCACCACTGTGTGGATCGCCCGGAGGACACGGTGGAGCATACGGTTGAGGTCTGCCCTGCTTGGGCGGAGCACCGCCATGTCCTCACGGAGGCGATCGGCGGCGGCGATCTGTCGCATCTGGCCCTGGTTCAGGCCATGGTTCGGAGCTAGAGTGCACGGGAGGCCGTCACCTCCTTCTGCAAAGCAGTAATGCATGCGAAGGAGGAGGCGGAACGCGTGAGGGTGAGGCAGGGTTCGCGCCCTCACGCCCTTAGTCACCGCAGGAGACGCCCCGGGCGTCGGGGTCGGATTCTCAGGAAACTTTATTGAAGGTCATTTTAATGTTTTAATTCCGTTGGCTAATTTAAACAATAAAAAAAACCGGCCAAGTGCGAGTCGGACTCGCCCACGAAGGGTTCCGTACCATTATCTATAAAAATGGCAAAAAAATCACGTATGTTGTATGAGAGCCCCCCTTAAATATTTGGTTTATTTTAATTTAATTATTTATTTTTAAAGTGAATATATAACTTAATATTCTGTGAATATTTCAAGCGTCTACCTGTTGCCGTTATCAATATCTAGCAAAAACGAGCAAAAAAATCACGTTTGTTGTATGGGAGCCCCCTTAAATATTTTTTTTATTCTGTTTTTTAGTATTAGTTGTTATACCGGCAACAGAAATACATCATATGTGAAAATTTCAACTGTCTAACTATCACGGTTCATGAGATACAGCCTGGTGACAGACGGACAAACGGCGGAGCCTTAGTAATAGGGTTCCCGTTTTACCCTTTGGGTACGGAACTCTAAAAATATCTTTTGACCCCTCACGCCGGCAAAATTGAAGAATCACCGACCGTCACCGACTCAGCGGTAAATGTGCAGTTGAATTCACAATCCCAGTCCCAATTCACTGCTATTGATTTTGTCGAGAAGTCGCTTGCCTATAGTGAGCAAACGGAATGCGAGTCATTTTTTGTTGAAGCTATATCACCTTCATGTAAATACTTAGACTGGCTAGATAGAAAGCTATCTAGCTAATAGTTGACATATGGTTTCGTACGTGATTCCATTGTTACACCATTGTTCTGAGTACCTTTACACCTATTATATGCTTTACACTATTTCCTGTGTTTTATCTCTGCAAACCTCCCCAACAAAGGTATATAGGTATATAGGTATAAAGGTATATAGGCCCAGAGCAGTAAAGCCCAGAGCAGTTAAGTGTATTTGTTGTATGTTGTGAAAATAATTCGAAATTGGTAAAGTACATGTGGGAAGAAAAATGACTTCGAATGTACGAATAGAATTATTGACGAAGGACAACTAAGACAGTTGGAAGGTACAGGTGGAAGCATTGTTAATAAAAAATGACTTCTGGGAGTATGTAAGTGGAGAAAAGCCAAAACCTACGACCGATGCTGCTATATCGACATGGAAGACGGCTGACAGAAAAGCAAAGTCTGAGTTGATATTGGCATTAGATCCGAGTGTAGTTCGTCATGTAAAAAGGGTGGAGACTGCACGAGAGGTATGGTTAAAATTGGAGAGCTTGTTTGCGTCAAGAGGACCTGCAAAGAAAGCGAATTTAATGAAAAGGCTCATGTTACAAAGGATGAGTGAAAACCAAAAGGTATGTGAGCACCTTGATTCTTTTTTTGAAGCTGTCGACAAATTGGAAGAAATGGATATAAAAATCCATGATGATTTGTTAACGATCATGTTGTTGTATAGTCTTCCTGGAAGTTACGAAAACTTTAGATGTGCCATAGAGTCTAGAGATGAACTCCCAAAGCCAGAACAACTAAGAGTTAAAATCATCGAAGAGGATAGTTCAAGAGAAAACGCTCAAATTTACAAGATAGAAGGCGCCATGTATTTGGACAAACATCAGAAGAAAACAACTGGAAAAACATTTAAGTTGAAATGTTTTAAATGCCACAATTTTGGCCATAAAGCATCGGACTGCACAAAGAAAAGGGAGAAGACTCAAGAAACCCAATGTGTGGAGTCAAGCACTAGTCATGAAAGTTGTGAAGCTTTAATATTAAATCATGTTTCAGATGACTGCCGTATCGCTGTTGATGCGAAGCGCCGTCAGGAATGGATTTTTGATAGTGGTTGCACTTCTCATATGTGCAATGACGCGGAAAGGTTTGCTGAGATACTCCCTGCGAGTCAAAAATTAAAATTAGCCACAGATTCTTTGACAACCGTGCAAGGTAAAGGTACAGTTAAGTTATTAGCATGCAATGATGATCGAACGCGTAAAATTCAATTTGAAAATACCCTATTAGTTCCCGATTTACGTAGTAATTTAATTTCCATCGACGAACCTTGTTTGTATCACAAGCACAATAAAGGTGGATCAGATCTTTTTGTTGTTGTGTACGTGGATGACATATTGATTGCATCACAAAAGAGATTGTTTATAGATAAATTCAAGCAGGAATTGGCGAAGAGGTTTGAGCTTAAAGACTTTGGTCAAGCAACCTTCTGTCTCGGGATAGATATAAAGAAAAGAGGTAATGAATATTTCTTATCACAAGAGAAGTATATAAAAGATATTTTGAAGAAATATGCCATGGATACTTGCAATCCTATACGGACTCCGATGGAAATTGGAAATCCTGTTATTAGTGAAAAAGAAGTAATAAAAGGGAAACAATTTCCGTATAGAGAACTAATTGAAGCGCTGATGTATTTAAGTGTAGCGACTAGACCTGATATCGCTAACGCTACGGCAAAACTTGCGCAGTTTGCAGAAAACCCGCAGGAAACTCATTGGAGGGCTGCGAAGCGAGTTCTTCGATACTTAAAAGGTACGATTACTCACGGTTTGGCGTTTAAGCCGACAGGGTTATGCATACAAGGGTATGCAGATGCAGATTGGGGTAACTGCATCATTGATAGACGATCCTTTACGGGTTATTTATTCGTTCTAGGTGGCGCAAGCATATCATGGACTTCACAAAAGCAACGCATCGTTGCAACTTCTACTTGTGAGGCTGAGTTTGTGAGTTTGGCAGAAGCTATGAAAGAAGCTGTGTATTTGAATAGCCTGTTGAAAGAACTAGGTTTATATCAACTATGTAAGGTAAGAATGCATGCTGATAATTTAAGTGCTATTTGCCTTGCCGAGGATCATGGTATACATTATGCGAAAAGTAAGCACATTGACATTAGACATTTCTTTATAAGGGATGTGCTACGTGACAATAAAGCTATAACTTTGGAATATTTGTCGACTGATAAGATGTTGGCAGATGTCCTCACCAAACCTTTGCCTCGCGTAAGACACGAGTTACTAACAAGTGCGTTAGGATTGTGTGTGCGAAAGTAAAGATAGGTTTATTTTTGTGAATCGTATCGTACATGAGTTGAGGTGGTGTGTTGAAGATATATCACCTTCATGTAAATACTTAGACTGGCTAGATAGAAAGCTATCTAGCTAATAGTTGACATATGGTTTCGTACGTGATTCCATTGTTACACCATTGTTCTGAGTACCTTTACACCTATTATATGCTTTACACTATTTCCTGTGTTTTATCTCTGCAAACCTCCCCAACATTTTTTTTTAAGGATATTGCTAAACCGTTGCTTCATCTACTTATATTAATATTTTATAGTTTGTGAGGTTGTAGGGGTAATCTCTGGATCTACTGAACCGATTTTGAAAAATCTTTTACCCATTGAAAGCCACGTTATTATTTTGTGAGTGTCATAACATAAGGCCATAATTTAATCCGAAAAATGAAAAGACGGTAAAAAGTTTACCGCCCAACGAAGTGGGCACGGGTCAGCTAGTAAGTAATATATAAAAGAGAAGTCCACTCACTGACCACTCATCACGAAATCTCGGAAACTACTAGGCCGTGAGGTCTAAAATTTGGCACAAGCACTCTCTATGGGGTGCAGGCGCGCACTAAGAAAGGATTTTTATAAATTCGCACCTTAAGCGGTTGAAAAGTGGTGTCAAAGTTTGTATGAAAGTCCTATGTTTTTAAAGTTAGAGACATGAATGTTGGCCTGATTGTTCCTTTCGACTTCTAGGTTTGACGAACGAAACGAAATTTGACGCTTAAGGATGAAAATAAGGGTTTTTAATTATTGTATGAAAAATGTACCAAATGCAGTTAAGATCCAAATTGAATCTTACGGCAACGAGTTATTGCATACTTTACATTGAAATTAGAATTCGGAGGCCGATAAAGATCTAAATTGAATTTTACGACAACGCGTTAATGCATACTTTACATTGAAATAAGAATTTTTGGAAGTTTCTTGAGGTTTATATTTAGTTTTTTTTCTAGGTGGCCAGTATGTTTCGGTGCAGGCGTGATAACGTTCTAAAGTTTTTATGCCAGTTCTAGGTGGCCAGTATTTTTCAGTACGCAGGCATCTGCTAAAAGATAATGAAATGAGGTTCTAATTGGTATTCAGGTAATTTGAACGTTGCATTTATAGAATTAAAGTCGAGAATGCCAAGTGGAAAACTTAACAATGTTTAACCTTAATCGCGGCTTGCAAGCCGATCGTATCAAAAAACGAAGTCATGTATCAATCACTGAATACAAACCTAAGCGATACACGTTCAAGCTATAGTTACCGAAATTTCTGTTCTGCGATATTTTGTTATTACTTACTACTAATTTGCTTTGAAATATTTTTCATCATCGTTGTTTGGTTTTCGTTTTGGTTTGTTTCGCTTCCTAATTTTAAATTGGAGGAAAATAATTGTGTTTTTACCTATTGCCGGGTTGAAATTTTGTTATTTCTATTTCTTTGCGAATAACTTATTGTGTAGGTATTTCACACTGTGGTATTACTATAATAGTTTTTAGTATTAGTCGTTCTTACTAGAAAAAGATTCCTTGAATACCTACGTTCGTATTTTAATTTTATTGCTTAGTATCTTTGGTTTAGGCTGGTGTTGTAAGGGTTGGAAAAAGGCGGGAGAACTATTCCCATTTTAAATGGATGTCAGCACCAACTGACGGGGTCCGAAAGGGCCAATGCCTGCCAGGATTATGAGCCTGTCCGAAAGGGATATCGTGGCCCTGGCACACAGGCATTTGAAGGAACACGGGTGGGTTTTAGTCAGTAAAAGTCTGACACGCATCAAAATGACCTTCATTGAAATTTCCTGAGAATCAGATTATTTTTACTCCCTGTTGTGCGTCCCCAAAACCAGCAATAAAAATACCATCTTGAAACACCTGGAACTCAAATGGGAATAGTTCTCCCGCTGCCATGAGTTCACAGGTGGTTCCGTAGGTGCCATTACAAGACATTTCAGCGACGTATTCACGCTTTGAACCATAAACAGCTCCTCCTGACCGATCCTGGGTGAAAGGTTGGAATATTTCCCAGTTTTTAGACATGTGGCGCACAATGCTGTCTCGAATTTGTGAAGACAATGACATGGCCACGTTACTGTTCACCAAATAGGAGAGAGATGAAAATAAGCATGCGCCATCGCCAGGGATATTTACTATTTGGCAAAGAATTTGCATGCCACAATTGTGGCGATAAGTCCCCTCTATGAGGCTGTGGTGGTGAGTGGCTAGAGAGGTGCCACGGCTTCCTCACCTTCCACCTGACGCACGTCCTCACCGGACACGGTTGTTTCGGGAGGTTCCTATTCAGAATAAAGCGGGTGGAAACGCCCGGGTGTCATCACTGTGTGGATCGCCCGGAGGACACGGTGGAGCATACGGTTGAGGTCTGCCCTGCTTGGGCGGACCACCGCCATGTCCTCACGGAGGCGATCGGCGGCGGCGATCTCTCGCATCTGGCCCTGGTTCAGGCCATGGTTCGGAGCGAGAGTGCACGGGAGGCCGTCACCTCCTTCTGCAAAGCAGTAATGCATGCGAAGGAGGAGGCGGAACGCGTGAGGGTGAGGCAGGGTTCGCGCTCTCACGCCCTTAGTCATCACAGGAGACGCCCTGGGCGTCGGGAATCGCAGGCCGATTCCCGGCCACCGTGGGCGTGGGCTTGCGGACGGTGAGCGATGGGTAGCTCGCCGTCCGATAAGGACCAGGCCCGGGTCGACGGCGCGTTGTGTTCCACGCGCGCCTCAAAGAGATGTCAGCACCAATTGTCGGGGTCCGAAAGGGCTAATGCCTGCCAGGGTTACGAGCCTGTCCGAAAGGGATATCGTGGCCCTGGCACACAGGCATTTGAAGGAACACGGGTGGGTTTTAGTCAGTAACAGTCTGACACGCCCTCCCCGCTCCGGCCAGAGCGGGAGAAGTTATTTGATAATTTACCACCCAAAACAAAAAAAAGGCAGCGGCAGAACTATTCTCATTTGAGTTCCAGGTGTTTCAGGATAGTATTTTTATTGCTGGTTTTGGGGAAGCACGGCAGGCAGTCAAAATAATCCGATTCTCAGGAAACTTTATTGAAGGTAATTTTGATATTTTAATTCCGTTGGCTAATTTAAAAAATTAAAAAACCGGCCAAGAGCGAGTCGGACTCGCCCACGAAGGGTTCCGTACCATTATCTATAAAAATGGCAAAAAAATCACGTATGTTGTATGGGAGCCCCCCTTAAATATTTGGTTTATTTTAATTTAATTATTTATTTTTAAAGTGAATATATAACTTAATATTCTGTGAATATTTCAAGCGTCTACCTGTTGCCGTTATCAATATCTAGCAAAAACGAGCAAAAAAAATCACGTTTGTTGTATGGGAGCCCCCTTAAATATTTTTTTATTCTGTTTTTTAGTATTAGTTGTTATACCTACCAGCAACAGAAATACATCATCTGTGAAAATTTTAACTGTCTAACTATCACGGTTCATGAGATACAGCCTGGTGACAGACGGACAAACGGCGGAGCCTTAGTAATAGGGTTCCCGTTTTACCCTTTGGGTACGGAACTCTAAAAATATCTTTTGACCCCTCACGCCGGCAAAATTGAAGAATCACCGACCGTCACCGACTCAGCGGTAAATGTGCAGTTGAATTCACAATCCCAGTCCCAATTCACTGCTATTGATTTTGTCGAGAAGTCGCTTGCCTATAGTGAGCAAACGGAATGCGAGTAATTTTTTTTTAAGGATATTGCTAAACCGTTGCTTCATCTACTTATATTAATATTTTATAGTTTGTGAGGTTGTAGGGGTAATCTCTGGATCTACTGAACCGATTTTGAAAAATCTTTTACCCATTGAAAGCCACGTTATTATTTTGTGGGTGGCAGTACAACATAAGGCCATAATTTAATCCGAAAAATGAAAAGACGGTAAAATGTTATCACGCACGGGTCAGCTAGTAATCTATATAATATAAAAGAGAAGTCCACTCACTGACCACTCATCACGAAATCTCGGAAACTACTGGGCCGTGAGGTCTAAAATTTGGCACAAGCACTCTCTATGAGGTGCAGGTGCGCACTAAGAAAGGATTTTTATAAATTCGCACCTTAAGGGGTTGAAAAGTGGTGTCAAAGTTTGTATGAAAGTTCTATGTTTTTAAGTTAGAGACATGAATGTTGGCCTGTTTGTTCCTTTCGGCTTCTAGGTGCTCACTGAGAAAGGATTTTACGAAATTCGGCCCATAAGGGTGTAAATAAGGGTGTTTAATATTTGTATGAAAAATGTACCAAATCCAGTTAAGATCCAAATTGAATCTTACGGAAACGCGTTATTGCATACTTTACATTGAAATTAGAATTCGGAGGCCGACAAGATCCAAATTGAATTTTACGACAACGCGTTAATGCATATTTTACATTGAAATAATAATTTTTGAAAGTTCCTTGAGGTTTATTTATCTTTAGTTTTTGCCAAATTTTAATGTCAATTTATAGGTGGCCAGTATGTTTCAGTAATACGCAGGCGTGATAACGTTCTAAAGTTTTATGCCAATTTATAAATGGCCAGTATTTTTCAATAGGCAGGCCATCTACTAAAAGATTATGAAATGAGGTTCTAATTGGTATTCAGGTAATTTGAACGTTGCAGTTATAGCAATAAAGTCGAGAATGCAAAGGGGAAAACTTCACAATGTATAAAAAAATGTCGCGGCATGCAAGCCGATCGTTTCAAAAAACGAAGTCATGTATCAATCACAGAATACAGAATACTGTAAAACCTAAGCGATACAAGTTCAAGCTATTTTTACCGAAATTTCTGTTCTGCGATATTTTGTTATTATTACTAATTTGCTTTGAAATAATTTTCATCGGGAGTTTCCTGTTCAGGATAAAGCGGCAGGAAACGCCCGGGTGTCACCACTGTGTGGATCGCCCGGAGGACACGGTGGAGCATACGGTGGAGGTCTGCCCGGCTTGGACGGAGCACCGCCGTGTCCTCACGGAGGCGATCGGTGGCAGCGATCTGCGAGAGTGCATGGGAAACCGTCACCTCCTTCTGCGAAGCAGTAATGCTCGCGAAGGAGGAGGCGGAACGAGTGAGGATGAGGCAGGGTTCGCGCCCTCACGCCCTTAGCCACCGCAGGAGACGCCCCGGGCGTCGGGAGTCGCAAGCTGATTTCCGGCCACCGTAGGCGCGGGCCTGCGGACGGTGAGCGATGGGTAGCTCGCCGTCCGATAAGGACCAGGCCCGGGTCGACGGCACGTTGTGTTTCACCCGCGCCTCAAAGAGATGTCAGCACCTGACAGGGTCCGTTAGGGCCAATGCCTGCCAGGGTTGCGAGTTTGTCCGAAAGGGATATCGTGGCCCTGGCACGCAGGCAACGAAAGGAACACGGGTGGGTTTTCGTCAGTAAAAGTCTGACACGCCCTCCCGCTCAGCCCAGAGCGGGAGAAGTTATTTGATAATTTCCCACCCAAAAAAAAAGGATGGTTCAGGAGCTGTTTATGGTTTGAAGCGTAAATACGTTGCTGAAATGTCTTGCCATGGCACCTACGGAACCATCTGTGAACTCATGGCAGCGGGAGAACTATTCCCATTTGAGTTCCAGGTGTTTCAGGATGGTACTTTTATTGCTGGTTTTTCGGGAAGCACGGCAGGGAGTCAAAATAATCCGATTCTCAGGAAACTTTAGTGAAGGTCATTTTGATGTTTTAATTCCGTTGGCTAATTTTAAACTTTCACACTAAATCTCATAAACACCAACGTATGAAACACGCGAGTGAAACCGCGCGGGTACAGATAGTAATAGAATAAAGTGTTCTAGCCTCATCGGACAGTGGTGAGGCCAGAACTTTTGACAAAAGCTTGACGCCTTTGGACACCCACACGAGCACACTCCGCCAGGACATGATGCACATCTTCTATAACTCCACAGACGACACAATTTGGTGAATCGACTTTGCGCATCATGAATCCGAAGCTATTGAGTGGTAAGTGACCGGATCGGAGTCTCAAAGCCGTCACGACTTCTTGCCTGTTCATCCTGCCCTCGCTGAACCAAAGCACTCGTGGAAGAGATGGCTGAATCGTTCTGTACCAGATACCCTTAGTCAAAGACCTTTCATCAAAGTATTCTGACCATGCTTGAGTACATTTGTCTCTGACCAAGGGTAAGAGCTCAGTATGCCAGTCAACCATCTCATTTCCTTCCAGTCCAACGTGAGATGGAATCCACTGCAATACAATTATTTTACGCTTGGCAACAAAATCAGTAATGGTTTTTAGGGTTCCGTAGTAAACAAGGAACCCTTATAGTTTCGCCATGTCCGTCTGTCTGTCTGTCTGTCTGTCCGTCTGTCCGTCTGTCCCCAGCTTAGCTCAGAGACGCTTAGTCCTAGAAAGCTGTAATTTGGCATGGGTATACATATTAATCATGCCGAAAAAATGGTAAAATACAATTATGAAAAACATTTTTTTTTTAGGGTACCTCCCTTACACGTGAAATGGGGATGATATTTTTTTTCTCGTCTATTCCATGGTGTGGGGTATCGTTAGATAGGCCGTTCAAAAATTAAGCTTTAAAGTGCTATTTTTTGTTAGAGTCAAGTGTCCCCCCCCCCCTGCCAGCTAAATGGTTAGTTTTGGATATGTGAAAAAATTCATGGCAATAGTATATATAACGAAATTAAAAGGAAAAATATCACAACTAAGTAGGCTTCACAAGTTAACGAGTAATAGTCGACCAACTTAAATTTGCAGTTGGAGAATTGACCGTAACGTATATCGATGTATGGGAGAGCATGTTTTTCAACTACAATGCTAAGTTTGTTTTTGGGATAAATTCATCCCAACTACGGAACCCTTCATTGTGCGTGGTCCGACATGCACTTGGCCGGTTTTAATATATTGTACGCCAGTGGAAGGCCCCTAAAAGGTGAAGTACTCGTGCATTTCACCAGATGGAGAAGAGCACTTTTTGAGTCAGTGAAAATGACAAATCGGTCACCGTCCAAAGATTCGACATAGGCCAAAGCTTCAGCTATAGCAATTAGCTCTAAATGCATTATTGAAACTTTAGATACAATTTTGAATTTAAAAGAAGCACCTATTTGTGGATCGAAAAAAGCTGCGCCACAGTAATTCTCGCGTCTATAACCGTCCGTATACATACAGTAAAAAACTCATCACCTTTTACAAATTATTGCAGTTCCCGATGCTGGGAGGTTGATCGTTGAGTAGTTCTCTTGGTAAGAACCAGGAGAACTGCCACTCACCATTATGCATAGTGACGAGCATATATTGCTTAATCGCAACACGTTAAATAGGTTCTCATTATTATTCCGGTGGCCATCTGTGGTCTCCATCATCCACCAAAAAGCATATGATTCATTTTTAGATATTCTGAATGACGCTGCTAATAAATTCATTCCGATGTTTAAATTTAATCAAAACCCTACTTCAAATTTCACTCCGAAACCGTACTGGACTGCCGAACTGTCACAAACTGTAGCTCATCGTAGGTTAGCTTTATCCAAATTCAGGCGTAATCCCACGCCCCAAAACCTAGATACTCTTAACGGTAGAATAAATACATCCCAAAGGTTAATCAGACAGGCTAGGGGAATGAACTTTCAAACGTTTTGTTCCTCGGTTGATCACACTACATCGTCTAGTGAAATGTGGCGCAAAATGAGATGGCTGAAAGGGTACCGTTCGCCTAGACATTTTGTGGACGCTCAAAGTGCCACAAATGTTTTAAATTCCTTAACACCCGATTATGTCTCCCCACCAACCCCTACCGTTTACCATAGTAACCCTACATTAGAATGTGAGATCTCTATTCAGGAGCTAGATTAAATCTAAGCATACATCTCCTGGATGTGACGATATAATTATCTTATTCTATGATTAAGTATTTACCTGATGTAGGTAAATCTGTATTACTTACTTTATTTAATAACTTTTTTAATCACAGTTTTGTTCCCTACCAGTGGCGCGACATTTCTATTGTACCTATTCCAAAACCTGGTCGTGACCCTGTAACGCTTCTTCAGTCCGACCTATATCGTTACTGTCGTGCATTTGCAAAATTTTCTTTTATATTATATACCGAAGATTGGAATTATTTTTTGAAAAAAATAACACCTTTTCTGTGAATACTGTTGGCTTCCGTAGAGGTAGGTCGTGTTTAGACGGCTTAAGCTGCTTAATCACCACAATTCAAACTGGTTTCTCCGAGGGTTGGTCCACTATGGGTTGTTTTCAAGATATAGATAATGCGTACAATAATGTAAATAATTCTGTTTTAATCAATGTTTTAGTTAGCTTTAATGTTGGTCCCCGTATCTGTAAATATTTATGGAACTTTCTCCATAGAAGAGTACTCAAAATTAACATTTGTAATAGCTTTATTAGTAGATATTCCGGTACTGGTCTAGCTCAGGGTGATCCATTATCCCCAATATTATTTAATATAGTAATGCCTGACATTTGTAAACGTGTGCAAAACAACATTTGTATATCCCAGTACGGGGATGATTTCGCTATATAATAATAAATAATAATAATAAACCATTTATTGTCAGGTTACAAAGACCCATAGATGAATACCTTAACCTAAGTATACATAATATATTAACAATTGCGTTAGTAAATAAAACTTAAAGCTATGTTAGTTTCACTTAGATGCACTAAGTCTTTGTGCGTTCTGGTGGCACCTGACCGCGAAAGCGGCGGAACACCACATCCAGAGGCCAAAAACTTTCTTCCATCACCTGAGGCAGGTAGCACGTTGGTATGCGCACCACAAACGCCTTAAAGTTGACGTTGCGATGCGACTCCAGCAGCTGCACTCTCGGCGCGTACTTCAGCCTTTGGCGCACGTCCTTCACGATGTCTTCCGCGTCGGTGGTGTAGTGGAGACGGGAAATATACACCGGGGTATTCGGCTTCGCAGCACGCAGTTTTTCGTTTGGCTCCGTAGGAGTCTTGCCGCAACGGTTCTTACAGCTACTCTGCCGGCGTTTCCTCCTTTGCACTGTCACGAAGCCGTCATCATCAGCCCGGTTCGCTTCCTTCATAGCCACGGGCTTTGCGGGGGGAGCAGAGGGGGCGGTCACAGTGACCAACGGGTCAGATGGTCACGCTGTCCGGGCAGCGCTGCGGGGAGGGAGCTGCGGGGACGGGAGACGGGCTACGAGACACGCGAGCGGCGCAAAACGCAGACTCAGCAATCGGCGCCGGCGACAAAACTGCTGACGCAAAACTCGTGACCGATGTGTCTAGGCAGCCGACACCTCGGCGCGTATTTACATTGCTAACACACGCCGGTGACCGAATTAACGCCACAGAGTTGCGCAACTCATCGAGTTCTGTGCGCAGGCCTGAGACGGTGTTCTGGGATGTCTCCAACTTCCTCTGCACATCAGCTAGACTAGCCTTGAAAGACACAATGCCCTTCAACAGGCTCGTAACCTCGACGTGGTCGAATGTGACTGGAGATAACTTGTTCAGATCCCTCGCCACAAATGTCGGCACGTCGTCAGGATCGGTAGCCTTCAGAAGCGTGATGACGTCTTGCACACTTTTCTTTGACCGTCGTGCCGACGAGACACCATCTGGTCGATTTTATTAACCGACCGGAACAGCAGCAGCTTTGCAGCAGCAATGTCGTCCTCGCTGAAGTTCGTGACACAGATCTGGATGGCAGACACCTCGTCCATCACGTCCAGTTTCTGTTGCAGGAACGCCAGCAGCTCATTTGGCACAAATTTATCACTCATGGCAACAAAACTACGAGCGTCGGCTGGCGCCACGCTATACGATAATAATAATATTTTAATTAAACCGTGTCGCAACGACCGCCTCAGAGCGCGATGCACACTCGACTGCTTTATACATGCAGTGTTCTTCTGTTAGAGAGGGTGAACGCAAGATCCAGTCTGCACTTGATATCATTAACAGTATGTTGACACAAGTAGGATTAAACATTTCCCCCGCCAAAAGTAAAATCTGTTTATTTAGTAGAGGTTTTAGAAGGCCAGTAGAAATATGTTTAAACGGTACTTTTTTAGAGTTAGTGGACCACGTCAAGTACCTAGATTATGGCTGGATAGAAGCCTTCAATGGAAGAAACATGTGAGTGAGGTCCGTGAACGAGTGCTTAAATTGATTAATATTTTTACAGTTTTAGTGGGTCCTGGGTGGGGTGTTCATCCCAACCACTTATGAAGATTGTATATTGCCCTTATTCGTAGCCGTATCGACTTCGGTAGCTTTTTACGAGACAATAGCGCCGACACACATTTAATTAAACTGGACAGATTACAAAACATTTGTTTGCGGTTAATTGGTTGGTTTATCAAAAGTACTCCGATCCACGTAATGGAATCGGAATTAATATTACCCCCTCTTTTTATTCGCCGCCGATATTTAGCTGGTAAATTTTATTTAAAATCTAGGTGCTACCGTTTTCCGTTAATCGATTAACTGGATAAGCTACATGGTCTTCGTTACAATAATTCTTATTGGAGAAATAAGAAAAAACCACTGTTAGTTTTGTCTCACGATGTTCTAAAACAGGAACATATGTACTGCAGCTTAGTATATAAGTCATAAGTTGGCATGTTTTCCATGGATACTTGGGTGAGCAATATGGACTTTTCAGTTATTGTAAAGCCTTGTTTAGATTCAGTAGATAAACCTTAGCATTGTTGCAACCTTCCACATCGCTGGATGGCCTAGTGAGATGCCCTTATTGTCCCCAAGCTCGCCTTTTTAAAGGTGAACGAGGCTTGAAGGTACATTTGAGCAAGAAACACAAACTCCACAATGTGCCTTCATCATGCCCGACAAAACCCAGTTCCCTAACTCCCGATTTACCTGCTCAACCCTTTTGGAAAAACCTTGCAAAATTAAAAAATTCAACTCCAGTTTTGAAGAGAGTTCTTCGTGGCGCGAGACCATCCTTGGCTTCATGTTTAGCGCGTTGTATCCGCCTCGTCACCCGAGAGAACTCTCAAAGTGCTTGGGAGCAATTAATCACCTTCCCGTTTAGAATTCTACATGTTCAAAAAAATTTGGCAAAAAAGAAAACGTTAACCGCACAAATCAAGGATAATTGTAACATTTCGGCCCAATGTTTCGACTCTAAATTAACAGCCCACCTCCTCCAAAGAGGTTTATTGCACCATGTAGAGTCTAAACTAGGCGAGGGTGATATCAGAGGTGCAGCTAGGATCATCTTTAGCAGCGATGTGGTTGCGCCGTACTCACTAGAGACACTTACAGCTCTGGAGAGCAAACATCCCGCCCCGGCAGATGACCTCTCCTTCCTTGACTCACCCGATCCGGAATACAACTCACTTGAAATTACAGCTGAACAAGTATGTGCGGCCGCAAGTTCCAGCCCCTACAGCTGGGCTTCGGATCTAAAGGGGGCTGTGAGGCTGCGGTACACGCTTTATCCACCTACCTCAATAGTGGTAAAGGTGAGATCATCTTTAAGGTTGACATTAAGAACGCTTTCAATTCCGTAAACAGGGACACCTTGTTGACAGAAGTTCAAAAAGAAATACCCAAAATTTACAGTTTTCTTTATCAATGTTACCGGCATGCCTCTAAACTACTTTATAAAGACAACCTTTTAAGATCAGCTGTTGGATGTCAACAGGGTGACCCCCTTGGGCTAGTCATTTTTAGTTTGGCAATAAATCCAATTATTCGACAACTAAATTCTGAATTCAACGTTTGGTATTTGGATGACGGAACCCTAGGAGGTGATGTAGACACAGTCATAAAAGATTTAACTTTTTTTAAAGAAAAAATCAGTTCCATTGGCCTTGACCTTAACTTTTCAAAATGTGAAATTTACCTTCCCCAAACCACTGACAGACAGACTACCATATCAAAATTTAATACAATAGCACCAAATATCAAAATTACGGAAAAAAATTCTCTTCACCTCCTGGGCTCCCCAATTTTGACGAATCCTTTCCAACGTTCATTGAGGAGAAAATACAAAATTTTAATGATGTCTCGGAAAGACTTTTTAAAATTAACATCCATTCGGCCTTCACACTCATTCGATACTGTTGTTTTGGACCAAAATTTACTTATAGCCTTCGCTCCTCACATCTATGGAGACATCCACAACTTTTAAAAAAAGTTGACCAAATTATTAGGAACACACTAACTTCTATCCTAAATGTGGCCCTGGACGACCGAGCGTGGCAGCAAGCCACACTTCCCATTCGCCTGGGAGGTCTCGGCGTCCGCAAAATTTCAAGTATCAGTTTACCGGCCTTCATCTCCTCGGTCCACAGTACTGATAAATTAACCAGGAACATTTTATCTTCCTCACTGGTTGATTTTGAGGTGCCGTGTTTGACCGACGCTTTGAACGCTTGGAAAAAGGCTTGTCCCAATACGGATTTGCCTGACAACCCGTCCTCCCAGAGACGGTGGGACGTGCCGCTCTGCAGTGTTATTCGGAATACTCTGATAAACACGTCACTTAATACTGCTGAGCGTGCCCGTCTGCTGGCTGTGGGAGAATGGGAGTCAGGTTTATGGCTTCAGGCGCTACCGTCATCCACCATAGGCACTATGATGGATGACTCATCGCTTCGGCTCGCTACGTGTCTCTGCTTGGGCGCACCTTGTGTTGCTCCGCATCGGTGTCATTGCCGTGAAGCCGTCGACGGTGTCGGACACCATGGCCTGTCCTGTTGCAGGAGCGCAGGTCGCATAGCTGGGCACGCCAGCATCAACGATATTATTCGTCGAGCCCTTGTCACCGCCGGCGTACCAGCGGTATTAGAACCAAACGGATTGGTACGTGACGATGGGAAGAGACCAGACGGCATGACGTTATTGCCTTGGAAGGTGGGTAGGCCTCTGGTGTGGGACGCAACCTGTGTCGACACCCTTGCGCCATCTCATATTCCAAGCACGGCTGGATGTGCTGGCTCCGCTGCTGCGGCTGCTGAGACCCTCAAGCGGCGCAAATACTGTAATCTTATGGGTAACTACAGTTTTGAGCCGTTTGGGGTCAAAACGCTCGGATCATGGGGCCCGAGTGCGCGTCTCCTTTTTAAGGAAAATTCTCGCCGACTGATCGACACTTCACGTGACCAGAGGGCTGGCTCGTTCTTCGGCCAAAGAATTAGCATTGCCATTCAACGTGGCAATGCTGCCAGTCTTCTGGGCACGTTTCCGGATGACAGCGATGCGGACGAGTACTTCAACGCTTAAGTGTTTTTTTACTTTGTATATTTTTCATGTTGTAATATTTTTTTCGTAGTTAGTATCTTCTTAGTGTAAATATATATGTCTATTTTTTAAATAATGTATATAACCTTAGAACAATATGTTGTACATCTCTGAATGCACAGTACTCTGGCTTTTTACCCGACTTCCAAAAAGGAGGAGGTTCTCAATTCGGCTGTATGTTTTTTTTTTTTTGTATGTTTGTTACGCGATTTCTCCGTCAATTATGAACCGATTTTAAAAATTCTTTTTTTGTTTGAAAGGGTATACTCCCGACGTGGTCCCATTGCCATCAAATCAGAATCTGATGAGGGGATCCCATGGAAATGGAGGGAAACCCTCAAATTTTATATGCAAACCCATAGCGATTTGGGTATTTTTTATAGTAACTCGTGCATTTGCTCTCCGAAAGCACCATTTGGTGAAGTGGAACTGATGATGGAGACCACAGATGGCCACCGGAATAATAATGAGTACCTATTTAACGTGTTGCGATAAAGCAATATATGCTCGTCACTATGCATAATGGTGAGTGGCAGTTCTCCTGGTTCTTACCAGGAGAACTCCTCAACAATCAACCTCCCAGCATCGGGAACTGCAATAATTTGTAAAAGGTGATGAGCAGTTAACATTAGGCTATTGTTACTTAGATAAATTCAAAACTGACCCACTAAAAAGTGAAGAATAAAAATCTTTTTACAAAAAAATAATAACCGACTACCAAACATATCACTAAAAAGTGAAACATAACTTTAATTTCGGAAGTCGGTGTCTTTGGATCTGTATTTGAGTTTTTGGCCACCGACTTCCGAAATTAAAGTTATTTTTCACTAAGTTTGTTACAGCATTAATAATTTGTACTTTGACAGTGTTGCAACAGTGAATATTATAATTCGGTATTAAAAGAATACATTTTTTTAAATTAAATCAAAGAAATCACGACACTCGGCCATCCGAAGACGTGCTGACTCCGAAGCACACAATAATCACGCACACGAATCACGGCCACAGAGGCGGCAGCCAATCTCAACGGAGACCCCCGTAAGCACGTAGCAGACATACTGAGTGCACAAGTGTGTGCGCAAGCACAGGTGCACTCTCTGCTCCCCTACTCCCACAGTTCAGACACGATCAGGTAGAGATCAGGCACAGGACCAACGGCCCCACGCGCCTTCCAAGGCACGTGGTGTCTCACACCTCCAACTTCCAATCTACAGGCTGGCACCGAGAAATTCCTAATGGAAAAATTAAACACCCTACCCGACCCGAGAATCGAAGTCAGGACCCCACACTAAGCAGCCGCGCTCGCGAGCTCGATATCAACGGGGTTAAAACTAATGATAATAATCATTTTCTAAATAAATGAATAGCAATTCGTATTTACAGTTATTTTTCCGATTCTAAATTATAATCATTAAAGTCTGACGAAACAGATTCCAAACCAGAGGATTAATTGTCAATCACTAACGATTGAACGTGGATCCACGGTAACACCTTTATTTCTATTGAACCCTGGAAAATTGACAATTTCGTATTTAACATTACCTACAATTTTTGCTACTTTATATGAACCAATAAATTTAGGTAGTACATTCTTACATTTGGCACTATTGTTGAAAACAGCCGTTTATTTTTTGTATAGGACTCCGGCCACAATATGTACGCTTTTAGAAAACCTGGGAAATGAACCCCTGAATATAGTAAAGAATGTTTTTTTTTTTTTTTTTCACTATATTAAAACTGCAAATGTTTGAAGTTTATCATGAGAGTTACGACCATCAACACCCAGCCATGACAGGTTGGAGAGATGACGTTTTTCGTCCAGAAGTACCCACAAATCTACAATTAATTATCAATATTATTATTAGTTGCATCTTCCAAGTTGTTAATTGTGAAAATAAAAATTTGTTTAATTACGTACTATGTTTTTCAAACATTATATTCAGAGGTTCGTCATTTTCAGTAGAGGCACCTTCGCCTCTCGACAACCAAGCGGCTATCATTTGGCCGGTGGTCCGCTGGCCAGCAGTTGTACGAGTGAGAGCGCATAATTTGGTAAACTTTGATGAATAAACCGAATAAATCGAATTATTTGAAATATACAAGTTTTTTACTTAATATTAATAATAAATTGTACAGATTGAGCTATTTCTTATCCAATATAACTGCTAGTCTCCAGTTAGAGGTATTCCCAAATCAAATCGAAATTATGGTTACCCTGCTCGAACATTGTATGAGATAACATAATTTTTGAGATTACACGCGTTGAAAACTGTTCTAAGGGTAAAACGATATGTCATTCTAATGAGGTAAATATGTCGAAAAATTGGATGTTCACATCGAACTCCTAGCAATTATAGATAATGAGATATCAGCGTACAAAGTAACGTTTCGACTGCGCGGCCACGTGCTTTTTGTTTTGGACTGATTTCGTATGTTTAACTAAACTTTTGTAGTATTTATTGCTTTCGTTAGTTTTGACAAATTAAGACCATTCTTCTTGTAACAGTTTTACTGTATAAGTCTTAAGTTTTAAAGAAATAATCAACATTAAAGAAATGACAAGTGCACGATTGCGCGGCCTTAACTTCCAAGGTGAATATCTCGTAAAACATTGATCTAGAGCTTATAATTGTTTTTTCGACAATTTTTGACAAATTCAATCTTCAATTGACAAAAAGAATTAGATCTCTAACCCAAGTAGTTGCTGAGATCTCCATGGCCGCGCAATCCTCCACTTTACGTTCGCGCGGCCAACATAAAACCCTTATAATTTCTTTATTTCTACTTTGACAAATTTTTGGTTTGTTCCGTTCGATTTTGACAAATTTCGAAATTTTTTTGGGTTAAGTTTTTTTTGTTTGGATAACTTGGCGGAGCAATCGTAACGCACACGACATAGCTTACCAACAGCATACCTACATGGCTTTCTAACAGCACACCTACATGATTTTCATTACAACATAAATGTATATGGCTTACTAACAGCACACTTACATGGATTTCATTGCAATACACATACATTGCTTACTAGCAGCACACATACTTCGCTTACTAAAAGCATACCTACATGGCTTTCTAACAGCACACTTACATGACTTTCACTACAGCACACATACATGGATCATGGCTTACTAGCAGAACACCTACGTAGCTGCATAGGGTTACATAAGAGCTGCGTTAAATTCTGACCTACAGCTCACCCTTATGGCTGCATAAGATCACATAAGTGCCTACGTTAAACTCTGAACTACAGCTCACCTTCGTGGCTGCATAAAATAACACAAGTTAAACTGTCAGCTCACCTTCGTGGCTGCTTATGATCACATGAGTGCATACGTTAAACTCTGAACTACAGCACACCTTCATGACTGCACACGATCACATGTGCATACGTTAAACTCAACTACAGCCCGCCTACATGGCTGCTATAAACTATACGCATACATCTCCATATAGCTCACCTACATGGCTGAACTAGAGTGTAAGCCGCATAGAACTCAAAACTATACTCGTACATCTTTGAACAGCTCACCTACATGGCTGAACCAAAGTGCACGCCGCATAGAACTCAAAACTATACTCGTACATCTTTGAACAGCTCACCTACATGGCTGAACCAAAGTGCACGCCGCATAGAACTCAAAACTATACTCGTACATCTTTGAACAGCTCACCTACATGGCTGAACCAAAGTACACGCCGCATAGAACTCAAAACTATACTCGTACATCGTTGAACAGCTCACCTACATGGCTGAACCAAAGTGCACGCCGCATAGAATTCAAAACTATACTCGTACATCTTTGAACAGCTCACCTACATGGCTGAACCAAAGTGCACGCCGCATAGAACTCAAAACTATACTCGTACATCTTTGAACAGCTCACCTACATGGCTGAACCAAAGTGCACGCCGCATAGAACTCAAAACTATACTCGTACATCTTTGAACAGCTCACCTACATGGCTGAACCAAAGTACACGCCGCATAGAACTCAAAACTATACTCGTACATCGTTGAACAGCTCACCTACATGGCTGAACCAAAGTGCACGCCGCATAGAATTCAAAACTATACTCGTACATCTTTGAACAGCTCACCTACATGGCTGAACCAAAGTGCACGCCGCATAGGGGTCTACACTATACTCGTACATCACAGGTCGCCCACATGGCTAAACCAAAGTGCACGCCGCATAGGGGTCTATACTATACTCGTACATCACAGGTCGCCCACATGGCTAAACCAAAGTGCACGCCGCATAGGGGTCTATACTATACTCGTACATCACAGGTCGCCCACATGGCTAAACCAAAGTGCACGCCGCATAGGGTACTACACTATACTCGTACATCACAGGCCGCCCACATGGCTAAACCAAAGCGCACGCCGCATAGGGGTCTATACTCGTACATCACAGGTCGCCCACATGGCTAAACCAAAGTGCACGCCGCATAGGGGTCTATACTATACTCGTACATCACAGGTCGCCCACATGGCTAAACCAAAGTGCACGCCGCATAGAGCACCCCGTGCATCTCGTGCGCGCCACATCGCGCACTTCATGCACCTCGTGCACTTCGGGCGCGCCACGTCACGCACCTTGTGCACATCGTGTGCGCCAGATCGCGCACCTCGTGCACCTCATGCGCGCGGCATCGCGCACCTCGTGCACATTGTGCGTGCAGCATCGCGCACCTCGAGCCCTCCGCATCGCACACTTTGTGCAACTTGGACATTTTGCGTTGCGCACCTTGTGCATTGTATCGCACACGTTGTGCACTACACACAGTACACCCTGTGCATCCTATTCATAATGCGTTGCGCAACTGGCGCATTACATCGCACACCTTGTGCACTACACATAGCACACCTTGTGCATCCTATTCATAATGCGTTGCCATATTCTACAAAATCTAAGCTGCTACTTCACTATCAAACTATATTAGCTGCTCGGTAAATTCAGTGAACGTAACAGACTGACTTACTATTCAGCATAACAATTCACAACAATTCTACAGGTTGTCGTAGTGAAAATGACACATTTTTAATTACTGATTTGCCTTGCCGTCCCGACGTCAAATAGATGTCGATAGAATGGCGGTAGTCTATTTGATTTAAACTGGCAAAATGTTTGTGTTTTGAATTGTGAACTGCCTTTAGAGAACTCCTTTGATGACATTGATTGATTCTCGGTTCAGCATAGAAGTATATCTAACGATTGTGAACAACTAAATTCCCAACGTTCATTCGCACAATTTATATTTATTTATTTTCCAAGTTTTCCAATGCAATGATAACTCTGTCGAGGAGTTGCCTCGACCAAAGGTAGCAGGTGCGTCGGCCCAATTACTATTAACTTTGATTTAAATATAATAACCACCCGGTAAATACATAAAAACAATGAAGTAATGTAAAAAATTAACTATGTTAATAATTATTTTATTAACCTTGGACAAGCTCTAGCTCAGAAAATCTTAAATAGTTACGTACCCCCTACATCTTGTAACACAGACAGCCCTAATCTGTCCTCCTTTGTTTTCCTAGACACCTCTCAGGAGGAAGTTGAAAATATTTTGATGTCCCTAGACTCTGGGAGTGCACCAGGGTGGGACGGAATTCCTACCCTTTTCCTAAAGCAAGCAAAGGAGATCTTAGCCCCGCTGATCTGTGACCTGGCCAACCTATGCTTTAACACAGGTATCTTCCCCTACTTTCTTAAGCGCTCCGTTGTTACCCTTGTGTGAGATAAAAGGTGGAGATAAAGACGACGTTAACAGCTATCGGCCAATTTCTGTGTTGACCTCCATTTCTAAAATCATTGAGAAGCTCTTGAACTCTAGAATAATTAACTACCTGACTAAGTATAATCTTCCTCTCAATATGGTTTTAGAAGGGGAATATCAGCCCAGGATGCTACGGAGGCACTTGCTACTGTGATAACCAAGGATACTTCCTTGGTTATCACAGTAGCAAGTGCCTACAGTAACAAGTGCAATAAGGGGAACAAATGACTAGTGGCCTTTCTTGATCTCAAGAAGGCCTTTGATACTTATACTCAGGCTGGAGAACTTAGGATTTCGAGGTTCTGCTCTCTCTTCTTAGCAGTTACCTTCAAAACAGAAGACAGGGGGTAAAAATTGAAAACTTTGTTAGTGACGAAGAGAACGTGACGTATGGCGTCCCGCAGAGCAGTGTCCTCGGCCCGTCGCTCTTTTTGATTTATATTAACTCTGTAACCTTATTATCAACGGTCCGAGGATACTGTCCTACGCGGATGACACCGCTATTATCTTCTTTGCTAAGACCTGGGACAAAGTTAGGCTGGAGGCTGAGAGGGGACTGGCTAGAGTTGGTGATTGGCTTTGTGAGAATCTACTTACGCTAAATACCCAAAAAACCAACTACGTCTGCTTCACTAAATACGTAAACTCTCAGCCTGCGCCTGACTTTAGCATTAGAATACATTCTTGTCGTACCCCAACCCAATCTACCTGTAGTTGCCCTGTTATTCATAAGGTAAATTCCGTCAAGTACCTAGGTATTGTAGTAGATCAAAGGTTAAGCTGGTACCCACACCTCGAACTAACTATAGCGATGGTAAGAAAACTCATATGGGTACAGAATAAAATCTATATCGCACTGGCCCAATCTGTAATCATATATTTTATCTCGGTATGGGGTGGAGCAGCTAAGTCGTATTTTATAGATCTAGAGTGGGCACAGAGATCCTTGATTACGGTCATGTACTGTAAGCCCTACAGGTTCCCTACTGAAACTCTATACGCAAGCTCTAAGCTGCTCTCCGTTAGAAAACTCCACATATTACACATGGTACTAAGATATCACAAAATTCTACCCTTTAGCCATGCCAAACTTAAAAAAAGACGGTGTGATATAGTAGCCCCTACATACTCAGCACGTTCAATTTTTGCTAGTCGTCAAAATGTAACTCAAGCCCCACGCGTCTATAATAAAGTAAATCGCATACTTAACATTTAACCTATGCAGCTGTACGAGTGTAAGAAGACATTGAGTGAATGGCTCTTCACACTTAATTATGATGCCGTGGAAGACATTCTGGCGACTCTGGGTTGAACGTCATGCATACTGACACACACACACACATACACACACGCCAACACACACACACACACACTCCAACACACCCCTATTCATACACACACACACACACTCCAACACACCTCCACACTCATTCACACATACACACGTCCACTCACACACGCACCCACTCTTACACACACACATACACACAAAATATACATTAACACACTCATAAACACACATTTATACAAAACACACTCTAGTTTTCACACACTGCCATAAACACGATTTTCATTTTTATTCATTTTTCTTTTTATTGGTTTTATATTAAAAAAAATGTGTAACTATACCTAATTAGCACAACAAAACAATTGTTAATTAATCGAGGAAGAGCGAGGTTTATCCCATCACAAGTATTGTCGGAAAACTTTCTGGGAAGCCCCGGCAACTTAATTGTATAGATTTAAGATATTAAACACATTTTTTTTTTTATATTAAGCTTTAATGTGCTATTTTTTGTTAGAGTCCAGTTGCCCCCCCCCTGCCAGCTAAATGGTTGGTTTTGGATATGTGACAAAATTCATGGCAATAGTATATATAACGAAAAAATAGTAACCGACTACCAAAAATAACACTACAAAGTGAAAAATAACTTTAATTTCGGAAGTCGGTGTCTTTGGATCTGTATTTGAGTTTTCTGCCACCGACTTCCGAAATTAAAGTTATTTTTCGCTTTGTAGTGTTCTTTTTGGTAGTTGGTTACTATTTTTTTGTAAAAAGTTTTTTATTTTTCACTTTTTAGTGGGTCAGTTTTGAATTTATCTAAGTTACAATAGCCTAATGTTAACTGCTCATCACCTTTTATAAAATATTGCTTTTCCCGATGCTGGGACGTTGGTTGTTGAGGAGTTCTCCTGGTAAGAACCAGGAGAACTGCCACTCACCATATGCATAGTGACGAGCATAATTTGCTTAATCGCAACCCGTTAAATAGGTACTCATTATTATATTGTTCCGGTGGCCATCTGTGGTCTTCATCATCAGTTCCACTTCACCAAATGGTGCTTTTGGAGAGTAAATGCACGAGTTTCGATAAAAAGTTCCCAAATCGCTATAGGTTTGCATATAAAATTTGAGGGTTTCCCTCGATTTTCATGGGATTCCCTAATCAGATTCTGATTTGGTGGCAGTGGGACCACCTCGGGAGTATACCCTTTCAAACAAAAAAAGAATTTTCAAAATCGGTTCATAATTGACGGAGTAATCGCGTAACAAACACACAAAAAAAAAAAAAAAACATACAGCCGAATTGAGAACCTCCTCCTTTTTGGAAGTCGGTTAATTAAAAGGAAAACTATCACTGCTAAGTAGGCTTCACATGTTAACGAGTAATAGTCGACCAACTTAAATTTGCAGTTGAAGAATTGACCGTAACGTATATCGATGTATGGGAGAGCATGTTTTTCAACTACAATGTTAAGTTTGCTTTTGGGATAAATTCATCTTAACTACGGAACCCTTCATTGTGCGTGGTCCGACACGCACTTGGCCCGTTTTTTATTTCAACTAAATATGATGATGGAAAAGCGATAAGGTATTTTTCAGCAATGTTCCACAATGTAGGATACTGTGTTTCAATGTTGCGTTGCAACCAGAACTTCTGATAGCCTTGGTTGAACTTCTGCTTAAGCTCTTCGTCTGTGCTGATGGTAATCAACTCTTCTTGCATTATCACATTGGCTTCTTCTATGGCTGTGGTATTGTACGGATTTATTATCGATTGAGGAATTTGTAAGTTTAAAAGATCCTCAAACCTCTCCGTAAAATCCTTGTGTAATGCGCCCAAGTGAGTGACATATTATAATAAAATGTCTTCTTCTTGAAGCATTTCTGGTAATTTTGACAAATGCGAAAACTGCGAATATTCTTTTCTGCCTAAATTTTGTTTATAAAGGATTAGTTTAGCCACGAAGGCCGTTATTATTGATTTTGTTTTAATCTAGTTAAGATCGTCACTCTGCAGCTGCAAATTAACTTTGTTGAACATTCCAAAGATATCAGTCAAGTAATAAATATCTGTTTATTGTTCAGATTTTCTTTCAAATTTGGATCTTTTTCTTGTAAAAACTCCACCACAGATTCAAAAATGGCTGAAAATCTCGCTAAGCAAGAGCCTCTTGATAGCCAGCGAACTTCATTGTGCAGAAGTAATCGAGAAAAGACTTCGTCGTTTTCCTCACATAGCTGAGCAAATAACCGAGAGTTCAAAGAATTGCTTCGAATCTTGTTGATAGCATTTATTACATATTGTAAAGACTTATGCAATCTAGGACTCAGCTTTTTTGCTACTAAATGCTGCTTGTGAATCACGCAGTGAATGACCAGTACATCAGGCAGTTGTCGCTTTAAGTAAGCTATAAAACCACGATGACGACCAACCATAGACGGTACACCATCAGTCGCAACAGAAACAATGTTCTTCCATGGAATAGCTTTGTCAGTAAAAAAATGTTCCACGGCCTGAAAAATCGATTCTCCTCTGGTATCAGTCTCTAAATATGTAGCAAAAAGCAGTTCTTGGCACATATTTAAATCTTTGATATATCGAACATATCCTAACAACAGAGCTTCATTGCTGGGTAATGTAGACTCGTCCAACTGGAGAGAGAATCTGTTGGTCTGTAAGAACTTGCAAAAATGTTTTCCACATCGCGTCCCATCTCGTCTATGCGTCTCTGAACGGTGTTATTGCTCAAAGGTATTCTCTTTAAAATATCATGTGCGGGTTTGTCCAATACATTGTTAAGGACCTCCGCAATGGCTGGTAAGATAAGCTGCTCTCCAATTGTGTGGGATTTCCCCGACTTCGCTATTAGTAAAGATGTATTATAGGATGCTCGTAAACCATCATCTTGTTTAATAGATGATGACGCAAACATCGATCTTATGGATGGCCTTTTGTCTAGTTTATCTTTAAGTGCTAGAAAAAATGACAAGGGATTACTTTTTTTGTCAGCATGTACTCTTGATAAGTGGTTCTTCCATGGAATAGCTTTGTCAGTAAAAAAATGTTCCACGGCCTGAAAAATCGATTCTCCTCTGGTATCAGTCTCTAAATATGTAGCAAAAAGCAGTTCTTGGCACATATTTAAATCTTTGATATATCGAACATATCCTAACAACAGAGCTTCATTGCTGGGTAATGTAGACTCGTCCAACTGGAGAGAGAATCTGTTGGTCTGTAAGAACTTGCAAAAATGTTTTCCACATCGCGTCCCATCTCGTCTATGCGTCTCTGAACGGTGTTATTGCTCAAAGGTATTCTCTTTAAAATATCATGTGCGGGTTTGTGCAATACATTGTTAAGGACCTCCGCAATGGCTGGTAAGATAAGCTGCTCTCCAATTGTGTGGGATTTCCCCGACTTCGCTATTAGTAAAGATGTATTATAGGATGCTCGTAAACCATCATCTTGTTTAATAGATGATGACGCAAACATCGATCTTATGGATGGCCTTTTGTCTAGTTTATCTTTAAGTGCTAGAAAAAATGACAAGGGATTACTTTTTTTGTCAGCATGTACTCTTGATAAGTGGTTCTTCCATGGAATAGCTTTGTCAGTAAAAAAATGTTCCACGGCCTGAAAAATCGATTCTCCTCTGGTATCAGTCTCTAAATATGTAGCAAAAAGCAGTTCTTGGCACATATTTAAATCTTTGATATATCGAACATATCCTAACAACAGAGCTTCATTGCTGGGTAATGTAGACTCGTCCAACTGGAGAGAGAATCTGTTGGTCTGTAAGAACTTGCAAAAATGTTTTCCACATCGCGTCCCATCTCGTCTATGCGTCTCTGAACGGTGTTATTGCTCAAAGGTATTCTCTTTAAAATATCATGTGCGGGTTTGTGCAATACATTGTTAAAGACCTCCGCAATGGCTGGTAAGATAAGCTGCTCTCCAATTGTGTGGGATTTCCCCGACTTCGCTATTAGTAAAGATGTATTATAGGATGCTCGTAAACCATCATCTTGTTTAATAGATGATGACGCAAACATCGATCTTATGGATGGCCTTTTGTCTAGTTTATCTTTAAGTGCTAGAAAAAATGACAAGGGATTACTTTTTTTGTCAGCATGTACTCTTGATAAGTGGTCATCCATTTTTGAAGGCTTCGTGGCATCGTTACTGAATACTTTTTCACATATGAGACACATTGGCAAGTGTTGATTTGATGGAGATGCAATAAATCCGAACTTCAAACAGTCCAAACTGTATTGTCTGCATTTTTTTTTCGTGTCTGCCATCATAAAACTCTTAGTAATCCTGCAAATACAAAAATAAGAAACTACCTAAATAAAAAACAATAATTACACGTCGTCGCTGCATCCTCGAGATTTACATGATTCACTAGGTAGTACACTCCTCAATGTACTAGATTCACTAGGTAGTACACTCCTCAATGTACTAGATTCACTAGGTAGTACACTCCTCAACGTACTAGATTCACTAGGTAGTACACTCCTCAATGTACTAGATTCACTAGGTAGTACACTCCTCAATGTACTAGATTCACTAGGTAGTACACTCCTCAATGTACTAGATTCACTAGGTAGTACACTCCTCAATGTACTAGGCATCGCACAATTTTTAGATAAAAACAAAAATAAAATTAGATATTAAACGACTACCGTAGTACCTGCAGTGGTGGCCCGCCGCACCCGGCCTTCTACGATCGTTCGCTTGTCACGCTCGCTTCTTTTGTGCCGGCATCGCAACATTAAATGTTGGTGTTAAAAATATTCCATCCATTTTTATCGTATTCGCCTGATTTTCTTGTGACCATGGGACGAAGACGACATGAAGATGATTCAGTGTCCATCAGAAAAATAAGGCGACTGGAAAAGCGACGCAAACACACATCCAGTGATGAAGGTTAGTCAGATTTATCGTAATACTAACGGTGTTATTTTAAATAATTTCTAACTTGTTCTTTAACAGTCATGGAACTCAATAGTTATGATTTTTTCAAGTGTCTTGTTGTTCGCTCACGTGCGGTATGGCTCATGACTTTGTATTGTTGTTGTTCCATTAAAATGTTATATTATAGAAAAGGAATTCTTTTGCATCGATGCAACTTTGTTTTTTACAATCAATTAGTTAAATTCATTAGACGATGGGTACTGCGACGAGATTGTAGTCGTTCCAGTTTTTTCCTATACGGAATAATTGTAAATAAGTACCTACCTACCTTCCTGTGCATATTCTGCAAGTACCGTGATGAGATCCCGGTCAAGTTAAAACAAATATTGTATTTATAAATAGCTTAGTCAGATGTGAGGAACAAGGTTTCTCCCGGGAGATAGGGACCGTACGGTGACTACTGTCTAATAGCTCGCCACACCGCTCGCTCTGCGGGAATTGCAAGTGTCGTGACGCGATTACGACTGTCTATAATAAGTGACTAATAGTTTCAAGTGGTTTGATGCGATCAAATCCTTTTGTTGTCATTGTTTGAAGCCAAATTTGAGCCAATGAAATAGTAGATCCAAATATCGTTCCTGATCTAGCGTTTGAGTCTAGCCACTCAAAACCTAGGAAGGTTTTTACCTCCCGACTACGAATCCTCTGAGCATTAGCAATCAGATGGAACTCAGTTGAACTTTCGATCTGTGGTCACAGTTGCACAACTCACTACCTCTAATACCGTTACTGGTGGCGCTGGCACCAGCGCTGCACCAGACATTGCGGAGGCCCTGCCGCCTGATATATTAGAGGTTATTGGAGAATCTAAGGAAAAAGATGAGGTGTTCGGGCCAATAATCAGAGAAGAGATCTCCAAACATTGGGGAAAGATTGTTATGGAAAGTCTAGATAAAGAACAGCAACAAAAGTTTTTTAATAGTATTGTGACCCGGAGAACTTTCAACTTATTAAGGCACCAAAACTTTAATCAAGAAATATCCTGTCTAAACGAAATCCTCCAGAAACAGGGATAAGCCTCTTCAATGGACACAAAAACCACCTAGGCATTGGTATAGCGGGTATCACAAACCTACTGTCATCCGGAATTGACGGCAATTTAGAAAAAGATGAATTTATAAAAAAAAGCTCTGAGAAACAGCCCAAATTTTGTTAGATTTTGCCAAAATACTGCTAACCGAAGGAAGTTAGTTACATTCAGGTTGGATAAAACATTTTTGATTATTTTTTCTCTTCGGAGAGAGTTTGGGCGAAAAAACCAAAGCATCTAAGATGGCTGAAAAGTCTGGATTACAAATAAGGAGGATCGAGCCTCAACCATCTACCTCCCACAGATCGACACGCTCTAATAATTATCGTCAGATCGTCAGGGAAACTCGATGCGCCCACTACGTCACCAGAACTACAGAGGCATTTCGAGTGGGCCCAGGACCCAGGCCTCTAATCCGAACACGGAGATATCCAGCGTCAACAGAACTGTACAGTTCTGTGAAGACAGCTCCGAAGGCACCACCGAAGCCCGAATAGAGGTAATTAAATATGCTGGTCGTTTACGACACTTTGTAACAGCTTGTAAAAACATAACTAAAGATCCTGTAATCTGACAGGATATAAATTATTAACATGGTTATTCAGTATGCAGAACCAGTTAACAAATCGTTTTCTTTCCTAGAGGCTAATAGTCTTAATAATGAAATTTCAATGTTTTTATTATCAGTTACGATAACAAAATGTGAAGACATTCATGGTCAGTTTATTTCGAATATTTTATTGATAGCTAAAAGCGATGGTACCCACAGATTTATTCTTAGTCTTAAAGAAATAAATAATTATATTGATCCACAACATTTTAAAATGGAAGATGTTAGAAAGGCTTCTAAATTATTATCAAAGTCATATTATATGGGTAATATTGACCTTAAGGAGGCGTATTTTTTAATCCCAATTTATGAAAATAGTAAAAAATATCTACGGTTTTGGTTTTTCAATCAAACTTATGAATTTCAGTGTTTACCCTTTAGTTTATGTTCAGCACCGTTGATTTTTACTAAATGAATTAAATCAATGACCTCAGAAAAAAGGGTTTTATGCTGGTTATTAATTTAGACGATTGTTATGTAAACATTTGAAAGCTGCTCTCGTGATGTAAAAATAATCACGGACCTGGAAAGGCTCGGATTGGTGATAAACATTAATAAGTGATTTAGTTTCCAGCCAACTTATAACTTTTTTAGGCTTGGAGTTAAACTTAACGGACATGACTTTAAAAAATTGTCACTAAAGTAACTATTCGTCCTAAAGATAATCGATAGATACTCCAACAAACGTTTTTCATCTATCAGCGACTTGGCAAGTTCTTGGGATTGCTTACATCATCGTGCCCTGCTGTTAGTTATGGGTGGGTTTATACCAAGCGATTTGAAAGAACTAAACATCTTGCGCTTCAGAATTCAAATGGAGATTATTAGATATGTTATTATGATCATTCCTAATAACCTAGAACCTGATTTTTCGCAGTGGAAAACAAACATCATGAAAGCGTCTTGTCCAATCCGTCAAAACAAATACTAAGTACCTAGTTTTTTTTTCTGATGCGGCTCTAACGGGTTGGGGTATCGCTTGTAACGGAGAAACCAGCGGTGGATTTTGGAGCACTTCTGAGGGCCAAAACCATATAAACTTTTAGAATTAAAAGCAGCTTTCATTGGTTTAAAATGTTTTGCCAAGGATCTTGTAGACAAAGAGATCCTTTTAAGAATAACACTTAATCAACAAATCTAATTTATGAATAGGATAGGCGGTGTTCAATATACACACTTGAGATTTGGCAGTGGTGTGAAGAGCGTCGTCTCTTCATTTTTGCTTCCTACATTAAGTCAAAAAACAACACGGAAGCTGACCAAGAATCAAGGCACATCAATGTCGAAACCAAGTGGGAATTATCTCGTTCAGCGTTCCATCACGTAGTATTATGGTACTCCAGAGATTGATTTATTCGCAACTAGTTTGAATGCGAAATGTCATAAATGCCTGGAAACGAGAGACCCACACACTTTCGATATTGATGCATTTACTGATTGCGGCAACATAAAATTGTGCTGGTTCGTACCTTTATCGTTGATTCTCAAGTGCTTACGAAAAATAATTGCTGATAACGCTACAGGAGTGCTCATATTGGCCTAGTCAGCCTCTAAAGTCATTGACTCCAGAAACTATAAAAATGGTCACTGCTTCTTTAAGTAATAATACATTGAAACAATACAGCGTGTTACGGAAAGGGTATATCCATACAAACAGGGTGAACAGTGGATCTGGTTCAGAATCTCTGTACAAAATTTCAGCTCAAAAAGAAGAACATTGAAAATTATTGATATTTTTTTATTTGTATAGTTTTTAAAAATTTAAATAATAACAAACGTGTCACCGGACTACGAGGGTCATTATCCATTATCTGTGTCTGTGCGCTTAGTACACACACACACCTGCCACAGCTCTATGACACGAGCACGACACCGCACCACACGTGGGCGGTACGATTGGCGGCGGGATCAAACGAATGGATTAAAACGTGTACCGATCAGCTGACTTGGTCTAGTGAGGTGTAGAATTCAATTGGAAACATTTTATTTTTATTAGTTAAATGTTTCTTAACTTTTTTAATTATGTAGGTATTATTAAAAAAATGTTACCATGTAGTTTGTTTTCACCAATAGAATCTGTGCCTTTGATATGTATATACCCTTTCCGTAACACGCTGTATAAATCGCTTACGGAAAATGGTGGTAGTTTTGTCAAACCCATAAGGTATAGTACTACACCGCATTAATACTAACCGGTATTGCAAGTTTTGTTCAAAGAATTTGAAAGAGGAGCCAGGTATACTGCATTTAACACTTATCGTTCGGCCCTCGGTTTAATTATATGTAGACAATTACGTACAAATTATATTGTCAGCAGATTTATGAAAAGGGTGATTTTAGACTGAAACCAGTTTTTCTTCGATATCAGTCTACTTGGGACACTAATGTAGTTTTAGATTTTTTGTTCAATTATTTTCCTAATGAAAATCTGTGTTTAAATAAATTAACAAAAAAAAATGGTAGCTCTGCTCGCGTTGTCGACTGCACAACGTGTGCAGACTTTATTCTTTATTCGTCTGTCTAATATAAATATTTGTGATTCAATCATTATAATAACAATTGATGATTTCCTAAAAACTTCTGCACCTGGCAGACAAACATCCCGATTGATTATCCCATTAGTTCATAAAATAAAATAGAATATGTCCAGGAAGGACTTTGTTTATATATTAATGTTACAGATACATTTAGGACTGAACCAAATACCGAAAGGTTAAGTACTTAGATATCAGTCCACGACTCCAGCTCCTCTACGATTAGCCGCTGGATTAAACAGACGCTAACAAATAGTGGCATAGGCACCACAATATTTACATCACATAGCACGCGCGACGCGGCTACATCACATAGCACGCGCGACGCGGCTACATCACATAGCACGCGCGACGCGGCTACATCACATAGCACGCGCGACGCGGCTACATCACATAGCACGCGCGACGCGGCTACATCACATAGCACGCGCGACGCGGCTACATCACATAGCACGCGCGACGCGGCTACATAACATAGCACGCGCGACGCGGCTACATCACATAGCACGCGCGACGCGGCTACATCACATAGCACGCGCGACGCGGCTACATCACATAGCACGCGCGACGCGGCTACATCACATAGCACGCGCGACGCGGCTACATCACATAGCACGCGCGACGCGGCTACATCACATAGCACGCGCGACGCGGCTACATCACATAGCACGCGCGACGCGGCTACATCACATAGCACGCGCGACGCGGCTTCATCACATAGCACGCGCGACGCGGCTACATCACATAGCACGCGCGACGCGGCTACATCAGCGGCTGGTCGTAGAGGTATTTCTATAGATTTAATTAAAAAGACTGCCGGTTGGTCTGGTGTTTGTATTATCTCTAGTATTTGCCAAATTTTATAACACACCTCGGCTTACAGAGGATACCGATAATTTTGCTCGCGCTATTTATGAAAACAACGTAAAAATATTGTTACAATTACCTATCATATTTTTGTTTTATAATCACTTCGTTGATATAATTTAATAATTTAACTGTGTTTAAAATAAAACAATCATTGGATGCTTTTATTTTGTTCACCACTAATGTATTGGCTATTTCTCTCAAAACTCTAAACATCTACCTAGTGAATCATGTAAATCTCGAGGATGCAGCGACGACGTGTAATTAATGGTTAAACAAACTTACCTAAAGTGAAGTTTGACCGCAATTACACTAGTCGCTGCATCCGAAGGGATTTACAAACCCGTCCAACGCTTCTTTGTAAGAAACCCCGATATTAAATATAGTTTAAGACAAATAGCCCTCTTAAATGAATGACAAGTGAACGATCGTAGAAGGCCGGGTGCGGCGGGCGCCCCACCACTGCAGGTACTACGGTAGTCGTTTAATTTCTAATTTTATTTTTGTTTTTTTTTTAGTTTTTATCTAAAAATTGTGCGATGCCTAGTACATTGAGGAGTGTACTACCTAGTGAATCATGTAAATCTCTTCGGATGCAGCGACTAGTGTAATTGCGGTCAAACTTCACTTCAGGTAAGTTTGTTTAACCATTAATAAACTGTTAAATTTACTGGTAAATTTTTACAATTGAAACAACTGAGGCAACTGCAAACTGTTGCAAACAACCTACAGATAGCTCAACTGATCACTATCACACAGTGGGGTAATGCAGACAGCGCCCCAAGACGCTGGCTGCATTGCCCCACTGTATGGCAATGCTGATGCGCTGTGCCGGATAAAAAACTGTTTGGTACTTACCCTGTTAATTTTTCATAAACTGCAGATATTGTATGGTTACGCTATTAACTCGCGTAGGAAGCTCAGCATTTTGTAAATTCTTTTTCAGTCACTTAACTTCACTTAATTTAGCTTTGTAATAACTTTGTAATCTCTTGAAATAAATGAGTACTCATATGAGTTATTATCGTTCAAGCTCCAACGAATTTCAAAACGCAAATGAACTTTCAACCTAAGTGCAAGCTCGTTAAATAGTAAAATATCAGGAACATGTTTGGACTTGCAACTTGATCATGAATTCGTTCGTGTTAAATCGCGTAAGCGTCAAATAGAGAGCAAGTCAAAACGCGCCTGAAAGATGTACGCTCGAACTCATTATCTTGCACAAATTTGTCCACACTGACTTGCCGAGTATTTTATCTTGTACGAACTTGAGACTTTACATTACTACAACAATGCTATTTCCTACGAAAATATTAATTATTCTTAGTACACGTAACACAACATAAACAATACAGTACCTACCTACCTATCTTGAAAGTTTTAAATAAGAACTTGTGTTAATTTAATAGGGGTCGATTTTTAGACCTCCTCGACCCCCACAATCAGTTTTCGTTTATGTCGACCCCTAGGAAACCGATATCAACCACTTTGGGAATCCCTGGTCTAGCCTCTTGAAAGATAAAAGCTTTGCGGGGGCCGGACATGAAATATTTTTCTTGATCTCGTCATCCGTGAAATCGACGTCTACATCCTTGATTAAGCCATAGCAGATAGACAATTCCATGGCCTTCTGGAACCTCCATCCTTTCTCCAAAAGCTTCTCGCACATAATAAAGTTCTGAGCAGCCGATTCACACTCAAATTGGAAGCGTATTTTAAAAGGACTTAAATATTTACCTTCTATAATCTTAGAAATTTTATTATCTTTCAAAATACGTGCCATTGCAAACTGTTTTGGAAGTCGGTCATTATGCGAAACGTATATCTCATACTTTTCCTCTTTTACAGAATGTGAACTTCCGTGACAGATTTTTTTTTTTATCGTCTTAACTTCTTTCCAGCCTTCTTCGTCTTCAGTGCTGTCCTCTCTTTCCCTCTTTTCCCCTTTTTCCTCTTTGTTTTTACCGTCATCATCGATAGTATCCATGTCCGAAGAATCATTTAATAAGCTCTGTATATCATTACGGAGTGCGGGAGTATCACAGCGCAGTGAAGAAATGACGTCATCAATCATGGCGCGATCGTGAAAGGCACACGCAGCCGGTAGGTCCGGCGCACACCACAACCAGACCGCACGAGTGCCGGGTACGGCTATATGAGATTATTCTTATTACTAATAACTTTGTCATTTTCTGTTAGTATTATCATAATTAATGTTTTCCCTAACCTTAACGTAAATAGATTTATTTCAAACTTCTATACTCGTAACTGTAAGCATGGTCAGCTCGCTTTTACACATTCAAACACTACATTTCACACAATCCGTTCCACACAAAATATACAACTAACTCATACAATACACTCACACACATACTCACTCCACTTAGTGCCTAATATACATGTCCTGTCGTGCCAATTCATACAATTCATACATATACATACAAATACAACCAAACATGCGAAAGCAGACGTCACACGACTATTGTGCTATTGTTCAAAACTTGAGACACACAAATCGTTTACTCTAATCAATAATGGATAGTAACTTATGTAACTTGCAAGAATTGGAAGTAATAGATAAGAATAGCAGAATTAGCAATCTCAGCAGTAGCTGAGATTGCTAATTCTGCTATTCTTGATATTGCACAATTAAATACTTACCAAAAACATAATAATTATAACTTAACCGTCTTGACTCAAAATATAAGGAGTATGTACAGTAATATTGATGACCTTCAAATAACTTTGTCTCAAATTGGAGTAGAAGTGGATGTCCTGCTTTTGACAGAGTGCAGATTGAACGCTAATAAACAAATACCTGTGCTAAATAATTATACCTCGTTTAATACATCTAGACATTTAAATCAAAATGATGGCGTAGTCGCCTATACGTATAAAAAACTGCCACTTACCCCAGGCAACAGAAATTAATTTGATACATGCCTCAGCTTTGCAAATCACAATCTCCAATTTCACCATCATTGGTATTTATCGGTCTCCATCGGACAGTTTCATTAGCTCGCTTGCTTGACTTGCTTGCATACCTTCAAACTATCGACTCTCATGGGGACACTATTATTTCAGGAGATATAAATATAACTTAATAGGAAACCAACTGAAACACCACAAATACGGACTAACAGATTAAATTATTTAAATATGGTGGCTTTGCATGGTTTCCTCCCAGGACACTGTTTGCCTACCAGGGATGACAGCTGCCTCGATCACATGATTATTAAGCTAGATAAATATAAAAACTCGGCTTTCGTGGCAGTTTTAAACACGTCTGTTACGGATCATGCAATGGTACTACTAAACATATCTCACACGTACCAAACCAAGTGTTATGTCAAATCTAAGACCGTGACTAATTTGGGGAATACCTACAAACAAACACCTTGTAAATACGGAAATATCTTTTCTCAATGCCTATAGAGACCCAAACATTTTAGTAGACGCGATGATAGATGTGATTAGGTCATCTCTCCTCCATAACACTAAGGTTGTCTCACTCTCCAGCTCTAAGCGTACTCTAAAGCCCTGGATAACCACGGGGGGCCTAAGATGTATTAGGCTTAGAAATAAATTGCAACAACAGTCGAGGAAAGACCCTTTTAATGTTATTTTGATCATAACGTACAAGCGTTATCGTACATTTTGCTCTAATCTTATTAAGAGACTCAAAAGACAATATCATAAGAAACAAATATTAATTTCTGTAAAAAATCCCAAGGTACTTTGGCATAAAATTAATGACATAACCCATTATAAAAAACCCAAGACAACTAGTGTACACCTACTACAAATCACACCACATCCTCTCGAGTCGTTAAACCGTGTGCGGAAGAAATCATGACTCTAACTGGGCAAGGATATGGATCTGCTATTAGCACTTTAAATACTCCATCTCAAGCCAACTCATTTGTGCTGCTAGAGACAGATCTGGCAGAAGTGGATGCCACTTGACTCAGCAAGTGCTTCGGGTTGGGATGGCATATCTGTGAGTTTCCTTAATATCTCGAGACTTTGTGGTTCCTCTCATTTACAAACTAACCAATCTGTGTTTTGAAACGGGTATATTTTGTGATTCGTTGAAACGATCTATCATCACGCCTGTGCAAAAGGATGGGGACAAGAGCGATGTTAATAATTACCGACCGATTTCCGTCTTACCGTCACTTTCAAAAATAATAGAAAAAATAATAAATAAAAGGCTTACAAATTACTTGAATAAATATAACATTCTTTCCGACTCACAATATGGTTTTAGACAAGGGCGGTCAACTCAGGACGCTGTTATAGCGTTAACGTCTGAAATTAAAGATAAAGTAGACAAGGGATATAAATGCATTACAGTGTTTCTAGACCTGAAAAAAGCGTTTGACACCGTGTCTGTTTCCATCCTTGTGCAGAGACTTGAGGGTATAGGGATTAGAGGCAAGGCTCTTTCCGTTTTTGACAGTTATCTCCGGGGTAGGAAACAACAGGTTAAGGTAGGCAAATCGTATAGCAATGAGGAAAACGTCGTTTTCGGTGTGCCGCAGGGCTCTGTGCTCGGCCCGCCACTGTTTCTAGTGTATATTAACGAACTCTGTAACCTACTAAACAGTGGCTGGAAAATCTTTCATATGCGGAAGATACGGCTATTGTCTACTTTGGCGACACTTGGGAAGTTGTACATGATAAAGCCGAACATGGGTTGGTTGTAATAGATAGGTGGCTCAAAGCAAATTTGATAACACTTAATATTGCTAAAACAAATTACATTTGTTTCTCTCCAAGTGCAAGGTCTAAAGCATCTACTGATTTCAATATGTGTGTGCAAACAGCTCGGGGCAAAATTGTGACTGTAAACCCATCAAACAAGCTTGTTAGATGGGTTTACAGTCACAATTTTGCAGTCTACAAGATACTTGGGAGTAATAGTTGAGTGTCTAGCATGGTATTCGCATGTCGAGGTTATTATGTCACGAGTTCGAAAATTTATATGGATTTTTAAGAATCTTCGACATGTGATGCCTCAAAAGACACTCAACAACATTTATATAGTACTCGCGCAGTCAGTAATCACGTACTGCTTACCAGTTTGGGGAGGGCCACTAAAACTAAATTTCTAGAGGTAGAAAGAGCCCAAAGATCACTTTTAAAAGTAATGTATTTTAAACCATATAGATATCCCACAGTCGATCTTCAGTTAGCGGCCTATTATCAGAAAACTATAACTTTTAATGTGGCTTACTCTCCACGGGTACGTACGGTTTTTGCAAGGCGTCAGTATGTATGCCAATCAGCCTACATATACAATAAAATTAACGCAAAACTAATGTTCCATCACTAGGTCTCGCATCAATGCAAAAAAGTGATAACAGAGTGGTTAAAAACTCTAACATATGAAGAAACAGAGCATATTCTAGCCAGACTTACAAGAATCTTACAATCCCTTCCCGCCAGCAGAAACTTTTTGCTTTTTCGCCCGGCGTTTATCTATATAATTGAATTTGAATCTTCTGTAGTAAGTATACGCAAAATAAACAGATGAAACGGCTCTATTCAAGGTATGATCGCTGTCATGAAGTAAAGATTCAATGTTACTTCAAGATACTGCCTATAAATTTTCGATTGCGAATTGAAGGACAAACTTAACTATGTACCTATAGTTAAGAAAACATTCTCTTATACAAAATGAAATGAAATTGTTTATTCTGTAAATAGGATGTCGGAATCACTTTAAAAAAAAAGAAGCTAGATGGAGTCGACATTTCCTATCTGAATACCCCTGAGAAGAAATTGCGAAACCAACTCAGGGGTCAAAGTCTCTTTTAAAGTCCAGACATAATCCTGGTCAGATCATGTGAGGACCATGTAGGTCCGTGTCTGAAATAGTCTTTTGAGGAAATAACCACACTTTGAGTGGATGAGTGGACCTGTCCAATCAGTGCAAGCATCTGTCAGTAATCGTGCAGCTCAACTCAAGACTTAAGGAGCTCAACGACTCGACTAACAATACCAAAGAAAGGACATTAGGGTAGGCCGCATAAAGTGCTCACAATGTCAGACTACCATTAAAACTAACTGAGAAAGAAAGAAAAAACCGGCCAAGTGCGTGTCGGACCACGCACAATGAAGGGTTCCGTAGTTAGGATGAATTATCCTAAAAACAAACTTAACATTGTAGTTTAAAAACATGTTCTCCCATACATCGATATACGTCACAGTCAATTCTCCAACTGCAAATATAAGTTTGGAATCGCAAAAACATCTTTTTTTATGTGATAAAACTATTAATTTACAATTATTGGACTTTTTCCTATACTTGCGCTGTGAGACCTTGCTTCTTGCCAAATTTCGTGATTCTAGGTCAACGGAAAGTACCCTATAGGTTTTGATTTATTTGCGAGTATCGAAATATGTCGCATAATTCGCCGTATTTTTTTATTGCGGTAACTTAGAAGCTTGATTTTTTTAGAGCGCCAAGGGACCGTGGACCTACGTATTTGATATTAATTTCAACTTAATACATACACGCGTTCCTGAGAAAAAGGGTATTGATAGACTGACAGACATACAGACGGACAGACAGACAAATGTACAATTTTAGGACTTTTTCCTATACTTGTGCTGTAAGACCTTGCTTCTTAGCTTTAAAACTCTTTATCTTATTTTTTAAATTTAATATTGTTTGCATAAAACAAGTAAATGATACTTATTTAAGTTATGGAAGAGCGGAGTCTCCTAACACAGGCATATCTGCTTAAAAGGAGGCTTCAATCACTAGTTGGTAAGGTTTACTTGTAAACATAATAAACCATTTTTCATTTTTCATTCTTGCCAAATTTCATGATTCTAGGTCAACGGGAAGTTCCCTGTAGGTTTTGATTTATTTGCGACTATCGAAATATGACGCAATAATGTCGCCTATGTAATGATTTTGTAAAACAATAATTAAGAATAAGACTTTTTCCCATATCCGACAGATGGCGCTAGTTGTTGCACGAACTTTATACATCTTGGTTTTAGGTATTCATTTGTAGGATATCGGTATTCAAGTATATTTGTTTGTATAATTAATAAATCATTATTGTTTAAATGAAAAGTTTATTTACAGTTAATTATAAGCCATTATGTATTTTAGTTAGTCAAGTGATTGTCTGTACTGTTTACACTGCTCTGATTGGTCGTATAGCCGGCCGAGTGTTCACTTCCGTTTAAAGTGGGGATCATTCAGTTCGTAACTGATTTGCTTGGACAGAGTCAGTCTATGTCGAAGCGTTGAGCTGTGTGCATATCTTACGGATCCGTGCTACTTTTGTTATATTCTTAATAATTAATAAGTGATTGTTAATAACCTGATTGTGTTAGAATAAACATTATTAATACTGAACCTGAGGTGTATGATTTTATTACATTTCAGAAGTGGGATTTGCCTACAAAAATGCCTACAATAATTGTGATTTAAGAAATGTTAGGTTATGTGTGCTTAAAGTAAAGTTTAGTGTGCTTCAGATAAAGTCGAGTGTGCCACAGATGAAGCCAAGTGTGCTAGAGATGAAGCCAAGTGTGCTACAGATGAAGCCAAGTGTGCTTATGATGAAAGCCAAGTGTGCTTATGATGAAAGCCAAGTGTGCTTATGATGAAAGCCAAGTGTGCCTAAGATAAAAGCCAAGTGTGCTTAAGATAAAAGCCAAGTGTGCTTAAGATAAAAGCCAAGTGTGCTTTAAGAAGTTTTTCTTTGGCCAAGTGTGCTAATAAAGACTTGGGCCAAGTGTGCCCGATGCGAACAAAGCTATCCGCAAGCACGTAAGTAAAGCATGAATTTATCGATTTACTATTAGGTACAGATAGTGTGACTAAGTACGTCAGACTTAAAAATGATAATTATTTGATCATTTTGGGATCCTAGAAATACTAAATAGCCAAGTAACTGCGACCAACAGTGAGAAAACAAAAATAAGCTGTTTGAGAAAAAAATAAAAATAATTGCAACTTTGGAAGCTCAAAGTTTTGTTTCATAAAAAAAAAAAAAACATTTATATTAAGCGCACATCATTAGAAAGTCTATAAATTCTTAGAGGATCTGTTAAAAATTTCCTCTTTCAAAATTTAGTAACAATAATGAATACATAGTTTATTTCTGATGTTTTTTTTTTTTTTGTTAGCTGTTGATGTGACTACTAAGACATTTTACTTATTTATTTAATGAGTTCCTTTTGAATTGGATATTCCGTTAATGTACTAAACTTTATGGAGATAATATTATAAAATGAGCTTAAGGCACGAAAAATATTTTTGTGATGATGATTATTCAAAAATGATTAATGTGATGTGTTACCAAATTGTGTAAATGTTCTAATCAATGTATTATTATATTTCTGAGGCCATGGAATCTGATGGTGCCAAAACTCCAGAAGAGGAGTCGCCAGATCAGCTGGGCGGGAGATCGAATCATCGAACAAGGCAAACACAAAGACGAAACGTGCAAAGAAGTGATCTAAAAGGAAGGTCTATTTCAACCTCGTTGTCTTCAAGCGCGACGACTGATAACACAAATACCACGACGCAAGAAACAGAACAGGATTTCAAGTTGGTCAAAAAAAAAAAAAAAAGAGGTACTGAGTCTTTTGAGTGTTTTTCAAGAAGGAATTCGTAGAACGTCACGTAGCTTAAACAATAGTCATTTGAATAACGTTATATCGGAGTTCGACCCTTCTAGTAAATCTCAGAGTATTGGAAGTTGGGTTAGGAAGGTGAATGAATGTGCTGTAATATACGAATGGGACGAGAAGCAGACCATACATTGTGCTCAACAAAAACTTGCCGGGCTTGCCAAAAAATGGTTCGAAACCCTACCTAGTGCAGTATTTTGTTGGACTGTAAATATGTGAGCACCATGTTCTATCACATAATTAATTTATCGGTCATTGCTTCATTCTTAACTCTTTTTATTACCTATTGTGGTATAGTAATTTTATTCTAGGTGCATCGTCTTCACATATAATTATATAATTAATGTACCTATAAAAATATTTTACAAGATTTTAAAAGAGTACCGGTGGAGTTTCTTGCCCATTCTTCTCCATACGAAACTACATTTTGGAAGGGGCGACTAGAATCAATTCTATTTTTTTGTAAATATTGACGTTCAAAAGTGCCTTTTATGTGCCTATTTGAAATAAACAATTTGACTTTGACTTTGACTGAGTGGCAAGCCAAATTCACAAAGGCTTTTCCAAGTGAGCTAAATTATGGTAGATTTCTGGAAAAATGTTAGCTCGTATGACACAAAGTAATGAAAACTTATCTGAATATTTTTACAACAAATTAATGCTTATATAAAGATGTTAATAGCCGTAGATTTTGTAATCCACGGTATTTTTGATAAATCCATTACAAGTGGAGCGCAAGCATTAAATGTAGTGAATCGCAAGATTTGTTACATTTTCTGTTCCCAGCGTGCTTTATCAGAAACTGTTTCCCACAAATGAAAAGCGACATGACCTTGCCTCAAAATAAACTTCAAATGATAGCTCACTAACTTGTTTTAACTGTCGTAGTAAAGGACACCCTTACTGCAAATGTCCCGAACCTCTTGTCAAGTGTCTAAAGTGTCACAGAGTAGGGCATAATAATGAAAATTGCAAACTTACACTGCTTATTCCACGAACAGAACCTAAGTCAAGCGATAACATATAACGTACATAGATTTGGCAGTGAGTGTAGTCTTATGCGGGAACCTGAAGCAAATAGTCTTAACCCCTCCAAAACTGTCTCAAAGCTACCAATATTAAGATAAAGATATATTTATTTTGTAAAACATGAGTACAATATTTAGGTCTTTTATGTAAGTTAGGTAGCTACATGTTTTGCCATGTATGGCGTACAAAATTAGTCACACTAAGCAGACAATACAATAAAATTGAATTTAAATTAAAATGGCAAAATTCAAATAATACAAAAAAAAAATTAAAGCAACACAAAAAAAAAAAAAAAAAAATGTCAATATCCAAACAATACTAGAAACATAATTAAATAATAATGTCATAGTCCAAACAAATACCAGAAATAAATTAAAATCACAATGTCATAAAAATTCAAAGAATTCCAAAAATAAAATTAAATCATGTCAAAATCGAAACAAGACCAGAAATCAAATTACATCATAATGCCAAAGATTCAGTTACATTACACCAATAGGAGACACACAAAAATAAAAACGCACAATCAGACTTCTAAATAACAATGTCATTCAAAAATTCATCCACGCTGTAATAGCATTTGTCAATTAATAACCCCTGAAGGGAGTTTTTAAATTTATTTATAGGCATAGATTTAATAATGTCAGGTATTTTATTATAAATATTTGGAGCATTACCGAAGAAACTCTTTTTCAATAATGCATTTTTGCATTTATACTGACATAATAAGTTTTCATATTGGGTACGGATTGGTGTTCTCTTAACTGATGAAAATTTTCCAAATAAATGTTGATTGACTCTTACAAATATTGCAGTTTCCAATATGTACAAAGATGGCAACGTTAGTATTTTATATTTTTTAAAGTAAGGAACGCAGCTATCCGTCGTTCTTAGACCATACATCGATCGTATACATCTTTTCTGCATCCTGAATATAAGTTCCCTATTTGTTGATTGTCCCCAAAAAACAATACCATATCTCAGAATAGATGCGACCAATCCATGGTAAGCTGTTAATAAAGTGTCACTATTGACTTTCTTGGATAACTGAAATAACAAATACGCAGATTTACTCAGACGTTTGCAGATTTCCTCTGAGTGAGGTTTCCAGGTTAGTTTACTGTCTATGGTTATACCCAAGAATTTTGCATTTGTTACTTCTTCTACTGTACAGTTATTATAGGCAATGTTAATTGGTGGATTCTTACGGCGCTGATGGAAATGTATAACTTTAGTCTTACTTAGGTTAATCACAAGATTATTATTGTCAAGCCAATTTATAATGTCACTTAAAGAATTATATATGTCATTTTGATAATTATTAGGATTAGTACATTCCACAATAGCTGTGCTGTCATCTGCAAACAATACCATTTTATGATCTATGATTTTTGGGAGGTCATTAATATATATTATGAAAAGGGGTGGCCCCAGTACGCTACCTTGAGGTACACCATATTTTACATGTCTTGGTTAAGATATGTATTTTGTCTCTAATTTAGTGATAGGACAAATTCTAGTGATTTCAGTACATTGGGTTCTGTCACTCAAATATGATTCCAGAAGCTTCAGGATGTTTCCTCTTACGCCATACCCATGCAATTTTTGGAGTAAAATCTTGTGATCAACGAAATCAAATGGATTGGATGGAGACACACACAGGATTACCTTTATCTACTGATGCCATTACAGTAGATAGCAGGTCAAATAGAGCCATGTTAATATTTGTATTTTTCCTGAAGCCTTTCTGTTTATTACAAAAAAGATTGAATTTTTCGAAGTAAGAGTAAACAGAATTATAAATTACCTTTTCAACAATTTTAGAAAACACAGATATTTTTGCAATCGGTCTATAATTTTGTACTTATATCAGTTTTTATTTTTTTTAAAAAGCGGTTTAATAATTACTTGTTTTAGGCTAGTTGGGAATAAACCGTCAGAAATGCATAGGTTAATTATATGTGATAATACTGGCGCTATGATTTCCTTAACGTATTTTATTACCTTAGTTGATATCATAATCAAGGGTTTTGGTAACTCCGCAATTACACCCGTGTCAATTACTATTATCAAACCTAAAATTGATGAAATCTAATCGAGTGTGGAAGTACTAATCATTAATGATGAGGTTATGCAGACTGCTATACTAATTGGTTAAAATGTAACTGAATTACCAACTATAGCTGTATATAAAGACGATATTTTATTACGGAACTCCTTGGCAACTCCAGTGATTTGAATTTCCTAAAACTTACCTTGCCGAACCACATTCAAATAGCCAGGAACAAACCCGAATTAGTCGAAGTCTCTGCATTAGATTTTTGTAGTTCTGGGGATGTTTATATAGAATAAATCTGGTAAAGAATATAACTTACAAGAGGGGAACTTATCGTATAAACGCAGATAAATGTTATCTTTTTCTACCAAATCTTTCTGTCCATTCCATACCCAAAATTTGCACAAAAACACAATTACCAGGGGAATACCTTTTGAAGCAATAGAAATTATATGCATTAACAAAATCACAAAAGGTTTAGGTAATGACCGATATAAAATTCCTAAAATTCCGGGTTTATGTAAACAAAAAAAAATCCATTTAGAAGCGTAGTTTCCACTGACCGTGTAAGACCCTGGATAAATATTCATTACATTCTGACCATAAAAGTTCATCAAATACACATCAAATACACATCAGTGTCATCTTTATACTGAAGGTAATAAATATGACGATAAACCATGCCCTGGAATTGAATCTGAGATCAATGAGTAGCCGAATGTAATGATTTTATAAGTAAGGCTCATTTTAATTTAACTGTCATTATAATTGTAAAATCGTGCGTCAGGAGATCGCACGATGTCGGATGGCCGAATGTAATGATTTTGTAAAACAATAATTAAGAATAAGACTTTTTCCCATATCCGACAGATGGCGCTAGTTGTTGCACGAACTTTATACATCCGTTTTAGGTATTCATTTGTAGGATATCGGTATTCAAGTATATTTGTTTGTATAATTAATAAATCATTATTGTTTAAATAAAAAGTTTATTTACAGTTAATTATAAGCCATTATGTATTTTAGTTAGTCAAGTGATTGTCTGTACTGTTTACACTGCTCTGATTGGTCGTATAGCCGGCCGAGTGTTCACTTCCGTTTAAAGTGGGGATCATTCAGTTCGTAACTGATTTGCTTGGACAGAGTCAGTCTATGTCGAGGCGTTGAGCTGTGTGCATATCTTACGGATCCGTGCTACTTTTGTTATATTCTTAATAATTAATAAGTGATTGTTAATAACCTGATTGTGTTAGAATAAACATTATTAATACTGAACCTGAGGTGTATGATTTTATTACACCTAAATCACCGTATTTTTTTATTGCGTTGACTTAGAAGCTTCATTTTTTTTTAGAGCTCCAAGGGACCATAGACTTACGTATTTGATATTAACTTCAACTTGATACCTCCACGCGTTCCTGAGAAAAAGGGTCTTGACAGACTGACAGACAGACAGACGGACAACAAAGTGATCATATAAGGGTTCCATTTTTTCCTCTTGAGGTACGGAACCCTAAAAAGGAAAAAAAAAATGACTTACATAGTGCTCACATTCACAATAATTAGTAATACTTAAATAGAATACTTTTCAAAGAAAGCATGTCCCAATTACCATCATATTTGCAAAACTGGCAACATAAATATCTCCCCGAATCAAAATAATCATTATGCCCTGCAAAGTTTTGCCAAGTAACGAAAGTTGTGGTGGGATTTCAAATATTAACAGTTATTTTTTTAATATAATTATCTCTTTGTCTGCGCCAGGTCAGGCTTTATCTTCTTTTATAGGTCTTTAATATTTTGTGTTTCTGTTCCACAAAAAGTTTAGAAATATCATGCAGATTATTTTTATTTATAAGTTGGTACCTACCTAAATCTTATCAATTTCATGAAAAATCTAATTGAATGTAAGCAATTTTGGTTACTAGCACCTCTTAATAGTTCTAAACATAGATATCATGTGCTAGTCGGAAGCGGCCACAAAAGCAATTTGGCCGACCGAACATACTTAGAAATCTGCGCGACATGCAATAGATAATTTTTTTGTGTACGCGCGTACTCACCTAAAGTGTAATCGGAAGCCTTTATAATTAGGCTGTTAGTAATCGTCTGAGCCAAGACTCGTCGTCCGCACCGGCGCCGTCCCGAGTTGCAGTGGGCGGTCGCGCGGCGGCGCCGGCAGCCGCGTGCAGCGCCGGCGCGGGCTAGTAGCGCAGGCAGTGGTCGTGGTGCATGCCGTGGTGCAGCGGCGCCGCGTTCTCCTTGTCGCGCGCGTAGTGCGGCGCGCCGGTAGCCGCAGCCGGCGCGAACTCGGCCGCCAGCGCCGGCGGCTCGTATTCGTCGCCCGAGCCGTCCGACGCTTCCAGGTAGCCGAAAAGCCGAGCTGCGCCCGCCGCACGCACCTCACGCCGCCGCCCCGCGCCGCCCGCCGCCGCGACGCCGGCCGGGACCGCGTCCGGCGCCGGCGCGGCGCCCTGGCCGAACGCGCCGCCGCCTCCGCCCGCACGTGCCACTCCCGCGGGCACCTTCAGGTTGCGGCTCTCGATGTGGCTGCGGGGAGTCGGATCAGGCGTTAGATCGTGATGGCTTTGTCCTGCGGTGTCTCCTAGGGCGGGGAGGTACTGACTGTGCGTCGCGCAGATGGTGCGCCAGCTGGTGCTGGTCGTCGGCGAGGAAGGGGCACTTGGCGCACGCCTTCTTGTTGTGCACCTTGTGCACGTGCGTGGCGAGCCGTTCGGCGCGCGCCGCCTTGTACTCACACAGCGCGCACGCGAACGGCTTCAGATGCGTGTTGAGGTGCCGCTTGAGGCACCAGTTGTCCACGCCCGACCACGCGCAGTAGCAGCACGCGTAGCGCCGCTCGCCCTGCACGCGTCAGCTAATATTAGTCAAAGCCGTCAAACGTCCCCACAAATTAACTGAACTTTAACATACAGGGTTACTGGTAATTCGACGTATATCCGGCAGGGGCTGATAAGGGGGCCAAAATGCAACAAATTGAACCCCCCATATGTATGGCCGAAATTCAATAGTTTTCGAGATATTAGAATTTTAAGGGTTTTTCGATATTTACCCAAAATTTGACATTTCATTCCAAATTAAAAAAAACTACATATATTTGAATGGGTACCATTAAAAATGATGTTGTAGCTGGCACTTCAATTAAGCTATGGACATAATTAAAACTACTTAATTTAACAAAATAATGAAAATAATGAGCGATATAAGAATAATATCTTACCAATATTTTCATTTTACGCTTCAAAAATGTTGTCTCGTCACAAAAATTTATATGACATTAATCGTACAAATAACTAAAACAACTTGCTTATCCTGTAAGCTTTCCAGAAAGGTATAAAAGTCAATTTTAAAATACATAATTCGTGGCATGGCATGTGTTTGAACCGGCGCGGGGAGAGAAATTATCTGTGTTTTTAGTTTATGATCCTCGCTAAAACAACCGATTTTCCTGGCGAAATTCTTCGCGATGGGGCGGGGTGTGCGGGCGGGGGAGTACACGGCGTCTGCTACGCTCGCGTCGCCTTCCTTAGTAAGTTTTGACTCTCCGCCGCCCAAGCACGTGTGTTGTTATCTTGCTACCAATCTCTCATCCCGTTAATTTGTTATCGATCATTATTGTTAATTCTTGTTTCTCTTGTTATTCTTTTTGTTATCATTGTTATTTCGGATAACATGGTTTCGTATCCTAATAACGAATACACAGACATAATGTTTTGTTATGGTTTTGCCGATGGAAACGCGGCTGCGGCTCGGCGAGAATACCAACGCCGCTTTCCCGATCGTCGACTTCCCCACGTTACTGTTTTCGGGAGCACCTATCGACGATTGTCTGAAACTGGCAGTGTTCAAAGAGCACAATTCAACGCTGGCAGACCTCGACGGTACACGGCTGACGAAGACGACACCATTCTTCAGTGTTTTATTGATGACCCAAACATCTCAACGAACATTGTTGCAAGACAGCTCGGTATGTCCCAGTGGAAAGTGTGGTCGGTAGTACATCTATCAGGTAGACACCCGTACCATTATCAACCTGTTCAAACATTGCACGAGGGAGATCCTGCCAGGCGACTCGAATTTTCTGGGTTTATATTAAACGCTGACGCTGACCAGGAACGTTTCCTAAGAAATATTTTGTGGACTGACGAGTCAAAGTTTGACCGGGATGGAATAACGAATTACCATAACTTACATTTTTGGGCACCTAAAGCAGGCAGGAATCCAAAAAAACTAAAAGAAACTGCGTCGCAAATGAGATTTTCCCTGAACGTATGGATGGGTGTCGTTGATAATTATTTGGTGGGCCCTCATTTTTTGCCCCAAAATTTGAACGGCGAAAATTACGAGGAGTTTTTGAGAAACAACCTAGACGATTTGTTGGCGGATGTTCCCGAAGAAATAAAAAACAACCTCATGTTTCAACATGATGGTTGCCCAGCACATTACCGGATTACTGTCCGACAGTGGCTAGACGAGAGATATCCAAACCGATGGATTGGGAGGGGAGGGCCAATTCCGTGGCCAGCACGAAGCCCTGATATCACACCACTTGATTTTTACGTTTGGGGTCATATGAAGGCATTAGTTTATGTGACCCCAATAAATTCAGTCGAAGAACTTCGACAGCGAATAATAAACGCGGCGCAACAGATGAGAACAACGTTCACATCAAGAGTGACGAAAACCGAAGTTAGGAAGAGAATTCGAACCTGCATTCGTAATCGAGGGGCTCATTTTGAACAAGATGTGTAAAATTTGTAATAAAATTTGATGTACATTTTTTTATGCATTTTATTTCATACAAATACAAATGACCCTTTCTCTCCCCGCGCCGATTCAAACACATGCCTTGGCACGAATTATGTATTTTAAAATTGACTTTTATAGCTTTCTGGAAAGCTTACAGAATAAGCAAGTTGTTTTAGTTATTTGTACGATTAATGTCATAGAAATTTTTGTGACGAGACAACATTTTTGAAGCGTAAAATGAAGATATTGGTAAGATATTATTCTTATATCGTTCATTATTTTCATTATTTTGTTAAACTAAGTAGTTTTAATTATGTCCATAGCTTAATTGAAGTGCCAGCTACAACATCATTTTTAATGGTACCCATTCAAATATGTAGTTTTTTTTTTATTTGGAATGAAATGTCAAATTTTGAGTAAATATCGAAAAACCCTTAAAATTCTAATATCTCGAAAACTATTGAATTTCGGCCATACATATGGGGGGTTCAATTTGTTGCATTTTGGCCCCCTTATCAGCCCCTGACGGATATACGTCGAATTACCAGTAACCCTGTATATGGGCATTCATGGGTCCTACACACATCAAAAGTGTCCACGAATCAAGTACATTTTTAACTATAAAAATTATCCAATTAATATTTACCAAATCTAGTCTTCCAGACTGGCTTCTTACTTTAATTCCTATGTTTAAGTTGACAACTTATCCCTATATTTTGTAAAAACTAAGAAAAATTGCAATGTTTGCAAATTGTGGTAAATGAACGCAAGTTAATGTCGTCAATTAAATGGCAAAAAAAGGCAAACATGAGGATGACACGAATCAAACAATCACAGCGATTTCGCATGCTTAAAATCTTTTATTTTTTTATTTTATTATATATAATATTAAATTAACTGCTAGTGATGGTCTTCTTCCTTCACATCTATTTCCTACCCGTGACACAAACTGTTTAGATCATGTAATGGTCAAGACTGACCTAGAAACTGTTACTCTAGTCTTTGTTACATATATTACCGATCACAAGCCGACACTTCTCAATATAAAATCCACAGTACTATCCCCTACTCTCAAAGCGAATCGTAGCAATCTTTAATGTACATCATGAAAACATAGCTGCGGATATGCTGATATTGGCTCAGCCATAGAGAATCTTTCTGAATGCGTTCGCATAGGCTCCGAATAATCAAGCCCTGGATAACCAGTGGGCTGCTTCGATGCATCCGCAACAGAGATGAAATGGGTAGAAACCTGTTAAAAAATCCCAAGAACCTTACCCTTAAACTTACTTACACCAGATATCGGAATTTTTGCAAGAAACTACTAAAAAAATTAAAAGTTGCCTATGAAAAAACAGAATTACAAGAAGCCGGAACAAACCCCAAAGCTACTTGGAACGCCATAAAAGACATTACAAATATGCACCAAACAGTAACTTCTCCTACCGAACTACTTACCCTGGCACCTGACAACTTATCGTCGATCAACAAAGTAAACAATTTCTTCGCAACTGTAGGCGAAAACCTAGCTAAAAAAATTAAACCTAACTTACCTATTCGATAACCCTTACGCGACGCACCAGCCAAATCCTTCGTTCTCTTGCCCACTGACGAAGCGGAGGTTGAAAGAATCATCATGGGATTAAGATCGGAGGCGGCAATGGGATGGGATGGAATACCACCGCGACTTTTAAAATCTTGCTCCTCTGCACTTGTACCGATTGTTACACATATTTGCAACTGCTCCATAAAATCAGGTTGTTTCCCCAAAGTTTTAAAAGTCCTTGTGCGTCCAATTTTCAAGAGTGGTGACAGACACAGTGTCAATAATTATACGCCTATATCTGTATTACCTGCTCTGTCAAAGATATTAGAAAAATTCTAAACAACAGACTGATCAGTTTTCTGGAATCGAACCATCTTTTAGCTGATAACCAGTACGGCTTCAGGAAGTTCAAATCGACCGAAGACCCTGTTGGCTCTTTTATCGATTGTACAATTGCTAAGCTGGGCTGCAGAATAAAGTGTATAGGTATTTTCCTAGACCTCTCCAAGGCCTTTGACACTGTGTCTGTTCCTCACCTTCTTTCAAAGCTGGAGGCTACCGGTATTAGGGGCCATACCCTCCATATCTTTCAGCTCGCTGATAGGACACAATGCATCAAGGTTGATGGGTGTGTCAGTGATAGTGAGAGGGTAGGTTTCTGAGACATCAGCACATGCTGAAAAAGCCCTGGCATCGGTAATGAGTCATCTGTAAATCTGAGTAAAACCGTATTTCTCCTCTTTGCCTTGCAGACCGTCTTATTACCCTCCCCAGACTCTATTATTTTAAAAGCCCACTCTTGTTTGCAAGACTCCAATCTCACAATGCTCTTGCCCACAATATAATATTCTCGCAAATAAATAAATTTAATTTCATTTCATTACTACCTTAAAGACTGTCTACTACGCTCTAAGTCAATCAATAAATGAATTATAGCATTCAAAAATATTGTTGGAGCTGCTGAAGATTGTAAATACTATCTTTATATTGTATAAATTCAATCACTTAGTATTGTATAATAGCACATGTGTGAGCACTATGTACCTACCATTTTCTGAGTACGTCTTTTATTGACTTGAAAGTGCCCGGGCGGCTGAGTGTCATGCTCACTCAAATGTCTAGCTGATGGTGGCGTGTGTGTTGGATCATTAAGTTCCCTTCAAAATGGTTGAGTTAAATAGTGCTGATCCATGCGTCATGTTCATGAACGGGCGCCGTCAGTAGGGACTGGTCATTTCTTAGCTGCCACGGCTTATTTTAACTTAGGTATTTTAGTTGTTTTTTATATTTTTATTACGGACGCTTTTAACGTGCACGTCTTTCTACATTGTTCTCACATGTATAATTTCAACATTAATGATGTAACCAATATAATGTAACAATATTTCGATTTAAAAGAGTGTCCGTGGAGTTTCTTGCCCGTTGTTCTCCATAGGAACCTACTACGCTTTGGAATGGGCAACTAGCTTCATCTCTGACTGACCGACCCCTTGACAATTCAAAAGTGCCTGTATAGGTTTATTTGAAATAAATAAATGCTTTGAGTTTGAATACTTTCTTATTGCATCTATATATGGGGGGAGGGGCTTCAAAGACTTATATATTGCAAGTTGAGCGAGCCCAAAGCGGTGTCCTAAAGGTAATGACTTTTAAACCGTTTAGACATCCTGTCTGTATAAAGAAACTCAGGTACTCTCTGTTAGGCAGCTGTTTGTGCTTCACACAGTTATGCGTAAGCATCTGACACTGAAGTATGATTCCGATGTTGGAGACAAACGTCGAGACTACTCGGTATGCCCTACTCAACGGTTGCTCGACAGCATTTCTATGGTATCGCGAGTGGACTGTACGAGTATAATAGAATTGACAAACATTGCTCCATATATCCTACTACTTTTCAAGAATTGAAAATTAGGGTCAAAAAGTGGTTACAAGCGCAGAGCTACGAAGAAACTGAAGATCTTATAAAGTTATTAACTTAAGCATCACTTCTTTAGACACACGCTAACCTGGTACGATGGATGATCCTTCAGACACGAATACAACATAATCTTTCCTCACTCATGTATTATAATTTCACATTTCACTACACTTACACACATACTACTAAAAGCTTCTTCTCTTGTATACTGCGCCACTCTTGATATCGTCTTCTGATGCAACCAATGTAACCTACAGGTGTATTTCATTTATGTGAGAATGCTGGTATCCATAACACAACTTAAATCTTTCTTTGGATGCCAGAGTTCATATATAGACTGCTTATAGCACTAATGGTTACATAATTGTAATACGCTATTATTGTATACGCATGGTGTTGTTTGTAAGTAATTACTATCCCCAGTGTGCGAAGAGTTGTTTACGCATTAAAGTGACACGTGCCACAGGTGTGCGCCGGACCTACCGGCTGCGTGTGCCTTTCACGATCGCGCCATGAGTGATGACGTCATTTCTTCACCGCGCTGTGATACTCCCGCACTCCGTAATGATATACAGAGCTTATTGAATGATTCTTCGGATATGGATACTATCGATGATGACGGTAAAAACAAAGAGGAAAAAGGGGAAAAGAGGGAAAAAGAGGACAGTACTGAAGATGAAGAAGGCTGGAAAGAAGTTAAGACGATAAAAAAAAAAATCTGTCACGGAAGTTCACATTCTGTAAAAGAGGAAAAGTATGAGATATACGTTTCGCATAATGACCGACTTCCAAAACAGTTTGCAATGGCACGTATTTTGAACGAAAATAAAACTTCTAAGATTAGAGAAGTTAAATATTTAAGCCAATTTAAAATACGCTTCCAATTTGAGTGTGAATCGGCTGCTCAGAACTTTATTATGTGCGAGAAGCTTTTGGAGAAAGGATGGAGGTTCCAGAAGGCCATGGAATTGTCTATCTGCTATGGCCTTAAGCCCGGCGGGGTTTAAGCCCGAATCGGCGTTGCCGATTCGGCAACAGTGTGCCCAAACCGTAAAGCCCCGGTGTTGCCGATTCGGCAACAGTGACTCATGCTACTGTAGGCTCAAATTACACTTGAATATATCGTTTAGTATTGTTTGTGGCGATTTTAGTCGATTGTCTGGTAGATATTCTCACAAACGTGAGTCAGTGGGGCTTGCCGGTGGGGACAACTGACTCACCGGTGAGTCGGTGGGCCGTAACCGGTTAATCAAGGATGTAAACGTCGATTTCACGGATGACGAGATCAAGAAAAATATTTCATGTCCGGCCCCCGCAAAGCTTTTATTTATTTATTTATTTATTAAAACTTTACGCACAAGTAAAAAAAACTACTGTACAAAGGCGGACTTAATGCCTGAGGCATTTTCTACCAGTCAACCTTAGGGTGATGCAGAGACAACACATGGTAGGTGCAATATGGGGATAGATAACTAGAAAAACAACAATATATACATAGATACATACATACTTTTAAACAAAATAAAAAGTGTTAGGAGAAATAACGATTGGTGGCGAATCGATCGTCGGAACTGGGTATAGGGGCGAAAGACTAATCGAACCATCTAGTAGCTGGTTCCGTCCGAAGTTTCCCTCAGGATAGCTGGCGTCGACTTGAACAGTCTCATACGGTAAAGCGAGTGCGACGTCATTAAGCCGTAACAAGTAGGACGTGCGCGGCGGAGAGCGCAGAAGGGTCTGGGCGTGAGCCCGCCCCTGGAGCCTCCGTCGGTGCAGATCTTGGTGGTAGTAGCAAATACTCCAGCGAGGCCCTGGAGGACTGACGTGGAGAAGGGTGAACAGCAGCAGTAGCAGCTTGCGAGTCAGTCGATCCTAAGCTCAAGGAGAAATCTTATGTCGATGTGGCGTGTTTTTTCAATAGACACACTCGTGTGTTGATGAGACAAATTACGCCCTTTGAGCGAAAGGGAATCCGGTTCCTATTCCGGAACCCGGCAGCGGAACCGTTTCAATAATCGTTCCCTCGTTTTTACGGCGAGAGTTCGACGGGGTAACCCAAAGTGGCCTGAAGACGCCGCCGAGAGGTCCGGGAAGAGTTTTCTTTTCTGCCTGAGCGTTCGAGTTCCATGGAATCCTATAGAAGGGAGATATGGTTCGGAACGCGAAGAGCACCGCATTTGCGGCGGTGTCCGGATACTCTCTGCGGACCTTGAAAATTCAGGTGAGGGATGTACGTGGAGATGTCGCGCCGGTTCGTACCCATATCCGCAGCAGGTCTCCAAGGTGAAGAGCCTCTAGTCGATAGAATAATGTAGGGCTCTTTCTTGATTCGGTGGGTGGTGGTGCATGGCCGTTCTTAGTTGGTGGAGCGATTTGTCTGGTTAATTCCGGTAACGAACGAGACCCGTAAATATGTCATCTAGCGATCCGCCGACGTTACTACAATGGCTCGGCGGGCAGCTTCCGGGAAACCAAAGATTTTGGACTCCGGGGGGAGTATGGTTGCAAAGCTGAAACTTAAAGGAAACCTCGCGTGGAGCAAAAGGGCAAAAGCTGGCTTGATCCAGATGTTCAGTACGCATAGGGACTGCGAAAGCACGGCCTATCGATCCTTTAGTATAAAGAGTTTTTGCAAGAGGTGCCCGAAAAGTTACCACAGGGATAACTGGCTTGTGGCAGCCAAGCGTTCATAGCGACGTTGCTTTTTGATCCTTCGATGTCGGCTCTTCCTATCATTGCGTAGCAAAATTCGCCAAGCGTTGGATTGTTCACCCATCAAAAGGGAACGTGAGCTGGGGTTAGACCGTCGTGAGACAGGTTAGTTTTACCCTCCTGATGGCTTGTCGTTGCGATAGTAATACTGCTCAGTACGAGAGGAACCGCAGTTTCGGACATTTGGTTCATGCACTCGGCCGAGCGGCCGGTGGTGCGAAGCTACCATCCGCGGGATTATGCCTGAACACCTCTAAGGCCGAAGCCAGCCTAGCCGAATCCGGCAAGGATATGCTCACTATGGAGCCCCGAGAGTCGGGAGGCTCTAAACAATGTGACTTTACTAGTCGCGCTTCACCACGTGAGGTGCGACGTCCAAGCCCATTTGGACCGCGGAGATCGATGTTGTCCGCTTAACGCGTGCGTCACGGCTCCGACGGTTCGAATTTACCTCAGTTCGATGTCGGGGCTCGGAATAGTCTGTAGACGACTTCCGTTCCTGGCGGGGTGTTGTGCTCGGTAGAGCAGCGTCGTGTTGCGATCTGTTGAGACTCAGCCCTACGCCGCGCTAGACCGTCGCAACAGGGATGAAGGTGGTTGGTGCCCCAGCAAAACCCTTCGACTGTGCTTTATGGGTTAGCATCAGTTCGAGTATGTGACATAATTATTAAAGTATTGCCTTACATACACCAAGTCTCAAAATTTTCCCAATGTTGGAGGCTAGGACATGTGCGGAAGATGTGCCCCTCGAAAAACGTGGTGTGCCCGAAGTGTGGTGGGCATCATGAGAATTGTGATACCTTAATGTTTTCGTGTGTTAACTGCAAGGGTAACCACATATCGCTCAGCAGGTCTTGTCCGGGTTACAAGAAAGAAAGAAGATTCAGAGAAATAAGGTCTGAGTTTGGATGTACATATAGAAAAGCCCTAGAATGTTATGTGCCCCCGAAAAACCCGCCCGAAACTATCATCCCTCATCAAGCTCCGGTAGCTCAAGAAAATCGTTCTTCTTTCATACCTCCCGAAGACGGCTATTTACAAACCCGAAATCCTACCTTTACCGAAATAGTTCAGACAAAGGCCACAGTCCACAAGACACACCCTTTCCTCGGCTAGTAGGAACAATGATACCCCAACGCCTCCGAAAAATAAAAAGAGCCCACTTAAAGATGACTGGATGTTCTGGAATGCAGATGCATCACCACGTCACTAACACAGGTATTGAGGTAGTGTGCGTGCAAGTATTTAACTGTGGCGCGTTTGAGAATATCGTTTCAGTTCATTGTCCATCAAGAATCGTAACCACTCAGCAGGACTGGGATAGTCTGTTTTCATTATGGCCATCCAAAACGTTAATTCTTGTTGACTTCAATGCCCATTACGCCAGTTGGTCCTATAAAACTGACCGCAGAGGCAGTCTTATTCACGACTCACTAATGGACAACTTTATTTCTTTGAACAATGGAACATATACGCGAATTCGTTTAGTTGATAACAACCTACAACAATCTTCCCCAGATGTTTCACTAGTTTCTATAGATATTGCGTTAAACTTTAATTGGACCGTGTTAAATGAAAATCTAGGCAGCGACCATTTAATTATTAAACTTTCAACATTGTGTACGTCATTCCTTCCTTCAGCTATTAAAATAAATTTAAGAAAAGCAGACTGGACTTCATATAAAAAATATCTAGAAGAAAAATTTCTAAATTTATGTTTACCGAATGACCCCCAAAAAGCATATGATTCATTTTTAGATATTCTCAATGACATTTGTAAACGTGTGCAAAACAACATTTGTTTATCCCAGTACGCGGATGACTTCGCTATATACGTGCAGTGTTCTTCTGTTAGAGAGGAACGCAAGATCCAGTCTGCACTTGATATCATTAACAGTATGTTGACACAAGTAGGATTAAACATTTCCCCCGCCAAAAGTAAAATCTATTTATTTAGTAGAGGTTTTAGAAGGCCAGTTATAGAAATATGTTTAAACGGTACTTTTTTAGAGTTAGTGGACCACGTCAAGTACCTAGAATTGTGGCTGGATAGAAGCCTTCGATGGAAGAAACATGTGAGTGAGGTCCGTGAGCGAGTGCTTAAATTGATTAATATTTTTAGAGTTTTAGTGGGTCCTGGGTGGGGTGTTCATCCCAACCACTTATGAAGATTGTATATTATTCGTAGCCGTATCGACTTCGGTAGCTTTTTACTAGACAATAGCGCCGACACACATTTAATTAAACTGGACTGATTACAAAACATTTGTTTGCGGTTAATTGGTTGGTTTATCAAAAGTACTCCGATCCACGTAATGGAATCCGAATTAATATTGCCCCCTCTTTCGCCGCCGATATTTAGCTGGTACATTTTATTTAAAATCTAGGTGCTACCGTTTTCCGTTAATCGATTTACTGGATAAGCTACATGGTCTTCGTTACAATAATTCTTATTGGAGAAATAAGAAAAAATCACTGTTAGTTTTGTCTCACGATGTTCTAAAACAGGAACATATGTACTGCAGCAATAAAGTTGGCATGTTTTCCATGGACACTTGGGTGAGCAATATGGACTTATCAGTTATTGTAAAGCCTTGTTTAGATTCAGTAGATAAACCTAAGCATTGTTATAATGTATATAACCTTAGAACAATATGTTATACATCTCTGAATGCACAGTACTCTGGTTTTTACTGTATGTATACGGACGGTTATAGACGCGAGAATTACTGTGGCGCAGCTTTTTTCGATCCAACAAATAGGTGCTTCTTTTAAATTCAAAATTGTATCTAAAGTTTCAATAATGCATTTAGAGCTAATTGCTAATTGCTGAAGCTTTGGCCTATGTCGAATCTTTGGACGGTGATCGATTTGTCATTTTCACTGACTCAAAAAGTGCTCTTCTCCATCTGATGAGATGCACGAGTACTTCACCTTTTAGGGGCCTTCCACTGGCGTACAAATATATTAAAAACCATTAATGATTTTGTTGCCAGCGTAAAATAACTGTATTGCAGTGGATTCCATCTCACGTTGGACTGGAAGGAAATGAGATGGTTGACCGTTTGGCTAACGAAGCAGGGTGTGATGGAGAAATGTATCCTTGTTCTCCTTAGCATACTGAGCTCTTACCCTTGGTCAGAGACAAATGTACTCAAGCATGGTCAGAATACTTGGATGAAAGGTCTTTGACTAAGGGTATCTGGTGGTGTTGTCAGTGGAGTTATAGAAGGTGTGCATCATGTCCTGGCGGAGTGTGCTCGTGTGGGTGTCCAAAGGCGTCAAGCTTTTGTCAATTGTTTTAATGTTATTTTTTTATTTATTGATTTACATACATACGCTACCATTACAGTGTCCCAATTCGGTAGTGTAGTTATTTAACAGTTCATGAAATAATTTACCACATATTAATATCCATGCCATACACGATATATAAATTAAAAACATAACACATGTAACGTTACCCTTGCGAACTCGCTCAGTGAACATGAGAAAAGATCTATTCTGTCGGCAACCAAATTTAGTGTGCGCATTGTTCGCGTCAGGGGGACGTTGTCCAATAGTTTAGTTCGGCCGCGCGGCACCGCGAACACGTTGGGCCACCGTCGGCGCTGCACGTACCCATCTGGCACACACAAACCTATCCGCTGTAGCACACCCGGATTATTTACGTTACCCCGGAACACTCCAAGGATACGACGCCAGTGGATCCCTCCTTATTTCCAAATTGTTGTATCCCACCATGCCTAACACAAACAAGGTTGGATACATCAAGGGGTAAAAAGGATATACTCTATACCGCCTTAGGTATATATGTATATCTTGTAAATTTATTCTGTATGCGCTTCAACATGAGACTATATTTAGTCTCATGTGGAGCCCATATTGCCGCATTACCCTCCAATTGACTTCTTATTAGAGCGTCATACAATGCCGAAATGGCTTTAATATTTGTAAAAGATGCCGCTCTGCGAAGCACAAATCCCAGTCGCTTGTATGCTTTTTTACAGACATTTATAATATGCTCCCGGAATCTCAATTGAGTATCCATACGAACACCAAGGTCTCGCACTGCCTCCTTCCTTTTCATAGGCACGTCATCCACTTTGTAGCTGTGGTGGAGTGGTACTCTTGCACGACTGAATGTTAGAACTGAACATTTTGTAACATTAAATTGCAGTTTGTGCTTTCGACTCCACTCAACTACTCGATCAATGTCTTGCTGAAGGCGGTGATAGTCGTCCTCATTTTCGATAGCCAGCAGCAACTTGAGGTCGTCTGCAAATAACAGACATCTGGCATCTCTTATTTCATCAGGCAAGTCATTGATCATTACTATGAATTCTAATGGCCCTAAATTGCTACCTTGACTCACTCCCGACCTAGTGAAATAAGGCTGCGACCGGAATCCACAGTACTCTACATACTGTTTTCTGTCCCTCATATAGCTCGCGAAGAATTGGAGCAATTTAGGTGTGCAGTCAACTTTCGCTAACTTCGATAGGCGTTTGACCTGGTGGATAACGATGTCTTATACTTCGTTATCCACTAGGTCAAACGCCTTCTTAAAATCAAAGTAGGCGGCGTCCACCTGCACCCCTGCATCAATATGAGGAACTAAGTACGTCATGGCATTCAATAGATTGCTGGTCGTGCTGCGCGCTGGTCGGAAGCCGTGTTGAGCGTCTGATAGTTGCGATGCTACTTGCTCCTGGACATCTCGCTGAATGGCAGACTCAAACACCTTCGCTGGTGTCGACAGAATCGCCACCGGTCTAAAAAATTCGACTGTTCCGTCTCCCCCTTTTGGTATGGGAACTACGCGGGTGACCTTCCGACGTTCTGGGAAGTACGATGTTTCTAGGCACAAGTTAAAGAAAAGAAAGAAAGAAATAATAAAGTTTATTTAGACACAGTTCATGAAACACACAATACAAACAAAAATAAAAAATAAACACAACCCTTGGCAGTCGGGTAAAATCAGTGAAAATAAAAAACAATGAAAATAATGTTTTAAGAACAATGTTAAGTGCCTCACGGCTGCGCCAGAAGGTTCATTTCAGCATTAATGCCAGACAGATGCTGTCTGACGCTGGTTTTCTAATGAACCTTTAGGGACAAGTGACTGAAAGTACATCAGTTTCAACATATTTACCTAATACATATTTACCTAATACATATTTTTATATTCAATTGATCAAAAAAATATAATATAAATCAAACAAATATAATTACAAAACCAAAAATACAATAATAATAATAAAAACTATGATAAATAAAATAAAATAAAAAATATATATGACGGAAGCCATATTGTTTAACAGCTGCGAGAGGCGGCGACTAGATGGCGCTAGTCGAACTTGCACCATAGACAAATCATTCATTCTATCGGTCATTTGACTTAAACGACTTGAAGTCAATTGAGTGAAATATTGTAACGTTACCCGCCACTAGCGGATCGCCTTTATAAGGAGCTCCGCTGTTGAGTCGGTACGCCCGCGACGTGATAGCGGACGAGTGACCCCATACACCGGACTGGACGCCTCGGGTAAGCTGCACTCAGGTTACACGCGGCTTACCCGACTCAATTGTACTTTACAGATGACTCATACATCTGTTGCGTGGCATGTTCTAAGTTAATATAGGCACGTCACGTAACTAACAACAGACACCCATCACTACACATGCAACCGTACTCACACACGCAGGCGCGGCGCGGGCCGCGGTGCGTGTAGACACTGGGCGGTGTTACACAGTACAATGCCGCTCACACACACATGACAGTCCCTTAGCTCGGACCGTGATCGGCTAGCTCTGAGATCGAGACGAGCGGGGACTAATCACCTATTCTGTAGGAGCGTCGAGTCGGCACTCACGCCGCTGGCCGCTGGCGCCCACCGGCGTTTTTAAAAAACGCTCCCGCCGCCACCAGCCGCGCTAGGCGCACAAAATGAGAGGTCCGTTTTTACGGGCCACCGCAAACCCTCCGCAGCCAGGGAACAAATGTTCCGGCACTGCATGCCACGCCCCCTTGCGGGGGCATAGCGACATCCAACCGTCGGTACGCATTTTGAACGGATGCGTCGTGGTGCACGAACCACTGTCTCTCGACAGTCAGTACTTCCTGGTTATTGGATGTGGAACGTTGTCTCCGACAAATTAGTACTATCCTTATTGCGGTGGGTGCATGGACTACTGTCCCTGACAGTCAGTACTGCCCTATGTGACCGCCACTACCATTATTAGTTATTTAATTCATTTTGTTTCATTTTCTATATTTTCTCGATTTAAAATAACTGATAGTTCGATTGAAATAGATTTCTGTATTGCCATATCTGAATATTACTTCTGATGTCTGGACCTATCCCGACACGAAGACCACCCCACTTCTGGAGACTCAGCTTCCAATATCATGCAAGACCAGATGCTTTTTGTTTAATAACGGCATGGAAGCCTTAATTTCTAAAATCGTTGGAAATTTATCATCTGCCTCCTGTACACTAGGTCCATTAGTCTCATTCGGCCGTGACGCGTCCGCACGCATCGTCTTTATTACTTGTAAATTTAGAGGTAGAAGAGTAAATGATGTGGTACCTTTAGTAGGTATAGGCAATAAAAATATCAATAATACTTTGCAATTGCTGTGTCAGGCAGAAATTAACGATTTCGCGACGGAGATTCTATTCCAAGTTTTCCTAGATAAGCACTTGCGTAGTAACATCGTATTGACTCGAAACATTTTAAATAACGGTTTTTGTTCGAGTAACTGAATTAATTTTGCCTAGAACTATAAACGTGTGTAAAGCTATTTAGACTACGGCAATAATTAATTGTGTCAATTAGATTCTTGTCGTTTTCTTTTTCGTGTTAACTGAGGGGTTGTTTCTTTGACTAAAATGTTCACATTATCCATTTTAACGTAGTAAACCAATTAAAATTCGGCACAAAATAAGTACAGAGTCAACACGTTACCAACACTGAGAAATATGGTCATTTAATCCTCTGTCAGTTAAAACAATCTCGCGCTCCTGATTTGCTGAAAGTATTCGACGTCTCGCTCCTGATTGACTGAAAGGATTTGACTAAATTTGTTAATAAACTTCGCAGGATTTGACTGAGTTAGATACTAACTTGTATTTTAAAACCAGTTTTTGCCTTAATTTAAGTGGATTTGACTACTTTTGTAAATGACAACCGATAAAAGACTTTTTGTTTTTTAAAATAACGTTCTTAACTTATTTTCGTTTTTTTTGGAGATGACCAAATTTTATTCCAATCATAAAATTGACAACGATTTACCAGTTGATTGAAAACGTGACCTTGTAAACATCTTAGAATTATACTCTGGACTTTTTTTAATAATGGTTTTCCGACAATACGTGTTCACACGGGTGAGTTGGAGGTAGGGATTGTGAATATTCGATATTTTTTAGTATTCGAATACTTTTTCAGCCTTGTTTGAATTTTTCGAGTGATGTTCGAACTGTTCGAGTGATGTTCGAGTTATTTACTCGAACAACTCGGTATTCGAATATTTGATTGCAATACCTATTTGAAAGTAAGATTGATAGACCCTAATCGTACAGTGCAGAGACGTTCTTACAGACTGTCTCCGGACGAAAGTTGAATCATGCGCGATAGGGTTAATTTACTGTTGCAAGCCTAAATAATTAGACCCAGTAGTAGTAATGTAAATTAATGCGATTTCTTGATTCTTACCAAGCTAATTGCTAATGCTATGCTATTTGCTAAAATGTCATCCCATCAGTACCCAGTAGTACGCCGTTTGCTAGGCCAGCCCTTTTGGTTATAAAGTATGATGGATCAGACCGTATGTGCATAGATTATAGAGACATGAATAATTATACAGTGACAGATCGTTATCCATTACCGTTGATTTCTGACCGAATTTCTTTACAAAGTTACATCCAAAATTTAAGGGACCGTTTGAGGTCATAGAGGTTCTTTGACGGTGATCGCTACACATTGAGAGCATTTAATTTCAACGTATTTACAAGTACTATCGCGGACGCTGGCGCCTAGCCGCTTTTCGACCTTATTACTAGGAGCATAGGGTTGAGAAGTGGTCGGGCGGCGGTGTCCTCGATGGTACGTGCATGATAGCAATTTGAATTAGAAGACATTGAGTCGAGTGATAGTGGTGAATCTTGGTTCGGCTGGTCGGACCGTACCAGTAACCATTTCGTAGCCGTAGTCCTTTAGAAGTCGGTATCTGCTTACAGTAGTGCGCGGGAGGCTCTGGTAGAGGTCGGGTCTTGTAGTGACCATAGTCCGTGGGACTCGGAATTCAGGAGAATTCAGTGAAACAAACATGGGGTTTGTTGAACGGGCTTAGTGAAAAGCCACAGGCCACGGATAAGATTCCTACTTTGTGTTTTGTTATGGTCTAAGGCTGATTTATGAATTGCTCTCACATGTTTAGTTTGATTTTGTCTTTTGCGAGATGCGCGATAAATCTTTGACTTCGACTTTGAATTTCCTGATTATTGATAACATGTTATTTTTCTTCTAATTTCTCGTTGATTTATAATAGTATTAAGGTACTCTAGTTTAATTCAAAATGAAATAAAGAGTTAGGTTTAAAGAGTACTTTAACGAACGAAATAGGGAAAAGGGTATCTGGTATAAAACTATACAGTGTCAGCCTCCTCGTATACCGTGATTTGCTATCAAGAAAATGAGTATTGTGAAAAATGCGGATCGGTTGAAGATGTTCACCCTCTACTTATAGAGTGTACTAAGACTAAGAAGGAAAGAGAATCATTGTAGAGTGCGGCCAAAGGTAATGAATAAGATATTGGTAAATATGTTAAAGTTTTGGCGCAGCCTTTACCCGAGATATCAAACCTACTTACTGATTTGTTTAGACATTAATAATTTATATTGTATGTGTAGATTTCATTTAGAATAGTTTAATAGGTTCTGTAAAATTTTGACTTTATTTAATTTTGATAAATCAGACGTTCACTTCATTTAATGGCTAACGACAATAATGACAAGACCTTGATGACATTAGGAGATTGTCATCTGAAGGCATTGAAAAGTCCGCGCGTTATGATGAAAGTCGTTTTGATAGTACAATGGCAAGCGTGAGTAGGTTCTCTGTCGGTGAATTTGTGCTTATTGAGAACGAGAAGCGTTCTAGGTTAGAGGGTTTGGTTTCCACACTTAGTCCTTCATGTGGACCATTGTGCGTGTTATTCCAACCAGCCCACCTACCTCCAGAAGCTGATTAGGTCTTCTGGACTGCATAGGATATCTGTGAAGGATCTGAGTGACCCGGTTTCTGTTCGGATCTGGGTGACGCCTGTGCAGTCAAAGAGCACATGCGAAACGGTTTCTTCAGCCTCCATGCAAGCCCTGCAGAGAGGACTGTGCGTTATACCTATTGTGTGGAAGTGTTTGTTTAGTGATCTGTGTCCCGTGATGGTCCCCGTCACCGGCCGCAGGCCGTTCCTGTCCAGGCGTAGCAAGCGCTTGGTTAGCCTGCCATCTAGGGATGGCATGGCTTCCCTGGATTGCCTGCAGCCCGGTGTCGAGGTCCACCAGTTCTCCGCTTGTGTGTGGGTGAACTCCTGTAGCCAGAACGAACGAGGAGCGTAATCAAACTAAGTTTGACGTGAAGTATAGAGGCCCTTTCAAATTGTTGAAATGTTAGATGGCAATCGGTATGTTTTAAAAATCTCTAGTTAACAAGCGTACTTACAAACGCTCATGACCGTGTTCGGAAGATGCCCGATGCCAAGTACCAATTGAGATTGTAGACGAAATAGATGAGTTGGCATCACTTTAGTTTGTGTAACAGGTTCTCGGTTCAGTGGGTCGGAGACTATACCAGAATATCGTAGTGCTCAATGAGTAGTCCATGGGTACGCGGTAGGCGGTAGCTCTGGGTGGTATAGTCGGGTTTTGCCTAGAAGCAAAGACCATAGACTCAAGGGTGGACTCGGTTTTCCCGTGGGAAATAGTGTGTGTGTTATTGACCATGAATGAGATACCTGAGGTTTTGTTTTCTTTGATTATTTTAATATGGAATCATTGTGCTTGGTCTCGGTAATCTCAAAACTAGATAGTTCCAACTAAAAGGTTGGTCTAGTTTATAGTTTCTACATTTTAGTTTCAAATTGCTTGGAAATTAAAATGGATTTTAACGAGATCATAGTTCTCAAAACTTAAATGCCAATTGGTGTATAAGTTGAAGCGGTTTTTCGACTTCGAAGGACCAATACGTGGGGATGTAATTTATTTATTTTATTTTTACGGGTTGGAAGATTGGACGACACACAGAATTGAGCAAAAGGGAATATGAGATTATGAGTAAGAAAGAGAGATGGATGGACTTACTTGAGAACCTTCTGGACGAAGCACGTTGACTCAAGGGGCAGCCTTAGCAGACGTCCCACGTGTTCACGACTTTCTTCCTTTTACTGTGATGCACTATCACTTGAGTTTTAAATGTTACACTTGTGTCGGCCAACACTTATAAATAGAGAGAGTTTAGAGTTTTTGATATAGTAGTGGATTATTTGCGGAGCGGCGCGGTACGTGAGCGGTTGCAGTAGAACACACTGATCCATGCGAGAATGTTTTTCAAACCGCAGTGGATATATATGCGGTGATTGGCTTTCGCCGCGGAGGAAGTGCCTCTGATTCGGCGTGCGTCGAGCGTGCCTCTCGTTCTGTTGTATGGGAATTGGGAGGGAAGGAAATATAGCTCAAAACTGCGGTCGGAAATATTATAATTTAACTTATTTCTAAAACTTGCGCGAGCACCCTGCCCGGCTTTGAGGATATGTAATATTCTCAAAAGGAAAGAAATTATATTAAAGCGAACTAAGAAAAGAAAATATTTTAAATATGCTAACTACAGCTAAATTAGGTAATTACGCGGTGATGTTATTGAGAATGTAAAGGACATGGTTTGACAACGGGTCTCTTGAAAGAGCCACTGCATGTCTTCACCATAGCAACGCGGGTTGTACCATCCTTGCCGGGAAAAACTTCAGTGATCACACCCATTGGCCAACGTAAAGGAGGGACATCATCCTGATGCATGAGAACCACTGTACCAATCTTAATATCGTCTGCGGCGTTCAACCATTTTTGTCTGACTTGAAGATTATGTAAATATTCTAAACGCCACCTCTTCCAGAAACTACAAACCATCTGGTCAAGCAATTTTTTGCGGCAAGTCAGAGACTTCGTTGTTTCGGGAACATTCACGACAGGCAACGAAGTTAACGGAGAAGCCATTATAAAATGAGCGGGTGTAAGCGGTTCTGGGTACGGATCCTCATTCAGGACACAGAGCGGTCTTGAATTTAGAACTGCCTCAATTTCAGTGAGAACAGTCGAAAGCTCCTCATAGGTAAGGAGTTGAGAACCGATAACACGGTATAAATGCGTTTTAGTAGATTTAATATTTGATTCCCACAACCCTCCAAAGTGGGGAGCGCGGGGTGGAATCATTTTCCACTCAATGCGGTAGCGGTTAACAAGTAGTTCTGGCAGTTGAGCCTTGGCGCCAACGAAATTGGTTCCGTTATCGGAATATTAATAAGAGACAGGTCCTCTGCGGGAAATGAATCTTTTAAAAGCGGAAATAAAAGTGTCCGATGACACGTCGGTAACCAATTCAATATGAACTGCTTTGGTAACGAAACAAATGAATAAGCATATGTAAGCCTTCTGACTTCTCTGACCTCGGCGTCTACATAACGTTACTTTAATGGGACCAGCGTAATCCACACCCGTATGAACAAAAGCTTTAGTCTCCTGTACGCGACAAGCGGGTAAATCAGCCATCTTTGGACTGGGGTGAGCAGGAGAAACTTTAAAACAAAAGTTTCAAGCATGTAAACTTTGTCTGATGACACCTCTAGAAGAGAGGATCCAATATTTTTGACGTAACAGAGAGCTAAGAAGGCTTACACCGGCATGACAATAAATACGGTGATAAAAGTTTACTATAACATGTGTAAAATTATCATGTTTAGGTAAAAGAGCGGGATGCTGAGCTTCATAAGGAAGGTTCGCATTTGACAATCGGCCGCCGATTCTAATTATATTATGCTCGTCTATGAAGAGATCGAGTTTTTTAAATTGTGAGCGAAGTTTTTTACTTTTAATTTCGTCATAAACATCTTTAAAATGAAATTGTTGAATACAATGAATTAAATAAATTTCAGCGGTAGCTAATTCACGGACAGTAATTGACTTGTGTGACTTATCATAAGGAATAATACGCAAAAATCTCAGAATGTATACAATTATGCGCAATATTTTATTTAATGATGCAAATTTTTGAGAAAGACTGTATATTAAATTGGGTTCTGATACGGTAAGTACCAATGTTAGAGTTTTATTATTAAATTCAGGCAATTGTTCATTGCATGAAGAAACAAAAGGAGTGATAGGCCACTCAGCAGTTGGGCGCAGAAGCCACTCAGGGCCATGCCACCATAAATCGTGTTTTAGTAACTGTTCAGGTAGACCTCGAGACAGACAGTCACTAGGATTTTCCTGTCCGTTAATAAAAATGCTTAGGATCAAGACTTTCTTGACATTTAGCGACGCGGTTACTGACAAAAATGTTCCATTTATGCGGTTAGGAATGAATCCATGAAAGCGTAATTGTAGAATCGGAAAAGGCAAATATATTATTGATAGCGGTACGAGAGCGGTAAGTGTCATAAACTAATTTAATTAATTTAGACAAAAGAACAGCGGCACAGAGCTCTAGACGAGCTAGAGATATGACCTTAACAGGTGCAACTTTGGATTTGGCACACACCAAGTTTACGTGTGTGTTACCATTTGTATCAGTGACATGTAAGTATATGACGCAGCCATATGCATTCAAGCTGGCATCAGCAAAACCCACTATATTTGTCACGCAACCCATAGTAACGGCTACATGGCGAGGTAATTTTAAAGAAGAAAGTAAAATTGCACTTTAAATTTTTTAAAGAGAAGTACAATAGAATCGGGTGGAGTTTCATCCTAATCTGTATTTAATTTCCATAATTCTTTTATGAGTAATTTCGCGAATAAAACTACAGGAGCCATAAGACCGAGAACATCCCACAGACGGGCAATAGTGGAAAGTATGGAGCGTTTAGTACAACTATTATCCAAATTAGATGTAGTAAAGGTGAAACAGTCCTCAGAAGGAATCCATTTGAGTCCTAGAAACTTTAAGTTATCCCCATCAGAGAAATTAATAGAAGAGCGGTTGGAATGTGGGATGGCCTCTAGTAGTTCCAAGGAATTACTTGCCCATTTAGTAAGGTCAAAGCCCCCAGCCTTAAATAAGGCGATAAGTTCAGCGGAAAGAATTTTGGCTTCCTCCAGAGACGGGGTCGAATTAGCTAAATCATCCATATATAGCTCATGAGAAGCAACAATGGATGCGCGCGGGAAGCGGTGTTTTTCATCTTCTGATAGCTGGCGCACAGTGCGCATGGCTAGAAAGGGGCTGGGCTTGAGACCAAATGCAACTCGATTAAATTGAAATTCGCGAATAGGTTCAGCGGTATTAATACGAAACAATATTTTTTGGTATTTTCGATGCTCATCAATAACAGCAATTCGAAGATACATCTGTTTTATGTCAGCTGTAACTGCAATAGAGAACAAGCGGAAATTTAAAAGTAATAAAAATATATCAGCCTGTAAATTCGGCCCTGTGTGTAAAAAGTCATTCAATGACACGCCATTATGAGACTTAGCGCTTGCGTCAAGAACGATACGAACTTTAGTTGTTTGTTTATCATTCCTAATAACAGGGTGATGCGGTATGTAATAACCTACAGTCTGATCAACAGAACTAGGTGTAGTTTCAGTTAAATAATTTTGATCGATATACTCTTGGATTATTTCATTATAACTAGCGCGCAAAACAGGGTCGCGAAGCTTAGTTTTTTCCAAATTAATTAGGCGTCGGTAAGCGACAGCATAAGAATTTCCAAGTGAATCTGGACGTTTACAGAATGGTAACGCGGTACAATACCTACCACTGGAGTCACGTGACACAGTAGAAGCGTACAGCTGTTCACACTCCAGTTCAGCAGGGCTCATAAAAGGTTTTGAAGGTATTTCTTCGATGTTCCAAAATGTATGTAAAGATTCGTCTAAAGACAGAAAACAATGTGAATTATCTATATTTAGCACGGTAGAAAAATATAAAGCGGTATTTAATTCAGCGGGACTATAATTATTATTAGATAAACTAGCGGGTACCTCACCCATAAGAATGTAACCAAACACGGTTTCAATAGCGGACGGAGCGGTAGGTGAGATAATTTTTTTATGAAGTAGTAAATACGGGAACAGTTTTGCCCCTAGAAGCAATTCAACCTCACCAGGTACATGCCACAGTGGGTCAGCGAGCGGTAAATCAAACAAATGTTGCACTGCAGAAGTGTCAACAAAGTGAGATGGTAAGTTATCCGTGATACAATCGACAACAAGAGCGGTAATTTTAAAAGAATTTGTTTTGTTTTTAGCAGTAACGATTGCCTCAACGTAACCTATAATAGGCCGCGAAGAGGATCCGACACCCTTTATAATTGAGTTTGAAAGCGGTATAATGTTTAATTGTAGTTTTTTACAACAAGCGGAAGTAATTATATTATTTTGTGAAGCGTTATCTATTAAACATCTCACAGAAACGTATTTGTTATATTTGTTATCAACATAGACTTGCGCAGTTGACAGAAGTACAGTAGTACGCGGTGTGTTTGCACCAACGCGAGAGCACGCACACAGCGCCACCTGTTGCAAATTCGCTGAGCTAGTGACAGCGTCAGTCGAGACAGACCTAGGCGGCTGCGAACTGTGTTCTAGATGTAAAAGAGAATGATGTCTTTTGTTACACGTCCTACAAGTATGTATAGATTTACACTGTGAAGCAGTGTGCGTTACACTAAGACAGTTTACACATCCACGTTTGTTTTTAATAAAATCCAAACGCGAATTGGCTGAGAGTGATTGAAAGGTTGGACAAGTGTAAAGTTTACAATGATCAATTTTATTGCAATACAAACAGGTTTGATTATTATCAAAAGCAACAAAAGCATGTACTGTACTATCACGTGACTGATAACGAGAAGAATTATTTTTATTAGGGTTGTTACTCACTAACGCGGTTCGAGATGAAATAGTGCGATCCAATATTTTAACTTGCGATTTTATAAATTCAACGAAATCCGTATAAGTAGGAATTTCCTCATCTCTCTTATTCATTTCGAATATAATATGTACGGTTGCGGGGTCTAACTTTCTCAAAGCTAAATTTAGCAAAATGAAATCCGTTAAATCGTTAATTTTTAATTGTTCTAAAGCTGAAACAGAAGCGTGAAAACTTTCAATGAAACTATTTAAAGATGCGGAATTATTAATTGCGGGTTTAATATTTAATATGTTAGACATGTAATGTGAGCCTAGTGCTCGCTTATCTTGATATTTTTGAACTAAACTGTTCCAAATAGCGGTATAGTTATCACCCGAGGGAATAATTCCGGCGATAATTTGCAATGCGTTTCCTTTTAAATTACCTATTAAATACTGCACACGTTGAGAATCTGTAAGTTTTAAATTACTATGGATATTTGCTTTAAATGATTCATAGAAAATAGGCCAGTTGTCAATCCTACCATCAAAGAACGGAATTTGAATCGGTGGCAGTTTGATCGCACCTTTATATGGGTTTGCGTTATCAAGAAACTCTGAGTCATCTAATGATCTGGAACACTTCGCGGCGATAAGTGATCGCACTCGTTCTACGCGAGTATATATTCCGTCGTAAGATGTCAGACTGTTGTAATCGATTTTATGATCAGGATTTAATTGTAAAGAATATGTATTTATTTTATCTAAATTGGTACTAAATTCTTGACGAGTGACTGAGATTATCTCCGAGTCTACCATAAATGTTGCCGCTGAACGAAGCTCGATACCAGACGTATTTATTTTCTTAGAAGTTTCATATAGTGACGATAAACGTTCAAAGATTGCTTGATTTTTAGCTTGAAGTAATTTAACTTTCATTTTAAGATCTTCCAAGTTGGAATAGTCCTTGAAAATATAGCGTACAAAATATTAAATAAAGCGGGTAGAATTAGAACAATAATTTTATTCTAAGCGAGTATTAACAGAATGCGGTTTGAATATAAGTTGTAGGTAAGTTAGCTTAACTAACTCACGATAATTAGCGGTTAGAATATTTACCTATGCTATTTCAATGCAATAGGCGAAATATTAAGTTGATACAGTAATTCTCAATGACTAATGTATCTAGTGAAAGTGTACGAACGTAAGTATGCGTTCAATATGGCGGTTTTATGAACTTTATATTTTAGGTATTTCGACCTAAAGGCTTCTACATACCAGCGCGACTTGTCGCGTCGCGTCGCGCGACAAGTCGCCCCGGTATGTAGAAGCCTTAAATCCTAGGTAGGTAGGGTTGATTCTTGGAATCCGGCTCGATTGGAACCAAAAACTTATGGTGTATAAGTTGAAGCGGTTTTTCGACTTCGAAGGACCAATACGTGGGGATGTAATTTATTTATTTTATTTTTGCGGGTTGGAAGATTGGACGACACACAGAATTGAGCAAAAGGGAATATGAGTAAGAAAGAGAGATGGATGGACTTACTTGAGAACCTTCTGGACGAAGCACGTTGACTCAAGGGGCAGCCTTAGCAGACGTCCCACGTGTTCACGACTTTCTTCCTTTTACTGTGATGCACTATCACTTGAGTTTTAAATGTTACACTTGTGTCGGCCAACACTTATAAATAGAGAGAGTTTAGAGTTTTTGATATAGTAGTGGATTATTTGCGGAGCGGCGCGGTACGTGAGCGGATGCAGTAGAACACACTGATCCATGCGAGAATGTTTTTCAAACCGCAGTGGATATATATGCGGTGATTGGCTTTCGCCGCGGAGGAAGTGCCTCTGATTCGGCGTGCGACGAGCGTGCCTCTCGTTCTGTTGTATGGGAATTGGGAGGGAAGGAAATATAGCTCAAAACTGCGGTCGGAAATATTATAATTTAACTTATTTCTAAAACTTGCGCGAGCACCAATCGTGTCTTAAAATCCAAAAAATCATTATCGATTGGTTCACAAACAGTAACTATTAATTCTGAAGACAATTTATCTATGGATTCTGAGGCGACTATATCCTGTAATTCTGTTCTGTATAACCCAGTACCGGAACAAGGTCCCTTGCTGGATGACTAAATTAGTTTATACCGTAGGTGTTGCAAGAGTTGTGACTTCCCAGTTGTAGATGGAAGGGTCTCACCTGCTTTTGTGGGTTGATGACCTAGTCCAGCGCTTTGTCGATTTAGACGAGCAAATATGTAGCTGAAGGGGTTTCACCTGCTTTTGTGGGTTGATAACCTAGCCCAGCGATTTGTGAGCTGCAGGAATCTCACCTGTTTTAATGGGTGACGATTTAGACCAGCATGTTTGAACTGTAGGGGTTTTCTGTTGTAAAGAAATACCTAGACCAGTGATATTTGCTCTTTTGATATGTAACGATGATGATGATGTGAATTAATGAAAGTCCTTTTTTAATTTTTTTGGATGAATTCATGCACTCGAGGACGAGTGATTTATCAGAATGGCCGTGACGGAAGCCATATTGTTTAACAGCTGCGAGAGGCGGCGTCTAGATGGCGCTAGTGGAACGTGCACCATAGACAAATCATTCATTCTATCGGTCATTTGACTTAAACGACTTGAAGTCAATTGAGTGAAATATTGTAACGTTACCCGCCACTAGCGGATCGCTTTTATAAGGAGCTGCGCTGTTGAGTCGGTACGCATTTTGAACGGATGCGTCGTGGTGCACGGACCACTGTCTCTCGACAGTCAGTACTTCCTGGTTATTGGATGTGGAACGTTGTCTCCGACAAATTAGTACTATCCTTATTTCGGTGGGTGCATGGACCACTGTCCCTGACAGTCAGTACTGCCCTATGTGACCACCACTACCATTATTAGTTATTTAATTAATTTTATTTCATTTTCTATATTCTCTCGATTTAAAATAACTGATAGTTCGATTGAAATAGATTTCTGTATTGCCATATCTGAGTATTACTTCTGATGTCTGGACCCATCCCGACATATATATAATATATATATTGACATAAATAATTCATTTTAACAACGTAGATCATATTGACATAAAAAAGTTAAAATAATTTATTACCTATACGGAGAACGTGAAGTATCAACGAGCAGCAGCGTCAACGAGTCGGGGACAATTTATGCAGCAAAGGACGGAAAATCACTGAGCGTGCGCAACCACCCGCATACCCAGAATATACTTTCGAGACACAACAGGAATTTTGTTTTAAGCTAAGCAGGTACTGTAGGCATTTCATATAAGTGAAAATTTAGGGCGACCATATCTAGTTTCTGTTGGGAATCTATCAGATACTGCCGTAAACGTGTTCTGAACGACTGAATAGTGCCCAGTACCGTTAATGGTGGTGGGATATTATTCCACACCTTAGATGCAGCGTATCGGAAAGTACCTCTGAAAGCGGCTGTCCTATGAGACTGTGTTGAAAGCTGTTGTGCACATTGCCTGGGCGCGCAATCCCATCTACTAGTCATCCAACTAAGCTTGTCGTACAAATACTTCGGTTTTTTAGTCAAGTTAAACATAAGCACGAGCGGCCCTGCTAATACTAATCGGCAATCTCGCATAATAAATGCCGGAATACCATCCAGGCCTGTTCAGCGCAGCTTGAACTTGGTCGGTTGTCAGTCGTGGGATGTGCACACGCGCGCTGCTGGCGCTCCCCGCCCCCCCGTCTCGACCGCTTCATTCACGTCAAGCCGCGCCGGTTCCTTATTATACACAGATAGAAATACTTTGCAAATTCCGTCACACATTCTGGTTCAGATAAAACTTCTCCCTCCTTCAAAATTTTGTTACATTTAGTGGATATCTTTTTTGCCCTGATATAATTCCAAAAAGACTTAGGATCCTTTGCTAAGTTACTCTGCACTCGATCTAGGTGATTTGTGTACTCACGGTTAATACTTTCTTTAATGCGTGCTCTGCATGTAGAAAAAGTATTGTAATCAACATGTGATCCCGTCGATTTATACTGCTTATGAAGTCTAGCCTTTAATTTTATATCAGCAATTACTTCTTTTGTATACCATTCTGGATAGCAATACCTACGATTTACAGGTTTTGGTGGTTTTTTGGGTACACAATTTTCAATTACACTATTAAAAACATTGTAAAAATACTCTAAAGCTTGTTCTGGTTGGTGCATGCTATAAATCGGATTCCAATCGGCGGAGGCCAATGAGGAATATAATAAATATAAATCAGCTTTATAAAAGTTCCATTGCGGCTCGATTTGGCTGACGGGTACCTGACGGTGTGGAGTCACGAACACGGCGGCCGGTGGATCACTGGGAAGACCCAACTGGCCCGTGGCAAAAAATACACTCTTATACGGGTCTTGACAGACTAACAGACAGACAGACGACAAACGTTGTGATCCTATAAGCGTTCCGTTTTTTCCTTTTGAGGTACGGATCCCCAAATATAAAAAAAACTTATGGTCAAACAATTACCTAAATGTCCACTATCGAATCGAGTGTAAGTGTTGCAAGCTACTACTACCTTGCGTCTGATGGCGGCGGCGGCTGCGGCGGCGGGCGAGGGCGCGGCCGGCTTGTGGTGCGCGGCCGCGGACACTGGCTCCGTCTTGCCGAGCGGCGGCCGCTCGAGCTTGACGACGGGCGGCGGCCGGTACTCCGGCGGCGGCGCGGGCGGCGCGGGCGCGGGCGCCGGCACCGGGGCTGCCGCGGGTGGCGGCTCGCCGGCCGGCTTGCTGTAGTAGTGCAACGCCGGGGGCGCCGTGCTCGGCTTCACTATCGACACCAAACGCCGGATACGATTCAAATCATAGGGTTGATCGCGATGCATGCGCAAGAAGTGTTTCTTCACGTGGTCAGCACGATTGAACTGCTTCTGGCACAGGTAGCAGTGGAAGGGCTTCTCGTCGCGGTGGATGTTCTCGTGGCGAGTGAAAAGGTCGCGCCGGTCGGTGGCATAAGGGCAGGCCGTGCACACATAGCGCTTGCCCGCGTCGCCCGCGCCCGCCACCGCCACGCCTCCCACTGCCTCACCCACCGGCGCTTCGCCTGTGCTCGGCCGACGTTCGTTGCGCATTGCTTCCACCTGATCACGACAAAAACTATTAAAACTCTTGCGTATGGAGAATGTGACGCTGCGCTGTTGGCACTAGCGAGAAGTGATGTGACGTTGGTTACCTTGTTCTTAAGGCGCTGCAGATAGCGCGTGAGGTCGTCGAGCGCGGGGTTGTCACGCAGCAAATGGTCTGCAGCGGCGGGGTCAGAGTGGTGGTCACGCGCCAGGTGGCTCCGCACGCCGCGCGCCCAGCCCGACGCAAAGCCGCAGCCCGCCAGCGGGCACTGGAAAGCGCGCGCCTGCGAGTGCGTGCCCAGCCAGTGCTCGGCCACGCGCGCCAGGAAGCCCACGCACTCGCAGTCGGCGCACTTGAACAGGCGCTGTGCCGGGTTGTATGACGCGATGCGCGAGTGCGCCCACGCCAGCGGCTCCTCCGCCGCCGTCCAGCGGTCCTCCGCGCTCGGGTCAGTGCGCGGCGTGAAGTTCGCCTGCGACACGAACACGGACATTACCATAAAACAGATAGGCACAATAGTGCTCACTCCCAGTCACTTCAACTTCATTAGAGCACTAGGCTGATAAAGGTCTCATCTCAGGAGTTTGCTTCCGGTGTCAACATAAAAAGAGAGGCTCTGCTGTGTTGTCCTCATAAGATTGGTGAACTATCTTGTACGAGCCAATAACGCTCATACAGCAAAAGTACGTTTACGCGTACCTAATTAATTTACCTCAAACCAGTCGTAACTTAAACTCCGTCACGCGCTAATGTGCGGGTCGATCTATAACAACAACACAATTAAATGCGGCTCAGATTACTAAACAAACTACTATAAACTATTTCCATAAATAAACTAACTATTAAACTTAACAGTGGTTTGGTGTAAATTAACTATCTACCTACAATAACTACCGAGGTATCCGTCAACGACGAGAAAACCCCAACATCTTTTGGTCCTTCGAGCCTGGGCGACACGGCAGATCATCTTGTGAGTCGTCGTGTCTCCTGATCAGCAAAGTGCTTAGCGTGGTATATCCCAGTTACGTTAGCAAATCGGTGTTGTTGGCTTCCCACAAGCGGGTCTAACCAGTAGCATTGAGACGTTGCACATAACGTAAAGGAGGGTGAACTACACTGAGTGCCTGCAACTAACGAACCAGCAGAGATCACGTCTACTGCTACAAACTACTTATCAAGAAACAATCGGCGAGGATAACGTCCACGGCGGTTGCTACTGCGGAGATCATTTCTACCGCTACAAACAGAAAATAATCAGCGGGGATAACGTCCACTGCGATTACTTCAGCTCCGAAAACTTCGTGAGTACACACCAACTACACGCCAACCACTAGCAGCCACAAGGCATAAACAATGTCGACAGAAGACTATCCTGAATTTGTGGAACTTATAACTAAGCAGCAAAACAGCTACGAGAGAATCAAAACTCTTCAAACTAACTCCAAAAAGGATGCTGTGAGTAGAAAAACCATAGACTACCTTAACAAGCGCATCGAAGCTTTACAATCCCTATGGGATGAATTTCGATTGAATCATGAACTATTGAAGAAGTATGACTGTAAACAAAGAGAACATGATTACTTCAAGCAAGACATTTTCATTATAACTAGAAGCATGTTTGACGAAATAATGCAATCAATGAATCAACTACGAAACAAGTTGATAAACGAACCTGGATTTTCGGGCACATCAAAACCGAAAATACTAGAAACTCCCGGAACACCGCAATTTGATACAACTGGAGTACACCAACCAATTGGAGATGAAACGGACATGCATCTTTCAACACTGTTACGTAATCAAGTGTGTAACTTCAACGCCTTGAAGCGAGCAGTCTCCAAAACTAATCTGGATAGCATGAAAGAGAAGTGGCAACTCCAAGATCAAGTTAACATACTACGATCTAGATGGGAATCGATCGACAAGATTCACTGGGAACTAAGCTACTTACTGCAAGGGACCGACAAAGACTATGAAGCAAAATACGACCATTGGGAGCAAGTCTACGACAACCTAAAGGAAGAGCTGAATAGAAAAATCTTTGAAACACCCCACTACGAAAAAACTACCTCGCGTATGGAATTACCGGAGTTCGACGGAACTTTCAACAATTGGGTCTCTTTTAGGGATTTATTCTTTGAGATGATTCATAACAATCCAACGCTAAACAAAACGCGGAAAATGAAGTTTCTAAAATCTAAATTGAAAGGTGAAGCGGAAAAGTTAATCAAGCACCTTCCTGTAAGTGCTGAGAATTATGACTCGTGCCTAGATACTATTCAGCACCGCTACGACAACAAGCGATTACTTTTCACTACATACATAGACATACTTCTCAATCAATCATGCATCGAAAAACCGAACTCAACTAACATGAAGAAGTTGTATGACACAACGAAAGAGTGTTTATATGGCCTAGAAAACATTGACATCAATATTCCAGTTTGGGGTCCACATATCGTGTACTTACTATCCTCCAAACTGGATGACGTCACTTACGGTGACTACGTCAAGACCATGAAACAGTCAAGAGAGCTCCCAGACTTAGAGGAGTTTATGAAGTTCCTGGAAATGCAGTTCATAACGTTAGAAACATCCCGTAACAAAAAGAACGGCGGGAAACATTCAACGAATAACCAACATAAAACTTATAATAACAACAAATCAACGAACTTTAAAGAGTCAGAAAAGTGGACAAAAACCTTCCATGCAACGCTGAGGAAATGTCCACTCTGCAAAAACGAATACACGCTGAGGCAGTGTTCTACATTCTTGAACATGGATGTCGCAACGCGACACCAAACAACAAGTAACCTAAACTTGTGCAAAAATTGTTTGTTTAGTCACGGCGGAAATAAATGCAATTCAACGAAAACATGCCGCACGTGTAACTTCTCATTTATGATAATCTGAAAGGGCAACAATCAAAGCCGACCACATCAACGGTGGCTCAGCGAACATCTAATCACATTAACGGTGAACAAGAGATACTCTTAACAACTCTTCAACTCAGAGTCAAAAACAAGGAAGGAGATTACGTCATCCTTCGAGCGTTACTGGATCAAGGCTCTCAAGTATCCTTGATCACAGAAAATGCTGCCCACCGTCTAAACTTACACCGAAACAAAATGAACGCTGCGGTTACTGGCGTTGGCACTATAATTGATGATTAAACGAACTTACTTGTACGTGAAGTTCGATCATAATTATACGAAGTGCTTCGTTCTCGAGATTAGTAACCTGAAATAATAAACCTATTACTTATTTTCACATGTAGTATCACCCAGGATTCACCACATAGCACTGTATTTTGAGAGATCAGAGGGTTTTTTTTTTTTTTGTAGTTGTGAGGTATACGTGCCCTAAAACTCGGCTGGTCATTTAGTTTAGAGTATCTGTAACCAACGTCTATCGTTGATATTTTTTGGAATGATTTGGGTTGGGCGGGAGGGACTTACTAATCTCTTCGAACGAAGCACTTCGTATAATTATTATGATCGAACTTCACGTACAAGTAAGTTCGTTGAATCATCAATTATACTCGTGCTTCGTTCTCGAGATTAGTAACCTGAAATATTAAACCTATTACTTATTTACACATGTAGACTTTGAGAGGTATAATTCTGAAAATATCAACGCCAATGTTAGAATCAATATTATGTTTAATCACATCATCACATATCTATGATAATACATAATATAAATAATAAGTTAGTATATATTTTATGATCTCATTATAGGTAGGTATACTTATACTTAGTAAGGAAATGTACCTAATTAACTTTTACATGATAATTACATATTTTGATTAAAGTTTAATCATCTGTATTATTAATAATAGCTCGTGCTAAGACTGACGGGTTATATTCAGATATACGTATTTCTCAATTGTTACTCCAGCCAGCGGTTTTTCTGATCAGGTCAATATTTACGCCTAGCTGGTGGGCCTTATATGCAGAGGCGTGTCTCGTGCTATGCGCCGCGAATACGGATACGTCGATCCCGCTCGCATGGAGAGTACTCTTTATCCAGCGACTCGGCGTTTGTGTGGTCGCCGCTTTATGAGGCTTTTTGCATCCGATAAATAAGGTATCATTTTTACATAACGATAAAGTTTTATCAATATAATCAACTGATGTCTGTGCAGGACATATTTCTTTTTTCTGTAAAAGTAAGGCAATACCATGAGAGCTTGATTGGTTCCTTTTTTATGTTTTTATTAAGTAATTCAGGTATTTTTATTATAATTTCGTTAGGTTTGATTTTAATGTTATTTATATTGATTTTCGAAATGGTCTGGACCCTATGAGCCGTAACAAGAGCTAATAACGTTACTTATATTATTATTATTTTTTGTCAGTTTATCTAGCGCTAATGTTTTTGTGTTGATGTGATGTGTTTGTGTCATGTTTTTTTTTTTTTTTTTGAATATCTGGAAAAGGCGGAAATTCATAGAAATACATCTTAGACCAGCTAAGTAATTGTGAAGGCGTTTATTGCGAAAGCGTCTGGATCTCTATATGCCAAGCAATGTATTTTATAAATTTTCTGTTAAAACGACTCGCGAATAAATCAATGCATGGAGTGTGGAGTGCCAAACTTTCCAGGTAATTTATATGTCGTGTTTGCTTTGACAACGACCACCGGCGCACGCCGTCTCTGAGCCACAGGCTGCACCCCGCCCAGCAGTTGAGGCGTCAGAGAATATATCTACCGAGTAGGTATCATCTTTGATACGGTTCTCGGGCTTCACTAAGGCTTGTAGCCACCATCTCAGATCCTCGTGCAGGTGACCAGGGATACTCATGTAACGATTAACATAGATTTTTTTTATTTGCATTTTTTTTTCCATTAACGATTACAATCGTTACATGAACATTACAACGCTCTAATTCTTTGGTATAATGCCAGCCGTATTCTACATTTCTACGGCTGGACAAACAGATATCACAAACCGACTAATTTTGCAAAATCTTTGCTTTAATCTCATAAACATGTATCTCGTTAATTAGGCGTTGTTTTTATGATCGGGCAAAATAATTAAAAAAAACCCAAAAATTTGCAAGGTTGTAAGCAACTTTTCATTTTTGGGCTGTTAGTAATTTAATTGTGTAAACGTATGGAGCTGTGTTTAAACAGAATGGCAAGACATTAAATTCAAATAACTTATCGTTAAATTGAAAAAACTTCGATATTTTTTTTTTTGACTTTGAATGGATTTTTTATAAAAAATATGCATCTTTGAAATCACAGGTTGCCATAAATAACAATTTTTTGTCATTAATTTCACTGCTGTGTGTAAATCCTCCAACTTGAAATGGTCAGTTTGTATATGTTTATTTAGATTTTTTAGATTCAGGATAAATCTTTTCTTGCCATTCGGTTTAGGCACAAGAGAAATACTCGATATGTTTTTTTTTTTTTTTAAACGTTCCCCCACAGGAATTTCTCCTGTATTGTGGGTGCGTTTACAAACATTTAAACTCACATACACAAACAGCCAGACCCGGAACAACTACTTGTAGGTCATACAAATATTTGTTCCGTGCGGGAATCGAACTCGCGACACGCAGCGCAGCAGTCAATCGCTTAACCACTGCGCCAACCGTGTCGTCAATTAATTGGCGCACGGAGCTCATTCGGATATAGCGCCAATTGACATGAGACTATCAATAATTTGGTATTTATTCATCTCAGTTAGTGTCAAAACAGGAACAGAAGGTACATTTTCTTGAGACTTTTTTAGAAAGTTAGCCTTCAATCCAGGAAATAATAGTTTTGTCTTGTGTAAGGTAAGACTATTGTCTTGCAAACGACGCTAAATGACCAGCATAATTATTGTACCTCATTTACTGGCGGGTCGGCCGCGGCTGATAGCGCGATGTCCTCGACCAACAACCGTCCTCGAACGGGAAGGGTAGGGCAGTTGGCTGGCGTCAAGTGCTTTTTCCCTAATTCTTTTTCGCACGTCATTGTCCAGTCCATTGTAAATGCTCTAGGCGGTTAGCTAGGCCAACGTGAATATCTTTTCCATACCCGGTGGTCTGTGTGAGATCATCACCTAGTATGTCGATCAAGTCATCATCGGGGTTAATAGTTACATCGCTGGCGGTAGCAGCGATTGCGCAAGGCTCAGCGACCGGGCAAGGCTCAGTGGCTTGCGGGGGAGGCGACGGGGGGATCGGATACGACAGTGGGTTTGGCTGTGGCATCGGCGGCGGCGATGGAGCGCTTGGTTGCGGCGCGGGGAACGCCGCGGGGGACGGCACAGGGGGTGGCGTGGAGGACGGTGCAGGTGGCGCCCGAGACTCCGTTGTCTCATCTAACGAGACGTCCCGTACAACTGATGCCAGTCTAGGTCTTGCCATATTGCAGTCATCGTCCGAGAAGATGTCCATTGAGTTTTCTGCTGCTGCCAGTCAAAGAGAAAGGTTGCAATTCCAATGAATTGAACGTCTTTCCTTAACTGAATGGTAGATGTTGCAATTCCAATGAATTGAACGCACCATAGTATAGATAACGATATAAACAGACCTTTGTACTGTTCGAGTTCGAATAAAAGTAGGTAGGTATGTGTCAAATTCCAGAGAATTCAACGAACCTTTGTTTATGTATTGCCCTGGCAAGAGATTAGTTTATGTTCCGCCTGTAATTTGTACTAATAACAAATAACATACATACCTTCATAGCTATGCGCAGATAGCACGGAGTCCTCTCGGGATGAAGGCGATATTGAAGAACGTTGCGACTTGACACGATTTAATTTTCTCTCCAGTTTACGAAACTTCTTGCTTAATTTGTCGATATCAAATGTCAATATCACGCTTTGTTAAAAACACTATAAAAAACACTTTTAGTCCGTACCGACGAGAAACAGCTGTGCAGTGGTGAAGCACTGTAACGTGAATGACAAGCCGAGTTTTAGGGCACGATACCTCACAATTACAAAAAAAAAAAATACCCTCTTATCTCTCAAAATACAGTGCTATGTGGTGAATCCTGGGTGATACTACATGTGTAAATAAGTAATAGGTTTATTATTTCAGGTTACTAATCTCGAGAACGAAGCACGAGTATAATGGGCAAGAGTAAAGGCATGATTCGATTAGAATGCAATCTATTCACTCTGATTATACATTCCACACCGACTCGTTAGTGATGAGTAAACTCATCAACAGTCTGCCTAACTCAACGATCAACACCGAAAACTGGACGCACCTTCATAATATCGAGCTAGCTGACCCAGACTACAACATCTCTGGACCCATCGATTTACAGCTTGGAGCAGATGTCTACTCCGATGTGATCTTAGGAGGAATAATCAAACATAGCAATGGCTCGCCAGTAGCGCAAAAGACAGAGTTGAGCAGGATACTATGCGGTGCTACAAAGCAGTTCAACTGTCTAGTTACTCTAACAGAGCTAGACAACCTAACAAAATTTTGGGAAATAGAAGACATCCCTTCGGAACCCGAACTAACAACGAAAAACGAATTCTGTGAAAAATATTACAGAGAAACAACAGAGCGATTATGTGGTGCAGATGCCGACGAACGCTGACTATGAACAAAACCTTGGTAACTCGAAACCTCAAGCTACAGCACAATTTCTACATTTAGAAAAGAAAATGGCGAGACAAGAACACTTCGCTAAACTGTACAAGGAATTCATCCGTGAATACATCGAATTAGGTCACATGAAACTAGTGACAGAATCCGAAAGTCGAGTACAAACCTACCTACCACACCATGGCGTAGTAAGGGAGTGCTCAACAACAACCAAACTACGAGCTGTTTTTAACGAATCAATGAAAACAGACTCCGAGTATAGCCTAAACGATTTGATGGGAAAAGGGCCTAATCTACAAAAGGACATTCTATCCCTGATCATTATATGGCGGAGCTATAAATATGTTCTAACGGCGGACATTGAGAAAATGTACCGTCAAATCCTTATTCATCAAGATCAACAATGTCTTCAATAAATTATTTGGCGAGACTCCAAGAGAGAACACTGAGAGATATGCAGCTGTGTACCCTAACATACGGGACCAAAGTCGCACCATTCATAGCGATGCGCACTCTCCAACAGCTGGCCAAAGATGAAGGCATCGCTTTCCCTCTGGCCCAAAAGGCGATACTTAACGACGCATGCGTTATCTACAGCCGAACTACGTCACCCACCGGGCAGCACGAAACGACACTACTCGCGGCAAAAACAAACGTCGCACCAATCAAGAGGAAAACTACGATACCTAGATTGGAATTATGCGCCGCAATTTTGTTAGCGAAACTCCTAGAAAGGATAACTAAGATCCTTGAAGAGTACGATCTAAGGATTACCTGCTGGACCGATTCTAAGGTCGTTCTAGCATGGCTTCAGGGAAATCCAACTAAATACGAAAAGTATGTAACCAATAGGACCACACAAATATTAAACATCGTGCCTGCGATAAACTGGGGTTACGTGAAGACGAACGAAAACCCTGCCAATTGTGCAACAAGAGAACTCCCACCGCAAAAATTGGTCAACTTTACTCTGTGGTGGGAAGGCCCTAAATGGCTTAAGGAGCAAGGAAAACAAGCCCTTATCCCAAAACCAACCAATGTCAGGTGATAGAGACAACAACACAATATATTGGAGTTAACTTCGTAAAGAATACCTACATACAGATGGAAGAGGTTGATCTTCAGCAATGTACAACAATAACGGCGGACAATCACATCTGCCACGCATCTACAACTATCAGCAACTTGCATGGAGCCACGGCATCTTGCGAAGCTAAAATACTAAGCCAAAATGCAATGCAACATAACATAACAAAAGTACACACTTCTTTTATGGGGTACTGTGTAAAATTTTATAATAAAATACCACTTCAACTAAATGAGAAGAAATTTAAAACATGCATTAAACGCACACTATGTAGACAAGCATATTATAGGTTGGATGATTATATCGTAGATAAAAATGCTTGGCTTAATGCTGGTCCTGCTCCATAACCACTTGGGCTCACTTGTTAAAATTATAATATTTGGAAGAAATGCTTCCCCCCTTTTTTATGTTCTGACATTACAATCATATTTATTATATAAAATGTACTTAATCAAGTTTTAGTTGTTGAATACTTCAATAGGTAATAATGTTTTTCCTTTTGCATTTTTTAAATTTTTGTAAATGTGAGTACCATGGAGCCGTTTATTATGTTATGATGTATGTTGACTTAAAAAAGTTTGGCAGTTAAGAGTATGTCATGCTCACTTAAATGTCTCGCTGATGGTGGCACGTGTGTTGGATCATTCGGTTCCCTACAAAATGGTTGAGCTGGATGGTGCAGATCCACGCGTCATGTTCGTGAACGGGCGCCGTCAGTTGTGACTGGTCATCTGCTATCTGCCAGGGCTTATTTGTAATATTTTATATTTGTATTGTTTTTAGATAATTTATTTTTTTACATTGTTCTCACATATAGAAGCGACAAGACTAATGTACCCAGGATTTTGTAATATCTTGATTTAAAAGAGCGTCCTTGGAGTTTCTTGCCTATTCTTCTCCATAGAGATCTACGTTTTGGAATGGGCAAATAGCTTCAACTTTCTGACTAACTGACCGACTCTTTGACAATTCAAAAGTGCCTGTAATTGGTTTAATTGAAATAAATGCTTTGAGTTTGAGTTTGATACCTTCTGAAAGTGACCGCTTGAATAAAATACACGGTGGCACAACCAGGCTGTCGGCACAATTTACAATAAATACTGGAGACATTTGATCAGGACCTCCAGATTAGGAAAGGTCCAATGTCTTTAATAACTTTAAAACAAGAGAATGAGACACATTAATTGAACCGATGCATGATGCATTATGCTCAACGCTACTGCTACCGGTAGCGGTACAGTAGCGGGCACAGGATCGGGTTCCTGGAAAGTTGAATGGAAATAGGATGCGAACGAATTGCTGATCTCCCCACCTGTACTCGCGGTCATATCACCATAATGCATTACTTTTGGTAAAGTCCTGGAGTTCCTCTTGCTCTTGACATACGACCAAAAAGATATGTATGGAAACAAGTTTTCTCCAAGTTAACTGCTTCGTAAAATAGAAAAAGAGTGAAAGTCTGACATATTACCGTATGTTTTGAACTTGTGATAATATTTATAATTCTCTTTTAGCACTTTGACCAAAGCCGAATCGTACCAAAGCGGATACGATGATTGTCTAACTGATTTAATGGGGATATACTTATCTCTAAGCTCTTACAGTTTATTATAAAAGATGTCAACAGCACTATCCAACGAATCATTAAGTAAATACTCATTCCAATTGACCTGGTCAAGTTCCGATCCAATAGCCGCGTAGTCACCCCTAGAAAATACGTACTTCGTAGACAATTTATCATGCAATTTATGAATCTCAACAAAATTGGCAGTAATCGTTAATGGTACATGATGCAGGTCCACAGGTAATGATAAAGAATCGTGACATTCAGTGACATTGACAGAATCGTTAGAAAAAACTAAGTCCAATAATCTATCATTGTTGTTAATTTCGCCGCTATATTGGGACAGGTTAGAAGTCAGAATTCCATCAAAAAACTCTCTCAAGTGATGACATGATACATTTTGCGGGATCAGTTCATTACCGTCAGAATTTACCCAGTCTACATTATTTCCAAAATTAAAATCACCCATAATAATGAATTTATGTAACGGGTGGGTTATGATTAACTAACCCAAATGTCTTCGGCAGAACGTCGCCAATCCAGTCATTCTACAACAGTAAGCTCACTTCTTACCGCTATCAAAACGCCACCGCCTCGCTTTTGAGAGGTTCTAGAGTAATCACGATCACGCCTCCACACCAAATCGCGACCATCAAACAATTCACCACTAAAGATATCATCTACAACCCACGTCTCAGTGAACACAATTACATCATATGCATTAAGAGATATTTTATGATATATATCGTTCGTCTTGGTACGCAGACCACGCACATTCTGAAAAAGGGCGAACAAAATCAAGTTATGGTTATGAGTTAAAAACTGAAAGCAGTAAACATTGTCTCGATAAAGTAATATTACGAAGGTAGAAGGTAATAATGACTAACAGTAATCCATTAAGCACAGCTGAGCACAGTATCCAAACACAAACAACTTCAAAACACATCAATCAAATGGCATGTATTTAACGCGGCGACAAATTAATCTGAATCTGGGATTAAAAAATAATTAAAGCCGGTAGCAAAAATAATAGGTTGGCAGCTACAGCGAAGTATAATTTTAAGTGGAAAGTAGCAGCTTAATAATCAGTTGATAGCTTTGTTTTAATTTAAACTGGCATCGATTTTTTGTTTTGCTAACTGAATTTACCAACAATAGAGGCGAAGGGTCACTGTTCTAACCTAACCTAACCCAAATGATTCAATAACAGTGTATGGGTAATTACTATATTGATTGTGTGAACTAAATAAAACATTACTTACTAACTTTTGTTGATATAAATTTAAAAATAATATTTAATCGCTGCCAAATTATTTTAGTAGCAAATAGTTAGTCGCCCTTTAAGTTGTTAGTCGCCTGAAAAACAATTAGCCAAATCAAATGAGCTTTGAGATAAGAGTCGCTGGCAGCGTGAAATGGTAATAACACACATAACAGAGTATTCGAGATAAGACCGTAATCCCAACGCAATTAGGTCGTAATTACGCGGATATAATAGTTTCATATAAGTGTTATTTTCTAAGAACTTACACGTTTGCACCGTGCACCAACACAGAACAATTATTAGGAAAACGCAAGTAGCACACAACGGCTTGCGGTTCCCAAACTGTTTATGGGCACAACTAATAAAATCTGTTAACATTGTTGTATTAATATTTATATACATATATAATTAGATAATTTTCGCGAGGTCCTTTTCTGATTTCACCATCATAACTGGGGTGGTGTCCATTTTCTCACATGGATTTTTGAGTGTTTGAGCCATACATATTGAAAATCGGTTTCGGACGCCAGTTTTTTAGTTTTAGAAGAAAAGAAAGGTGGTCATTTATATATATTCTCTGATTTCCCGCTAATCCGATTTGGTTGGTTGTCAGTGGCGATGTCTTGGAAACATATCTGGCTGCAGCAACAAAATCATCTTTAACGTAACGATTTCAAAACGAAACAATTACTGGTTTTATGTGATCTTTTTCGCGCGTAGGCACTCTAGTAATAATGTTGATCTGACTTTTGGCAATGGGATAATTAATTTTGGCACCAAGACTGGAAACAAGTTTTCATTATTTGATGGCGATAAACCTTTCACTTCCACATTAAACAGACACACAAGAATCAGATCGATAAACAAGAATTGGTACAAAAAAGAAAAATATATAAAATTACTCAAGAAAGCTCCGAAAGTATAAGACTTTTGAATCTATAGGGGCACATGCAAAAATATCTATGTGTTCAAAAGTCCCATTGTAGGAATCGACCATTCTGCGAACAGGCGAAAGCAAGCCAGAGTTGGACTTGCAAGTGCCCACTGAAAATAATCTGCCAGCGCGAACCTTTCGCTTGTGGACTGTCCTAGGAACCGCATAGCATAACATGTTGGACAGTTCAATGCAATCAAATTTATTTCTAACAATATTATATAAATTCATGGCTTCTAAGTACTTACGTCTATTTTCAAGTGTTGCGAGCTTATACTTTGCAAGAATATCTTGGTATGGCAAGTAATATCCATAGCATCTATAATGTATGGTACGCAGGAATTTATATTGAACACACTCAATCATTTCAACGTACTTTTTGTAGTATGGACTTCAGACGGACACGGCATACTCCAGTTGAGAGCGTACTAGAGACTTATATAAGCAAATGCAAGAAGAAGGCTTTTTAAAATCAACTGACTCAAACTCAAAGCATTTATTTCAATTATTGACAGGCACTTCTGAATTGTCAAGAAGTCGGTCAGTTACAAATATGAAGCTAGTTGCCCATTCCAAATAGTAGGTTCCTACGGAGAAGAACGGGCAAGAAACTCCACGGACACTCTTTTAAATTAAAATATTGATACAAAATATTGGTTACATTATTCATATTGAAATTAAACATGTGAGAACGATGCAATACGTCAGAAGCATCCGTGATAAAAAGATAACAATTCAAAACTAAAATAATTAAAAATAAGCCGTGGCAGCTAAGAGATGACCAGTCCCAACTGACAGCGCCCGTTCACGAACATGACGCATGGATCAGCACCATTCAGCTCAAAAAAAATTGAAGGGAGCTCTCAGCCGCCCGGGCACATTTAAGTCAATGAAAGACATAATTACCCGGTAAATGGTAGCTCTATTGTACATAGTACTCACACCTGTGATATGCAATTATATTATATAATACAAAGGAGATTCGAGTTTATACAATGAAAAAATAGTCTTCCAATCTTCATCAGCTCCAACAGTATTTTCAAATGTTAATAAATTAGTTGTGGTTGTGGAGCTGGACCAGCTTTGAGCCAAGTATTTCTATCAGCGATGTAATCCCCCAACGTATAATATGCCTGCTTGCAAGCAGCAAGTATGTATAAGATCTTATGACCAAAGTAACAGAAATTAAACTAGTGGGAAATAAAATTGGTTGAAGCAGGAGATAGTATAGATCACAATACTTTATAATAGCGACAGCAATATATTTCTTAGCAAAAGTACTCTTAATATTAAATCTTATATATAAAATTCTCGTGTCACAATGTTCGGTACCTACTCCTCCGAAACGGCTTGACCGATTTTTATGAAATTTTGTATGCATATTCAGTAGGTCTGAGAATCGGCTACTATCTATTTTTTATACCCCAAAGTGTTAAGGGTGGCTTTCCCACGGGATCGAAACCTACGCGGGTGAAACCGCGGGGCGCAGCTAGCCTAAACCGCTGGTCCTAGAGTCATGAAACTTGGAGGTGTGTTCTTTGTAAAGAGTAAGTATCCACTAAGAAAAGATTTTTAGGAATTCCAACCCTAAAGGGGTAAAATAGGGGATGGAAATTTATATGAAAGTCCGTCAGTTTTGAAGTTAGGATCTTAAACTTTTGTGTATAGGCTGACGATTGAAAATTAATATATACGTGTCTCAGCGTTTTTGATAATTCCACCCCCGAAGGGTTAAAAAGGGGGATGATGTTGTGTATGGAAAGTCCTTAATTTTCGAAGTAAAATCACTAAATTTATTATCTAGGCTTATGGTTGGAAGCTAACGCATCGGTGTTGTTAGAGTTTGAACCCTTAAGGGGCGAAAAAGGGGATACAGTTTTATTTTTAATTAAAGTTCTTTTTAAGTTAAAATCACTAATATTTCGGCTTATTGTTGGAAAATATAGGCATCCGCTAAGAAGGGATTTTTCGAAATTCAACCTTTAAGCGGTGAACAAGGGGGATAAATCTTATTCCTTGAGTTAATCAACCTGAAACTTGGCACGAATACTAACCTAAGTAAATTATAAAGTGTGACATTTTTGTTTTTTTTTTAAACTACTCCTTAATGGGGAATTTGCGGATGACAAAGTTTGTATGGAAGAATTTTAACGCGCGGTCCGATTAACTCGAAACTCAGTATTTATAAACCAAAAATAAATAAAAGAATTTATCAGTTTTTCGAAAATTGACCCCTTTTTTTTTTGGTGGGAAATTATCAAATAACTTCTCCCGCTCTGGGCGGAGCGGGAGGGCGTGTCAGACTTTTACTGACTAAAACCGTGTTCCTTCAGTTGCTTGTGTGCCAGGGCCACGATATCCCTTTCGGACAAACTAGCAACCCTGGCAGGCATTGGTCCTAACGGACCCCGTCAGTTGGTGCTGACATCTCTTTGAGGCTCGCGTGGAACACAACGCGCCGTCGACCCGGGCCTGGTCCTTATCGACCGGCGAGCTACCCATCGCTCACCGTCCGCAAGCCCGCGCCTACGGTGGCCGGAAGCCGGCTTGCTACTCCCGACGCCCGGGGCGTCTCCTGCGGCGACTAGGGGCGCGAGGGCGTGAACCTAGCCTCTGCCTAACGCATTCCCCCTCCTCCTTCGCGAGCATTACTGCTTCACAGAAGGCGGTGACGGCTTCCCATGCACGCTCGACCCCCAGGGTGAAAAGGTGTAGTCAAATTTACAAGGTAGGATTCTACTGTGTGCCTTGATTAACCCCAAATTATGACGTGGTCATCAGCTAAGAAAGGGTTTTTGGAAATTCAACCTTTAAGGGGATGAAAAGGGGGATTTTGTATGTATGAAAAATCTTCTTCCTTGAGTTAATAAACCTGAAACTTGGCACGAATACTAACCTAAGTAAAATATAAAGTTTTTCATTTTTTGTTTTTTTAAACTACTCTCTGAAGGGGATTCAAAGATTAAATCCCCTTGAGAAAAAGAAAGATTGGGGGATATCAAAGATTTTATGGAATAATTTTAACGCGCAGTCCGATTAACTGGAAACTCAGGATTTATACTGAAAACAAAAAATTAAGAAAAACTTGTATCAGGTTTTTTTTTGTAAAACTGCCCCTAATAATGGGGTGAAAAGGGATAGTCAACTTACAAGGGAGGATTTTACTGCTTGGCTTGATTAACTTGAAAATTTGTATAAATAACCTATAAATCCAATAATAGAAACGTCAAAAACGATGTTTCAACAATTTACCCCTTTGAGTGCGTAAAAAGGGGCGATATAGTTTGTATGAACAGAATCTTATTTCTGTTAAGTATATATAAACTTTAATTTGGCCCGAGTACTTATTTACATAACATCACGCCTGCAATCCCCAAAGGGTTAGGTAGAGGTGTACCTTTAGTACAACCACATTTTGACAGTTTTGTTTAAGTCCCATGTAATAGGGGGCGAGCCTTTTGCCATCAACCGGGCATAAATCCAGATTTCGGGCTGCTACCGAGAAATTCTTAATGGAAAATCCAATAACACTTTGCCTGACCTAGGAATCTAACCCGGGGTGGGTTAGATTCCTAGGTCAGGCAAAATGCTCAGCAGTCGCGCCTGTGACCACTAGACTAACGAGGCAGTCATTACTTAAATAACAAAGTTTGTCATAACTTTTGCGTTTAAAAAAAAACTACCCCTTAAAAGGATCTTACTGCGTACCTTGAATAACTCAAAAGTTGGTATACATCAATTCATCATTCATTATTGGGAGTCGAGGGGCTGAGAGTGGACTAAACGACAAAAACGTAGAAAAAATAAACAATACAAAATTTCTAACAAATAGACTTAGACATGAAATGGATGGAGCATTTTCGACGTTTGGCTCCCAGACTAGAGCGGGCCGGGGCTGCCTTAAAGCGGCTCCTGCCCAATCTAGGGGGTCCAAACGCCTCCTGCCGGAGGCTCTACGCGGGGATCGTGCGGTCCATGGCCCTTTAATGGGCAACGGTGTGGGCGCGTTCCTTAAGGCTGCGACCAGCCCGCCAATTGAACGTGTCACAAAGGGTCATGGCCATCAGGCTGGTACGGGGTTACCGCACGGTCTCCCGGCGGGCCTCCTTGCCGGACTACCGCCATGGGATCTGGAGGCAAAAGTCCTTGCGCATCTGGGAGTGGCGCGAGGAGGCGAAACGCCGGGGTGAAACTCCACTGCCGCGAGAAATCACGGCACAGCGGACAGAGCTCCGGCGGGATCTCATGGCGGCATGGAGGGTGCGATTATCGCAACCCAGCGCTGGGCACGCCACAATTGTGGCGATAAGTCCCCTCTTTGAGGAGTGGCTAGGGAGGCGCTACGGCGTCCTCACCTTCCGCCTGACGCTGGTCCTTACCGGACATGGTTGTTTCGGGAGGTTCCTGTTCAGGATAAAGCGGGAGGAAACGCCCGGGTGTCACCACTGTGTGGATCGCCCGGAGGACACGGTGGAGCATACGGTGGAGGTCTGCCCGGCTTGGGTGGAGTACCGCCGTGTCCTCACGGAGGCGATCTCTCGCGTCCGGCCCTGGTTTGGGCCATGGTTTGGAGCGAACGTGCATGGGAGGCCGTCACCTCCTTCTGCGAAGCAGTAATGCTTGCGAAGGAGGAGGCAGAACGCGTGAGGGAGAGGCAAGGTTCGCGCCCTCGCGCCCCTAGTCGCCACAGGAGACGCCCCGGGCGTCGGGAGTCGCAAGCCGATTTCCGGCCACCGTAGGCGCGGGCTTGCGGATGGTGAGCGATAGGTAGCTCACCGTCCGATAAGGACCAGGCCTGGGTCGACGGCGCGTTGTATTCCACGCGCGCCTCAATGAGTTGTCAGCAGCAACTGACGGGGTCCGTTAGGGCCAATGCCTGCCAGGGTTGCGAGTTTGTCCGAAAGGGATATCGTGGCCCTGGCACACAGGCAAATGAAGTAATACGGGTGGTTTTAGTCAGTAAAAGTCTGACACGCCCTCCCGCTCCGCCCAGAGCGGGGGAAGTTATTTGATAATTTCTCACCCAAAAAAAAAACATGAAATGGAGGAGGACACGTAGGTATATTGAACAAGTATATACAAAACGAACTTGGTATTTATATGGTATTCTATATCCTCCGTAAAGTTGTAAATCAAAGTGCACTCCTATCTGCTTACCACGCTTACGTTGGTTCCAACTAAGATATGGTATAATATTTTGGGGGAATGCTGCTGATAGAGAAGTTGTTTTTTTTTCGACATCTACGCGGGCGAAGCCGTGGGCGAAAGCTAGTCTATATATATAACATTCAAAGTCCTGACTGACTCACTGACTGACTAAACCGCTGGTCCTAGAGACATGAAACTTGGAGGATGTGTTCTTTGTGAAGAGTAAGTATCCACTAAGAAAAGATTTTTGAGAATTCTACCCCTAAAGGGGTAAAATAGGGGATGGCAGTTTATATGAAAGTTCGTCAGTTTTGAAGTTAGGATCTTCAAATTTGGTATATAGGCTAATGATTGAAAATTATTTTTATACGTGTCTCAGCGTTTTTAATAATTGAAGGGTTAAAAACGGGGATGAAGTTGTGTATGGAAAGTTCTTAATTTTCAAAGTAAAATTCATTAAATTTATTATGTAGGCTTATAGTTGGAAGCTAATGCAACGGTGTTGTTAGAGTTTCAACCCTTAAGGGGTGAAAAAGGGGATAACAATTTAGTTTTAATGAAAGTTCTTTTTAAGTTAAAATCACTAATATTTCGACTTATGGTTGGAAACTATAGGCATCCGCTAAGAAGGGATTTTTCAAAATTCGATCTTTAAGGGGTGAAAAAGGGGGATAAATCTTATTCCTTGAGTGAATAAACCTGAAACTTGGCACGAATACTAACCTAAGTAAATTATAAGCAGTGCCTTTTTTTTTTAAACTACCCCCTAAAGGGGATTTGCGGATGTCAAAGTTTGTATGGAAGAATTTTAACGCGCGGTCCGATTAACTCGAAACTCAGTATTTATACTGAAAACCAAAAATAAAGAATAAAATTTATCAGGGTTTTTCGAAAATTGACCCCTAACGGTCAAAAAAGGTAGTCCATTTTACAAGGGAGGATTTTACTGTGTGGCTTGATTAACTCCTAATTATGACCAATCCTGAATGTGATCTGTTTGCTGATGAATGGAGTAGAATTATGCGTGTATGTCTGATGTTTTGTGAAAGAAAGTATGCTAGGGTGTCCTCCATTATGTTTTAGTATTTGAAATATTTTTTGATTACTATACTTACCTGTTTCAATCTCTAGGTTAATTAATGTAATTGGTGTTACCGTTTTAATAAACAATAAATAAATAATAAATAATAATGACGTAGGCATCAGCTAAGAAAGGGGTTTTTAGAAATTTGACCTTTGAGGGGGTGAAAACGGGGATTTTGTGTGTATGAAAAAAAAACACCTCGTTAATAAACCTGAAACTTAGCACGAATACGTTTAGTATTCGTTCCCGTAACAATGACCGAGGGCGTATGTTGAAAGGTATTTATTATACATATATATTCTAGTGAATATGTATTAATGGGTAACAAATACAATGGGGTTGGAGTAAGTTGTCTAGAGTAAGTGTGGTGGTACGTGCCTGAAGGATGCCGGGCGGCGGGAAGCCATTCTGCATGAGCGCAGCGAGCCCCCAGGCCGTGATGTGCTCCTCGGGGCGTAGCTCGTCGTCCAGGTCACGCTCGGCCGCCGGGAACTCCACGCCCACCACGCCCACGCTGGTCTCCTCGCCATACAGCTTCTTGGTGATCTCCTTAAACATGTCCTCGCAGTCCATCGTCAGCGACGCTACGCTGCCTACTCCCGCCCCACCTTCCATTGTTCTGTAAAGCACTACCCACATTTTAGTACATCACGGTATATATACGCTTCTCTGAGTTTGACAATCACGACTTATTTAGTACATCACGGTATACGCTCCTCTGAGTTTGACAATTACGACTTATTTAGTACATTACGGTATACGCTCCTCTGAGTTTGACAATCACGACTTATTTAGTACATCACGGTATACGCTCCTCTGAGTTTGACAATCACGACTTATTTAGTACATCACGGTATACGCTCCTCTGAGTTTGACAATCACGACTTATTTAGTACATCACGGTATACGCTCCTCTGAGATTGACAATCACGACTTATTCTTTTTAATTTAAAAAGGTTTTAACTGTTCGCAATTTAATGTTAGTATTAGTTAATATTGAAATATAACTACGACAATAGCTTAAACATTGTGGATATTTGAGACGGCGCGGCGCGGCGCTGCAAACGTAGGATATTTGAGACGGCGCGGCGCGGCGCTGCAAACGTAGGATATTTGAGACGGCGCGGCGCGGCGCTGCAAACGTAGGATATTTGAGACGGCGCGGCGCGGCGCTGCAAACGTAGGATATTTGAGACGGCGCGGCGCGGCGCTGCAAACGTAGGATATTTGAGACGGCGCGGCGCGGCGCTGCAAACGTAGGATATTTGAGACGGCGCGGCGCGGCGCTGCAAACGTAGGATTGTCGTTACAGAAAAACAGTCTTATGAGGCTGTCCTTACTTTTTTTAATAAATATTGATCCCCTTCACAGATATTGAAAAAGTTTAAACTTTTTCAGTCAGCAAGGAAATGGGATTTTTTTTAAATTTTTTTTTTATACCTTTCGATCCTAATTCTTACAATGATCAAACAAAAATTCAGAATAAAGGCTTCTACAGACCGGTGCGACTCGCGACGCGACACAAAGGCACCGCGTGTCACGCGACGAGCGGTGCCTTTGTGTCGCGTCACGAAGTTCGCTGCTCTGTAGAAGCCTTTACTGCGGTTTGAGTAGGTACTATAAAATTCAGAAATCTAATACTCCCAACCTGTGGTCCCACCATACTTTTTAGGGTTCTATACCTCAAAGGAAAAAAAACCGGCCAAGTGCGTGTCGGACCAAGCACAATGATGGGTTACGTAGTTGGGATGATTTTTTGAACAAACTTAACATTGTAGTAGAAAAACATGTTCCCTCATACATTCCAACTGCAAATGCCATAGACTTCTTATAGGTTTTCCTGTGATTTATAAATAAAGAATTTTTTGGCAGAGTAGTTTCGGAGATAAGGAATGTGTTAGTAAGTAACAAAAATATGTAACTGCTAGCGCCACCTATGTATCCTAACATGTATTATAAATGACATTAAACGTCAGTCTATTGTAAAACCAAAGAACGTGTTTTATTAGGTTATGGGCCCAGACACTTAAAAATTCAATTTTTAATAGACCAAGTGTTAAGTACTGTGCGGTTTCATAATAAAAATGACGGCTAATTATATAGCTAACGTTCCTAAGTTGCGCGGCCGTGAGAATTACGAGGATTGCTGTTTTGCGGCCCAAAATGTGTTGGTGTTGGAAGGCATGGCGTCAGCCATTGAACAAAAGTTAAGTGCGGCAGATAAAGCAGAAGACGCCAAAGCGAAGGCGAAGCTCGTATTGACAATCGATCCATCGCTATATGCTCACATAAAGCAAGCGGCGACAACTTATGATTTATGGAGCAAATTGAAAACCATGTTTGATGATTCTGGCTACACGAGGAAAATAAGTTTGCTCAGAAATCTCATCAATATTCGTCTTGAAAACTGCGATTCCATGACGCAGTATGTGACCCAGATAATTGAAACAGGGCAGCGACTTCAAGGAACGGGTTTCAAGTTAACAGACGAATGGATTGGTGCATTAATGTTAGCAGGATTGCCCGAAAGGTATGCGCCTATGTTAATGGCTATTGAACACTCGGGAATCGAGATAAGTGCCGATGTCATTAAAACCAAGTTGATGGACATGTGTGCTGAGGTTAGTTCAGTTTCCGTTTCCGGCTCGGAAAAAGCATTTGTAGCGAAAGGAAAACAGCGTATGAAAAATGGCAACCCTAAGAGCGGCTATAGACAAGAAGAAACATCAAAACCTGTCAAAGTTATTAAATGTTACAAATGTCAACAAACTGGACATTATAAAAATCAGTGCCCCAAATCAGAATCAAGCAAAAGAAAACAAACTAATGCATTTAGTGCTATTTTTTTGAGTGGTAAATTCAGTCACAATAACTGGTACATTGATAGTGGGGCTAGTAAACACATGACGGCTAGGCAAGAAAACATCGTCAATCCATCCCATCAACACGATACGAAGGAAATTATTATTGCAAACCAGACAAGTGTTCCAGTTCTGTGTTCTGGTGACGTCAACATCATCACAGTTGTGAACGGTGTGGAGTATGATGTCACAGTTTCGGACGTATTATGCATACCGAACTTAACAACAAACTTGCTTTCGGTGAGTCAGTTGATCAAGAGTGGCAACAGTGTAATTTTCAAGGAAAATGCTTGCCACATCTATAATCAACAGAAAGAACTCGTTGGAGAGGCAGAATTAGTCGAAGGTGTGTATAGATTATACATGAAAACAGAACAGTTATTAGCTGCAAGTGCAATAGCATCAAGTGAGATTTGGCACCGACGCTTGGGGCACATCAACAGTGCTAGCTTAACTAAAATGAGAAATGGTGCTGTAGAAGGAATTTCATACCCAGAAGTGGCAAACATAGATAAGTCATCATGTACTATTTGCTGTGAAGGGAAGCAAGCTAGACTGCCGTTTCAGCAGAGTTCGTCTAAAACTGAGAATGTTCTACGGATGATTCACGCAGATGTATGCGGCCCAATGGAAACTCTATCAATTGGAGGATCTAAATACTATGTTTTGTTTGTGGATGATTACAGCAAGATGGCATTTGTTTATTTTATGAAGACAAAGAATGAAGTATTTCACAATTTCAATGATTTTAAGTCCATAGCAGAAAAACAGAAGGACTGTAAGCTCAAAATTCTAAGGACAGATAACGGAGGTGAGTTCTGTAGTCAAGAATTTGATAAGTATCTGAAGGAGCAAGGGATAGTTCATCAAAGGACTAATGCTTATACGCCGCAGCAGAATGGTTTATGTGAAAGATTGAACAGGTCAGTAGTTGAAAAAGCCAGATGTTTAATCTTTGATGCTGGCTTAGACAAGAAATTCTGGGCAGAGGCGGTTCATACTTCAGTTTACTTGCGAAATAGATCTGTTGTGACAGGACTGAATAACAAGACTCCATATGAAGTCTGGACAGGGTCAAAGCCAAATTTAAGTCATTTGCGTATATTTGGTAGTGCAGTCATGGTGCACGTGCCAAAGGAGAAACGTTTGAAATGGGACAAAAAAGCTAACAAGCTTATTTTTCTTGGCTATTCTGACCATGTGAAGGGCTATAGAGTATATGAACCTGATACTAACACTATTAGTACAAGTAGAGACATAGTTATCATGGAGAAGTCAGCTGATAGTAACGTGGACATATCCTTGGAATGCAAGTCTTCAGCGGAGGAAGGATGCACCAATGATTCTGGGAGTACTGACATAGAAATTTCAGACTCAGAAAGTGTAGATTCAGTAAAAGAGAAGGTGGACAGTACGTATATCATGGATACGGAAACATCCTCAGATGATAGCTTCTTTAATGCTACTTCAGACCCAGAAATTACACTAGTGGAGCAAAGTACACCAGCTACTCTACAAAAACGAGAGAGAAAGAAGCCTGATCGGTTTGGTTATAATAATTTATGTATCACAGAGTGTGATGAAAATGACAACGAGTTTACTCTCGTAGAGGCCTTGCATGGACAGGAGAACAAGTTTTGGCGAGCAAGCATGAAGGAGGAGTTGGACTCGTTCAATGAGAATGACGCGTGGGAGCTAGTTGATCATCCTCAAGATTGTACCGTGGTGCAGTGCAAATGGGTTTTCAAGAAAAAGTTTGACAGTTCTAATAATGTGCGCTACCGGGCAAGATTAGTGGCAAAGGGCTTTAGTCAGAAAGCTGGTGTAGATTATCATGAAACTTTTTCGCCAGTTGTTAGATATTCTACCTTAAGATTGCTATTTGCTCTGGCAGCCAAGTTAAATTTAGATATAAGTCATCTTGATGTTGCCACTGCTTTTTTAAATGGTTTTTTGAACGAAACCGTGTATATGAAGAAACCTGTTACTTATGAATCTAGTATGGATGATAACAAAGTGTTAAAATTAAAGCGTGCTATATACGGTCTTAAACAGTCCTCCAGGGCTTGGTATACGAGAGTAAATGATTACTTGATAAATTTAGGTTATAAAAAGTCAAAGTACGAACCATGTTTATTTACAAAATTTGTAGGAAAAGTTAAGATTATTATAGCACTTTTTGTAGATGATTTTTTCGTGTTTTCTAATTGTGTAACAGCAACTGATCAATTAGTAAATGAACTGAGCTGTAAATTCAAGATAAAAAACTTAGGTCAGTTAAAACAATGTTTAGGCTTAAGAGTTAATATTAATGAAAATGTAATAACAGTTGATCAAGCTCAATATGTAGACAATTTACTAAAAAGATTTAATATGACACATTGTAAAACTGCTGAAACTCCTATGGAGATGAATTTAAAACTAGAAAAGTCTCAGAATGTTTGTAAAGATTATCCATTTAGGCAACTGATAGGTAGTTTAATGTATTTAGCAGTTTTAACCAGGCCTGATATTGCTTACAGCATAAGTTTTCTTAGTCAGTTTAATAACTCTTATGATGAGATTCACTGGAAGCATGCTAAAAGGGTGTTAAGGTATTTAAAAAAAAACCAAAAACTATGGTCTTGTGTTTCATAAAGATAATTCTTGTATTGAAGGTTTTGTAGATGCAGACTGGGGTTCAAATATTGATGATAGAAAATCATTTACAGGATTTTGTTTTAAATTGTCAAACACAGTGATTTCATTTGAATGTAGAAAGCAGAGACATGTAGCTTTATCCTCTACGGAAGCAGAATACATTTCTATGTCAGAAGCAAGTAAAGAGGCAATATATTTAAAGAATTTACTGTGTGAAATTGTAGGAAATTCTGATCCAATTGTACTATTTAATGATAGTCAGAGTGCGCAGAAATTGGTTTCAAACCCAATTTTTCATCGCAGATCTAAACATATAGATATTAGATATCATTTTATCAGAGAGGCAGTAACTAATGATTTTGTAAAAATAGCTTATTTGGAGACAGCTGAAATGCCAGCAGACATTTTGACCAAAAGTTTAGGGTCAGTTAAACACTATTATTTCACAAAAAAGCTTGGTATTTTTCCTATTTCATAGTTGTTTTCTGTATTTTTTTTTTGTTAAGCGGAGGTGTTAGTAAGTAACAAAAATATGTAACTGCTAGCGTCACCTATGTATCCTAACATGTATTATAAATGACATTAAACGTCAGTCTATTGTAAAACCAAAGAACGTGTTTTATTAGAATGGTCAATTTTCATAAATTTTCTTTAATAATTTTAAAAGTATTTATTTTAAAATTATAAAAAAAATATACTTATCTGAGATCCTTACAACAAGCCCTTTCATTTGATATGTCACACGGCAGAGCTAGCAAAACTTTTTTTTTTAATTTATAATTTGCAAAAGAGATATATTCAAAATTCATTAATTTACGTTATACGTCCGTGTTTGGGTTACAGAAATTCATATGTATACCAAATTTCAACTTAATCGGTCTAGTAGGTTTGGAGCAAATTGGCTGTGGCAGACGGACAGACAGACACCGAGTTCTTTTCACTATTAAACACGCAATTTAATGACACTTTTTTAAAAGTATTTACATGAAGTTCTTATTTAGTGACTGGGCGACTCCAGGTATTCGTAAAAACGGGGAATATCTTTTTGAACTTTATGGCCTAAAGCATAGGAATAACAAGCTTTCATCAGTATGTTGCAAAATATTCTAAAACTTTTAAAAGTCTGTACAAAATGGCTTAAGTTTTTTATAACAGGTGGCGCAAAAATAATGACATAGTGTGAATGTGCCGTAATTTTTGCAAATGGCGTCAGAATATAATTGTGATTTGATACTATGTTGTAGACTCATAGAGAATTAGTCGACAATGCAATGAATTCTCAATTCTTTATTGCATACCATAATGTATATAGTCGGTAAGGAAATGATTATAATATTAGACACAATTATGGACCCTGTCGGGCACAGCATAGATCAGGTAGGAGAGAGGAGGAAGAACCTTGGGTGTTTAATGTGATACATTTTATTATTAGTTAAGTAGGTAAGTTAAACTGTTTCATTAATACAGAATTGAATTTAAGTATTATAATTGTTGTCGCAAGTTTCCGGTTTCCGGTAGTGGCAAGCGCGCGAACGTCATCGAAGCTCAGGAGGGGCGCGCTATTGGAGTTTTAAAAGAAACGTCACTGAGCAACGACACTTTTTCTGAGCACCATCGCCGAGTCAACACCTCTCCGGGTCATTTTACATTCGCGTACACGTAATAGGTATCAGCCAGAAATAATGTTGGTATCACATTATTTCTAGGCATTCTCTTTTAATATTGTTTAAAAACTCTTGTTGATTGTGCTTTAAAACCATTGTAATTGTAATCAAATGGTAACGAATAAATAGTTTAAAAAGAGTGTTAGCATTAGTTTTAAAAGTACTTATTGATTAAATATAATTATGGATTACACGATAATGTAGCTACGTTATTAATAATAAACTATTCCTATGATTTACTGACCGTTATTTATCTTTTATAATAAATTGTTTTATAAATTATATGTATTATTTACTTATTAACATTTTAAAAACCCTTTATTTTTTAAATTATTCATTACTAGCTTCTACCCGCGACTTCGTTCGCGTGGAAGTCGTACTCGTACCGCAGGTTTGCAAAGCAGCCGTCGGACTATACTAAGCTATCGGCTTTGTTGAAAATTGACTAAAAAATAATACATATTTATGAACGGCCGTTCATAAATATGTAATGATTTACTGCTTAGCTCCATATAGGTATACCGTGATGATAATAATTAAAAGGTTATATCTGTAACTACCGGCAATATATTATTATACAACCTTTTGGCTCTTCTTTTTACAATGTAATGTAAAATATAGAAGAATAAGAACATAATGTTATATTGCTCGTCCCCCATAGCAAATAGCATGATAATTTATAGCCTACAGACCAGACCAGACCAGACATAAAGACAATATCTATGCAAATTTTGAATAAAATCTATTCGGTGGTATTATTTGCGTGACATACATTCAGGCAAACATAAAAATTCTAACTACTTTATTTTCGGCATAAAAATCGTTCCCAGACCTAACAATAACTTTTTTCATACATTTTCAATGTACAGTTTTGACTCCAAGTTACGATTTTATTAAGTTGTTAGTGATTTCTGACATTCTAAGAAGAAAATTAGGACCTCAAATAATTTAGAACATTATTTTAGACTTGTTCTTTCGTACATAGAATTCTTAACGTAAAACTCCAATTTAATACCTACCAATTTTTTTTATAATTTTGTTATAGTAAAATTGCATGTTACTGTTTAACTGATACACATTATGATTGTAATTGTTTGACTGTCCATTAAATATTTGCATACCATCAGTGCACAGCGGATCATCACACACACAACATTCATGTCTTTTGAGATGTCTTTGCACTGAATTTTATACGTAACATCTTTTGTACCCACCACATTTTATGCGGATAAACGATTTTGATGGGAAAAGTTTTTGCTAATTCTGACTTTCGTAGTGGCCAGTCTATTCATTATAAAAAAAACTGGCCAAGTGCGTGTCGTTGCAAATTTTCGTTGACGCCATCTTGAATTTTGATTTTGACCCCAGTTTTGTTATCAAAGTCCTCAAAAACCACGAAAACGACACCCATGACGAATTTGCAAATTGTCAGTAGCACCATCTCGAATTTTGATTTTGACCCCATTATCGTTGTCAGCGCCTTCGAAAACCATAAAAACGACACCCATGACGAAACATCATCACAAAATCAAGACAACCATCTTTTCGAGCAAGTGGGTTTGCGCAAGTGTACCAGATCCGATGCATCAACCTTTTAGTTTATTTTAATGAAATGGTCCGATTACGTTTTCCTGGTTTTCATAATCCTAGCAATAAATGTTCAAATCAAATCAAATCAAACCAAATTATTTATTTGCTTAATACAGGTGCATGCATAAACAGATGTTACAAATAAATATAGAGTACACTGTATCATTACCTAACAAGGTGTGCAAATATTTATATTATTGGCTATAGGTATCATTAAATAATTATTAAAATAACATTACAAAATTATTATACTCAAAAAGAAAACAATCAAATAAAAGAAATAAAACAATAATAAAATAAATTCAGAACACTGCAAAAAATAAAGTCGGTTTAAAAATAAAAATTGTCAGATCATGAACATGTCTCATCATCACTTAAAATCAAATAAACTAAGTTAAATTTAAAATAATGGTCCAAGTTAAAATATAATTATCCAGATGTCGATTAAAATTATTAAATCATGTCACACTATTTGTATTGTCATAATATTCAGTGTCAATAAATTGCTCTTACTTTATAAAGCTATCTATATTTTTATCCTGTAAGTACTCCTTGACACTATAATAACATTTATTTACACTCAGTTGCAGAAAGCTCACCATTAACCCTTCATTACATAAAGCAGCATTATCGCTAATGAATTCATTACTTTAATGAAGTTGCACAAACAAATTTTAGATGGCATTAGACATTTTTAATGTCACTTTAGTTAAAGAAGACTTTAAACAATATTGCCAGGAACAAATTACCATATTGAACGAAAAGAGTGAACATTTGCGTTCTGATATTATCCGTACGTACAAGTACACCACAATTTTAGCATAAAATATAGTAAATGTAGTTGATTCAGTGTACTCTGTGGTTTAGTCTAGTTTAAATAATCTGGTTTAAGGTGTATACGCTAAGGTAGCCCGCGAAATTCAAATTTACCAACGTTTTTTGCAAATTTTATACTTCTGATTCATATTCTAATGATTATAATTCTGTAAAGCCATATTGGTTATGGTCGCGAATCATAATTAGATCAACATACAATGTGTTACTGACCTGCAAATTACAAAAAAGGTAATAAGATTTGAATTTCGTGGGCTACCTTAGCGCATCCCCCTTATTATGTTATATTAATTTTAACATGTATGCAGTCTAGAGCTCCTGCCACACGTGGATATCCATCAATTTCTACGTAGTTCCGTCCGGTCTGGCATTTTAATATAGAGGTGGCTTAATTTTGCTAGTTCACGGGATACTTTTTGGATAAACAAACTGACAAATAACCCGACCCAACCTGTTTCCGACAAACTGTTGATTTATTTATGTTTATTAAATCACCCAATACTTTCTGGAAAGATCCAGTGGCGAAAAATCTCAAAAATATTAAAAGCTGTGTAAGGTCATTAATGGATTTATTTCTTTGCGTCACTGGTTCTAAATCTTAATCAAGTAGGTTACAAATTTGAAGAAATGCCTCCTTGGAAATTCTATACCTTACACGAAACTCTTCTCCATCATGTTTTAAAAATAAATTCACTCGGTCTGGGATTCGACGGCGAGGTACCTAAATCTATTAAATAAGAATCAGATAATGACGAAAGACTGGTTAAAGACATCTTTCAATTACAGAAATGCATTCAAGTACTGTACAAAACACTAATGTTGCTCTTTAATGGATGCTTTTCGGCCCATTAAAATTAAAAAATCTGAAATGTCAAACTTAAAGTTCACCACCTGCTAATGGGCGCTAATGAAGTTACGTGCAACGTAAAAGTGTTTAAAATGGCCGGTTTCATTAGGTTTGACATTTCATTAGTTAAATTTAATGGAGCATTAAAATAAAATAAAAAAATGGTTTTGTGCAATGATTTAATGCTACATTAGTGTTTAATGTAGTCTTTAAAATTTAAAGATCGTTTCTGCAACTGAGTGTTAGTCACCAGGAATTTGTGCAGCTTCGACTTGAATTGATGAACAGGTAAATTTTTGACATCATCAGGCAACTTGTTGTAAATCAATGATGCCATACAAAGAATACTTTTATTGATTAGTGCTGTTTTCCCGTATATACCATACGGGAAAACTGCACTAATCAATAAAAGTATCAATCAATCAATTTCTAATCTTTTTTTGTCACGTAGTTGTCTATAGTAGCTTTTAAAAGCAGTCTTATGATAATTAGGATTCAATTTAACAAAACCATTTATTTCATATAATATGTATAATGAAGGCAGAGTCAGAATTTTCAAGCTTTTAAAGTAGGGTTGACAGCTGGTTGTGTTGTCTACAATGTCTGCATTAGAGCAATGTGTAACATATTGCTCTAATGCATTTCTGTGGAGCTTTAAATACAGATTCTTTATTGTCTGCGTTGCCCCAAGATAGAATACCATATCTTAGGACAGGTGCAACAAGACTGTGATAAGCAGCTAATACGGCTTCTCTAATAACAGTTTTTGAGAGTTTGTAGAGAGCAAATGAGGATTTATTCATTCTTTTGCAGACATATTCTAAATGTGTTTTCCATGACAGTCTATTGTCAATATTAATTCCTAGAAACTTTGTATCTTTCACAGGATGTACTAATTCGCCTTGGTAACTGACGTTTATATATTTTGTCAGTGGAGTTCTCTGGTGACAAAAAAAAAATGCAAATTTTGGACCATAATATGATGTTATTCTCCCAGGGAATCACTTGGAACGCTTTTGTGATCTGATTATTTAGGTTACTTTATATTGTAACAAATTAGCTTGTTTATTTTTGTTTGATAAGTAATTAATTTTTGAGGGGGCTTGTTGGTATTTACTTTATTTGACTGTACAAAAATGAATTGATTCTTACTTTCTGATAAAGGCAACACTGTCAGTACTGTCACTCAATGTTTAAATATAAAACCGCTCATGCTCTCTATTCGGTCCTTTTTCTATATTTGCTGTGATAGGAATCAGCCATAATCCCTTTCCTGTGAAACGTTCAATATAATTGACCGTTATTTAAATTCAATGTACTGCTTTTTATTTAAGCCGATAACCTAATTTCCTACAGTAATAATAATAATAATACTCATTCGATTCTATATTGCGCGGCTGTAGCGGCATGTCATGTAGCTAACGTAAAATTTTCTAATGTCTCTATAGCTACACGACCAAAACCAGTCGTACCAGCTTGGCAGTGCAGAGTTGAGCGTCGTATTGGTGGGGCCAGAGCGCTCATCGGCAAACTAATCTGCTTCAGGGAGGGCAATACTCGCCCAAGAGTGATACGCTTTGTGAGACGAGCGTTCTCAGGGACTGATACCAGCCCTCAGGACTATATGTCTCGTGTCACAGAGCGCATAGACTTCCTGAAGCAGAAAGTGTATGCCTGGGCAAACCGTATTCGTAGGTATAAGCGGCGGGTAGACCGATACACCCAGAATCGCACCTTCCAGAGCGATGAAAGGTGGGTTATAGGGCTTGGGAGCGACCGAACCAAGATGTGGCTGACACGAGCCTGCCGGATAATGATGCCGTGTGTTCTTTCTGGCGCAGTATCTGGTCGGTGCCTGTCAGTCACGCTGAAGGTGATTGGGCTCGGGAAGTCGAGCGAGCCTGCGATCCAATACCAGAAATGGGGGCTATTACCATCTGCCCCCAAGATGTAGCTCGTGCAGTCCGTCCGTTGCCTAATTGGAAGTCTCCAGGACCGGACGGACTACACAATTTCTGGATTAAATGGTTTGTTGGGTCGCACGCTCGCTTGGCAGCTCAGTACCAGACTGCTTTGGAGTCTGGTTCGCTACCCCAGTTCCTAACGACAGGAATAACCCACCTGCTCCATAAATCAGGTAGCACCGTGGAACCCAAAAATTATAGGCCACGTGTTTACCGACGGTCTATAAAGTTCTTACATCCATTTTGAGAGCTAGAATTAACAAACATATAGACACCAACTTCATCATGTCTGCCTCTCAAAATGGATGTAGGAACGGGTCCCGCGGTACTAAGGAGTTACTACTCATTGATATGGCCATTAGCCAACAGGTTCGTCGTTCCCGAAAGGATCTGTCGACATGCTGGATAGATTATAAGAAGGCCTATGACTCGGTGCCACATACATGGCTCATGAGGGTGCTGGAGCTGTATAAAGTAGATGCAACTCTGCGCACCTTCCTGGCGTCGTGTATGGGGCAATGGAGGACGGTTCTTCGCTATCCAGGATGTCGAAATATCCAGAGGAATAGCGAGCCGATAAGGATCGAGCGAGGCATATTTCAGGGCGATAGTTTGAGTCCGCTTTGGTTCTGCTTAGCCTTGAATCCTCTAAGCACACTGTTGGAGGATTCAGGTCTAGGCTATCGGTTGAGGAGAGGTGGTCAGGTTATATCTCACCTCCTCTACATGGATGACCTAAAACTCTTTGCCCCCAACAATTTGCAACTGATGAAGCTACTGAAAGTAACTGAAACTTTCAGTAGCGCCATCAGGATGGAATTTGGTGTGGACAACTGTGCTGTCATGCATATAAAGCGAGGGAAGATTGTGGAATCCGTGAGAATCTTTAAAGTGTAAATCTTTGTTAAGCAGTCATACAGTGGTTAACTTGCTGGAAGGTTTTATACCTCAGATGCCTTTGTGGAAAAGGAAGAATAAGCCATTGCTCATTTTAAGCCATGAATACCTTAAAGACTTGCGAATACACTGCAGCCAGAATTTGGAGATGTTTGGGTATCACTCTTGGGTCAGTTACATAGATTTATCTAAAAACATTAACTTTAGCATTAACGGAGTAAATCAAGCAAAAAAACGATTCCAGCCATTGGTTTTAAATGATTTATGTTGTCAATATTCAAATACAGAATATCCAAATTTTTATTGATGATTATATTTACTGATGGTTCCAAAGAAAATTATAATTCCGGAGCGGCTTTTTATGACCCTCAACAAAATATATATATGGGTTTTAGTATCGACTCGAAAGTGTCTATAATGTGTCTTGAATTGTTGGCAATTAGTGAAGCTTTATCAAAGTCAAAGTCAAAGTCAAATTGTTTATTTCAAATAGGCACATAAAAGGCACTTTTGAACGTCAATATTTACAAAAAAATAGAATTGATTCTAGTCGCCCCTTCCAAAAGGTAGTTTCGTATGGAGAAGAATGGGCAAGAAACTCCACCGGTACTCTTTTAAAATCTAGTACAATATTTTTATAGGTACATTAATTATATAAATTATATGTGAAGACGATGCACCTAGAATAAAATTACTATACCACAATAGGTAATAAAAGGAGTTAAGGATGAAGCAATGACAGATAAATTAATTATGTGATAGATACATGGTGCTCACATATTTACAAAAATTTAAAAAAATATAAAGGTACGATTTCCTAAAAAATAACAATATCAGTGTGAGTTAAGGTAATCACAGAATTTAAAATAAATGTCATAAAAATAATAAATTATAAGTACAATTAAAATAGCAACCTGTTTGATTTTGTATAGACTCTAGATTGTCCTATGGAGCAGGACCAGCATGTTTCCAAGCATTCTTATCTTGTATATAATCCTCTAATTTGTTATATGCTTGTTTACAAAGTGTTCTTTTAATATGAGTTTTAAATTTTCTTTCATTTAGTTGCAATATATCACAAGGTATTTTGTTGTAACATTTAACACAGTACCCCATAAAAGATGTATGTACTTTAGATAACCTGAAAAATGGTTGATCTATTTTGTCTTTATTTCTAGTATTAAAATTATGTCTATCACTTATTTTATTAAAAAGATGTAGATTTTTCCTTACATACATAATATTTTCATAAATGAATTGGCAAGGTACCGTCATGATATTAATATTTTTAAATACTTAGAATTTTTTTTTTAATTGAATTTGAATGATTTTTTTTTTTTAATTTTTAATATCATACACTCAATCAATAAGTCATAGCAAGTTTCTTATACTAACTGACTCCAAGAGTGCTTTACAACATGTGGCTCGTTGTACCTCGACAATTCGAGGAACACCGATAGCTTATATAATAATTGATCAGATTCTGGAACTTCAACACAATTCTAAATTAGTAATACTGCAGTGGATTCCCTCACATATCGGGATACATGGCAATGAGGTGGTAGATGTTTATACTAAGAGTGCCTGTGTAGAGGGTACTCCGTTAGATATAGTACCAATTTTCTCAGATAACTTCTATGTGGTTAAAAAATATTGTAATAAATTGTGGAAAGAATATCATGATGTGAGATCAAGAGAAAAAGGTATCTGGTACAACACAATTCAGCCTGAGCCTCTAATAATTCCCTGGATAGTTAACTGTTCACTCAATAGACAAGATATTGTTACTGCCATGAGGCTTCGATCCGGTCACATCCCATCGAGGAAGTTTACGTTCCTTATGGGTATCACACCTTCACCCAATTGCGAGAAATGTGGAATAATCGAGGACGTACATCACATCTTGATCGAGTGTGAGCGGGGCGAACGCCTCAGGAGAAATCTGTTTGATTCCCAAAATAAGTTTGTAATTGGTATTTTGAATAGTGTTTTAGCTAAGCCTATGTCGGACGAGGCTGGAATTCTGTACGGAATATATTATAATCATATAAAATAATTACAATTCAAAATTTGGCTATGATGGAGCGACATAGTCAGTATTGTGACAAAGCTCCTTAATAAACATTAAAAAAAAAAAAAAAAAACCTATAAGTATTTGGGTATGTCGGAAGCGTTGGGCATCAATGTTACTGACATGAAGCAATCGTTGAAGGAGCGCTTCTTTGGCCGCCTGAAGAAAGTATTTAATAGTCTTCTATCAGGCGGAAACAAGGTGCGCGCCTTCAACGGTTGGGTCATGCCGGTTTTGATGTACTCTTTCGGCATACTCAAATGGACTCAGACCGAACTCGACTCCCTAGGGCGTCGAGTTCGGTCTATCCAGATAGGAGGGTCCGTACGCTGCAGCCTGCATATCGAATGCATCACCCACGGTCTTCGGTAATGAGACTGTATATCCCGCGAAAGTGTGGAGGTCGAGGCTTTTTAAACGCTAAGACCCTCCACAACCGCGAGATATACAGTCTCAGGGAATATTTCCTAGAAGTCGACGTGGGGATGCATCGAGATGTGGTCGCGGTGGACAAGGGCCTCACCCCGCTCTCCTTGGCTACAGAGAACTGGCGCAAACCTTTAGTGCTTGACACTAACGATCGCAAGGAGGTATGGCAAAGTAAGGAGCTTCACGGACGCTTTTTCCGGGCCCTACATGAACCCGATGTAGACTTTTTAGCGTCCGTAGCCTGGCTGCGTTTCGGTGACCTCTTTGGGGAAACCGAAGGTTTTGTCTTTGCAATTAAGGACGAAGTTATCATGACGAAGAATTACCGGAGATTTATTGTGAAGGACGGCACGGTTGACGTGTGTCGGGCATGCCACCGTCCGGGAGAATGCGTGGGTGTTCTCGTCTAGCTAACGAAGAGTACCGAGAGATCCTCACCCGAAAGCTATAAATATTTGGGTATGTCAGAAGCGTTAGGGATCAACGTTGCTGACATGAAGCAATCGCTGAAGGAGCGCGTCTTTGGCCGCCTGAAGAAGGTATTTATTAGTCTCCTTTCGGGCGGAAACAAGGTGCGCGCCTCAACTGTTGGGTCATGCCGGTTTTGATGAACTGGACGCTCTGGATAGGAGGGTCCGTACACTGCTGACCGCAAACCGGATGAATCACCCACGATCATCGATGATGAGACTATACATCCCGCGGAAGTGTGGGGGTCGAGGCTTTTTAAACGCGAAGACCCTCCACAACCACGAGGTGTGCAATCTCAGGGAATATTTTTTTTAAATCGAACTGGGTATGCATCGTGATGTGGTCGCAGTGGACAAGGGGCTCACCCCGCTCTCCATGGCTAAAGAGAACTGGCGCAAACCTGTAATACTTACTACCGATGACCGCAAGGAGATATGGCAAGCCAAGGAGCTTCACGGGCGCTCCTTGGCTCCTTGGCATGTAGATGAGCCCGGTGTAGATTTCTTAGCATCTTCCGTATCCTGCCTACGTTTTGGAGACCTTTTCGGGGAAACCGAAGGTTTTGTCTGTGCAATTATGGACGAAGTTATCTTGACGAATAACTACCGGAGACATATTATGAAGGATGGGACAGTTGACGTGTGTCGGGCATGCCATCGTCCGGGTGAATCCATCAGACATATTATCCCTGGTTGTTCTCGTCTGGCTAACGGGGAGTACTTGCACAGGCATAACCAAGTAGCCAGGATTATTCACCAGCAACTTGCTTTGAAATATAAACATGTGGATTCTGAGGTACCGTATTACAAGTATGTGCCCGACCCACTTCTCGAAAAACTACTATTGTCGCCAATAAGCCTGATATAGTGGTGATAGATCGATTAGCGCGCGGCGCAATGATTATTGATGTTACCATTCCACATGACGAGAACCTCGCGAAAGCTGAGAAAGAGAAACAAATTAAGTATCTCGACTTAGCACACGAGGTTGTTGACATGTGGAATGTGAGCTCGGCTATCATTGTGCCGATTGTCGTATCGGCCAATGGCCTGATGACCGAGAGCCTCAATCAACATCTCTCGAGGCTCTCGTTAGGTGGTTGGATCAAGGGCCTGATTCAGAAGGCAGTACTCCTCGATACGGCTCGTATCGTGAGGAGGTTCCTATCTCTGGAGCCCTAACCACCGGTAGCTTGGACCCTGCTCCCGCTACCAGCGGACGACTATTTTTTATATTTTTAAATGTTTTTATATACTTTTTTTAAATTCTAATATTTAAATATATAAATTATATGTACATAATATCGTTAAATAAAGGAAATAATAATACTTTGAATATTTTATTATTATTATTATTTTATTTATTTATTCAACATCACATACATTTGTTTTAACAGGTAATATAATACCCAAGCTAACAAAGGTAGTCTTATTTTCTAATCGTTCGGTCCCTAATGACAAGTCCGGGTAAAGCACAAGTTACACAGTGGACAACACACTAAGTGTCACCCTCTGGAATTCCGCCAAAGAGCAAGAAAATATGTCCAACCGACGAGAGATACTATTAAGTATTTTTATTGCACGAATCACTGGCGCAAACATGAATAAGTTCGTACGGGTTGCCGGAACTTTAAAAAGTTCTCCCCTCGGCCCCAACCGTAACCTCCTGTCTGGAACGAGCAATCCCAACGATTCCAATATTTGTGGATTATTCAGTATCCCACGAAAAACCATAAACACATATTTTACAAGAGCGAGGTTGCGCCTTACTTCCAACTTATAATATCCAACCATGCCTATAACAAAGAGAGTTGGATACATAAGTGGGTAGAAAGGGTAGACACCAAACTGCTTCCAGTCAGGCTGTAATAGGTAAGGAATTAGAACTGGAGCTGTTCATGAACTGTAGTTATATTGATATCTTATGTGTAACTGAACATTGGTTAAGAGTCCACCAGTTCATGTTCAGCTTTAACAACCGCCAGGTTGCCAGCTCATTCAGCAGAGGTAATAATATGATACGCGGTGGCTCTCTAATAATTGTTCGTAACAATATGAAATTAAAGAACGTAAGGATATTGTGAGCCTCTCTGTTGAGCGAGTTATTGAAATAGCTTGCATTGAGCTTGAGCAGTTCATTGTAATGATCCAGACCCCCATGTGCTTCATATGATATTTTTGAGAAATATATGGAAGAAGTATTATTAAAGACTTGTAACAGTAATAAAACAGTTGTTGTCTGTGGAGATTTTAACATTAATATACTGGAAAAATCTGCTACAGTAAATAAATTTATAACCTTATTAAAATCATATAATTTGTACAATACGAGCCGACTAGAATAACTTCCACTAGCGCTACCTTTTTTTTTTTTTTTTTTTGGGTGGGAAATTATCAAATAACTTCTCCCGCTCTGGGCGGAGCGGGAGGGCGTGTCAGACTTTTACTGACTAAAACCCACCCGTATTCCTTCATTTGCCTGTGTGCCAAGGCCACGATATCCCTTTCGGACAAACTCGCAACCCTGGCAGGCATTGGCCCTAGCGGACCCCGTCAGTTAGTGCTGACAACTCTTTGAGGCGCGCGTGGAATACGACGCGCCGTCGACCCGGGCCTGGTCATTATCGGATGGTGAGCTACCCATCGCTCACCGTCCGCAGGCCCACGCCTACGGTGGCCGGAAATCGGCTTGCGACTCCCGACGCCCGGGGCGTCTCCTGCAGCGACTAGGGGCGCGAGGGCGCGAACCTTGCCTCTCCCTCACGCGTTCCGCCTCCTCCTTCGCAAGCATTACTAATTCGCAGAAGGAGGTGACGGCCTCCCATGCACTCTCGCTCCGAACCATGGCCTGAACCAGGGCCGGACGCGAGAGATCGCCGCCGCCGATCGCCTCCGTGAGGACACGGCGGTGCTCCGCCCAAGCTGGGCAGACCTCCACCGTATGCTCCACCGTGTCCTCCGGGCGATCCACACAGTGGTGACACCCGGGCGTTTCCTCCCGCTTTATCCTGAACAGGAACCTCCCAAAACAACCATGTCCGGTGAGGACCTGTGTCAGGCGGAAGGTGAGGACGCCGTGGCGCCTCTCTAGCCACTCCTCAAAGAGGGGACTTATCGCCACAATTGTGGCGTGCCCAGCGCTGGGTTGCGACAATCGCACTCTCCATGCCGCCATAAGATCCCGCCGGAGCTCTGTCCGCTGTGCCGTGATTTCTCGCGGTAGCGGAGTTTCACCCCGGCGTTTCGCCTCCTCGCGCCACTCCCAGACGTGCGCGAGGACTTTTGCCTCCAGATCCCATGGCGGTAGTCCGGCAAGGAGGCTCGCCGCCTCACGGGAGACCGTGCGGTATCCTCGGACCAGCCTGATGGCCATGACCCTTTGGGACGCGTTCAACCGCTGGGCTGGTCGCAGCCTTATAGAACGCGCCCACACCGGTGCCCCGTAAAGGGCCATGGACCGCACGACCCCCGCGTAGAGCCTCCGGCAGGAGGCGTTTGGACCCCCCAGATTGGGCAGGAGCCGCCACTAGCGCTACCTGTAGGTATTGACAATATTTTTACAAACTAAAGACCTTCTAGCCATTTAATTATATATGAGTTGGACTCATATATAATTAAATGGCTGATCACTGTGGCCAGTTAGTCACTTTCCCTCAGAAAATAGTCAGAGCTCAAAGAAAACTTGTGAGTTTTATTCCTGTAAACAAAAGTCGCTTAAAACAATTTAAAAATAATTTAATGGAAAAACTACCGGGTTTACCTTATACCGACACCGACCCAGATCAAGCTTATACTTCACTATTTAATATCATTAATTTGTGAATTTAGGAAGGTTTTCATCTCAAATACATTGCCAGTTTGTGACCGCGTTATATTTAGTGATTGGGCAACTCCAGGTATTTACAAAAGTAGGCAGAGGTTAAATGAATTGTATCATGAAAAAAGGATTAGTTCCTCAGCAAAAGCTATACACATTAAAAATAAAATAAATTCTTCTGGAATAAAATTAAAACAACTTGGAATATTATTAATTCAGAAACGGGAAGAACGACAGTACGGAATCGTGACTTCCATCTAAAAATCAATGATGTAAATTATATAAAGGCAGACGTGGAGGTGGCAACTGAGTTTGAAAACTTCTTCACTAATATTCCCATTTTAACAACCAAAACTCTGTCATCGACGTCCTCCACTTCTGCTTACTCAATACTAAAATAATGTGTACCAGAATGTGATAAACACTTTAAATTCACGGTTGTTAATGCTAAAGATATTATAAAATCTTTTACAGATCTTGATGTAAAAAAAACTGCTGACCTTTGGGGATTATCAGTACATACCATGTCGTCAATAATCGATGTTATTTCACCGTTTTTAGAATTGTTTTTAATTCTTGTATTGCATCTGGTGTATTTCCTGATCTGATGAAACTTAGTAAAGTGATTCCACTGTTCAAATGTGGCAGCACGACTGATCCCAGGAATTTTCGGCCTATTTCGATATTAAAAATTATTTTTTCAAAGATTTTGCTCAATGAAGGTATCATTGAGCAAAATCTTTGAAAAATTAATTTTAAAACAAATGTTAAGACATTTCAATACACATAATTTACGTCATCTTAAACAGTATGGTTTTACAAAGGGTCGTTAAACTACAGATGCGGGCGTGGAATTACTGAAGAGCATATTCGAGGCTTGGGAGGAGTCACAGGATGCTCTTGGTATTTTCTGCGACTTGTCTAAGGCCTTCGATTGCGTTCATCATGATACACTCATCAGAAAACTGCCCTAATATGGTGTGAGGGACAGTGCTCTCGACCTTCTGACTTCTTATCTGAACAACAGAATTTAGAGGGTTGATGTTAATGGCAAGAGATCTGCAGGATCTGCAGTCACTATGGGCGTTCCGCAGGGTTCAATTCTAGGTCCTTTCTAGTTTATATAAATGACTTACCTTATCACATAAGGGATATTCACAAGATTGTATTATTCGCAGATGACACTTCCCTCATTTTTAAAATCAAACGTCAGATAGTCAATTTTGAACATATTAACGATGCAGTCTCTAAAGTTGTCCATTGGTTTAATGTAAATAATCTTCTCCTGAACGAGAAAAAGACTAAACTCATTAAATTTTCAATGCCAAATGTCAGGCAGCTGACTACCAATGTTCAACTTAATGGAATAGAGTTGGACCCTGTTGAGTCGACAGTTTTTCTTGGAATAACTATTGACGGTAAATTACAATGGGGCCCACACGTAGAAAAATTGTCAGGAAGGCTTAGTTCGGCCATCTATGCTGTTTAAAAAATTCGACAGATAACTGATGTAGATACTGCCATAATTGTTTATTTTAGTTATTTTCATAGTCTTATGTCATATGGGATTCTTCTCTGGGGAAGGTTCCCCAGAGAAGAATCCCACATTACACATAACAACCACCACATAACAAAGATATTATTAATGTCCGCACAGGTGTGCGGACATTAATAATATCTTTGTTTTACAGGAAAGGGCTGTTCGAGCCATTTACAATCTGGGTCCAAAAGACTCACTTCGTGAAATATTCAAAGAAATAGATATTCTGACTGTAGCCTCTCAATACATTTGAAAATCTATTGTATGTACACAAAAATAAATTTGTTCATTTCGTACATAGAATCCTTAACGTAAAACTCCAATTTAATACCTACCTATTTTTTATGTTTTTGTTATAGTAAAATTGCATGTTACTGTTTGACTGACCATTATAATTGTTTGACTGTCCAATAAATATTTGCATACCATCAGTGCACAGCGGATCATCATCATCACACTCACAACATTCATGTCTTTTGAGATGTCTTTGCACTGAATTTTATACGTAACATCTTTTGTAACCCCCACATTTTATGCGGATAAAAGATTTTGATGGGAAAAGTTTTTGCTAATTCTGACTTTCGTAGCGGCCAGTCTATTCATTATAAAAAAAACTGGCCAAGTGCGTGTCGTTCCAAATTTTCGTTAACGCCACCTTGAATTTTGATTTTGACCCCATTATCGTTGTTAGCGCCTTCGAAAACCATAAAAACGACACCCATGACGAAACATCATCACAAAATCACGACAACCATCTTTTCGAGCAAGTGGGTTTGCGCAAGTGTACTAGATCCGATGTATCAACCCTTAGTTGGTCTATCTCATAAGAATCAGGATCTATTGGTATCATAAATACTTTTGGTGAAACTTGTCCATTTTCTTGCTGACTGTACATTTTTTTTCAAAATCTATACATGCAGATCAAAATGTCTCAGAAAGTTAAGAACAGTCTCCTAAGACCGATTTCGTGTCGCTACAACTATTAAGATACCCGCACTTCACCATCTTAAAAATCCAGCCTGTTTGTGTATACGAGTATGTCATGATGATTGACTGGTTAGCCCCATAAAGATATAGCGTGATGATAATCATTTAAAAGGTTAAATCTGTAACTATCTGCAATGTTCTAACCGTTTGGCTTGTCTATTTACAATTTGCTGTAAAACATAGAGGAATACAAACATAATGCAATATTGCTCATCCGCCATAGTAAATAGCGTGATAATAAATATAGCCTACCGACTGACCAGACTTATAGGTAATATATATGCAAATTATAACAGACTCTATCCAGTAGAATTTGCGTGGATTCTGTATCTGTATTATGAGGTACATCTTTCCGACTTGCAAGACAAAAATTGTGATAGCTCGGCTAATATGATTAATATAAATATAATTTATAGCCTTTGTACTCAGGAATAATGTTGCTCTAAACCAGTGTAAAAAAATTTAGAACTGGATCATTCATTACGGAGATTACCCACTACATAGAAACAAACTTAAAAACAATTTTTACCTCTTTATAATATTAGTATAGATTAGAGGATTATATCCAAGATATGAACGCTTGGAAACATGCTGGTCCAGCTCCATAGGACAATCTAGAGTCAAGACAAAATCTAACAGGCTGCTATTTTAATTGTTTAGTTTATTATTTTTATGACATTTATTTTAAATTCTGTGATACCTTAACTCACACTGATTGTTATTTTTTAGGAAAACGTTTCTTATTTTGTTACAGTTTTTGTAAATATGTGAGCACCATGTATCTATCACATAATTAATTTATCTGTCATTGCTTCATTCTTAACTCTTTTTATTACCTGCTAGCTTTCGCCCGCGACTTCGCCCGCGTGGAGGTCGAAAAAAAAACCAGCTTCTCTATCAGCAGCATTCCCCCAAAACATTATACCATATCTTAGTTGGAACCAACGTAAGCGTGTTAAGCAGATAGGAGTGCAGTTTGATTTACAACTTTACGGAGGATACAGATAGCATATAAATACTAACTTCGTTTTGTACATACTTGTTCAATATACGTGTCCTCCATTTCATGTCTGTCTATTTGTAAGAAATGTAGTATTGTAATTTTTTTACGTTTTTGTTCTTAAATAATAATTGATGTATACTAACTTTTGAGTTATTCAAGGTACGCAGTAAAATTCTCCCGAAAACTTAATTACTCCGTTTTTGTTTTTTTGTCTAAAGTCTGAGCACCGAGTTTCGAGTTAATCGGACCGCGCGTTAAGATCCTTAGAAACCAACTGTAACAGTCTCTAAAATCCTTTTGAGGGGTAGTTTTGAAAAACGGAAACGTTTTGACAAACTTTGTTATTTAATAACGTATTCTTGCTATGATTCACGTTTATTAACTCAAAAATATGATTTTTCATACAATCTAAATCCCTTTTCACCCTGATAAAGCGCCAATTTTCAAAACCCGATTCTTAGATCTTGTTCGCCTACAATTTAAGGAATGTAAATTTATTCTGAAATAATTTTTTTATTATAAAATTTTTTTATTTTTTAATATATCGCCCCTTTTTACGCACTTGTTAGATTATTCATATTTGGAGGAAAACACTGTTGAATTGATGTTGTAAAACACCATGAACATACGACAGATGACGTTGACTTAAGGTAACGTTTCGTTTCAACATGTTGTAATTATTGTATTCTCATCATAAATTATTATTTTGTGAAACAAGAGTTATAATTTAAAATAAATGTAATCATCACTTCCTAAATTAATATTTCACAAATAGTTAATTTATGTTAACAGTCAATTTTGTGACTTAAAAGACTAGATTCCAAGCTAGTCATGATTTGCGGTTCTATATAGTCAAAACAAATGTTTATTAACTTTAACATTACAAATTATATGGTATAATTTATGGTTAATTGAACTTACCTTAAGTGAACTTCAACCAAAGTTATACGAGATGTTGCATCCGAAGAGATTTAATTCACATAGTAGTAACGTTCTATAATGTACTACACTGCACACTGTTGAGACTAAAAAAAAAAAAAAAAATTACTAGTCTGTGTCATCTGTCAACTGTCACCCAAATCTCATTCGTTTTAGAGCTCATTGTTTACTCCATTTCATAATAATATGGGGTGTTATGTACATGGGTGGGTAGGGTGTTAAATCCCTTCGCATGCAACATCTCGTATAATTTTGGTTGAAGTTCACTTAAGGTAAGTTCAATTAACCATAAATTATACTTCAATGTCGCATCCTCGAGATTTAATTCACATAGTAGATGTTTAGAGTATGTTTTATTATGGAATGGAAAACCTTTATGTTCATGTTTATGTGTGAGTACTTAGGGAATTGGTTTTTGGAACAAAATAAAAACAAATCACATCAGTTTTTTATATTATATGGTAACCATCAAAAGGTTATCACTTGGTAACAATGAAATGGCACTTGGTAACAATCAAATAACGAAGCAGTTTAAGAACAGAAGATTATTTTACAGGTTTATGTATTGATTATGCCATCAGCAAACGCCCTGTCTTTTACAGATTCAATATTAGATTGGTTGTAAAATTTTGCAAAATATAATATTGTGTTACTAGTCCAGCCAGCGGTCTTTTTTATTATTTCCATTGAGACGCCTGATCTGAAAGCCGCTGACGTGAATGCATGCCTAGTACTTTAGGCAGTGAACATATTTACATCCACGCCACTATCACTAACCGTTCCTTTAATTCAGCGGCTGATGGACTGCGAGGTACAATTATTATTGTGTATTGGTTTTTTACCCGACTGCGTGACGCAAAGGAGGGTAATGTGTTTATTATAAGTTTGGATTAAATTGTCGCAATTATAAGTGTTTCTAAGTGGGTAAAATTTTTCTATATAGGAAGTTCAGTGTTTTTGCTAGACATAAGATTGCTTGTTAGTATGGAAAGGTAGTATCAAGCGGGGATTTTTTATCTGTTTGGTGTTGAAGTGTAGATCTCCCCCTCGCATCGGAAAAGTTTAGGAAATGCATACCTTTTTTTTACGATTTTTTTAAATTCTTTTTTTGAGGTTATGTTTTGTTAGATTTTTTGATAAATCATCTACCTGGTTTAAGAGGGGAGGGAGGAGACCCCCCCTGTACCACTCGTCGTGGTCATAGTTAACGGAGACCTTGAGGAGTCCGGAGACCTTGAGGAGAGGAGTTATTTAAAAAAAAATAACCACGAAGGGGATAGTGGGGTCTGTTCGCTCGCTTCGCTCGCTCTCTCGACCCCGCCATCCCCTTCTAACCTAACCTGTCCGAGTCGGGGTGCCCTAAGTCCCGAGCTCGCTTCGCTCGCTCTTGCATCCGTTAAGTTACACACGCGTCACTTCACTTGCACAACTTGCTGCTCGCAGCGGACTTGATTCAGAGGATGAAGACATGATGGCAGGTATTCAAGGTTGTTCTCAAGCGCGAGTACAGACACAAAATGGCTGCCAATGCGTTTGCGACTCGTTTCACCATCTTTTAAATTGTCACCAAAATTAAAAAAATTCATAGTTTTTCACCCAAAACAAGGTCAATTCACTGTGAAATTGTTAAACCCAAATAAATCAACGAATAATAATGTGAATTTTCAAAAAAGAATAAAGTGCGCGTCTAATTATTATTTGCAAAATCAAAAGGCATAAAGAATAAAGTGCGCGTCTAATTATTATTTGCAAAATCAACAGGCATAATTAAAACTCCCTAAAATAGCAACACCTTCTGTCAAAATTACGTCTAAAGCAATAAAATAATGCAAAAGTTGAGGTTATATTTATCAAAGTTTGATATTTTTTATTTCTAAAAGTATTTATTTCCTAGACTTGAAACTTCGTGAGATTGGTCAAGATAATAAGCACTGTCCACAAAAAAAATCAAGAGTCTACTACGGATCCCGTTTATAAAAGACGAGCCTATATTTCTTCAATTGGAATTTTTCGCCATATGTACGATTTCTTGACAATATTGCGCACAACAGAGTAAGCTTTTTCCACATGTAATGGGATGGGGTTCCCTGGGAGGGGGTAATAAATTATTCTAATTAAGTTTGAAAAACATTATTTTAGAATCAATTACGTTACTGAATAAGGAGAACCATGGTTGGCTAGCTGGCCAATACGGGACGATAACTATGTCAGTGGCTTTGTTGTTCAGAATTTACTTTAAGCATTTTATTACAGAAGCAAATTGTGGGAAGACATAGTCGAAGTAATTGTTCCAAGGCATTGTAAATGCGTCTATATCATAGGCATCTGGGTCACGTTTCCAGGATAAATATTGTGTGAATTGTTTGTTAAAGCGCGGTGCAAACAAATCATTAACAGGTTTACCGAATTTTTCCGTAATAAATTTAAATAATTGTGAATCTAACTCCCATTCGGTATCAACATCTAGAATCTAGGTCCACGTCAGTGTTCTCCCTGGATTTAATATACGATGAGTAAATAAATACATTTTATTGTTTTATTGTACCACTGCCACATTTGCCAAGTGATATCATTTAAATGAGGGAATTGTGTGCCACCCATTTTGTTGAGATAAGCAATGACAATAGTATTATCTAAGAAGAACATTTGCATTTGTTTTGTTTTTGCAACAGGCGTTTAGGCCCATCAATGCTGCCAGTAACTCGAAGTGAATGTGGTATTTTCTTTCTTTCATTGACCAAAGGCCTCTAGTAATTTCACTTGCCTCCTCATTCACAGGCTGCCCCCCATCCTGTGAGTGAGGAGTCTTGTGAATATTTCCAATTGGAAGGAGTAATCACGAAGTTTGTTCATATTTCTGTGCGACATTTGACTCCACCAAGTGAAGTCTTCTTGTGAGAGAGTACAAACAGTCATTTTGTATCATAGTTGTCATTTTACTTCAAATTACTAAACATTTCTCCCGTTCTAGCCGTTTGCAATATACCTAGCCATATGCAATGGCTGGACACGCTGCTGATAACGTACCGATTAGTTTTGCAAAATCTCTGATAACTACAGTATCTATGCGGCGGCGGTATTTATGGATTAGCTCCTTTATTCTTTGATTTTTTTCTTGTAGGAGCTGTAAACATATGGACTGTGAGTTGATGAGAATTCCTAAGAATTTGCAAATCTGATTTGGTATGAGATAACTTTTTTCTAAGTTTATCGTGAACCATGGTTGGGGTGGTGGTACTTTTATGGTGTACATAATAGAGAGTATTCTATTCTATTTTATAACTTAACATAATTTATCAAATGTTTTTATTACTGAATTTACAGTCCGGAGACATGAGTCGTAAGTATTTCCTATGCAAATAACGTGATCCGAATCAGATGCTACGAGTACTGTATGGCATTATTGTACCTCAAACAAGACACAACAGAGGGCTAATTGCGTAACACACTATCAGTAGGAATCGGTTTCAATTTGACAGCTCAACAACATTCATTGCGTTATTTACATTGTTGAGCAGACATTTTTTTCTACCGTAAGAAGCATTGGATTAGCAATATACTTCAAAATCATTCCGATTCCGATTCAAACTGTGTTACGCAATTAGGGTACAGGTTTGAGTAATTTTGTATTATACTAGTGGCGCCAGGCTGAGGCCCTAAGGTAGGCAATTGAATAACGGAATCACATCACACTAATATTACCTATAAAGGTGAAAGTTTGTGAGTGTGTGTGTGTGTTTGTTACTTCTTCACGCTCAAACGGCTGGACCATTTTTTATAAAAATTTGTATGGAGGTAACTTACACCTTTTATTATCATATAGGCTACTTGCTACTTTTTATCCCGATATACCCACGGGATCGAGACTTACGCGGGTGAAACCGCGGGGCGCAGCTAGTCTCAAATTTCTATGTGAGATATGTTTAAGCATTAAAAGTAAGATTCTTTTAGGTCTATTGTTGCCATTATTTATTAATAATTTTGATACGGTACGTATATCATCCATTTTAAAATGTTGGGCTGGTAAGAACTTATTAAGGGTGTTCAGATTTAAGATAAATCTATAACCGCCCATATTCTTAGGCTTTAAGAATACCGGTGAAATAAACTGTTGTGGTAGATCAGAACATTTTAGAAATTGTCCCTATATCAATAAGTTTGAATATTGCAAATTCCATTTCTTCATTGTGGTTCATCGATATTTCTATTTTTTTCAACAGAACTTTGATATGCGTCATAAGGCGATGAGCTTAAAGATCCGAAACAAAAAGAAAGTTACTTTCAGGATAGTCTCACGTACTACCTCATTGAGAAAGTAGTTATTGTATTTCTGGATAACATCGCGTGTTACCATTAAGAAATACCATTTTGTTATCAGGATAACATCAGGTGTTATCTGATTAACATAACGACAGAGTTATAGGTCTTAAAAATAAATAAACGCCTAAAATATTCTTCGTCACGTACATTTTTTCGTTTCCCATGACTAATTTTCACTTTATTAATACTTTTTGCAATGAAAATATAAAGATTTTTAAGGATGTAGATTGAATTATTGAAAAACACAGCGTAACAGTGCAACACACGAAGAACGAATGAGATTTGGGTGACAGTTGACAGATGACACAGACTAGTAATTTTTTTTTTTAGTCTCTCAACAATGTGCAGTGTAGTACATTATGGAACGTTACTACTATGTGCATTAAATCTCGAGGATGCAACATTGAAGTATAATGAATAGTATGATTCTTTAATGTTTATTCGATTTTACTTAGCAATATCTATGTACCAAGTTGTTTCTAAACAATTCTCGGAACTTTCAAGCGAAGTTGATATTTTATCAACTCTACGTAAAGATAACAAGTAAACACTTACTAAATTCCTAAATTATCTTATTATGTTTTAAAACAGTTCCACTATATGAGATTTGTTTATTAACACTCCCAAAAGAAATTATTAAGCCAAAATTGTATGACGCTCTGTGATTGGTGGATACTAATATCTTATCAGATCTTACTTATAACATTATAAATAAACACTAGCTATATTGCTAAACTATCTCATTAAGTTTTAAAGTAGTCTCACTACATAAGTTTTGTTTATTAATAACTATGCTAATAGATATTCAGCCAAAACTTTAAGGTGCTCTGTGATTGGTCGAAAACGGCGGGCAAAGTTGGAAATTTGTGAATACTATAAAAGGGCATGTATCCAGCAGCTCGGCGGACTCGTTACGCTAGCTGTCTAACGGTAAAGACCTGGTCACCTGGTGTCTGCCGTAATATTAAGCTGCTAAGGAGATTCCCCGCCACAAAGAGATAGTACACTATAAAGTGGAAACTCTGGTCGGCAGGCCAAAGAGAGCTGGTACGCCCTGTAACGCGGAAGCTCTGGCCAAATCATCCAGCGACCCTTTATGCTAGCTGTCCAACGGTAAAGACTTCGTGTCCGCCGTAATTATTAAGCTGCAAAGGAGTTCCACCGCCATTGCCACTAGGACACAGTATACACCACAAAGTACTGGCCCAAGAGAGCCGGTACGCTGTAAAGGAAGTCTCTGCACAAAATAAATAAAGATGATATTTACTTTTCTAAAACCATATTTCTTAGCTATTCTGTGTAACTTAATATGTGTAAAATGTAATATGGTTATTTGCAGTTCGGTACTGATCAGTTCGGTACTGATCAGTTCGGTACTGATCAGTTCGGTACTGATCAGTTCGGTACTGATCAGTTCGGTACTGATCTAATTAATAAGTACCTAAAGTATAAAATGTGTACCCGATTGTGAAAATAGTCTAACTTATAAGGTGCCCGTCCTATTTAATTGTGAAAATAGTGTAACTTATAAGGTGCCCGTCCTATTTAATGTAACTTATGTGATTTTGTGATCTAGTATATGAAAGTTAAAATGATATCCGTATATTATTAATTTATTACAAGATATACCCATACAGGTACTAGGTGTCATTTGAGTTAGCTAAAAGTAGGTTCAATTCCTATTCTTAACCGACTTCCAACAAGGAGGAGGTTTTGTGTTCGGCCATTTGAGTTAGCTAAAAGTAGGTTCAATTCCTATTTTTAACCGACTTCCAAAAAGGAGGAGGTTTTGTGGTCGGCTGTATGTTTGTTTTTAATATCTAATTGCAATATATTTGAGAGATTAAATTCATTATACGAGTAATATCAATAATCCTTTACACTCAAAGGGGTAAATTGTTGAAACATCGTTTTTGACTACTTCTATTATTGGACTTATAGGTTATTAATACCAATTTTCAAGTTATTCAAACCAAGCAGTAAAATCCTCCCTTGTAAGTTAACTATCCCTTTTCACCCCATTAGGGGCAGATTTTCAAAAAACCTGATACAAGTTATTGCATATTTTTTGTTTTCAGTATAGATACTGAGTTTCTAGTTAATCGGACCACGCGTTAAAATTCTTCCATACAAACTATGATATCCCCCAATCCCCCCTTTAGAGGGTAGTTTAAAAAAAACAACAAATTAAAAACTTTATAAATTACTTAGGTTAGTATTCGTGCTAAGTTTCAGGTTTATTAACTCAAGATTTTTTTTTTTTTTCATACAAACAAAATCCTCCTTTTCACACCCTTAAAGGTCGAATTTCCGAAAACTCCTTCTTAGCTGATGCCTACGTCATAATTAGGAGTTAATCAAGCCACACAGTAAAATCCTCCCATGTAAAATTCCTACCCCTTTTCACCCCGTTAGGGGTCAATTTCCGAAAAACCCTGGTTAATTTTATTCTTTATTTTTGGTTTTCAGTATATATACTGAGTTTCGAGTTATTCGGACCGTGCGTTAAAATTCTTCCATACAAACTTTGACATCCGCCAATCCCCCTTTAGAATTAAAAACAAAAAATATGTCACACTTTATAATTTACCTAGGTTAGTAAGCTTGCTTGCTTGTTTGTTGTTGCTTGGGTTTGCTTAGGGTAGTGGCTTATATGGAGCATGGCTCTGAAATAAGCGATATATTATTATTAGTATTCGTGCCAAGTTTCAGGTTTATTAACTCAGGGAATAAGATTTATCCCCCTTTTTCACCCCTTAACGGTCGAATTTCAATTTCGAAAAAACCCTTATTAGCGGATACCTATAGTTTCCAACCATAAGCCGAAATATTAGTGATTTTAACTTAAAAAATAAACTTTTATTAAAAATAAAGTGTATCACCCCTTAAGGGTTGAAATTCTAACAACACCGTTGCGTTAGCTTCCAACCATAAGCCTAGATAATAAATTTAGTGATTTTTACTTTGAAAATTAAGAACTTTCCACACACAACTTCATCCCCCTTTTTAACTTTTCTGGGGTGGAATTATCAAAAACGCTGAGACACGTGTACATAAATTTTCAATCGTAAGCCTATACACCAAATTTGAAGATCCTAACTTCAAAACTGACGGACTTTCATATAAACTTCCATCCCCTATTTTACCCTTTTAGGGGTGGAATTCTCAAAAATCCTTTCTTAATGGATACTTCCTCTTTACAAAGAACACACCCTCCAAGTTACATGTCTCTAAGACCAGCGGTTTAGGCTGTGCGTTGATATATCAGTCAGTCAGTCAGTCAGGACTTTGAATTTTATATATATATAGATAGATATAACAACTCTGTAACAATAGTCTGACAAATAAATGGACTATTACTATTTTAATTTTTAGGTACAAACCCTAAAAAGTAAGTTGGAGCATAAAATTTCCTTCGAGATGTGAAGGTTATCGTTTTGCGATTTGTAACTTTTCTCGTACTCAAACCCCTGTTGGTCCGGTCAGGTACGGTTGAGTTGTTTTATCCTTACTCGTATAAGAAACAGGAACGATTGGCATCAACGAAAGTTTTTGTTAAGATTGCCCATTTTCTTGCTGAGTCAAGGTTAAAGGCGCTCCTCCACAACAGAATAGTATAAAATACTCTTTATTATGTACACCATAATCATCTCCTGGATGCGGGAAGCACAGAACCGGTCGAAGTGGCGGTGCTTGGGGGAGGCCTATGTCCAGCATTGGACGTCTTTCGGCTGAAATGATGATGATGATGATGTACACCATAAAAGTTACAGATATAAATGTTGAAACAGCAGCACGTAGGTAGCAGGTACGAATGCGCGGCTGGCAAACAAGAACCGCGCAGCACGTGGAAAACGTCTTCGTCCACATCCTACGTAGCGTGGACGGTCCACTTTAAGCTTCGAGTCAGTTTTTGTATTTTGATCTGTATCCGAATACTGTAAAGTTCATAATAGAAAACCTGATTTTACAATTGAGTCTCAGACCAGACCGACCAGATCGACCTTGTTAGACTTTTGGGGTAAGACAAAGAGACAAAATCACACAGCGAACGGGTGCGGGTCGGGCGCGGGTTGGATTGGGAGTACGGATGTAACGGATGGTCGCCAACACCGACCCGACCCGCAAACGTTCTATGTGTATGTACGGGTGCGGGTCGGGCACGGGTTGGGTCGGGAGTACGGATGTAACGGATGGTCGCCAACACCGACCCAACCCGCAAACGTTCTATGTGTATGTACGGGTGCGGGTAGGGCACGGGTTGGGCACGGGTTGGGCACGGGTTGGGCACGGGTCGGGTCGGGAGTACGGATGGTCGCCGACACGGTTCTATGTGTATGTACCTCAGATTATCTTCTTTCTATAATCTGAGGTATGTACGCTGTCTCTTACCCTTGGACGTTTGTGTACAATTAATAATATAATTATATTCTATCATTATACATATTCTCTCATTGTGTCTTTGCTGGTAATAATACGTTTTTGTTCACTGACCTTTTGCTTCAAGTTCGCGGTGGTTCCCCAGCACGTATACACCTGAAACATCGTGCTAGGATTATTTAATGGATCAATGATTTTGATCAGTGCGTGTGGTAAGTGTTCGGAGTATCTTGTACCATTTTCATTGAAGCCAGTCTTTTGGTAATGTCTAGGAGACACTACAAGTTGGTTGGATAAGTGAGTACGTGTTTGTTAGAATTATTTTCTTTCTCAAGTAGGTATCTCAACTTTTATAATGAAACGACTCTAAAAATGTTGGGACTTGTCTAGCGGATGTCGGTATAGGGAAGTGTATCTAATAGTAGGGATATTAAGCTGAAACATTCAGATCCGGAGGATAGGAAAGTTAAAAATGAATTTGATGAAAATTCTTTGTTTCTAGGTAACATTAAATTAATGGAAAAGCGTTTGGCGAACAAGCGATAATAGAACACGCAAGCAGGAGCCGCTCGGAGGGAGTCCATCCTCATCGATAACGATTTTTTCTTTTTTACATGAACTATCACTCCATAAACATGTACAAGTTTATGGAGTTACAGTATGGTTCTACAGTAGCTTCAGGGTCCGGCCGACTTTACAAAAATAGCGGGAGGCTATTTGCGAAGACAAAGGGACTAAACGGTGATATCTATCGCACAGTTAATGGAATCCTATGATGTTCCGCGAGGAGCCCCCTCCCTGCAGCTGCACCACTGCGCCGCGCCCCCGCCCGCGCCCCCGCCGCCCCGCGCCCGCCGCCCGCCGCCCACGTACTCGACCTCACACACCAACACACATCACACCAACTACCTGCCTCTCATTACTTGACATTACATTACATTTAGACTCGCCTTCGAACTTCACATTTATTAGTCTGCTCTAAATAGTTGAGGAGTGAAACTACTGAGCTACAGAATCTAACTGAAATTCTAATACTCGATGTGCATACAAGCAGTACGTCGTGGGGAGCGGAGGGCGCGGGTGCTGGGGAGGTGCAGTGGGGGGGGGCGGCCGGGCCCAGTGCCGTGTGTCCGGCGCCGGGCGCCGCGCCACAGGTACATGTGGCTCTGGGCCATCGAGCCTTCGGGAGTCCGGGACGCGTATGTGCCTACCGTTGCTCTATGATGCTGATCTATATGGATCCTTGTGATGAGCATTCGCTGGCAAGATCATAAAAACACCTAATTTTAAACTTAATCATATAATAATTCAAATAGCTGATTAGTTTTGAATTTCGGATCATTTTAATGGTACGTTCTGGCTGATAGAGCAACTGCAGGCGTCTTTGTATTTATCGACCGCGTGTCCTAGTTGTCGATGTTCATGATAGGAGCCGCGGCACGACGCGGCGCGGCGCGGTGGTGCGTGGGGGTATCGATCGCGCGTGGGGGGGCTCACCTGCGGGCTGGCCGGCGGCGGTCGGCGCGGGGGCGACACCTCAGCACGGCGCGGCGCGCCGGCCGCGACTGACGCCACCCGCCGCCCATCGATCGCCCTCCCCCTGCGCCACCCGCGCCCGTCCCCCGCCCGCCTCTTCATTCACTGCTGTATTGACCCGGCGCGCGCTGTCTACGCGCCCTCCGTCGATATTGTTCCGGTTTGTTTCACTACGCCTACGCCAACGCACCGGTTTCTGATCACCACTACAGAACTGCGTGAACCGCTGGGCGCACGTCACAGTGCACGGTTCAAGTTGCGTATAGGTACAGTGCTCCTAAAAGATTTACTTCCACACTGTAGCATCAGCAGCACCAGCATGCTAGTTTAGGTGTGTTGACTGTGCTTCTGCGTGACTTCGTGACTCGTCTCGTCGCTCGCCCTCGCTTTCCCGCCACTCGCCACTCGCCCGACGCACACTGATCGATCCTGAGGCGCCGCGGGTGGCTCGCACTCTATTGTTTCTTGACTTATCAGCACGAATACGTGTCAGCTCGGTTCAAAAGGATTATTGAGAAATTATGATCAGTGACCCATTTATTAGGTGACATTGAATAATTTAAAATGAATCCTTTGGTATCTGCGATCCTCTGTAGCGATGAAGGCTTGACGCAACATTATTGTATTCATCGCAACATTTCGGTAAGACTGCAACCAGTTAAGGGGTACGCTCGGAATTTTATTTTGAAATTTCCATTCCCAGAAGTACCTCCGTAGCTGAATTGCTATTAGCTTAGCTTAGCTTAGATGATAAAATGCTACCCGTGAGAATTATAAATATTTTATCATTCTCACGGGTAGCATTCTATGGAAAAAGTTTTTAACTGAAATTTTTACTTACGTGAAAGACAACTCCTTTTGAAGTACTTCTTGGTTCTTTTACCAACTGTCTTTCTGCAACCTAGCGAAAGCTCCACCCAGATCGAGGCTGAACTTGCTCGGACGAGTAAACAAGATTATTTTGATCGATATGTTCCGGAAACAAATGGGACTGCATCTCCATTAATCGTGTTACAGCGAGGAGGCCGTGGGGCGCGCGCGGTGTGGGTTGGAGGGGGAGCAGTGTATTACAACGGATGTATGCCATCGTTTTATTAGATTTTGTTATTCAACCTGTTTATTTCATTTTTTTTTTTCAATCAGCTACAATATAAAACATAGAAACAATAAATACACAAAACGTAAAGACAATATTGCAGCCCACAACGATGTTCACGGATTAACTATAGGATACATAACAGTGAAAATAATCGCTAGGGTTACAAATACAATTTTTATTTTTTCTAACTTTACTAAATTGAATAACGTGTTTATGATAATTATAAAGGTAATATGTATTCTTTTTCATTCAAAGACTTTGCCTCTGACGTGCTGCGTTAAATTGGATCTTTCCTGTGACGAGTAAAGGTTCTGATGAAAAAGTTACTTGCTTCTATAATTCTGCCTGAAATAGAGATTGGTTTTTCTATAGAAACTCAGAAAAAGGACAAAGCACCCGGACAAGACAAGCCTAGGTAACAAATGAAATATTGAAGTCTCTATCAGAACCCTTACCACTGCCACTGGAAATCATGTTCAATAACATTCTAGAAAGAAGAGAAACTCCAAGGCAATGGTCCGAATCCTCGACAACTCTCCTTCACAACCAGGAGACAGACGTGACCTTAGTCCTTCACAAACAGCAGACAGACGTGACCTTAGTCCTTCACAAAGAGCAGACAGACGTGACCTTAGTCCTTCACAAACAGCAGACAGACGTGACCTTAGTCCTTCACAACCAGGAGACAGACGTGACCTTAGTCCTTCACAAACAGCAGACAAACGTGACCTCAGTAACTATAGACCAATTAGCCTTATGACAAACATAATTATATAAAAGTAAAAAATCTATTATAATAAGTACTTACAAGAACCTCCGCCTTAATATTGAGTCTCATGGTAGGTCTCAAGACTAAAAAGACTGCCTAGCAACCTAACAAAAAGTACAGAAATCCCACCAAAAACATTTCATGTAAAATGTTGCCAAGACGACCACATAAGGTTTGCCCTGTGAAAAAGATATCTCATGTAGAGCCAAGCTTCTGAATCTACACGGCCTAATTCTACCAAGCCTAACTTCACAAATTCTACATATCAGTAAAAATATATGGCTTGGCCGTTTCGCTACCGTCGTGGAGGTGATGCGAATATTTAGTGTCTGAAGTAAGTAACGAAACCCAAAATAACACTGTCTTAAAGAAATTTATCTAGATCTGCCAACCATAAAAGGTTTTGGAAGTTCGATTATCAAATTGTAATTTCAATTATTACTTGTCTAGGCGGTTGGTGACGAGTTTTAACCGGCATCAGTGTTAATAGGACAGAATTTTATCTAACTAGGTACCTTTTGTTACTAATGAAGGATAATGAGAAATTGTTCTTTATCAATTGGAACTTTACGTGTATATGTTGAGGAAGACGCGACCATAGTCAGGGGTGGTTTGGTAGTCTATACCAAAGAGCATTACTCAGGCCATATCTTCGTTGACGGAAGTGCACGAATTAATCCAATTATAGAATAACACTTACATCAAGGCTGTTATAAAATTATTAATATTAAAGCACCTGTATTTGTTGGGTACGTATTTGAATATCGAAGATTAAAATACCTACTGTTAAAATATCGACGTTCAAAACATCGAAAATGGTAATATCGAACGACCATAAAACCGCAAATTAAAATAACGAAAGTTTATAGTATCGAATGGTTAAATAATCACGTCCAATATATCTAAAATCTAAATATCTACAAAAGTTACATCGAAAGATCCAAATATCGAAATACAGATTACCGAATGTCCTAAATATCGAAGTACAAACTATCGAACGTCCTAAATATCGATAGGTACATATATTATTTAAACATCGAAAATTAATATACCTACGTGTAAAAATGGGTTAATTTTCAACATTTAATACATTCATTAATATTCACCCCAAAAATACGTACAAGTTAAAATATCGAACAAATTTTGATATAAGTAGTGGAAAGAGGTTGCTTCTGCAACGTCTCCGGCGCTACGGGAAGTGCAACCCCTTCGCCCTTACAGCGGGCGGGGGTTGCCCTCCCTTCGCGCCTCCAGATTTTTATATACACTCTAGGGGTAACAGCCAAAAGACTATACGTAAATTCGGGGTGCCCCAATTCGTTTTTGGAACCATTTCGACCTATTTTATCCATGAAAATCAGTGTCTAGTTTACAAGTATAGGTCAATCGTGAAGGTATTATTTAGGTCTTTAAATTTGTCAATATGTTGTGCTACTAAAGTTAGTGACAGAAACGTATCGCTGCAAAACTGACTCCACGTAGTCTTGTCTGCCCTACCCCTAGAGTGTAATTTAGAATCGCGTAGGCGCAGAGGGGCGAGGCAGCCCGCGAGCTGAGGTGCAGGTGGTTTTAACACCCGCGTGGTGAGCGTTTAGACCATATGCGACGTTAAGCTCGCGTGGGACTGCCGGAGCCCTGCAGCGCCGAAGCCGTGACAGAAACCATGATTGCTTGCATGTTGCATGATTGCTGCATGCTTGTTTTCTAGATGGTAATCAGTTACTAGGTGGGTTACAAAAAAACCTACATTTATGAATACACTCATACTGCCTATATAATTTTTTTTCGGTATTTCAACTAGTAGGTATGTTTAACGTAGATATTATGAACTTAGATGTATTAAATGTTGATATTTTGAACTTAGGCATAATGTTATTCGATATTTTGAATCATTCGAAATTTTAATCACTCGGCATTTCAATCTTCGACGTTTTAAGCGTAGGTATAACAATTTTCGACATTTTGATATAATCGATATTAAAATTTTCGAGTTTTGAACATTGGTATTTTAAACGTAGGTATTTTTATCTTCGATATTCAAATACTTACCCGTATTTGTTACTTTTTAACAACAGTCCCTTTAAACTCCAAGCTGATACTTTAATAGCCAGGGTCCGCCCCTAAGACGACCCACTGATCAAATCCCGTAGTAGAAACTAAAAACTCTCAATCGATACGATATTAAAATCGGACATATTTATGTATAAAATGTTTTGCTCAGAATTTGAGTGAGATCTTGCTCTGTACGACTCAACATTGGATACTGAGCTGCGTACAGATACAGATGCCAGCTGTTTGGGATCTTTAATCTACAAAGAATCTTTTAAAAAAAAATAACCCAATCCAAACCATGATAGTATAAATATTAACAAAAAAAAAACTTTGTGATTAAAAACCATGCATGCGTTACATAAAAAAGTACAAGGTGACACAAGTTTAGTTATTCAAAAAAAAAGCTAGGTGGCTTTGTAAGGCCAACCATGATGATTTGGGCCATTTCGGTTTAACCAAAAACCTTTGAAGGCGATGGAAATGGACTGTATATGTATTTGTGGTTGGTGGAATGAAATAAAACTAAAGCTTAGTGTGATAGAAGGATTTTAGTGGAAAATAGGAAAAAATATAACAAAAATAATGGAAACGCAAACCTTAACCTTTGACAGATACAAAGCAGAGAGAAAGAAAAGAATAACATTCATAAAAAATATAAAAACCTATTAAAAAGTTTACCATGACCAAGGAGTTTGCAACATTCCACCACCTTGTGCACGAAAGTGCACAAACTACTAGTTGGTTCTAGGTGGAAAGCCTTACAAGCTTCTTGGTTGGCCGACGAAGCAAGCCACCTGAAGTGGCTACGTCCACCACCCTTACTATACCATCCTTGCCAGGAAAGGTTGCAGCAATGCGGCCACGTGGCCAAGTTCCACGAGGTAAATTTTCATCAACTAGGAGGACAATGTCCCCAATATTGAGAGACTGCTCTCTGCTGACTCCAATCTGTCGCGGCTGCATAGTGGGCAAAATTTCTCTTATCCAGCGATGCCAAAAATGGTCAGCCAGTCGTAGTGCTTTCCGCCAATCTGATCGTCTTAATAGGTCCCGGTCATCCAGTGTTGAAGGAAGAATTTGATTGGACGATGAGCCGAGTAGGAAATGGAAAGGAGTGAGCGTCTCTTGCTCTTCGTGACAAACTGAAACATGACTAAGTGGCCGAGAGTTGACAATAGCTTCGGCTTCTAGCAATAGGGTCACGAGCACTTCTTCCTTCGGTGCTTTTTCATGCAGGGTGGCATTTAATGCTACTTTCACGCTGTGGACCAGCCTTTCCCAACATCCACCAAAAAACGGAGCGGCGGCGGGGATAAATTTCCACTTGACACCTCTATTTGCGGCGAAATTTTCAACATCAGGATGGTAAAAATCACGTAGTATTTGGTTTGCACCAACAAAACATGTGCCGTTGTCCGAATATATCGTGTCGGGAGTGCCTCTTCTCGCAATAAAACGACGCAGGCTCATTATAGCAGAATCCGCCGTCAGAGAATGCACCAATTCTAAGTGGACGGCTCTGGACGTCATGCAAGTAAAAAGGGCAATATAACGTTTTTCTCTCCTTCGGCCAATGGAGGTGATGATGGGGCCAAAATAGTCCACGCCAGTATGAGTAAATGGACGGCGATGGTGAGCAAGGCGTTGTGCCGGGAGATCCCCTGTCTTACGACTGATTGGCTTTGCCTTCTTAATTTTGCAGAACAAACATTGGTGGGCCACACTTCGGACAGTGCTGCGCATGCGTAAGATCCAGAATTTCTGTCTCAACTCATTAATTACAGTTTCATTATTTGGCATGACCTGCCCTGCGGTGAAAATACTGTATCAGCAAACGGACGACATGGTGGCGACCATCTAATAAAATAGGGCGTTTCACATCGGCGCTGACGTTTTCAACTGCTCTAATTCTTCCGTCGAAACGTAGCAAACCGTCTTCTCCCATCATGGGTGAAAGCTTCAATAAGGGACTAGACTTGGGCAACGGAACGTCTTGAATGATGGAGTGAATTTCTACTGAAAACATCTCTGACTGTAAGTGTTGTAAAATATGCTTTTCTGCGGCTTCCATGAATTCAGCTGACAAGGGCAATAGAGTGGTGGACGCTAATACAGTCGCACAACGGCAATCTCTAACAGCGGTGTTAGGGTCAGTGAGCCTAGTACGGTCCAAAAGTGAGCGAAATTTGGCCGCAGCCTGCAAAACGCGAGCAGTAGCGCGGCATAAACGTAGCCAGTCACTAAAACGACTGAAATCTGCTGTAATAACGAGATGAGCAACCACAAGTTCGGGTAATCGTTTACGTTCCTCTTGAACCATAGGCTGGCCATCGGGTTCTACAGGCCAATCCCCTGCATCTTTGAAAAGAAATGGAGGCCCCGTAAACCACCTGTGATTGGAATTTAAATGAATGAATCGAGTACCATCGTCGGCAACGTTCAAGTCAGTTGGGACCCATCGCCAATCTTGTACGCGTGACGTTTCAGTTATTTCGCCGATCCGATGGGCCACAAAAGGCTTGAACGTACGAGCGTCACTTCTGAGCCAACCAAGGACTGTTTTTGAATCCGTCCAAAGGAAAGTGCGGATTGTTTTTTTTTTGTGAAATTCCTTGATGGTGACAGCAAGGCGAGATGCAATCAAAGCAGCTTGTAATTCTAAACGCGGAATGGATGTCGGTTTCAATGGTGCTACTCTCGCTTTACTAGCAATGAGGACGAGCTTGATGGAACTGTTGGAATAAACGAAACGCCAAAAGGCAACACAGGCATAGGCAAGCTCGCTCGCATCGGCAAAAACATGAAGTTCCCTGTATTCTCCCCACCTCAAAACCTCTGCGGGTGGAAATGGTGTGTCCCAGTCAATATTTGATCTCCAAGCCTCTTGAAGTAGTATGCGGCCCTTAATAACTATTGGCCCGAGTAACCCCAGCGGATCATAGACTTTCATAAGGTGGGACAAAACTTCAAGCCTTGATAGCGAAGGGCTTGATATGTCTGACGCATAGTCAGACCATCTCAATTTCAATAAAGGGTTTAGTTTTCCTAAAACAAGATGGAAAATCTCAGGCGCATGTAAATATTCCCGATGGTTGAGATATTTCATTGTCGCTAAACTATTGTGAACCCTATTGGATATAACACCCAGCTCTTTAAGGTCGGCACTTAGACGTGGCAACTGTTTTAGTACCTGAACTTCCCCGAAGACTATCATCTCTGGGCACGCAAAGCTACGCTCGAGGGCATGCATGATATCGTCGGGATCCTCGGCAGAGATGAGCAGCGACGCGACAGCTTCGCGTGCAGGGCCGCGGAGCGCGCTCTGTAAGCGCGCAACATTCTCTGCGGGGGTAAATGAAGGCTTGGTAGTATCAAATAGCTTCTTGAATTGAAGCCACTGTGGTGCATTGCCAGTAAATGCGAAGAGCTCTATTTTCGGTTTTGGTGTAACTTGTGTAGCGGCCAAAGATTTGGCTGCTGCGGCAGTGTCTGCAATTGCTTGCAAAAGAAAAGGAGAAAACTGATTACAAAGAACAGGCGCATTGTGGCTTTGTCCTTCGGGGCCCACGACAGAGGGTTGCGGCTCGGTGGCGGCAAACCCGGGCGCTTGGGGAACGAAACCGGCCTTACAGTTGAGGTGTGCTGCTAACGATGGAGCAGTAGCCTGAGTGCCCGTTAAATGGGCAGGCTGTGAGACCTCCTGTTTGCTATCCTTGTTGTTTTCGTTGTTTCCATGAATAAATGAAATATTTTTTACCCACGTTTGCGTCCTTTTTTGGCTCGTAGCACTTTGCTGACTTCGCCTACTACCTTCAAACTCCGCCTCCGCATCGATCTTTTCAAGCTCGGCGCGATACTCGGCTTCTTCGACCTCCGCAATTGCTTCATATTTTCATATTGACGGCGCTTGTAGGCGGCTTCCGCAGTGGCCCTACGCGCTTTTACGGTAGAAGACGCGCTAGAGTTTGACTGCGCAGAGCGCATACTGCTTGCGCCTTCATCGCCAGTAGCTTGAATTTTGATTGATTTATCTACGTGCTACTTTTCGACTAATGAAGATGACGAAAGTGGTGGAGAATGAGGCGGTGAAGTGTGAGGATCCAAACTACGAGACGACATTGCTTTTATATAGCTTTAGACTTACTACGTGTATTCATATATATAGCGATAAAAGAAAATGAAATGAAAACTACGAACTTACGTGAAAATGTAAACCGTCGAAGGACCAAAATGAAGGCGATGGAAATGGACTGTATATGTATTTGTGGTTGGTGGAATGAAATAAAACTAAAGCTTAGTGTGATAGAAGGATTTTAGTGGAAAATAGGAAAAAATATAACAAAAATAATGGAAACGCAAACTTTAACCTTTGACAGATACAAAGCAGAGAGAAAGAAAAGAATAACATTCATATAAAAACCTATTAAAAAGTTTACCATGACCAAGGAGTTTGCAACAACCTTCTAAGTAAATATTGGTTTTCTAAATTAAGACGATAACAAAAAATAAATATTTTGCTTCTTGTAATAGACTGTACACATAACAAAGATAATGCGGCTAAAAAAAAAAAGCAAAACCATATTCCATACAATAAACTTAGATCGTTGAGGGCCGTTAGTACTAGTAGTATCAATTATATTTTAACCATAGTTGATAATTTTACAAAATACCTCACTGCTAGACTAAAACCTAATTCTCGAAAATTGATTCAGTGAGTGTCGGAGCACCGACTGGAATAATTTCACATCGAAACAATTTGGGGACTTTTGTTCTAGTAAGGGTATTAAACATGTGCTAAACGCGGTTGCTTGCCCTCGAGCGAGTGGCCAGGCGTGGCATGGATTCAACCAGGCGATTCCTGCGGCCCTGTCTACTCAAGTTTTGGAGGGAACGAACGTATATTATATTGGACCAGCAACTGTAAGGTACAGTGAATTAGCAACAGCACCATTATGTCGCGACAGTAATATCCCGTAGAAGATTTTATCCCCACCCATTTCTTAGAATATTGACGAAATAAGAATTAAAGCTTCTGATGGTATCGACAAAAATCAAAGACATGTGGAATGTGGCTATAAATCAAATCAAAATCATTTGTTTGCGTAAATAATAATATATATGAAAGGCATGTATTTCTGTGCTATTTAGAAAACATAGCTATCTTAGACCAATTTTCTGACTAATTATAAGAAAGTGATTGTTAAAAAAAAAACTACTTTTGTGGATTGTAGATTTGTGGAAACTTCTGGACGAAAAACTTCATCTCTCCAACCTGTCATGGCTGGATGTTGATGGTCGTAACTCTCATGATAAACGTCAAACATTTTCAGTTTTAATTTGGTGAAAAAAAGAATTGTTATTAATAAAATAAACATTCTTTACTGTATTCAGGGGTTCGTTTCCCAGGTTTTCTAACGCGTACATATTGTGGCCGGAGTCCTATACAAAAATAAAACGGCTCCTTTCAACAATAGTGCCAAATGTAAGAATGTACTACCTAAATTGATTGGTTCATATAAGGGAGCAAAATGTGTAGGTAATGTTAAATACGAAATTGTCAATTTGCCATGGTTCAATAGAAATAAAGGTGTGTGTGTGTTACCGTGGACCGATCCACGTTCAATCGTTAGTGATTGATAATTAATCCTCTGGTTCGGAATCTGATTCGTCAGACTTTAATGATTATAATTTAGAATTGGAAAAATAACTGTAAATACGAATTGCTATTCATTTATTTACAAAACGATTATTATCATTAGTTTTAACCCCATTGATATCGTGGTCGCGAGCGCGGCTGCTGAGTGTGGGGTTCTGGGTTCGATTCTCGGGTCGGGTAGGGTGTTTAATTTTTCCATTAGGAATTTCTCAGTACCAGGCTGTAGATTGGAAGTTGGAGGTGTGAGACACCACGTGCCTTGGAAAGCTCGTGAGGCCGTTGGTCCTGTGCCTGATCTCTACCTGATCGTGTCTGAACTGTGGGAGTAGGGGAGCAGAGAGTGCACCAGTGCTTGCGCACACACTTGTGCACTCAGTATGTCTGCTACGTGCTTGGCGGGTCTCCGTTGAGATTGGCCGCCGCCACCATGGCTGGGATTTATATTGCGTGCTTCGGAGTTAGCACGCCGTCGGATGGCCGAGTGTCGTGATTTTTTGATTTAATTTTAAAATAATAATTATTTTAATACTGAATTATAATATTATATTCACTGTTGCAACACTGTCAAAGAATAAATTATTAATGTTGTAACAAACTTTTAAGTGTATTTTCATTATGGCAACTAAATGTATTATTTTACTTTGGCAACACAGAAATAACGGTTATGATGCTATCGTTATTTCTGAGTGGGCGAAAAGTAATTTTAAGATTGTAAAATGTAGTACAGAGTCGTCGCGTCGGTCGTTTAGTTGTGAAACAGTGCAGTTGTAGGTAATAAAGTGTTAGCAAGAAAAGAGTGTGTAGCGTCGCTGTCAGGTATGAGCAGGATGAACGCTGTAAATAAATAATAACTTGTATAACTTGTCACGGATGTATGATTATGTTATTAGTAGATAATATGTGAATAACAAGCGTGTGAGTCATCAACCACTAGCAGCGGCGGCCGCGCAGCGAGCGAGCGGGACCCCTCCCGCTTCCTCGCGCCTCACTGGCTCGCCAGTCCGTTGGGTACGTAAAACGGGGTGAATAGGGATGCAGGGGTGAATCGGAACGCAACTTTAAAATGGATTTTAACCTTGAAATAATATTGTTTGTTGCCAACAAGGACACTTAATCGTTAATTATAATACAGGTAACACATTGTAGTTCTCTTTGGCAACAAAAGATGTTATTTCAACTTTAAAATCCATTTTAAAATTGCGTTCCGATTCACCCCTGCATCCCTATTCACCCCGTTTTACCCGGTACCGCCGGGCTATCCGCACGCTTTAGCTTCCGATGCCTATGCACTCGCGCGCGCTTGTTATAATCGCTAATATATGTACTCTACCTATCTACCTGCTACCTGTGCTTACGTTATTCTTATTGTGCTTCTCCTTGTGTAAACTTTCACCTTCTGTTCTTCTGACTGTATATGTGTACGTGTGTGTGGACTTGGATCAATATACTAAGCTAAGGGACATACCGGCTTTTACTCATCTCCCGTACGTACCCACTTCATTGGTGACCCCGGAAGAACACCATGAGTCAGCCACAAGGAAGCGATGCGAAAGGTCAAAGCAAGGACGCCCAGAGCTACGATGTATATCGAGTCGGTGTGCGGGTACCCCCATTCTACCCCGAAAAACCAGCGTTGTGGTTTGCCCAGCTAGAGAGCCAGTTCGTGCTCGCGAACATCACGGCCGATGCCACAAAATTCCACCACGCTATTGGAAGCCTGGACCCCATATACGCGTCCGAAGTAGAGGATATTATCACGGCACCAGCAGCGCATAAAAAGTGAAGAGGCTATCTGCGTCGAGAGAGAAGAAGGTACAGCAGCTCATAACTCATGAGGAACTTGGCGACCGAAAGCCCTCGCAGTTCTTGCGACACCTGCGCCACCTGGCGGGACCGAGCGTACCAGAAGAGTTTTTATGGACGATCTGGACCAGCCGTCTGCCGAGCAGTACGCAGACTATTATAGCCTCGCAAGCTAAAGCGAGCCTAGAGGAAGTGGCCGAACTGGCTGACCACATCCAGGATGTAGTTCCAGCAACCCCGCAAGTAGCAGCGACAACAAGTCAGATGGCGACACCGGGGAGCAGCGTGGACCAGATGAGCGGTCAAATCGCCGAACTCACACGACAAGTTCAAGCCCTCACGTCGCAGGTCGACAGGTTATCTCGGTCGAGGCAAAGGTCCAGCAGAAGCGAAAGTCGGGGACGATCACCTTCTACAAGGTCAAATTCAAATTTTAGAAAATTTCCAAACTGCTGGTACCATTATAAGTTCGGCGATAAAGCAACGAAGTGCATAAAGCCTTGCGACCAGGCGGGAAAAGCAACAGACAGTCGGTAATGGCGACCGGCGACTGTCGTAGCATTGATCGCTTATTTGTTACGGACCAGAACACCAAGATGCAGTTCCTCGTCGACACCGGTAGTGACGTCTGTGTTTACCCAAGGTCAGCAGTGAAAGAGCGCCGTAATAAAACTGACTACGAACTATGTGCGGCTAACGGTAGTGCGATAAGTACCTACGGTTACGCGTATTTAAAATTAAATATAAGTTTGCGCCGTGATTTCGCTTGGCGATTTATAGTGGCGGACGTGACAAAATCAATAATAGGGGTAGATTTTTTATCCCATTACAACTTAATTGTAGATGTCAGAATGCAGCGCCTCATCGACGCTAACACTACGCTTGCGACCCCTGCTTTGCCTGCTCGTCCTTCTGATATTGTTTCTTCGGTTAAGGTAAGAATTGGTACCACTACATATCATGACATACTCCGGGAGTTTCCAGACATAACCCGGCCGTCGGGTATACAACGTACACCTACACACAACACCTTACACTATATACGCACTACACCTCGACCACCCGTATCGTGCACACCACGTCGGTTGGCTCCAGACAAATTAAAAATTGCTAAGGAGGAGTTTGAATCTATGCTTTCGAATGGCACAGCCAGACCCTCCGACTCCCTTGGGCTTCACCCTTGCACCTGGCACCTAAGAAGGATAATGGATGGCGCCCGTGTGGTGTTTTAGGATGCTAAACGCACGGACAATACCCGATAGCTACCCAATTCGCCACATCCATGATTTCGCTCACAACCTCTCTGGATGTCAAGTATTCTCGACGATAGACCTGGTCAAAGCATATAACCAGATACGAGTCAATCCCGAGGATATACCGACGACAGCGATCACCACACCGTTCGGGCTATATGAGTTTCCTTATATGACGTTCGGACTTCGCAACGCAGGGTAAAATTTTCAACGTTTTGTCGACGAAATGCTGCGAGGCCTGGACTTCTGTTTTGGGTATTTAGATGACTTTTTGGTCCACTCAAAAGACCAAAAAGAACACGAAGACCACCTACGGCAGCTGTTCCCCAGATTGCAAGAATATGGGATGGTGATAAACACATCAAAGTGCGTATTTGGAGTCAGTCAGGTAACATTTTTAGGCTACTCAATTACAGCGAGCGGCACAAAACCATTGCCAGAAAAGGTTGAAGCAATCAACAGCTTCCCAACGCCAAAAACAGTGCGAGAACTGAGAAGGTTTTTAGGGATGGTCAATTTTTACAGGCGGTTCATACCAGAGGCAGCTCAACACCAGGCACCACTGAACAAGCTTCTAGAAGGGTCGGTAAAAGGCTCGCATCCCGTCAATTTCACACCAAAGGAGGACGATGCGTTTACAGCTTGCAAAACAAGTCTCTGCCAAGCAGCAATTCTAGCGCATCTTGACTGTGGAGCAAAGCTAGTTTTAGTAACAGACGCCTCCGATACGGCCATGGGTGCAGTCCTTCAACAGTTAAAGGATGAGGAATGGCAACCCTTAGCTTTCTTTTCTCGCAAGCTAAGCACAACTCAGCGAAAGTACTCACCTTATGACCGTGAACTGCTCGCGATATATGAAGCGATTAAGTACTTCCGACATATGATCGAGGCCAGAGAGTTTGTGATTTACACGGATCATAAACCCATCTGTTACGCGTTTCATACGCGAATGGAGAATTGCCCACCAAGACAGTTTAGTCACCTGGATTTTATCTCGCAGTTTACCACAGACACAGGCACATTGCGGGCAAGGATAACGTTGTCGCCGATACCCTGTCACGAGTAGAGGCAATCGCCCAGCCTATCGACTTGAGTATGCTAGCCAAGTCCCAGAGTTCCGATTTAGAGCTCAAACAGCTGCTCGACGGGGAAACGTCACAGCGCCTGAAAAAGGTTACACTGCCGGGAACACTGTCAGAACTGTACTGCGATGAGAGTAGCAAGACACCAAGGCCATATGTCACGAAGGAACTTCACCGCCAAGTCTTCGACACCCTACACTCCTTGAGCCACCCAGGAGCCAACGCCACTGCCAAACTGGTAGCAGAGCGATACGTGTGGCCCAAAGTGAAGAAAGACTGCAGGGAATGGACGCGAAACTGCTTGGCATGCCAACGTGCAAAGATAACTCGCCATGTCTCAGCAACCCTTGGCAACCAAACTGCCACGATCACGTTTTATGCACATCCACATAGATATGATCGGGCCACTGCCAATCTCTCATGGATTTCGGTATTGTCTCACCGCTGTAGATCGCTTCACGCGATGGCCTGAGGCAATACCAATCAAAGATATCACGGCTGAAACCGTTGCTAACGCCCTTCTGTACGGCTGGATCGCACGTTTTGGCTGTCCCACAAAAATAGTCACGGATCGTGGCAGACTATTTGAGTCGGCTCTGTTCAAGCACCTGTCGGAGATAGCTGGATTCGAGCACAGAAAGACGACTGCTTACCACCCTGCCTGTAATAGTATGGTTGAGCAGTTACACAGACAGCTCAAAATAGCTATTACCTGCCACGGGAATCAAAACTGGGTAGAATCACTACCACTGGTTCTTTTAGGTATCCGTAGCATATACAAAGAAGATGTACAGGCAACACCAGCAGAACTGGTTTACGGTGAAACATTGCGCCTGCCAGGAGATTTCTTCGAACCAGAAGCGGTTAGCAATACGGATATGGCCGACTACGTATCAAGATTACGCATGTTTGCCAGACACATTCAACCGTCACCAGCATCACGGCATTCTAGTAGCCGAGCCATATTAATATTTAAGGACCTGGCCACCGCAACGCACGTATTCTTAAGAGACAACGCGTCATCCGGGTCATTTCAACCAGCATACACGGGGCCACATAAAGTACTAGAGAGGGGCGACAAAGTATTCAAACTCCTCCTTAAAGGTAAAGCAGTCTCAGTATCGGTAGACCGAGTGAAACCGGCCTACATACTGCAAGACTCACACACCACAATAACACACAACACGGCACACCATAACGAACATAGACAGATACAGACAACACATCATACACCAGTCATCAATCCAACGCCGGCGACCGAAGACGACAATATCAAAAGAACACGGTCAGGCCGTAGGGTGCGTTTCCCTGATTACTATCGCCCTTGACGGTCTCAAGGGGGGGGGGGTGGTGTAGCGTCGCTGTCAGTTATGAGCAGGATGAACGCTGTAAATAAATAATAACTTGTATAACTTGTCACGGACGTAAGATTTTGTTATTAGTAGATAATATGTGAATAACCAGCGCGTGAGTCATCAACCGGTAGCAGCGGCGGCCGCGCAGCGAGCGAGCGGGACCCCTCCCGCTTCCTCGCGCCTTACCGGCTCGCCAGTCGTCCGTTGGGTACCGCCGGGCTATCCGCACGCTTTAGCTTCCGCTGCCTATGCACTCGCGCGCGCTTGTTATAATCGCTAATATATGTACTCTGCCTATCTACCTGCTACCTGTGCTTACGTTATTCTTATTGTGCTTCTCCTTGTGTAAACTTTCACCTTCTGTTCTTCTGACTGTATATGTGTACGTGTATGTGGACTTGGATCAATATACTAAGCTAAGGGACATACCGGCTTTTACTCATCTCCCGTACGTACCCACTTCAAGTGTATAATATGACGGAAGCCATATTGTTTAACAGCTGTGAGAGGCGGCGACTAGATGGCGCTAGTGGAACGTGCACCATAGACAAATCATTCATTCTATCGGTCATTTGACTTAAAAGACTTGAAGTCAATTGAGTGAAATATTGTACCGTTACCCCCCACTAGCGGATCGCCTTTATAAGGAGCTGCGCTGTTGAGTCGGTACGCATTTTGAATGGATGCGTCGGTAGGTTTTAGTATACCTACTAGGTCTATATAAATTATTAGATATCTAGGTTCTATTGTACCTACTAGGTATATAAATTATTGGATATCTAGGTTCTATTGTACCTACTAGGTATATAAATTATTGGATATCTAGGTTCTAGTATACCTACTAGGTCTATACAGTATGTAACAAAAACCCTATTGTTCCTTTTAGGGACGTATACCTACAAGCACAACATTGGTAGAATTATAATTTAAAAAAATAAGCATTGGCTAGTCGAGAAGTCAAATCAAAGAATGAAAGAGGTTAGAAATAAGTTAAACATTACAAATATTGATAATTAAATATTTATTTTAATTATTTTTGTTGAACAGTTTTTATAAATGACTTGCTTTATTACGTATGTATACCGATTCTTAAAACGTAGTTAGAAGGAACAACAGGGTTTTTGTTACATATTGTATAAATTATTGGATATCTAGGTTCTATTATACCTACTAGGTATATATAAATTATTGGATATCTAGATTCTATTATACCTACTAGGTATATATAAATTATTGGATATCTAGATTCTATTATACCTACTAGCTCTATATAAATTATTGGATATCGTTCTATTATGCCTACTAGGTCTATATTAATTATTGGATATCTAGGTTTTATTATACCTACTAGATCTATATAAAGTCCTCGAGTACGTTTCTCAAGTCTGGAACCCTCAATACGAGATTTACAAATCTCGTATTGAATCCGTTCAGAAGAAATTTTTGCGTTACTTAGACTTTAAGGCAAAGCAATTCTCGGTGGACTACGAACACCGTTGCAAGCGATACCATTTCTTACCACTGGACATAAGACGTAATATTAGTGACATATGTTTTTTGGCAGGCATAGCAAATAGCTCAATTGATTGTCCGGAACTACTCAGCAAAATCCTTCTTCGCACTAATCTAAATAACCTACGCAGAAGACCTCTGCTGCAGGCACCATGCGCATCGACTAACTACAGGCGCAACGCCTTTTCCATTCGTAGTGTTAAAGCCTTCAATAGTTTACCATCGCACCTGGAGATCGATCTTTTTTGCACCAACGCACACATTATTAGGAAGATCCTAGGCAAGGAATATTTTAGGGATTTTCATGATTAACTGCCAAATGGTTCGGTTTGTGATATCTTATGTAATGTTATGTGGGTATATGTATGATTTAACTGTTTTGATGTTGCACGACTCGGCTAATTCTCAATAGGCCCTGCTTACTTTTTTTTTTTTTTTGTTTTTTAATTTGTGTTTTCTCTTCATTTACGTTTCTCTTTTATTACCAAAATAAAAATGTTTTTTTTTTTAATTTCACTTGGATTGCAAATCGCTGTTAACGTACATTAGTCAACGCAAGTACTTGTAATTGGATGTATACATGTGGAAGCTTGTAATTAGCAAATTAATTACCTACGAATGATTTTTAATCGTGTTATTAGTCTGTAAGCTTTCTGTAAAATAAAAAAAAAAAATTAAAATAAATAAATTATTGGTTATCTAGGTTCTATTATACCTACTAGGTCTATATAAATTATTGGATATCTAGGTTCTATTATACCTACTAGGTCTATATAAATTATTGGATATCTAGGTTCTATTATACCTACTAGGTCTATATAAATTATTGGATATCTAGGTTCTATTATACCTACTAGGTCTATATAAATTATTGGATATCTAGGTTCTATTATACCTACTAGATCTATATAAATGATTGGATATCTAGGTTCTATTATACCTACTAGGTCTATATAAATTATTGTATATCTAGGTTCTATTATACCTACTAGGTCTATATAAATTATTGGATATCTAGGTTCTATTATACCTACTAGGTCTATATAAATTATTGGATATCTAGGTTCTATTTTAAATAAAGGAGTGATTTAATTTAGTGAATAACAAATAATTATGAGAAACATTTAAGAATTAAGTATGTCAAATAGTGAAAACAGCCCTCGGAGTATCCCACCACCAAGCAGCCCTGCCAGCAAAACTCAAATACCTTACAATGTTGCTGAAGGAAAAATTCAGGCAGTGGTCACCAGTGACATTAGTAACTGGTTGATCTTAATTGAATCAAAACTTCTCTAATGAAGATTGCTCCACAATTATATAATAAAATACCCGATGAAATAAAATGTATGCCACTGCAAAAGTTAAAAAAAACACTTAACGGGTTACTACTTGAAAGATGCTATTATACTCTAGATGAGTTTCTTAATGACGAATCTATATAATTATAATGCTGACATAAATTTTGATATTGTACATTAATACTAATCTTTTGAATTTAATTGACTGAAAAATTTGACATGAAATGAAATTGACTCTGAATAAATTGTAATAAAATTTAATTTGCATGAATGTGTTAATAAAATTAGGTAATGAAATACTGTATTGTAATACATTTATCATTGTAATTGAATAATACTCACTTTAATTGTTTTTACTCATCAATTATTTGTATGTCAATATTGGCAAAACATAGCGCACTTCCTAATTTTTAAGATCTTTGTCTGTAATTACCTATGTTTAACAAATAAATTATTCTTATTCTAATCATGCCTGAATGAAGTCTGTACCATTGCTCAGGAAGGAAAGCTGAACTCCGAACAAAAGCTAAGGATCAATTCCTTATCGCGCAAGGTTGGACATGGCGTTTCACAAATGGCAGTTTACTACCAGAACTTAAAGCTAAAGGCCCAAGAAATTTAAAACTCTAAACTAGCGTTGAAAGAAAGAGTTGACCTGACAGATTGCCTCGAAAATTTCCAGAAAACCGTTCAAGCTAGCATTCATGAAAACTGCGCTAAACCGGCTATGGCAGAAACAGTTTCATTCGCTGACATGGTAAAAACCAATCAAAATAATTACTTGCGACCCAATAACATCAGCTCTATTGCAATTTATCCAACGGATAAATTAAAATCTAGTGACGACACTAAATCTCTTGTCCAAAAAATTATATGCCCTGAGCAAATGAAACTGATTTGACTAATTTTGTTGATACGGCAACATTTTCTGTACTTATGTTTAAAGTAAATGCGCCCTTGTTAAAAATGTTACATTGCAAAAATCATAATAGAACATGGTTGTAAAAATGTCTTACGATGATGCAAAAAAGCAGCATACTATTTTTCTAAATTTGAATGAAAACATAATTTATAGTAGTTTTACAATTTTTTGGAATCTTAGATAACACTTGTGATAAGCACTTGAGTGAGATACCTGAGATACAGGTTTATTCCTAGTTCAGGTAGAATCCAATTATTATTTACCTTAACTTCTAGTCTAAGGCCCTATTTTAATATTTATGTAAATCAATTATTTCAATAAACAATTTCAATTTCAATTTTATTATACCTACTAGGTCTATATAAATATAAGGTCATTTGATTTGTCAAACGTTTTTGTTGAACCAACCCGAGTGACGGCTTCTTTTGCCACTTGTATAGATAATATTTTTTGTAATTGTGATTACTTACACAAACAAATTGTAAATAAGTTGCCATCCGATCACAGTGGACAAACAATAACATTTTGCTCCTCTATTCCTTTACAAAAAAATCCAATAAGGTTTAGGGCAATTACATAAACCTTGTTACTTACACAAACATGATCTAGTAGGTATAATAGAACCTAGATATCCAATAATTTATATAGACCTAGTAGGTATAATAGAACGATATCCAATAATTTATATAGACCTAGTAGGTATAATAGAACCTAGATATCCAATAATTTATATAGACCTAGTAGGTATAATAGAACGATATCCAATAATTTATATAGACCTAGCAGGTATAATAGAACCTAGATATCCAATAATTTATATAGACCTAGTAGGTATAATAGAACCTAGATATCCAATAATTTATATAGACCTAGTAGGTATAATAGAACCTAGATATCCAATAATTTATATAGACCTAGCAGGTATAATAGAACCTAGATATCCAATAATTTATATAGACCTAGTAGGTATAATAGAACGATATCCAATAATTTATATAGACCTAGTAGGTATAATAGAACCTAGATATCCAATAATTTATATAGACCTAGTAGGTATAATAGAACCTAGATATCCAATAATTTATATAGACCAAGCAGGTATAATAGAACCTAGATATCCAATAATTTATATAGACCTAGCAGGTATAATAGAACCTAGATATCCAATAATTTATATAGACCTAGTAGATATAATAGAACGATATCTAATAATTTATATAGACCTAGTAGGTATAATAGAACCTAGATATCCAATAATTTATATAGACCTAGCAGGTATAATAGAACCTAGATATCCAATAATTTATATAGACCTAGTAGGTATAATAGAACCTAGATATCCAATAATTTATCCAAGTTACAATAGCATCATGTCAACTGCTCAACACCTTTAACAATATATTGCTTTTCCCGATGCAGGGGAGTTAATAGTTGAGGAGCTGGAACTGATGGTGACTTCACCATATGCATTGTGACGAGCATAAATTGCTTAGCAACCTTTTTAAAGTTTCTAATCGAATCGCAACAGTGAAATAGTTCCGGTGGCCATTTGTGATCTTCATCATCAGTTCCACTTCACCAAATGGTGCTTTTCGAATATAAAAGCATGAGTTACTATAAAAAATATTGAAATGGGTATAGGTGTGCCTATAAAATTTGAGAATTGCCCTCGATTTCCATGGGATCCCCTCATCAGATTCTGACTTGGCGACAATGATACCACCTCGGCGGCATTCCATTTCAAAAAAAAAATCAAAATAGGTCCACAATTGACGGAGCAACTGGTAAACAAACATGAATAAAAACAAACATACAGCCGAACATCTATTCTCATCCTTTTTGGAAGTGGGTTAAAAAACAGTATGTTAGTAGCGTAGTCAGGTGGCGTTCAGTAGTGTCTGCCTACCCCCGTGGGAAGAAGGCGGGAGTTTTGTATGTATTAATGTTTCGTACAAATAACACAGCATCACGTCTGTATGCCCCGAAGCGTTAGTCAGAGCTGTACCTACCTGGAGTATTGCGCCAGTTACGTTTGGTCCCTTGTAATAGGGGCCTATCGCCACTTACCGGGCACAAATTCAGACTTCTGACTGTAACTTAGAAATTCTGTACAGAAAACCCAATAACACTTTGCCTGAGCCAGGAATCGAACCCAGGACCTCATGCTCAACAGTAGCGCTTGCGACCAGTACTTCAACGAGGCAGTTTTTTATAAAAATAAGTTGTTATTCGTAAATTGTGGTGTCTTACGACTTCCACGCGAACGAAGTCGTGGGCAGAAGCTAGTAGATATTAATTATGCATTTCAATTCACGGATTCACGTCAAAATGTTGTGCAAATAGGAATTTGTTTAGAGTAATGTTGTTGTAGACTCGTGTAGGTACCTAATTTATTCATGATTCTCGTAGCGTTCCATCAGCGACACAATGGCGTAGCCTCGTAGCTGTGCCTCGTAAGAACGCCTGCGTAGCCGTGGGCGCGGCGTAGCAGCGTGTAGCGGCTGGCGCGTAGTGGGCGCGGCGTAGCAGCGTGTAGCGGGTGGCGCGTAGCGGCGCCTGCTACGGTGTACTCGTAGCGCTTACATTATAATGTGGCATGTCACGCGACACTTTAATTATAGCCGTTTGCAGCCAGGCAGCAGCTTGAAAGTCAAATAAGGAAAGGCAAACTTGTGTCTGCCTTTCTTGTGTTTTGCATGGAAATAGATGTGCGTCTCGAACTGGTTATTTATACCTTAATAGAAGCACTCTCTCCTGTCTCTTCATTTCTGTTTCTGAAATTCTTACTTAGGTATATTACTCAGTAATGTGTTATGAATGAGCTCCCTGCTCGCGTGCTCAGTCCTCATTTTTTTTGGGTGGTAAATTATCAAACAACTTCTCCCGCTGCAGATTTAAATTGAAAAAATCCAAATGTTGAAAAAAAACATGAAAAAATCTTGCCACCGTCGTTTTTTTTCTAAATTTAGTTTTTTTTTCAGTAAATATCAGCTCATTTTTCGGGTTCCGTGCCTCAAATGGAAAAAACGAAACCTTTATAGGATCACTTCGTTGTCGGTCTGTCAGTCTGTCAAGACCCTTTTTCTCAGGAACGCGTGGAGGTATCAAATTGAAATTAATATCAAATACGTAGGTCTACGGTCCCTTGGTGGGGGGTGTAAGGGGCACACTTAACATCTCAGTGCCCCAAGTCAACCTCACCTGCTCGTGGTGCACCCTGCTGAATAACAAACGAGGCTCTGACAGCCGACAAATGGCGGTACGTATAACCATTCTTAATAAAACTTCGCAGCTAAATGGTGCTGACTAGTAACGGGCAGCAGCGTCACTAGTGCGAGAAGCTGCGATCTGCGATCGCCAACCCATGCCCAGCGTGGCGATTATGGGCAAACCCCCCAAATGGCAAGCCAAAATAAACCACGGCCCCCAGTTCCCGGCCGCCATGCTATGCCTGATTTTGGCGGCGATCACGGTAACGGCAAGGTAGGGGGTGCAAAGAATCCTCGGGTTACGAGTGGCCGCCAAACCCAACTGACCTTGGCAACGTATAACGGACGCACGTTACGGCTCGACGAACATCTAGTGCAGCTAGAAGAAGAGCTCGGAAAAATAAGGTGGCACATTCGTGGGTTGAGTGAAGTCTGAAGAGAGGGGGAGGACACAATAATCCTTGAATCGGGCCATCTTATGTATTTTCGAGAGGGAGACCAGCTATCCCAAGGCGGAGTCGGGTTCCTGGTAAACAAATCCCTCTGTGGCAACGTTGTAGAAGTTTCGAGTGTCTCGAGCAGGGTAGCGTACCTCGTAGTGAAACTAACTGAGAGGTATAGCCTCAAGGTGGTTCAGGTTTACGCACCGACCTCGGCACACTCGGATGACGAAGTGGAGGAAATGTTTGAGGACATCTCCAAGGCCTTGCATTGCACTACTAGGGCCCACTACAACGTTCTCATGGGGGATTTTTACGCTAAAGTGGGAGTACAGAGCTGCAGCGAATCGGTAGTAGGATCCTACGGGTTTGGCAGCAGAAATCATAGGGGGCAAATGCTTGTCAACTTCCTTGAGAAGGAAGGGCTTTTCTTGATGAACTCCTTCTTTAAGAAACAGTCCCAAAGGAAGTGGACGTGGCGAAGCCCCGATACTATGACGAAAAATGAGATAGACTTCATCATAACGGATAAAAAGCATATATTCAGGGATGTCTCAGTGATAAACAGGTTCAACACCCGCAGTGATCACAGACTTGTCCGAGGCTCTCTGAATATTGACTTCAAGCTCGAGCGAACTCGGTTGATGAAGTCTAGGCTCCGTCCAAACATGCTGCAAACTATGTTAGGATCTGAAGCGTTCCAGTTAGACCTGGAGAACTGATTTGCTGCCGTGGAAACCACAAATGACGTTGACCAGGCACTTGACCAAGTGGTGGAAATCCTCAGGGAGGGAGGCACGCGGTTTTGTAAAATGCGGCGTACGGGTAGGAGGTCCAAACTTTCGGAAGAGACTCTAGAGCTTATGACGGAACGACGTGAAAACCCACCAATCACTTCGTCGGAACAACGGGCACTCAACAAAAATATTAGAACACTGGTACGACGCGACCTCCGACACGCCAATACGCGCTCTATAGAGAAAGCAATTGAGCAAAATTGGGGGTCGAAAGTGTTCGTCCAGTCACTTGGGAGGAGCCTCCTGAAGAAGTTGACCAAATCTACTGAGGATTTCGAAGCCGGAGATCCTTTCGGAAGTAGAAAACTTTTACGGCCAATTATACGCATCGCACGCGTCTCAACCTGATCCCGAGAATGAAGATTCCAGAGCCACTTTAACCCGCCATTTCACGGAAGACCTGCCAGAAATCAGCCAAGACAAAATCGAAGCGGCTCTTAAACAGCTTAAAAATGGGAAAGCCCCAGGGGAGTATGGGATTATGACCGAGCTCCTGAAAGCGGGAGGAAGTCCTGTACTGAAAGAGCTTTGGGAGCTCTTCAGCTCTGTCTTGTTCTCTGGGAGAACTCCAGAAGCGTGGCGAAGGAGTGTGGCAGTTCTGTTTTTTAAAAAAGGTGATAAAACACTTTTGAAATATTACAGACCTATTTCGCTCCTTAGCCACGTACGAGTGTATAAGTTGTTTTCGAGAGTCGTTACGAATCGTCTAGCGAGAAGACTCGACGAGTTTCAGCCACCGGAGCAGGCCGGGTTTCGAGGAGGATACAGTACCATAGACCACATCCACACAGTGTGACAAATTATACAAAAGTCCGAAGAGTATAATCGGCCCCTATGTCTTGCATTTGTGGACTATGAGAAGGCTTTTGACTCTATCGAAACCTGGTCTGTTTTGGAGTCTCTGCAGCGATGCCAAGTCGACTGGCGATACATCCCAGTGCTGAGATGTCTTTATGACAACGCGACTATGACCGTCCAAACTCAGGATCGGCGAACTGAGCATATTCCCCTGCGTCGAGGGGTGAGACAAGGGGACGTAATTTCCCCGAACTTGTTCTGTAACGCATTGGAGGATGTGTTTAAGACGCTAAACTGGGAAGGACGGGACATCAACATCAACGGCGAGTACATCTCACACTTGATATTTGCAGATGACATCGTCATAATGGCTGAATCGCTGCATGACTTGCAGCAGATGCTGGACGGCCTAGTTGATTCTTCTGTACGCATTGGTCTCCGGATGAACTTGGACAAAACCAAGGTTATGTTCAACGAACACGTCACTCCGGGACCGATTGCTGTTAATAGCGGTGCTCTCGAGGTTGTTCGAGAATACGTTTACCTCGGGCAAACTTTGCAATTTGGTAAAAACAACTTTGAGAGGGAGGTTAACAGAACAATTCAGCTGGGCTGGGCAGCATTTGGGAAGCTTCGTCGAGTCTTCTCGTAGCGTATTCCACAGAGCCTAAAGACGAAGGTCTTCAATCAGTGTGTCCTACCTATTATGACTTACGGAGCCGAAACGTGGACACTCACGGTACGGCTGGTCCATAAATTCAAGGTCGCTCAGCGAGCTATGGAACGGGCTATGCTTGGAGTCTCTCTGAGGGATCGAATCCGGAACGAAGTGATCCGGCAGAGAACCAAAGTTGTCGACATAGCCCACAGGATAAGCAAGCTGAAGTGGCAATGGGCCGGCCATATTAGCCGTAGAACCGATGATCGTTGGGGTAGACGTGTTCTTGAGTGGAGACCGCGAATTGGCAAATGTAAGGTAGGACGCCCTCAGGCTAGGTGGAGCGACAATCTTCGCAGGGTGGCCGGTGGCAGCTGCATGAGAGTTGCCGAGAATCGAGCTGAATGGCGTGCAATTGGAGAGGCCTATGCCCAGCAGTGGACTGCTATGGGCTGATGATGATGATGATGACGGTCCCTTGGAGCTCTACAAAATTAATATCAAATACGTAGGTCTACGGTCCCTTGGAGCTCTATAAAAATCAATCTTCTAAGATGTAAGTCAACGCAATAAAAAAATACGATGATTTATGCGACATATTTCGATACTCGCAAGTAAATCAAAACCTATAGGGTACTTCCCGTGGACCGAGAATCTTGAAATTTGGCAAGAAGTAAGTTCTCACAGCACAAGTAAAGGAAAAAGTCCGAAAATCGTTAATTCATAGTTTTATTTTACATTTAAAAATTCCCTATTACATTTGCAGTTAGTTTTCAACTACAATGTTAAGTTTATTTTTGGGATAAATTCATTCTAACTAAGGAACCCTTCATTGTACGTGGTCCGACACGCACTTGGCCGGTTTTTAACGATAAGCATTTTACAATATTAAATACTGTGAAATTAAGGGTTTTTAATTTTATTTTATAATAAAGCTGCCCAACTTCTAAATGAAAGTTTGCGTGAAAAATGCAACTGATGTTCAGCTTTAGCTTCTAGTTGCTCATTTACAGATTTATTACTGAACTGGGTGCAATAATCGCACATGTCTTTCTTTAGTCCATGGAAACCCTCATTGGTAAAAATATGTATATAATAGGAGTTTACTGGTTCCATTTCATGTTCCTTGCATAATTCAACATAGTCATGGTACAAAAGCATCTCACTTAAGCCAGAGGGTAGGTATTTTGAATCAGTTACAAGTACTTATAGACTTGATATGATTTCTAACCACATCTTTTCTTTCTTCTGAAATACGATTTGGAGTTGGATTTTGCCACGTTTATCTTCCTCCACAACACCGCTTGAATCTCACTTTCTCCTCATCGCTGTTTCGACTGTTTTTCCAGAAATATCTAGTGTTGGCAAAAAAAAATTTCCATATTCGATGCTTTTTTCCAGACAATGTTAGAGTGTAGGCGAAAGTGTTTTTTTTTTTCTTGAAATATTGTTACCATCGTGGCTGTGTTGAGTATCCATTTTTGACCGTAGATAACGCCTTTTTGGTTCATGTTTGGTAACACAACTACTGATAAAGCTTCATCTGGATCTTTCATCGGGAAGACTTAAATAATCATCAAACATTTTCTGCCTATCAGACAAAGAAACTATTTCTCCACATTTATAATGGCAATGACACTGTACTTGTTGTACCGATTACTACATTGTCTTTTTGCGATAAATGCTCTTTCCCTTTAAGTCTTAGGAGTTTTTAGGGTTCCGTACCTCAAAAAGAAAAAAAGAACCCTTATAGGATCACTCGTGTGTCTGTCTGTCTGTCCGTCTGTCACAGCTGATTTGCTCCGAATCTATTTATTTATTTAATGCGGTTCTACTGGACCGATTAAGTTGAAATTTGGTACACATATGAACTTCTGTGACACAAACACGGACGTGTTTCGTAAATAAATTAATTTTCAATATGGAGGTCACTTTTGGGTGGCAAATTAGAAAGTTTAAAAAAGAAGTTTTACTGACTATACCGTGTGACATATCAAATAAAAGGGCTTGTTTTAAGGATTTCATATATATTTTTTTATAATTTTAAAATACATACTTTTGAAATTATTTCTGGTATTATTATATTATTTTAAGGTTCTGGATTGGCGACCACGTACCGGAAGACGTAGCGTTGGAAGGCCCCCTACAAGGTGGACCGATGACCTTGTGAAGGCCGCAGGTATCCGCTGGATGCGGGAAGCACAGAACCGGTCGAAGTGGCGGTGCTTGGGGGAGGCCTATGTCCAGCAGTGGACGTCTTGCGGCTGAAATGATGATGATGATGATGAAATTATTTAAGAAAATAAAATGACCCTCCCCCCCCCCCCTTATCTCCGAAACTGGTGTGCATAAAGGCTTCTACATACCAGCGCGACACGGCACAAAGGCCCCGTGTGTCGCGGGACGAGCGGTGCCTTTGTGTCGCGTCGCGTCGCGCGACAAGTCGCCCCGGTATGTAGAAGCCTTACCGTTTTATTACAAAACAAGGTTTATATTTTGACATGGCTTAAACCATGGAGCCAGTTTTTGTAATAAGAACGTAACGGTGATTGAAATACCGTTCTTTATACAAAACTGAAAAATTAGTTCGGCATTAAGTTGTCTGTTTTGTGTTTAGGAACTTTATCACAGTCGGAATAAAGTTCGAAATTCAATATTGGCTCCATGTTTTAAACCTGGGTCTGAAGATAAACCTTGTTTTGTAATAAGGGGATTAAAGTTTTGATAAAAATACAGAAAATAGTTTTTTAATAATAATACTTGACGTGTGTCGGGCATGCCACCGTCCGGGACAATCAATCCGACACATTATGTCCGGGTGTTCTCGTCTTGCTAACGAAGAGTACTTGCATAGACACAACCTTGTAGCCAGGATTATCCATCAGCAACTTGCTCTGAAATACAGCCTTGTGGAATCAGAGGTGCCGTACTACAGGTATGTGCCCGACCCAGTTCTCGAGAATGGAAATATCACATTGTACTGGGACCAATCCATCATCACTGACAGGACTATTGCTGCCAATAAACCTGATATAGTGGTGGTGGATAGAGCGGCGCACAGTGATTATTGACATAACAGTCCCTCATGACGGGAACCTCGTGAAAGCCGAGAAAGATAAACAAATCAAGTATCATGACTTGGCTCGCGAGGTTGTCGACATGTGGGAGGTGGACCCAGCAATCATTGTGCCGATAGTTGTATCAGCCAATGGCTTAATTGCTAAGAGCCTCGACCAACACCTAAGGAGGCTCTCGTTGGGCAGCTGGATTAAGGGCCTGATTCAGAGAGCGGTACTTCTGGACACAGCTCGCATTGTCAGGCGGTTCCTCTCTCTGGAGCCCTGACCCGGCCCGGTAGCTTGGACCTTGTTCCCGATACCAGTGGGCTACTATTTTTTATATTTTTAAATGTTTATATTCTAATATTTAAAAATATAATTTATATGTATGTCGAATCCGGCAAAATGTTTACAACGAGACAAGGCGCGCCACCCAGCGACAACTATAAAGACTAGAATTGGCGCGCTTTGACTTTCGCTTTGACACTTGAGTTGCGGCGTGTCCGGTCGGTTACGAGGTAAAAGAGAACGCGCCAAGTGGGGCATTCTTATCCTGGTGATCGAGCTGTGAAGGCGCTTCGGAACTGTCCTACGTTTTGTTGCATCATCATACCAATCTGTTATTGTCTCAATGCAGGGCAAAGGCCATAATACCCAGTTGATTGTAATACCTAAAGTTATTAAAGTGTAAAGTGATTATCATTTGTAGTGAATGTGTTGACATCTGTAATCTTAATAAACGCTGTGTATCGCACCCAGTGTGTTTTAATTGCACGTAACCCAACTTCTGCCCACATGATGTCCCAATCTAACTGAGTAAAATCCTGTCGATACGACATTTATATATAGTGAAATAAAGGAAATAATAATAAAACACTTTATTTCGGGTGGCATAGACCCATATAAACCTTAACCTAATACATTTTTATTTGCTATGACTCGCTACACCCACACAAGCCATGACCCACTGCTTCTGAACGGGACAGTCAAATCGTACAGCTATTGCGTTCAGAATGCCGTTGTTGCTACCCCGTATACGGGCCAGCAGGGAAACTGCTTTTTTGCGCATGATGGCCTGGAAACCATCAGTGCGTGCTTCAGCAAAAATCCCAGACGCGCTGCACCGCCACGGCAGACCCAACAACATCCTGAACGCGTTATTGTACTGAGTGCGCAGGGCTCTGTAGGTTCGCTGCGTATATCTCACCCACAGGCTGCTTGAGTAGAAGGACTGGTTTTAAAAACGTACGTTTGTGAGTAACAGCAGAGTATTTCTGTAAGGGCGCCGCGACGCTAAGACGTTAGCGCCGCTTTCTTCACAACACCCCGGCGGTCAACCCGCACCAGGTGAGACCCCCGTTTCCCCGGGGGAGGCCCAGCGAAGGCGACCAGCGACGAGAGTGCCGACTCGACGCTCCTACAGAATAAGTGAATAGTCCCCGCTCGTCTGTATCTCAGAGCTAGCCGATCCCGGTCCGAGCTAAGGGACTGTCGTGAGTGTGTGGGCGGCATTGTACTGTGTAACACCGCCCAGTGTCTACACGCACCGCGGCCCGCGCCGCGCCTGCGTGTGTGTGTTTGGTCGCATGTATAGTAATGGATGTCTGTTGTTAGTTACGTGACGTGCCTATATTAACTTAGAACATTCCACGCAACAGATGTACTCGTATGAGTCATCTGTAGAGTACTATTGAGTCGGGTAAGCCGCGTGTAACCTGAGTGCAGCTTACCCGAGGCGTCCAGTCCGGTGATGGGGTCACTCGTCCGCTATCAGGTCGCGGGGCAGGGGTCTCGCGTCAGGGGGGCGCGTATGCCAGGGCGCGATCTGTTTGACGTGTGGCCATTCAGACGCGTCGGCACGCGCGAACATCCCTTTCGCGAGACGCCGCACAAACTCATCCAGGCCCTCGATCCCGAGGTCCCGCTGGATGACATCGTTACTCACAAAGCGAGGAGCGTCAACAATGGTCCGCAGCGCAAGATTTTGTTGCGCGCGGAGCAGCTTGCGGCTCGACTCGCTCGTGAGGGCGAACCAAGCGGGGGCGGCGTACGTCAAGATTAGGCGCACGTACAGCCTGTACACGCTCAACTTGACGCGCGCCGGGATGCGGGACGAGAGCACAGGTTTGAGCAGGTTGCGGGCGACCCTACCCCGTGCGGCGACCAAGCGGACATGTGGCCCCATATTGAGCCGACGGTCGATGGTCACACCCAGGTATTTGACCCGGGGCGACCAATCGATGTCGGCCCCCTGCAGCTTCAAGGGTGATGGCAGTGTGGTGGTGATTATCGCCTGCGTCTTACCTACGTTCACCGACAGCCGCCACCTCGACAGCCACTCGGGAAGGAGCTCCAGGGCACGCTGCATGTTGACCGCCGCGTACTTCGCATTGAGCGATGTAGTAATGTACGCGGCGCCATCTGCATACAGCGCGAGAATGACGTCGGAAGTGGTGGGGATGTCGTCGGTGTAACGCGAGTAACACGCCGGCGACACGCAGCTGCCCTGCGGCACACCAGCCAGCACCGGGCGGGTGCCGGATAGCGCCCCGTCAACCACCACCCTGAAAGTCCTGTGGGAGAGAAAGCTAGCGACCACCCTTACAACGCGACGGGGCGCGTCCGAGGTGGACATTTTGTACAGTAGGCCCTCGTGCCATACACGGTCGAAGGCCTTCTCCATGTCGAGGAATACTGCCACCGAGTATTCCTTCTTATTTTGTGCGGCTGCGAGGTGCTGCAGTACCCTCGACAGCTGGAGCATCGTGCTATGCTCCGCCCTGAACCCGAATTGCTCGGGGCGCGGCGCTATGTGGGGTTGGAGATGTCGCAGCAGGAGTGCTTCGAACACCTTGGAGACCGTCGGCAGCAGAGTGATCGGCCGATAGCTCTCCGGCTTCAGTATGCTTTTCCCCGCCTTGGGCAGCATAATGACGCGCCCTTCCTTCCACGAGGTGGGAAAGCCCCCGTGCGCAGTATCGCTGTGAACAGGCGCGCCAGCGCCGCTACTGTACGGAACGGCAGGTGGCGCAGCACTGTGTTTGTGATACCGTCAGCACCAGGGGCCTTCCGGGGCTTCGTCCTAAGGATGGCGCGTCTGACTGCGCCAGGCGAGAAAAAGATGGCGTCTTCATCGGGAGCTATCGGTGGTGCGAAATAGTCTCCCAGGTGTTTCTCGACTGCTGCGACATGTTCAATGTCGCCGGTCGGGTTAGGGCGGAACTGACGTTCCAGATGCTCGGCGAAGACCTCCACCCGGTCCTCTGCTATGTACTTAAGCGCCCCGTCGCTGTTAAGTAGAGGGTGCACCGGGGCTGGGGTACTCGTAAGTTGGCTGCAAAGTTTGTGTAACGATGGCCAACTGTCCGTCGTGGCGTCGATTCTTTCCTCCCAGCCCGCGGCGGTGTGCGCCTTGAGCTCGGCCTTCACCTTCTCCGCGAGACGGTTCAGCTGCGTCTTCAGCGTCGGGCATCTGAGCTGTTGCCACTGCTTGCGAAGGCGCCTCTTCACGGCGATCATCGGATTGATATGCGCCGGCAGGGGCGGCAATGGCCCTCTCCCCTGCGGCGACGTCGTCGTCGCCGTTTCTAAGGCGCTCTGAATGCAAGCAGTGACGTCACTCGCCATCTGGTCCACGTCCGCGGTGGTGACGATAGGCCGAGTCGGCGTGGTGGTCTCTAGCTTCTCTCTAAAGGCGCCCCAGTCTGTTGATCGACGTGGCGCAATCGGCATCAATCGGGTCGGCATACCCGATATGACGACGAGTACAGGCTGGTGGTCCGATTGTAACTCGTCGTCTATCACATTTTGTGTGATCTGGCAGTGTAGCCCTTGGTGGACTACGATGTCCAGCACATCCGGTGTATATAGTACTGTGTCCGGGTAGTGTGTCGGCACCTCTGGGGCGGACACCGTATAGCCAAAGGCTTCCGCGTCCGCAAAGAGCCGTCTCCCCTCGGTATTCGTTATAGAGCTATTCCACGCCGGGTGTTTACTATTTAAATCACCGGCGAGGATGGTTGCCTTCTGTGGCGTATATACAAGCACCCACAGCTCTGTAAAATTAAAATGATCCGCGGGCGGCTTGTAGCAGGCATATATGTTAATATCCTCGCCGGCTATATGCAGCTGTACACACAGCGCGTAAAACGAGCTGAGCGACGGCAAGGGGAGCTCTTGGTGGACGACTCTTCGCCTCACAATGACCGCCAGACCACGATAGCGGGTGCTATTGGCCGACCTTTCGTCCTTCCTATAAACTATATACCCCGGGAACCTAACCCTATCTTCGGGTCCCAGGTGTGTCTGGTTTATGAGCGCCACGTCATGATCGTCACGAGATGGCGGAGGGGGGCGACCTTGTTCCGGAGGCCGCGGGCATTCCAGTGGATCACCCTCAGTGGCCTAGCCATTGTACATAGTTAGTAAAGTGGTCAGGCCATCGAGGATGACCGTCTCTACGTCTTGTCCCTGCCTTATTGCCTTAATAAGGTCCATTAGTAATCTAATGGCGCAGGCTGTAAAATCGCTTCTAGTTGTAGGAGCGCCGGTGGCGCCACTCTTGGTTTCATAGTGTCTCGGTCTCGGTTGTTCGGCATTTTGCCGCAGTGATTTAGTGGCGCCACCCGTAGCGGTGGCGTGGCCTCGCGGCATTGCTGCGAACTTAGTTGACTCGGTGCGCCGCTGCGAAGTGCCGCAGCGATCGCTACTATGCGTTCCTCCTGTACAGCCTGCGTCCTGTTTAAGGCAGGGGCGGCCTCGGGAATCTCTTCCTGGATCGCCAGGGGCGGTTTAGGTTTCTTCCCTCTACCCTTACCCCCGCGCTTGGTCTTCTTCTTCCGACTCGACCCCACACGCGAGGAACATGTCGACAGCATGGCGGGCGAGTCGTAGGCCGATGTCCGGGGGGGCGCCGGCGAAGCGGGCACCATGGGCAGCATAGGTACCGACCTGTATACAGAGCCGGCACTTGCTGGCCGCTCACGCTCCGCCATTACCGGTCCCGCCAGCGAGCGGCGGGGAGTGGTTTCAGCGGTGCGCGAAGCTGGCACAGCTTTGCTTTGCGGCTGCTTTTGTTGCGCAGCCCCTAGTGAGGGGGGCGCGGGGTGCGCCGCAAACCGCGGCGGTGGCGCGGCGGCGCGGGCCGGGGGCGCGCGGTGATGCAATGTTGGCGCGGTGATGCAATGTTGGCGCGGGGGCGCGCGTGGTTTGCGCGGGAGAGCGCGCTGTAGGCACAGGGGGCGCCTGTTGTGTGGCAGTCCGCACACTCGGCGCGGGTGTACGCACGGGCGCGGGCGCACGCATGTGCATTGCGTGGCCGGGCTGGGTCGCGGCTGGACCCGGAGCCTGGGTAGGCACCGGTCGGAAGGCGGCGGGCAAAAATAACACTACAAAGTGAAAAATAACTTTAATTTCGGAATTCGGTGTCTTTGGATCTGTATTTGAGTTTTTTGCCACCGACTTCCGAAATTAAAGTTATTTTTCACTTCGTAGTGTTATTTTTGGTAGTCGGTTATTATTTTTTTGTAAACAGTTTTTTATTTTTCACTTTTTAGTGGGTCAGTTTTGAATTTATCTAAGTTACAATAGCCTAATGTTAACTGCTTATCACCTTTTACAAAATATTGCTTTTACCGATGTCGGGACGTTGATTGTTGAGGAGTTCTCCTGGTAAGAACCAGGAGAACTGCCACTCACCATATGCATAGTGACGAGCATAAATTGCTTAATAGCAACCCGTTAAATAGGTACTCATTATTATATTGTTCCGGTGGCCATCTGTGGTCTCCATCATCAGTTCCACTTCACCAAATGGTGCTTTCGGAGAGCAAATGCACGAGTTACTATAAAAAAAACCCAAATCGCTATAGGTTTGCATATAAAATTTGAGGGTTTCCCTCGATTTCCAAGAGATCCCCTCATCAGATTCTGATTTGGTGGCAATGGGACCACCTCGGGAGTATACCCTTTCAAACAAAAAAAGAATTTTCAAAATCGGTTCATAATTGATGGAGTAATCGCGTAACAAACATAAAAACATACAGCCGAACATATAACCTCCTCCTATTTGGAAGTCGGTTAAAAATACCACTCGGTATTCTTCAACTAAATGAGAAGAAATTTAAAACATGCATTAAACGCACACTATGTAGACAAGCATACTATAGGATGGATGATTATATCGTAGATAAAAATGTTTGGCTTATTGCTGGTCCTGCTCCGCAACCACTTGGGCTCACTTGTTTTTTGGAAATTTTTCATTAAAATTTGGAATTATAATATTTGGAAGAAATGCTTCCCCCCTTTTTTATGTTCTGACATTACAATCATATTTATTATCTATAATTGAATATAATGTACTTAATCAAGTTTTAGTTGTTGAATAGTTCAATAGGTAATAATGTTTTTCCTTTTGCTAGTAAAATTTGATTTATCTTTGAAATGCATTGCAAGCTATAGTTTTGTATAATTTAAAAGCATTTTTTCAATGTTTGTAAATGTGAGTACCATGGAGCCGTTTATTATGTTATGATGTATGTTGACTTAAAAAGTTTGGCAGTTATGAGTATGTCATGCTCACTTAAATGTCTCGCTGATGGTGGCACGTGTGTTGGATCATTCGGTTCCCTACAAAATGGTTGAGCTGGATGGTGCAGATCCACGCGTCATGTTCGTGAACGGGCGCCGTCAGTTGTGACTGGTCATCTGCTATCTGCCGGCTTATTTGTAATATTTTATATTTTGTATTGTTTTTAAATAATTATTTTTTTACATTGTTCTCACATATAGAAGCGACAAGAATATTGTACCCCGGATTTTATAATATCTTGATTTAAAAGAGTGTCCTTGGAGTTTCTTGCCTATTCTTCTCCATAGAGATCTACGTTTTGGAATGGGCAAATGGCTTCAACTTCCTGACTAACTGACCTGTCGGTTTAATTGAAATAAATGCTTTGTGTTTGAGTTTGAATTAAAATGTTCATCCCACTTTGATTAGGAACTCTATAAAAACACAATATCATAATTCTGTGGTCAGTCAATTCGACCGCGCAGCATTCAAATACGTTAGGAATGTTGACACTTTTTACTAATTCTATTTCAGAAAAACGAATTTGGTTGTTAACTAGTATACAAGAGCCGCCATTTCGCTTTTGTCTTAAGTAATAAGTTTAATAAGTTTCTTATTTCATAGTTAACAGGTTTTAACAAATAAGTCGTAGAGGCCTTCTTTTAAGTTAGAGATCCCTGTAACAGAAGACCTCCCTCTCCCATAACTATGTGTACCGGGTAAAACGGGGTGAATAGGGATGCAGGGGTGAATCGGGACGCAATTTCAAAATGGATTTTAAAGTTCAAATAACATCTTTTGTTGCCAAAGAGACCTACAATGTGTTACCTGTATTATAATTAACGATTAAGTGTCCTTGTTGGCAACAAACAATATTATTTCAAGGTTAAAATCCATTTTAAAGTTGCGTCCCGATTCACCCCTGCATCCCTATTCACCCCGTTTTACGGTACTCGTACAAAGCCTGTTAATAACAGAATTTAACAAAGTAGGTAAAAAAAAAAAACTAGAGAATTCAAAAAATTATTACAATTATAATAATTAATTAGGTACTTGATTTCATAATCTCAGATACCCAATTAATTATTGTGTGTGTATGTGTGTGTGTGAATGTCTGTGTGAATGAGTGTGTGCGTGAGTGTGTGTGCGTGTGTATGTGTGAGCGAGTAAGAGAGAAAGGGAAACCAAAAGCATGTCACACATTGTGTAGTAAAGGCTTCTACATACCAGCGCGACTTGTCGCGCGACGCGACACGGCACAAAGGCCCCGCGTGTCGCGGGACGAGCGGTGCCTTTGTGTCGCGTCGCGTCGCGCGACAAGTCGCCCCGGTATGTAGAAGCCTTAAGTGGTAAACGCTTGTATATTCAAAAGTCCATGTTATCATTCATTCCTCACACGAGTCAGATTCATATTTATTATTTAAATCTATTACGAAAAAATTCGGTAAACCTGTTTCTTATTGAATTTTTTTTGCATCGCTCCTTAAAAAAAATGCACAAATTATTTATCCTGGAAACGTGACCCAGACGCCTATGATATAGACGCATTGAAAATGCCTTGGAACAATTACTTCTTCCAATTCTTCCCACCATTTGCTCCTGTAATAAAATGCTTAAAGTAAATTCTAAACAACAAAGCAACTGACATAGTTTTCGTCCCGTATTGGCCTAGCCAACCATGGTTCCCCTTGTTCAATAACCTAATTGATTCTGAAATAATGTTTTTCAAACCTAATGAGAATAATTGATTCTATTATAGTTCCCTTCCAGGGAACCCCATCCCACGTGGAGAAAGCTTACCGCGGCACAATATTATAGTTCCCTTCCAGGGAACCCCATCCCACGCGGAGAAAGCTTACCGCGGCACAATATTATAGTTCCCTTCCAGGGAACCCCATCCCACGCGGAGAAAGCTTACCGCGGCACAATATTGTCAGGGAGTCGCATAGGTAAGGCAAAACATTCCAATTGAACAAATATAAATTATAGTTAAATCTTTCTCTAAGTAATAATACCATGAGCCAGTATAATTTTGCTCTTAAACGCTGATATTCCTTTTGTATATCTAATAATATTGACTATTTTTATAGCTCAATAATATACCTATACCCAAAAAATTCTTAACTGAGGAATTCAACAAATGTAAAAGTTATGGGGCGTTAAATCCTGTTCGCTCTGCATTGAAATTAATTTTACCAAAAAGAAAATAATTATGTTCATAGATTTTTTAAAGGTGTTTTAAAAAAAATAAGCCTATTTCGAATATATATATAAGAAGGACAACTACTCATTATAGAAAATAACTAAGAACTTTAAAAGACCGTCTAGCTACGTTCCACCTATAAGGATGTCTTCCAACAACCCGTGGGCTAGAAGTGGAAGCGAAAAAGCTGAGCTTTTCGCTAAACACCTAAGCAAAGTTTTCACTCCAAACCAGTCGTCTATGACTGAATTTGAAGAAGAAGTGGACCGAATGATCAATAGTGACCAACAGTTATCACCGCCGCTGAAACTTGTAACTCCAAGGGAACTAGCACGAACAATTCGTTACTTGGAAAACAAAAAAGCTCCTGGTTTCGATCTAATAACGGGTGAATTATGACCTACCTCTGTCGCGTGGTCGAGGCCTACCTGACGGACAGGGCCGTCATCTACCCTGGTCACCAAGGAGAGTGGAACCGGCGAGAGATGTCGTGCAGTGTCCCACAGGGATCGGTCCTGGGGCCGCATCTGTGGGACATCGGCTACGACTGGGTGCTGCGCGCCGACCTCCCTAGCGGCGTCAGCGTAGTCTGCTACGCTGACGACACGCTGGTCCTGGCGCAGGGGAGGTCGCATGAGGCGGCGGCCGAACTGGCGGCACGTGGGGTTGCGACAATCGTCGATAGGATCCGGCAATTGGGACTCGAGGTGGCCTTGCACAAGTCCGAGGCCATGTGTTTTTATGGTCCTCGGAACGCGCCACTGTCGAGTTCCCAGATAACGGCGGGAGGAGTTCACATCGGTGTCGAGTCGACGATGAAGTACTTGGAACTTCGTGGAGCACTTCTGACGTTTGGCTCCCAGACTGGAGAGGGCTGGGGCTGCTTTGAAGCGGCTTCTGCCCAATCTAGGGGGCCCAAACGCCTCCTGCCGGAGGCTCTACGCGGGGATCGTGCGGTCCATGGCCCTTTACGGGGCACCGGTGTGGGCGCGTTCTCTGAGGCTGCGACCAGCCCAGCGGTTGAACGCGTCCCAAAGGGTCATGGCCATCAGGCTGGTACGGGGTTACCGCACGGTCTCCCGTGAGGCGGCGAGCCTCCTTGCCGGACTGCCGCCGTGGGATCTGGAGGCGAAAGTCCTCGCGCACATCTGGGAGTGGCGCGAGGAGGCGAAACGCCGGGGTGAAACTCCGCTGCCGCGAGAAATCACGGTACAGCGGACGGAACTCCGGCGAGATCTCATGGCGGCATGGAGAGTGCGATTGTCGCAACCTAGCGCTGGGCACGCTACAATTGTGGCGATAAGTCCCCTCTTTGAGGAGTGGCTGGAGAGGCGCCACGGCGTCCTCACCTTCCGCCTGACGCAGGTCCTCACCGGACACGGTTGTTTCGGGAGGTTCCTGTTCAGGATAAAGCGGGAGCAAACGCCCGGGTGTCACCACTGTGTGGATCGCCCGGAGGACACGGTGGAGCATACGGTGGAGATCTGCCCGGCTTGGGCGGAGCACCGCCGTGTCCTCACGGAGGCGATCGGCGGCGACGATCTCTCGCGTCCAGCACTGGTTCAGGCCATGGTTCGGAGCGAGAGTGCATGGGAGGCCGTCACCTCCTTCTGCGAAGCAGTAATGCTCGCGAAGGAGGAGGCGGAACGCGTGAGGGAGAGGCAAGGTTCGCGCCCTCGCGCCTCTAGTCGCCGCAGGAGACGCCCCGGGCGTCGGGAGTTGCAAGCCGATTTCCGGCCACCGTAGGCGCGGGCTTGCGGACGGCGAGCGATGGGTAGCTCGCCGTCCGATAAGGACCAGGCCCGGGTCGACGGCGCGTTGTGTTCCACGCGCGCCTTAAAGAGATGTCAGCACCAACTGACGGGGTCCGTCAGGACCAATGCCTGCCAGGGTTGCGAGTTTGTCCGAAAGGGATATCGTGGCCCTGGCACACAGGCAAATGAAGGAACACGGGTGGGTTTTAGTAGTAGAAATAATAGTAAAAATAGTATAAAGTAACAATAAAATTCAAGCAATTCATTATTATTATAAATTATTAATATGTGTTTAGTTGGGTGCATAATTATTATGTGTAGGTGTATATATATATATTATTAGGTTTGTGTATACAGGTATAGTAAGTATATTAGTTATTTTTGTACTTCCACAAGGATCGGTTCTTGGCCCAGTCCTTTAATCAATATATACGGCAGACTTGCCTGAAACAGAAAATGTTGTAACAGCAACATACGCAGATGACACTGCATGCCTTGTAAGTGATATAATCCCGAATAACGCATCGCTGAAACTACAGGAACAGATCAATAAAGTTAACGTGTGGCTTCAGAAGTGGAGAATTAAACCTAGCGTAACTAAATCGACACAAGTAACATTTGACACTCCGGAAAGGCGACTGCCCACCTGTGCGTATGGAGGACAAACCGCTACCAAGCAATAACAGCGTGAAATGTCTCGGTCTACCTGGATAGAAGACTTACCTGGGGTAACCACATCAAAGCCAAGAAAACAGAAGCCACTTTACAATTCAAAGGTCTATCTTGGTTACCAGGGCGTCACTCCCGACTATCCCTCAGTAACAAACTACTTGTTTACAAGGCTATAATAAAGCCAATCTGGACCTATGGGATAGAGCTCTGGGGCTGTGCTAGCAACTCCAATATCGAGATCCTCCAGAGATTTCAAAACATTGCTCTAAGAACTATTTCAAGTGCACACTGGTTCGTAAAAAACACGGAAACACATGAATACCTGGAGATACCGACCGTAAAGGAGGAAGCCTGTAAAATAAGCAAGAGATACAAAGAACGACTCAACAAACACACAAATGAATTGGCTAAGAACCTATTAACTCGACAGGAAGATGTAACTCGCCTAAAAAGATGGCAAATACTAGATATAGACCAGAGAAACTAACTATTTAGTCTCTACCAACTCTTTAGGTGCTGCCTAATGGAATCGCACCGAACCCAAATGAATCCCAGAAGACATCTGATTATGGCTGGAAGCCGATTGCAGATTAATAAAAAAAAAAAGAAGACTGTACTAGTGTGCTGGATATCCTGGCTGCAGCATCAGACCAAGAGTTCCATAATCTTACATAGGAATATAGCATACATGGGTGTTTCAAATTTTAGGTCACACATAATTATGTTTGAAAGTGAAGTACTTCAGGGGGATGCGCTAAAGTAGCTCCCGAAATTCAAATTTTCTCTCGGTGCCACCGATAGAAACAGACCCCACACACACATAGCGGTCAAACTTATAATAACACCCCTCTGTTGCATCGGGGGTTCAAAGTAAAGTTAAAACTGCTGATGTCTTACAATAGTTTGACGGCACAGTTGGCGCAGTGGTTATGCGATTGACTGCTGCGCTGCGTGTCGCGGGTTCGATTTCCGCATACTATTGGTGCCGCCGTTATATGTTATCGTTGTCACATTATTTATTAAAATGTTATGCACAATGAAAAAATACTGCACAAAGGCGGACTTATGTCTGAGGCATTTTCTACCAGCCAACCTTAAGGCTCCTACATACTGGCGCGACACGTGCCGCGACCCAGGTCCCGCATGCCGCGCGACGAGCGGTGCCTTTGTGTCGCGTCGCGAGTCGCGCCGTAGAAGCCTTTATATTAGTTGGCGAGTGTAGCCGTCAGCCCCTCACCTATCTCGGTCATTCTAATGTTCATATTTGTTAGCCAAATCTCATTCAATGATCTCATCGTTTTTTTCCTTTCTTGCCCGTGTTACTACCAATGATACTACCAGTAGTAATACTGTTAATCATAATCAATTCAATTCATGCTTCCGCCATCGTCATTCATTCATACGCCAGATGAGATACAACGCCCGTAACGTCCTGCGACGGAGCCCGAGCGGCCGGAGCGAGTGGAGCGAACCAGGGGCGAGCGGTGGGCGCGGGCGGCCCGCAGGCGCGCTGGGTGACCGCATTCGCGTGTGTCGACAGCGCGCAGGCGCGGGCGGCGCGCGGCGGGCGGCCGGGCGCGCCGCGTCAGTCGCGCCCCGACCGCGGCCCGTCCCCGTGCAGCCCTCGCCACCGCCTCGCCTCCAGCCGGCCGCGCGCTCGCCGCATGCCGCGCCCGCGCCCGCGCGCTCGCTAGCGCCGGCGTGGCCGGCGAGCCGCCCGCCGCCCGGGCAGGTGAGCTCCGCAGCCCGCACGCCGCACGCCGCGCCGCACGCCCAGCGGCCGACATCGATCGCCGATCTGCGCATGTGTGGCGCTCACGTGCTGCGCGCGCCCTGCGCCCGCTCGGGCCCGACGCCCGTATCTCCGAATTATGCAGCCGATATTGACCGGCTGTGGCCTCGCGCGGCGTGGAGGCTCCTCGGTCGCCGGGGGCAAGTAGTGCCAGTGTGTTGTGTATCAATATAGTGGGTCCGGCTCACCGGCCGGACTGCCGCACGGCCGGCGCTACTCCGCGGCGGCCGCAGAGCTCGGCGCCGCGCGGGCCCTCGCGGCCCTGACGTGCATGTGTCATCGCAGGGCGTAGCAAGTGTCCAAATGTTCTTACTATAATGCTTCGCAGTATGTTAATAGTCGATAGAGAGTGTTCAGTGACCTAAATGTGTAGGACGGTGCACCGCACAAGTCAAAGTAAGCTCGGTGTGGTGGCGGCAGCAGGCTCGGCGGGCAGGCGGCAGGCGGCGGGCGGTTGTTTACAATCGCACGCGGCGCGGCGCGGGCGGCGGCACACCGATATAGCGTGGCGCAGTAAACACGCCGCGCGCGCCTCAATGAGGACGCGCTATAAATACTTTCCCCGCGCGCCCGCGCTGCCCGCCAGCCGACCCTCACCTACTACCCTCCAAACTCTTGTTTATCTTCGCTTCGTCGCTGATACCCGCGTCTTCCGTGCTCAGCGGCTGTATCCCCACTGCCCACTGCCCGGCGTTGCCCACTGCTCCACTACTCATTGATAACAGACGTTCCACTGTGCCCACTCGAAACCGATTAGTATTCAGATCACCTCCACTGTGGAATTATGCTGTACCTATGTTTGACTTCCAATTCGGCAATTCCCAGGTCAATGCCAATCTGTAATAGTCGACATTCAGGACTAACAAGCTTAAAGCAATTTTACCTCCCATACATCGATAGAGACTTATGAGGGAATGTCGCACGCAACTAGAGCGTGTGACTCGCAAACATATTGACCGACAACACCCGGAGAGAGCAGGGCGTCGCCTGCCCCGGGTGGCGGAAGTGTGGCGCCAGTGTGGAGTGGCTGCGCTGTGCAGAGCAAAGATCTACCTGTACAGTATAATATTATTCAGTATGTGTATGAGTACATTCGACATTTCTAATGACAAGAAATCCTTGAGTCGGTTTAACTTAGAATCAGGAACATCAGGAAGATCACGAGCGTCCAAGTGAGTTAACCAATGTTTTTAGTATTAGTTCAGTGCTCCGTGAGGTCGGCGGGACCCGCGGCTCACGGCACAGCTAGACAGTGCGCCGCTCCGCGCTCGACAATCAACAAGTGCCTCTCAGCGCTCACAGGGCGGCAGCGAGCGCCGCGAGTGGCACGTTGTACCTTTCTACTCATTCATACTATTGCATCATAATAGATGCTTTAAGCTAATGGTCAAGTAATTAAATAAGAATATCATCATCTAGCTTCTGCCCGCGACGTCGTTCGCGTAGACGTACCACACGTCGTACTCGTGCCACAGGTTTGCAAAGCAGTTGTTGGACCACTAAGCTATTGGCTTTGTTGAAACTTGAACGTGAACTACTAAGTGACTAACGGCCGTTCATAAATATGTCATGATTGACTGCTTAACACCTTATAAGTATAGCGTGATGATAATCATTTAAAAGGTTATATCTGTAACTACCGGCAATATTGTAACTTTTTTGCTCGTCTTTTTATAATTCAATGTAAACTATAGAAGAATACGAACATAATTTTACATTGCTCGTCCCCCACAGCAAATAGTGTGATAATTTATATCCTACAGACCAGACCAGACTTGACTTATAGGGAATATCTATGCAAAATTTATAGCATAGACCAGACCAGACTTATAGAGAATATCTATGCAAAATTTATAGCCTACAGACCAGACCAGACTTATAGGGAATATCTAAATTACTTCCCTCACCTTATCCAGACTAGGCGCTGGGATCATCTCATAGGGAGCGAACAGTTTGTGCCCGTGGCCACCAAAACACCTTCACAAACGTTCCGGATCATTATACGAACTACGTAGTTACTGAGAGGTTTCGGGTATTCCATTACCCTTTAGAAACCCACCGCTTCTGATGCGCGTAGTTTTACAAACATATATCCATTCTAATCTGTCTGTTTATCAGTTACCTTCTTACACCACAGTAGGTGATTTGGTTTTAGAATTGCAAAATCGTTAATTTGTAGTTAAATCACATAGTAAATCATAAAATAGTTTTTGCGTTTTTGCAATTCTAAAACAAGAAACTTTTTTAAAATTCCAACATTTGCAGTCTTATCATCAACCGTGTAATGAAAACAAGTCAGTGCACATAAGCTTTTTATACAAGCTGGTCCAAGTAGAGAAGTCGTTAAACAAAATCGTCCTAATATTGTTCTCTCAGACTCCAGTTTCTGATCTCATTAGGAACAAAAGTAACAAACAACCGGCCAAGTGCGTGTCGGACCACGCACAACGAAGGGTTCTATAGTTGGGATGAATTACCCCAAGAACAAACTTAACATTGTAGTTGAAAGACATGTTCCCTCATACATTCCAACTTCAAATGTAAGTTTGTACGCTCAATATTGAGTGATTTACCAGGTTATTTTAAGACCTTATACTTCTTATAGGTTTTCCTGTAACCTTTTAGTAGGGTTATTTTCTGTATTTTTCCAAAATGTTTGGCTGAACAAACAAAATACACATACTTTCGGAGATAAGGGAATAGTAAATTTTCATCTATTTTCTTAAATTAATTTATAACTATCTATTTTAAAATTATATTAAAATATTTAAATGAAATAAAAGAAGAAATATGTAAGAAATATTTTTACCGCAATTAAACGTATTTTCTTTATTTTTTCTTTTTTATTCTCTCTAAAATTGCAAAAAATTAATGTGAATAAGCCGTGTAAAAATAAAGATAGAAACTTTATAAAGCGGTTCCCATAAAATTCTCAAGAAATTAATAAAAATATTATAACTGGAAATCTTAAAAATAAACGATAAAATTGTAATGTCAGAACAAAAAAAACTTTTCACAAAAACTTAAAACAACCGACTTCTAAAAAAAACACTACAAAGTGAAAAATAACCTTAATTTCGGAAGTCGGTGGCAAAAAACTAAGTTAGATTCAAAGATCTGACTTCCGATATTAAAGGTTATTTTTCACTTTGTAGTGTTTTTTTTTGGAAGTCGGTTGTTTTTTTTTTTTGTAAATCGATTTTTTATTTTTCACTGTTTAGTGGGTCAGTTTGCAATGTATCTAAATTACTAATGTCAACTGCTCATCACCTTTTACAAAATATCGCTTTTTCCGATGCACGGACGTTAATAGTTGAGAAGTTCTCCTGGTAACAACCAAGAGAACTGGAACTGATGGTGACTTCACCATATGCATTGTGACGAGCATAAATTGGTTAGCAACCATTTTAAAGTGTCTAATCGAATCGCAACAGTGAAATACTTATTATCAAGTAGTTCCGGTGGCTATTAGTAGTCGTCATCATCAGTTCTACTTCACCAAATGGTGCTTTCCGAGTGCAAATACATGAGTTACTATAAAAAATACTGAAATCGATATAGGTGCGCCGAGTCGCATGTAGACTGTTTCTATTCTACTATGCGAAAGCGGTGTACATCCCTGGTGCGCAGGGTTCGGGCTAGCTCCAGCGGCATCCTGAGGACATTCGCGCAGAGGTTCGATTGCCAGTACCAGAACCATTGCTGTATGGTTCACATACTGAGCAACCAAGGTCGGTAATGCGTTTTATGTGGTATGTTTAATTGTGTGTTTTTTATTATATTTGTAATTTTTAATTTGATAAAACATGTTGTGCATAAAACAAAATGAAATGAATGAATGAACACTTTAGTCAAATATACAAGAGCTTTCTGAGGGAGGTTCTTCAGTAAGCCATTTCTCAGGCCGTCGAAACCAGGCGCTTTATTTGATTTTAATTTTCCTAGGCGTTTTCGGATTTCATTGGGCCTAACAAGTGATGGGTAGTCATTATATGGGTAGGGATTAAGCCAAAACGCGCTGGGAGTTGGCTGACTACGAAATTTGCACTAGGATGGCTGGTCTGTCGCAAGGTCCAGCCCTATTGGTGGTGCCTGGCTTGTGGAATTGCCTATATGGAGTGAGATGCGAGAAGCATTAGTGCAGGTGTTTGAGCCTGAAGTGCGTTGCTCCAATGACATTCTTGAGTTGCGCAGCTTTAAATTTGATACGTCGAGACTCGAGAGGTGTAGTGTGTGGCAGTAGAAATACTGGTGCTGGGGCTGTGATTTGCTGCGTGGATAATAGGTGTCTTCGCTTACAATTGCTGTCTAGTATATGCACAACTGTCTTCTTGATTTCTGTTGCAACAATTAGGCCCCGAGAACCTGGAGAATGCATCGACCAGGATACCGTGTCGGCGGAAGATGAGTTTATAACGTCGGAAGGTGAACCCTCCTTGCCACAGGAATGTTCCACAAATAGCCAGAACCAAACCAAGACATGGGCCAATGTTCTGATATAGGGATTAATGCACTACAATAGAGGTATTCGTTACGCTTTCGCTACTTGTATTATATACCCGAGATCTATTGTATTAATTACTATTTATTTATGTGGTTGTTGAGGACAGTACCTCCAAACATTTTGTGAGTGATGGTTTGTTGAGGACAGGGGCCTCCAAACCATGACACTGACAAAATGTGTTAAGGACAAGGGCCTCCAAATTTCTAATGTTATTATTACGAGTTCGTTGAGGACAGAGGCCTCCTTACTCTTAATAATGTGTACTGACAAAATTTGTTGAGGACAAGGACCTCTAAACATTTTGTGGGTGATGGTTTGTTGAGGACAGGGGCCTCCAAACCATGACACTGACGAAATGTGTTGAGGAGAAGGGCCTCCAAATTTCTAATGTTATTATTACGAGTTCGTTGAGGACAAGGCCCTCCTTACTCTTAATCTTAATAATGTGCACTGACAAAATTGGTTGAGGACAAGGACCTCCAAACATTCTGTGAGTGATGGTTTGTTGAGGACAGGGACCTCCTTACTCTTAATAATGTGGACTGACAAAATTTGTTGAGGACAGGGGCCTCCAAATGTTATTGTTACGAGTTTGTTGAGGACAGGGGCCTCCAAATGTTATTGTTACGAGTTTGTTGAGGACAGGGGCCTCCTTACTCTTAATAATGTATTCTCGTGTTACAAGGTTATATGGTCAGTAGACGACCTTTTTGCAGAATGGCCGTGTCGGCGTGAGCAAATTATTACGAAGTAAAACGAAACGTAACGCTCTGTGACATCATCGTACCACTCAATGAATCAGGCGAGTTGTAGAAGGGGTCGGCCTTTATAAGACGGAGCGCCGAGCGATGCGGTCATTCCGAATGTAGCAAGCGTCCCGACCACAACTAATTGTGACACGGATCACGCCTGAATCAAATAACCATTATTATTTATTTATTATAATATTTTTTTGGTAATATTTTATTACTTTAAAATCATTTAACATTCATATTAAAATTATGTTGTGTAAATGTTCTTTTAAAAATGGATTAAATCTTGATTATGAATTATTTTTTATTTAATATTGATTTTCTTTTGAACAATGGTGAATGACAACCCTCAGAACAACATGGAAGTCTGTCTCCTTCACTAATTATTCAGCCAGGCTACTCTCGAGCCGAAATATACGTAAGTTAATCTACACTATTCTACACAATAGAAGCTAACAATTACTCGTAACATAATAATATACAGAATACAAATTATCAATAACATTACCTACAAACAGCAACATTTAATTAAAAGTTTTGTTATTAAAAAAAAAAAAATTGTGTAAGTTCATTTTCATTTCATTTATTCGTGAACAATTTAAATTGTGTTGAACATACATGCAATTTACATAAAAAAGATAAGAACCATGAATTGTTAATTAAAATTCCAAGAAATTCAAAATATATATTTAATATATTCAATATATACAAGGTGTTACAGGACGATTGACATTCCTATAAACCACGTAAAGAGTATCTTGTTTTTTACTTGTATACAAAAAATAAATCAAATCCAATGAATACTTTAGCCACAGGAAATGATTTTCCATTTTGTTATTTTTCAACATGATGTAGATCTGAATCCGTAATAATAGGTAAACATTATAAGGCGCGCCGAACGCGCCGCGCAAGGTCAGTAACTTTTCGTAGATATTTTATTTACTTTTTATGCAGTTGATTCTGCTATTTATTTTGTTTGAAAATTGCAATTGTTTGAATTTTCCATTAACTACTAATCTTCGTGTTTTAAAATGTTTCGATTGACTAGTACTGTGCTCGTTTTAATTTATTGTCGTACATCCAGAGCCAGATTGTATATTGCACTGACATTTAACTATTATAATTTGACAAATGTTTGACATTGCTATTGTTAATTTATTATCCAGGATTTATGTTCCAATTTTATTATCATTGATTTAATTATATTTGTATCAATTATTATGTAATCAATTATTTCGCATGTGTCGGGATAGGTTCAGACATCAGAAGTAATACTCAGATATGGCAATACAGAAATATATTTCAATCGAACAATCAGTTATTTTAAATCGAGAGAATATAGAAATTAAATAGAATTAATTAAATAACTAATAACTAATAATTGTAGTGGCGGTCACATAGGGCTGTACTGACTGTCAGGGACAGTGGTCCATGCACCCACCGCAATAAGGATAGTACTAATTTGTCGGAGACAACGTTCCATATCCAATAACCGGGCAGTACTGACTGTCGAGAGACAGTGGTCCGTGCACCAAGACACGTCCGTTCAAAATGCGTACAGACTCAACAGCGTAGCTCCTTATAAAGGCGATCCGCTAGTGGGGGGTAACGTTACAATATTTCACTCAATTGACTTCAAGTCTTTTAAGTCAAATGACCGATAGAATGAATGATTTGTTTATGGTGCATGTTCCACTAGCGCCATCTAGTCGCCGCCTCTCGCAGCTGTTAAACAATATGGCTTCCGTCACGGCCATTCTGATAAATCACTCGTCCTCGAGTGTATGAATTCATCCAAACAAATTAAACAAGGACTTTCATTAATTCACATCATCATCATCATCGTTACATATCAAAATAGCAAATATCACTGGTCTAGGTATTTCTTTACAACAGAAAACCCTTACAGTTCAAACATGCTGGTCTAAATCGTCACCCACTAAAGCAGGTGAGATTCCTTCAGCTCACAAAGCGCTGGGCTAGGTTATCAACCCACTAAAGCAGGTGAAACCCGTTTAGCTACATATTTGCTAGTCTAAATCGACAAAGCGCTGGACTAGGTCATCAACCCACAAAAGCAGGTGAGACCCTTCCAGCTACAACTGGGCTAGGTCACAACTCTTGCAACCCCCACCAGTACTAGTACATTTAGTCACCCAGCAAGGGACCTTGTTCCGGTACTGGGTTATACAGAACAGAATTACAGGATTCAGAATTAGTAGTTACTGTTTGTGAACCAATCGATAATGTTTTTTTGGATTCTAAGACACGACTGGCATTTAAGTTTTGAGAACTATCTCTTTAAAATTTAAAATCCGTTTTAATTTCCAAGCAATTTGAAACTAAAAGTGGGAACTATTTAGTTTTGAGATTACCAAGACCAAGTGTTCCATATTAAAATAATCAAAGAAAACAAAACCTCAGGTATCTCATTCATGGTCAATAACACACACTATTCCCCACGGGAATACCGAGTCAACCCTTGACTCTATGGTCTTTGCTTCTAGGCAAAACCCGATTATACAACCCAGAGCTACCGTCTACCGCGTACCCACGGACTACTCATTGAGCACTACGATACTCTGTTGTAGTCTCCGACCCAATGAACCGAAAACATGTTACATAAACTAAAGTGATATCAACTCATCTATTTCGTCTACGATCTGAATTGGTACTTGGCATCGGGCATCTTTCGAACACGGTCATGAGCGTTTGTAAGTACGCTTGTTAACTAGAGATTTTTAAAACATACCGATCGCCATCTAACACTTCAACAATTTGAAAGGGCCTCTATACTTCACGTCAAGCTTAGATTGATTACGCTCCTCGTTCGTTCTGGCTACAGGAGTTCACCCACACACAAGCGGAGAACTGGTGGACCTCGACACCGGGCTGCAGGCTATCCAGGGAAGCCATGCCATCCCTAGATGGCAGGCTAACCAAGCGTTTGCTACGCCTGGACAGGAACGGCCTGCACCCGGTGACGGGGACCATCACGGGACACTGATCACTTAAACAAACAATTACACACAAACGGTATAACGCACAGCCCTCTGTGCAGGGCTTGCATGGAGGCTGAAGAAACCGTTTCGCATGTGCTCTTTGACTTCACAGGCGTCACCCAGATCTAAACAGAAACCCTCGGGTCACTCAGATCCTTCACAGATATCCTATGCAGTCCAGAGGACCTAATCAGCTTCTGGAGGTAGGTGGGCTGGTTGGAATAACACGCACAATGGTCCACATGAAGGACTAAGTGCAGAAACCAAACTCTCTAACATAGAACGCTTCTTGTTCTCAATAAGCACGAATTCATCGACAGAGAACCTACTCACGTTTGCCTTTGTACTATCAAAACGACTTTCATCATAACGCGCGGCCTTCAGATGCCAATCTCCTAATGTCATCAAGGTCTTGTCATCATTGTCGTTAGCCATTAAATGAAGTGAACGTCTGATTTATCAGAATTCAATAAAATTGAAATGAGGCTTTTATCCACAGTGGCAAGCCAGCCTCATCATAACTTAAACTATTCTAAATTAACTCTACAAATACAATATAAATTATTAATGTTTATACAAATCAATAAGTAGGTTTTCTATCTCGGGTGAAGGCTGCGCCAAAACTTTCTACCAATATCATATTCATTACCTTTTGCCGCACTCAACAATGATTATCTTTCCTTCTTAGTCGTAGTACACTCTATAAGTAGATGGTGAACGTCTTAAACCGATCCGCATGTTTCACAGTTGGGAGAATTTACATTGTTCATCAAATAACCAAACTTGCGGGTACTCTTTAAACCTAACTCTTTATTTCATTTTGAATTAAACTAGAGTACCATATAATCAACGAGAACTTAGAAGAAAATTAACATGTTATAAATAATCAGGAAATTCAAAGTCGAAGTCAAAGATTTATCGCGCATCTCGCAAAAGACAAAATCAAAGTAAACATGTGAGAGCAATTCATAAATCAGCCTTAGAGCATAACAAAACACAAAGTAGGAATCTTATCAGTGGCCTGTGACTTTTCACTAAGTCCGTTCAACAAACCCCATGTTTGTTTCACTGAATTCTCCTGAATTCCGAGTCCCACGGACTATGGTCACTACAAGAGCCACGATAAGCAGATACCGACTTCTAACGGACTACGGCTACGAAATGGTTACTGGTACGGTCCGACCAGCCGACCCAAGATTCACCACTATCACTCGACTCAACCTCTTCCACTTCAAATGGCTATCATGCACGTACTTGTAAATACGCTTGAAATTGAATCCTCTCAATGTGTAGCGACCACCGTCAAGAACCTCTATGACCTCAAACGGTCCCTTAAATTTTGAATCTAACTTTGTAAAGGAATTTGGTCAGAAATCAACGGTAATGGATAACGATCTGTCACTGTATTATTATTAACGTCTCTATATTATATGCACATACGGTCTGATCCATCATACGTCAACTTTAAGGCGTTTGTGGTGCGCATACCAACGTGCTACCTGCCTCAGGTGATGGAAGAAAGCTTTTGGCCTCAGGATGTGGTATTCCGCCGCTTTCGCGGTCAAGTGCCACCAGAACGCACAATGACGTAGTGTTTCTAAGTGATACTAACATAGCTTTAAGTTTTATTTACTAACGCAATTGTTAATATAATATAATATGTATACTTAGGTTAAGGTATTCGTCTATGGGTCTTGGTAACCTGAGAATAAATGGATTTATTATTATTATTATTATTATAACCAAAAGGGCTCGCCTAACAAACGGCGTACTACTGGGTACTGATGGGTTAATTAAAAAACAAAGTCTTTTATCTCTTGTCATTTACAAAAGTAGTCAAATCCACTTAAATTAAGGCAAAAACCGGTTACCACCGGTATCTAACTCAGTCAAATCCTTAGAAGTTTATTAACAAATTTAGTCAAATCCTTTCAGTCAATCAGGAGCGAGACATCAAATCCTTTCAGCCAATCAGGAGCCCGAGATTGTTTTAACTGACAGAGGTTTAAAATGACCATCTTTCTCAGTGTTGGTAACGAGTTGACTCTGTACTTATTTCGTGCCGAATTTTAATTGATTTACTAGGTTAAAATGGATAATGTGAACATTTTAGTCAAAGAAACAACCCCTCAGTTATCACGAAAAAGAAAACGACAAGAATCCAATCGACACAATTAATTATTGCCGTAGTCTGAATAGCTTTACACACGTTTATAGTTCTAGGCAAAATTAATTCAGTTACTCGAACAAAAACCGTTATTTAAAATGTCTCGACTCAATACGATGTTACTACGCAAGTACTTATCTAGCAAAACATGGAATAGAATCTCCGTCGCGAAATCGTTAATTTCTGCCTGACACAGCAATTGCAAAGTATTATTGATATTTTTATTGCCTATACCTACTAAAGGTATAGGCAATAAAAACCACATCATTTACTCTTCTACCTCTAAATTTACAAGTAATTCTCTCCTTCATTAAAGACGATGTGTGCGGACGCGTCACGGTCGAATGAGACAAATGGACTTAGTGTACAGGCGGTAGATGACAACTTCCGATGATTTTAGAAATTAAGGCTTCCATGCCGTTACTAAACAAAAGCATCTGGTCTTGCATGATATTGGAAGCTAAGTCTCCAGAAGTGGGGTGGTCTTCGTATCCCACTTCTGATGTCGGGATAGGTTTAGACATCAGAAGTAATACTCAGATATGGCAATACAGAAATATATTTCAATCGAACAATCAGTTATTTTAAATCGAGAGAATATAGAAATTAAATAGAATTCATTAAATAACTAATAATGGTAGTGGCGGTCACATAGGGCAGTACTGACTGTCAGGGACAGTGGTCCATGCATCCACCGCAATAAAGATAGTACTAATTTGTCGGAGACAGCGTTCCATATCCAATAACCGGGCAGTACTGACTGTCGAGAGACAGTGGTCCGTGCACCAAGACACATCCGTTCAAAATGCGTACAGACTATCGGGATGTCGCTACGCCCCCGCAAGGGGGCGTGGCATGCAGTACCGGAACATTGTTCCCCGGCTGCGGAGGGTTCACGGTGGCCCGCTAATACGGACCCCTCACTTTGTCTGCCTAACGCGGCTAGTGGCAGCAGACGCGTTTTAAAGACGCAGGCAGGAGCGTTTATTAAAACGCGCCCATGTGAGTAGTAGCAAGTGTGTTTCTGTAAGGGCGTCGCGACGCTAATACGTTAGCGCCGCTTTCTTCACGGCACCACGGCGGTCAACCCCCACCAAGTGAGACCCCCGGTTCCCCGGGGGAGGCCCAGTGAAGGCGACCAGCGACGTGAGTGCCGACTCGACGCTCCTACAGAATAGGTGATAAGTCCCCGCTCGTCTCGATCTCAGAGCTAGCCGATCACGGTCCGAGCTAAGGGACTGTCATGTGTGTGTGAGCGGCATTGTACTGTGTAACACCGCCCAGTGTCTACACGCACCGTGGCCCGCGCCACGCCTGCGTGTGTGAGTATGGTCGCATGTGTAGTAATGGATGTCTGTTGTTAGTTACGTGACGTGCCTATATTAACTTAGAACATGCCACGCAACAGATGTATGAGTCATCTGTAGAGTACAATTGAGTCGGGTAAGCTGCGTGTAACCTGAGTGCAGCTTACCCGAGGCGTCCAGTCCGGTGTATGGGGTCAGCGTACAGACTCAACAGCGTAGCTCCTTATAAAGGCGATCCGCTAGTGGGGGGTAACGTTACAATATTTCACTCAATTGACTTCAAGTCTTTTAATAAGTCAAATGACCGATAGAATGAATGATTTGTTTATGGTGCACGTTCCACTAGCGCCATCTAGTCGCCGCCTCTCGCAGCTGTTTAACAATATGGTTTCCGTCACATGCTAGTTTTAGCGAATTGTTTTAGAAATATAAAAAACCCCACCATCTGTAATGTACTACAATTCTTGCAATAAATAAATTTCATTTCATTTAATTTCAAATGTAATGCCAAAACAGTTTTAAAATACTAGGTACTAGACAGTTCAAAAATAATATCGTTCTGAAGTCAAACAACTTTACAGTCTAGTTGGTACAATGTCAAAAACAGTTCTAAGTACCAGTACCTACCTAATAACATTTATCCAACAGCAGTTTTGCTGATATAAACTGTTTTTTAAACATTTTAATACGAAGTTCTTTAAAAAACCAGCCAAGCGCGAGTCGGACTCGCGCACGAAGGGTTCCGTACCATTATCTATAAAAGTGGCAAAAAAATCACGTTTGTTGTATGGGAGCCCTTAAATATTTATTTTATCCTATTTTTTAGTATTTGTTGTTACAGCGGCAACAGAAATACATCATCTGTGAAAATTTCAACTGTCTAACTATCACGGTTCATGAGATACAGTCTGGTGACAGACGGACAGACAGACGGACAGACAGACAGACGGCGGAGCCTTAGAAATAGGGCTCCCGTTTTACCCTTCAGGTACGGAACCCTAAAAAAGAATAATAATATGATGTTTCTATGTACGAGATTTTTTGAAGTGAAAACTTTTTTAGCCGTGTTGCGGGATTTTTGGTACCTATAACTTATGGGTTTGCGTCACCGACATGTTAATGTGACGTGTTGCGTACATCTGGCGCAACACGTCAGCAAATTTGAAGGTTTCACTTCTATAGGCAGTCAGTCCCCACGCCGGCCTATCTTGAAGTAAAACTTCTTTACGCACGCTCGACTTGAGGACTAATCTGGTGAACGCATGACGAGAGCGTTACGGAAACTGATCGGGCGAGGCGAACGGAAGTTGTATAAATTTTAAACATGGAACACCGCGTCACCGCCGCGGGCAATATTTTTTTTAAATTCACCTTGGCTGTTTTTATACACTTCTGTTTGACTTCAGTCGAGTGGTCTAAAGCACACTCGTTTTTTTTTATGTGAGTCAATAGAGATTATGCGTTTCTTAAGTGCAAAAAATGTGCTCCCTATTAACTTTTCAATTGAAAGGCTGCAAATTCTGAAAAAAATAAGGTGGTAGAAGTTAAAAACAATCCCACCAAAAACATTTCATGTAAAATGTTGCCAAGACGACCACATAAGGTTTGTCCTGTGAAAAAGATATCAGATCTCATGTAGAGCCAAGCTTCTGAATCTACACGGCCTAACTCTACCGACCCTAACTTCACAAATTCTACATATCAGTAAAAATGTATGGTTTCGCCGTTTCGCTACCGTCGTGGAGGTGATGCGAATATTTAGTTTCTGAAGTAAGTAACGAAACAGCCAAGCCATACATTTTTACTGATAATTATGTAGAATTTGTGAAGTTAGGGTCGGTAGAGTTAGGCCGTGTAGATTCACACATGAGATCTGATATCTTTTTCACAGGGCAAACCTTATGTAGTCGTCTTGGCAACATTTTACATGAAATGTTTTTGGTGGGATTTCAGTTCTTTTTGTAAGTTGCTAAGCATTCTTTTTAGTGTTTATTTTTTTCTTCTTTTTTTGGGGTTTATTTCTTGCACATCAGCAGTGCCGGTTTTTATAGCATATTCTTTCATTGGTGAAAGTCTCATTCAAACTTCCACCCCCCACAATTTTAGGGGATGGGGGCGAAAGTTATAAGTTTATCTGGAGGCACGGTAGTGTTTTTTTGTATACTGAACTTTGTTTACATACCAAATTTCGGCTTTCTAGCACTTCAGGAAGTACCCTAACATTTTGATGATCATCAGTGTGTCAGTGTGTCAGTGAGTGTGTCAGTGACGAAATCGGTTTATTTTAGATATCAGTAAAATCTTAAGTATTAGAGCTATTCAATTGAGACTTTGTCCCCCTTATTACAAAACAAGGTTTATCTTCAGACCCAGATTTAAAACATGGAGCCATTATTGAATTTCGAACTTTATTCCGACTATGGTAAAGTTCCTAAACACAAAACTGACAACTTAGTACCGAACTAAGTTTTCAGTTTTGTATAAAGAACGGTATTTCAATGACTGTTACGTTCTGGCTCCATGGTTTATGACATGTCAAAATATAAATCTTGTTTTGTAATAAGGCTGTTTATGTTTAATTAGTCTTTTATTGACATCATATCCTGAGAATATGAACTATCTGGTACATCGGAAACCAACATTATGAGGGTTCAAAAAAACGACGAAACACTTCGAGAAAAGGTAGGTAGTGCCCTTGCGCTTCGCTTGGCTCGTCTTGGCGGGGGCACTACCGTGCCCCCTGATTACAGCGAAACTTGTTTTGAAGTACATAAATAGGTACCTACCATGGATAATCTACATACTTACTTATTTTTTCTGTCGCTAATCAATTTGTGCACGCATAAGTACCTACACATCATGACCATGGAACTCACTTGGCCGGTTTTTGTCAAGATTATTAATATACCGACTTTCAAGTATATAGGACTGCGCGGTAATTAAATATTCTTCCATACTTCAGCACCCTCTCTTGTCCACTCTCATCTCAACTGTTGAAGTCTGACACGATGACATTGCAACTGCTCTGCTACGTCACTGCTACGTCACTGCTACGCCACTTCTACGTCACTAGTGTGAGCCGCGCCTGCCTAACGAATGAAACTGCTCTGTAACTAGTGTGAGTCGCGCCTGCCCAACTAATGACACTGACTCCGAGAGATATGTGGTGCAGTGTTCAGCCCGAGCACAATAATAATTACGTTCATCTGTCAGACTTAAGGCTAGCGCAAATTGGGGCGGTTCGGACAACAACGCAACGCATTGCAAAAATCCTCCTTCATCACTTACGTAAATTGTCTATGAACCACCGCAACCTACGGTGAGGCGGGTCCACGGAGGGCGGGTCGCACAGTCGCGCCACACTCTTTTGTATGAAATGCGTTGCGCTGCGACCCGTGGCTTTAGACTACCCACACTGCCTTGCATTCCACGATTGATTCCGTTGGTAGAGTACATTTGTACAATAGTATCAATGTGTTGCAGATGTGCAGCCTGGCAGCGCTGGCGCGCGGCTGCCGGCCCACCGCCGCCGCCGCCAAGCCCTGCTGTCTGTGCTGGTGCTGCTGTTGCTCGTGCTCCTGGTCAGTAGCCGCACTGCTCACACTCACACGCATCATGTAGAGTTCCTCGTCGGCTCAACCTGCATAGTACCTCAAATACATCTGCCCTGTTAAAACAGTTATGACGTAAGCGCCGTAAGAGTACCGTGCTTACATCTCGACGCACTATATTCGTACATGAGAGCGTAATGTCAGCTTTGGACCGGCGCTGGCGAACTGTGAAGCTATACCGATCAGTTACTGCGGTGATCTTGCTAAGAAACAGCTCCATGCTGTCGTTGATACTGCGCATTTAAAAAACATCTCGAAACGAGACAGATTTAATTTACTTTTAAAATATAATTATAGGTACTTAGCTACTCTTGTCTCGTTATGGTTATCATCATTCGTGGCGCTTTTATAATAGATACCTCTAGAGTTAATTCATAATTATTGTTTATGACTTGTATATTTGTTCTATTCCAGGGCTAAATGGTGAGTGCAGAGAAGTCGTGCGACCCCCCCTTTCCCACCTCTCATGTAGACGTAGGTCGGCCCGCCCGCACCCGCCCCCCCGGTCTGCCCTGTCGGTAGCGGTAGCGCGCGGCGCAGCCCGCACGCTAGCCGCGCCCTGTAGGGCTTTGTTATGTCGGTAAGAGAACATTGAGCTTGAAGGAGCCCAGAAAACCCTAGCCGAGAGAGACAGGCCAGCCAGCTACGTCTAAAAGACTTATGATCGGCACAAGACAGGAAAGTATGGCGCAAAATAGAGAGGCCAGTATTCAGTAGTGAATATCGGTGGTGACAAAAAACACGACATCATCATCACTTCAAAGCACTGTTGAGCATTGGCCACGATGCCAAATCATCAAGCTGCTCAGACCAAGACATCATCATCACTTCAAAGCACTGTTGAGCATTGGCCACGATGCCAAATCATCAAGCTGCTCAGACCAAGACATCTTCATCACTTCAAAGCACTGTTGAGCATTGGCCACGATGCCAAATCATCAAGCTGCTCAGACCAAGACATCTTCATCACTTCAAAGCACTGTTGAGCATTGGCCACGATGCCAAATCATCAAGCTGCTCAGACCAAGACATCTTCATCACTTCAAAGCACTGTTGAGCATTGGCCACGATGCCAAATCATCAAGCTGCTCAGACCAAGACATCTTCATCACTTCAAAGCACTGTTGAGCATTGGCCACGATGCCAAATCATCAAGCTGCTCAGACCAAGACACCTTCATCACTTCAAAGCACTGTTAAGCCGAACCATCAAGCTGCTCAGACCAAGAAAACAGTTTTGCCGCAACTGGGCGGACGGCCGGCGGCCGCTCGTCGACATCTGGACGTTCTGCCGCAACTGGGCGGACGGCCGGCGGCCGCTCGTCGACATCTCGACGTTTTGCCGCAACTGGGCGGACGGCCGGCGGCCGCTCGTCGACATCTCGACGTTTTGCCGCAACTGGGCGGACGGCCGGCGGCCGCTCGTCGACATCTCGACGTTTTGCCTCAACTGGGCGGACGGCCGGCGGCCGCTCGTCGACATCTCGACGTTTTGCCGTAACTGGGCGGACGGCCGGCGGCCGCTCGTCGACATCTCGACGTTTTGCCGCAACTGGGCGGACGGCCGGCGGCCGCTCGTCGACATCTCGACGTTTTTCAAAGTAGACTTAGGCTCTACTCGAGCATTACAGTTTTTGAGGTTTTGTAATACAGACCTTAAGAACTTGCCCCCATTAATAAACTAGAAGTACCTAAAGTTCAAAGGGGAAGGAGATCAACAGGTGTGTCACAAACTCGATGATGTATTCAGGGATCGACAGTGCTGCAAGTCCTGAAGCAATGTGTCCTGCGGTCTAGGACTTATGGCACCGACACGTACCGCTCAATACAGAAACTGTGCCCAACAAAAGCGTATCAAAAGAGGTTATGTAGAGTTCTTTCGAAATACCTTTGTTTGTAGACGGTACCTAAGTAAACCCTTCACTGTAGTCGTGAAGGATATCTGTCCACCACCACGAGTGGTTAATTATTGATTTAATTAAACTCTCGTGAGGCTGAACAGGACACTGGGCTGGATGTGGGCAGCGTGGGCACGCGGTGACGCCGAGCGTAGGGAACGCGAGGAGCGCAGGAAGACGTGGACGTGTTGCCTCAAAACGGTGATTGTGCAGGGTGTAAAGTTCACCTCTATAGAAAAGGGAGGATCCTCCGACCGGACGGGTGTCGGCTGGCGGGCAACTGCCAGACGGTTGATGTCGGGACGTTGTATATTATGCTAGTTGCGCGGTAAACTCTGCTTGCGCGATGCAGGATTTTGCGTGACGTCAGTGTGACGCGTAGTTCGTATGTGCCGATGTTGATGCTGCTACATCACTCCCTTCCGGAGACCGGAGGTCGATAGTGCGCTGAGTCGTGTATCTTGCGATGCTTGCCAGTGCCAGTAGAGGGTTCCATTAAGTCGGAACCGGGTGCCGCATAGTTCTCGGTGAATCGGAACTGTCTGCGATGATTCCCCAGTGAGTCGGGGTGGCGCTGTATTATGCTCCAGTGAGTCGGATGTGGTACAGCGCCGGGTTGAGGCTGACTGCTGGCGTCTACCAGGAGACGTATCATGTTCTCTGCTTGTGAACCGGCCGAAAGTGCAGTGTGCTGTGCCAAGGTTGCTAATGAGGCTGTGGGTGATGACCATGAATGCGCGTCCGCTGCATGCTGGTGGTCAGGATTCCCGTTGAAGCTGTGGGTGCAGGCTGGCTGTGTGACTCGCCACTCTAAAGCTTGAGGAAGTGATGATGATGATGACGTCATGCTGAAGTAGTTGCACGAAGGCTGCGCTGACGTTTATACTCGGGGTCACCAGTTTGGTGGGTATGAGGAATAGGGTGTAAAGTTCACTCATCCTCTATAGACAAGGGAGGATCCTCCGACCAGACGGGTGTCGCTTGGCGAGCAACTGCCCTACGGTTGATGTCGGGACGTTGTATATTATGCTAGTTGCGCGGTAAACTCTGCTTGCGCGATGCAGGATTTTGCGTGACGTCAGTGTGACACGTAGTTCGTATGTGGCACATCGCCACATACGAACTACGTGTCACACTGATGCTGCTAAAAAATAGTCTATTTACGTCGTTCTTCTCTTCACTTCTTCAGATAATAAGGCTATGATCATGGTGTATTTTCTACGCTTGGTAGAAGTTTTGGTGATAGTTGATGTACGACAGCATCAGCGTAAACAGTCTATCTCCACTTTCCAACAAAACAATTGAAACCGGTCGGCGGCGCGGGTGTGTGGCCGATGACTTAGATGCAGTAGAGCTTATTAGTAGATCGGAGTCAGAGCATAAGTTAATGTGTGTCGCGGTAGAATGTACAATGTAGTGTACTGTGCAGCCTGGCGGTGCGCGGCTCGGAGGGCGGCCCGGGCAAGAAGCCGGGCGAGTTCGGCCCGCAGGAGCCGCTGTTGAGCGACGGAGACGCGCCGTGAGTACCCCACTAGAGCACTACCACTACACATTCTACTGAAAGAATATTACGAATTCTTCTTTACTTTTATTTCTTTAAATACCCTGCCTCGTCAGTCTATCCATACAGTTCAAACTAGATCAGACCCACAATGAAATGTCCAGGAACTTGTATAGATTAGATAATAACACTGAGTCATACGATAAGACGGAGTGTTGTATTGCAGGCCCACGCTGGACGAGATCCAGAGCTGGGGGCAGTCGTTTGACCGTCTCATGCGCAGCGCTGGTACGTAACTCCCCCAATATCAATATCGTATTGCGCAACTCGGCATATTTTCTTAGAAAATATTTTTCTTTTGGTGGACACGAATGCGACTTGACATGCAGACTGTACCACACTAGACTAAGCGACTTTTGCCCACTAGGACAAATGTATCGGATTAAGATTTTGTTCGCTATGTCCAGTGATCCAGTCTATTGTTAAGTAAATATTTATCTATATATTAATTTATATTTGTTGAACCTGAATGAGAAGCCTACATTAATCTTCTATTGAAATAAAACTATATAATTAATATTTCTTTGTTCTTAAGTACAAATCTGCACAATTTATAAAAATGTGCATTATGTCCCTTTCATGAATTAACTGTATTGAAAGGGACGGGCTAATTTATGAAAGGGACAGTACGTAATCTATAAATATATAAAATTCAAAGTCCTGACTGACTGTGAAGTGAGATAAATAAGGGGAACCCTTATTTATCTCACTTCACAGTCCGCTCGTCTGTTCGTCGGTTTTTCCTTTTGTGGTACGGAACCCCAAAAAGTAAGTTGTAGTCTCATTTCCCAAGATACGTGAGAAACGGTTTTTGCGATTTTTGTCTCATCTAATACTCAAACCTCAGTTGGTCTAATAAAGTTTTTTGACCCTCATATGAAACAGGGTCTATTGGCACCAAATTGTTTTTTTAATTCCAATTTCCCATTTTTTTGCTGACTGTAATTTTTTTTCAAAATCTATTTGTTCAGATCAAAATATCTCAATAATTTAAGTATACTCTTCTAACACAGATTTCATGTAACTACAACGGTTAAGGTACCCTTACTGCCCCATCTCAAAAATCCACCCTGTGTATGTCATGATGATTAAAAGCGTAGCCTCATAAAGATATAGCATGATGATTAAATCTGTAACTGTATCTGCAATGTTCTAAACATTCGGCTCGTCTTTTTACAATTTACTGTAAACTATAGAGGTATACAAACATAATGCAATATTGCTCATCCCCCATAGCAAATAGCGTGATAATATATAGCCCACCGACTGACCAGACTTATGGAAATATCCATGCAAAATTTTAACAGTAGAATTTTCGTGATGCTCTAACATACATTCAGACAAACAAACAAAAATTCAAAAAAAAATATTTTCGGCATTGGAATCGATCCGTTGTTCTGATTTTTTGCAATTACTTTTTTTCAAAAATATTCAATGTAAAATTTTGACTTCGTAACGATTTTATTATAAGTACTAGCTTTCGCCCGCGGCTTCGCCCGCGTGGATGTGGAAAAAAAAACAGCTTCTCTATCAGCAGTATTCCCCCAAAACATTATACCATATCTTAGTTGGAACCAACGTAAGTGTGGTAAGCAGATAGGAGTGCAGTTTGATTTACAACTTTACGGAGGATAATAATAATATAGATAGCATATAAGTACCAACTTCGTTTTGTACATACTTGTTCAATATACGTGTCCTCCATTTCATTTGTTTATTTTTTCTACTGTTTTGGTTCTTAAATAATAATTGATGTTTACCAACTTTTTAGTTATTCAAGGTACGCAGTAAAATTCTCCCGAAAACTTATTTACCCCATTATTTCTATTTCTAACGCAATCGAAAGCCTTAGCTTTCGATTGCGTTAACAATGAGACACTACTGCTGAAACTAGAAAACTATGGGATTAGGAATACAGCTCTTGATTTACTTAGATCATACCTGAAAGATAGAAATGTTAGAGTTCAAGTAAACGGCGTGAACTCTTTGGGGTCTGAAAAAGCAATGGGCGTTCCTCAAGGTTCGATATTGGCTCAAAATCAACCGGAGACGGTGTTATTTGCAAATGACACTTTTTTTTTTATTTGTCATTGATCGACCGACGGTAACAAAACAAACAAGATTGGTTTATGGTAAATAATTTGGTTATAACTTATAAAATAATAAATAAGAAATAATGGGGTAAATAAGTTTTCGGGAGAACTTTACTGCGTACGAGTACCTTGAATAACTAAAAAGTTGGTAAACATCAATTATTATTTAAGAACAAAAACAGTAGAAAAAATAAACAAATGAAATGGAGGACACGTATATTGAACAAGTATGTACAAAACGAAGTTGGTACTTATATGCTATCTATATTATTATTATCCTCCGTAAAGTTGTAAATCAAACTGCACTCCTATCTGCTTACCACACTTACGTTGGTTCCAACTAAGATATGGTATAATGTTTTGGGGGAATACTGCTGATAGAGAAGCTGTTTTTTTTTTCGACATCCACGCGGGCGAAGCCGCGGGCGAAAGCTAGTACTTATAATAAAATCGTTGCGAAGTCAAAATTTTACATTGAATATTTTTGAAAAAAAGTAATTGCAACGATCGGAACAACGGATCGATTCCAATGCCGAAAATATATTTGTTTGAATTTTTGTTTGTTTGTCTGAATGTATGTTAGAGCACCACGAAAATTCTACTGGATAGATTCTGTTCAAATTTTGCATGGATATTTCCATAAGTCTGGTCAGTCGGTGGGCTATATATTATCACGCTATTTGCTATGGGGGATGAGCAATATTGCATTATGTTTGTATACCTCTATAGTTTACAGTAAATTGTAAAAAGACGAGCTGAATGTTTAGAACATTGCAGATACAGTTACAGATTTAATCATCATGCTATATCTTTATGAGGCTAAGCTTTTAATAATCATGACCTACACAGGGTGGATTTTTGAGATGGGGCAGTAAGGGCCACCTTAACCGTTGTAGTTACATGAAATCTGTGTTAGAAGGGTATACTTAACTTATTGAGATATTTTGATCTGAACAAATAAATTTTGAGAAAAAATTACAGTCAGCAAAAAAATGGGAAATTGGAACTAAAAAAACAATTTGGTGCCAATAGATCCTGTTTCATATGAGGGTCAAAAAACTCTATTAGACCAACTGAGGTTTGAGTATTAGATGAGACAAATATCGCAAAAACCTTTTCTCACGTATCGTGGGAAATGAGACTCCAACTTACTTTTTGGGGTTCCGTACCACAAAAGGAAAAACCGACGAACAGACGAGCGGACAATGAAGTGAGATAAATAAGGGGAACCCTTATTTATCTCACTTCATTGTCCGCTCGTCCGTCCGACTGTCTATATGTCAGTGAAGACCCTTTTTCTCAGGAACGCGTGGAGGTATCAAGTTTAATTTAATTTCAAATACGTAGGTCTACGGTTCCTTGGAGCTCAACAAAACCAAACTTCTAAGTTAACGCATTAAAAAATACGGCCATTTATGAGACATATTTTGGTACTCGCAAATTAATTAAAACCTATAGAGTACTTCCCGTTGACCTAGAATCATAAAACTTGGCAAAGTCTCACAGCACAAGTAAAGAAAAAGTCTGTAAATCGTTAATTGGTAGTTTTTTCACATCATCATCATTTCAGCCGAAAGACATCCACTGTTAGACATAGGCCTCCCCCAAGCATCGCCACTTCGACCGGTTCTGTGCTTCCCGAATCCAGCGGATTCCTGCGGCTTTCCAACGTTAGGTCTTCCGGGTATGCGGTCGCCACTCAAGAAATTTTTAGTATAATTGTAGGTTATGTGTTCTGCATAATCTACTGTTATACTATTTCAGATATAATCGTTCGTCAGGAATAATTTGTAAGAATACATCAGTCAAGTTTTGTGACATTAGGTAGTATTTATACAGAAACGCAAGCGTTCATTAATTCAATGAAAACGAAAAACTTCGCAAGCAATGGGAAATTGCTACTGAAGACTGCGGAATCGACCTCAGGACGAACTGCTTCTCACACGGGCAACGGTACGTCGCTTGGTCATGCATCACCAGTCCTGAGTCTCTGTATATTTTGTCTGCTGAGACCATAATTACAAACGTAGTATACAGGGAAGTTTTATTATAAAGAGTTAATGCGGGGAATAAAGTGAATTGTGCTATACTGCGATTGTGACCCTCCAGTCGATGCAAAAAAGGCAAGGCTGGCTGTTCACAATGGTGCGCCGGTACCCACGCTTATTGATATTTTGTCTTTATTTCTAGTATTTTTAGTAGTATATTTAGTATTAAAAAGATGTAGACTTTTCCTTACAAACAAAATATTTTCATAAATGAATTGGCAAGGTACCGTCATAATATTAATATTATGTGAGTATGTCAGTAGCGTAGCAGGTGGCGTTCTATACTTTCTGCTTACCCCCATGGGAAGTAGGCGTGAGTTTATGTATTTACATTTTATAAAAATAACATAGCAATACGTCTGTATTCCCCAAAGGGTTAGGCAGAGGTGTACTTACCTATAGTACACTCACATTATATTTCGCCAATTATGTTTAGTTCCCATGTTATAGGGGGCGAGCCTATTGCCACTAACCGGGCTCAAATTCAGACTGCGGACTTTAACTGAGAAATTCCAGACGGAAAACCCATTATCACTTTGCCTGACCCGGGAATCAAACCCAGGACCTCATACCCAACAGTGGCGCTTGCTACCAAAAGACCAACGAGGCAGTTTTTTATAAAATCAAAAGTCGTAAGAAATCACAATATACAAATAACAGTCACATACTGTTATTTGTATATTGTGATTTCTTACGACTTCCACGCGAACGAAGTCGCGGGCAGAAGCTAGTCTTAAAATAAATTCACTAAGGTACTAATTGTGAAATGATTAATAGTGACACAATCATGTCTTAAACCACATGTCTTCGATTGTCGGTTCTAGGACATGCCGGTTTCCTCACGATGTTTTCCTTCACCTATAACCAAAATATTTAGAGAAAACACTGAAACATAAACTAAACGGGTACACTACATAAATACGAAAAACTTTATTCCGACAGTCACAAATACGAATTTCTAAATACCGATTTTCATAGTTAATAATAATAAGGCCTATCAGACAAACGTTGAAGCGATGGATTTTGATCAGGTTGAGGTAGAAACTTTCCACGATGTCCTTCAAAAGATACACAATTGGAAAGCACCAGGCTCTGATCACATACACAACTATTGGTACAAAAAATTTACACACATACACCCATACCTCTATAACTGTATTAACAATTTTATAAAAGACCCAAACATTATTCCGTCATACATTACAGAAGGTAAAACTTACATGCTTCCGAAAGACCCTAATGACACAGCTAATCCAGCAAAATATAGGCCAATTACCTGTCTGCAAACCATATATAAGATATTGACATCGTGCATTACTCACATCATATACAAACACCTTGAAACACAACATATATTGACAGAAGAACAGAAAGGGTGTAGGAAGTTCAGTCAAGGTTGTAAAGAACAGTTAACAATAGATGCGGTAATACTTAAACATGTCCAACGTACTAAGAAAGATTTATGCACTATGTATATTGACTATAGGAAAGCATACGATTCAGTACCTCACTCGTGGTTACTTAAAGTTTTGAGTTTATACAAGATACATTCACAACTCATTCACTTTTTAGGAAATATATTAGACAAATGGCAGACGCGACTACATCTGAACACATCCATAGGAATAGTTGAGACAGAACACATTAAGATCCAGCGAGGAATATTCCAAGGAGACTCACTCAGCCCACTATGGTTCTGTCTCGCATTAAATCCGCTTTCAAATAAACTTAATGCTTTAAAACCCGGATATCAACTACAGTATATTGATACAACGACTGACATACTGACTGACCAGCAAACTTGTAAATTAAACCACCTGCTCTATATGGACGATATCAAATTGTACGCATCATCACCAGACGACTTATATGAACTAGCTAATGCTACTGAACAATTTTCGAATGATATCGCTATGGAGTTTGGAATTGACAAATGTAAAATTAATTCAATCAGAGCGGGCAAAACTTATTCACATTCATACCACATGCAGACAGGTGATACGATAGAGTCATTAGACGAGAACGGGACCTACAAATATTTAGGTTATATACAGGCTAAACAGATTCTTCATAAGGAAATTAAACCTACACTCACTAAGCAATTTAAACATAGGTTAAAAACAATATGTAATTCACAAATAAACGCTCGAAATACTATTAAAGCCATAAACACTTATGCCATCCCTGTTCGTACCTATTCTTTTGCTATCATAAATTGGAACAAGACTGAACTCAAACATTTGCAACGGGTGATAAATACCACTCTGACTAAACACAGAAGGCTCCATCCCAGGTCATGTGTACAGAGGCTCACACTGTCAAGGAACGAAGGTGGCAGAGGAATAATAGATATCACTAACCTACATAACAAACAAATAACTATTTTAAGAACATACTTTTACACTAAAAGCCTATTTCAACTCTACATAAAGCAATAGCGTTTAATGATAAAAAACTTGCTCCATTAAACATGTTTGAGAAGACAACCCAGAGTAACGAACAACAGACTGACCGACAGACTAAAATCGCAGAATGGACCAAAAAGTCACTGCATGGGAGACATCGACATGATCTTAATCAACCTAACGTCGACAAGTTAGCGTCGAACGAATGGTTAAGACGTGGAGAACTGTTCCCTGAGACTGAAGGGTTCATGATAGCGATTCAGGACCAGGTAATAGAAAGTCGCAATTACCAAAAACACATAATGCGAGTTCCTCAAACCATAGACAGATGTAGGCGATGCAATAGTTCCTCCGAAACCATTCAACACATCACGGGTGCGTGTAAAGCAATAGTCCAGACTGATTACAAACACAGACATGACCAGGTAGCGAATATAATCCACCAAAAATTAGCAATAAAATATAAATTAATTCCCACACCACCTGTAGCTTATTATAAATATCAACCCGAAACTGTTCTTGAAAACTCCACCCACAAGCTGTACTTTGACCGAGCTATCCTTACCGACAAAACAACACACTACAATAGACCAGATATCACGTTATTAGACAAAATTAACAAAACTGCACAAATCATAGACATAGCTGTTCCTAATACACACAATCTACAGAATACTATAGCAGAAAAGCTCTCAAAATATATAGACCTCAAAATAGAAATCAGCCGAATGTGGCGGCTTAGCAATGTCACCATAGTTCCTATAGTGTGGTCAACAACTGGTGTAATACCTAAACAGCTTCATCAGTCTTTAAAAACACTTGATTTACCACCCTACACATATCAGACTCTTCAGAAAGCTGCAATCTTGAATACCTGCAGGATTGTCAGAAAATTTCTGCAAAATGACAACGACACATCAATCGTCTCCTCACACACGCGTGCAGCAGCCAACGCACGAACACAGTCTCATGAGCAGACACAATCACCATCACAAAACCCGAACACACCATCATATCATCGTAATATAACCAATTCCCAAGGGTAGCACTTGGCTTCGGCCCGTACTACCCCATAACTCCGGCGCAACGCCGAGATACGTAAACGTATAAAAAGAACAATAATAATAATATTTAATAATTTATTGAGGTAAATAAAGATTTTGATGTACATGAGAGACTTAATTAAAAAGTATGCATTATTGTAAGATGGTGTAGGTATATATAATCGTTGGGTGAATCGCTGCTCTCCTAGCTAGATTACTGAGTAATCTGTATTTAGGAGAACCGAATGGTTCAAAATTCCTAATAAAACAACTCCGATTTATCATTCATCCTATTTTTATAATTCCAAAATTTCAAATTTCCTAACGTTTGTAATTACTATTCTCAAAATACCGAGTTTCAATAGATCGAATAACAAAAAGTCCGACTTAATGATAATTCGAAACATCAAAAATACGATTTCCGATTATTAAATTACCGATTAATTAGAATTCCGAAATAAAAATGGCTTGTCAATAGCAAGACAAATAAACACAAAATTGCTCGTTACCTAACCAAATGATTCACCAACAATAGAGGGGCTCTGGCGTTCGGCGGCCGCTTTCCCGGCACGCTTGCTTCGCTCGCTCGCCTTCGCGCTTTAATGGTCACTGTTCTAACCTACTGTTTTTTTGTTCAACCCAAGTGATTCACCGATAATAGAGGAGATCTGGCGTTAATCGCCACTGTTCTAGCATATCCCAACCCAAAGGATTCAATAATATGTAGATGGTACCCGACGCAGGTATATAATGAGAAGAAGAACACAAAAAAAAATTAATACACAAATATTTATAACAAAGTAGACGTTTAAAAATTACATTCTACGTTACATATAGATTTTGTATTTATATGCCTAACTGAATATTATACTGATTGAACCAGAATCAGAATCCTAATTTTTGCAGTTTATTCGAAATATAGAAAATCGGTCTATGTCTTGTTTTGTGAAATGTCGTATTTCGGACCGAGAACCCATCGAGCATTTGATTCTTCGAACGTATGAAAATCGGAAAACAAACAAATCGCATTTACGACTTTCGGTAAAATAAATTTCGTGATTTTTAATAATAGACATTCTTATGTATTATGAAATTCGGACTTTTGAAAATCGGAACATCGAAATTCGGAATAAAATATTTCGGAGTATTTGGGTGTTCCCAAATTAAACAGTAATTAACAGTTTTATAATTCTCTTCTTAACACTTTCACTGTCCACAGAGCCACCTATGGTTCAGGAAACGTGCGCTTGAAAAGCACTTATACGCTCCTGAGCTATATGTGCGTCAGGAGACATATACAAGTTCTAAAGCGAATAATTCCACTGGACGTGCTGGAACTGTACTGTTGCTGCATTGGACGTGCTGGTACGATCATAAAGTAAAGAAACACGCCGAGACAATTAAATAAATCCAGGCAACTCGGGGAAATTATTAAAAAAATCCTATTGGACTTGTCGGTCAATTGTGCATTTTTGTATTGGGACAGGAAACGTGTTAAAGTATATTAAGTGGGTATTTATCATTTTTTTATAAGAGTAACAATTCAACAATACGTCCTATTCATAACCGTTTGTAGTGTCCCCTTCATATGAATGAATGAATTCATGAAATGCACCGACCCCAACGTGGTTAAACCAGACTCGACCACTCGAATGAAACCAAAGATTCACACTAGCCCCTGGAACCTCGTGTTTCATGGAACCACAGAGACCATTGCATATCAAAGACCGGGGGCGCGATAATGATAGGGAAGACGTGCCCTTTGATTAAGGTCATGTACTGTAAGCCCTACAGGTTACCTACTGAAACTCTATACGCAAGCTCTAAGCTGCTCTCCGTTAGAAAACTCCACATACTACACATGGTACTAAGATATCACAAAATGCTACCCTTTAGCCATGCCAAACTTAAAAAAAGACGGTGTGATATAGTAGCCCCTACATACTCCGCACGTTCATATTTTGCTAGTCGTCAAAATGTAACTCAAGCCCCACGCGTCTATAATAAAGTAAATCGCATACTTAACATTTACCCTATGCAGCTGTACGAGTGTAAGAAGACATTGACTGAATGGCTCTTCACACTTAATTATGATGCCGTGGAAGACATTCTGGCGACTCTGGGTTGAACGTCATGCATACTGACACACACACACATACACACACTCCAACACCCATACACACACACTCCAACACACCTCCACACTAATTCACACATACACACACCCACTCACACACGCACCCCCTCTTACACACACATACACACAAAATATACATTCACACACTCATAAACACACGTATAAACACACATTTATACAAAACACACTCTAGTTTTCACACACTGCCATAAACACGATTTTCATTTTTCTTTTTATTCATTTTTCTTTTTATTGGTTTTATAAAAAAAAAAGTGTAACTATACCTAATTAGCACAACAAAACAATTGTTAATTAATCGAGGAAGAGCGAGGTTTATCCCATCACAAGTATATTCGGATTACTTTCTGGGATGCCCCGGCAACTTAATTGTATCGATTTTTTTTTTTCTTGGGATATGGATGGATCATTAGGGCCATACCGGATATGCATCTTTGAGCAAGCATTGGAATAGTGGATATTTTAATGACGTCGCCACCAGGTTGCGCTCAGGTTCAGCTTCGCTGAATCCCGAATGTTGAATCCTTTGGTGGGGGTAAACCACTTTCTCGACGCTTTTGTATGTCGCCGCTATGCTGTGTTTCATGTTGCTCCCGCCAATGTCTCCATCCGAGGTTTCTGTTTTTTTTTTGGTGTAGTAGTAAGTCGTAGCCAATAGAATACAATGACATCCCACTTATATGCCCCGAACACAAAGCAAAAAACATCTGAGTCCATCACTTGAATCCCGAAATGTCTAAAAATTTAATTCGCACTCACAAAAGGCAAACAATTTTGAAGCACTAGCATAGCACTGCACTGCACATAATATTATTATAATTGTCACACACGGTATATAATACAAGCGGCACTCTTCTGCAGATCCCTAACCATAAAACCGACCGCCAATAAATAAAAGTTTATTGACGTTTTGCTCTCGTATCTGTCTTTATATAATACAAACACTGGAAAAAACAACTTATCTATTTACAGCATTTGTAAAGACCAACGAAAAATTACTTTTGTGTACGATTACGAACACTTGCACGCCGTCGCCATCTTTAAAATGACAGGAGTGTGAGTTAGGTGCGAATGGTTGTGCTTCAGGGTTGCTACAGAACAAAGATATTGTCGTCTCGAGACGTTTCTAATTTTACGGATTATCTGACTTGTCCCTTTCATGCCACCCCTCCCTTATAGTTTACCTACTTATCTTACATGTTTCAGCTGGACGGAAAGTATTCCGCGACTTTCTGCGTGGCGAATATTCTGAGGAGAATATAATGTTCTGGCTCGCGTGCGAGGAGCTGAAGCGAGAGACCGACCCCGATGCCGTCGAGGAGAAGGCGCGCTTCATCTACGAGGACTACATCTCCATCCTGTCGCCCAAGGAGGTGAGGTCACGCCCACGCCCGCCCCCGCTCCCTCTCATTTCCTGCCGTATTACTGACCGCCACTGGTTGCAGGTGTCGCTGGACTCGCGCGTGCGCGAGGTAGTGAACCGCAACATGGTGGAGCCGACGCCACACACCTTCGACGAGGCACAGCTGCAGATCTACACGCTCATGCACCGCGATTCGTACCCGCGCTTCGTCAACTCGCCACTCTACAAGACGCTGGCACGCTTGTCGAGCGCCGAACCACCAAGCGTGACTCCCGCTACCCCCGCGACCCCCGGGCCCACCGGGACCCCAGCGTCACCCGCGTTGGTCGCGCTAGTCGCGCCTGTCGCGCCGGACGAGCTCGCAGCGCCCCCCGCGCTCCCCGCGCCCCCTGCGACCCCTGCTCTCCCCGCGCCCCCTGCGCTCCCTGCGCCCCTTGCACCGGCCGCGCCATCCGCGCCCCCCGGACAGGTGCAGCCCGCGCAGTGACGTCATCCGCATCCTCCCCACGTGTAAATAGACTCGATATACATTCATTTAAACGGGTACTAATTTTGTACATAGCTAGGTTAAGTGTGAGAGTAGGAGCGGCGCGCACCGCCGCGGCCACTTCGCTGGTCCACCGACCCGCGCGCCCCGGGAGCGCGCCCGCGCCCGCGAGTGCCGCACGGCGCACGTCAAGCAAAGCGCACCGCGCACCGCGGCGATCTGCGCGCATCTAGTTAGAAGCAATAAAGGTGGACCAATTAAGTTTGCCGAGGAGTCAACGAATAAATAAATAAATCAGTTAATGTATTAATGCGTTTTATTTCTTTGTACCGCTTAACCCCCAAAACGATCGGTCGCACGAAAACACGATCGTCGCGTTCATATGTCACTCAATGAAGGTAAAAACTGCCACTTGCTCACTTCCTGATGTCACTACTATCCAACGTCTAAGAGTTTGACAACATCTATAAATTTTTATTTTTTTATTTTGTAAACAAGCGAGTTATTTTTGTTGAGCAGCTGTTGACTGAAAAAATACGGGGATCCATGCATTTGCCAAAAATGTTAAAAGTCGAAAACTGTGAAAGAAAGCTCTCGGAAAACAAAACGGAAACACGATATTTTGCTATCCTTTTGAAACTTTTTTTTTGCCTTGACAACACTCTTTTTATTTGTATTTGCACCTACTAATGATGCATCATTCAACACACCAGTTATCAATTTTAATCCAAGGTTTAATGTTCTCAGCAGCGGCCCCCGGCTGCCCCGTTGTACGATCTATTACTTCTCTCAGCAGCGGCCCCCGGCTGCCCCGTTGTACGATCTATTACTTCTCTCAGCAGCGGCCCCCGGCTGCCCCGTTGTACGATCTATTACTTCTCTCAGCAGCGGCCCCCGGCTGCCCCGTTGTACGATCTATTACTTCTCTCAGCAGCGGCCCCCGGCTGTCCCCTTGTACGACCTATTACTTCTTTCACTGCCCCGCATGTCTTCGCCTTCATATCTATCTTTATCCAGGCATTTCGTTATTTGGAATGGGTCTTTAAAGGTAAGCAGTAATTTTTTTACTTCGCCCGTCATTTGTTTGGCTTTGTTTCTTAATAAGGACTGTCTCCTTCATTATAAAGTTTAGCTTTAGTGCGGCACCGGTCGAATCTCTTCTTCGGAGACTTCGCACTAATCTTTATATTTTCGTCCGCTCTTTTACGCAAATTCGTCACAATCCGTACAATGCTCAACATCTTGCTCAAGCTCAGGCCCGAAGATGTCACTATCGGTACGTAGTCTATACCCGAACATGACCTCACATGGGACTGCTTTGGTCGTTTTGTGATACGTACTGCTAATCGCCTGTTGTAATGGCGTAATACAGTTATCCCAACAATCTTCATCCAAATCTGCACCCATAGTTTTCATGGCCTCCAGAATTGATTTATTAAATCTTTCAGCTTGGCCGTTTGAGCGTGGCATACCTGTGGCTAACAGTAGCCATTATGGGGCTGAAAAATATTCGCCTGCATACAAGTGCAGGCGAATATTTTTACCGTTGCAAAACTGTTTAAACCTCTTTGACGTACCTAAACGCAGAACCCGCATCCGTTACAATCCTACAAGGTTACCGAATATTTTTACTATACTTTCAAGTTCACTAGTTACGTTATTACTATTCGTATTAGGTACCGCTGATATAAGGTCGTCGGTCCATCTAGCTGGGGAAAACGATTGCCAATTTAATGATATTTTAAATCACCTTCGAGTAGGTGAGTTAAGTGTGGAGTAATTAAACATTTTGCTTGAAAGAAGTCGTGTACCTTAAGTAAGAAAGTTTATTTATTTGTGTAAACATGGTGTACATACATTGCATGCAAGATATTAGATATATAAATAACTGTTAGATCATGTTCAGCCGCGTATCGTGGCGTACAAATAGGTAAGAAGAGATGGCGCACAAACCGCGACTATATTTATCAAAATTACATTACAAAATTACTTATTAAATCATAATATTAATTACATAAACGTTATTAATTTATTATACAATTCAATGGCCATACATATTATTAATTAAGTCATTGCAAATTTTAATTTCATCAACAATAGAAACAATACACTATCTGTATAATATGGAGTGATCTTATACCACTGTGGACAAAACAACATTAAATAAAAGACAACATCATCATTTCAAAAAACAAAGAAAATTGTCCTCTTTCATAAATTCCTAAATACTATATTAAAATGTTCTTTCAATCAATAATGTCCTTAATTTGCATTTAAGAGCAGATAAATTCATAGTTTTCCATGATTTGGGCAACTTATTAAATATGGTTGGAGCCATGTAAAAGATGCTCTTGCGCACAAGAGTTGTTTTAGCACCGTGAACACAGAGTTTGGAATTATCACGTGATGAGTTTTAATGAACATCTTTGTTGAGAACCGCTGCGAGTTGTTTTAAAGCATAGGCTGCACTACTTAATTAAAAATTTTGCTTGAAAGAAGTCGTGTACCTTTGACTGGTGATTTTGCTGACGGGGAAGCAATGCGTATTTTTCTTACAGTCAACTCGTTAATGATTATAATGAGAAAATGGTGGAACTAATGGCGAGAACAGTTACAATTTATACGTTATATGGTAACGATGAATCCAGGGAACCCGTTAATTATGGTCAAAAGCCAAATCTTTCTTCTATTCCTTAAGATCCGAACTATACGGAAGGATTAGTCCGTTCTATTCAAATCGCAATCAGCGCTCGAGTGATGTTGCGGATGAGTTTAAAAGTGTCGGAGGGTTTAGTAAATGGAAGTATGGGCATCATTAAGAAACTGGAATGGAATGGACTTCGAAGAGACCAATTGGAAGAGGGGGAACTACCGAAACTTATATTTATCGAGTTTGATGATAAGATTGGTAGAAGCGTTGAAAATGGATGGGTTCCAATACGGCCACAGACTTTTCAGGACTCAAGGGGTATGGCAATATTGAAACAATAATGTTCCCTATCATTTTATGTTGGGCTGATACCGTTCACAAATAACAGGGAACAACAGTGGAAACGGCTGTTGTATAATTTAGGCAAAACAAAATTTGCAAAGCCCAGGCTTATGTGGTTTTGAGTCGTCTAAAAAGTTTAAGCATTATCTCAATAATATTTAGTTTTACATGCCAGTTGGTCATCATTTTCAGGTACTTACGTATGTCAAAAAGTTAACGCAATTTAACAATATATAAATGCGCTGTTATTACTACAGAATGTTAAGTTTCTCTACACATAACATTCATTTGTCCTGATGCCACCATCGTACTGTAAATATAATTTAAAAAAAAAACTTTTAACAAAAAATAATAACCGACTACCAAAAATAACACTACAAACTGAAAAATTACTTTAATTTCGGAAGTCGGTGTCTTTGGATCTGTATTTGAGTTTTTTGCCACCGACTTCCGAAATTAAAGTTATTTTTCAGTTTGTAGTGTTATTTAATAATCAAACGAACTTACCTAAAGTGAAGTTCGATTTTAATTATCCTGTCTTCGTCGAAGAGATTTAAATATTCACCCGTAGTAGTCCCGCTACGCTTCGACTCACTCGCACATAGTTTAGCGCCGTAGGAAAGAAAGAGATAGCACTATCCCCTTAAGCGCTTGATCACCCCACTACAATATTCCTCATTTAGCTCAGAGTACCGGTCTATTGGAGGAACTATAACATTGTTTAGTGAAATGAAAGGTCCACCTGAATGTCAGGGCCGGGAGGGACATTAAATCTCTTCGACGAAGACAGGTGAATTAAAATGGAACTTCACTTTAGGTAAGTTCGTTTGATTATTAAATTATCCTGTCTTCGTCTTTCGAGATTTAAATATTCACCTGTAGATGTTTAGAGATAGACATTTGCAATGTTATAGGTAGGATTAAATTGAAAAATGAATTCCTTAAATAAATAATACATGTATTTTTATTTCAATTAATAAACACAAAAAATGAAAACTTAAATGATTATAACCTAAGAAATAAACAAAACTTCCTTACTGATTACTGAGAACAGCGTTTGCAAATTAACAATTTGTTTGAGCGATTGGCCGATTATAAAAATTTGCAAAGGTGGCGGATTGATCTGACCACCCAGCGGTTCTCCTAATGACATCGACACTGATTCCTGCCTGATGTGCAGCAGAAGATGATGCATGCCGAGTGCTATGGGCACTGAATACTTCAGTGTCGATGCCACTAGCAGCCAAACCCTGCTTTATCCATCGCCCTATAGTTTGCGAAGAGGCGGCGTGATGAGGTTTTTTAAAAGTTAGAATTAATTTATTATCTACAGTACTTCTTTTGGTGGATGTAACATTTATGTAAGCTATTAAAGTCTCTGCAGGACAGATTGCAGGACGCTGTCGGAAAAAAGGAAGGTCAAGAATTGGTTGGGATTTACCTATACCAGATGTCTTAATCAAATCAGTAATAGTAATTAAAACTTTGACTTTATTGATCATAATATTGGGCAACCTAATCAATGAGAGCGTCTGACATCTTTGGCATGTTGACAAAGCCAATAATACAACCAATTTTTTGCTCAACTGCTCCAAACTTAAATTATCGCTGGGGTATAAATCACCAAAATAATTAAGAACGATATTGGGGTTCCATGTACAATTATACTTAGGGAAGGAAGGTTTCAACTTGAATACTCCCCTAAAGAATCTTTTGACACGTTCGTCTTGTCCCACATTATTTCCGGAAATAAGTGATAAAGCCGAACGGTGATTGTTTAATGTTCCATACGTGGAACCATTTCTGAAACCTTGAGACAAAAAGTCTAGCAAATCATGTACTCCGATCTGGAATGGATCTAATCCCTTATCGTGACAGTATAACCACCACTGTTTAAAGCTAGAAGTATATTGCGATTTAGTGCTCCCAGAAATAGATGAAGTCATTACAGTCAGTGCTGATTGAGGGATCTGCAATTGCGCGAAGGCTTCCCGGATAATATAGTCGCCGCCAGGGAAAGGTGGCGATGCAGTGGATGAGTTTCCCTGAAATTAGATGATAACAGAAATTTATCCGGAGGAAATATCAATATTTCACTTACAGCAAGAGATCTGAATACTGGGAACCATGCTTGAGATGGCCAATGAGGCACTACAATTATACCGGTTGCCTCATCAGTAACAATCTTTTGCATAACCTTTAAAATTAATGAAAATGGTGGAAACGCATAAAAGAACATATCCCATTTAATAGTAAAAGCGTCCACGTTGTATGCATAGGGATCGCGCTTCCATGATATATATTTTGTACATTTAGCATTCGTTCTCGATGCAAAAATGTCCATCTCAGGTTCACCAAATTTAGAAACAATAGTATCAAATGCTGTAGAGTGCAATTCCCACTCAATATCAATGTTTCTCGACTCTGTGTCTGCTTCAATATTCTGGGATGACGCTATGTAGGAAGCAAAAAGGAATATCTGTCGTTCTTCACACCACATCCATATTCTACGCGAAATTTCATTGAGATGTGGGTATTGCACTCCACCCATTCTATTAATGTAAGCGATCGCCGTAGTATTGTCAATGCGTAGGAGTATGTGACAATTAGTGACCTTGTTCGCGAAAGATTTAAGTCCAAAATAGGCTGCAAGGAGTTCCAAATAGTTAATATGACGGGAACGCTCGTTTTCCGTCCACGAACCGCCTATACTTTCTCCCCCAGAGGCTGCACCCCAGCCGATAGTAGATGCGTCACTAAAGATCTCTAATGCAAACGACATTGGTCTGATGGGGTTACTCGTGTTTAAAATAGAAGACTTCCACCAAGTCAAATCAACGCGTAAACTATTTGGAACAGTCATTATCATGTCATAATCTTCGTTATCCAATAAGGCCAGATATTTGGCCCTCTCTAAAGATTTTGTGTACAGCCATCCGTACGCAACAGCCGGGCAAGCAGCTGTCAGGGTACCTAGATAACGAGCAAAAGCACGAATAGTGATTCTCGTCGTAACTAGCATATTTTCGGTACGTGACAAGATGTCGCGTCTTTTCTTTAAAGGGAGCTCTAGGGTCATGTTTTTAGAGTTTAAAATAAAACCTATAAACTGACAACATTGGCTTGGTACCAGTGAACTCTTCTCATAGTTTATTACAAATCCTAAGTTCACTAGGCACTTAATGCTTTCATTTATGTTATTTAAGCATTCTTCGTAACTGTCTCCGAGATAACAACTGTCATCTAAATAGAATACTGATTTAAAACCACGAGACCGCAAAAAAGTAGAAACTGGTTTCATAAGTTTTGTAAAAGCATGAGGAGCTGAGCTCAATCCAAAAGGTAAAACCAAAAATTCGTACAGAATATTATCAAAATAAAATCTCAAAAACTTTACATGATCATTGTGAATAGGTATCAAAAAATATGCTTCTTTCAAATCCAAGTTAACCATAAAGCAGTTATGGGTCATTAATTTGACAGCTGTCCTAACATCTTCCATCTTAAAATGGCTAACATCGACAAATTTATTTAATTTCTTTAAGTTTAGAATTAAACGTTTTTCACCATTACTTTTAGGAATGATAAAAATACTAGATACAAAATGATCGCGGGTAGGATTACATTTACGTATGACATTTATTTGCAACAAACGATTCAATTCTTGTTTAATATAAAACCTGTCGTCTTTCGAGAAAGATGATTTTTGAATCATACCCGGATGTTGTACAGGATGCTTAATAAAAGGAATTCTATAACCAGAAATGGTCTCAAGGATCGTTTTGTCATCAGTCACCTCTTTCCAGGCTTCAATATAATACCTTAAATGACCAGCATCAGAGTATACCTGAGAAGTTACTGCTTCGCGTTCCTTGTGGGGGCCGCTCCCGCTAGCTTGTGGCGTGATGCAGGGTGCTGGTGAGGGGACAACGCTCGTGGAGCACGGGTCATCGCCTGCGCCCGCATTGTCCCGCGGCGGCGGTAGTTCGATCCTGGCTTGGTCCCGCCGCCGCGTCTCAGCTGCCCCCGAACATAGCGGTGATAAGGCTGGCGTGACGGCGGGCCTTTGTAGTTTAAAGTGCTCGATTGAGCTGCAGACTGGATCAGCTGCTTGCCTGTCTTCTGTATTCCACGTGAAGATTTAATAAATTCTCCTAATTTCTCACCAAAAAGATGACTGTCTCTCTTCCTATCCCTAAAAGGCTCTAAAAAGGTCTTGTCAACCATTGGAGTGAAAAGAGATCTTCTAGTCTCAGTCTCCAAGTAATGAGAATCCGACAACAGCTTTGTCGCATCTGTAAGAAGACGAAGGGCAGGCAGTGTCCCCGGATTTAGTTAATATACCTGACATCGTCCTTCCTAAGATAGTCAGGATGCATCCCATTTGTGATTGCTTCTTTTGAATCCTTACGTCACGATTTATTGCGGACTTGTTTAGCATTGTAGTTATTTCAGGATTAAGCACTGGAGCTTTAATTAAGGGACAGTTTTTAGGAAGTAGGTATTTTTCAATAGCTCCTCTCGTGTTTCTTTTTTAAGGCCATATTTAAGGATAGGATCCCATCGCATCGATAAATCAACTACAATATCTGGACCCCATTCGGCGGTTTCAGTTTCGAAATCCCCTAGAGCCCTTAAGAGCTCGGGATCTGCGATAGGCGGAACATTATCGCCATTCGTAATAGCGTCACCGGCCGGGGCTGTTACACCCTGGGGGTCAGCTGGCTGTGATGCACTTCCTCCCGTTGTAGAAAGTTCGGGTGGCACGGGTGACGCAGAGCGCGCAGAGGTGCCTGGTTCATCCAATGGCCTCGCTGATTCGGCGGGTATACCACCCGCCACCGCAACCATCGGCGTAGGCGAGCGGTCAGGAGACGAAGGCCTAGACGCTCCGCTGTCCGGTTCCAGATATTCTGGAACGATTAATTTTTTTTGGTTAATATCTCGTATTAACTCTAATAAAATACATCAGGTCAATATCTCGTATTGACTCTAATAAAATACAAAAGGTCAATATCTCGTATTGACTCTAAAAAAAGAAAACAATACGTCAATATTTCGGATTGACTAAAAAAAAGAAAGAAAACAATATCTCGTATTGACTCGAAAGTTTGATGTACCGTCTAACATCTCGTGTTAGATCTAAGGTACCATTGTACAAAGAAATTTAATCCTTGTATTTTGCACTATAACAATGACCACTAAAAAATTATGTAGGTAGTAGGTACATACCTTCTATTGACACACGTCTATGACGACTTCCTTTCTTAGACAATTTTTGTACATATTTCTTTAATTTCTTCCGCCATTTATCTTCCTTAGTTTCTTCATGCTTCCTTTTTGGCATTTCTTATGTTTTTAGAAATATTTGTCACCAATAAAATTCGAAAATCGAAAAAACTTCTTTTACGATGTGCGGTAGCCGCGCGCGCACGGAAACGAATGAGGAATATTGTAGTGGGGTGATCAAGCGCTTAAGGGGATAGTGCTATCTCTTTCTTTCCTACGGCGCTAAACTATGTGCGAGTGAGTCGAAGCGTAGCGGGACTACTACAGGTGAATATTGAAATCTCGAAAGACGAAGACAGGATAATTTTTGGTAGTCGGTTATATTTTTGTAAAAAGTTTTTTTTTTTCACATTTTAGTGGGTCAGTTTTGAATTTATCTAAGTTACAATAGCCTAATGTTAACTGCTCATCACCTTTTATAAAATATTGCTTTTCCCGATGCTGGGACGTTGATTGTTGAGGAGTTCTCATGGTAAGAACCAGGAGAACTGCCACTTACCATATGCATAGTGATGAGCATAAATTGCTTAAGCGCAACCCGTTAAATAGGTACTCATTATTATATTGTTCCGGTGGCCATCAGTGGTCTCCATCATCAGTTCCACTTTACCAAATGGTGCTTTCCGAGAGCAAATGCACGAGTTAATATAAAAAGTTCCCAAATCGCTATAAGTTTGCATATAACATTTGAGGGTTTCCCTCGATTTCCATGGGATTCCCTAATCAGATTCTGATTTGGTGGCAATGGGACTACCTCGGGAGTATACCCTTTCACAAGCACAAGTTTCACAAAATAAATATTTTCAATATCGGTTCATAATTGACGGAATAATCGCGTAACAAACACAAAAAAAAAAAAAAAAAGGTACAGCCGAATTGAGAACCTCCTTTTTAGAACTCGGTTAATTACTTGTAAAAAAACAATCTCAACACTACATACCTACCTATCTACTATTTTTTTCCAAGACTGTACTAGTGTGCTGAATATCCTGGCTGCAGCTGTAGTATCGGGAACAGGGTCCAAGCTACCGGCGGTCAGGGCTCCAGAGAGAGGAACCTCCTAACAATGCGAGCCGTCCCCACGTCGGCTTCTAGGAAATATTCCCTGAGACTGCATATCTCGCGATTGTGGAGGGTCTTAGCGTTTAAAAAGCCTCGACCTCCACATTTTCGCGGGATCAGCAGTATACAGTCTCATTACCGAAGATCGTGGTTGATGCATTCGATATGCAGTCAGCAGCGTACGAACCCTCCTATCCAGGGCGTCGAGTTCGGTCTGAGTCCGAGTATGCCGAAAGAGTACATCAAAACCGGCATGACCTAACCGTTGAAGGCGCGCACCTTGTTTCCGCCTGACAGAAGACTATTCAATACTTTCTTCAGGCGGCCAAACAAGCACTCCTTTAACGATTGCTTCATGTCAGTAGCATTGATGCCCAACGCTTCCGACATACCCAAATACTTATAGGTTTCGGATGCGGAGAGGGCTCTGAGGTTTATGGAATCCGAGAGTTGGGTTCCCACGGATTCCACAATTTTCCTTCGCTTTACATGCATAATCACACATTTGTCCACACCAAATTCCATCCTGATGGCACTACTGAAAGTTTTAGTTACTTTCAGTAGCTCCATCAGTTGCAAATTGTTGGGGGCAAAGAGTTTTAGGTCATCCATGTAGAGGAGGTGAGAAATAACCTGACCACCTCTCCTCAACCGATAGCCTAGACCTGAATCCTCCAGCAGTGTGCTTAGAGGATTCAAGGCTAAGCAGAACCAGAGCGGACTCAAACTATCGCCCTGAAATATGCCTCGCTCGATCCTTATCGGTTCGCTATTCCTCTGGATATTTCGACATCCTGGATAGCGAAGGACTGTCCTCCATTGCCTCATACATGACATCAGGAAGGTGCGCAGAGTTGCATCTACTTTATACAAATTTTATACTTTATTTACTTTTTTTATTTATACTTTATATATATTATTATTATTATATTCATTATCTAGTATATATCTCTTCAACGGTGCCAGATCGACTATCGGTACATCGAGGTGCTGAAGTGTCTGTACAAAAACGCCACTATGTCGATCCGACTCCAGGACCAGACCTCGAAACCTATCCTTCTGCAGCGAGGTGTGAGGCAGGGAGACGTTATCTCTCCGAAACTGTTCACCGCTGCACTGGAGGATGTCTTCAAGGTTCTGGACTGGAAAGGGCTAGGCATCAACATCAATGGCGAGTACATCACTCACCTTCGGTTTGCCGACGATATAGTTGTCATGGCTGAGACTATGGAGGACCTCAGTGCAATGCACGATGACCTCAGTAGAGCTTCCAAAAGAGTGGGTCTGAAAATGAACATGGATAAGACAAAGGTCATGTCAAATGCCCATGTAACATCCACTCTCATGAAGATCGGAGGCGCTACACTCGAAGTTGTGGACGAGTATGTTTAACTCGAACAAACTGTCCAGTTAGGTAGGTCCAACTTCGAGAAAGAGGTCAATCGTCGAATCCGACTCGGCTGGGCAGCTTCGCAATATCTTCTCGTCCCACATACCGCAGTGTCTCAAGACGAACGTCTTTGACCAGTGCGTGTTGCCAGTGATGACCTATGGCACTGAAACGTGGTCGCTTACAATGGGCCTTATCAGAAGGCTAAAAGTCACCCAAAGGGCAATGGAGAGGGCTATGCTTGGAGTTTCCCTACGTGATCGAATCAGAAATGAAGAGATCCGCAGGTGAACCAAGGTAACCGACATAGCCCGAAGAATTGCCAAGCTTAAGTGGCAGTGGGCAGGGCACATTGCTCGCAGAACTGATGGCCGATGGGGCCGAAAGGTTCTGGAGTGGCGACCGCGTACCGGAAGACGTAGCGTTGGAAGGCCTCCTACAAGGTGGACCGATGACCTAGTGAAGGCCGCAGGTATCCGCTGGATGCGGGAAGCACAGAACCGGTCGAAGTGGCGGTGCTTGGGGGAGGCCTATGTCCAGCAGTGGACGTCTTTCGGCTGAAATGATGATGAATGATGATTTATTAAGTTACACGTAGTCTGCATGATATTACTTTTCTGTAGTGAATCACTTATCTTTTCACTAAATAAGTACTCGTAAGCCTCAATTTAGGCATCTTTATCAAATCAGTTATTTTTATTAATTATCTCAAGTTATTGCTTTATTTTAACTCCATTACAATGAATATAATTTCCTGTTTATTATGTCCGACACCTTCTTTTTCCTTTCCCTCAATTTTATTTTTTATTGTTCATATCTTTCTCTAAGAACTTGTGCCTGTGTATCATTTCGTACTTTAATATCTCTTCCTGCTGTTTTTTCAACCCTGTAAGGAGTTGCGTCATAACTTAAACTTAATTTCTTATCTTTAATTATATTTTTTAATCTACTGATGATTTATCTATTGATTGATGATCTTTTTTTATCTCCCGGTACTAAATCACATTGTTTTACTTATTTTGTCACGAAATTGCCTTTTGAAAAATAATTCTGAGGGAGGTTTTCCCGTCACACTATATCAGGTACAGTTAGTTGTACATAACCAAGTATTCCTCCAAACCCTCTCTCCAGTTTTTTTTTCTCAGCCTGGCAAATTTTTAGGCTTTTGATAATATCTTTTGAATTTCAACATTTATATTTTTAATGTTTATGGTGTACAACTGTACCTAATAAAGAGTATTCTATTCTATTCTTGTTTCGGCGTTGTACTTCACCATTCTGTTGTGGCCGCCAATGCCGTACAGTGTTAAACAACTCATGTATTATTCTTTCGTTACAGAACCGTTTGAATTCTTTGCTACAGAATTGTTTTCCATTATCTGCAGTTACTCAATACTTTTATTGCATTCCACATGTTATTTTTAGGTGGTAAACTTATAATTAGAACATATGGACCCTCTCGGGCACAGCAAAATAAGTGAGTTAGGAGAGAGGAAGCCTTTGTTATTATTCAAACATTACTTAGCAAAACAACTGTATTAAAATAATGATGTAGGTATTTTGCAAGATAAGCTAATTAATAACTTTTATATAAAATAAGGTTAACAAGAAGGTTAACAGAAGAATTCAGCTGGGCTGGGCAGCATTTGGGAAGCTTCGTCGAGTCTTCTCGTCGCGTATTCCACAGAGCCTAAAGACGAAGGTCTTCAATCAGTGCGTCCTACCTGTTATGACTTACGGAGCCGAAACGTGGACACTGACGGTACAGCTGGTCCATAAATTCAAGGTCGCTCAGCGAGCTATGGAACGGGCTATGCTTGGAGTCTCTCTGAGGGATCGAATCCGGAACGAAATGATCCGGCAGAGAACCAAGTTGTCGACATAGCCCACAGAATAAGCAAGCTGAAGTGGCAATGGGCCGGCCATATTAGCCGTAAAACCGATGACCGTTGGGGTAGACGTGTTCTTGAGTGGAGACCACGAATTGGCAAACGTAAGGTAGGATGCCCTCAGGCTAGGTAGAGCGACGATCTTCGCAGGGTGGCTGGTGGCAGCTGGATGAAAGTTGCCGAGAATCGAGCTGAATGGCGTGCAATTGGAGAGGCCTATGTCCAGCAGTGGACTGCTATGGGCTGATGATGATGATGATATAAAATAAACAGGTTAAGAGATGTAGGTACACACTTAGATACTTGTTTATCAAGTAGTAGCTTTTATTTAGCAAAAATTCTCTAAGTTTCTTCAAAAATATTTTATTGTTGGTGGATTTCCAAGACGGCTAAATATTTCTTTAAATTGAATATTGTGATACCTGCACTGGAAATCTTGCGAGTTATCTTCTCCTCCTTATGAATGAATGAATGAAATGCACCGACCCCAGCGTGGTTTGACTTGACTCGATTACTCGAATGAACCCAAAGATAAAGATTCACACTAGCCCCTGGAGCCTCATGTTTCATGGGGCTACAGAAACCATTGCATATCAAAGAGTAGGCCGGTGGGGCGCGATAATGGTAGGGAAGACGTGCCCTTAAGATATGGAAGGATTATTAGAGTCGTTCTGGATATGCATCCAAGAGTAGGCATTTGAATTACCTCTATACACCGACTCAAGAAATCCACCATACGGCGCGGTGGTAGGCTTAGCTTTGTCTACAATCCAATGTATGTAATCTTCAATTTCATTTACCGATGAATTCTCAAAGTGGCATAATCTAGATTAACAATCAGCAATGTTTTCTTTGCCTGGTTTATAGACGACCTTAAGTGCATAATATCTGGAGTAGTTAAATCCACCGTTCTATTCTGGCGCATGATTTTGACTTGGTCCAAATATGACCTCAAGTGGCATAAGGTCAGTTATTAATTCGAATTCCTTACCATACAGCAAAACCTGGAAGTGTTCTACAGCCCATACTAATGCCAGAGCTACCTCCACTGTTTGGCAGTATCGCCGTTCACATCAGTCAGTCAATGTCTATGCCCATATTCGATAATCATCAGACTCTTTGTGGTCTATCAAGATTTCAAGACTACTGGACTAGCATCGACTATAACCACTGTGCGATCTTTCACGTCACAGTAACCTATGGTAGGAATACAGGATAGAGCTGACTTTAGCTCATTAAATGCGGCATCCTATTGGCAACCCCAGAATTTACTAATTTCTGATTCTTTTCCTTGCTTGTCTTTGAGAGGTTCAATTTTGGTCGTAGAATTTTGAATCAATTTCCCGACATAGTTTAAGATCCAGTAAGCTCTGAAGGTCACCTACGTTACTAGGTGGTCGAAATCCCTGGATAGGTACTTAATACAAATTACTATAAAGTTTTGACTCCTTTATCCGAAAATTCATTAATTTTTCAGTTATCTGATCTACAAGTTTGTCTTCTCTATCTAATAATATACCTATCTCTATAACTAAAGTTTAATTGATTTTGTCATTATAATAGTTCTTGTTTAATTAAACGTAATAAATGACGCTCATAAACTTTGCTCTGTTTCGGTGTAATATAGGCATCAAGTATATTTATTGCAGTCTTGAACATCTGATTCAACTGTGCCAGTTACATTGGTTTCAGGAATATTATAGAATATTTCTTGTAATTCTAAACCGCCAATATGCAATAAGTTTGCTCTTTTTTTCTCACTCTTATTAATACCTGAAGCATCGAGGTATATAAAGAGTGCTCGTTTCCAACGTTCCCATCGAGCTCCAACCGAAGAAGGTTCTCCTTCGCAGTCAAACTTCTCAAGCATGACTTGGGACATGGCAATTACCTGGACCCAACAAGTTTATTGTTGTTCCAATATCAATTTAATGACCACAAAATTCTACTTATTTGAACTTCTCAAATATGGGTTGTGATATGTCAATAACCTGGAACAACCAATTTATTGTTGTTCCAATATCAATTAAATGATCAGAAAATTCTGCTTATTTGAACTTCTCAAGTATGAGTTCTGACATGGCAACAACCTGGAACATCCAGTGTACTGTTGTTCCAATATCAATTTAATGATCAGATAGTTCTGCTTATTTGAACTTCTCAAGTATGAGTTCTGACATGGCAACAACCTGGAACATCCAGTGTACTGTTGTTCCAATATCAATTTAATGATCAGATAATTCTGCTTATTTGAACTTCTCAAGTATGAGTTCTGACATGGCAACAACCTGGAACATCCAGTGTACTGTTGTTCCAATATCAATTTAATGATCAGATAATTCTGCTTATTTGAACTTCTCGAGTATGAGCTGTGACATGGCAACAATCTGGAACAACCAGTTTATTGCTGTTCCAATATCAATTTAATGATCAGATAATTCTGCTTATTTTTACTCAATTGACACATTTCCGTGGCGCCGCATCCATTATACCCATTCAAATAAAAATCGATTGAAATAGAATTACTTCTACGGATAAGACATACTTAATGCTGTTTTCTTCTTTTTTTTTTCATTTATACAGGCTCACTATTTTGTTATCAATTAGTGACCATTAGTTTTTAGGGTTCCGTACCCAAAGGGTAAAACGGGAACCCTATTACTAAGGCTCCGCCGTCTGTCTGTCTGTCTGTCTGTCCGTCTGTCCGTCTGTCACCAGGCTGTATCTCATGAACATGATAGCTAGACAGTTGAAATTTTCATAGATGATGTATTTCTGTTGCCGCTATAACAACAAATACTAAAAAATAGAATATAAATATTTAAGGGGGCTCCCATACAACAAACGTGATTTGTTTTGCTCGTTTTTGCTCTATATTGATAACGGCAACAGGTAGACGCTTGAAATATTCACAGAATATTATGTAGATATATATTGACTATAAAAAATAAATAATTAAATTAAAAGAAAACAAATATTTAAGGGGGGCTCCCATACAACAAACGTGTTTTTTTTGCCATTTTTATAGATAATGGTAGGGAGCCCTTCGTGCGCGAGTCCGACTCGCACTTGGCTGGTTTTTTTATTTTTAATTAATGCTGTTGATGACATAATTATCCTCTGAACATTTGTCAAATTGAGTCAATGTAATGACCAGCAGTGCTGCTTTCATATAATTATAATAATGTTGTTATCAATTTAATGATCAGTTTGTATTTATAACTGCTATATTGTCAATTTGATGACCACGCATTTCGCCAGCTTAACTCGGAGTCAGGGTTACCAACCATGCTGATTTAAACAGTATTTTATTTAATGTTCCTCATAGGTACTGTTCAATCATTTAAAAAATGTAAGATCAATAATTCAAAAATACGAAACATTAAAATATTACGCATCCGTTCAAAATGCGTACCGACTCAACAGCGTAGCTCCTTATAAAGGCGATCCGCTAGTGGGGGGTAACGTTACAATATTTCACTCAATTGACTTCAAGTGTTTTAAGTCAAATGACCGATAGAATGAATGATTGTCTATGGTGCACGTTCCACTAGCGCCATCTAGTCGCCGCCTCTCGCAGCTGTTAAACAATATGGCTTCCGTCACGGCCATTCTGATTAATCACTCGTCCTCGAGTGCATGAATTCATCCAAAAAAATTCAAAAAGGACTTTCATTAATTCACATCATCATCATCGTTACATATCAAAACAGCAAATACTCGTATCAAAAAAAAAAAACCCCTACAGTTCAAACATGCTGGTCTAAATCGTCACCCACTAAAGCAGGTGAGATTCCTGCAGCTCACAAAGCGCTGGGCTAGGTCATCAACCCACAAAAGCAGGTGAGACACTTCCAGCTACATAGCCCAGTTGTAGCTGGAAGGGTCTCACAACTCTTGCAACCCCTACGGTATAAACCAGTACTAGTACATTTAGTCATCCAGCAAGGGACCTTGTTCCGGTACTGAGTTATACAGAACAGAATTACAGGATTCAGAATTAATAGTTACTGTTTGTGAACCAATCGATAATGTTTTTTGGATTCTAAGACATGACTGGCATTTAAGTTTTGAGAACTATCTCTTTAAAATTTAAAATCCGTTTTAATTTCCAAGCAATTTGAAACTAAAAGTTGGAACTATCTAGTTTTGAGATTACCGAGACCAAGCACAATGATTCCACATTAAGAAAACAAAAGCTCAGGTATCTCATTCATGGTCAATAACACACACACTATTCCCCACGGGAATACCGAGTCAACTCTTGACTCTATGGTCTTTGCTTCTAGGCAAAACTTGATTATACAACTCAGAGCTACCGCCTACCGCGTACCCATGGACTACTCATTGAGCACTACGATACTCTGTTGTAGTCTCCGACCCAATGAACCGAAAACATGTTACATAAACTAAAGTGATGTCAACTCATCTATTTCGTCTACAATCTCAATTGGTACTTGACATCGGGCATCTTCCGAACACGGTCATGAGCGTTTGTAAGTACGCTTGTTAACTAGTAATTTTTAAAACATACCGATCGCCATCTAACACTTCAACAATTTGAAAGGGCCTCTATACTTCACGTCATGCTTAGTTTGATTACGCTCCTTGTTCGTTCTGGCTACAGGAGTTCACCCACACACAAGCGGAGAACTGGTGGACCTCGACACCGGGCTGCAGGCAATCCAGGGAAACCATGCCATCCCTAGATGGCAGGCTAACCAGGCACTTGCTACGCCTGGACAGGAACGGCCTGCACCCGGTGACGGGGACCATCACGGGACACTGATCACTTAAACAAACAATTACACACAATAGGTATAACGCACAGCCCTCTGTGTGAGGCTTACATGGAGGCTGAAGAAACCGTTTCGCATGTGCTCTTTGACTGCACAGCCGTCACCCTGATCCGAGCAGAAACCCTCGGGTCACTCAGATCCTTCACAGATATCCTATGCAGTCCAGAAGACCTAATCAGCTTCTGGAGGTAGGTGGACTGGTTGGAATAACACGCACAATGGTCCACATGAAGGACGAAGTGCGGAAACCAAACCCTGTAACATAGAACGCTTCTCGTTCTCAATAAGCACGAATTCACCGACAGAGAACCTACTCACGCTTGCCATTATACTATCAAAACGACTTTCATCATAATGCGCGGACTTTTCAATGCCTTCAGATGCCAATCTCCTAATGTCATCAAGGTCTTGTCATCATTGTCGTTAGCCATTAAATGAAGTGAACGTCTGATTTATCAAAATTAAATAAAGACGAAATGAGGCTTTTATCCACAGTGGCATGCCAGCCTCATCATAACTTAACTATTCTAAATTAACTGTACAAACACAATATCAATTATTAATGTCTAAACAAATCAGTAAGTAGGTTTTCTATCTCGAGTGAAGGCTGCGCCAAAACTTCTTCAACCGATCCGCATGTTTCACAATTGGGAGAATTTACTTTGTTCATCAAATAACCAAACTTGCGGGATGGGTAGTGACCAGAGCGTAATCTATGATACAGAACAATATGATACCTACTCATTTCCTTGATAGCAAACCACGGTATACGAGGAGGCTGATACTGTATAGCTTTATACCAAATACCCTTTTCCCTACTTCGTTCGTCAAAGTACTCTAAAAAATAATAATAATATAATACTCTAAACCTAACTCTTTATTTCATTTTGAATTAAACTAGAGTACCATATTACTATAAATCAATGAAAAATTAGAAGAAAATTAGCATGTTATCAATAATCAGGAAATTCAGTCGTAGTCAAAGATCTGACCACACATTTATCGCGCATCTCGCAAAAGACAAAATCAAACTAAACATGTGAGAGCAATTCATAAATCAGCCTTAGACCATAACAAAACACAAAGTAGGAATCTTATCCGTGGCCTGTGGCTTTTCACTAAGCCTGTTCAACAAACCCCATGTTTGTTTCACTGAATTCACCTGAATTCCGAGTCCCACGGACTCTATGGTCACTACAAGACCATACCTCCGCTAGAGCCACCCGCGCACCGCGCATCCACGGACTACTATAAGCAGATACCGACCTCTAACGGACTATGCCTACAAAATGGTCACTGGTACGGTCCGACCAGCCGAACCAAGATTCACCACTATCACTCGACTCAACGTCTTCTACTTCAAATGGCTATTATGCACGTACCATCGAAGACACCGCCGCCCGACCACGTCTCAACCCTATGCTCCTAGTAATAAGGTCGAAAAGCGACTAGGCGCCAGCGTCCGCGATAGCACTTGTAAATACGCTTGAAATTGAATGCTCTCAATGTGTAGCGATCACCGTCAAAGAACCTCTATGACCTCAAATGGTCCCATAAATTTTGGATGTAACTTTGTAAAGAAATCTGGTCAGAAATCAACGGTAATGGATAACGATCTGTCACTTTATTATTATTAATGTCTGTATAATCTATGCACATACGGTCTGATCCATCATACTTTATAACCGAAAAGGCTGGCCTAGCAAACGGCGTACTACTGGGTACTGATGAGATGACATTTAGCAAATAGCATAGCATTAGCAATTAGCATGGTAAGAATCAAGAATTCGCATTAATTTACATTACTACTACTGGGTATAATTATTTAGGCTTGCAACAGTAAATTAACCCTATCGCGCATGATTCGACTTTCGTCCGGAGACAGTCTGTAAGAACGTCTTTGCATTGTACGATTAGGGTCTATCAATCTTACTTTCAAATAGGCATTGCAATCAAATATTCGAATACCGAGTTGTTCGAGTAAATAACTCGAAAATCACTCGAAAAATTCGAACAAGGCTGAAGAAGTATTCGAATACTAAAAATTATCGAATATTTACAATCCCTACCTCCAACTCACCAGTGTTAACACGTGTTGTTGGAAAACCGTTACTAAAAAATTCCAGAGTATAATTCTAAGATTTTTACAAGATCACGTCTTCTATCAACTGGTAAAATCAAATTTGGTCATCTCCAAAAAAAACGAAAATAAGTTAAGTACGAATTTTAAAAAACAAAGTCTTTTATCGCTTGTCATTTACAAAAGTAGTCAAATCTACTTAAATGAACAAATTTAGTCAAATCCTTTCAGTCAATCAGGAGCGAGACGTCAAATCCTTTCAGCCAATCAGGAGCGCGAGATTGTTTTAACTGACAGAGGTTTAAAATGACCATCTTTCTCAGTGTTGGTAACGAGTTGACTCTGTACTTATTTCGTGCCGAATTTTAATTGATTTACTACGTTAAAATAGATAATGTGAACATTTTAGTCAAAGAACTCCTCAGTTATCACGAAAAAGAAAACGACAAGAATCCAATCGACACAATTAATTATTGCCGTAGTCTGAATAGCTTTACACACGTTTATAGTTCTAGGCAAAATTAATTCAGTTGCTCGAACAAAAACCGTTATTTAAAATGTCTCGACTCAATACGATGTTACGACGCAAGTACTTATCTAGCAAAACTTTGAATAGAATCTCCGTCGCGAAATCGTTAATTTCTGCCTGACACAGCAATTGCAAAGTATTATTGATATTTTTATTGCCTATACCTACTAAAGGTACCACATCATTTACTCTTCTACCTCTAAATTTACAAGTAATTCTCTCCTTCATTAAAGACGATGCGTGCGGACGCGTCACGGTCGAATGAGATTAATGGACTTAGTGTACAGGAGGTAGATGACAAACTTCCGATGACTTTAGAAATTAAGGCTTCCATGCCGTTACTAAACAAAAGCATCTGGTCTTGCATGATATTGGAAGCTGAGTCTCCACTTCTGATGTCGGGATAGGTTTAGACATCAGAAGTAATACTCAGATATGGCAATACAGAAATATATTTCAATCGAACAATCAGTTATTTTAAATCGTCACATAGGGCAGTACTGACTGTCTGTGACAGTGGTCCATGCACCCACCGCAATAAGGATAGTACTAATTTGTCGGAGACAGCGTTCCATATCCAATAACCGGGCAGTACTGATTGTCGAGAGACAGTGGTCCGTGCACCAAGACGCATGCGTTGAAAATGCGTACCGACTCGTCGTTGCTACTTAACCGGATATTCCTGTGGCTGCCCTAAGGTTTTTAATCTTAAAGCCTCCAGCCAGGGCGCAAATTATATATATTAAAAACTAAACGACAGCGCACTAAGGGCACCCCCTGTGGGGTACGGACCGTTGGGGGATCACAAAATTAGTAACAATTTGGGGACGGGCTGGATCAACATTTTGATCATGATTATTATCAGGGGATATTATATTTATTGCTACGGCGCTCTCAGCCTCTAACCGGGCGGCTGGCGCATCGACATTCAAGGGACGGGGGGGAGGACTTTTATTACCATTTACTCGGGAAGTTCGCGTGGTACCTCGGCGGCGAGGACGGAAGGTCGGTTTGTGTATTTTGTGCACTGTACTCGTGGCCCTATTGCTTTCCTGAAGGAGAGTGACGGAGTCATCCGGATCTAAGAGAGTGTGCCTCGGTCGGCGAGTCTGACTAATGGCAGAAGGCCTGTAACTAGCGGCCTGCACAACCAAGGGGTTGCGATGACGTTCCGCGGATTCGAAAAAGCGCTTTGCAAGGCGCTTCATAAACTGTTTGATGGTAGGCATCTTAAGGTCTACGTGAAGTTGTTCGTTCCGAACGAACCAAGGAGCCTTCGTAATTCTGCGGAGAAATCGGTTTTGAAGCGTCTGCATCTTATGGATGTGATACGACTTTGCGTGAGCGAAGACTACGCAGGCGTAAGTCATGATCGGTCGAATGCACGCGGTGTAAATACGCAATTTGCACTTAAGGGACAACTTGCTGCGCGGGTTGAGTACGGAGTGTAGTCGGCCGAGAGCAAAACTGGCGCGCGAGCGCACCTGTTTTATGTGCTCGCCGAACGTCATGTGATGGTCTAAGACCACACCGAGATATTTGGCTCGCTTCTCCCAAGGGATAGGCTTGCCGAACATGGTGATCGGTTGGGGCAGGGCGGGTGATCGCCGGGGCCTACAGAATAGGACCCCCTGGCTCTTATCAGGGTTGACTTCGATCCTCCACTTCCTGAACCAGGCCGCGAGTCTGTTGACTTCGGCCTGAAGGATGCGGGCGATGTTGTCTTGCCTGAGGCCGGAGTAGTAGATGGCGGTGTCGTCTGCGAACAGAGCTAACTGCGCCTTTCTACATTTGGGGATATCACTAGTGAATATAGTGAATATCAGCGGTGCCAGCACAGCGCCCTGAGGGACGCCTGCGCGGAGCGGATGGGGGGAGGATAGCGCACCCTCGATGCGATAGCGGAAGGTGCGGTCCGACAAAAAGTCTCGTAAGATGAGCACGAGACGATCGGGCACACCGAGTTTGTAGAGCTTATATATTAAGCCGTTGTGCCAGACTTTGTCGAACGCTTTCGCAATGTCGAAGAACACAGCACCCGTCATGAGCCCGCGCTGGAAGCCAGCGCTTATATACTCGACGATACGGTGGACCTGTTGTACGCACGAATGTTGGGATCTGAACCCGAACTGTTCGTTTGGGATGAGGCCCTTCGTCTCGGCATAGTCTCTGAGACGCTTATAAATAAGCCTCTCATAGACTTTGCCGAAGACGTTGAGCAGACTGATGGGTCGGTAACTGGAAGGTTCGGTCTTAGGTTTGCCGGGCTTCGGGATACCGATGATCGTGGCACTTTTCCAAGCTTGAGGAAAAATGTTGTTGCTAAGAGCGCCATTGAAGATGGTGGTCATTAGCATGATCAGGTGAGCGTACCGACTCAACAGCGTAGCTCCTTATAAAGCCGTGCTCATTCGCAGTGTACAGACGTGCTCGTTAGCAATATTAATCATTACTTTAATAATACTTAGTGACCTACTTTAGTGCATTACTAACGTAATGCAACTGTAATTCTGCTTAGTGTGTAGTTTAGTGAATAATGGACACGAAATAGTGAACTCATAAAAATACAAAATGGATAACAGCCCCATTAATCCAAGGGGGCCAGTGCATTCCTCCGCCTCGCCGTCGAAGACGACGACGCAAAACCCAGCCCTTGAGTCGGTCACGGTTGATGTTGTTTCAACGCCCGAGATTCAAAAATGGATGTCAACCATCGAACAGCACTTAAATGAAGTTTGCTCTATTGCCGCGGAAGGCAAACTTAACTCGGAGCAAAAAATGAAAATTTCTACCCTATGCCGTAAAGTCGGATCTGGAACCTCACAAATGGCAGTCTTATATCAGTCGCTCAAGCAGAAAGCCATTCACGCGTATAACGCGGTTGATGCCCTTCAAGAAAAGCGCGACCTGACGGTTCATATTTTGGAGCTCAAGCAGACGATTAAGGACTCTGGTTCTGCGGGAAATGTTTCATTTGCCGATGTGGTGAAGAAGGGAGCAAATGATTTCATTCGACCGAACAATTTAAGCTCTGTAGCCATTTATCCCAACGATAAATTAAAGTCGAGTGACGAAACAAAAGTCCTCGTGCAAGAAATCATTCGTCCTGATCAAATGAAGCTGCATGTACGTGGTGTCCGTAAGACAAAAAATGGAGGCGTTATTATTAGTACCGAGACAAAACATGACGCTGATAAATTGAAGCACGCAGTCCAGCTCTCTGCATCCGGACTTACCGCCGACGAACCCAACAAGCGCAAACCTCGGATCGTGGTTGTAGGTGTACCGACTACTTTAGCTGAAACTGAAGTCTTCAAGTGCATTTACGAACAGAACGTAGCCGATAAGTTTCCAGAAATGACTATGGAGTCCTTTTTGAGCTTGGTTAAATTAAGCCACAAATCTGGAAAGAAGGATGCGTTGACCTGTAACTACGTTATTGAAGTTACAGCCAATATACGTAAAGCCCTATTGTCCCAATCAAGGCTTTTTATAAATTGGACGTCCTGCCCTGTCAGGGACTTCACCTTGGTTACCAGATGCTACAAATGCCAACAATATGGTCATGCAGCAAAAACATGCAGAGAGCTGAAATCTACGTGTGGTCACTGCGGTGAAGAAGGACACTCGATGTCAGAGTGCGCAAAGAAAGCTGACACACCGAAATGTGCAACCTGCTCACGCTTTAAAAAGCCCAATAACCACAAAACGGGAGGTGTTGCGTGCCCTGCTAGGAAAATAGCGGAATACAGGTACATCAACTCTATCGACTATGAGGGCGCCTAGAGCGTCATAATCAAAGTCAGACTTTCGCATTTAATGCCTGCAGCTGCTGGCTCAACACAAAAAAAAAAAAAAAAAAACTGCACTGACCTACAAATCGAATGTGATGTGATTGTGCAACAATTTGACTCACCGATTCTGCTGACGCAAAATCATAACATAATTATGTGTATAACTAGGTTATTAAGTGCAAGAAACTATTTTACGCAAACTAATTATGTACTACAATTACGTTTAAAAGACTTTTTGTTATTTTTATCTTTAAGGTTTAATAGTATTTAAGTAAACTAGGTATAAAATATTGAATTAATTTAATTTTGTCATTATTTCAAGACTTGTAATGTTAAATATTGTTAAGAATTTAATCATCCTACAATTACCCATGCAATTTCTCATGCCGCCTGTGATACAGGTTTATCCTAGTACAGGCATCTAACATTTTATACCTTTGTAATTATTAGATTTTATGTTAAGATTTTACCAATTGTAATACTGAATAAATATTATATATTATTATATTAAAGGCGATCCGCTAGTGGGGGGTAACGTTACAATATTTCACTCAATTGACTTCAAGTGTTTTAAGTCAAATGACCGATAGAATGAATGATTGTCTATGGTGCACGTTCCACTAGCGCCATCTAGTCGCCGCCTCTCACAGCTGTTAAACAATATGGCTTCCGTCACAAAAAAAAAAAGAAGCCCTATTCTCGTAACCTGTGCGGTACCGCACCGAGTGGACCCAACATGCTGCTGCGCCCTGCAGTGCCTACGACGCAGCTGTACATTTCACGTCTGCACCACTCCACGACGATCGAGGAAGTCGTGCAGTATGTGAAAGTGAAGACCAACTGGATTCTGAGGGTCGAAAGGTTGGAATCGCGCCACAACATCAACTTTAAGTCATTTGTGGTGCGAATCCCAACCAACCATCTACAGAGAAGGAGGACTTTTGGCCGAAAGCTGTCGACGTTTCCGAGGATGGTTACGCGACACCACGCAGCGATACACGACGCCGACAACGTGTGTTTAGTTATAGTTAAATTTGGTTAAAAATATGTATGTTTAGGTTAAGGTATTTATCTATGGGCCTGCGTAGCCTGAAATAAATGGATTATTATTATTATTTTGACATTTATTTTATTTTCTCGGCTAGCCGGGAATAACTGATAACACGGGCCTAAGCCAAGTGATTATCAGTGGATTAAGTGCGGTCATGTGCAGAAAGTTGCACGGAAGATGATTGCGTATTTATGTGTTGATGTGGGGTTTCTGATTCACATTGCAGAAACTTTCTCACGAGTCTGCATGTGTTTAGTATGGCTGCTTTCTGCAGCAGATGATACGTATTTGGAGGTAAGTTGAGAGAATTAAGGGACTGATGAAGTTGTTTCGGTATGACTCCTGTTGTAGATAATACTATTGGTACTATTGTAACTTTTTGCAAATGCCAAAGTCTGGCTACTTCATCTTTTAATTCTGTGTATTTGCTCAGTTTCTCTGCTATTGTTGTCTGCAAGTTATGTGTATTTGGTATAGCAATATCTATTAAATATCCAGTTTTGTTTATCTTGTTTATTAGTGTAATATCTGGTCTATTGAAATGGATTGTTCGATCGGTAAGAATGGCGCGGTCAAAATATAGTTTTGTTGAAGGGTTCTCTAATACAGGTCTGGATGGTATTTGTAGTATGGTGTAACGGAGTCTATAAGTTTGTACTGGTGTGCTAATTTTTGGTGTATGATGTTGGCTACTTGATCGTGTCTGTGTTTGTAGTCTGTTAGGGCTATTGACTTGCACGCGCCTGTGATATGCTGAATCGTTTCTGGAGAACTATTGCATTTCCTACATGTGTCATTATTTAAATTCTTTATGATAAACTTCCTATAATTTTTGGTTTCAATTACCTGGTCCTGTATAGCAAGCATAAACCCTTCAGTCTCCGGGAAGAGTTCGCCTCGATTTAACCACGCGTTCGACGCCTCTTTGTCGACATTTATGTGGCATAAGTCTTGGCGATGTCTTCCATGTAGAGATTTCTGGGTCCATTCTAAAAGCTTAATTTTGTCATCGATTATTTTCTCATTTCTCTCTTCAGATGTATCTTTTAATTTTAGGGGTGTTAAGTGTTGGTCGTTATGTGTTATGATTTTGTGAAGAATAGAAGTTTCGCTTTTTGAAATAAAGAATTGTCTAAGTGCTTTTATCTGTCTGTTGTGTAGGTTTAGGATGTCAATTAGTCCTCTACCTCCTTCTTTCCGCGGCAGTGTTAATCTCTGCTGACAGGATCGTGGATGGTGTTTGCGGAATTTGGTCATTGTGGTATTAATTTTTCGTTGAAAGTTTTTCAGATCGGTTTTGGTCCAATTGATTATCCCAAAAGAATATGTGAGAACGGGTATAGCGAAGGTGTTAATCGCTTTGATAGTATTTCTGGAATATATGTAGTTGCGTTTTCAGAATTATATTTAGTCTGTGTTGAAATGGTAGTGTTAATTTTTGTTTAGTTTCTTTATAGTGTATCTGTCGTGATTGTGTGTAGCCTAGGTATTTATAACTATCTTGTTCCTCTAATGGTTCTATCTGTTCTCCTGTTCCTAAAGTGTAATGGTGTTGGTAACTCTGTCCTGCTTTAATTGAATTTATTTTACATTTATCTATGCCGAATTCCATTTTAATATCGTTTGAGAATTGTTCTGTTAAGTTTGCTAATTCATAGAGTTGAGTCTCACTTTTGGCGTATAGTTTAATATAATCCATGTACAACAGATGATTTAATTCTATTTGTTGAACCTCAGTATGACCTTCGGTAGTTGTATTTTTTAATGGGATTCCTAAAGTAGTTGCGTTTAGTATATTAGATAGGGGATTTAGGGTAAGACAGAACCACAGTGGGCTTAAAGCATCTCCCTGAAAGATACCTCTTTGAATTTTTATTGGGCTGGTGTCTACTGTTTTAGTAGGGGAAGTTAGTCTAAGTACAGTGGTCCGGGTTGTCATCGTGGCCTTCAGGAATGTTACTATTGTTGGGTGTATTTTGTATATCTCTAAGATTTTTACAAGCCACGAATGGGGAACAGAGTCGTAAGCTTTTTTGTAGTCAATATACATGCTAAACAGATCGGTTTTCGTTTTTTGAGTTTTTTTAAGGATTACTGAGTCTATGATTAGTTGTTCCTTGCAGCCTTGGCTAAATTTCCGACATCCCTTCTGTTGTTCAGTTAAGATGTTATTAGTGTCAATGTGTTGATATATTAATTCAGATATACAAGACGTGATAATTTTGTACAAGGTCTGCAAGCATGTTATAGGTCGATATTTTGCTGGGTTAGAGAGGTTATTACGATCTTTAGGTATCATAAAAGTTGTACCTGAAGTTACGTAGGATGGTATTGTTTTAGGGTCCTGGATGAATGTATTTATGTGATTATATAGAAAACTATGGATTGATGTAAACTTTTTGTACCAATAACTATGGATGTTATCTGAACCGGGTGCTTTCCAATTATGTAAACGAGAAAGTACTTTATGGAAAATTTCTGGGGATATATGCTCAAATGTTTGCTGAATATTTGTGTTGCTGTTTGTCAGTTCTGTTTGTATCCAATATGCTTGGTCATTATGTTCGATTGGTTGTTCCCAAATTCCTGCCCAGAAGTTTTGTAACGTTTCTGAGTCAGGGTTGTTATTATCATCATTATTTGGGTTGTTATCCTGAAAGTTAGATGTCGCCTGTCTAATATTGCGGTAGAAAAGTTTTTCATTGTGGGTGAATTTAGTGTTTTGTAGTTTTCTTTGGGTACATGCTTTGTGTCGTTGTAGTCGGCCTGTTACGACTGACAGTTTTTGTTTAAGTGTGTCTAATGTGTGAGCTATTTGTGTATTTGGTTCTTCATGAACAGTGTGAATTCTATATTGGTCTATTATATTGTTAACGTGTTTAATTATTTTCCTACTTCTATTCCCATTAATGAATTGAGTCATTTTAGCTATCTTTGATCGTAAATCATTTAATTTTCGTTCTAATCGTGTCTCCCAATTAGGTTTATATTATTTTTTTGCCCTTTGGGTGACTACTCTTGGTTGAAGGGTTATCTTTGCTCCGTTAACTTTAGCTGCAGTCCATGCAGCACAATATATAGTAGTCTGTAAAGTATAGAAGTCAGTTTCTTTATTAACGTTTTCAGGTAAATTTATTTTGTTTAGGTAGCTAACTATACGGGCAAGTTTTTTAGAAGGTTTTTGTTTGGGAATAAAAATTCTATTTGTAGGACTAGTTTCTTTATAATATTGGAATGCTTGTTGGAAGGTCTCATCTATTAGTTGATCCCTATCTAGGTTCACTTGTTGGTTAGGTAGAATTTCGTCTGTAGTGTTAATTTCTTTATGATTTAAAGTCAGTGAAGATTCTTGTGTGGAGTTCATGTCAATGCGGTCTACAAAGTGAATTTCAGAATTACTGCTGTGGTTTGGGTTTAATATCGTCGTTTCGTTAGTGAAGTTGCTGAAATTAAGATTATCTAGTCGTAATTCTTCAGATATTTCTAGTTTTATTGAATTTAATCTGTCATTAGTGATGTAATTATTGTTTATAATTGCTCTCCTCTGATCAGCTATTCGTTGTTCGTTTAGATGAGCAAGTGCAGGAAAGCTGTTGATAAAATCTTCATACATGCGTCTTCTATATACGGTTTCGTTTCTACCTAAATCTGTAACTCGATAATAAGACCGCATGATAGCTTCATTTTGTTCACTGGTCCATCTCATTCGAGTTTGTCTTCTATTTTTAGTACTATTTGTTTCTGGGGGTGTAGGTTGCATTTGGGTAGATTGTGTAGGTGTAAGTATTGGTTGTACATGGTCGATAGAGTTTTGTGACTGTTGGTTGGAATGATTATATTGTAAACGATCTAATTCTTCTTTAACATCGTTTCGTATCTCCTCTATAGTTTTTTGTGGTAGTAGTTTATTGTTTATTATGGCTCTACGTTGGTCTCCTATTCTTTGTCGACTAACCTGCATGTCCGGGTATTTTTCTATAAATTTTAGGTGGAGCGGTTCAAGATAGGTTTTTCTGTCTGTATCTAGTGCGGTCAATTGCAGATAGGTGCGCAGTATGAACTTATTCATTTCAGGTGTCCATCGTCTGCGCGTAATTGGGGCGCTTGTAGTGGGTGCAAGCTCAGAGTCAAGGTTGACTTCCTGCACAACACTATCAAGCGTGCTGGTGGTGGACAGGCTAACTGTTCTTCTTGTCATGTAGGAGGGGCGAGTCGAAGGGATGGATGAAAATAATGAAATAGTATCATCGCCCGTGGAATCGGCTGTGGCTTCTACGTAATGAGCCCGCCTGTTCAACTCACTACGACCAGCTGTAACAATTTTTTCGGTGGAAGCCGGCTTGCTCAACTCCTCACCGCCGATGGTTTGCATGCTGTGGCACCTAGCATCGGCTCCAGATGCGCCCCGGCGCTCCCCGGGAAGCGACCGTAAATTATATACTCTCTTATTACTCATCTCCATAAAGGGTTACCTTTCCTTGTTGGCCGCGTAAGTTTTTTGTACAGTTATACAGTACGCGTGTCCGCCCCCCACGTAGCTAGGTGTTCAGCTTGGACGTAAGGTAGGATTTTAGGGGGCTTATTATTAATATTATAAAGCAGACCAGCAATCAACATGTTTTGCTTCACTAGGCGTACAAAATGTTTACATTTCATTTATTAAGTTCGTAATTATAAATTCATTATTAATGCATTATGCTCCTTATTTTGTAACAAAATTGGCAACCTCACCTGGGGAACCCATACCCATTCATTTAGGCTCCACCGCATAGTTAGACTTCGAGTCACCAACCTCGAACCATCAAAGCTGTTTGAAGTAGATATTCCAAAGTAATTACTAACGAAACACCTCTGCGTATACTTTGAAAAATATTAAATATTAAGTATGATGTTTGAATTTTTACAAACAAACAATCAACTAAGACACTACACACACATGTCTGCGTTCACGATCGTGATCCATACCTCACTTTATTTATGTACTGAAGTAGTCGTAAAATAAACGAATTTATTTGGTTATTAGGCACTAACAATTTTTTATTTTATTATTTATGTCCCTTAAAGTAAAATACATAGAGATTTGAAATTTATAAATATTTAATATTAATTATCTACTACTGAAACAATTAAAACCCTTAATTAGGTATATTATTAGGTATGTGAAATATTACCTAGGTCCTATACGACATGATAATATTACTTCCTATATTGTTGTAGCGGCATCAACATCGCCACATGCGAACGCCGCGTCACACTGACGTCACGCAAAATGCTGCATCGCGCAAGCAGAGTTTACCGCGCAACTAGCATAATTATATACAACATCCCGACATCAACCGTCGGGCAGTTGCCCACCAGACACAACACCCGTCTGGTCGGAGGATCCTCCGTTTTCTATATAGGACGAGTGAACTTTACACCCTGTTCCTCATACTTCTAAATTGTAAATAAAATAAATAGGTACTTAACACAGTTTAACATTTGCACTCAAATGTAAACATACCTATCTACATTTTTAGTTTTTTATCTTCATATAAGAATATTAGCAGCTTAAACTTATTTACACAATTCTGCATTAAGGCTTCTACATACCGGGACGACTTGTCGCGCGACGCGACGCGACACAAAGGCACCGCTCGTCCCGCGACACGCGGGGCCTTTGTGCCGTGTCGCGTCGCGCGACAAGGCGCGCTGGTATGTAGAAGCCTTTAACATTTACATATCAGTAGGTAGGCACTAAATGGCAAAATGTGTCTGTACGAGGTAAGTAATTATGCATTCGTTCAGTGCGTATTCTTAAATAACAAATTGATAATACATAAAAAGTTACCAGTGTAATGAATGACTCATACTAGCACATCTTTGCGTAAACAACTTTATAGTTTATAAGATTAATCAGTTAAACACCGCTGCACCATTACGATTAACGATTTTAGTTTTTTAGTTTCACGAGTATCTCTTTACGAGTACCTTTTCAATGGGAAAACAATTATATGAACAAGGAATTAAAATGTGTTGCATTATAATAGTATAATTCCAATATGCATCGTTAAGTTTTAAGATCACTTTACTTTCAGGTTTTTGTTTATCCTCGTCGCCAAATGTAGTAGCTAATATAGCTACACAATATTTAAATGGTATTTGGCTCGCCGACGCACCACCACGTGCTTGCGGGCTGGCGGTTGGGCATAGAATGAACCCCACCCAGCCCGCACCTTGTGACGGTTGGGCATAGAATGACCCCCACCCAGCCCGCACCTTGTGACGGTTGGGCATAGAATGACCCCCACCCAGCCCGCACCTTGTGACGGTTGGGCATAGAATGACCCCCACCCAGCCCGCACGTTGTGACGTATGCGCTCGAGACAAATCATAAGTATAACTATATACACTACAGCAGCATCAGACCAAAAATTCCATAATCTTGCATAGTTTTATAGCATAGGTACATGGGTGTTTCAAATTTTTGGTAACACGTAAGATTGTGTGATGTTTGAAATCAAATACCCATTATGCGTGCAGACGCATAATGACATTTATTTCTCAAAAACAGAACACAATTATTCACTTAAAATGAGAAACACTGGTTGCATACAATAAAAACGTTCCTTGGAACGAGTATCGGAACGGTATGTGAGAGGTTAGAAGTAGGTACAATAATGTTAGTCACTGACTTATCAAAAAGTTAGTAAAATAAACTATGTTATAATAGATCGAGGTATGAAGGTATTTAGAAATAAAAAAACCGGTCAAGAGCCAGTCGGACTCGCACACCGAGGGTTCCGTACGTATATATGATGTTGATGATTTCCGAAAAACTGTGCTATTTAGAGACATCGTTTTATTTTTCCTCTAATCTTTACATACGAGTTCTATCACATAGAATAATTTCAGATTTTTATCTATGCAAACTTCGGAGATAAGTGGGGTAACGGTATTTTTTTTTACATTTTTCGTCAAAAGTCGGAAACTATGCTGCCAAAAAAAAAAGCTTTTTTTTTTTTGAGAATGTGCAAACAGCGTTCTTTCATATGATACGTCACATGCCCTAGTAGCCCCACTTTTTAAGACCCCTTTCAGTCCCTTTTGCAAAAAAGATATATTTTTTAAATTTCTTTCTTGTATGTAAAATAGTTGGGCAAACGTCATCTAAAACTATTCTAAATTTCAAGTTGATAGCATTAGTAGTTCTTGAGATATACAGGTGTGACAAACAGACAGACAGACAGACAAGACAGACAGACAGACTTAGTCTCACCATAAGGGTTCCTTTTTACCATTTTGGTACGGAACCCTAAAAATTTATATTTTTACTTGATGTAGGTAATCTGCAAAAGTATTGAGACTATACGTCCATATTACGTATCGAAACACAGTTTCTATCATAGTTGCTATTGAAAACGTAATTGATTTTTAGTGTTTATTTAATATTGAAACTTAGTTTTATTTTTGCTTGAAGTAATCGTTTTATTGTATTTGTTGTGAAAATGTATATAGTTTTTATTATTAATTTTATGTAAATAAAAAAAGTTTATTTAAATATTCCGAGTTATTATGAAATACTTATACTAACATAATTGAAAACTTTTCATTACGTGGAATTTTAATTTATATTTAAATAGGAGAAAAGATTGTAAAATTGAAACAGTAATTTAAATATTTTATTTTGAGTGATTTGTAATTTTTTTATGTTAGTTTTACCAGCAGAGCCCCAGACTTAAATTAAGTAGGTCAGGTGAGATTTGACGAGGGAATTATAAATTATATACTTTACTGATTTGGGAAAGCAACGGACGGTACCTCGTACTGCCTCGTAGTGTTCCCATCAATGATGTCAGTTTTGAACGCATTTTGTCAAAGTGTGGCTTCCAGGTTAAATGTTTATCGAAGATCAGACCAAGGTATTTTTCTGATTCTACTCTAGGTAACGGTTCATTATTAACGTGTAATGGTTGAAAGTTTGGAACATTTTTATTTTTGGCACTAAATATCATAAAGTGGGTCTTCATGATATTTAACATTGATGGTTAGCTAATTATATTGAAACCAAGTAAATAAGGTGTTAAGGTCCTCTTGGGCTTGACTGACGATTGTTTGAATTTCATTGCCAAAGTAGAAGAGACAGGTGTCATCGGCATATAATAAAAAATAAATAAAAACACTTCACTAAGCTAAGTTTAGGTCTTGTATATTATTAATGTATATTAAAAAAAGCAAGGGCCTAAGCAGGGAGCCTTGTGGAACCCCGTAAGTTATTAGTTCCGGACTGCTTTTGGCCTCACCAATTTTAACTATCTGGTATCTAATAAAGAGGTATGACTCAATCATTTTATGTGCAGATTCCTTAATGCCAATATCGTGTATTTTTTGAAGGAGTAGTTGAATAACCCTCGACTTCGGGGGTTAGTAGACTGGGGGGTTGGAATCAAAAAGAACGTTCACTTATTTACTTGGGAGTGCGGAAGCTGACCAGTATTACCGACACTAAGCCTCAAGTTTGGTTTATTCGTAGATGCAGTGATTACACCTTGAATATCAAATTGGTTCAACAAAAAATTCTTAATCTTAACTATACTCTATTGGTGGAGAATCTTAACACCGCGATGTAGAAATTGATCGAAATGGTACAACGCCATCTAGTGACGAGTAGCTAAACAATTTTTGAACAGTTGATATTTCTACATCGCGGCGATTTCACATAAATTGTCGCTGTGTGGCTAAACATTCCGCCCACCAAGGACATTTTGTGCAACATTATGTCCTTCCAATGTTAAATTTTACAAAGTTTTTACATCTAACCTTAAACATAAACAATTGCGTACATATCTGAACAATGCAATACATAACTACCACTTAAAACTACTAACAACATCCTTAGGCAACAGGCAAGACACACAGTTTTGACGTTGGTCTTTTAAATATGGAACCATTACTGCGAAGTGTGACCACTCGGGTAAGATTGTCTAACCCCGGATGTTTTTCAACCACCCTGCCAAGAAGCCATCTACAAGGAGGTAAGTTGTCCTCTTTAATTAGGACTATATCCCCTACGTTTGGTTCAGGATTTTGCTTAGACCATTTATAACGATGTAGCAATGTGGTCAAGTATTCGTCGGACCAACGACGCCAGAAATGTTGTGTCATCTGTTGGACCAAATGCCACCTCTTCAAGCTAGAAATATTCGCCTCTTCATAGTTGTGTTCCGGCGCGTTTACAATTGGTTCGCCCACAAGAAAATGCCCTGGCGTTAATGCGTCAAACGTGTTCGAAACGGTCAGTCTACACAAGGGACGGGAGTTCAAACATGCTTCAATTTGGCTTAATAAAGTAAATATTTCTTCAAAAGTCAAAGTTGAGCTACCAATTACCCTGTTTAAATGTTTCTTACATGACTTTATTCCGGCCTCCCATAATCCGCCAAAATTTGGAGCATGTGGTGGAATAAAATGCCACGTGGTACCCTCAGTAGCTACAGCCGCAGCGATTTCCTTAGCTATACCTGAATTTTCCGAGCGAAGTAATGTGTCTAATTCCTTGGAAGCACCCAGAAAATTTGTACCATTATCACTCCAGATATCCTTGCATTGACCGCGTCTTGCCACAAACCTTTTAAAGGCGGCAAGAAACCCCTTTGTTGTTAGGTCGCTTACGACCTCAATATGGACAGCTTTACTCGCCATGCAGACAAATAAACAAATGTATCCCTTGTACGCATGGTGACCCCTGCCCTTTGATGTCCTTAACTGAATAGGACCAGCATAATCTACCCCACTGCTCCTAAACGGCCTATTCGGTGTAACCCGTGCAGGTGGTAACTGACCCATTAATTGAGGTTTTGTGGATGCTGCATAACGCAAACAAATAACACATTTTCGCACGTATGCAGTAACCAATCGCTTAGCCCCTTGAATAAAATACTTCGTGCTTAAGTAGTTAAGCGTTAGTTGAGGACCACCATGAAGGTTCCTATGATGTGCGTCGGCGATTAGAAGACTGGTGAAATACGTATCACTCGGAATCAACATTGGATTTTTACGATCCATGTCAAGATCGGAACGTTCCAATCTACCGCCCACCCTCAAGATATTAACGGAATCGAGGTAAAGATTTAAAGACTTAAACATCTTTCTTTCAGGCCTTTCAATTTGCAGATCCAGAATTATCGCTTCGAACCTTTGACCTTGGCATACCCTAATGCATTTCTCCAACGCTAATCTCAATTCTTCTGCAGTTATAAATTTATGACTCCTTCTTTCAGCTTTCGGTTTTCTCAACTCTAAAGGACGTCTTAAATATGCTACTATTCTAACTAGTCGGGTAAGCGATGAATATTTATCCCAAATAAAATTATTGTCTGTTACCAAATGTACCTTTACTTTAAATTAGTCGATACCACTTTGCGTTTTCCAAACAGATTATGTTTATCCCTCAGAAACTCAGGACCTTCTACCCACAGATTAAAATTTACAAATTCCGAAGCATATAACCCACGTGATGCGCAATCAGCAGGGTTGCTTTTCGACTGAACATGATTCCATTGTTGAGGTTCACTGATGCTCAAAATTTCAGAAACGCGATTTGCCACGAATGTCTTCCATTTGTTGGGATGACTATTTAGCCACGCTAACACGATCTCTGAATCGGTCCAATAGTACAAATTAGATTTACCGATTCCCATCACTTCGGAAATTTCAGAAAGCAGCTTCGCTAGGAGGACTGCTCCACACAACTCTAATCGAGGCACTGATACCGTTTTTATTGGTGCCACATTAGTTTTGGCCGTGAGCAAAGTTACGTAAACACTACCGTCAGTGTCGACTACCCGTGCATAAACTACGCCAGCGTATGCCAATTTGGACGCGTCGCAAAACCCATGCAAGTCAACCTGCATGTCACCGGGTCGCATGTTCAACCATCGAGGTATTGAAAATTCCGTTAAACCGTTCAACTCCTGCCGGTAAGTAAACCATTCCATTTTTATTTCATCTGGAATTTCTTCATCCCAGCCAATTCCAGAAATCCATAATTTTTGAATTAAAATTTTTGCTAATACGATCACAGGAGCGACCCATCCCAAAGGATCAAATAGTCTTGCTATATCTGATAACATTTTTTTTTTAGTTACAGGTTCCTGCAGCAGAGGCAACTGAACAGAGTATTGGAAGGTGTCGCAGCTTCGGTTCCAGGTAAGTCCCAATGTTTTAAATATCTCATCCTGTTTTATGTTGATCTCCCTTTCTACACCATCCTGTCCCTTGTATGAGTACCTTTCATCGATTATCCTTTCTAGTAATTCACTGCTGTTGCTTGACCATTTCTGTAAGGTAAATCCTCCTTTTGCTAATAACTTATTCATTTGGCTATAGATCTGCATGCCTTCTTCTATAGAGTCACAACCAGTCATAAGATCATCCATGTAATAATCCGTCAGTACTCTTTCAGCCGCCAGCGGATATTTGCCTCCTTCATCGTGCGCTACTTGCTGCATCGATCGAACTGCTAAATAGGGCGCCGAAGAGGTACCAAAAGTAACCGTAAGTAATTTATAATCTTTAATTGCAGATTGTTTGTTGTCTCTCCATACGATGCGTTGAAAATCTGTATGATGGTCGGCCACGCGCACCATTCGGTACATTTTGATAATGTCTGAAACTAAACAAATGCGGTGAGTTCTCCAACGAATCAGCAAATGTCGCAGATCTGGTTGCAGCCCTGGACCGATCATTAGGTCATCGTTGAGCGATCTTCCATTTTTTCCTTTGCAGGACGCATCAAAGACAACCCGAACCTTGGTAGTATCTTTATCGTTCCGTATAACCGCATGATGTGGCAAGTACACTGCATATTGATTTTGTTCTTCTGCTTTGGTTATTGGCCTCATATGTCCTAGCTGCAAGTATTCGTTGATAACTTCCTCATATTTTGTTTTTAGATCTGTGTTTTTGCTAAGCTTAGCTTCTAATGCGTAAAATCTGTTAATTGCTAGCTTTCTTGCATCGCCATATATACAGCTTGGGTCTTGACTACTAAATGGTAAGTTAACTACGTAACGACCGTCATTGTCTCTTACAGTTGTAGCCTTAAATATCTCTTCGCACCTTGTTTCTTCTTCGGTAAGTATACGTTTCCTATTTTGTGGTTCCCTTTCTAATTCCCAGAACCTTTTCAGGACTTCATCATCACCAAGATGAGCGTGCATCACAGTAAAGCTCAACGTACTCTGAGCAGTGGAAGCTACCGTTCCTGATAAAATCCATCCCAATGAGGTACACTGAGCCACAGTGCTACCAACAGGAGCTTTCTTTAATCCGTTTAGTAAAACCTGACTATAAATTTCCGCTCCTAACAACATATCCACTTTATCCGGTGTATTATATCTGGGATCCGCTAATTGAATATCGTTCCCTTGTGCCCTATTTTAAATATACCGTTTCCCTAACAGGTAATAATGACGTAATCGATTTGAGAACATATGCTTTGACTACAAGTTCAAACGATGGATCAACCCTAGATTGAATTTTAACCTCAACAACCGAATTTAAGGATAACTTGTTATTAGCATCTATACCAGTTATTAAACCTTTAGCGGGTTTTTTCTGTAACCCTAAACTCTGGACCGTATGTTCTGTAACAAAAGACGCCTGTGAACCTTGGTCTAACAAGGCCCTGATTGTATACCTAGCCCCATTTTTCGACACAGCCCTCACTAGAGCCGTAGCTAATAGGACTTGGTTATTCGCTGTACCTTTCGAAAAACAAGTTACTACCTCGTTTTCAGCTTCTACTCCAACCGTATGTGTATGTTCCTTTGTCTGCAAAACACTATCGCTAGACGAATTTCCCTTCTCTTCCTTAGACTCCTGCTCACCTTTAGGGTGCAACAAGGAGTGATGTCTCCTCTTACATACTTGACAAGATGCTGTACACTTGCAAAACCTGGCAGAGTGGTTGTGCCACAAACAATTAAAACATAAGTTGTGATCTTGCACAAACCTACGCCGAGTATCCACATCCTGGCTAACAAATTGCTTACAATTTTTTATTTTATGCTCGTTATTACAAAGCGGACAAACTATGGCTGCATGGGTTGCCGTGTGAAAAGCCTTTGCCTTGCTAACATTATCATTATTTTTACTTGGCTTAGTTTCTAGGAATTCAAATGCCCTATACCGGCTTGTTAAGAATTCTTTGAACTGTTCAAACGTAGGCAGCTTATCTGAATCAGTGTTGCTAGTTACCTTTAGTTCCCAATCCTTTCTACTGTCTGAATCTAGTTTCAACGTTATGATATGGATGATCAAAATGTCCCATGAAGTTATATCAATATCTAAATTAGTAAGTGCATTTAGGCAGTCTGAGGTTGTATCTATTAATTCCTTTAAAGCACTAGCTGATTCTTGTAGTATGTTCCTTTGACTGAGCAATGTTTTCAAAATACAGTGAGACAAATATTTTTTATTGTTATACCTGGTCTCCAATTGAGCCCAGCATCTGGCATAATTTGTTTCAGAAATTGGTATATGACGTAAGAGCTGCTCGGCTTCCCCAGTCAAATAACCTTTTAAGTAGTGTAACTTTTGGACATTATCAATAGTACTATTTTTATGTATTGCCGATACAAACAAATCTCGGAAAGTCGGCCATTCCGTATATTTCCCTGAAAATGTTGGTATAGTGATTCTGGGCAACTTAATGTATGTGCCTTTACCTTCGGAAACATTATTTGAAGATGACCCCGCAACTGGAGCAACATCACTACCCTTAATCTTATTTAATGCAGTTTTTAACTCGCATTTCAAATCCAAATATAATTCTTCAGTATTAAAATAAACTTCGTTTATAGTGTAGGGTGAAGGTAACAATTCCTTAGCTTCAAAATCCTTCACAATTTGTGTATGTGTCAAACTAAATTGCGCCCATAACTCTTCAACCATTTCTAACCTAGTTTCAATGTATTGTTTCGTAATCCTATCCTTTGGCGACTTTTTAAAATTACTTTTCGTTCTTAACAACCGAGTGTGAATATCATCCTGTACTTTAACATGTGAATGTAACGACATTATAAAGTTAGCAATTCAAACAATTTACAACAAATATGCTTCAAAGAAATAAATGTACAAGTCCAAAATTTTCGAAAATTTTACAAGTCGATGTAAACAAAGCAACGTTTTTAAGTGTTTGACAATAAGTTTCGAGAAAATCTACAAGTTCAAAAAGTTATCGAAAATTTTACAAGTCGATGTAAACAAAGCAATTTTTCTAAGTGTTTGACAATAAGTTTCAAAAAATCTACAAGTCCAAAAAGTTAGCGAAAATTTTACAAGTCGATGTAAACAAAGAAATTTTTCTAAGTGTTTGACACTTAAAATCTACAAAAATCGGGCATAGGTTCCCCGTCTGAACACAATTGGCTTAAAACTAACTGAGTCTAAACATGCACACATGAAATTATTCTAAGTTCAAAATTTACTGCATGAAAGTTTAAATCTTCTAGGCAATAAAGTTCACTTTTCCCTGGCACATAAGAAATCGCAAAGTACTCACGATTTTCGGCACTATCACTCACTTCCTTGCGACCTTAGTCGTCTGCAGCTTGCTTGCTGCTGATTGTTACTCCTTCCTCCGAACCTCCTGCAACTGGATTCGGTATTGCTATTTCCCTCTCTCACCATCCGAGATCACTCAGCAGGAGCGTATGGGGGTTGATGCTTCTCCGTCCAATTAGGAGAAGACACCTGAAATCGCTGGGACAGCCCTTGCCTGGCGTCCGACTCGAAGGACCATGAATAACCCTCGACTTCGGGGGTTAGTAGACTGGGGGGTTGGAATCAAAAAGAACGTTCACTTATTTACTTGGGAGTGCGGAAGCTGACCAGTATTACCGACACTAAGCCTCAAGTTTGGTTTATTCGTAGATGCAGTGATTACACCTTGAATATCAAATTGGTTCAACAAAAAATTCTTAATCTTAACTATACTCTATTGGTGGAGAATCTTAACACCGCGATATAGAAATTGATCGAAATGGTACAACGCCATCTAGTGACGAGTAGCTAAACAATTTTTGAACAGTTGATATTTCTACATCGCGGCGATTTCACATATTGTCGCTGTGTGGCTAAACAGTAGTTTATGGCTAATCGTGTCGAACGCCGAAAATACTCTTGTTGTTCCTATTATTTAAGTAATTAGTGATCTAATTAGTGTTACGATTAAGAAAATAGTACAATAATATTGGAATGCTTAACTGTTTAGAGCTGTCAACTGTCCATGTCATTCTCTTGTCTAAATTGAAGTTGACAGCCCGCCTTTTTTACATTTCACTTCTTCTGTAACCACGCACTGCTAATGGTGTTCATTTTGTATTTTATTACATTATACTGTGATTTACTTTGGAATCCGTTTTGCCTTTAACACGACATAACCCCAATAGGTTATGGGCCCAGGCATGGAAATCACACAGAAGTAAGACACCAACAGACGACAGAAGAAAGCCTCGCGTACTAGGATTACCGGCACCGAGCAAGTACGCCAGAACAGAAGAAGTCGACCGCTTCCGGGTCATTACAGACGGGAATAACACTGAAGAAATCTACAGAAGTTATAAAAAGACTATAGAAGATGGAAAGAAAAGACGGCGCGTTAGTTCTAAACGACAACAATTGGGCAATATGGAGGTTCCAAATCATGATTGTACTAAGGCCCAAGGGGTGGGACGACGCGTTACTCAAAGAGCCGTCGTCCACTGAAGACAAAGAAGTAGACAGAAAAGCGCAAGAAATAATAGTTACAAGAATAGAAGAGAAGATACTTTCATATTTATTGGCATGCACATCTGCTTTTCAAATGTGGGAAAAATTTAACACAATTTATGAAGCAAAATCGAAGGTCGGAGTACACCTTATTCAACAGAAGTTTTACAGCATGGAGTTTGTGGAACCGATGGCAGCATTCATATCCAAAGTTGAGGAACTTGTCTATCAGTTAAGAAATAATAAAGAGAATCTTTCAGAGAAGATGGTAGTCACAAAGATTGTCATGAGCCTACCTGATAAATACCGACACTTCATCTCGGCATGGGAATCAGTACCTGAAAGTGAACAGAATATGAAGAACTTGACGGCAAGATTACTTGTGGAAGAGGAGCGTATTGGAAAGGAAACTCTGTCATCATCAGCTCTAATGGCAAAAAGAAACAACAACAGAAAATCGCAAGTCAATAAAACTGAACTAAAGTGTTATATCTGTGGTAAAGCTGGACATTATAAGAAAGACTGCAAAGCGCGTAAGTGTAACTTTTGCGGAAAATTGGGTCATTTATACAAGGTCTGCAGAAGCAGGCAAGGTGAAAATAAAGGTAACCACAATGCATTTATCCTGAATAATTGCAATTTAATTCAAAATAAAGATTGGGTTCTGGATACAGGGGCGAGTGAACATATGTGTTTCAAAAGAGAGTTATTTACAAACTATACAGACATAATAGAGAATAGATTTGTAATATTAGGAGACGGTAATAAACTGAAACTACAGGGTATAGGCAAAATTAATTTTCATGGATACAACGGCAAAGAGTATGCACCTTACAAGATGTTGGATGTTTTATTTGTACCAGATTTAACAGTAAATTTATTTTCTGTATCATGTAGCTTAGATAAAGGTTATACTATGACTTCAACAAAAGAAGGATGTCAATTTACTAAAAATAGAGAGGTAATGTGTACAGCAAACAGAGTAGGTAAATTGTATTACATGAATTTTAAATTTCATACAGAAGTGGCTTTAACATCAATGGCAGAATGGCATGAACGACTTGCACACCAAAATATAGGTTATGTCAAGGAAATTTTAACCAAAAATAATGTAAAACATGAAGGGTTGACTGATCAATGCACAGCATGTTCGGAGGGTAAGCAAAGTAGGGTACCTTTCCAAAGTAGTGATAACAGAGCAAGTGTACCCGGAGAATTGATTCATATGGATATATGTGGTCCAATGGAAAAAGTTTCAATAGGTGGTTCTAAATATTTTTTGTTATTCAAAGATGACTTTACAGGTTACAGGTTTGTATATTTTCTAAAAAATAAATATGAGACAAAAAATAGCATTCAAAATTTTATTATAACATTTAAAAATGAAAGTGGGTACAAAATTCAGAAAATGAGATCAGATAATGGAGGAGAGTTTGTCAACAAAGAGGTAAGTCAAATATTGAAAGTAAAGGCGATTACTCACCAGACCACAGTTGCTTACACACCCGAACAGAATGGTCGAGCTGAACGAGAGATGAGAACAATAGTAGAAGCAGCCAGAACCATGCTCCACGCAAAGAAGTTACAGAAGGAACTATGGGCAGAAGCCACTAGCACAGCAGTTTATACATTAAATAGAACAGGTAAATCACCAGTTCATGGCAAGACACCATTTGAATTATTATTTAAAAGAAGTTTTAATATAGAAGAGTTGAAAATATTTGGAACAGAAGTTTATGTACACATACCAAAAGAAAGAAGACTCAAGTGGGATGCAAAGAGCAAGAAAGGAATATTTGTTGGATATGGGATAAATTGCAAAGGTTATAGGGTATCTTTTCAAAACAAAGAAGTCAACACATATAGAGATGTGGTATTTATCCAAGAAAAGATAGAAGACAAACAGAAGAGCAGAATAGTTCACATTGATGGTGAAGATGACACAAATAGAATTAGCAAAAAACACAGACAGCAGGAACAAGACAGAAGACAAGAAGAGCAAGAAGAAAAAATAGAAACTTGGAATGATACAACAACAGAAGATAGAAGGATAGATACAGAAGACAGAAGAACAGAAAGAGACTTACAGAAGACAGATGAAAAAGAAGAAATCAACAGAAGAGAGACTAATATACAGCAAGAAAGTAATATACTGGAAGAAGAAGTAGGAAGAAGTAGACATAGAAGAGAAGAGTACTATGAGTCATGTGAAGAAACAGAAGATGAAAGTTCTTTTAGATAGTTACCAGTGGAGAAACCACAGAAGACTAGAACAAGGGAGATCAAGAAGCCACAGAAGTATGGAGATTATTATACAGGATTTAATACATGCACAGAAGAACAACTAACTTATGACCAAGCATTAAAAGGAGAAGACTCACATAAGTGGGAAGAAGCTATAGAAAGAGAACTGACAGCATTAGAGAAAAACAATACATGGATAATAGAAGAACCACTGAAAGGAGAGAAAGTGATAGATACAAAATGGGTTCTTAAAATAAAGAAAGGAGAGAAGAATAAAGATATCTATAAAGCAAGGCTAGTAGCAAGGGGTTTTCAACAGGAAGATGATTTTGACCACTCAGAGATATACACACCAGTGGCAAAATTGTCAACTTTGAGAATCCTTTTATCCATAGCCTGGAATTACAACTTGAAAATGACACAGATGGACGTGAAAAGTGCATTCCTTTACGGGATTATAGAAGAAGAAGTATACATAAAGATACCGAATGGAATTGAGAAATATGATGGACAAGTATTAAAATTACAGTTTAAAGAAGTCACCAAGGAACTGGAATGACAGGTTTAATAATTATATGAAAGAGGAAGGGTTTATTCGAAGCAAGTCGGACTACTGCATGTACTACAAAGCGAATAAAAGATTCTACGTACTCCTGTATGTCGACGATTTAATAATTATAGCAGAGAAACAGGAAGAAGTTGAGAAACTCAAACAATCACTAAAAATAAACTTTGAAATGACTGACATGGGTAATAAGAAAATGAAATACTTAGGAATCAATATAACAGAAGAAGAAGACAGGCTTGAACTAGATCAAAGACAGTATTTAGAAGACCTACTTAAAAAGTATGGAATGGAACAATGTAACCCGGCGATGACACCTATAGAGACAGGCTTGATACTATCAACAGAACCAGCCAAAGACAACGATATGGTGAAAAGATGCAGACAGGTAGTCGGAAGCCTTATGTATGCTATGTTAGGCACAAGGCCAGACATCTGTTTTGCTGTTAGTTATCTGAGTAGATATCAAGTTTATGCAGATGAAAACCTATGGAAGGCGTTAAAAAGAATCCTGAGATACATCAAAGGAACACTAGACTACAAATTAATTTACAGAAGAAATTCTAAGGATGTACTAGTAGGATATACAGACGCAGATTGGGCTGGAGATAAGCTGGAAAGAAAGTCTACTTCAGGGTACATCATGAAGCTTTTTGGTTGCACAGTATCTTGGTGCAGCTCAAAGCAACAATGTACTGCTCTATCATCAACAGAGTCAGAATATGTGGCATTAGCAAAAGGGTTAGCTGAAGGTTGTTGGATTTACAATTTAGTAAAAGAAATTGGTGTAGATTGTAATAATTTTATTATTTACATTGATAATCAGTCAGCTATTCATGTTGCCAAAAACCCTGAAAAACATCAAAGATTAAAACATATTGATTTAAAATATAATTTTGTTAGAGATAAGGTAGAAAATAATATTGTAGAGTTAAGATATGTAGCAACAGGGAACCAAATAGCGGATATGTTTACTAAAGGTTTAAATAAAGAAGTATTTAACAAGTTGTGTAGTATGTTAAATAATTAAATTCATGGATAGATACATAGTATTAGCTATTATGTATATGTAATTTCCTAAGATAGTTACAATAGAAGATTTAAATAAATATTAAGTATTGTAAAGAATGCGTACCAACTATATTGTGAAAGGGTGTTACGATTAAGAAAATAGTACAATAATATTGGAACGCTTAACTGTTTAGAGCTGTCAACTGTCCATGTCATTCTCTTGTCTAAATTGAAGTTGACAGCCCGCCTTTTTTACATTTCACTTCTTCTGTAACCACGCACTGCTAATGGTGTTCATTTTGTATTTTATTACATTATACTGTGATTTACTTTGGAATCCGTTTTTCCTTTAACACGACATAACCCTCAATAATTAGATAGTTATAGATTTTAGGATATAATTAAAACACCGGTTGTACAATGACATCAAAGTGACAAGTGAACTATATATTGACCACAGATAATAAAAGTACACAAACACAACATGATTTGCGATTAACTTATTTTAACATCCTCCCTTTAAGCGCAAACCCATGACTCTTGAGCATTTTTTAATCTTCATCTGCGAAGTGGATTTTGTCAGGATGTCAGCTACCATACTCTGAGTACCAACATATTTTACTTCTATCTCGTTCATAGCAACTTTTTCTCTAAGAAAATTATATCTGATATCAATATGTTTGCTGCGGGCACAGTAGGATTCTGTACCTGCAAATTTAATTGCACTCTGATTATCACAGTATATAACAGTATGTGACAGTGTCTCAGTTCTGCAATCCCTAGATAAAAAATATATTACCTCCAGACTAACACTAGAATGTCACAATGCACTGGAGCGGGTGACGGTGTGCAACCGTAACACAGTGACACTGCAATGGATAAAAGGACACAGCGGATCACTGAGTAACGACGCAGCTGACGAACTTGCTAGGAAAGCATCCAGCGCGTCAGTCTGGGGACCCGAACCCATCGTACCCATCCCCTTTAACCAACTACGCAGGTGGCTACAGGAGTTCACCCACACACAAACGGAGAACTGGTGGACCTCGACACCGGGCTGCAGGCAATCCAGGGAAGCCATGCCATCTTTAGATAGCAGGCTAACCAGGCGTTTGCGACGCCTGGACAGGAACGGCCTGCGCCTGGTGACGGGGACCATCACGGGACACTGCTCATTAAACAAACACTTCCACACAATAGGCATAACGGACAGCCCTCTGTGTAGGGCCTGCATGGAGGCTGAAGAAACCGTTGCGCATGTGCTCTTTGACTGCACAGGCGTCATCCAGATCAGAACGGAAACCCTCGGGTCACCCAGATCCTTCACAGATGTTCTATGCAGACCGGGAGACCTAATCAGCTTCTGGAGGGAGGTGGGCTGGTTGGAATAAAATAACAGGCGGCCGCCATGGCCCACGCACAATGGTCCACATGAAGGACTAAGTGCGGAAACCAAACCCTATAACATAGAACATAGAACAGTATGTGAAGTTCCTGTATCACAGTGCAACTCAGACTCCAAATATCTAAGCCACATTGCCTCTTGTGTAGCGGTTGCAAGTGACAAATACTCTGCCTCCATGGTTGATAAGGCAACAGTGCTATCGTTTTGAACACCATGAAATTGCTGCACCCTGAAACATAAGAGTGTAGCCAGAGCAAGACCTCCGACTATTAATATCAGAAGCCCAATCAGAATCGCAGTAGCCAAACACCCTTTTGTCTTCTTGGTTTTGACTAAATATCAATTTATAATACTTAGTTCCTTTTATGTAACGTAGTACTATCTTAAGTCCTAGCCAGTGTTGTTGCTCTGGTCTGTTATTGAAGCTACTTAGTTTGTTCCCTATGAAACATATTTTTAACTGGCCTAGTTCCTTGAGATAAATATAATAAGCTTCCAATATTATATATTATATTATTAATAGCCTCTTGATATGGTATGTCTGTTAGTATATTCCTTTCATTTTCTGTACTAATCAATTTAACATTAGGATCACATGGCGTATGAACTGGGTTACAATTACTCATTTTGAATTTTGTAGGATTTTTTCAATATAGACAGTCTGATCAATGCTAATTTCATTTCTTGCTGTTTGCTGTTTTGTTCAATCCTCTTACCAATAAAATATGTAATATACGATTATTACTATTATTGGTTCTTTATGTTTCTTCTCGTTTAAGAGAGGGTGAGAAACCTTACACATGGGTCGGGACCAAGTATGTAAGGAAAAATTTAGATAGAGAAGGTGGATGACAGTGTTGAAGAAGTCAGGAACTTTCAGGTGATGTGACAAGTGTTAAGAATGCTGGCTTTTTGGAGCATGTAAAGTGTGTGAGTAGGCATCTGTACGGTGTTAAGGCTTTGTGAGAGAGATTTTGGTATTACACCAGTAGATGACAGAACAATGGGGAAAATGTGCATGGTTTGTGTTTCCTTCTCTCATCTTGATACTTACTGAGTTTTTCGGATATCGTGGTTTGAATATTGTGTGAGTTAGATATTGCTATATCTATCAGATAAACCGTTTTATTGGTTTTGTCGTGAACGGTAATGTCAGGTCTATTGTAATTAATAGTTTTATCTGTTATTATTGTTCGATCCCAGTAAATTTTCTGGTCCTGACTTTCTAATACTATTTCTGGTTTATATTTATAATATGGTATAATTTCGTTGACGAGTTTATATTTGTATTATTATTAAATTCGTTATTTATTATAAATATTCTTTTCCGTTGTCAGATCTAAGTACTTTAATTCTTTTTTCAGTCTCATTTTCTACTAAGTTTTTGAATTCTTTAAACTTCTCTAAAGTATCAGATTTATTTTTCATAAAATAGACATACACTTTTCTGCTATAGTCATTTATAAAAGTGACATAATATTTGGCACCTCTTATAGAGCTAGTCTCCATCGGACCTCATAGATCAGTGTGAATTAATTGGAGAGGTTCACAGGCCCTACTGCCAACATTTTTAAAAGGTAGTCTATTCATTTTACCTTCCATACATATTGTACAAATCTGGAAATCTTCTGTGAAGTTAAGGTGGCCCATCCTCTGATGCCACAATTTTATATCATTCTCATCTACCGTGGACAACAATGCTGGTGTTTCAGAAAAGTCTTTCAATACAAACATATATTATTATTATATTGCAAAGCGGTCAAAATTAATTTCTTATTTTGGTAAATTTTACAGTAGTCTTTCTCAAAATCAACTTCACACCCATTTTTGGCATCTGGCTTACAGAAAGTAAATTAGTTGTCAAAGAAGGTACATACAGCACATATCTTACTTGAATAGTCTGGGGTATGCCTTCAAAGTCTCTTATTTTCAAATTCACATTACCACATACTTCTACTGCTACAGTCTTGTTGTCTGCCACCTTTATATTATTTACTATTGTAGGAGAAACATCGTACATCCATTTTCTCTCTCTACACATATGCTGCGACGCTCCAGAGTCAATATACCATCTGGTCTTGTCCAAAGTTTCTGCAATTGAAAAAGCGGCATAATATCCATTACTTTTTGGGTTATTATCTGGTTCAGATTTCTTTTTTTTTCTGAAAGTAGCGGTTTTTACTGAAATGATCATGTTTGTTACAATTGTAACAACGTGGGCCTTTCTTTTGGTTGTTATCGGTTGAATCTTGTTGAGACTGACATATTTTGGGATTTTTAGACTTAATATAGTAGGCTAAAGAATCTGTCACACTTACATCCGGTAGCAGCTTTGTTTTTACAAAATCAGCAGTAATTGACACACTTGAGTTTTCAATAGCCATGATCATCGGTTTGTAGACACCAGGGAGTCCAGCGAGCAACAAAGTACCAAGCCACTCGTCTCCTACTACAAAATAAATATTTCTGAGCTTATGAGCTGTTGTCATTACTTTATTAATGTAATCCTCAACACTGGAGCTGCTATCCAAAGTGGTGGTAATCAGATCCGTGTATTCCCGTTGTCCCCTTACGCCGTGTCCCCGTTCTACGGGGACAGCGGTACGTCAATAAAATATTTAAAAATACTCCTCGTTGTCCCCGTGGTTTGGTTTTACATTCAAAAATATGTTTCTGGCGCTCGCTCGGCTCGTGCGTTGTGTGGTCACAGTTCTAACCTAGCTGTTTCGATTTAAAAAAGGTTTACTTCGTACGGTAAGGCAAACGGGGACAACGGGAATACACTATCAGATCACGTAGCAAACCTACTCTTCTACTGAGCCCGGAGTCATCAAATATCTGTTCTAACTCGAACCATACCTGTTTAGCCGTAGTCGCCTCCTGAACATGGACATAGTTAATCGGATCGATTAGAAGTATTATTTTTGACCTTGCTTTTATTTCCTTTTTGCTGTTTTGTACATAGTCTGCACTGGGTTCGATTGTGTCCCATAAATTTTCATGCTCCAAGTAACTTTTGACGGCAAATTTCCATGTAGGATAATTCTCCCTGCCCATCAGCTTCTCAATTGTACCAATAGATATTTTGTGAAGCCATGATTAACAGTTGAGCTGAAAAAAACATTTTTTTATTTTTTTTGTTTTTAAGGAGTCCGGCGGTGGCGCGTTCTTTACTAGTATTCGACCGACGCCGGACACCTGGCGATACTACTCACTGGCACTGAGATAGCCACCCGAGCCCTGAGCTGACCTTCTGCGGGATTTGTAGACTTCGCCCACTGACAACACTTATAGTCAGGGACTTTTACAAATTACGAAATTGTTAGTTTAGCTTCATTGCAGCATTGTGATTAGATAATATTATATCGTACCGTGGATATAAAAGGTCTGACAGCGATGAACAGTTAAAGTAGTCACAAAACGAGCCCTAGCATGAAGTACTTCTTGTTGTTGTTGGTGGTGGCGCTAGCGGCGCAGGCGCAGGCCGAAGAGTCCATCATGCTGCACTACCACGAGACCATTGGCATCGCGGAAGCGGCGCGCATCAAGCAGACCGAGCTCGCCATCGACTTCGACGGCTCCCGGATCATCGGAGGCGCGGCTGCCGCAGTCGGCACCTATCCCTTCTTGGTATATCTTTTAACTATTAGTACCTATATTGAATCCGATGTAGTGTAAAATAAATAGTTTGAGCTGACCAGGTGGTTTGTGTGTCGCAGGTGGGGCTGGTGATCACGATATAGTGTACAATAAATACATCTAGCTGACCAGGTGGTTTGTGTGGCGCAGGTGGGGCTGGTGATCACGATATAGTGTACAATAAATAGATCTAGCTGACCAGGTGGTTTGTGTGGCGCAGGTGGGGCTGGTGATCACGATGTAGTGTATAATAAATAGATCTAGCTGACCAGGTGGTTTGTGTGACGCAGGTGGGGCTGGTGATCACGATATAGTGTATAATAAATAGTTCGAGCTGACCAGATGGTTTGTGTGGCTCAGGTGGGGCTGGTGATCACGATATAGTGTACAATAAATAGATCGAGCTGACCAGGTGGTTTGTGTGGCGCAGGTGGGGATGGTGATCACGATATAGTGTACAATAAACAGATTTAGCTGACCAGGTGGTTTGTGTGACGCAGGTGGGGCTGGTGATCACGATATAGTGTATAATAAATAGATCGAGCTGACCAGATGGATTGTGTGGCTCAGGTGGGGCTGGTGATCACGCTGAGCTCGGGCGGCACATCGGTGTGCGGCTCGTCGATGCTCAGCAACACGCGCGCGCTCACAGCGTCGCACTGCTGGTGGGACGGCCGCAATCAGGCGCGCCAGTTCACGCTGGTGTTCGGCTCAGCGCGGCTGTTCTCCGGGGGCACGCGCGTGCCCACCTCCAGCGTGCAGATGCACTCTGGGTACAACCCCAACAACCTCAACAACGACGTTGCTATGATCTCCTTCAGCTCAGTGCCGTACTCGAGTAAGTAGCGTTTCACGACGCGCCATTCTAGCGCCGCCCCCGTGCTGACGACGTGCTCTGTTACAGATGTAGTGCGCGCGGTGGCGCTGCCGAGCGGCGCACTGCTCAGCAGCAACTTCGCGGGCTCGTGGGCGCTAGCCGCCGGCTACGGCAAGACCAGCGACGGTAAGTAGCTGCGTGCTTCATAAATATACATATTACATTTATTAAAGTAATCTTAATTAAATGAAGTACGTATTACTCAAGTTTAATATTTGAACCCTTCCTTTGAACATTGTGCAATGATTGTGTCCCCACTGCGACAGCCGCCGGTATTTCGCAGAGCCAGTTCCAGAGCCACGTGTCGCTGCAGGTGATTACGAACGCGGCGTGTGAGCAGTTCTTCGGCGGCATCATCGCAGCTTCCACGTTGTGCACCAACGGCGCCAGCGGCCACAGCGCGGTGGGCACGTGCGGCGGCGACTCCGGCGGTCCGCTCGCCATCTCCAGCGCCGGCCAGCGCGTGCTGGTGCGTCCTGACTGCCACAGCGCCACACTCTCGCATACGTCACTATTGTCTAAACGGTTGTGTTTTGTTAACAGATTGGAGTGACGTCATTTGGTTCTTCGCGCGGCTGCCAACTTGGGTTCCCATCTGGATTTGCTCGGGTCACCTCCTTCTTGACTTGGATACAAGCAAGACTCTGAACGCAATTGACCACTCTACGACGAATTTTGTACTTATATCGATAATAAGAATGAAACAATTACCAATTACCAGCAATTTTATTAAGTGCGGTTTTGAGAACCTTTCCTAATGTAGCCTCGCGTAATGAACAATGGGCTCACTTTCTTCAAACACAGTGCGTCCATGAACGCCCGTTTCTTTAACTATGTGTTGACTTGGTTAAATACACACAAAAAAAACCCGGCCAAGTGCGTGTCAGACTACGCACAATAATTAAGTGTTCCGGAGTTGGGATGAATTAATCCCAAACAAAAACTTAACATTGTAGTTGAAAAACATCGTCCCATAAATCGATATACACCACGGTCAATTTTCCAACTGCAAATGTAAGTTTGTAATCGCATTTTTTTATGTGATAAAACTACAAATTAACGATTTTCGGACTTTTTCCTTTACTTGCGCTGTGAGACCTTGCTTCTTGCCAAATTTCATGATTTTAGGTCAACGGGAAGTATACTATCTAGGTTTTGATTTATGTACCGCAGCGCGGCGGCCGCCCTGCGCCGCTACCGCGGTACCGCTTTGAGACCTTGCTTCTTGCCAAAATTAAGTTAGGGCCTTGAAATTAGGTTAGAAGCTTGATTTTTTTAGAGCTCCAAGGGACCGAAGACCTACGTATTTGATATTAATTTCAACTTGATACCTACACGCGTTCCTGAGAAAAAGAGAATTGACAGCCTGACAGACAGATACGGACAACGAAGTGATCCTATAAGGGTTCCGCTTTTTCTTTTTGAGGTACGGGACCCTAAAAACAGATATATGTGGGAATTGAGACTGTAGGTCAGAGAGAAAAGAAATCAGAAACTGGTAAATGATGATAAATCATTGTAATAATTTCTGTAAGTAGGTTTGTACAAACACTTTTATACGTCAAATATATTTTTTAAATAAAACTAGATGAGGTTTTCTATCTGACTACCTACTCTGAAAATAAAGGCCGAAATAAAATTAGAGGTCACAGTTTCTTTTAAAGTCCAGACATAATCTTGGATCATATGAAGGCCACGTAGATTGGTACCTGAAATGATCTTTTGGGGAAAGAACCGCACAGATTGAGTGGGTCTGTCCAGTCAAAAGTCGAACAATACCAAAGAAAGGACATTTGGGTAGGCCTCAATCCATACGGACACGCATAAAGTGCTCAAACCAACTCAAACTGCCAGATCATTAAAACTAACAGAGAAAGAGAAAAATCTATAATTACTTATTAAAAAAAAATTACCCACATTACCCGAGCGGCCTGTGGGTAAGGCATACTAAGAGATCGCTAGACGCCCTGCGTATTCAATATAATAAATGCTTCAGGATGCTGTTGGGACTGCCGCGCTATTGTAGTGCGTCCGGTATGTTCGCTTTTGCGCATACCGATGATTTTTACGCCATAATGCGCAAAAAAACAAATTCCATCTTGTCAAGAGCGCGGTCTAGTTCTAACAGCATCCTAAGTGTGTTGATAGAAAAGTACGACGCACCTTGGTGGTCGCACGCTGTGGAGGTGCTGGTCAGAAGACCCCACCGCTAAATTAATTATCTATTTTATTTTTCTTTTTGTTTCTGTGTTTGTTTACCAATAATAGTTTTTAAGAACATGTTACTAACAATTGGGCCTAGTTGCCATGAATAAACAAATATTTAATTTAATTTTAATTTTATTGTCTTCACAATCACAATAATTAAAATAATAATAGTACCCACCAAAAACATTTCATGTAAAATGATGCCAAGACGACCACATAAGGTTTGCCCTGTGAAAAAGATATCAGAGGGCCTAAAATGGACGCTTTAGCAGAATCATAATAATGATCTGCGTACAATTCATATCCCGCAATTTATCTGTTTGACAGTTTTGTATGGAGTTCCGTAAAATGGTCCACAATTTTTTTTTTTTTTTTTTTTTTTTCCTTCTGGCTTCGCACGGTTTGTGCATTTAGCCAATGTCACGTATTAGTTCTTGTATAGTATTGATGAAATGAATTATAAATGCATGATGATGATATCCCCGCCCACTCCCCTTGAGTTTCAGTAAAGATGTGGCACTTTACTGAGACCTCACGCGGACTTCTTGAGAGAACTTGAAGCGAAGTTGCACTGTTTTGTTTAATTTGCCTACACTAATGCACGTTCACAAACACTTAATGGTTAATAATCCACCATTATTACACATTAATATTCGGCTAAACACAAATTTTGGAAAATTAAACAAACTGCTGAACATGACGCTTCACTTTCCCGCCAAGAACGTCGGTCCACAAATTATGAATTGCTGTATTGAAGTCCGTGGCGTGCAGTGGTACTCCACGGAGGGTAGGCCACGAAATACTGACAGCGAAAAAAAAAACGCAACGTCGCTCTACATAATTATGATGACCCTCAAAGTAGTCACATTTATTTATTTATAATATTTGAAAATAAGCCTATGAAAGTTATAAATATGTCAGGATAGGTTCAGACATCAGAAGTAATACTCAGATATGGCAATACAGAAATATATTTCAATCGAACAATCAGTTATTTTAAATCGAGAGAATATAGAAATTAAATAGAATTAATTAAATAACTAATAATGGTAGTGGCGGTCACATAGGGCAGTAATGACTTTCAGGGACAGTGGTCCATGCACCCACCGCAATAAGGATAGTACTAATTTGTCGGAGACAGCGTTCCATATCCAATAACCGGGCAGTACTGACTGTCGAGAGACAGTGGTCCGTGCACCAAGACGCATCCGTTCAAAATGCGTACCGACTCAACAGCGTAGCTCCTTATAAAGGCGATCCGCTAGTGGGGGGGTAACGTTACAATATTTCACTCAATTGACTTAAAGTGTTTTAAGTCAAATGACCGATAGAATGAATGATTGTCTGTGGTGCACGTTCCACTAGCGCCATCTAGTCGCCGCCTCTCGCGGCTGTTAAATAATATGGCTTCCGTCACGGCCATTCTGATAAATCACTCGTCCTCGAGTGCAAAAATTCATCCATAAAAAATTAAAAAAGGACTTTCATTAATTCACATCATCATCATTATATATCAAAATACCAAATATCACTGGTCTTTCTTTACAACAGAAAACCCCTACAGTTCAAACATGCTGGTCTAAATCGTCACCCACTAAAGCAGGGGAGATTCCACACAATATGTATAACGCACAGCCCTATGTGTAGGGCTTACATGGAGGCTGAAGAAACCGTTTCGCATGTGCTCTTTGACTGCACAGGCGTCACCCTGATCCCAGCAGAAACCCTCGGGTAACTCAGATCCTTCACAGATATCCTATGCAGTCCAGAAGATCTAATCAGCTTCTGGAGGTAGGTGGGCTGGTTGGAATAACACGTACAATGGTCCACATGAAGGACGAAGTACGGAAACCAAACCCTCTAACATAGAACGCTTCTCGTTCTCAATAAGCACGAATTCCCCGACAGAGAACTTACTCACGCTTGCCATTGTACTATTAAAACGACTTTCATCATAACGTGTGGACTTCTCAACGCCTTCAGATGCCAATCTCCTAATGTCATCAAGGTCTTGTCATCATTGTCGTAAGCCATTAAATGAAGTGAACATCTGATTTGTCAGAATTAAATAAAGTCAAAATTTGACAGAACTCTTTACAAGAGGCATCCACAGTGGCATGCCAGCCTCATCATAACTCAAACTATTCTAAATAAAATCTACACATACAATATAAATTAATAATGTCTAAAGAAATCAGTAAGTAGGTTTGCTATCTCGGGAGAAGGCTGCGCCAAAACTTTAACATATCTACCAATATCATATTCATTACCATTTGCCACACTCAACAATGATTCTCTTTCCTTCTTAGTCTTAGTACACTCTTCATGTAGATGGTGAACATCTTCAACCGATCTGCATGTTTCACAATTGGGATTTACTTTGTTCATCAAATAACCAAACTTGCGGGATGGGTAGTGACCAGAGCGTAATCTATGAAACAGAACAATATGATACCTATTCATTTCCTTGATAGCAAACCATGGTATACGAGGAGGCTGATACTGTATAGTTTTATACCAGATACCCTTTTCCCTACTTCGTTCGTCAAATTACTCTTTAAACCTAACTCTTTATTTCATTTTGAATTAAACTAGAGTACCATATTACTATAAATCAATGAAAAATTAGAAGAAAGATAACATGTTATCAATAATCAGGAAATTCAAAGTCGTAGTCAAAACAAAACACAAAGTAGGAATCTTATCCGTGGCCTGTGGCTTTTCACTAAGCCCGTTCTACAAACCCCATGTATGTTTCACTGAATTCACCTGAATTCCGAGTCCCACGGACTCTATGGTCACTACAAGACCCGACCTCCACTAGAGCCACCCGCGCACCGCGCATCCACGGACTAATATAAGCTGATACCGACTTCTAACGGACTACGGCTACGAAATGGCTACTGGTACGGTTTGACCAGCTGAACCAAGTTCACCACTAACACTCAACTCAACGTCTTCTACTTCAAATGGCTATCATGCACGTACTTGTAAATACGCTTGAAATTGAATGCTCTCAATGTGTAGCGATCTCCGTCAAGAACTTCTATGACCTCAAACGGTCCCTTAAATTTTGAATCTAACTTTGTAAAGAAATTTGGTCAGAAATCAACGGTAATGGATAACGATCCGTCACTGTATTATTATTAACGTCTCTATAATCTATGCACATACGGTCTGATCCATCATACTTTATAACCAAAAGGGCTCGCCTAGCAAACGGCGTACTACTGGGTACTGATGGGTTAATTCGCATTAATTTACATTACTACTACTGGGTCTAATTATTTAGGCTTGCAACAGTAAATTAACCCTATCGCGCATGATTCGACTTTCGTCCGGAGACAGTCTGTAAGAACGTCTTTGCACTGTACGATTAGGGTCTATCAATCTTACTTTCAAATAGGCATTGCAATCAAATATTCGAATACCGAGTTGTACAAGTAAATAACTCGCACATCACTTGAACAGTTCAAACATTCGAACAAGACTGAAGAAGTATTCGAATACTAAAAATTATCGAACATTTACAATCCCTACCTCCAACTCACCAGTGTTAACACGTGTTGTCGGAAAACCGTTACTAAAAAAGTCCAGAGTATAATTCTAAGATGTTTACAAGGTCACGTCTTCTATCAACTGGTAAAATCAAATTTGGTCATCTCCAAAAAAAAACGAAAATAAGTTAAGAACGTTATTTTAAAAAACAAAGTCTTTTATCGCTTGTCATTTACAAAAGTAGTCAAATCCACTTATATTAAGGCAAAAACCGGTTACCACCGGTATCTAACTCAGTCAAATCCTTCGAAGTTTATTAACCAATTTAGTCAAATCCTTTCAGTCAATCAGGAGCGAGACGTCAAATCCTTTCAGCCAATCAGGAGCGCGAGATTGTTTTAACTGACAAAGGTTTAAAATGACCATCTTTCTCAGTGTTGGTAACAAGTTGACTCTGTACTTATTTCGTGCCGAATTTTAATTGATTTACTACGTTAAAATGGATAATGTGAATATTTTAGTCAAAGAAATAACCCCTCAGTTATCACGAAAAAGAAAACGACAAGAATCCAATCGACACAATTAATTATTGCCGTAGTCTGAATAGCTTTACACACGTTTATAGTTCTAGGCAAAATTAATTCAGTTGCTCGAACAAAAACCGTTATTTAAAATGTCTCGACTCAATACGATGTTACGACGCAAGTACTTATCTAGCAAAACTTGGAATAGAATCTCCGTCGCGAAATCGTTAATTTCTGCCTGACACAGCAATTGCAAAGTATTATTGATATTTTTATTGCCTATACCTACTAAAGGTACCACATCATTTACTCTTCTACCTCTAAATTTACAAGTAATTCTCTCCTTCATTAAAGACGATGTGTGCGGACGGTCACGGTCGAATGAGACTTATGGACTTAGTGTGCAGGCGGTAGATGACAAACTTCCGATGATTTTAGAAATTAAGGCTTCCATGCCGTTACTAAACAAAAGCATCTGGTCTTGCATGATATTGGAAGCTGAGTCTCCAGAAGTGGGGTGGTCTTCGTATCCCACTTCTGATGTCGGGATAGGTTCAGACATCAGAAGTAATACTCAGATATGGCAATACAGAAATATATTTCAATCGAACAATCAGTTATTTTAAATCGAGAGAATATAGAAATTAAATATAATTAATTAAATAACTAATAATGGTAGTGGCGGTCACATAGGGCAGTACTGACTGTCAGGGACAGTGGTCCATGCACCCACCGCAATAAGGATAGTACTAATTTGTCGGAGACAGCGTTCCATATCCAATAACCGGGCAGTACTGACTGTCGAGAGACAGTGGTCCGTGCACCAAGACGCATCCGTTCAAAATGCGTACCGACTCAACATTTGAACATTTTGATAAAAACACAAATGAAATAATTAGAATAAGATCCGACAGAAAAGCAGTTAACGCGTCAATTTCCCAAGGGAGTGTAATAGGTTGCCTTTTATTTCTTATCTATATAAACGACCTTCCCAAAATTATAAACGGACCATGTGTTCTATTTGCGGATGATATATCTCTGCTCACCTCATGCCAGAACAATGACAATATAAACGACAAATTAAACTCCCTTCTTTCTACAGTTGTAAACTGGATGGATAACCATAATCTAGAAATTAACTTCACTAAAACAAAATTAATTACTTTTCATCCCCATCAAAAATCCCCATTAAAACTAAATTTCACTTTTAATAAAGAAAAACTGGAACAAGTAAATGAATTTACTCTCCTCGGTTTGTCTATAGATACCCACATAAATTGGAAATCCCATATACAGAAAATAAGAGCCAAATTATCAAAATTTTCATACGCCCTACGCGAAATTAAAAAAACTACCAACCTGCAAACTGCACTTGTCACTTACTACGCATATGCCCAGGCATGGCTCAGCTATGGGATTATGTTGTGGGGAAACAGTACAGACTCACAAACCACATTTATTTTACAAAAGAAGTTAATTAGAATAATCACCAACATAGATCAAACAGATAGCTGCAAACCACACTTCCGAAAACACAAAATACTCACACTTCCCTGTTTATATATTTATGAATTATGTAAGTTTGTCAGAAAACACCCACATTTTTACACCACTTGCGAAGAAACACAAACAAAATACAATTTTCGACACAACAAAAACAAAATAAACATACCTCAATCCCGACTCAAAATGCACTCAACTAGTCCTTTAGTTATGTCTATAAAAATGTATAATAAATTGCCAAATGACATTAGAGAAATTACCAAAACAAATGTATTTATTAATAAATTGAAACAATTTCTGGAATCCAAGTCATACTACTCAGTAAATGAGTTTTTAGATGACAAAACTATTGCAAAATATAATTAATTCTCCATAAAAACCAAACATTATGAAATCTATATAAATAAATAGGATTATAGAAAATCAAATAAAAATATGAATACATAAATAAAAATGAACATACTTCTAATAATAATAACTAATAATAATAATTTCATAAAAATTACCTACATTATTCGCAAAAACAAAAATAACTAATATACTTACTATACCTGTATACACAAACCTAATAATATATATATATACACCTACACATAATAATTATGCACCCAACTAAACACATATTAATAATTTATAATAATAATGAATTGCTTGAATTTTATTGTTACTTTAGCCCTCTTCCTCTCTCCTAATGTTTGCTGTGCCCGACAGGGTCCATATTGATCTTTTACTTTTTTTTATACCATCTATAAATACATATGGAATGCAATAAAGAATTGAGAATTGAGAATTGACTCTTTTTTTTTTTTTTTTTTTTTATTAGGTATGGCATCTCGTAGCAGACCTAGAGAGGTCGTTGCTACTTAACCGGATATTCCTGTGGCTGCCCTAAGGTTTTTAATCTTAAAGCCTCCAGCCAGGGCGCAAATTATATATATTAAAAACTAAACGACAGCGCACTAAGGGCACCCCCTGTGGGGTACGGACCTCGGCTCAGGGCGTCGTTGGGGGATCACAAAATTACTAACAATTTGGGGACGGGCTGGATCAACATTTTGATCATGATTATTATCAGGGGATATTATATTTATTGCTACGGCGCTCTCAGCCTCTAACCGGGCGGCTGGCGCATCGACATTCAAGGGACGGGGGGGAGGACTTTTATTACCATTTATTCGGGAAGTTCGCGTGGTACCTCGGCGGCGAGGACGGAAGGTCGGTTTGTGTGATTTGTGCACTGTACTCGTGGCCCTATTGCTTTCCTGAAGGAGAGTGATGGGGTCATCCGGATCTAAGAGAGTGTGCCTCGGTCGGCGAGTCTGACTAATGGCAGAAGGCCTGTAACTAGCGGCCTGCACAACCAAGGGGTTGCGATGACGTTCCGCGGATTCGAAAAAGCGCTTTGCAAGGCGCTTCATAAACTGTTTGATGGTAGGCATCTTAAGGTCTACGTGAAGTTGTTCGTTCCGAACGAACCAAGGAGCTTTCGTAATTCTACGGAGAAATCGGTTTTGAAGCGTCTGCATCTTATGGATGTGATATGACTTTGCGTGAGCGAAGACTACGCAGGCGTAAGTCATGATCGGTCGAATGCACGCGGTGTAAATACGCAATTTGCACTTAAGGGACAACTTGCTGCGCGGGTTGAGTACGGAGTGTAGTCGGCCGAGAGCAAAACTGGCGCGCGAGCGCACCTGTTTTATGTGCTCGCCGAACGTCATGTGATGGTCTAAGACCACACCGAGATATTTGGCTCGCTTCTCCCAAGGGATAGGCTTGCCGAACATGGTGATCGGTTGGGGCAGGGCGGGTGATCGCCGGGGCCTACAGAATAGGACCCCCTGGCTCTTATCAGGGTTGACTTCAATCCTCCACTTCCTGAACCAGGCCGCGAGTCTGTTGACTTCGGCCTGAAGGATGCGGGCGATATTGTCTTGCCTGAGGCCGGAGTAGTAGATGGCCGTGTCGTCTGCGAACAGAGCTAACTGCGCCTTTCTACATTTGGGGATATCACTAGTGAATATAGTGAATATCAGCGGTGCCAGCACAGCGCCCTGAGGGACGCCTGCGCGGAGCGGATGGGGGGAGGATAGCGCACCCTCGATGCGATAGCGGAAGGTGCGGTCCGACAAAAAGTCTCGTAAGATGAGCACGAGACGATCGGGCACACCGAGTTTGTAGAGCTTATATATTAAGCCGTTGAGCCAGACTTTGTCGAACGCTTTCGCAATGTCGAAGAACACAGCACCCGTCATGAGCCCGCGCTGGAAGCCAGCGCTTACATGCTCGACGATACGGTGGACCTGTTGTACGCACGAATGTTGGGATCTGAACCCGAACTGTTCGTTTGGGATGAGGCCCTTCGTCTCGGCATAGTCTCTGAGACGCTTATAAATAAGCCTCTCATAGACTTTGCCGAAGACGTTGAGCAGACTGATGGGTCGGTAACTGGAAGGTTCGGTCTTAGGTTTGCCGGGCTTCGGGATACCGATGACCGTGGCACTTTTCCAAGCTTGAGGAAAAATGTTGTTGCTAAGAGCGCCATTGAAGATGGTGGTCATTAGCATGATCAGGTGAGCGGGGAACAGCTGGAGCACCCTGTTGGTGATTCCGTCTGATCCGGGAGATTTACGGGTTTTCAGACCCTTGATAATGTCGTGCACTTCGTCTGGGGTGACGGGAGCCAGAGGACAATCAGGGTCTTCGACCGGAGGGAGATTCGCCCTACGTTCGACTTCAGCGTCCACCTCAGCGAGGTGAGCTTGGTCTACTGGTTGAGAGCTGGGCGAGCACTGAGTCTCGAGAGTGTCAGCCAGGCATTCAGCCTTGTCGGTGTCGTCGAATGCTATCGTCCTGTCGGGTCGTGTCAGAGGGGGCATTGAAGCTACTTGCGGGGATCTGAGTTTCCTCTGAAGCTCCCAGAAGGCAAGATGAGTGGGCTCTAGTTCGCCCAGCATCTTGTCCCAGTTAGCCTCACGCAGTTCTTTCATTCGCTTCCTTACAGATTTCTGTAATTGGCGCATGAAGACTTTGTTAGCGTCACAGGGAAAGACACTGTATGCACGAGTGGCCGCGTTCTTCTCAGTCAGCAGTTCACGCACATCGTCCGGCAGCTTTCGGCGATGGGGGTCCATCGCCGGAACCTGCTTCGAGCAATCGCTCAGGACTGATTGTACGTGTTCCGTGAGTGAGTCGATCGCGGCCGTCGTGTCGGCGATCGAGTCAAACTGATCGGGGATAGAATCCAGTATCGGGGATGTGGTGGATTTCAGTCGGTCGCTTACTTTCCGCCAGTCCGTGACTACTTTCGTGAGGGGGGGTTGGTCAGGGTCAAGGAGTCCGTCGCGAGGGGCCAGTCTTAAGACGACCGGCCGGTGGTCAGAAGTCAGTTCGTCCATCGCCTCTATCGAATCCAACCGTAGGTTGATATTCTTTAGGAGCGCTATGTCCAATATGTCCGGGGATTGACTGGGGATATGGGGGTAGTGAGTAGGATTCATCGGGCCGATGATATCGAAATTTAAAACGGCGGTGAGGTCAAACAGATGTTGGCCTCGAAACGTGGTGGTATTACAATTCCAGGACGGATGTTTGGCGTTGAGATCACCCGCTACGATAACGGATTCACTCAGGCCGAAAAGAATCGAAAGATCGCGAGACAGCATTTGAAGACCGTCTGGGCTCGTGGTCGCGGTGGGCGGCATGTAAGCCGAAACTATCGTAATCGGTTGATGACCTGACATTGCTATTTTGCATGCAGACACTTCAAGACACGAGAGAGTTGTCGGAGCATCGAGCGGGATGCAATGGAGAGGAGTCCTATAGTAAATCAGGGTGCCGCCCCTGTGGCATCGAGTCCTGTCATTGCGAACTACGCGATAGTTCGCAATTGACGGGTCTCGATGACAAGGCTTGAGGAAAGTTTCCTGTACTAGGAGAATATCTAACCGATGGTCGCGGAGGAACACAGCGATTTCGTCGCGTTGTTCTCTAATGCCGTTGGCATTGAAAAAGCCTAACTTTAATGATCTGAGTTTAGTTCTCGCGGGGGCCGTATTATACATTATGGTTTCCTATACGCGATGGACTCTAGGGCTTGCGTGATCTCGGGATACGCGTGATAAATTCGCTGGATCTCCGATAGATCGCAGGAGTTTCGGGCTACGATTATTTCGCTGGCCATTTTCTTGGCGCGGGGCGAAAGAAAGATGTTGAATGTGCTCGAGATCACATTAAACGCATCGAAGGTGTTAGGTGATGATGCGACCACTGGAGTGGCCGCGGGTTGAGGAGGTGCGCGAGTGTTGAGAGGGGGAGCGGCTTTGGAAGCAGGCTCTGGCACGCGGGCCACTGGGGGCGCGAGAGGCGCGCTCCTACCGGCGGCGGTAGATTGTTGTTGCTGAGCGCTATGAGCGCGAAGTCGAGGGTCCATCAACCGTGGGATAGGTTGAGGGGGGGGAGGAGCCATGTATTGGCCGAAGGCAGGGAAGGCCTGCTGGTGGTTAAAATAGTTCCACGGACTGGACCTTTGGGGGCTCAGTCGTTGCGGAGGTTGGGACAGAGAGGAGGAGAATCCCCCCTGGTTGTCTCTCTGTTGCCTCGCGTCGTAACGCTTGGTCAACTTCGAGGAAGAAGATTTTGGTGCCTTAGGGCAGCCACGGTAGTTGGCTGGGTGGCCTTGTTGGCCGCAAAGAACACAACTGGGAGGTTCGGTGCAGAGGGCACGGTCTTTTGGTCGCGAGCATTCAGACGTGCCATGCTCACCCAGGCACTTGACGCACCTGGGTTTCGCGAAGCAGTTCTTCTGCGCGTGACCGTATAATTGGCAACGATGGCATTGTCCGATAATGCTTGATTTATGGGGCTTCTGGATATCAAAGCCTTTGAGGCTGCAGATCGAAGCGACCTTGAAAATAGGGTGATGCCCTTCAACTTGAGAGCATACGACAAGAACCATGTCGTATGGTGAACCGCCTCTAGAGCGGTGCATCCTGTGGACTTCGAGGACAGGAATAGCCTGTCGCTCTAAGTCCGACTTTATGTCAGCGGTGGCAATCTCACTGGGGATCCTACGGATCACCACACGCGTCTGACGCTCTTCGGGGAGGGTATAAGAGTGGTATGAGATGCCTCTCACCCGAAGTGTCTTGGTTAGTTCCCTAAAATCGTTAGAAGTGGGAACTGTAACTTTAATACCCGGTTGGGTACTGACCGCGCTGGTGAAGTTGATCCGCTGATCAACACACCATTTAGAAATTTCCGTCCATTTACCCTTGTCCTGGATGACAATGGGCGGAGGACGGGATGCCTTCTTAGAGGCAGAAACAAGAGTGAAACCGTCTTGGTCTTGCGTGGAAGACGCCGGGACCGGTGACGGAGTAACGGTAGGAGGGGCCGCGGTAGGGGCCACTGAGGTGGATGCCACGGGGGCAGAAGGGATAGGGGTCGAGGGAGGCTCGTACGCCACTATCTTGGACGCCTGGCCCGACTTACTCTTCGACTTCTTCCTCTTGCCAGGTCCAGAGGTTAGGACCCCTGACTTGGCAGAGGGAGAAGAAGACGAGGAGGAAGAGCTGGACTCTTCGGAGTCTGACGTGCACGGACTTGGCGCGAGATTGTCCGCGGGTGCGGAGGTGTCCATAGACACGATCGGACTAGGGGAGGGACTCTGGAAGTCCTCTTCCGCCTGCTGGTTCGCGAGTACATCGCTGAACTTATCGATGCCAGCAGAAGGCTGGCTCTTTAGTTGAGCGAGCTGTACTCCATATCTTTGCAAGAAGGCTGGGTCCTTAAAAAGGACCTCTCTGAAGAACGCCAAAATAATGGCGTCCTCCATAGCGGTTTTAAGGTGGTTCCTAATAGGGAGGAATTTTGGAGCCGTCTCCACTAAACTTCTACCTATCTTTCCCTATACCTAGCTCCCCGGGTGGATTGGCCCGGGGATGTGTTTCCCTCCCTGTCGGGTGCAGACAGGGAGGATGTGTAGCCTATTGGTGAGCCCTAAGCTTGTGATCCCGTTGCCAATCTTATTGTGCAAGGGGGCCCTTTCCAGTCTAGCGCGAAGGGTGTAGACACACCCTAGAGACACTAGGTGAGTAGCTGCGGAAGGAAAACTGCCACCAGAGCCGACTAGGAGATCCCCCAAGGCCGGTTAACTCTGGGACCCGTCCAATTTACTGCCTCCCCCTGAAGGGGTTCGGCGGGTGCGTTTGGGTCAACACCCCACTCGGTTTCGTTAACACCGTAAGGTTTCCACCGAGGACCACGAAACTGTGGTTTTGCCCAGAAGGGGCCTAATGAAGCTACTCTCTGAACAAACTGTTAAAGAAACGCTTGCCTTGAAAAAGGCACTTTTTTTGATCTATTGTCTTTCAATTAAATTAATTAATAAATTAATCAATCTAATCAATCGACGATCGGTTGTAGTCGGGGCGACTACGAGAGCGTTACGCGAGCGTAACGTACCGAGCACGAAAGAGCAGCAGCGGGAGAGCGGGGCACAGCGAGAGCAGCGCAACACACGTCCTTCCGCAGCGAGCTTCGAGCGCAGAATCGTTTTGTTTGAGAATTGACTCAACAGCGTAGCTCCTTATAAAGGCGATCCGCTAGTGGGGGGGTAACGTTACAATATTTGACTCAATTGACTTCAAGTGTTTTAAGTCAAATGACCGATATAATGAATGATTGTCTATGGTGCACGTTCCACTAGCGCCATCTAGTCGCCGCCTCTCGCAGCTGTTAAATAATATGGCTTCCGTCACGGCCATTCTGATAAATCACTCGTCCTTGAGTGCAAAAATTCATCCATAAAAAATTAAAAAAGGACTTTCATTAATTCACATCATCATCATTATATATCAAAATACCAAATATCACTGGTCTTTCTTTACAACAGAAAACCCCTACAGTTCAAACATGCTGGTCTAAATCGTCACCCACTAAAGCAGGTGAGATTCCTGCAGCTCACAAAGCGCTGGGTTAGGTTATCAACCCACAAAAGCAGGTGAAACCCCTTCAGCTACATATTTGCTAGTCTAAATCGACAAAGCGCTGGACTAGGTCATCAACCCACACAAGCAGGTGAGACCCTTCCAGCTACAACTGGGCTAGCTCACCACACACAACTCTTGCAACCCCTACGGTATAAACCAGTACTAGTACATTTAGTCATCCAGCAAGAGACCTTGTTCCGGTACTGGGTTATACAGAACAGAATTACAGGATTCAGAATTAATAGTTACTGTTTTTGAACCAATCGATAATGGTTTTTGGATTCTAAGACACGACTGGCATTTAAGTTTTGACAACTGTCTCTTTAAACTCGTTACAATATTTCACTCAATTGACTTCAAGTGTTTTAAGTCAAATGACCGATAGAATGAATGATTGTCTATGGTGCACGTTCCACTAGCGCCATCTAGTCGCCGCCTCTCGCAGCTGTTAAATAATATGGCTTCCGTCAAATACAAGAACTCACCACATTATTCAAGGTTCAACTCACGTTTTTTTGTTTTGGATTAATTCTCGTAATTCGGGTACACACCTTACACACCTACCTTTAGACACAACTTGAATCTTATCATTATACGATAATTGAGAAAATTTATTGCATTTAAGTTTGTTGTTTGTTTATCAAACACACATTTTCAGCGCATACTTCACAACTGAATACCATTTTTAAGTGATAATCACCAAGAAACAATACACAAGTAACATTTACGGTAAAGTAGGCCTTCTACCTGCAGTAAGGTTGCACAATGTTCTATGATATTGAAGCAAATCTCCTTTGTTCACATTTCCCATAAAAATTAATAATGTTGTTTTGTGTTTAAAGTTACATTTAATAATTTATTTCATAATCTATCTTCTTCTTCTATCTATCTATCTATATACTACTCTGTCAAAAAAGTACCGGGAAAAGATTATTAATACACAAAATGTTAGTTATTCATCCAAATTGATTTTATCTCCTTCAAAGTGCATTCCTTCAGGAACGATACACATACGCCAACGAATAATCAAATCATCAAAACATTTTTTAAACGCTTTTTCCGGAATTGAGTTTAGTTCTCGCCGCGAATTCTCCTTTATGTCTTCTACCGAATGAAATCGGGTGCCACGAAGTGGTAATTTGAGTTTAGGAGAAAGAAAGAAGTTGGCTGGAGCCATATCTAGTGAATAAGGTAGTTGCTTGATGGTATTTGTTGAGTTTTTGGTCAAAAATTCGTTCACAATGATGGCCTTGTGCGAAGGCGCATTATAGTGCTGCAAAATCCAAGAATTTTCTTTCCACAAATCTGACCATTTTCCTTAAATATGCTCTCTTAAACGCCGCTTAACGCTCAAATAATATACTTTATTTAGCGTTTGACCTTCCGGTAAGAATTCCGAGTGCACAACACCGCGATAGTCAAAGAAAACAGTCAACATGACTTTGACTTATAGGTTTTAGTTATAGGTTAAAAACAATTAGGAAGAAAGAACGCGTTATAAATTGCTTATCACGATGAAACAATATGGCGTATTTAAGAAAAATATTATTTCGAAAATATCGATGGAATAATACTACCAGATAAAATAGCGACATGTTCATATTAAGTTGCTTTACAAAAGCGGGCAATAAAATTTGGCCGGGTTATTGGCGTCATCCAGGCTGCATTCCGAATTAGAACATAATCGCTGACAGCGGTCGGTTTTAAGGGGGATGCGCTAAGGTAGCCCGCGAAATTCAAATTTTAACATTTGAATTTTGCAGGCTACCTTAACGCATCCCCCTTATCGCTCAAACTTTACGGTGAGTATTTTTTTTACAGTTGATTACAGTCTAATGGCCGAACCCAATTACTTATTTTCAGTGAAAGACAGATCGCTATTGATGATAGACAGTATAATTATATCTATCCTCGGATGGCGTCTCACAATCATTGATAAAGGCTATCTATCTAACGAAAACAATAATTAGGTTTCTCTATTTCGCCCTCCCGTGCGTTCCATTACAACCAACATCACTTTAAAAACAACATGTGTAATTAGGGTTGTATTAAAACTTCTTTGTTTCTTACTTCTAAATAAGCTAATGGATTAAGATATAATTCAGTAGAGCCATATTTGTTATGGCCGCGTATCAAAATACAACCTGTTACTGACCTGCAAATTGCAAAAAACGTAATAAAATTTGAATTTCGCGGGCTCCCTTAGCTCATTAATGTTGTTTTTTTTTAACTTAAATTCATGTTGGCATGGTGCTTGCACGGGGGGGGGTGGCAGTCAGGGGGGGGTTTAATTTCTGTTATTTTTTGCCTAGGGCGCACCGTTTTCGAGATATTTCAATTTCATTTTTTTTTATTACTTTAAACAAAAAAAAAACATCTATGATCATTATTGCGAGTAATAATAATAATAAACTCGAACTCGAAACACACTGCAACTGTGTAGCAGCCATGAGCCAATCACAGCCCAGCTCCACTCAAAGGAGTTACGCCCATAATCTAGAAATGTGTGCCGTTCATACACACAAAATATGCATCAGTGTGCTTAAATTTATCAATGAAAAAGTCGCAAAATGAGGCAATTCGTCTTGGAGCCTATACAGTCTACTACGTACTGACTTACGCGCGTAATTACACCAGACGGGCGCGAGAAGTTGCTATAAGTGTTCTAACAGGAGTTTTTTATATATTTTGTATTATTTTATAACAAAGTTAAATAAATGCATTTTGGCTGCTAGGGCTAGGGTAGGCTAGGCCTAATTGCCTTTATGGGCGGTACGCCCCTGATTGAAGTCTAATGTCTAATAACAAATGAATTGCGGGATGTATGAATTGTACGCAGATCATGTTATGACTGCCAAAGCGTCCATTTTAGGCCCCCAGATCTCATGTGGAGCCAAGCTTCTGAATCTACGAGTACACGGCCTAACTGTACCGACCCTAACTTCACAAATTCTACATATCAGTCAAAATAAAATAAATAAATAATATGTATGGCTTCGCCGCTTCGCTACCGTCGCCGTGTCGTGGAGGTGATGCGAATATTTAGTTTCTGAAGTAAGTAACGAAACAGCCAAGCCATACATTTTTACTGATAATTATGTAGAATTTGTGAAGTTAGGGTCGGTAGAGTTAGGCCGTGTAGATTCACACATGAGATCTGATATCTTTTTCACAGGGCAAACCTTATGTGGTCGTCTTGGCAACATTTTACATGAAATGTTTTTGGTGGGATTTCAGTTCTTTTTGTAAGTTGCTAGGCAGTCTTTTTAGTGTTTTTTTTTTCCTCTTTTTTTGGGGTGTATTTCTTGTATTTTAATTATATACCTAACTTTAGTATTATATCGTATCGTATTAATTAAGTACTTACAGTCGATTTGCTCACCTCGTCGTCAAAGGGCGTAAATAACTGAGACCTACCATGAGACTCTTGATTAAGGCGGAGGTTCTTGTAAGTACTTATTATAATAGGTTTTTTAGTTACTGTCTACAGTCCCGTGTAAACTTTCATGTCCTAATTCATAAAATTGGTGAAAGTCTCATTCAAACTTCCCCCCATTTTAGGGGATGGGGGTGAAAGTTATAAGTTTATCTGGGGGCACGGTAGTGTTTTTTTGTATACTAAACTTAGATTACATACCAAATTTCAGCTTTCTAGCACTTCAGGAAGTAGCCAAACATTTTGATGAACATCATTGTGTCAGTGTGTCAGTGAGTGTGTCAGTTACGAAATCGGTGTATTTTAGATATCAATAAAATCTTAAGTATTAGAGCTATTCAATTGAGACTTTGTCCCCCTTATTACAAAACAAGATTTATCTTCAGACCCAGGTTTAAAACATGGAGCCATTATTGAATTTCGAACTATATTCCGACTATGGTAAAGTTCCTAAACACAAAACTGACAACTTAGTACCGAACTAAGTTTTCAGTTTTGTAAAAAGAACGGTATTTCAATAACTGCTACGTTCTTATTACAAAAACTGGCTGCATGGTTTAAGCCATGTCAAAATATAAATCTTGTTTTGTATTAAGACGGTGTATGTTTAATTAGTCTATTATTGACATCATATCCTGAGAATATGAACTATCTGGTACAACGAAAACCAGATACTTCACAAAGTAAATATTCATGTCATTGTGATTAAAATAATCATTATATGTCAAAGTGTATATAAAAACCGACCAAATGTGCGTGTCAGACCACGCACAATGAGAGTGTACACGTGAGCTCGACAAATGGATGTGCGATTAACGCTTGTGCGTCAAAACTATACCGCGACTCACCATAGTTCGTATGCACGCTTGTGCGACACACTGAAGCTCGACATTACTCGAGTGCGACATGAAGAATCGACATCACGCTGGTGTGACAAACGATTGTGCGACAGGAGTTCGACACTACGGTAGTTCGACACTACGGTAGTGCGACACTACGGTAGTTCGACACTACGGTAGTGCGACAAGCAATTGTGTGAGTATTGAATTCGACAGTACGTTGGTGCAGTATTACAGTAGTTTTGACACTACCCAAGTGCGACAAACGAATATGCGATACTGCCGTCTATAGATCTTAAATGAAAAACTAACGAAGCAATAACTTCATATGTATATAAATAAATAAAGTACATTTCAATATAATCAATACTATTTATTATATGAAAACAATAGGTAGGTATTAAACAAAAACGATTCGATCAGGTTTAAGGTGAATTTAACCAAATCTGTACTTATAATATATAAAATTGTAACATTGAATATTTTTGAAAAAAAAATTACTTATTGCAACGAGGTCTGGAAAATATAGTTTTTAGAATTTTTGTCTGTTTGTCTGAATGCATGTTCCAGCATCACGCAAATTCTGTTCAAATTTTGCATAGCCATTCCCTATAAGTCTGGTCAATTGATAGGTTATATAATATCACGCTATTTGCTGTGGCGGAAGAGTAGTATTGCATTATGTTTGTATTCCTCAATAGTTTACAGTAAATTGTAAAAAGACGAGCCAAACGGTTATAAGATTGCAGATAATTACACATTTAATCATCACGCTATATCTTAATGGGACTAAGCTGTCAATCATCATGACATACAGAGTGGATTTTTAAGACGGGGCAGTAAGGGTACCACAACCTTTGTAGCTACGTAAAATCGGTCTTAGGATTCAAAGATCCAAAAAGTTAAAGATAGTCTTTAACTTTTTGGGCTATTTTGATCTGTGTAGACAGAATTTGAAAAAATAATTACAGTTAGCAAAAAAATTGGCAATTTTAACAAAATAATTATTTGATGGCAATACTTAGATCATGTTTCTTATGAGGATCAACAAAAGTATAGACGGAAATTTTATAAAGCGTAAATGGGTCATTATCAGGAGACTCATTATTTGGTTACTTCGGTGCCAATTTTTTTTTTATTATTTAGGCATTAATAACATGAAATATCAAAACTAGAGTTAATTTAAAACATATTAGTAGAAGAGGGAATCGTTTAGACCGAATGGATATGAAGGGATTTAATTTTTTTTAAATGGTGTGCACCGAATTCAATATTCTTACCACCGAAATCAAATTTGCAAATAATTTATATTTCAAACACTGTTTTTTTATATATATTAGCTGCCTAAGTAATACTATGGACATAAATGGCAAGAAATTGCGGGTTCATTTTACAATAAAACATTTTATTTTATCATGACTTATGTCACTTATGTCCCATTTATTAATTAAAGGAAAATTTACAAAAATCGACTTTCGTTCAATTATTACATTAAATGTAATTAAAAATAGTAGGTAGTCTTAAACTAACAATACAGGAACTTGAAAAAAAAACAGTAATCTTAGTTGAAATCTAGCTTAATCATAATCACAGACAATTTACTTATTGATAAAAGAACACTACATAAATCACTCAAAAATCAGTCAGTGATGTCACCATGGATGGTCAGCTTCGTTGGTTACTTCTGGTACGAGTGTACGACTATTAAATCCTCTTCAATTCTTCCTTTTAAAATAGCGTTGACTATCTTTCTCCTTCCAGCTCTGGATCACTCTTGATGCGAGCTTTCCGACGTCGTTCAGCCAATCCCTTTTTAACCAATCGATCTTCTTTTGAATCTGCCATAATCACAATACTGAAACAAAATGAGAAATGATGAGAAAGTTAAATAAACGATCTTAAAATGTAAATAAATGACTATTGATTGATTTCGGTGACTTTAAAATTGATTTCGGTGCACCTATTTCCACCGAAATCAATGCCACTAAAATCAAAATAATAAGCAAAATCCTAGATATTTTCAAAAGTAACCCGAATTTTTTATATTATTCTCTTTAATTGAAATCGAATACTTAGAAGACATACTTTTATTATAATTTAAAAATATTAATTTTCTTATTTGTGGATAAAATGGATTCACCGAAATCAATTTTAAGGGTATACCAAGCCACCGAAAACGATTACGTACCTTAACTCAATGTATAATATTTCTAAGCCATAATAGGCTTTAGTAGACGAGTTACAACTGGTTGTCTTCCCGTCCGACGTTTAGAATTGATATCCGTGGCGCGCACCAATCCGTTCATAAATCCTTTATTTTAGTGACTGCGAGAACAGTTGTTCACACAAACTGTCAGCCGTGCTGCATCGGAGGTAAGCATGACACGTCTGTGCGTCTCAGTTCCGCTCTTTTATTAATAACTACCTAGTTATTTGTGAACACATACAAAATAGCTCCATGTATTGTAAAAAAAAAGATAAAAAATAATTTCCGCCGCCAAACGGGGCCGGACGCGGCACGGAGGTCAATATTTTGGATGTTTTAATTTTTTTTAACTACCTTATATTTAATTTATTTAAAAAAGAACACAGGCCCCTCCTAATATTTTGGTCGTACCTGTTAAAGAAAAAAATATCAAGTTGTTAGTTATCCATTTCGTACTAGATTTCGACCTGGACACGCGTATTTGAGCCGTCTGAGAATGACCGAAATGCGGGAAATAAAGTTAATAGTCAAATACATGCGATTGTGACCAACCAGTTGATGTCCAAAAAGGCTCGAATGGTGTGCTTGGTACCCACGCTTATGTATGGAAGAAGGAATGTTGGGTGTGACAAAAGAAGAATGAAAGTAGAATAAATGTTGTGGAAATGCCCTTGCGAAACATGTGTGGCGTGACTATGAATGATAGGCTTAAAAATTATGTGACAAGGCAACGGTTTAAAAACAGATGTAGTGACAAAAATTTAAGACTGCTTAGATAGTTTGGTCATTTTGAGAGGATGAATGAAACGCGACTAACAAAAGGTCAGATGGAAAGAGGTGCGTAACTCTCAACCGGCGAGAGTGTGTGACCAGATGTATGAACGTAAACGAAGTAAAAGGAGTATCGAAGGAACGTAGCAGGTGGCGTTCTATAGCTTCTGCTTACCCCCATGGGAAGAAGGCGTGAGTTTATGTATGTATGTACGTTTTATAAAAATAACATAGCATCACGATTGTATTCCCTGAAGGGATAGGCAGAGGTGTACCTACCTATAGTACACCCACATTCAATTTCGCCAGTTACGTTTAGGTTCCATGTAATGGGGCGAGCCTTTTGCCATTAACCGGGCATAAATCTAGACTTCGGACTGTTACTGAGAAATTCCAGATGAAAAACCCAATATCACTTTGCCTGACCCGGGAATCGAACCCAGGACCTCATGCTCAACAGTAGCGCTTGTGACCACTAGACCAACGAGGCAGTTTTTTTAATAAAAATGTGGCTGTTATTTTAGTATATTGTGGTGTCTTACAACTTCCACGCGAACGAAGTCGCGGGCAGAAGCTAGTTATACCGTAAAAAAAGAAATAGCCGATCATGTCAGTGAATTAATACGAGTACATCTTTTTTAAATAATAAATATAGGACAGACCACGCAAGAATGATAACAAATCCATTGTACTTATCTTTTTTTTTGTAATCGTTAAATTATTGTAATTCATATTTTTAATCAGTAAACTTATACCTACTTGTTGATTTATTAATCCAACTTCCTGTCGTACTGATAACAAGGATGCTGTGCTAGTCGTGTCCCATACACTAACCCCGTCACCAATAAACGAAGTATAACCTTATGTATGTTGTAACATAAACAAAGATATTGTTTAACAGTATTATGCCTTATTGTATTCGACGTTCGTTGTTCCCGTTTTTACATGTGATTAACAGATCTATAATTAGTACTAACAAGTTTTGTAAACCGGAATCGAATCCGGGAACATTACCAAGAGTTTGTAACTATCTGAGCTATCGAGATCATCAGATATAGGAACTTAAGATTATGAATACAAATGTTAATTCTTCATGTCGCACTCGAGTAATGTCGAGCTTCAGTGTGTCGCACAAGCGTGCATTCGAACTATGGTGAGTCGTGGTACAGTTTTGTCGCACAAGCGTTAATCGCACATCCATTTGTCGAGCTCACGTAGTATACTCGCACAATGAAGGGTTCCGTAGTTGGGATGAATTTATCCCAAAAACAAACAAAACAATCATTTCTCATTATCATAATCAGTGTAGATTGTAGTTTCTAAGTAATTTTAATTTATCAATTGTGACCCGAGACTGGCGATCGGCCCACAAAGACATAGCGTGGCTCGGCTTTTTATAATTTGCTGTAAACTAGGTAAGAGGAATACAAACATAATGCAATATTGCTCATCCCCATAGCAAATAGCGTGATAACCTACCGACTGATATATAAATATAACATTTGAACAGACTCTATTCGGTAGAATTTGCTTGATGCTGGAACATACATTCTGACAAACAGACAAAAATTCTAAAAACTATATGGTCGGCATTAGAATCGATCCCAGACCTCGTAGCAATTACTTTTTTTTCAAAAATAGTCAATGTAATAATTTGACTTCGCTACGATTTTATTGTACATATAGTAATTATTATAATAAAATCGTAGCGAAGTAAAACTTGTTTACTCGTTTAACTAAATAGTTTCCTAATCAAGGTTGATTATCTATAGGTAATCAACCTTGATTATGAAACTATTTAGTTGGATAGGGATTATACATGATATGTACTGTTGGCAACATCGTGGAGCGAGCGCCATCTGTTATTGGCGAGCGGAACTACATACGTCGCCCTAACTAACCGTGACGTCAACATCGGACCACCGCGTGCACCGCGGCACCGCGGCTGCCGGTGCAGGAGACCGGCTCGCTCGGCGCGCCCGGTCCGGGCTCTTGGCGGTCGAACCATAGGACGGAACACTCATTTTTTTAGCTCTATTATTTTGGGAACAGATTGTTATTATTTACTTAAATTGTTTAATCTAACGGCTGATTTAACTAATTCGTTCGCACGCTTGATTTATTTTACTAAAAGGTTTTGATTTACTATAAATATTTGCTGAAAGTTTATCTAATAGTTTAATTTATTTGCTCAATAATTGTTAAAGTGCATATTGGTAAATTGTATACATACTTAAGTGTACATTTAAAATACCCACATCTACGCATTCATTAATTGATAATTGTGTATTAATATTGTATTATTTTTCACAATACGAATGTCATCATCTTTCGATTCTACCCAATAAATTCAAAAGGATCTTTGTCAATGATTCTACCCGTGTTTTGATTTACTAATTTGAACAAACAGCGGTTATTGCGACTTTATTACGTGGGGCATACATGTCGCAGCTCTGTGTCTTCGTGGTTCGGAGAATTTAGAAGTGGACGTAATCATCTCCATGACGATGTACGTGAAGGTCGGCCGGCGACGGCGGTCACAGAATCCAAATGATACCGTACGACAACTGATTGAAACTGACAAAAAAAATTCTTGTCAGCAAATTTGTACTGTACGTATTAGCCATTGGAATGAGCCAAGTGCAAAACATTTTGCATGTGCACCTGAGGGTTCTGAAGGTTTGCACTCGATGGATACCGCATGTTTTAACGGAGGACCAGAAACGACTGCGTGTCGGTTGGTGCCGTAAAATGATAAAAAAGTTTAATGGAGGACAGTCATTGGCTGTCTATAATTGTTGTAATTTCTAAGGAAAAAGCATCTTGTAGATGAGCTAATTTTATTTTGAATTTTTGAGTGACGTTATAAAAAATGAACGACATACTTTTCAAAACAATAATCTTTATAAAAGCATATCTGGAGAGTTTTAATGCAATCTCTAGAAAATAGTTCACATTACAACATACGCCCTCAATTAAAACTCTCTTAAAAATAAAAAACACAAAGCAGCTACACATCTCATAAGCGCAATACGCCTGTTAAAGGTTTGATATGCTACCAGCTGCAGTGACATATAATTATTATAAAAAAAAACATTGTCTCACTGGTGTGTGTCAAGTGAAACCGTCAAGTTAGTTTTTTCCTATTCTTTTGTACCCTCTCTCTTTACGACTTTCATAATTATACAGGCTGAAATTGTAATGGAAAAATATGCATCAACTCGAAAGCGTGCTAGATCGATTTCGAGTTTTGTTTTTCACAATTGTAAATCTGCCATTTATTAATATTTTACTTTAATTTTTTTATAAATTGATTGTACTACCAAAACCAAATCATATCGCTGCGGGAAAACAACCATTAAAATTTCAGCTTGTATAGTATATTTCCCATTCAAGTCTCTCACTGCAAAAGGTACCTGCATTAGGTTATGGGCCTAGAATTCCCAGGACACCCAGTATACACAGCATACCAAGGATAAAACTCAAAGTACTAACAGCGAAAAACAAAAGCTTTTTTTGGTGCTGTCAAACATGGAAAATTTTACCACCACCAAGTCGGTCAGCTCATAGGTAGCCAGAATCGGGCTACATGGAAGTATAAGGTGTCCATCATGCTGCGGGGCACAGAAGGTGCCATGGAGGCGGCAGAAGGAAAACTTCAGAAACCAGTTTTAGGATTAGGCGATGGTGCACTGATGGCCTATAATGCAGAATTGTTAAGATATAGGAAGGCAGACAGCAACGCTCTACTAATCATAACAAGCAACATGACCGAAGAGAATCTAATGAAAGTCATGCGATTTGAAACAGCAAACGAAGTATGGCAGGAACTTCACCGCTTGTTTGACGGTCAATCAGAAGACAGAGCATATACATTGTGCATGCTATTCTTTAGTTTCAAAAATAATTCTGCAGATGACGCATCTACCATGATGTCGAAACTTAAAAACATTTGGAACAATTTGAATGCTGAAATTTTGAAGACCGATCCTAACATGAAATTGCCGGAAATGTTCTTGATTTGTAAAATTTTAGATTCCCTCAATGAAAAATTTTTCAGTTTCAAATCAAGTTGGATGCTGCTAAACAAACAAAAGAGGACCATTGCTGGATTAGAGTTTGGAGGACTATAAAAACTGACTATACTTATTTCTTTATTATTAACTATAATATTTACACAAATGTTTTGTAAAGAATTATCAAAATAGGTGTTAATTTTAGTGTACGTAATGCTTTTATGAATTACAATTGCAACTCCATTGTGTTCGTTACCACAATCATTCCTTTCAATATTGTAATTTTTAATTCTAAAAGATTGGTCAGGTCTGAACCATGTTTCAGAAATGATTGCTATATGTATATTTTATGTATAGAGGAAATTAATAAATATATGTTTATTGCTATTAAGACTTTGTGCATTCCATTGTACTATATTTAAGTTTGACAGATCCATTAAGAGGATGAAGGAAATTTCTCACTTAGAGTTGTTTTTAAAACCTCTTTAATTGATGATGAGTTGATAGGAACATCTTTAGTTCTAACTATTTTTATAATTGTTTCTACTAAAGTACTTATAAATTTATCGGATTTCATTAGATTATTAATTTGTACATCTAAAGTTCGAGCAGTTAGAGCTGGGAATGTATTGACGTCGAATAAATCAGAGTATGTGGCACTTCGTGACTTAATTTTATTTTCTTCCACTTTTTGTTTTTTAATTGGGCAAGATGAGGAGATAGCTATGTGATCACCTTTGCAGTTTGCGCATTTAGCATCCTTGGGGTCAGCCTGACAATTCTTAAAGTTGTGGTTTAATGTACAAATTGAACATACCTCAATATTGCGACAGAATTTAGCAATATGTCCATACCGCAGACACTTAAGGCATTGTTTTACTGGTGGTATGTATTTACTCACTTAGTGACGCCATGAGTCCAAATAAATGTATTGAGGAAGAATAGTGGAGGCGAAGGTTACCGCGACAGCCTTTGTAGGGACGAAAGCTACGCCAGCGTCATTTCTGATCCTGCGCATGAAGCGCCTAACTTGGATTACATTTTTGGAACTACTAAAGGAACGGAAGTAAAGACTCCTGTTACTTCAGTATCTCCAGCCGGTATAGTCGCCTTAAGAGACAACTGATCTAACAACTTTTTATTCTGTAAAAACATATTGGCATTGTTTGGTAGGTCGAATGTTATGCCGACTTTAAACTTATTAATTGTACGAAGATGCATGACGCCTGAAACCCCATGCTCTCGTAAACCTTTTGATAGGGCCATACGATCCCTATCGCTAAATGTTACATTTTCTTCAGTACGAGTTAGAAATACAATGAGGTCCGTTTGCTTCGTTTCCTCGGGATATTTGCGTGTGTACCCTTTTAGATGTTGACGATGACGATTGACGATGATTTAGACGTTGTAGATGGCGTACTTATCCTTTGAGTCCTTGTCATTATGTTTGGAGCTTATTACCGTCTGTTCAGACTCCGCTGAATCAGAGTCAGAAGACTCAACCGACTGCTGCTGCTGCGAGTCAGGAATTCAGGTTAGGACATTTCGTCCTTCCGCCGCTTTTTTTTTCCCATTTCGGGGTGCTAATGGATTATGTACACTATGAATAATCTATTTAATATGAATATTTACAAAGAAAATGTTTATAATATAATAAATGTTTTTATTCGTTTTTTTTTTTGAAAAAACGCGCCTTTACACTTTACAGTTTCCCGCCTTTTCCTCCTTCATCATAAGGATAAAAATAAATGTTGTCTGTGGACGCCGCTCCCTGGCGCGCTAGCTTGGCATCTGTCAAATCATCGTACTTTTTTGCGCCGCACGCTGATCACGTTTCTGTTAAAAAGTTCAGAAAATTTTCAACGAAATGGGAGAATAACGAAGAAAACGTGACAAGAAAATGGTGCAGCTAAACGAACGTCTGCGAGAAGGAAAATCGAGTGAAGAAGCGAAGGCGGAATCGTCATCAAAACTCAGGTACCTAAGTTTCCCGATATACCGACCAATTTGTCGTTAGTTTAGATAATTTTCCTAAAATTATCTTTGGTGCCATAATACGCACATCAGTCTCTAGAGTTTTCACGAGAGGTTAACCATGAGAATATTAACTGTGCCGTATACTTACAAAGAACGACACCACACGAGCTTTCACGTGAGGCTAACCAATGATATTAACGTTCAATGTGAAAAACACGTCTCTGCTGGATGCTTAGCAGTCTCTAAGAGTTTTCACTCGAGGTTAACCATGAGAACATTAAGTCTCCGTATTCTTACAAAATAACGACACCACATGAGCTTTTACGAGAAGGTAGCCGATGGTATGCATGTTCATTGTCAAAAACACGTTCCTGCTGGATCCCTAGCAGTCTCTAAGAGCTTTCACGAGAGGTTAGCCATGAGAACATTAACTGTGCTGTATACTTACAAAAGAAAGTCACCACGCGAGCTTTCATGAGAGGTTAGCTGATGGTCTACACGTTCAGTGTTAACAACACGTGCCTGATGCATCCTTGGAGCTATCACGAGAGGTTAGTCTGGAACCTAACTTTAATTATTCTTTGTAGATGTGTACGAAGCCCTTCCGTGGAAGATATTACAGTCGAACAGGCTCGACAGGCCGAAGTCGACTCAACCGGACTCGGTATAGCTGTACACAATGCTGCCAAATATCAATTATTCATTTATTAGACAGCATCCAATTGTTTTAAAAAAATCCAAGATAGTTACAATGATTCTAGATATTAGTATACAAATGTACAATACAACTAGAAGGGGAGTGGGGGGGAGGGCGAGTTTAGAGTAAAATGGTATCCATACCCCAACTGAAACCTTACCTTCAAGTATTGAGAATCTACTCAGAGATGAGGGGCTACAGTTCGCAACTTTCTGGCTACACGGTGGTCAGCATGGTTTTTAATAAATGGACTAAAAAGTGGCGGCAGCACTAAATGCAAGTGAAATAAAATAGGACCAAAAGATCAGGGGGCAGTGTATTACAATGGCTGCTGCCATTACGTCCATTGGCAAAGGCCTTAATAGTTGAATAGTCTCCGAGGGGATGCAGGTTAAATCAGACTATTGTGTGACATTTATCATGATAAATGCATCACATTGAGGTTCTTAATCCTACCCAAGTGAGGAAAGAAAATAGTTAATGGAGCAAATACCACTTTCTGAATACCTGTTCGGCTATAAGCTTCAAGATTGACAATGAAAAAAGAACAATGCAGAAGAGGAAAACCGATCCCTTTAATTTACATAGTGCTAGCTTCCTTGACTAGCAAAACAAGAAAGCAATATAATCTGCTCTAATTCAGTGAATTCCATTCTGTCAGAATCAAGATATTGACCCTACTAGGCCCTATTAAGTATTGTCATAAAGCTCTCTCAATACCCTAATATGGTACTTAGAGTTGGAGTAAGCGATATAAGTCAACAATTTCTCTAGTTTTAAGGCCCCCACATGACTTAAAGAGTATCAAGGTTTCTTAGGGTATATTTAGATTAAGACCAAAAAAACCCAAATATGAAATAGTTTGGGACCTCAGTATCGTTTTGGGTTATCTACCCAATTTATTTCCTAAGTTAAACCCTTGGTTTAGAATGACTAACCAAAAATTTGTAACTATAAATTATAACGTTAAGAAAACCATAACATGCCGCCTCTACTGTAACCAATACTAGATGGATAAAACAAAACTTAAGTAGTAGTTGAATAGATATTTCTAAATTCGCAAGCTGACTACGATAAATGTAATTAAAAAATCAAAATAGATCTCGCATGGCATGAAATTATTATGCAGCAAAAAGAAACGTCAATTGCTCTGGCATTACAGACTAAAACCAAATATGACGAATATTTTGAATATTGGATGATTTGCTGAATTGGAAAAAAGAACTAGCACACAAAGACTCCACTATATCATCTGCGTGTTATGCGTTAAGGACATTGAGAGATGTAATAAATACGGAAAAGTTAAAGATGGTATATTATGCTCTTGTCGAATCCAGACTTCGATACAGTATACAGTTCTGGGGGAAAAGCTATGGTTATAATTCTCAGCGAGCCTTCATTCTCCAAAAAAGAGCAATAAGTACAATTGTTAAAATTAAACAAAGATAAATCTGTCGATCTCATTTTCAACGTTTAAATATTCTAACATTGCCCAGCCTGTACATACTTGTGTTTTTAGTTAATTTAAAAAAATATATCCCTGAATACGAGTCTGGGGAGGAAAGATAAGCCAGGGAAAATACTAGTAGAAAGGAATTTAAAAATAAAGTTGTACCTAATTTCAATATAGTCAAGCATTGCCCTCATTACCAAGCTATACAAATATATAATAGACTGCCAGCGGATTTGAAAATGTTATACACTAGCTCTTTTAAGGCTAAGCTCAAAGCATTTCTGTTAGACAAAAACTTGTACTCAAATGGACGAACTGTAATTTAATGATTGTTTTTTGAAGCATACTTTTTTATGTTTTTATTTTTGATGAATTTATATGAATATTATTAATTGAGATGTAATCAAACACAATGTAAATTGTTTGTGATAAATAAATAAATAAAAGAATAAAAATTACACAAAAAGGTTTAAAAAAGTTATGAGATTGACTCGACGTGCTCAAAACAATTACTGCAGCTGCTACTGTTCTGCTTAATTGCTAAGTCAATTAAAGGTCAGGTTAGGTTCGCTCAGGTTTTTTTTTACTTCTACCTCCAACATAATCGGAGCCTGTGCTAGGCTTTACTTTCATACCAGTTCTCACAATAATTCTTCTCGTACTTTCATTCAGCATACTTTGTCTTTCTTCTATTCTTTCCTCTTTCCATCTTTAAGGGTAGGACGCCGTCAAACATAAAACGTCATTTAACATAACATCATAAAGCGTCACGTTTCTGAGATATTCAAAGATAAAAATAACAATTGTTAAAACTAATTTATTTATTTATTTTGTAGTTAATTCATGTCGATTAAGTTATTTACTGTTAATCTGAACCAGGCAGAGAAAGAAAACAAAGATTATAATACTAATAATTTATTTTGTTCATTAAAATCTTTTTTAATACAATCGGAACATAAGAATATGAGAAAAATGTGTCGAATTACAATGATAGTTCTGTAGGTAAACATAGAATAATTGAAGACCTAGTGGATAAAACATAAGCTTTATTAATCATATTCGGTATTATCATCCAAGAATGGTGTCGCGCCCATGCCATGTACCATATAATACACATCACATGGGAGCAACATCCAAGTGTTCGTTTCCTACAATGCAATTACAGTAGTAGCCAACTATTTTATTCCTGCCTTGCAAAGTATTATCGAGCAAGATGTAGACAAAATAAATTCGATTGTTTTGGTGTCTTGAGTGGATTCGAGCTCTTAAAAGCCAAGGATCATAAACGACAATGTTGTATTGACTCAAGTCATAATCGATGGCAACGTCTTCCCACAATTCAATAAAAAATATGGCGTCTTCTTTAATATGTTCCCCATAGTAACTACGAGCTTGGGCGACTTGGTACGGTCCCAATGCTATCACTAACAACTGATCATACGTTAGATTTGGGAATTGTTCGAATTCTCCTCCGGCATCCATAGCCCGAAAATTGGCTCTACGGAAGTTTAAATTATTTTGAATCACAAACTCACTTAAGTGGTTTGGGGCATCATGTTTTAAATAGATTTCATTTATAAATTGATCAACGAGCTGATGATCTGTCAGTCGGTTCCCGAACGCATTTATTAGAGCACAAGCAATTCTTACTTCTTCGTATAAGTGTGGTGCCGCGATGTTGAAAAACTGCGATCTAAGTTGCCTGAACTGAATTTTTAATCGACCATTAATAGTTTCCACTACCCAACGGCATAAAGTTACTTTTCTAGATTCGTTTGCCTGTTTGGTAGTTAGCTGACATTCATTTTCACCTTTCGTTTGTGGCATATAAGCTTCGTATCCACACGAACTTATATCTTCCATCACATCCCGGAATCCTCCATCTAGAATGAATACATTTCCTTTCTCAAAGAACCAATGATAAGGATTGTCTTCGTTTTCTCTTATCAACTCTGCCATGATAGAAGCGTCAGATTTGTTTGCCTCGTATGGGCCAAAGGTGTTTATAATATATCCATCTGGACTTACAATTAAAAATACCTTTAATAAATTACGGTATTTATGGTGACTGTATGAAGTTCGTTGAAATTGGTAATTAGAGCTTTTTTGCAGAAAGAAATAAGTACCGTCGCAAATTGTTACTAATGGTTCATTGCGGTTTGAAAATAATATCCGTGGAATTGTTAAAATCCTTTCGCGCATATTGTTTCTGTACGAAAAGGCACAATCAGGTCCGTATATAAATGATCGAAGCCCAAATGGTTGGGAAGCGAATTTTTTTCATTACACTACTTAAATGTTGCGGAGTCATACGAAACACACTAGAAAGTCTTTCGTTAGAATCACCAGTATGCAACTTACACATGACCGTTGCAAGGGCTGTTTTAGGTTCTCTAAAAGATGTCGAGATTGAAGGTGGCTCTTGCAGAATATTAAAAAATATTTCTTTATTGAATCCAATAAAATAATAAAAGACGCTGTCGTCAATAGTATCTAATCTTTCAGAATTCGTAAATAATATGCAACGTTAGCGTAGTGTTGCAACATTTTTAACATTTCTGACATTTGTGCGCTATTAAAAAGCTCTTGTCTAGGACTACAATGTGTTGGGAAATCATTCCACCGTGCTTCAGGCCCAGCATGGACTTCACAAACACGAGTTCCACGTGGGATGTATATATTATATTTAGACAGAACATTTCGTCTTATATTATAATGAATCCTATGCAGATTCTGTCTTTGGTGGCATCCTGCTATAATACAATTTGAGGCACTATACGTGACTCGTGTGAAATCAGGTACTGGAAATTCATGTACATTTACTGGTGGTATTACTTCTACCAAAGGAGCAACTTGAGCCTCAGCATCAATTTCCAGGGAGATATTGGGAGCGTGAGGCTCCTCGGGACTGTTTTCAAGTGGATCAAAAGGTGGATCTTCTTGTTCTCTTTGCTCAGATGTGGGCATATAAACGTCTCTAATTGCATCTTCTTGACTTGCCAAATCCTCTGCCTCTTGTTCTTGAGCTACCCTTTGCACGATAACAAAACGGTCAGCGCGTTGCAGACAAGGTCGGCAAATTCGGTCTTCCGCCAAAATCTGTTGTCAAAAAAATGTATTTCAAATACTCATTGAAATAAACACAAACAGCCAATAAACAAACAATAGGAATATTACTATAGTGCCAGTATTAACCATTGGGCCATGAATAAAAATAAACAGCTAATAAATAACAATGGGAGTAATACTATAGTGCCAGTATTAACCATTGGGCCATAAATCATTGTTATCAGTCTCTCTCGCTCGCATTCATGGGGCTTATGGAGACGTATAATGTTCTCGCGGGCAGATAATCATGCACAAGACATACATAATGAATATTATTACGATGACATTGAAAACCACCGAAATAGTCCTTTACTTGGTGAAAACTACCGGCTGTCCTTTTTCTTTCAATATACTAACACGATAAGTATTAACATTTCTATGCAGGCAGCCAATATTAAGTACACTATATTGTTTATTTTTTATGTTTCGCATGTTATCTTTGTGAATATGTAGATATTGTTTATAAAATACCACGAGACTTAATTAAGACATAGAAATACTACAAAATGAAGTAGCACGCCATATAAACTAATATGTTTACAAGTCTCATACTAACAAATACACTTAAGCACAACATACATTATTGACTCTATAACTGTCAAACGTACTAACCTGGCGGTCCTGAAATAGGTGGCGTGCATAGTTTATGATGCTTGGATGACCAGCTATAAAGTCTTCAGTCAGCAAACAAGACTGTACAGGACGTGAAGATCTTCGCCGTGGGCCGGGCACAGTGCTTTTCCCACAAAAAAAAGCATGTTCTGGCGGCAATATGGCTTGACATTTTGTCAAGAAACAATTTGAAATACAACAGTAACAATAATCACGAACACAAAACAGTAACACTGCCCCCGATAGAAGAAAAGACGTATCTAACAAAAAGTAAAAACGGAGAAAAAAATGTTTTAATGAATGAAACGGGAAATTGTTTGCTGTCTTCGAGTAAATTAAAATGTTTACATAATAAAAGTTGAAAATAATTCCCACTAGGCTAGGCTTTAATTTGTTTTAATAAATAATATGAATTTATTAATTATTATATTAAAAATAATGAAAAAACCGTTACAACTTAGCATAAAAAATGAAGAAAAATATTACTTACTTAATTGAATAGACGTAAATGGCTAGATGCGTCTTTTAAATTTCAAACGCTTGTGGGTGTACTTTTCTTCTAAGTATTTAGTTTAGCTATCTAGTATATGGGTTTAACAGCAATGGGCGCAAATAGGTATTTCCGCCTTTTTTCTTAAGAATTAGAAAGTATGTAGATAACCCTTGGCTTAGATAAAATGTTTATAAAATTATTTAATAATCCTTTTATTTACGGTAATATATCTAGTATAGTAGGTTTGTGGTTATCTTATAAGTTATAAGCCATAGCCTAATTTATTATTTGTAAATAAAACACAATTGATTATATTCAAGTATTTATTTAAATTCTTTTGACATAAACAAAAATGCTATCCATGGCACAGTAAATTTTAACAATTTTACGAAGTAAATAGGGCGCAAGTGGTTAGATGTGGTCTTTTTTTCTTAATATGAAAGCAGTTTTTTAGTAACGCGTTAGACGCAAATGCTTATTTGCGTCTTATTAACTTCCTCTCAGAAATAGGGACAAATATGCGCCTTTTATATTACTGAACTAAAAAAAGAACTGTAAAGTATAAGGACATTATCTACATAAATGCGACTTTTTAATTAAGTTTCATATAAATTCGTCTTTTCATCTTCAATCGGGTGTAAAAAAATGAACAGAAGCGCCCTATTTTGTTGTGCTAAAACCGCATTGGATTGAGTTAGAAAAATATTAAAAATACAGGCAGATGCGCCTTTTTTTTCTGATTCCGGCAATGTATATAACTCAAATCCGGAAAAACTGTTAGATGCGTCTTTTCTTCTATCGGGGGCAGAACAACATTAATTAAGAACAACTCAACAAAATAGTATCAAATCTATTGCAATTTACTACATAGACAGGAAAACGCGTGCACACAATGGACGTCAAAGTAGCAAACTGAAGAGTGAAGGGTGACGCAACGGACGGGCGGGTCGTCGCGGGGTATCCTCATTCGGCGGGGGTATACTTTTGTCTCTTTCGCTCATAACTAAAATATTACCTACACATGATGCAATTATGTTTTCTTAGTTCAATATGCTTACCTGAAGGGAAAAAAACCAAAAAATCCCGTTTCTTCAAGGTTCAGTTTTTTACTTATATTTCGGTGAATAACTCCAAAACCTGACGTTTTAGGATATTATGTTTCATAAACTTTTTTGGTTGTATAAGTGTCCTCTATCCTAAATATATAACTTTCGTTGTGCACCGCGATTTTGAAAAAAAATTCAAATGGCGGCCGACGTTAGGGCCACCCTCCATACAAAAATCTTCAAACCCCTTTACGAGAAGATGTTGGTGGCCCGCCTCAAGTTTCATCTCCACCGAAGACTCCCTCTATGTACTAATGCAAAACATAAGCGGTAAGCTGGAACTAAAGAAAATAGTAGTCCTTATATCATTGGACATAGAGGGAGCCTTTGATAGCGCATGGTGGCCGGCCATAAGGGTCCGTCTGGCTGAGGAACAGTGTCCAGTTGGCTTGAAGAGGGTCATCGACAGCTACCTCGAGAACCGAAGAGTCAGGGTCAGGTACGCAGGTGAAGAGTGCTGCAAGGCCACAAGCAAGGGCTGCGTCCAGGGTTCTATTGGAGGAGCAATACTATGGAACCTGTTCCTGGACTCGCTCCTAAAGAGCTTGGAAGCTAGGGTTGACTATTGCCAGGCCAAGGTAAAGGTTTTTTACTAATGTTGGTATCTATATTATTACTATCTATTTTACTATTTACTGTTTCAATTTGATTTATAATCGTATTGTGTTCTAATGAAATTAAATTGGTGTCTGGTTGTAATTCGGTCAATTTCTCATGAAATTGACGCCAATTCAGTTTTGTTGTGATGTTAATTTTAATAGTTATTATCGGTTTGGTTTTTTGAACTTTAATTTTGAAGACGTGATCTGAGCTCGTGATTTCTTCCGCATTCTGCCCATAATTTGCGTGGATGTAAACGTAATTTAGAATCTTACTGCACTGGTTCCTACTTCCGGGCGTGGCTAATTGGCCTTAAAGTACGCCAGCTCAGGTTAGGTTCGCTCGGGGGACCCCCCCACAGTGCTTGCGTCCACGTCGCGTCCCCTGGGCAACGACCCGGTTCTGACCACCGTAACGGAGTGGCAGACCGGGCTCGACTAAAGTGCACTGTGAATCGTAGGCATTCATGCGGTCGTCTACGAATACTGAGGATTTTAATTAAAAAAAAAAGATGGGTAAGCCAACGCGGGATGCGTCTGGCCGATTTGTTGGGAATCGCTCCTCCCAGGGCGATTCAAACGGCCCTTCTCAGGGCCAACCCAACGGCCCTTCTCAGGGCCAACCCAACTGCCCTTCTCAGGGCCCCGCCGGCGGCGCTTCGGCGCCGGAAGCTGACCGCGCATCATCTGCGGCCAGCTTATTCTGTAGGCCAGACGAGTTCTCGGACACCGACGACTCCAATATAGACCCGTCGGCGGCCGAGAGCGACCGCTTCAAGCGGAAGCGGTCTGAGGGCTCCTCGGGGTCAACTGGTGGCAAGTCGAAGAAGAAGTCGAAGTCGAAGAAGGCTTCGACTTCCGCTTCGGCTTCAACCCACGATGTGGGCCTGGTTGACGCCGAGCGCCAGCTGAATCTGGCCAAGAAGCAACAACTCCAGTTAGATCTGGAGGAGAGGGTCGCCGCCAAAGAGAAGCAGGCGCAAGCTGCCAGGGCGAGGGCTGGCTACGGTGCATCAAATGTGCTGTATGCTGACCACTCCCTGGCAGAATTGTAGCGCATGGCGGCGGAAGACAGGGAGGAGGTCGTGGAGGTCGCCTCCAAGTCTTCAAACTTGAAGGGGACCTTCCAGAAGGCCCTCAAATGCCGTGCCGCCAGCATGCACGGCATTATTGCGGAGCTGGTTAGGCGGACGGCCACGGAGGAGACGCGGCAGCTGCAGGCGAAGGTGGATCGCCTGCAGGCGGAGGTCAGCCAGCTGCACCAGAAGCTGGCTGAGGCCACGGCGAGGCCTGCCCAATCTGCCCTGGGGCCGGTGGTGACAGGTCCCTCCTCCTCCCACGCCAGCCTTGAGGAAACGTTCCGCAAGGTTGTCATGGAGGAGAGGGCCTTCACCAGGGCCTGCATCGCAGGCATCTAGGACCGGCTCCTGCCGGAAAAGCGGCTCCGCCCGCCGCTAGCGGCAGACATGAGGCCACCACCGAAGGAGCTGGTACCGGCGCCTATTGCAGGCCCGGTATCAGGCGCAAAGCCCTCCAAGGGCAAGGGTAAGGGCAAGAGGACCAAGGCGGGTCCTCATGCCCCCACCACAAGCACGGAGGCAACGTCTGGGTCGACTGCCACTCCAGCAGCCCCCCAGAACCCGCAGGAGGAAGACACCCTTCTTCCCTCCACCACCCCGGCCAATCAGTCGTGGACGGAGGTGGTCAAGAAGGGCAAACGAAGGAAAAAGGGGAAAAAGCATGCCCCCAAGCCCTCTGCGACTGCTCCTGCAGGCGGGAGGAAGTTGGTTCCTCCCAAGACCGCAGCCGTAGTGGTGACGCTCACCGCTGAGACTGTGGGGCGGGGGGAGACGTACGCGTCTATTATGACGCGTGCGCGTACCAATGCCGATCCCAGAACACTGGGGATCGGCACACTCTCCTGCCACCGGACCCAGGCTGGGGCTCGAATCTTCGAGTTCCCGGGGGCTCAGGGCGGCGCTAACGCGGACCTCTTCGCAACCAAGTTGTAGGAGGTCATATCTGACGCGGCCAGTGTAGCCAGGCCCGTGAAGTCTGTGGCCTTGGAGGTGACCGAGTCAGAACTGGAGTGTCGTACTTAAGCTTGTTGGTTATTAACATCGCACAGGTTTTGTGCGGTGCAAACCTAAGCTTATTTCTGACACCCCAGTCCTAAGCACGGGCGAGGGCTGCATTGGCGGCTCTGGAGACTTCAGCCGCTGTGTCACCATCAACAACCAAGACAATGTCGTCTGCAAAAGCCTGCACGAAGTATCCCTCTTTCTCGAGGTCCTGTAAAAGTGGGTCCAGCACGAGGTTCCACAGAATGGGACCACCGATTGACCCTTGAACACACCCCTTCTGGGTTTCTTTTGTGCATTCCTGGCATATCTAACTCTAACTTTTCTGCCGTCAAGGTAGCTGTCGAGTAGTCTCCTGGTGTTCACCGGGCAGTTTTCCTCAGCCAGCCTGACTTTGATTGCTGGCCACCAGGCGCTATCGAAAGCGCCCTCTATATCTAATGACACCAGGACAATTAGCTTCTTCAGCCTTAACTTGTCCTGCACATGTTTTATTAGCGTATAGAGGGCGTCCTCGGTGCTTTTCTGGGGCATAAAGCCAAACTGGCGAGTACTAAGCCGCGGCACAACCTGCCACTTGACCCTCGCCACCACCATTCTCTCCAGGACCTTCCCCAAGACCGGCAAGAGACCTATTGGTCTGTAGGACTTGGGGTTCATATAGTCTTCCTTGCCCGGCTTTCTGAGGACCACCACCGTAGCCTCTTTCCAGATGTCCGGGAAATGTGCCAGCTCTAGGCATTTGTTGTACAGGGCAAGGAAGGCATCCGGGTCCTGGGAGATCGCTCGACTGCAGATATCCGACGTAAATCCATCCGCTCCAGGGGCCTTCTTTGGGTTGAAATGTCCCACGGCTGTTTTCAGCTCCAGCAGCGTAAATGGCGGGTCATGGAATTCACCATGGTGCCACTCATTTACCCTCCTGGCAGCTTCCCTTGTGAGCCTGTGATCCGGGTTATCATCTTCGGTTGCATCCCTAGGATAAAATACGTCGGCGAGTAAGGCTACCGATTCCTCAGCGTTCAGGAATGCACCCTCCTTCATCAGGGTCAAGTCTTCTTGTGGTTCGCTCAGGTTAGGTTCGCTCAGGTTAGGTTCGCTCAGGTTAGGTTCGCTCAGGTTAGGTTCGCTCAGGTTAGGTTCGCTCAGGTTAGGTTCGCTCAGGTTAGGTTCGCTCAGGTTAGGTTCGCTCAGGTTAGGTTCGCTCAGGTTAGGCTCGCTCAGGTTAGGCTCGCTCAGGTTAGGCTCGCTCAGGTTAGGTTCGCTCAGGTTAGGTTCGCTCAGGTTAGGTTAGGTTAGGTTAGGTTAGGTTAGGTTAGGTTGGGGGACCACCCCACAGTGCTTGCGTCCACGTCGCGTCCCCTGGGCAACGACCCGGTTCTGACCACCGTAACGGAGTGGCAGACCGGGCTCGGCTAAAGTGCACTGTGCAGTCGTAGCATATTTTAATCAATTTTATCATATTTTATTTTATTGCGGGAAAGTACGACATCTGAGGAGGCTATGCCTAAACCAGCGAGGGACGTCTCCGGACGATTTAGAAAAGGCCCTTCTCAGGGCCAACCAAAAGACCCTTCTCAGGGCCAATCCGAGGGCGCTTCGGCGTCGGAGGCTAGCCGCGCGCCGTCTGCGGCCAGCTTCTTTTGTGAGGTGCGTGAGGACTCTGATAATGAGTCCGTTTTGTTTGAGTCGGACGCTAGTTCGATGACTGGTCGCCGGGAGCCGGGGAAGCGGACCCGTCAGAGAGATGGGTCCGGGGGTTCCTCGGACTCGAGGAGACCACACGCGAAGGCCAAGAAGCCCGTGTCTGATACCCACGACGTGGGTCTAGCTGAGGCCAGATGCCAGTTGGACCTAACTAGGCGGGCGCAGCTGCAGCAAGACCTAGAGGAGCGGGTTGCGGCCAAGGAGCAACGGACGCGCGTCGCCCGGGCCAAGTCCGGGTACGGCGCGTCCCGCGTCCTGTATGCGGACCACTCCCTTGCGGAGCTGCAGCTGATGGCTGAGGAGGACGAAGAGGAGATAGTGGTAATCGCCTCTAAGTCCTCCAATTTGAAAGGGACTTTCCAAAAGTCCCTTAAATGCAGGGCCGCGAGCATGCGTGGCATCGTCGGGGAGCTGGTGCAACGCACGGCGACCGACGAAACTCGGCAACTGCAGGCGAGAGTTGATCGCCTGCAGTCAGAGGTCAGCCAGCTGCATCAGAAGCTGGCTGAAGCCACGGCCCGGCCAAACAAAGGCGAGCCGAGACCGGCAGCTGAGGTTCCCTCCTCCAACCTTGAGGATATCATCCGCAAGGTCGTCACGGAGGAGAGGAACTTCACTAGAGCCTGTATTGCGGGCATAGAGGACAGGCTCCTGCCTGAGAAGCGCCTCCGACCGCCGCTCGCGGCGGACAACAGGCGACGCGAGTCGGAGCTGCCATCCCAGGTGGAAGACGCCGGTCTTCCGTCCACCACCCCATCCAACCAGCAAGGGTGGACGAAGGTGGCCAAAAAGGGAAAGGGCAAGAAGAAGAAGAAGTCGAGGACGGAGGCTGCCCATGCCGCCACCACCACCACCCCTCCCGGCCCGTCCCAGACAACGGGCAAGGGAAAGGGAAAAGGAAAGGGAAAGGGGAAGAGGTCGGCCCCCAGGCCCACCACTGGTGCTCCCGCTGCAGCCAATGGAGCCCCCGCCAGGAATGACAAGAGGAAGTTGGTTCCCCCCAAGACCGCAGCCGTAGTGGTGACGCTCACCGCTGAGGCTGCGGGGCGGGGGGAGACGTACGCGTCGATAATGACGCGGGCGCGTACCAACGCCGATCCCCAAAAACTGGGGATTGGCACAGTGTCGTGCCGCCGGACCCAGGCCGGGGCTCGAATTTTCGAGTTCCCGGGGGCTCAGGGCAGCGCCAACGCCGACCTCTTCGCAACCAAGTTGGAAGAGGTCATCGCAGACGCGGCCAATGTCGCTAGGCCCGTGAAGACCGTGGCCTTGGAGGTGACCGACCTCGACGACTCGGTCACCAAGGAGGAGGTGGTGGCGGCGATCGCAGCAATGGGGGGCTGTGGCGTCACAGAGGTGCAAGGTCGGGCCATCAGGCCCGGTCGCAGCGGCATGGGCACCATTCGCCTCGATTGCCCAGTCGCCGCAGCCATAGCCGTCCTCGCCAAAGGACGACTTGCAGTCGGGTTCAGCTCGGGTGTAGTCCGGGCACTTGAAGCCAAGCCCCTGCGCTGCTACAAGTGTTTTGGAGTCGGACACACCCGGCCCCTTTGCCCGTCCAAGGTCGACAGGGGGAGCAACTGCTACCGCTGTGGCAAGGACGGGCACAAGTCCGCCTCCTGCGAGGCCGCCACGCCGCACTGTGCGGTGTGTGCCGCCAGTGGCTGCCCGGCGGGCCACGTGATGTTGGGGAGGAAGTGCAATCCTCCCCCCAAGAAGGGCAAGGAGCAGGCGCCGATCCGGCCTGTCGCTGCCACCGCCGTCCCTGAGGCTGGGACTTTGGCGGCTGTGGAGGGGGGTGCGATGTCTGATTAATGGATAGTCAGGTCAAGCATCGTATCCTCCAGGCGAACACCAACCACTGCAGGGCGGCCCAGGATCTGCTGATGCAGACAATGGCCGAGTGGTTGGTGGACGTGGCGGTGGTTGCCGAGCCGTACTCGGTGCCTGGCCGTTGGCTGGGTGATCGGGACGGCTCGGTGGCATTGGTGTCGCGGTCTTCCACGGACTCCCCTCCCCTCTCGCTCTTAGAGAGGGGACCGGGATACGTGGCCGCCGCGTGGGGAGACTTGGCCTTTGTAGGCGTATACTTCTCCCCAAACCGCCCTCTCTCGGATTTCGAGAATTATCTCGAAATCCTCACCGCAGTGGTCGGGAGGGCGGCGCCACGGCAGGTCGCCATATTGGGCGACCTGAACGCCAAGGCGACGGCCTGGGGCAACCCGGCCCGCTCTTGCAACGTCCGGGGACGCGCCGCAGAATTCTGGGCGGCGTCATGCGGTGTGTCCCTCCTAAACAGAGGGGCTGTCCACACGTGTGTGCGGCAACGGGGAGGATCGGTGGTCGACGTCTCGTTTGCCACCCCCGGGCTAGCCGCCCGCGTCGTGAACTGGCGGGTGGAGATGGCGGAGACCTTTTCGGACCACCGATATGTGCGCTTCGACATCTCCAACCAGAGCCCCCAGGGGGTCCGCTCGGGCCAGTCTCCGTTCCCACGGTGGGCTCTCACCCGCCTGGACCGAGAGGCTGCGGAGGAGGCAGCGTTCGTCCAGGACTGGCTCGCTCCTCCTGTCGACGTCCTGGACGTGGACGCCGCAGCGCTCCAGCTGAGGGGGTCCCTGACCGAGGTGTGCAACTCCAGCATGCCCCGGTCTCGCCACCCACCTCCCCGCCGCGCCGTCTATTGGTGGTCGGAGGAACTGGCGGAGCTCCGAACCGCCTGCGTAGCAGCCAGGAAGGCCTACACGCGGAGCCGAAGGCGCAGGCCCCGAGACCCAGCCAGCGAGGAGGGCCTCTATGCGTCGTACATCGACGCAAAGACGGTCCTCAAGCTGGCGATGTGCGCGGCCGAAGATTCGGCGAGAGCCGACATGCTGGAGGGTCTCGATAGGGACCCGTTTGGAAGACCTTACAAGGCGGCGCGGAATAAACTGCGCCCCTGTGGTCCTCCACTGACGGAGACCCTCGAGCCGGCATTGCTGGATGGGGTGGTCCGGTCCCTGTTTCCGTCCAGAACCGACTTCACCCCACCAGTGATGGACCCTCCGCGGGAGGCGGTTCCGCCGGATGAGGAGATCCTCCCGGTGACGGCGTCGGAACTTTACGCAGAGACTCTTCGCCTTCGCGGGAAGAACACGGCCCCAGGGCCGGACGGCGTCCCCGCACGGGTGGTGGCCATAGCCGCCTCACAGATGGAGGAGAGGCTTCGGGACCTCTTCAGCGCGTGTTTTACGACTGGAAGGTTCCCGAAACCTTGGAAGGAGGGGCGGCTATGCCTCCTCCGGAAGGAGGGACGCCCGGCGGACTCCCCCTCGGCTTACCGGCCCATCGTTTTGCTCGATGAGGTCGGTAAGATGTTCGAGGGGATAATCGCCAACCGGCTAGAAAGCCTGCTGGTGACGGTGGGGCCGGACCTGTCCGACGCCCAATTCGGGTTCCGACGGGGTCGTTCGACCGTGGACGCATTGGCCCTACTGAAGGGCCAGGTGAGGGAGGCCGTGGAGGCGGGGGACGGAGTGCTGGCGGTGTCATTCGACATTGCCAACGCCTTCAACTCTGTCCCCCACTCGACCATCTTGGAGGCGCTCCGGTACCACGGAGTGCCTCAGTACTTGCGCCAACTCTTGGCCAGCTACTTGGAGGACCGGGTGGTCCTCCTTGCAGACAAGATGGCCAGAGTTAGGCAATATGGCGCAGAGTCCGGTGTTCCACAGGGGTCGGTCCTAGGACCACCGCTGTGGAACATTGGATTCGACTGGCTCCTGCGGGGGACCCTCCTCCGTGGCGCGAGCATCATTTGCTACGCAGATGATACTCTCCTCATTGCCCGGGGGAGGGACTTCAGAGAGGCGGCCAGTCTGGCCTCTGCTGGCGGATCCTTAGTGGCAGGAAGGATCCGCCGCCTAGGGTTGAAGGTGGCGCTACATAAAACCGAGGCCGTGTATTTCCACGGGCCTCGGCAGCGCATCCCCCCAGACGGCCACATTGACGTAGAGGGCGTCCGGATCGGAGTCAAGGCCCAAATGAAGTACCTGGGCCTTGTACTCGACAGCAGGTGGCGCTTCGGCCCACACTTTAGCGGGCTGTCGACGCGCCTGCTGAAGGCCGCGAACGCCCTGTCGTGGCTCCTCCCGAACCTGGGGGGTCCGAAGGCGCGATGCCGGCGCTTGTATGCCGGCATCCTAAGAAGCATGGCCCTTTACGGGGCCCCAATCTGGGCGGACGCCCTCAACAGGAGGGAGAACGCCACTGCCATCCGCAGGCCCCAAAGGGCCATTGCACTGCGGGTGGCGAGGGCCTACCGTTCGGTGGGATTCTCGGCGGCGTGCGCTCTGGCCGGCACCCCTCCTTGGGAGCTCGAGGCATGGGTGCTGACCAGAGTGTACGAGTGGACGGCACGGCGGAAGGCGCTCGGGGAGCTCCCCGCCGCAGAAGAGCGGGAGGCCGTGCGGCGGGAGGCGAAGGAGGCAATCGTCCATCACTGGACGGAGGACCTCGCCTCTGCCGCCTTCGGCCGCCGGACGCTGGACGCGCTCGGGCCAGTCTTGAAGGATTGGCTCGAGCGGTCCCATGGTTTCCTCTCTTTCCGTCTGGTGCAGGTGTTGTCCGGCCATGGGTGCTTCGGATCGCACCTGCACCGGATCCAAAGGGAGGAGACCCCGTCGTGCCACGATTGCGGTGCGGCGGAGGACACGGCACAGCACACCCTAGAGGTGTGCCCGGCCTGGTCCGAGCTGCGCCGTAGTCTGGTCGCAGCGGTCGGGCCGGACCTCTCGCTTCCCAGTGTCGTCAACTCGATGCTGGAAAGCGAGGAGGCCTGGGCAACAGTCGCCTCCTTCTGTGAGGAAGTAATGTCACAGAAGGAGGACGCGGAGCGCGCGCGGGAGGACGACCCTCTCGCGGCGCCGCTCCGCAGGCGGAGGAGGGGTCGAAGAAGACGTCAATATGAAAGTCATCTTCGACTCCTCCCAGGTGGAGGCCAGCAGGCAACGGGTGCGGGGGCACCCTTGCCTGTATTGCACAGGCCTCCACCAGTGTCGGATGGGAATGACCAGGTGTTCCCGGTCATTCCCATAGCCCCCCAGTAACTGGGGGGCATGCGGGGCCCGCCAACTAGGCGGGCATGCGCCGGGAGGGTTTTGGATGTAAAGGCTGCGCCGGTTTCCCATGCCCTCCCATCACGGCGCTGCGGGAACACCGCTGAGTTTTAGTGGGTATACTGTATGTGTAACAGGAGTCCCACATACCCCGTCTCGTCCCCCACGAGCGGGCATGCGTAACGCATTTCTCAGCGTAAAAAAAAAAAAAAAAAAAAAAAAAAAAAAAAAAAAAAAAAAAAAAAGGTTAGGTTAGGTTAGGTTTTTTTTTTTTTTTTTTTTTTTTTTTTTTTTTTTTTTTTTTTTTTTTTTAATACTCCTACCTCCAACATAATCGGCGCCTGTGCTTACTAGCTATCCATTCATGCCAGTTCTCTCTTTTATTCCTCTCGTACTTTTATTCTGCATACTGTATCTTTCTTTCATTCGTTCATCTTTCTATCTTTAAGGGTGGGATGCCCTTCTTTTCTTCATCTATTCTATTTAATTTTCGTTTTCTTTTCTTTATTTTTATATGGGGTAAATAACAGCATGTTTCATCTTTATTCCAGTGTTTTCTTATTCTAACTTATTTCTATTTTGATTTTAACACTTCCCCGTGACATTTTATAACAATATTTTCATATCAGTGATTACAATTTTACATTTTAAATTCTATGACAAGGTTATTATGCTAGTTATTCTACTTACTTACATTTTATGTTATCCTATATAATAAAAAATATAAAGCTAACATAACTTATTTTACTACTTAATTTATATTACCTTATTAACAATTCCATCCTTATTTTAAAGTTTACTATGCAATTAACAATTTTAATTATCTACAAAATCTGCTTATGTTTACGGTATATAATTTAACAAGTATATAATAAACATAACTTATTTATCGATTTCTATTTACTACTATTTTAGCTATTTGCATACTGTACTCTATAAATTTTTGTCTTAATTGTGTATCTGATATTATTTTATGTATATTTTCAAATTTAATGTCACAGTCAAGTATCTGTTCCGTTTCAAATCTAAGCTTTTCGTGGATCGGACAGCTGAAAAGGAGGTGAGGGACAGACTCGGCTACCCCCGGCTCACATATGCACGATGGGTTCTCTTTACACTTGAATCGGTGCAAGTATTCTGAGAACCCACCATGCCCGGTCATCACCTGAGTCACCAAGCCTGCCGGTTTAATTTTCCTCACCGTTTTATATGCTTCCACTGCGTCTGGGAGGAACATCTTAGTGACAGCCGCTGTTTGTCCCGACTGGTAACGCGTGTTCCATTCATCAAGAGATCGCATACGGATGCGTCTCTTGACGAATGAGACCGGGCAGCTATCATAATCCGGTTTCCTCCTGGAGTGCAGTGCAGCTTCCTTTGCCAGTTGGTCCGCACGCTCATTCCCTTCCAATCCTGCGTGTGCTTTGATCCAGAACATGGAAATTTCCTTGTTCTGGAGCCTGCAGTCCTTGATGTTTGCTCTGGTTTCGACAGCCAGAGGGTGGAGAGAGTATGGGTTTGCAACCGTTTCCAAGGCAGAGCGCGAGTCGCTGAGAATAGCGAAACTGGCCTCACCTCGTCGCAGAACAATTCTTGTGGCGTGACATATGGCCAAGAGTTCTGCCTGGTATACAGTGCAGTAAGATGACAGCTTGAGTTTGAGGGCTTTGGTCTCGGCTTCGTTGCTCCAGAGAGACAATGCTGCACCGACTTTACCCTCAATCTTGCTGCCATCGGTGTATATTCTGACTGCTTGGTGCACGTGCGAGTTTAACTCCTCCTGGTCCACCAGACTTACGAACTCGAGACGCATATGTCTTGCCGGGTGCTGGGTTTCAGCAAAAGCCAGTACGCGCTCCACCTCTCTGTCTGCTAATTCTAGCTGGGGTACTCCTCTCTTGGCCTCATATAGTGAGGCTGCCTCCCGAATCCGGATGTCGAGAGGCAGTATGCCACCCAGGACCAGCGCAGAGTTCAGCGAAACGGTCCTGTATGCTCCACACAGCTTCTGCGCAAATCCCCTCTGCACCGCATCTAGCTGTTTTTTAACACCGATCTTGTCTGCTGCTTTGACCCAGGCGCAGGCCGCGTAGGTGATGATGGGCTCCACCGCGGCCATGTATATTGTCCTGATGATTTCGGGGTGGAGGCCCCAACTGATCCTGGCGGCTCGTGAAAGCTGTTTGTAGATGTTGAGCGCCTTCTTGCATATATTAGCCACGTGGCTATTAAACGTGAGCTTATTGTCGATAGTGAGCCCCAGGATCTTTATCTCACTTGACAAGACGATGTCGATCCCACCCATGGTCAGTCGTGGTGTGTCAAATTTCAGCTTTCTTGTGAGCAACATAGCGTGAGTTTTATGTGGTGCGAATTTCAGCTTGTTTTTGACGCCCCACTCCTGAACATATGCGAGTGCGGCATTGGCCTGTCTCTCCACCTCCAGCGCCGTGTCCGCAGCAAACACCAACACCACGTCATCTGCGAAGGCCTGGCAGTATGTACCCTGATTTTCAAGTTCCCTGAGAAGTGGATCAAGGACAAGATTCCAGAGAATCGGCCCGCCAATCGATCCCTGCACGCATCCTTTTTGAGTGTCCTTTATGTACTCTTCTCCGGCGTACCTCACCCGGACCTTACGGTCCTGCAGGTAACTGTCCATGAGTCGCCGGAGGTTTACCGGACACTCTTCTTCGGCAAGTCTGACCTTGATAGCAGGCCACCAGGCGCTATCGAAGGCTCCCTCTATGTCCAGTGATATTACGGTTATAAGCTTCTTATCGTTAAGCTTGCCGTACAAATGTTGTATCATGTCATAGAGGGAGTCCTCGGCGCTCCTCTGGGGTATAAAGCCGTATTGACGAGGGCTGAGTCTCGGCAGCAAATGCCACTTGAGTCTCCCGACCACCATTTTCTCTAGAATCTTCCCCATGACAGGTAACAGGCCAATAGGCCTGTAGGATTTCGGGTTGGTGTAATCATCTTTGCCAGGCTTCCGCAGAGCTACAACCGTTGCCTCTTTCCATGTAATTGGGAAGTGGCCAAGTTCCTGACACTTATTCATGAGTGCCAGGTTTAACTCCAAATTTTTGGAGACAACCTGGCTGCAGATGTCTGCGGTAAGACCATCTTTTCCCGGAGCCTTCTTTGGGTTAAAACTGTCCGTCGTGGCCCGGAGTTCTTCGACCGTAAATGCTGGGTCATGGATCTCATCATGCACCCAGTTATTTGCGTTTTCTGCAAGGACTCTGGTCTGCCGGTGATCTGAGTTATCCTCACATATAAGGTCATCCGGGAAAAAGGTCCCCGCCAAAACACTGGCTGACTCTTTCTGGTCCAGTTGGCGACCATCTTTCACCAGTGGGATGTCTTCCTGGCGTTTCGTTGTATTTTTAATGACGCGGTAAATGCTTTCCCAGAGGCTTTCCTTGTCTTGTTTTCCACAGAACTGTTTCCAGCTGTCTACCTGCGCTTGTGCCGCTGCCAACTCATATTTCTCTTTTTCTTGCAGGTACTCTCTGACGACCCTCGACCTCCGGATCGGCGCTGCGCATTGGATTCTGCGCTTCCTGGTGGCAACATTCTTCTTCAACTCCTCGAGCCCTTCGGTCCACCATGGCATGGCAAGTGTCTGATTTGTTTCCTTTTTTCTTAGCACCTCGTTACAGGTGCTAATAATTTGTTGCATATATTTTTCCGTAAACTCGTCTATTTCTTTATGTGTTTGGACTTTATCTAATTCTATTTTCTTTATATTGTTATCGTTTATTAACTGGGCCAGTTTCTCATGAAATCGGTCCCAGTTAACCCGTTTTGTATTGTATATCCTAGTTGTCCTGTTTATGCTTAGTCCTTTTGATTTTTGTAATTTAATTTTAAATACCATACCATTGTGGTCCGAACTCGTCAAGTCTTCGACGACTCTCCAGTCGTCCACCAGGTCGAGCAAATCCTCTGAGCAGGCCGTAACGTCGACGTAGCTGGTCAGTCTTCGTTCTCCTCTAACCGTGTCGAAGGTCGGGGTACTTCCGTTGTTCAGCACCTGCAAGGACATTTCCTCTAGGGCACCAGAAAAATCTTCGCCCCTCAGGTCGACTCTGTCGCTCCCCCACCAGCTACTTTTAGCGTTTGCATCACCACCAATAATCAATCTATGCGGTCCCAGCTTATCGCGGATCTTCTTGATATGCTCAAGATAAGGCTCAATGGGTTTGTCGGGCTCGAAGTAGTAACACACTACAGTGATCTCCCACGCCAGCGTCCGGATCCTCACCACAACGATGTTGTTTGTGGTGAGGATCGGGTACTGTATAATGTCAAAGTCGTGGTTAAACACTGCAATGGCAGCTTTGACATTTCCTTCCCCTGGACTTGGGTTCTGGAAGATCCTCACGCCCCTGTAGTTCTTCATGTTACTAGAGCCCCCCACGTAGGGTTCCTGGAGCAGTGCGATGGCTGCTTTCCTGCGATCAGCTTCTATCATCAGTTCATTGGTGGCGAGCTGCTTCCTCTGCAGGTTAGCCTGTACTATCAGGTATGAGGCTTCACTGGCGGGGGTGCCGCTCCCGTGTGCTCCGCCATCCGTGACCACCTTAGCAGTACGATGTCGTGGCTCTCGCCAGTGCATCCCACTTCCTCCTTATCGGGCAATCCTGACTGAATGCGTTGTGCTCTGTGTTTAAGAGTTTGGCGTGCGTGCAATTGCAGCATGTTGGCGCTGCACCATCAAACCATTCAGGACATTCCGACTTTTTGTGGGGGCCGGCACAATGGCTACATTTCTCGATCGTTTCTTTGCAGAAACGTCTGCCATGGCCGTACCCCAAACAGAGGGAGCACTGGACGAGGGGAGACTGATCCGAGACTCTAATACGCTGCAGATCGATCCGCACTGTTTCGGCGTCCATAAATCTGGTCCATATCTTGGGGGACACCCTAACGACGACGTGATTCATGAGAGGGTTCCTTGTCCTCTTCCTGAATCTTATCTCCACTCTGTTGTCTTCTTTTCCAAGATCTTTAAATATCCTCTCGTTCTGATTTCTCAGAGCGAGAAGGATATCGTCGTCGCTGTTTAGCGTCAAGACATCTTTAAGTATTATGAGTGGGTCCTTGTTTATAATATCATCGACGTTTAGGTGACCCGCTTTCTGTATTCTTTCCTTTAGGACCCTTCTCTCTTCCTCGCTCCGGCATCCCACGATGACCTTTCGGTCTTTGGCCTTTCGGATCTTGTCGACCGTGACTCCCCCTTCCTTTGCATTTACCGCGGTCCGGATTTTGTTGAGAACCTCATCCCCAGTCTCAGTTTCGTCTTTAGAGGTGACCACAACAGAGTGCAGGGTGGCTTTTTCAGGAAGTTTTCCCTTATTACCACCCGCCACGACTCCTGCATAGGTGGTCCCCTCTAGGGCTTTATGGTGGGATATTAACGACTCCCTGAGATTCTCCATTTTCTCGGAGTTGGCAGTTATGAGCTTTGTGTGCTCCTCCATCTTTTTAAGTAGCTCATTGTTCACCTGGCAACAGGCAGGGTGGGAAGAGAGTGGAGGGTGTAAAGGTTCCTCCTCTTCCCTCCCATCCCGCCCCCTGCTCTGAGCGGTCTGCTTCTCCTTAGACGCCTCCGACTCCTTTAGTAGTTGATAGAGTCGGTCCAAGGCTACAATGACCGCTTCTTTTATATCTGTCCTAGTGTTCCTAGAGCTGTTGAGTTCGCGCTTTGCCTTATTTAGGCATGCCCTTCCCTCGACAAGTCTAGTGGGACAAGTCGGTTTTGATTTTGGTGGCGGACTACTCGAGGCACCCAAGGATGGCGCTTAGGTTACTGCCTTGGAGGGATCCGCCACCGGCGTTTCCCCTTTTTTCGGGCCAGTGCTTGACCTGGCTTCTATTTCTCCAATGCTCTTACGAACCATGAAGGTTTTGTCCTTGGTTTCCGACGAGGAGCCTGCCTTCTCTGTCACTTCCACAGAATTTTTGGGGGACTTTGTCATTTCAGCTTTCGCGGGGGTCCTTATTCCAAACATGTTGGTAGGTAGAATAGTCAATTCGTCAATTTACAATGTGCAACTAATTTGTCAATTTACCATGTGCACTTAACAGCGATGCAAGACAAAATTATAAAAATACAATAATACAATATACAATACAATACAATAAAATAGCGTTCGTCTCTACGTAGAGTCAGTCTCCACTGGATTGAGCTAGTAAGGTTCCTATAAATTAATAAAACAATCACAATTAGTCTGGCTCCGCAAGAAAAACTGCTCCAGGGTTTCCAGTTCCCGATTTAAGATCGAAAACCTTTTGTGCTCTATGTAGAGGCGTTTCACTAATCTCAGTAGATAGCTCTCGTCAAGCCCTTTCAGATGATCCCAAACTCGGTGCAGTTACTCCAAGGGGTTTCGGAGATATCCTAACTTGAAAATTTGGTTTTTTTGCCAAGATGGCGACCAAAATGTGGTTGCAAGCGGTTATCTCCGGAACCACAAGTCCAAAAACCCCGGTGTTTGGGCTTTTCGCACTTGGCCTGACGAGACCAATCTACCGGAATGCTTTTCAGGCTGAAAATTTCTTGACCTCTGAAAACTCCTGAAAAACCTTCCACCCTATAGCCTTTAGTCTGGGTGTAATCCCAGCGGAAATCCCGGCCCTCTACGACTCTCCGTTAGGAAGCTATGATTGTTTGAATATTATTCAAAATGGCCGCAGTTCTGTCAAAGACGATCTTTGACAAGGGTTATCTTCCTTCGGGAAAGCCGCAGACCTCTCGAGTTTGGGCTCTCCTTACTCGGCCTGAGTTCCCCTGTCCGCCGAAACTACCTTCAGGACCCTGAAAATTTTTTGCTCCAAATTGCCTGAGAGCGTGAAGTATACTGGGCAAGAGGTCCGTAAAGATAATAACGAAAACCGCAAACTCCTACGACCACTGGTTTAGGAGCTGTGGCGGTTTGAAAGTAAACAAAATGGCCGCCGAGCTGTCAAAGGTCGAACTAAAAGGCCTGTATCTTTTGATCCCTTCGTCAGAGAGAGTCGGGGTTTTGGATGTACAGCTCGGCGTCACTTCAGGTATCTTCTGAAACAATTTCAGCAGAAAAATCTCGAAGAGCCTGAAATAGGCTGAAAACCTACCACACTAAAAGGTGGTTGTAAACCACTGTCCAAAGTGAAAATGCGAGATAAATCGGACCAGCGGTTCCCGAGATATCGTGCTTTGAAAATTAAAACCTAAAAACCAAGATGGCGCGATTTGGTCAAAATAGCCAAATAAGGGGCTATATAGCCCGTGTTTGGGCTTAAGTGGGTCCCAATAGGTATATTGGAACTTGTCCTGGTGTCAAAAAATAATATTTCCTATTTAATTTTGAATAAACGACAAAAAACATAAAAAATTCAATAACTTTAAAACTATTTGGCCAAAATTTTTGAAAAAAAAATACTAAAATTAACGATAAATAAGCTCCTCAACGACTAGAACTAGACTTTTGATTTTTCACTATTTTTAAGTATTATAATTACAAAATTAAGATTTTTACAGTTATTTAATTACTACACTAACATGGGTTTGTCGAAAATTTTAAAAAATAGAAACTTAAGGTCTTCTAGTGAGCGCGCACCAGGCTGCAGTTGAAGATTCTTGAAACAAGTCTTCTGTCCAGAGTTATACTTGTCGAAATATACAATATTTAAACTGTTATATAAAATATAACAGCTATCTTAAAATTCTAAAATAAGTTGCACTCGCCTTGGGTGATAGGGGTTCAGGTTTACCCCAAGTTTCACGCCTCAGTCTCCACTCCTTCCGCTTTTTCAGGGCACGTGGTTTTGCGAAAATCCTGAATAACTCGCAAAGGCGTGATGTCAGGGTGGTTTTCAGTCGTCCAGATGATCGGGAACCACGATGTCCACACGATGGCAATGAAAAAGCAGGGGGTCAAAGATCTGGTTTCGGCAGCGTATGAGTTTTTATATATTCTGAGTTACACTTAACCTCAAAAAATGGAGTTATTCACTGAAAACTTTTTCGGCACTGTAGACCGGCACAGTTTAGGCACGTCACTTTATGCGGCTTAGGTTTCCGCAGCCAACGACACTTAACTCATCCAAATCGGAGCAAGAAAACCAATTAAAACGTATTTTTATGTGCGGAGCGCATGGAGTTTTGCTGCTTCCAGCTCGAGAGACCGAGTGCAACTGGTTAGGTTAGGTTAGGTTAGGTTAGGTTAGGTTGGGCGGGGGGAGACGTACGCGTCTATTATGACGCGTGCGCGCACCAATGCCGATCCCAAAACACTGGGGATCAGCACACTCTCCTGCCGCCGGACCCAGGCTGGGGCTCGAATCTTCGAATTCCCGGGGGCTCAGGGCGGCGCTAACGCGGACCTCTTCGCAACCAAGTTGCAGGAGGTCATTGCGGACGCGGCCAGTGTAGCCAGGCCCGTGAAGTCTGTGGCCTTGGAGGTGACCGAGCTCGACGACTCGGTCACCAAAGAGGAGGTGGAGGCGGCGGTCGCAGCAATTGGGGGCTGCGGCGTCGCAGAAGTAAAAGGTCGGGCCATCAGGCCTGGCCGCGGCGGCATGGGCACCATCCGCCTCGAGTGCCCAGTCGCCGCGGCTGTGGCCGTCCTTGCCAAGGGTCGGGTTGCCGTCGGCTTTAGCTCGGGTGTAGTCCGGGCACTTGCAGCAAGGCGTCTGCGCTGCTACAAGTGCCTCGGAGTCGGACACACACGGCCCCTCTGTCCGTCCGGGGTCGACAGAGGGAACACCTGTTACCGCTGTGGCAAGGACGGGCACAAGTCCGCCTCCTGCGAGGCCACCACGCCGCACTGCGCAGTGTGTGCCGCCAGTGGCTGCCCGGCGGACCACGTCACGATGGGGAGGAATTGCAATCCTCCCCCTAAGAAGGGCAAGGAGCAGGCGCCGATCCGGCCTGTCGCTGCCACCGCCGTCCCTGAGGCTGGGACATCGGCGGATGTGGAGGGGGGTGCGATGTCTGATTGATGGATAGTCAGATCAAACATCGCATCCTCCAGGCGAACACCAACCACTGCAGAGCAGCCCAGGATCTGCTGATGCAGAGCATGGCTGAGTGGTTGGTGGACGTGGCGGTGGTTGCCGAGCCGTACTCGGTCCCTGGCCGTTGGCTGGGTGATCGGGATGGCTTGGTGGCATTGGTGTCGCGGTCTTCCACGGACTCCCCTCCCCTCTCGCTCTTAGAGAGGGGATCGGGATACGTGGCCGCCGCGTGGGGAGACTTGGCCCTTGTGGGCGTTTATTTCTCCCCAAACCGCCCTCTATCGGATTTCGAGAACTTTCTCGAAATCCTCACAGCAGTGCTGGGGAGGGCGGCGCCACGCCAGGTCGCAATTATGGGTGACCTGAACGCTAAGTCGACGGCCTGGGGCAACCCGGCCGCCTCTTGCAACGTCCGGGGACGCGCCGCAGAATTTTGGGCGGCGTCGTGCGGGGTGTCCCTTCTAAACAGAGGAACTGTTCACACGTGTGTGCGGCAACGGGGAGGATCGGTGGTCGACGTATCGTTTGCCACCCCCGTGCTAGCCGCCCGCGTCGTGAACTGGCGGGTGGAGATGGCGGAGACCTTTTCGGACCACCGATATGTGCGCTTTGACATCTCCACCCAGAGCTCCCAGGGGATGGTCCGCTCGGGCCAATCTGCGTTCCCCCGGTGGGCTCTCACCCGCCTGGACCGAGAGGCTGCCGAGGAGGCGGCGTTCGTCCAGGACTGGCTCACGCCTCCTGTCGAGGTCCTGGACGTGGACGCCGCAGCGCTCCAGCTGAGGGGGTCCCTGACCGAGGTGTGCAACTCCAGCATGCCCCGGTCTCGCGGCGTACCTCCCCGACGCGCCGTCTATTGGTGGTCGGAGGAATTGGCGGGGCTCCGGATCGCCTGCGTAGCGGCCAGGAGGGCCTACACGCGGAGTCGGAGGCGCAGGCCCCGAGACCTAGCCGGCGAGAGGGTCCTCTATGCGTCGTACGTCGAGGCAAAGAGGGTCCTCAAATTGGCAATGTGCGCGGCCGAAGACTCGGCGAGAGCCGAGATGCTGGAGGGTCTCGACAGAGACCCGTTCGGGAGACCGTACAAGGCGGCGCGGAGTAAACTGCGCCCCTGTGGTCCTCCGCTGACGGAGACCCTCGAGCCGGCATTGCTGGATGGGGTGGTCCGGTCCCTGTTTCCGTCCAGGACCGACTTCACCCCGCCAGTGATGGACCCCCCGCGGGAGGCGGTTCCGTCTGAGGAGGAGGTTCTCCCGGTGACAGCATCGGAGCTCTACGCGGGCACTCTGCGCCTCCGCGCGAAGAACACGGCCCCAGGGCCGGACGGTGTTCCCGCAAGGGTGGTGGCCATAGCCGCCTCTCAGATGGAGGAGAGGCTTCGGGACCTCTTTAGCGCGTGTTTCACGACTGGGAGGTTCCCGAAACCTTGGAAGGAGGGGCGGCTGTGCCTCCTCCGAAAAGAGGGACGCCCGGCGGACTCCCCCTCGGCTTACCGGCCCATCGTTTTGCTCGATGAGGTCGGTAAGATGTTCGAGGGGATTATCGCCGAACGGCTGAATAGTCTGCTGGGAACGGTGGGGCCGGACCTGTCGGACGCCCAATTCGGTTTCCGACGGGGTCGTTCGACAGTGGATGCGCTGGCCCTGCTCAAGAGCCAGGTGAAGGAGGCCGTGGAGGCGGGGGACGGAGTGCTGGCGGTGTCATTCGACATTGCCAACGCCTTCAACTCTGTCCCCCACTCGACAATCTTGGAGGCGCTCCGGTATCACGGAGTGCCTCAATACCTGCGCACACTCTTGGCCAGCTACTTGGAGGACCGGGTGGTCCTCCTCGCGGACAGGACGGCCAGAGTGAGGCAGTATGGTGCAGAGTCCGGTGTTCCACAGGGATCGGTCCTAGGACCACCGCTGTGGAACATTGGATTCGACTGGCTCCTGCGGGGGACCCTCCTCCAGGGCACGAGCATCATCTGCTACGCAGATGATACCCTCCTCGTTGCCCGGGGGAGGAACTTCAGGGAGGCGGCCATTCTGGCCTCTGCTGGCGGATCCTTAGTGGCTGGAAGGATCCGCCGCCTAGGGCTGAAGGTGGCGCTGCACAAGACGGAGGCTGTGTATTTTCACGGTCCTCGGCAGCGCGTCCCACCCGACGGACACATTGTCGTGGAGGGCGTCAGGATCGGGGTCAAGGCCCAGATGAAGTACTTGGGCCTTGTACTCGACAGCAGGTGGCGCTTCGGCCCACACTTCAGCGGGCTGTCGACGCGCCTGCTGAAGGCTGCGAATGCCCTTTCCTGGCTCCTCCCGAACCTGGGAGGTCCGAAGGCGCGATGCCGGCTTTTGTATGCCGGCATCCTCAGGAGCATGGCCCTTTACGGGGCCCCGATTTGGGCGGACTCCCTCCACAGAAGGGAGAACGCCACTACCATCCGTAGGCCCCAAAGGGCCATTGCACTGCGGGTGGCGAGGGCCTACCGGTCGGTGGGCTTCTCGGCGGCGTGCGCTCTGGCCGGCACCCCTCCTTGGGAGCTCGAGGCGTGGGTGCTGACCAGAGTGTACGAATGGACGGCGCGGCGTAAGGCGCTCGGGGAGCCCCCCGCCGCAGAAGAGCGGGAGGCCGTGCGGCAAGAGGCGAGGGACGCAATCGTCCATCACTGGACGGAGGACCTCGCCACTGCCGTTTTCGGCCGCCGAACTCTGGACGCGCTCGGGCCAGTCCTGAAGGATTGGCTCGAGCGGTCCCACGGTTTCCTCTCTTTCCGTCTGGTGCAGGTGTTGTCCGGCCATGGGTGTTTCGGATCCAAAGGGAGGAGACCCCGTCGTGCCACGACTGTGGCGCGGCGGAGGACACGGCTCAGCACACCCTTGAGGTGTGCCCAGCCTGGTCCGAGCTGCGCCGCGGTCTGAGCGCAGCGGTCGGGCAAGACCTCTCGCTTCCCAGCGTCGTCAACTCGATGCTGGAGAGCGAGGGGGCCTGGACAGCGGTCGCCTCCTTCTGCGAGGACGTAATGTCGCAGAAGGAGGACGCGGAGCGCGCGCGGGAGGACGACCCTCTCGCAGTGCCGCTCCGCAGGCGAAGACGGGGCATGAGAAGGCGATTGTACGATCGTCGTCTTATGCCCCCTGGTGGTGAACAGCGGGAGACGGGTGCGGGGGCGCCTTCTCCTGCATTGCACAGTTCTCCATCCACGTCGGGCGGGAATGACAGAGCGCTCGCGGTCATTCCTGGGCCCCTCCCCGACGGGGGGGGCGTGTCGGGCCCGCCTGCAAGGCGGGCGGTCGTCAGCGGGGGACTGGATGTTATGGCTCTGCCGGATTCCCAGTCCTCCTCCTTGCAGACGAGGTAGGAGCGCCGCTGGGTCGTTTAGTGGGTATACCGGATTTTCCGGGGAGTCCCACATACCCCTCCCATCCCCCGATGGGTGGGCATGCGTAATGCATTTTTCCCAGCGTCAAAAAAAAAAAAAAAAAAAAAAAAAAAAAAAAAAAAAAAAAAAAAAAAAAAAGGTTAGGTTAGGTTAGGTTAGGTTAGGTTAGGTTAGGTTTTTTTTTTTTTTTTTTTTTTTTTTTTTAAATGAGTTATTTCCGCGGACATGGTCGTCCGCGCCTTTATTTATTATGTTTAATTGTTTATTGGTTGTTGTTTGATTACAATTGTCTTACTTCCTCTTCGGACAACATTACTCTATGTTTACTTAAACCTAAACTTAAGTCTACGTGAATCCATCGTTTTTTTTTTTTTTTTTTTTTTTTTTTTTTTTTTTTTTTTTTTTAATAAACATACTCATGCGCATGCACATACATATATTTTTTATTTTCATAATTACTTTTTTAATGTTATTATACACAGGCTTACAGTTATTAATATATTAAATTTATTTTTAAAAACTTTACAATGACAATTATTATTAGTTGTTCTTTATTTATATACGTTTTATGAAATTAATGAAAATCTATTACTTAATATTACACAATTTTATTCTTATTACTTACACAATTTTTCTACAGGGATAACTACGTGGCAGTGTGAGTCGACCAGCCCCGACCGACGGCGTCCGTTCACGGACATGACGTATACCTCCGCGCCGCTTAGGTCAACCATTTTTTAGGGAACCAAACGACCGGACGTACAGCGCCACCATCGGCAGGACATTTACGTGAGTATGACTGACTCACACCGCCATGCAGTTTTACATTTACATGATAACAATACAGGCTTTACATAGGAATTTTATTAGATTGGTTAGTTTATTTGATTTGGAGTTTGGATGGGGACTATTTAGGTGGTGTTTTAGTGGGGTCTTGTGACCAGGGATTTCGCTAGCCCCAGCAGGGCTTCCACGACAGTGAAGTCTCGATGCTGCATGGCCGTCCTCAAGTTGTACTCGACGACCATTTTAGTCGGCGCATCCATCGCCCTCTTTGCAAAGCGGCCCGTGGCGTCGTCGGCGTCGTCGGTGTAATAGACGCAACTGACTGTATGTCTGGACACCGCCACTACCGCGTGGGAGATGCTGTCGTGAACTTGGATCCTCCTGGACCTTGTGTTGATGATGATGACGCTGTCGTAGGTCAATCCCTGGGCTTCGTGTATGGTCAATAGGCGCGACCCTTCGCCAGACCCGTATCCCTGGCTCCCAAGAGAAGCTTTCTCCTCTTGTGTATGAACCAGGAACAGGGTGTTTAGGGCGGTGCTCGGTATTTGCGCTCCTGTATAACCTTTCACCTCCAGGGAGTGGACCCGTGACAGCGACGACTTGGAGGAGTATATACCGGAGTATATCTCGCTCAGTGCAAAGGCCACGTCCATTGGGTTGCGGTGTGTGCAGAGCAGTTCCTGGGTGATTCCAGCCACCAGGTTTGGACGGGTATACCTTAACTCGAAAAGGTTCTCTCTGTCCAAAAATGGAAGCTGGTTTACGTCTCCGATGAGGACAATCTCGCTTGCCCCAGACAACTTCACTGCCATGACTATGGCCCCAAAATGGTTCATAAGAGCCTCGTCTACCGTGAGGCGGTAGCACCGATCTTTCGGCTTGAACCCGTTGGCTAAAATTGAGGCCATAGTGCGCACCTTTGTCTTAGCTCGGTCTCCTAAGCGGTGCGCTAGCTTCTCCCGGAGATCTTTGGCAGCTTCAGTCGTCGTGGTGGCTACAACGTCCTTCTCCTCGTCGAAGTTCTTTACCACCCAGGTTGTTTTGCCACAACCCGGAACTCCGTTTACCCACCTGATACTGGGCACCGCCCAAATTTCCTGCGATGCTGGACTGTCTGAAGTCCCCAAAATGGATTGTGCCATTTCAAGGATCTTGTCGTCCAGCATGATTTTGGTACATTTGGCGGTGACCAGTATCGGGTCGTCGTCGGTGTTTTTGAATTTCAGTTTGCCTGAGCGCTCCGTTTCCTCCTCGTCCAGGGCCACGAACCCGCTCTTCGCGCTGTAGGCTGCCATGTACGACCCCGTCATATCCCCTGTGATGACTTGGGATCTGACGTTGTCGTACACTGCTGCCCCCGATTCCTCGAGCAGTACCCTTAGCAGACCTTCCGTGTTTCTCTGGAAGGTCTGCAGGATCTTACTGCATGTCATGAGATTGACCTCTCTGGTCGCTCTCACGATCGCTACGTACTCGAGGAAAGCGCTCTTCACGTGGTCCGTGGTGCCCAAGTTCGCCACGAGGGTCGGCGGGCTGACTTGCCCTTTGTCGGCTCTTGTAGGCATAGGCTTCTGCTGGGGCGGTTCTTTGGGCTTCTTGCTAAAGAACCTTGCCACGGCTGACTCCTGCTTGTGAGATGGTGATGGTGATGCACTGCTGGTGCTTGGGAGCAGTGCGTTGAGGAAAGTGCCTACAGCTTTAAGGCGACTCCTCAGCCGGACCCGGTCCTCCGGGTTATCGGCTTTTCCCTGCTCCTTTGCAGCTTTCTCGGCGGCTGCCTTTTGCTGGGCCCTCTCCGATCCGCTCTGACTGGTCGGGCTTGTTGTGGGGCTCGTCGCACCGGCTGTTGGCTGTCGGGGGGTTTTGAGGAAACTTAGAGTTTCCCCTCTGTCCTCGTAGACAACCACCTCATGATGTTCCGAGGCTTTCAAACAACCGAATCGGTCTGCAACGTCTCCTCTTTCTCCTCCGACCGTCATCGCGTCTACACTGATGGTGCGGGCTGTGGCTCCTGTGTAGTCTCCTGCCTCCCTGATCTTCTGAAGCAATGAGCATGCCTGAACAAATGGAGTCTCCTCTCCCCACTCGAATAATGCGATCGTTTTACCTTTGAATCGCATTAGACGGCATCGGTGAGTGGCTACTTCCATCTGAGGCAGTGCAGCATACTTGCTACCTTTCATGCTCGTTTTAGCAGTGCTTCCGTTGATCAAGGCGGCGAGGCCTGGGGAAATCGGTATTCGGGCCGCAGCTCGGCTTGAGCCTATGCAGAAACTTATGCCTAGCCTTTCGCCGTCCCTGTTCATGAAGAGGGCGACGCCTCGCAATCGGACACCTGGGACTCCGTCTCCTCCACATGCCAGGAATTGCGTGGTGGTCATGGTGCTAGGCGCTGCTGATGATGGTGTTGTTATTGTGGGTGTCGTTAATTGTGCTAAGGTTGGTGGTGTGATTGTTATTGTCGTTTGTGTGTTTGTTGGTGTAGTTGTTGATGCTTGTGTGGATGGTGGTCGGTTTCGACTACGCAAGGTATCGTCTGTTTTGTTCGCCCCTGCTGCGACCGTGGCGACTTTGCTCGCGAATGCCAAGAATGGTTTCCTGGTAGCCGGTCTCTCCATGATGGTGTGGAGTGTGGACTGGCTTAGCTGGATTTCAAAAAGTACTTCCAGCTCCATTCTGTCTTGGCTGAATCTTGGGCATTCAAAGAGCAGGTGCCAGACTGTTTCTTCGCAGCTGGGGTCACAGACGCACGAGGGACTATCTTTAAGGTGGAATCGGTGGAGATACGCTGAGAATCCTCCGTGTCCTGTTAGAATTTGTACATGGACCGGTGTGAGAACTGCATCTCTGAGTGTTCTTTTCGCCGCTAGGACGTCTGGGAAGAACACTTTTGTGACCGCTCCTGTACTGGAGGACTCGTACCGCGCTTGCCACTTCTTTATAGTCCCCTCCCGTATCTTCCTCCTCACGAATGATACGGGGACCTTGCTGTAGTCTGCTGTGTCCTTTGTTAACGCTGCCTCCTTGGCTAGCTCGTCCGCTCTCTCATTCCCGGCGGTTCCCACGTGGGCCCTTAGCCAGAAGAGCCTCACCTCTCTGCCTTCTTCTCTTAGCTCTCGGACGCTTCTCTTGATTTGGAGTGCCAGGTGGTGAGTGACAGACGGACTCCTCAGCAGGTCAAGCGACGATCTTGAGTCGCTTAAGATGCTTACGGAGGCCGCCCTAGATTCTCTTGCCATCCTGACAGCTCTGAAGAGAGCGTACATTTCCGATTGGAAGACAGTGTTGTGAGGCTCCAGGCCGAAGGTGCTGGACTCTGACTCCTGCCCGTTTTCCCACCAAGTTAGGGCAGCTCCTACTTTCCCCTCTATCTTGCTGCCGTCGGTGTAGATTTGGGGACCGATTACTTGATGGGTTTCCAGGGTTTCGGGAGTCAAGTCCTCCAGGCGTGCATACTCGGTTGTTATGAGTTGCGCTGGGTGGGGATACTCGGAGTGGTGCACGTTGCACTCCAGCTCGCGGCCCGGCGGTATGAACTCTTGGGAATGGCCCTTCTTGATCTTAAAGAGGGTTGCGGCCTCGATTACCCGGAGATCTAGGGGGAGTTGGCCTGACAGAATAAGTGCCGATGTTAGAGACACCGTGCGGTAAGCTTTGCAGATCTTCTGCGCGAAGCCCCTTTGCAGTGAGTCAAACTGATTCCTTGTCATCAGTTTCTCAGCTGCGGGGGCCCACGCACTCGCTGCATACATCACGATGGGCTCTATCACCGACACATATATCGTCCTGATTATCTCTCTGTTTAGACCCCAAGTCACCTTTGCCGCGCATGCCAACTGCTTGTAGATGTCTGCAGCCTTTTTACAGGTCGCAGACACGTGCGCGTTGAAGGTGAGTTTAGAGTCTATCGTGAGACCTAACAGCTTGACCTGTTCGACCAGGTTCAGCCTCGTGCCCGACATGTACAAGACCGGAACGTCGTACTTCAGCTTTCTCGTTAACACCATCGCATTTGTTTTATGCGCGGCGAAACGTAGCTTGTTCTGGACGCCCCATTCCGATACTATGTCTAGCGTGTCATTGGCTGTTTGCTGCAGGGGACCGGTTGTATGGTCCGAGAAAACCAGGACAACGTCGTCTGCAAAGGCTTGGCAGTATACTCCCATACTCGCCAACTTCTGTAGGAGCGAATCTAGTATAAGGTTCCAAAACGTCGGTCCGGCAATTGAGCCCTGGACGCATCCTTTCGTGGTACCCTTTTCGCTAGTCGCTCTGGCGTAGTTGACCCTGATGTTCCGGTCTTCCAGGTATGAGGTGACGAGAGCGTAGATGTTTTTAGGACAGTTTTTGGCCACCATCTGTCGCTTGAGTGCTGGCCACCACGCGTTGTCGAAGGCGCCCTCTATGTCCAATGATATCAAAAGCACGATCTTTCTGGCTTTGATTTCGGATCTTACGTGACCCATTAGAGCATAGAGGGCGTCCTCGGTTCCGCGCTGCGGCATGAACCCGTACTGGTTTGTGTTGAGGGTTGGGAGGAAATGCCACTGTAGTCTACCTACTAGGAGTTTCTCTACGATCTTTCCTAGGACCGAGAGCAGACCTATTGGCCGGTACGACTTTGGGCTGGTGTAGTCGTCCTTTCCTGGCTTGCGGAGAATGCACACGTGGGCGACCTTCCACTGCTTCGGGAAGTGTGACAGCGACAGGCATCTGTTGGCTATCGCTAAGAACACTTCCCTATCACAGTTTATTGCCGCTGTACAGATGTCTGCTGTCAATCCGTCGGGACCGGGTGCTTTTTTCGGATTTTGGTTTTGGAGGACCATTTCCAGCTCCGCGGCCGTAAAGGACGGATCGTCTGCAGACAGACCTTGGGGGTTCTTTTCTTCCGCTAGCTTGCGCAGGTCAGAGTGGTATGGCTGTTCGGCATCCGTTGAGTCGTCGGGGTAGAAGGTTTGTGCCAGAAGATCCGCGGATTGCTCTGGACTGAGCGTCTCACCAGCGGTGTTTCGCAGGAGCGCGTCGTCCTGTCTTCTGGCTGTCTTCCTTAGTACCCTGTAGATGCCGTCCCACATGCTCTCTCGGTCCTGCTTAGAGCAGAACTCCTTCCAGTTGGCCGTGGCAGCTTCCGTTGCTGTTGTGGTGTAGGTGTGTTTTGCCGTCACGTATTCTTGGATGGTGAAGTGTCTCCGGTTTGCGGCTGCATTTCGGATTCTCCTCTTCTTGGTCAAGGCGTCTTTTTTGAGACGCTCTAGAGAAGGGCTCCACCATGGGGGCTTTGCGTCGTGTTTAGGCGACCCCAGTTTTGGGATCGCACTCTCGCATGAGCGGTGGATGTTCCGTGTGTATGTACTGATGATGGTCTCCAGATCCTCTGGGTTCGTTACTTCCGAGACTCTGACCGGTGTTATGTCTGAGTCCGCCAGGCTGGTCTTGAAGTGGGTGCTGAAATCGGACCACTTTGCCTTCTTGGTGTTGTAGATGCGCGTGGAGATTGGCCTTAAGGGTTCCAAGGCCTTTTCTAAGCGCATCGAGAAGGTAATTGCATTGTGGTCTGAAGTTGTAAGACTTCTTTCTACACGCCACTCCTCAACCTTTCCTAGCAGCGACAGGCTGCATGCCGTTACATCGACGATGCTGGTGCACCACCTGTCTCCTCTGTAGGTCTCGAACGTAGGTGTTTGGCCCGTGTTTAGGATGTGGAGATCCCGCTCATCGAGAAAAGAACTGTACGCTGCCCCGCGATGGTTTTCGGAAACACTTCCCCACCACTGGCTCCAGGCGTTAACGTCTCCTCCCACTATCGTGTTGGTTGTGTGTAGTTTTTGTGTGATGTTTTGTATCTCCGAAAGGTACGGTTCGATGTCCTGGTCACCCTCGAGATAGACCGATAGCACTCCAAAGCTGAGCTGTCCCACCTTGAGTAAAGCAGTGGCGATGTTTTCAGACACGAGCTGGGGGTCATGGATGACCTCCAGGTTGTTTCCGAAAACAACGATCGCTGCCTTAACTGGTTTTTGGCGGTTTAGGCTGCACTGGATGACTTGCGTGCCGGGAGTTTGTTTCATCACACCTGTTCTTCCTACATAGGGCTCTTGAACAAGTGCTACTGAAATACCCCTTGCTTGGGCCGCCATATGCAGCTCTTCTGTGGCCAGCTTGGAGCGCTGAAGATTGACTTGGATGAATTTCAATCTTGCTGTCGGTCTTGATGCGATTTCGGGGGTGACTGGTTTGTTCGTTTGTGTGTTGTCGTGGTCGCCCTTAGCAATAGGAAACGCGCGACCGCGCTATCCCATCCCATTTTTGGCGTTCCTGGCAGTCTGCGCTGAACGCTGTGTGTGCCAGGTCGCTGCCGGACCCATATGCTACCTTGCAGTTTGCGCAGGTGGGCTGTTTGCCGTCAGCTCGAGTGAGGCAGTCCCTTCCGTTGTGTGCACCGCTGCAGAACCAGCAGGTTTCTTTTCCGGCCCTGCATATGGACTTGTTGTGCCCGTATGCAAGGCACTTTGTGCACTGCACTAGGGGGGACTGGTCCTCAATCGAGCACCGCTTGATGCCCAGATGTACTTTTTGCACCGCAGTGTAGCACCTCCAGAGCTCTGGGGAGAGCTCTAGGACCGGGTGGCATTCGTGGGTGTTCCTCGCGCGCTTCCTATATCGCACCTTTAAGGTCTGACCATCTACAGCGACGTTCTGCAGGAGATGTTTATTCTGCGCCTTAAGGAGATCTACAATCTCCCCGTCGCTGTAGCTGGACAGCACTCCCTTGATGCAGACGAGGGGGTTTTGGGGCTTTGGCTCCTGGACCTTGAGCCCTGCGTTTGACTGGACTTGCTCTTTAATTTTTTTCAAGTCCGACTTGCTGGCGCACTTCATGACTACTTTTTGATTGCGCGCTTTCCGCACCGTGTCAACGCGGGCTCCACTAGTTTTGAGGTCCAGGGCGGTCCTGATCCTCTCGATCACGTTGTCGCCAGTGTGCTGGGGATTCGTGGACGAGACGATCAGGGTGTGGTTGGTTTGTGTGGGTGGTTTGGGGGGCTTCGGTGTGTTTGCAGCCTGGGCAAAGGTTTTTGGGCCCTGTTGTTGTTGAGGCTGTCTCTCCGCCTTGCCCAGGTCTGCTACCCCCTTTTGGATGGTCTGGAGGGTCTTTTTTACCTCGCCGACTGCGAGTTCCGCCTCCAGATTCAGCGCCGGGGGCGCCTGGATTTGCGGCTCCTTATCTCGCAGTACGCGCAGGTCCGCCGAGACGATCTCCAGCCTTTCGGAGATGGGTTTGAGGTGTTGTGTAATATTTATCTGGGGCTGTGGTTTGGGGGGAGATGCCGCAGGCCGGTTGGCGATGGCCTGCATTTGAAGTTGAAGTTTGTTCATCTCCTCCTCAAACTTCTCTGTTTTGAGCAGACCCGTCTCGCGGCTACTTGGGTCCATTTCCTGGGACTTTGGCTGGACAAGATCCTCCTTGAGCCGTTCCAGAACCTTCCGAAGCACGTCCAGCTGGTTGGATATGCTGGTCACGTTTGATTCGAGGCGTGAAAGGCCGGCCCCCTTTGGATCCGACTTTGGATCCCCCGGGGCTCGAGCATTTCCCTGCCTCGTAATTTCGTGCTCCCTTTGGCTCTGTATGCTCGCGGCTGCGACCTGATCTTTTACTTCCTTGATGCCCTTGAAGGCATCAAGGGTCTCGTGACCGAGCCATTCCCGGATCCCTTTCGCCTCCTTCTTGGTGTCTGACAGGTCTGTCTGCATCAGCGACATCTGCACTTTAAATCCCATCAGTTCCCGAGTGTGAGCTCTCTCGACCCGCACAAGCTCTTGTGCGTGTCGAGAGCGCTCCTTCTCGAGGTTAAATTTGTGACGGGATCTGGAGTCTGCTAATGACAGGGCCGTCTCATACAGGCCCTGCAGGCACTCGTGCGCTGTCGCCTTGCACTCCCGCTTCATGTTACCCGCTGCTTCCAGGGCGTCCTTTCCCTTTTGCAGGAGCTCGTTTGCCTCCCTGGTGGCTAGGTCCATTTCCACCCCTGTGCCTCTCGACGTTCTGTATAGGAGGCTCTTCCGTCCGGCGGGGCGGTCTGCCTGGCTGACCGAAGATGCCACCGAACTTTCGTCCTCCGAGACTGTGTGGTAGGGGGGGGAAATGCCACACTGCTCCCAGTTGATGACGATTTCTGGGGCAGGCACCGATGGCAGTGGTGGTGTTCTGCAAGTCACGTCAGGTTCCGACGCCGCCTTTGGCACTTGCGGCGTCTGCGATGAACGCGCCGACTCCTGGACTATCGACTTTGCCGAGTTCTTTAGAACTTTTTCCCTGAGTGATCTTGGGGCTTTCGCGGCCTCCGTGGTCATTTTGCGGGAGGCGGTGGAGGTGCTTGAAATTGTGGAGTGTTTAGATGACATTTTTTTTTTTTTTTTGTTTATTTTTATTGTTAGTGTCGAGGATGGCTATTTATTATTGTAAGGTGGTTAATAGTTATTTATTTTTGGGTTTTTTTTTTTTTTTTTTGTATAAGTTATTAATAAATAGTTACTACTTAAAACTAAAATATACTAGCCTGTGTATATATACTATAGCTAAGATGGACTCACGGATGTTCCGCTGGTGTTCTGCGTCTGCTGTCCGATGAGGAGCCCGACAATTGGTAGAGCTCGATGGAGTGAGCTCTATGTGGGCGCTGGTGGTGGTCCTCAGTGGAATTCTGTGGCGCCGAGTGTCACTGCGTGTGTGGGGGGTGTAAATTCAGGTTTTCGTAGGGGCCAGATTTGAGAGCTTGTTTTGCCCTTCAATTTGAGCCCAATCTCGGCTTCCCAGCTCCAACGGGTGAGAAGTTAGCCCGCGGGGGGGTGAGGTAACCCAAAGAGGGGGGTTGGGGGGGGGGAGGAGGTCTCATGGGGAGACTATGGAGGGGGGGTGAAGGAGGGGGGTTGGGGGGGGGGGTTTCGTGTGGGTGACTTTTGGTGGAGGGGGGGAGGGGTAAAAAATTGGAGGGGGGTAGCCTTACTCAGGACTTGAGTGGTGGGGATATGGGTGGGGGAATAAAGGAAAAAAGGGGGTGAGGGGGGGGTAACTTTTGGGGGAGGGGGGGGAGGGAAAGAGGGGACCCTTGATGGCTCTGACAAGGTCCTAGAGGTCCAAGTCGGATGAGTCCAAACTCGGGGGGGGTAGGACTAAGGGTTGAGGAGTTCCCTCGGGGCTAACCTGGTGAAGAGTCGTGGAGTCGTCACGCTGGTCGCTGGTCTGATGGCAGATTCTTCGGGCCGGCTTCGGAGTCTCCAGTAGTGGCTGGGATGGCTGTCGGTACGTCACGCCTCGTGTATTAGAAGCACGTGGAGGAAAAGTGAGGTTGGTTTCTAACCAAAACCCACGTGTTTTCACGAGTTTTGACGATTTTCGCACCTTAATATCTCCCAGCCTGCTGATCCGATTTCGCTGATCCTGGTGTTGCTGGATAGGCCTCTGCCGCGACTCTCGGGATTATTGTTGGTGAAACGACTTCACTGACCTTTGCAAAGTTATTCGCCGCTGAAGTTCTGGGGGTCCTGCTCGGTGACCTGAGGTGATGGACACTTGCCCACAATAATCCTGGTGCACTGACACTTCACAATTCCAATGATAACTTTTTTGCGCTCGTAGCTCGACGCGTCTATTTTTAGCGATTTTTTTGCGCGGAGCTGATGTTGATCGTGCGACGTATTATCGGTTACTGGTTAGGTTAGGTTAGGTTAGGTTAGGTTAGGTTAGGTTAGGTTAGGTTAGGTTAGGTTTTTTTTTTTTTTTTTTTTTTTTTTTTTTTAATTATGGCAGGAGGGGAAATCCTCATGGACGCCCAGACTGCCTCACTAATGAGCCAGTCTGGGCAGTGCCGGACTCTTACCGGCTAAAACCCACTCCTGCCTTTGCCAGTGTCCCTCTGACATTATCAGAGACCTTGTTTTTCAGTGTGTTTAAATTGTAGTCCCACTATTTTGTTTTGAAAATGTATCGGTCCTGTTTTACGAGATGGAGAATTCCTGGAAGCAGGAGCCTCTCTTTTTTTCTAATGATATAAATACCTTATACATAAATCTTATACCATATAGTACAATTGGTTTCAGTTTACATCACACCCGTTTTATATATATATATATGACGGCGGGAGCGTGGGCGTAGCGACATTAGGGTCACCGTCATTGGTTATTGGTGCGGGTTCCATGAGGTAGGTGGGTACTCAGGCAAACCAGTAAAACGTAGGTTGTTGCGCAAATCACAGTCACGTTTTAATCAACAATTTACAGTCGTTCGTAAGTAGCAAAAGAACAAAGCTTGTACGGTGAACGTGACAGTTTCGATCGTATGATCTGATGGCGTCAGCTACAGCAATGCGAATGAATCTCCCGATGTTTGATCGACTCTGTCCGCGTGTAGGTATGGCGGGAAAATTAAAGCGCCACCTCACGGCGTTCACCGTACTAACCGATCAACCAATGAGAATTAAGTTAGTGTGACCAATACTATGAAATCAGCGGGAAGTAATATTCAGATAATGTTGTCGTCTTGAAATCGTTTGCGACGACACGGCCAAACTGATGAGTCACACGTCCTCGTGTGTATCTGTAACAAAATTCTCATTTGTAGCAAAACTCTTGCTCGGCTTAACCTGACTACAAGGTAAACATAAAAATAAGAAGTTCGAAAGATACCTCACAAGTAAACATAATCAGAATAAACTTTAATTATTGTACAGTGAACAATACACAAAAACACAACACTAATATGACCCGGCTGCTCGGCAGCGTAGTCTCATTGAGACCCAAACAGTAGTCTTATTCAGACCCGGACAATAGTCTTATAGACCCGAACAGTAGTCTCACAGAGACCCAATAGTAGTCTTATTGAGACCCAAGCAATAATCTTATAGACTCAGCCACCATACATCTAGCCGCGCATGGCACCCTGAACGACTCATAGAATCGCAGTTACAACTACGACCAGACTGTACAGTTTGATTAACAAAGGGTAGGTTATACCTACTTAGTCATTTTAGTGTGCGTGAGAATAAGAATTCAAAAAATAGCGGAAGTGCTTTCACTATCATTATCTGCATTGGATTCTAGGTCAACAATCAGTTCAGATGGAGCTTCACATTGAGGCATCTTTCTAAGACGATCGTGGGCATACTTATAGGTTCTGTTACTGGTCAATGATTTCAAAGCGTAACGATCGCCCTCAAGTACATCAGTTATTTGAAATGGACCTTTATATTTCGGATCTAATTTTGTTTGGTTTCGCTCTTCGTTTTGAATAAGAACCAGGTCACCGACATTAAATTTGACTAATTTAGCCTTATTACTATCAAAACGGGACTTTTCGTAATTAGAACTTCGTTCGATGTTGTGGGCTGCGTGCTTTCTCGTTTCAGAAATATCTACCTCAACTTCAGTATCGTCAGCAGTCAAAAGATTCAGTGGTCTAGCTACGCGACCGATCATAAGTTCTAGGGGACTCGCCTTTGTCACTCTATTTACAGTGCAATTTAACGCCAGTTGTACCTCGTCAAGAGCTTCCTGCCACGACCTTTGCGATGTTTCTACTGCAGTAAGCATGCTTTTTAGTGTACTCATCACGCGTTCTACCTGACCGTTCGCTCGGCTGGACCCTGTCGCAATTAGATGTAGGTGAATGTTATGCGAACTACAGTATTCCTTAAATTCTTTACTAGCAAAACAACGACCTTGGTCTGCTATTACGCGTGAGGGTGCACCAAAGAGAGCGACACTAGATTCGAGCGCCTTGACGACACTAGTGGTGTCAATACGAAGCGTATGATAAAGAAGCACAAATTTTGTGAACGCGTCTATCAACACTATCACGTACTCTTTTTGATCGTTTTTACCGCTTAATTTGCCGGTAATATCGGCATGCACTGTATGCCAGGGGACAGTAATTTTAGGGATGGGGTGAAGCTCTGCCTGGATACGCCCGGAATGAGACTTTGAAACTTTGCACGTGATGCAATTGTCTACGAACTTACGTACGTACTTAGCCATACTGTCAAACCAGTAATGTTCATACACTTTCTCTAATGTTTTATCAGCGCCAAGATGCATAATCAACTCATGTACGTGATTTATAACGGACCATCGAAACGCACGCGGTACTATCGGCAGACAACGCGTGCGATTATTTCTTTGTACTTTACGATGCAATACACCCGATCGCAGCTCATACGTCTTGGCAATGTCGGCAGGGAGTTGATTTTCTTTGAGCTTTATGACAATAGCTTGAATTTCATCATCTCGCAACTGTTCAGCCAATAGCCAATTTTCTGACAGAGTTGTAAGGTCAACTCGTTTTTGTTGTACCCGCTCGACCGTTGACACATTCTTAGGTAATGCGGGTAGTTCGGGCAAAGGGTTGCGAGATAAGAAATCAACATGGCTCATCCGTTTACCCTCCCTGTAGACAATCTCAAAATCATATGACTGTAAGCAAGCCCAATAACGATGGACTCGCGGGGAAAGATCGACTTTGTTGTGAGATGCTTTCAGAGAGTTACAATCAGTAACTACTACAAAGTGACGTCCCTGAAGGTAATGATGGAAACGTTTTACAGCCTTCACCACCGCCAGAGTTTCCAACTCATAAGAGTGGTATCTCGACTCGGCGTCCGTGGTTCTTCGGCTGTAGTACTCAACAACGCGCAACTGACCATCTACTTGTTGAAATAAAATACTACCATAACCAATAGCACTCGCATCAGTGTGTAATTCAACCGGCAGGTCAGGGTCAAAAATCGTAAGTACGGGTGTGTCGGTTAAAACAGAAATAATTTTCTGTCTGACCTGTTCATGCTCAGGTTTCCAGTTGAATTGGACACTGGTGTTCAAATGAAACAATGGGAGCATAATGAGTGAAAAATTCTTCACGAATTTTCGAAAATAGGAAGCTAGGCCTATAAATTGTCTTAATTGAGAACTATTTTCGGGAGGGGGGAGCTTACTAAGCGCCTCTACTTTACGAGGGTTTGGGCGGATCTGTCCTGAAGAAATATCGTAACCCAAAAACTCAACTCTTTGTTTGAGGAAAGAACACTTCGAGAGGTTTAGTGAAAAACCAGCATCGGTCAAAGCAGTCAAAACTTCACGTAGCCTAGTAAGTCCTTCCTCTACGCTGGTTGAGGGTACCATAATGTCATCTAAATATAGTATCGCATATGAAAAAGCTAAAGGCCCCAGAGCATTGGATACTGCTCGCTGAAAAACACTGGGCGCATTGCGCAAACCGAAGGGCATGGCTAGGTACTCAAATTGCCCGTCCGGTGTCACAAATGCCGTGCGCTCAATGCTTTCAGGGTCCAGGATCTGAATTTGATTAAACCCACTAGCACAATCTAGGCAAGTAAAATAGTTGGCGCCATTCAGTCTAGCTATTTGATCATCTATGCGCGGGAGTGGAAATCTATCTGGCACCGTATTCGAATTTAACTCTCGATAATCTATTACCATACGCTCTGAACCATCACGCTTTTCTACGAGAAGAATCGGGCTAGCAAACGGGGAACTACTCGGTCGTATTATGTTTGCATTCAACAACTCATTTATTTTGATACGCACTACCTCCCGTTCGCGGGGACTGAATCGGTAAGGGCGGCGGTAAACAGTACGAGTTGGATCTTTTAAACGAATTTTCATTTCGCCTGTCGTAACCCGAGTTAATGGTAAACCATCAATAAAACCAAAAGAAAATTCACTCAATACACGCGCAAGACTATCTCTAAAAGCGGGCGGAACGTCGGTTTCAATTGAACTCAAATTAATTTCTGTTACCGCGGCAAAACAAGAAACCGGTTTTGTTATTATTAGACGCCCTCTCGCTAACGTAATACTCAGATCATAATTTAAAATATCAGAGCCTAACATTATGTTATGCGGCATAAATTCATCTGGAACGATAAGAAATGACAAATGTAAACAGTGCCCGGCAATAACTACCTCACATAAAATTTTGTCGGTACAGTAAACATAAGCGTTACCAACGCCTGTTAATCGTATGTTAGCAACGGAACGCTCTCCTATGAATTTATGCGCGATACTTTTCTTTACGAGAGAACACTCAGCACCACTATCGAAATAAAAAATGTACGACTCACCGGACTGTGTTAGCTCTCCACGTACACCTTGGACTTGGCAGTAGTTGACTCTTCGTTCCAGGGCCGCGCCGCTGTTGCTGCTGGTGTTGCTACTGCCTGCTGCCTTGTTCGTCTTCGGGCAGCGAGGTGCGATGTGACCTTGTTCTCCACAGCGGAAGCACGTGACATTCTTCTCAGGATCCGATGACGTAGGCGTAGTGGTAGAAGTGGTCCTTTGTGTAGCAAGCGCCTGATTACTTTTACGTAAACGACAGTCGATTGCTTTGTGTCCAATCTTATGACAATAATTGCACTGGAACGGCGGCGGCGTCGGCGTGTTACTTGCCTTTGTTCGTTTAGCGTCCAAAGTGGTGTTGTCGACGTGTCGATCATATTTTCTTTTTAACGAAAATGCGTTTAATTCTTGAATCAACTTCGTTCTTGTTTTGATTTCCGTAGTAAAAGCTAGTCGGTTGATTCTACTATCTATTTTCGCAATGTGAGCAAGTACATACGATACAGCTATCTCCTCGCAGCTCATGTCCTTCCATTTAGCAAGAAGTGACGTCATCAAACGGCTTGCGTATGCAGCTAAATTTTCACCCTCATTTTGTTGACTATTGTTGGCGTTAATTATAGTCGCTGCACAGGTTTCCGCACAATCATATCGTGCTAGGAAAAGGTTCTTGAACTGGCTCCAGGTCATACCAGTATGCGATACCTGAGAAAGCCATGTCGATGCACTTCCTTTCAGAGATTTGCTAAGCGCGATAATTAGCGCACCTCCTTCCAAGGGATGTTCTGTGAGGCAAATGTCCACCGTTGAGCTCCAAGAACGTGGATCGACGTCTGGTAGGTCTGGGTTGAACTCTGGCAGCTTAATTGAATCTGACTTTGGCACTGATCCTCGTATGGCTTCAATCATGCGCATGGTAATCTGATTTTGCTGCTCGAGAAGCTGGCGCCAATAGATATCGGTGGTAGGCGCCCGAGCTGATCCCACTTCTGATGACGGCGGGAGCGTGGGCGTAGCGACATTAGGGTCACCGTCATTGGTTATTGGTGCGGGTTCCATGAGGTAGGTGGGTACTCAGGCAAACCAGTAAAACGTAGGTTGTTGCGCAAATCACAGTCACGTTTTAATCAACAATTTACAGTCGTTCGTAAGTAGCAAAAGAACAAAGCTTGTACGGTGAACGTGACAGTTTCGATCGTATGATCTGATGGCGTCAGCTACAGCAATGCGAATGAATCTCCCGATGTTTGATCGACTCTGTCCGCGTGTAGGTATGGCGGGAAAATTAAAGCGCCACCTCACGGCGTTCACCGTACTAACCGATCAACCAATGAGAATTAAGTTAGTGTGACCAATACTATGAAATCAGCGGGAAGTAATATTCAGATAATGTTGTCGTCTTGAAATCGTTTGCGACGACATATATATATTTTTTTTTTTTTTTTTTTTTTTTTTTTTTTTTTTTTATTTTTTTTTTTTCCGGGGTATTTTTCTTTTAATGTTTCCTTCCTATGAGTCTACTTATGCTTATATCTATAATATTATTTTAATCTATATCTTAATCTTTATCATGTTTATAATATGGCTATGCTAATATATATATAATATATTATACAGACATAATTTCTTATTCTAATCTATATTTATTGCTTAACATAACAAGTGTCACTACTAATTTAGAATTATATTGACCTTGTTTACTAATTATAAATCTAGGCAGACTCAAATCTGCTTTCCTGAACAGATTTTTTACTCTCAATTTTTTCTGCTTCTTACTAAGGTATTTTTGGCTCTTAACCTGTGCTTCTTTTTCTTTCAGGTACTGTTTGACAACTCGCGCTCTCTGGACTTGTGTAGCGCCTCGAATGCGGCATCTCTTGGTGTTCACCTCCCTCGTTTTATCAGCGAGCTCGTTTGACCACCTCGGTAAAGGTTTTTTACTAATGTTGGTATCTATATTATTACTATCTATTTTACTATTTACTGTTTCTATTTTATTTATAATCGTATTGTGTTCTAATGAAATTACATTGGTGTCTGGTTGTAATTGGGTCAATTTCTCATGAAATTGACGCCAATTCTGTTTTGTTGTGATGTTAATTTTAATAGTTATTATCGGTTTGGTTTTTTGAACTTTAATTTTGAAGACGTGATTTGAGCTCGTGATTTCTTCCGCATTCTGCCCATAGTTTGCGCGGATGTAAACGTAATTTAGGATCTTACTGCACTGGTTCCTACTTCCGGGCGTGGCTAATTGGCCTTTAGCAGTATGCCACTGACAGGCGCGCCAAAGCATCCCATTTCAATCGAATTGGGCACTCGTTGCTAAAAGCATTGTGGTCAGTACTTTCCAGTTTGGCCGATAAACAATTGTGGCACTTAGGAGCCTCCCCTGCCAACCGTGACGGACAATCGGCACGCATGTGGGGCTCACCACAGTGGATGCAAAGGTCAGCGGGCTGCGTGCACAGTTTACGGCTGTGGCCGAAGCACAGACAGCGAGTGCACTGCACCAGTGGTGACTGGTCCTGCACTCGCACTCGCTGTAGGTCGATGTGCACGCGACCCGCCATCGTTAGCCTCTGCCATACCGTGGGGGACACCTGCAGGATGACGTGGCACATGTGGGGGTTCCTCGTCCTTCGACGGTACTTTACCCCCAGCCTCAAATCTTCCGCAGGTATGTCCCCGATCAGGTGGGTGTTTTGCCGCTGCAGGGCTTGTGACACCTCCTCATCCGAGTGGCAAGAGAGGACGTCCTTAATGATAATGAGTGGATCTTTATTTTTTACCTCTTCTACCACTAGATTGCCCGTCTTCCTTATTCGTTCGGTGACCTTTATCATTTCGTCTCTAGTCTTAAAGCCGACCACCACTTTCTGGTCCCTCGCCTTGCGCAGCCTCTCGACTCTCGTGCCCTCGTTTCTGGCATCGACCGCCGTCCTGAGCTTCTCAATAACCTCTTCACCGGTGTCCTGGTCATTGACTGACGATACGACCACCGAGTGAAGAGGCTCTTGGATGTGCTGCTTCTGGCCGGCGGCGATCTCCGCAAAAGTCGGACCCTGACCTGCGACATAGCGAGGGGCCTGCTGGAGATGCTCCGACAGAGTCTGCGTATGGTGTTGACACTCCTGCAACGCCTGTTTATGTTCTTTAAGGCCTTCTACAAGGCTCTTCATGAGCTCCGTCGGTTCATCCGTGGTCGGCTTGGGCTCCTTTCGGGTTTCGGTATTTTCACCCTCATTAGCTCCTTTTCCTATTTCTGATTCTGCCTCTTTTACGAGCTGGTAAAGTCTATCAATAGCTTTTGTAATTTCGTCCCTTATTTCTTTTTTCAGATTACGGGAACTTAAAAGTTGTATTTTTGCTTTGGAAAGACAGGCCTTTGCCTCCGTGGTTCGGTTTATGTATCTCACGGGTTGCGCATTTTTCGGCGAGCTTTCCTCGGTTCCCTCCGGCCGCTTTGGTCCATCCAACCTTATCTGAAGAGCGAGCGTATTTTTGGACTTTAGTTTAGGGGGGCTAGACACTGGGGCCTTCTTCGGGGGTGTTGGTGTTTTGAGACGCTGTCCAGATTCCAGCCTGTCAGCCTCCCACTCCCCAATACTACGCCTCACCGACGGGCCAGCTTGTGCCGGTCGTGGCTTCCCGGCGTCCGACCTTTCCTCTGAGACTCCCTTATTTAAAGGTGTCCTCATTCCAAACATTATGGTAAGTATCAAGGGACACTTGCGTCGATAACTGAATCCCTGTAAAGGGGGGGATTCAGGCAGGATTAAAAACAAAAGTATAAAATTCTAGCCCTAAACAAGGACTTTAGTCACTAATCGTAGTCACTTTGCCTTCAAAAAGACACTAACTGGTCCCGAAGACTATCGATTTCTATAGTTACTAGCACGAATATAAAATAAAAACGTCAATAAGGACGATAACTAAAATAAACAATAAACAAAAGCAAGTGTACGAAATAAAACCGCACAACGTCTTAAAAACTATAGTTAAATACAACAAAAGTTGTAAATTTGTCTCTACATAGAGCTGCAAGATGCCAGGCAGTTCTCAGAAGCTTTAAATAAATCTATAAAATTTAATGTCAGTTGTCAAAACAAAAAATAAAAATCATAAAAAACACTTTTGCAAGAATGACTCTATGTAGAGTCCACCCAATGCACTCACTAGATAGAGCCCGTCGAGCCCGTTCCAACGACTCCAAACACGAAGCACCCAGCCCTTAGGATTCCGGAGAAATCAAAGATTAAAAATTTTGGTTACCATCCAAGATGGCGGCCAGAATGTGGTTAAAACTCGATAGCTCCGCAACCACAGGTCCGAATTGCGTCGTGCTTGGGCTTATCCCACTGAGCTCGACGAAATCTATCCAGCGATATACTTTTCAGGCTGAAAAAAAATTTTTAGCCCTGAAAACTCCTGAAAACCGACCCACCGGCAAGACAAACAATTGCCAATACCCGCAAAGCAAACCCGGCCGCTCTACGACCCTCCGTTGCGGAGATATGGGTGTCTTAAATTTCACAAAAATGGCGGCACAACTGTCAAAATCAATCTTTGACACTTGATATCTCCGCTTCGGATGATGGCAGGACAACCGAGCTTGGACTTTTCTGGCCTGGCTCGACCCGCCCCTTCGTGTAAGGTGGTTCTCAGGATCCTGAAAATTTTCAGCCCAGAAACGCCTGAAAACCAATGTCCCAGAAAGAGAAAATCCCCCCAAGCAACAATACAAAAACGGCAACTCTCTACGACCACTGAGTCCGGAGCTACGCGGGGTTAAAGGTTTCCAAGATGGCCGCCGAGCTGTCAAATGCCAACTTTAGATGGCTGTTACTCCGCAACCATTTGTCGGAGAGAGTTGCGGTTTCAACTTTAGGGCCTGGCCTGACTCCCGCTATGTAACAAAATTAGTTTCAGCGCTGAAAACTTTCAGGTCCGAAAAACGCCTGAAAACATAAACAAAGTATTTCTACAATTATCCCGCAGAGAATTGCGAAAATCCGAGTCTTCTGCGGTCAATAATCTCGGAGATAATTGCAGTTATGTGCAACAACCAATGAAAACCAAAATGGCTGGAAAAGCTATTTCTGTCAATTTCAAAGTTATAGGGAGCAACTTTGGGCTCAAACTATTAGCAATATACATGTAAAAGACAATTCTATTATTAAATTTCAATTATTCGTATTTATTTCGATTTTATATGAAAAAATAACAAAAAATTTTATAACTTTAAAACCGCAAATCGTAAAATTTTGGAAAAAAGATCTAAATTATTGAAAAATGGCACTCTATAAAAAATGAATATAAAAAAGTAATAATGTTAAATTTATCCTATCTAAATTTATATTTATGGAGTTTTAACAGTTTTATATTTACTATATTAATACTAAGCTAACAAAAAATCTGGTTTTTTCCAAACGTCTTCTTCTCACGAGCGCGCAAAAGATAGCAGTTGAATTTTTTGAAATTTCGAATTTTTTCTGGAGATAAGGATGTCCAAACTTTTAATTTTCAGTAATTTTCAATAATTCGTATAACGGAAAGTACAAAACATAAAAATCTAGTACTTGCAAATTTTGTTCCCTCCTATAGGCCTCTTGCGTGCTGAAAAATTTCAGGCAGCTGCTATGTTGGGTTTGGGTTTTTCAGACCACGTGGCTTTTCGTTTTTCCAAAACAGTGCTGAAGATCCTGGTCCTATGTGTATTCGGGGTATACCGAAATAAAGGTCGAAGTTTTCTTCAGTGTTTTTTCAAAGAAAAACATGAGGTCATTCACCTCGTTCCACGGCAAAAGCATAAAAGGTTTCACTTAACCTCAAAACTGAGGGTTTTTCAGGTTTTGCACTGCACAACACTGCGATCCAGTTTAGATTTCAACTCGATAGTATGAGGGCAACTTTTCTGCACACACCAACACTTAAATTTTTAAAATCCGATCACTTTACACCACTTTTTCGATTTTTTATGTACGGAGCTACTATAAAAACGATCCGATGAATGAAACCGGCGTTAGGTTAGGTTAGGTTAGGTTTTTTTTTTTTTTTTTTTTTTTTTTTTTTTTTTTTTTTTTTATACTCCTACCTCCAACATAATCGGAGCCTGTGCTTACTAGCTATCCATTCATGCCAGTTCTCTCTTTTATTCCTCTCGTACTTTTATTCTGCATACTGTATCTTTCTTTCATTCGTTCATCTTTCTATCTTTAAGGGTGGGATGCCCTTCTTTTCTTCATCTATTCTATTTAATTTTCGTTTTCTTTTCTTTATTTTTATATGGGGTAAATAACAGCATGTTTCATCTTTATTCCAGTGTTTTCTTATTCTAACTTATTTCTATTTTGATTTTAACACTTCCCCGTGACATTTTATAACAATATTTTCATATCAGTGATTACAATTTTACATTTTAAATTCTATGACAAGGTTATTATGCTAGTTATTCTACTTACTTACATTTTATGTTATCCTATATATTAAAAAATATAAAGCTAACATAACTTATTTTACTACTTAATTTATATTACCTTATTAACAATTCCATCCTTATTTTAAAGTTTACTATGCAATTAACAATTTTAATTATGTACAAAATCTGCTTATGTTTACGGTATATAATTTAACAAGTATATAATAAACATAACTTATTTATCGATTTCTATTTACTACTATTTTAGCTATTTGCATACTGTACTCTATAAATTTTTGTCTTAATTGTGTATCTGATATTATTTTATGTATATTTTCAAATTTAATGTCACAGTCAAGTATCTGTTCCGTTTCAAATCTAAGCTTTTCGTGGATCGGACAGCTGAAAAGGAGGTGAGGGACAGACTCGGCTACCCCCGGCTCACATATGCACGATGGGTTCTCTTTACACTTGAATCGGTGCAAGTATTCTGAGAACCCACCATGCCCGGTCATCACCTGAGTCACCAAGCCTGCCGGTTTAATTTTCCTCACCGTTTTATATGCTTCCACTGCGTCTGGGAGGAACATCTTAGTGACAGCCGCTGTTTGTCCCGACTGGTAACGCGTGTTCCATTCATCAAGAGATCGCATACGGATGCGTCTCTTGACGAATGAGACCGGGCAGCTATCATAATCCGGTTTCCTCCTGGAGTGCAGTGCAGCTTCCTTTGCCAGTTGGTCCGCACGCTCATTCCCTTCCAATCCTGCGTGTGCTTTGATCCAGAACATGGAAATTTCCTTGTTCTGGAGCCTGCAGTCCTTGATGTTTGCTCTGGTTTCGACAGCCAGAGGGTGGAGAGAGTATGGGTTTGCAACCGTTTCCAAGGCAGAGCGCGAGTCGCTAAGAATAGCGAAACTGGCCTCACCTCGTCGCAGAACAATTCTTGTGGCGTGACATATGGCCAAGAGTTCTGCCTGGTATACAGTGCAGTAAGATGACAGCTTGAGTTTGAGGGCTTTGGTCTCGGCTTCGTTGCTCCAGAGAGACAATGCTGCACCGACTTTACCCTCAATCTTGCTGCCATCGGTGTATATTCTGACTGTTTGGTGCACGTGCGAGTTTAACTCCTCCTGGTCCACCAGACTTACGAACTCGAGACGCATATGTCTTGCCGGGTGCTGGGTTTCAGCAAAAGCCAGTACGCGCTCCACCTCTCTGTCTGCTAATTCTAGCTGGGGTACTCCTCTCTTGGCCTCATATAGTGAGGCTGCCTCCCGAATCCGGATGTCGAGAGGCAGTATGCCACCCAGGACCAGCGCAGAGTTCAGCGAAACGGTCCTGTATGCTCCACACAGCTTCTGCGCAAATCCCCTCTGCACCGCATCTAGCTGTTTTTTAACACCGATCTTGTCTGCTGCTTTGACCCAGGCGCAGGCCGCGTAGGTGATGATGGGCTCCACCGCGGCCATGTATATTGTCCTGATGATTTCGGGGTGGAGGCCCCAACTGATCCTGGCGGCTCGTGAAAGCTGTTTGTAGATGTTGAGCGCCTTCTTGCATATATTAGCCACGTGGCTATTAAACGTGAGCTTATTGTCGATAGTGAGCCCCAGGATCTTTATCTCACTTGACAAGACGATGTCGATCCCACCCATGGTCAGTCGTGGTGTGTCAAATTTCAGCTTTCTTGTGAGCAACATAGCGTGAGTTTTATGTGGTGCGAATTTCAGCTTGTTTTTGACGCCCCACTCCTGAACATATGCGAGTGCGGCATTGGCCTGTCTCTCCACCTCCAGCGCCGTGTCCGCAGCAAACACCAACACCACGTCATCTGCGAAGGCCTGGCAGTATGTACCCTGATTTTCAAGTTCCCTGAGAAGTGGATCAAGGACAAGATTCCAGAGAATCGGCCCGCCAATCGATCCCTGCACGCATCCTTTTTGAGTGTCCTTTATGTACTCTTCTCCAGCGTACCTCACCCGGACCTTACGGTCCTGCAGGTAACTGTCCATGAGTCGCCGGAGGTTTACCGGACACTCTTCTTCGGCAAGTCTGACCTTGATAGCAGGCCACCAGGCGCTATCGAAGGCTCCCTCTATGTCCAGTGATATTACGGTTATAAGCTTCTTATCGTTAAGCTTGCCGTACAAATGTTGTATCATGTCATAGAGGGAGTCCTCGGTGCTCCTCTGGGGTATAAAGCCGTATTGACGAGGGCTGAGTCTCGGCAGCAAATGCCACTTGAGTCTCCCGACTACCATTTTCTCTAGAATCTTCCCCATGACAGGTAACAGGCCAATAGGCCTGTAGGATTTCGGGTTGGTGTAATCATCTTTGCCAGGCTTCCGCAGTGCTACAACCGTTGCCTCTTTCCATATAATTGGGAAGTGGCCAAGTTCCTGACACTTATTCATGAGTGCCAGGTTTAACTCCAAATTTTTGGAGACAACCTGGCTGCAGATGTCTGCGGTAAGACCATCTTTTCCCGGAGCCTTCTTTGGGTTAAAACTGTCCGTCGCGGCCCGGAGTTCTTCGACCGTAAATGCTGGGTCATGGATCTCATCATGCACCCAGTTATTTGCGTTTTCTGCAAGGACTCTGGTCTGCCGGTGATCTGAGTTATCCTCACATATAAGGTCATCCGGGAAAAAGGTCCCCGCCAAAACACTGGCTGACTCTTTCTGGTCCAGTTGGCGACCATCTTTCACCAGTGGGATGTCTTCCTGGCGTTTCGTTGTATTTTTAATGACGCGGTAAATGCTTTCCCAGAGGCTTTCCTTGTCTTGTTTTCCACAGAACTGTTTCCAGCTGTCTACCTGCGCTTGTGCCGCTGCCAACTCATATTTCTCTTTTTCTTGCAGGTACTCTCTGACGACCCTCGACCTCCGGATCGGCGCTGCGCATTGGATTCTGCGCTTCCTGGTGGCAACATTCTTCTTCAACTCCTCGAGCCCTTCGGTCCACCATGGCATGGCAAGTGTCTGATTTGTTTCCTTTTTTCTTAGCACCTCGTTACAGGTGCTAATAATTTGTTGCATATATTTTACCGTAAACTCGTCTATTTCTTTATGTGTTTGGACTTTATCTAATTCTATTTTCTTTATATTGTTATCGTTTATTAACTGGGCCAGTTTCTCATGAAATCGGTCCCAGTTAACCCGTTTTGTATTGTATATCCTAGTTGTCCTGTGTATGCTTAGTCCTTTTGATTTTTGTAATTTAATTTTAAATACCATACCATTGTGGTCCGAACTCGTCAAGTCTTCGACGACTCTCCAGTCGTCCACCAGGTCGAGCAAATCCTCTGAGCAGGCCGTAACGTCGACGTAGCTGGTCAGTCTTCGTTCTCCTCTAACCGTGTCGAAGGTCGGGGTACTTCCGTTGTTCAGCACCTGCAAGGACATTTCCTCTAGGGCACCAGAAAAATCTTCGCCCCTCAGGTCGACTCTGTCGCTCCCCCACCAGCTACTTTTAGCGTTTGCATCACCACCAATAATCAATCTATGCGGTCCCAGCTTATCGCGGATCTTCTTGATATGCTCAAGATAAGGCTCAATGGGTTTGTCGGGCTCGAAGTAGTAAGACACTACAGTGATCTCCCACGCCCGCGTCCGGATCCTCACCACAACGATGTTGTTTGTGGTGAGGATCGGGTACTGTATAATGTCAAAGTCGTGGTTAAACACTGCAATGGCAGCTTTGACATTTCCTTCCCCTGGACTTGGGTTTTGGAAGATCCTCACGCCCCTGTAGTTCTTCATGTTACTAGAGCCCCCCACGTAGGGTTCCTGGAGCAGTGCGATGGCTGCTTTCCTGCGATCAGCTTCTATCATCAGTTCATTGGTGGCGAGCTGCTTCCTCTGCAGGTTAGCCTGTACTATCAGGTATGAGGCTTCACTGGCGGGGGTGCCGCTCCCGTGTGCTCCGCCATCCGTGACCACCTTAGCAGTACGATGTCGTGGCTCTCGCCAGTGCATCCCACTTCCTCCTTATCGGGCAATCCTGACTGAATGCGTTGTGCTCTGTGTTTAAGAGTTTGGCGTGCGTGCAATTGCAGCATGTTGGCGCTGCACCATCAAACCATTCAGGACATTCCGACTTTTTGTGGGGGCCGGCACAATGGCTACATTTCTCGATCGTTTCTTTGCAGAAACGTCTGCCATGGCCGTACCCCAAACAGAGGGAGCACTGGACGAGGGGAGACTGATCCGAGACTCTAATACGCTGCAGATCGATCCGCACTGTTTCGGCGTCCATAAATCTGGTCCATATCTTGGGGGACACCCTAACGACGACGTGATTCATGAGAGGGTTCCTTGTCCTCTTCCTGAATCTTATCTCCACTCTGTTGTCTTCTTTTCCAAGATCTTTAAATATCCTCTCGTTCTGATTTCTCAGAGCGAGAAGGATATCGTCGTCGCTGTTTAGCGTCAAGACATCTTTAAGTATTATGAGTGGGTCCTTGTTTATAATATCATCGACGTTTAGGTGACCCGCTTTCTGTATTCTTTCCTTTAGGACCCTTCTCTCTTCCTCGCTCCGGCATCCCACGATGACCTTTCGGTCTTTGGCCTTTCGGATCTTGTCGACCGTGACTCCCCCTTCCTTTGCATTTACCGCGGTCCGGATTTTGTGGAGAACCTCATCCCCAGTCTCAGTTTCGTCTTTAGAGGTGACCACAACAGAGTGCAGGGTGGCTTTTTCAGGAAGTTTTCCCTTATTACCACCCGCCACGACTCCTGCATAGGTGGTCCCCTCTAGGGCTTTATGGTGGGATATTAACGACTCCCTGAGATTCTCCATTTTCTCGGAGTTGGCAGTTATGAGCTTTGTGTGCTCCTCCATCTTTTTAAGTAGCTCATTGTTCACCTGGCAACAGGCAGGGTGGGAAGAGAGTGGAGGGTGTAAAGGTTCCTCCTCTTCCCTCCCATCCCGCCCCCTGCTCTGAGCGGTCTCCTTCTCCTTAGACGCCTCCGACTCCTTTAGTAGTTGATAGAGTCGGTCCAAGGCTACAATGACCGCTTCTTTTATATCTGTCCTAGTGTTCCTAGAGCTGTTGAGTTCGCGCTTTGCCTTATTTAGGCATGCCCTTCCCTCGACAAGTCTAGTGGGACAAGTCGGTTTTGATTTTGGTGGCGGACTACTCGAGGCACCCAAGGATGGCGCTTGGGTTACTGCCTTGGAGGGATCCGCCACCGGCGTTTCCCCTTTTTTCGGGCCAGTGCTTGACCTGGCTTCTATTTCTCCAATGCTCTTACGAACCATGAAGGTTTTGTCCTTGGTTTCCGACGAGGAGCCTGCCTTCTCTGTCACTTCCACAGAATTTTTGGGGGACTTTGTCATTTCAGCTTTCGCGGGGGTCCTTATTCCAAACATGTTGGTAGGTAGAATAGTCAATTCGTCAATTTACAGCACTTAACAGCGATACAAGACAAAATTTTAAAAATACAATAATACAATATACAATACAATACAATAAAATAGCGTTCGTCTCTACGTAGAGTCAGTCTCCACTGGATTGAGCTAGTAAGGTTCCTATAAATTAATAAAACAATCACAATTAGTCTGGCTCCGCAAGAAAAACTGCTCCAGGGTTTCCAGTTCCCGATTTAAGATCGAAAACCTTTTGTGCTCTATGTAGAGACGTTTCACTAATCTCAGTAGATAGCTCTCGTCAAGCCCTTTCAGATGATCCCAAACTCGGTGCAGTTAATCTAAGGGGTTTCGGAGATATCCTAACTTGAAATTTGGTTTTTTTGCCAAGATGGCGACCAAAATGTGGTTGCAAGCGGTTATCTCCGGAACCACAAGTCCAAAAACCCCGGTGTTTGGGCTTTTCGCACTTGGCCTGACGAGACCAATCTACCGGAATGCTTTTCAGGCTGAAAATTTCTTGACCTCTGAAAACTCCTGAAAAACCTTCCACCCTATAGCCTTTAGTCTGGGTGTAATCCCAGCGGAAATCCCGGCCCTCTACGACTCTCCGTTAGGAAGCTATGATTGTTTGAATATTATTCAAAATGGCCGCAGTTCTGTCAAAGACGATCTTTGACAAGGGTTATCTTCCTTCGGGAAAGCCGCAGACCCCTCGAGTTTGGGCTCTCCTTACTCGGCCTGAGTTCCCCTGTCCGCCGAAACTACCTTCAGGACCCTGAAAATTATTTGCTCCAAATTGCCTGAGAGCGTGAAGTATACTGGGCAAGAGGTCCGTAAAGATAATAACGAAAACCGCAAACTCCTACGACCACTGGTTTAGGAGCTGTGGCGGTTTGAAAGTAAACAAAATGGCCGCCGAGCTGTCAAAGGTCGAACTAAAAGGCCTGTATCTTTTGATCCCTTCGTCAGAGAGAGTCGGGGTTTTGGATGTACAGCTCGGCGTCACTTCAGGTATCTTCTGAAAGCAATTTCAGCAGAAAAATCTCGAAGAGCCTGAAATAGGCTGAAAACCTACCACACTAAAAGGTGGTTGTAAACCACTGTCCAAAGTGAAAATGCGAGATAAATCGGACCAGCGGTTCCCGAGATATCGTGCTTTGAAAATTAAAACCTAAAAACCAAGATGGCGCGATTTGGTCAAAATAGCCAAATAAGGGGCTATATAGCCCGTGTTTGGGCTTAAGTGGGTCCCAATAGGTATATTGGAACTTGTCCTGGTGTCAAAAAATAATATTTCCTATTTAATTTTGAATAAACGACAAAAAACATAAAAAATTCAATAACTTTAAAACTATTTGGCCAAAATTTTTGAAAAAAATACCAAAATTAACGATAAATAAGCTCCTCAACGACTAGAACTAGACTTTTGATTTTTCACTATTTTTAAGTATTATAATTACAAAATTAAGATTTTTACAGTTATTTAATTACTACACTAACATGGGTTTGTCGAAAATTTTAAAAATAGAAACTTAAGGTCTTCTAGTGAGCGCGCACCAGGCTGCAGTTGAAGATTCTTGAAACAAGTCTTCTGTCCAGAGTTATACTTGTCGAAATATACAATATTTAAACTGTTATATAAAATATAACAGCTATCTTAAAATTCTAAAATAAGTTGCACTCGCCTTGGGTGATAGGGGTTCAGGTTTACCCCAAGTTTCACGCCTCAGTCTCCACTCCTTCCGCTTTTTCAGGGCACGTGGTTTTGCGAAAATCCTGAATAACTCGCAAAGGCGTGATGTCAGGGTGGTTTTCAGTCGTCCAGATGATCGGGAACCACGATGTCCACACGATGGCAATGAAAAAGCAGGGGGTCAAAGATCTGGTTTCGGCAGCGTATGAGTTTTTATATATTCTGAGTTACACTTAACCTCAAAAAATGGGGTTTTTCACTGAAAACTTTTTCGGCACTGTAGACCGGCACAGTTTAGGCACGTCACTTTATGCGGCTTAGGTTTCCGCAGCCAACGACACTTAACTCATCCAAATCGGAGCAAGAAAACCAATTAAAACGTATTTTTATGTGCGGAGCGCATGGAGTTTTGCTGCTTCCAGCTCGAGAGACCGAGTGCAACTGGTTAGGTTAGGTTAGGTTAGGTTAGGTTAGGTTAGGTTAGGTTAGGTTAGGTTAGGTTAGGTTAGGTTAGGTTAGGTTAGGTTAGGTTAGGTTAGGTTAGGTTAGGTTAGGTTAGGTTAGGTTAGGTTAGGTTAGGTTAGGTTAGGTTAGGTTAGGTTAGGTTAGGTTAGGTTAGGTTAGGTTAGGTTAGGTTAGGTTAGGTTAGGTTAGGTTAGGTTAGGTTAGGTTAGGTTAGGTTAGGTTAGGTTAGGTTAGGTTAGGTTAGGTTAGGTTAGGTTAGGTTAGGTTAGGTTAGGTTAGGTTAGGTTAGGTTAGGTTAGGTTAGGTTAGGTTAGGTTAGGTTAGGTTAGGTTAGGTTAGGTTTTTTTTTTTTTTTTTTTTTTTTTTGTTTTGGCAGGAGTGGGAAATCCTCATGGACGCCCAGACTGCCTCACTTATGAGCCAGTCTGGGCAGTGCCGGACTCTTACCGGCTAAAACCACACTCCTGCCCCACCTAGTGTCCCTCTGACGTAGTCAGAGACCTTATAATTGAAGTTTGTTAAAATTTTTATGCATTTGCTCTATTGGTTTTACTTAATTTTGAAGAGGTTTTTCTTATTTAAATGTAAGTCTTTGTTTTTAGTATATATTTCTTTATTTAATATTTTGTATTCTATTTAAAATCTATTTATTCGTTCTATGCTTTGTCTTTATATAAATGTATATATTAAAAGCATAGCTTTATACATCTTTGTTTCTGTTAATCACTTTTGTAGCTATTACTGTGCAGTATTCTAATAAAATATTTCTAAGTTTTCCGTTTGTCATTATTTTACTGAGGTTTTCCGTGTTTATCGCCACATCCATTCTTAATTCAGCGTTTAATCGCTCCGTTCCGTACGCAGGGCATTCAGTCAGAATATGAGAGACAGATTCTAGTGCATCCGGCTCGCAGATGCACGATGGGCTCCCCTTACACTTAAAACGATGCAGGTATTCTGAAAACCCACCGTGCCCGGTCAAAATCTGTGTGATCACTCCGGTCGGCTTTATTTTCCTAATTGTCTTGAAGGCATCGATCGCATCTGGGAGGAACATTCTAGTGACTGAGGCTGTTTCGCCGTTCTTATATCTCCGGTTCCATTCGTCGAGCGACCCCATACGGATCTGCCGCTTGACGAATGAAACCGGGCAGCGATCGTAGTCCGGCTTCCTTTTTAGCTTAAGTGCAGCTTCTTTGGCGAGGTGGTCTGCGCGTTCATTGCCTTTCAGCCCGGCGTGAGCCTTTACCCAGAACAAGGAAACATCTTTGCTCTGGGATAAAGCCGCGCCCACGTTCGCTCTTGCCTCAACAGCCAGGGCGTGGAGGGAACCTTGGTTCGTGACTGTTTGAAGTGCTGCCTTTGAGTCACTATAGATTCCAAAGGTTCCCTCTTTGCGCTTGAGGTTAGGTTAGGTTAGGTTAGGTTAGGTTAGGTTAGGTTAGGTTAGGTTAGGTTAGGTTAGGTTAGGTTAGGTTAGGTTAGGTTAGGTTAGGTTAGGTTAGGTTAGGTTAGGTTAGGTTAGGTTAGGTTAGGTTAGGTTAGGTTAGGTTAGGTTAGGTTAGGTTAGGTTAGGTTAGGTTAGGTTAGGTTAGGTTAGGTTAGGTTAGGTTAGGTTAGGTTAGGTTAGGTTAGGTTAGGTTAGGTTAGGTTAGGTTAGGTTAGGTTAGGTTAGGTTAGGTTAGGTTAGGTTAGGTTAGGTTAGGTTAGGTTAGGTTAGGTTAGGTTAGGTTAGGTTAGGTTAGGTTAGGTTAGGTTAGGTTAGGTTAGGTTAGGTTAGGTTAGGTTAGGTTAGGTTAGGTTAGGTTAGGTTAGGTTAGGTTAGGTTAGGTTAGGTTAGGTTAGGTTAGGTTAGGTTAGGTTAGGTTAGGTTAGGTTAGGTTAGGTTAGGTTAGGTTAGGTTAGGTTAGGTTAGGTTAGGTTAGGTTAGGTTAGGTTAGGTTAGGTTAGGTTAGGTTAGGTTAGGTTAGGTTAGGTTAGGTTAGGTTAGGTTAGGTTAGGTTAGGTTAGGTTAGGTTAGGTTAGGTTAGGTTAGGTTAGGTTAGGTTAGGTTAGGTTAGGTTAGGTTAGGTTAGGTTAGGTTTTTTTTTTTTTTTTTTTTTTTTTTGTTTTGGCAGGAGTGGGAAATCCTCATGGACGCCCAGACTGCCTCACTAATGAGCCAGTCTGGGCAGTGCCGGACTCTTACCGGCTAAAACCACACTCCTGCCTTGCCAGTGTCCTCTGACATTGGTCATCAGAGATCTTTTTGTTCAATGAGCAATTTAAGTTTCGAAATTTTTATATTTGAATTCTATTATGGCTATTTTGGCTTTTATGACTAAATTTTTAACTGCTACAAAATTTTATTTACGACTATTATTTTAAAATCTTTAATTTAATGGCGATTACTTTTTTATGTATTCTGCTAATACATAATAGTATATCTGTTTTCTTAGGCTTTATTATTTTTGATTACTTTACTTGCAATTCCCTCACAGTATATTAAAAACTTTCCCCTTAATTTTGAATTCCCCATAATTTCCGGTATATTTTCCAATTTGATATCAATTTCTATTTCACATTCTAGGTCGTTTTTATTTTTTGCGAATATAGAACACTCCGTCAGCAAATGTGGGATGCTCTCATTTTTAGACGGGTCACAGGGACATGCCGGGCTCTCCTTGCACTTGAAACGATTCAAGTACTCGGAGAACCCGCCATGCCCTGTAAGCACTTGTACTATGACCGGGTTGAGCACCATTTTCCGGACTATATTGTAGGCTGAAATTGCGTCAGGGAGAAAAATTTTTGTTGTTGAGGCCGTTTCGCCCGACCCGTATCTCGCGCTCCATTCGTCAAGCGACTCCATTCGGATTTGTCGCTTGACGAATGAGGCCGGACACAGGTCGTAGTGGGGCCTTGTTTTGCTGCCTATTGCTGCCTCTTTTGCCAACACGTCTGCCCTCTCGTTCCCCTCCATCCCCGCATGTGCCTTAATCCAGAACAGCTGAAGGGATTTTCCGCAAAGTTTCAGTGCCTGGATGTTCTTTTGCGTTTTAAATGCTAAGGGATGGAGAGAGAAGCCCTGGGTGACGGTTTCTAGGGCTGATCTAGAGTCGCAATAGACCTGGACAACGACAGAGGGATGTTTCAAGGCCAGCTCCGAGGCCCTGTGCAGAGCCAGTAGTTCGGCTTGATAAACGGTGCAGAAGTGATCCAGTTTGAACTTTTGGGCCTTCACTTCCACCCCATTTTCCCACAAGCTCAGTGCTGCACCGACTTTGCCCTGTATTTTGCTTCCGTCGGTGTAAATCTTCGGGATTGTGAAGTCTTGCTGGTCCATCTCTGCATCGTTCATCACGCACTCAAACTGTAAACCAACTTGGCTGGCTGGGTGTGGTAGTTCCATGTAAGGAACTGGTGTTTCGATGTCTCGGTCTCCTGTCACTCTCCGGGAGTATCCTCTTTTTTCTTCATAAAAAGAGGCTGCTTCCCGGATCCTAAGGTCCAGAGGAAGCAGTCCAGAGAGTATCAGGGCCGAGTTCAGCGATGTGGTCCTGTACGCCTTCACTATCTTCTGCACAAAACCCCGCTGGACAGAGTCCAGCTGCTTCCGCATCCCTTTTTTGCTTGTAGCCGGTGCCCAAGCACTGGCAGCATACATAATCACCGGCTCCACCACTGCGGTGTAGATGGTCCTGATTATTTCGGGCTTCAGGCCCCAGCTGATTTTCGCGGCTCTTGACAGCTGCTTATATATGTTTAACGCCTTCCTCGCGACGTTCGAGGCGTGGGCGTTAAACGTCAGCCTGTCATCCACCGTGAGCCCCAGTATCTTGATCTCCCGAGACAGGGCAATGTCCTCACCGCCCATGCGCAGAAGTGGTGAATCGTATTTCAACTTGTTTGTGACCACCATGGCCTTTGTTTTGTGGGGCGCAAAATTGAGTTTGTTTACGATTCCCCACTTCTGGACATGAGCGAGACTTGCATTAGCCTGTCTCTGGACATCAAGCGCTGTTTCACCCGAAAAAATCAGTACCACATCATCCGCGAATGCCTGGCGATAGTCGCCTCGCTGTTCCAGCTCTTTGAGCAGGGGGTCCAGGAGCAGGTTCCAGAACGTGGGCCCACCTATGGAGCCTTGTACGCAACCTTTAGACGTTCCTTGTGCGAACTCTGCTCCTGCATACCGCACCCTTACCCTCCTGTCCAGTAGATAGCTATCCACCAGACGTCTCAGGTTTATAGGGCACGGTGTCTCTGCCAGTCGGCATTTAATGGCTGGCCACCAGGCATTGTCGAAGGCTCCCTCTATGTCCAATGATATGACGACGACGATCTTCTTTTCTTTCAGTCGGTCTCTTATATGTTTTATCAGGTCATAGAGGGAGTCCTCAGTGCTGCGCTGCGGCATAAAACCGTACTGACTCCTGCTAACTTGTGGCGATATATGCCATCTAATGCGACGCACCATCATTTTCTCCAATATCTTCCCAAGTACAGGCAATAGCCCAATCGGCCTGTACGATTTGGGGTGCGCATAGTCGTCCTTTCCTGGTTTTTTAAGGACCACGACTACTGCCTCTTTCCAGATGGTCGGAAAGTGGAAAAGAGAGAGACATCTGTTTATCACTGCTAGGAACAGTTGTGGGTCATGGGTAATTGCCGCCCTGCATATATCCGCTGTTAGGCCGTCAATACCCGGTGCTTTCTTGGGATTAAAACTGGATACGGACCACTTAAGTTCCTCCGCCGTGAATAGAGGATCAAATGTCTCACCATTCGTATTTACATTCACTCTATTCGCCAGCTCACGTATCCTACTGTGGTCCGCATTGTCATCCTGTGTTTTATCCTCAGGATAAAACGTCTTTGCAAGCACCTGGGCTGACTCTGCGCTGCTGAGTACGCGGTTGCCTTGTACTAGCGGTATGTCTTCCTGCCTATTGGCAGTGCGACTTATCACCCTATATATGCTGTCCCACATTGTCTCTCGTTCCTGCCTTCCGCAGAACTCCTTCCAACTGGATGTCAGCGTGCTCTCCATCTTCTGTTTAAGCTCCTCTTTGGCTGCGAGGTACAAGCCTAGAACCCATGCTCTGCGTCTCGGTGCGGCACCGGAGATTCTCCTCTTACGCCTTTTCACCTCCTCTTTCATGCGTGTCAACTCCTCGGTCCACCAAGGCAATCCTGTCTGATTTCTTTTTCTAACAGTTGGTATGGCTCCCTCACATGCTTTCTCTATTGATTCTGTGTATCTTTCTGTTATCTTGTCCAAATCTTCTGTCGTTAATATTTTGTCTATTTCTGTTTTGTTTATGTTTTCTTGTTCCCAAATTTCGTCAAGTTTCCTATAAAATTTTCCCCATTTTGCTCTTTTAGTATTATATTTTCTAGTTGTTCTAATTATGTCCATACCTTTTGATTTTTCTAGTTTTAATTCAAACAAGATTGCCCTGTGGTCCGAGGTGGTGACGTCCCCAGATAGTCTCCAGTTTGCCACACTTCGGAGCATGTCTTCTGTGCAGGTCGTTATATCGACGCAGCTGCAGTATCTTTGACCTCCCCTGATGACGTCGAAGGTAGGGGCCGTCCCCATATTCAGGATCTGGAGTCCCAGTTCATCGAGGGCACCTGCTAGAGCCTCACCCCTATGATCGACCTCTCGGCTTCCCCACCAAGTGTTCCAAGCGTTGACGTCCCCCCCCAGTATCACGTCGCGAACTCCTATTCCCTGCATGATCTTCCTTAGATGGTCCAAGTCTGGCTCGATAGGCTGTCCACCATCCAGGTACACCGACACTACGCCTATTTCCCAGGCTCCGGTCCTCAGTTTTGCAACTGCAAAGTTTTCAGTTGTTAAGGTTGGGCACTGTGTGAGGTTTATGGTGTCGTCGAATAGTACAATGGCCGCTTTATTGACTTTCTGGGTCTTCCTGGCACACTGTACCACTCGTGTACCCGGATGGCTCTTCATTTCTCCGATCGAACCAATGTATGGCTCTTGAACCATTGCAAACGCCATCTTTCGCTTTCCCGCTTCCATGATGAGCTCAGCGGTGGCCAGTTTACTCTTTTGGAGGTTTGCCTGTACGACGCGATACTGGTGAGGTCCGCCATCACTGTTTACTGCGCTTCCGCCCGGGACCACCTTAGCAATACGCCACCGACAGTCGCGCCAATCCGTCCCACTTGAGACGAGTTGGGCACTCACTGTCGAAGGCGTTGTGCTCGGTCTTGCCCATCTTTGCGGAAACGCAGTTTCGGCACTTTGGTGGCTCTGCGGCTAGCCGTGAGGGGCAGTCCACCCTCATGTGGGGGTCCCCACAATGTGTGCAGAGGTCGGCGGATTCCGTGCACAACTTACGGCTATGGCCAAAGCGCAAGCAGCGGGTGCACTGAATCAGTGGTGACTGGTCCAACACACGCACCCGCTGCATGTCGATGTGCACTCGACCCGCGTGCGTCAGCCTCTGCCACACAGCAGGGGACACCTGCAGGACGACGTGGCACATGTGGGGGTTCCTCGTCCTGCGACGGTACTTCACTCCCATCCTCAGGTCGTCCGCAGTCACGTCCCCAATCAGGTGACTGTTTTGGCGTTTTAAGGCGTCAATAAACTCCTCGTCTGAGTGGCACGAGAGGACATCCTTGGCGATGATGAGAGGATTTTTGTTCTTCACCTCCTCCACCATTAGATTTCCGGCCTTTTTAATCCTCTCGGTCACCTTAGTCAGCTCCTCCCTCGTCCTAAAGCCGACCACCACCTTTTGGTCCCTCGCTTTCCGCACTCTCTCCACCCTGGTTCCCTCATTCCTGGCATCCACCGCCGTCCTCAGCTTTTCAAGAACCTCTTCCCCGGTGTCTTTGTCATCGACCGATGACACAATCACCGAGTGAAGGGGCTCCTGGAAGTGCCGCTTCGGGGCGGCAGCCATCTCCGCAAACGAGGGCCCCTGTCCTGCGACAAAGCGAGGTACCTGTTTCAGGTGCTCCGACAGAGCCAATGTGTGCAGCTGGCATTTCTCCAGCGCCTCATTGTGCTGCTGGAGGTTCTCCATTAGCTGCATCATGAGCGCTGTCGGTTCACCTGAGGTCGGCATGGGGTCGTTATTTAAATTGATTGGCGCGGCTGCTGGTTGGACTGCAGGTGCGACTGCAGGCGCCGGTGTGACAGAGACTTTACTCCGCTCTGACTCCTTGACCAGCTCAAAGAGCCTGTCAATCGCACTCACCACCTCCGTCTTTATTTCCGTCTTGAGGTTGCGAGAGTTGTTAAGATGGAGTTTTGCTTTATTTAAGCAAGCTCTCGCCTCCGCTGTCCGGTTGAGGTAATTGGACTCGGGCCTCTTTGGCGGCTTTTCGGTGCCCACGGGTACCCGTGCGCGTCGGCGCGCCTCCAGAGTGCTGGTTGCAGGTGGCGTGGCATCACGTTTCGAGTTTGCCGGGGACTTTGCCTTGGGCTCAGATTTACCGGCCTCCCATTCCCCGATACTGCGTCGTACGCTGGGAGGGGACGGTCCAGCCTTCTCTGTCGAACGCGGCGATCCCCCGGAGCCCGGCGAGCATGCGTCATTTTTTGCTGGTGTACGCAGCATGGCGGAGGTTGAGGTGAAGGTGAGATTCATAAACTGTCTCTAGCCAGAGGTCACTGGAGATTACTTCTGTGTCCCTGTAAAGGGGGGAAAAACACAGAAGCAACGTAATAAATAGTATTAACTTTAATTTGTCGTAAAAACGGCCGTAAGACCGCTAGGTCAATAAAATAAAATAAACAAGGTTAATAAAATAAGTAAAAAGCCTTAGGAGTGGCTAGAAGAGCCCAAATAAATTTTTAAATTTTTGTCAAAAACCCAAAAGTTCACCTGGCCAGAGAGGACAGGGTGGGTGGGAGGGCAATTTTTTGAATTTCTATGCACGCCAGACGCACGTGCGAGGTGTCAAAAGACGCGTCTCCGCGCGGGCTAGCGAGCTATTAAACTACTGAAAATATGTGCGATACAAAAATTTTGAGTTTTGGTCGAAAAACGTGTTTTTCAACTGAAAACGTTGAAGAAACCTGGAATAACCACTACCAAACAGGACTCGGGGTGGCTGAGCGCGCACCGGAATACAGGTAAGGCAGGTAGGTATCTATTGAAACTACTATTAACGATGGTTCGGATAAGAATTTTTAGATAAAATTAGTTTTTGAAAATTCCTTCAAAAAATCTCACAAAAATTGCTAAGTCGATATACGAAAATATTTTTTCGCGTAATTGTCAATTTTTATTAGTCAAACCGTTGTACGGAACCTATTTAAGATTGATTTGGCTGAAAACAGCTTCAAAATGCGTCACCTGGATGCAAAGTTATAACGATTTGATGTAATTATTGTCTAGCTAAGGTGGATTTCGTATATATATGAATTTACTTGTTATGGAATTTTTTGAATTTCTATGCACGCCAGACGCACGTGCGAGGTGTCAAAAGACGCGTCTCCGCGCGGGCTAGCGAGCTATTAAACTACTGAAAATATGTGCGATACAAAAATTTTGAGTTTTGGTCGAAAAACGTGTTTTTCAACTGAAAACGTTGAAGAAACCTGGAATAACCACTACCAAACAGGACTCGGGGTGGCTGAGCGCGCACCGGAATACAGGTAAGGCAGGTAGGTATCTATTGAAACTACTATTAACGATGGTTCGGATAAGAATTTTTAGATAAAATTAGTTTTTGAAAATTCCTTCAAAAAATCTC